>JAKELP010000040.1:3752264-5099646 GCA_029929735.1 Mimosa pudica
TGAAATTTAATTGAAATAGGAAACTTGAAATAATAAAAGAAAATATTTTAAAGGAAAGTTTCTTATTAATGAGATTATATGATTGAGCTATTGTGATTATTTCCTATTTCTTTCTCTTCATAAATGCAGATTTAATGAAAAAGGAAATAAAGAGAAGGAGATGATTTGATTATTTGCAAGAAAAGGAAAGAAAAGAAACTTAACATGCAAGACAAAGACAAAGATAATATGGTGTTGGGCTATTTTATTATATATATACACATGCAACTCATGAGGAAGAGAAGGATGAATACAATTCTTCCAATTTCCTAAAGCCTAAACACACATTCACGAGAAAGAAGAAAAGAAGAAGTGGCTGCAGTTCTGAGGGCTAATATTTCCAATCAAATACATACACACATACGCGTGAAGAAGCAAGGAGGAGGAGAGTTGATATATACATACAGTGACGCACAAAAGGGACTAAGGGAGGGAGCACCATTACTCTTCAACCTTGTTCAGTTCTTGATCTTCCTTTGTGAACTTCTAGTATGCTTTTGGATGTGGATTTCAATTCGGTGTCATTTCCTCCTTCCTTCTTTTACCAGCATTCCTCTGATTCGGTCCATGCAACCCTACGCCAAGTGAAAGAAGAAAAGGGAAATGATAAAATGTCTTAAAACCAATCAAATGTCGTAATTAATCCAATTCTTAAGCTAATTTAATTTCTAATAAAAGATTTTGATACTCAAAAGGGACTGATCTTACATCTTAGTTGTGTTAATATCCTCCATTAAGTATGTAAAAGGCATAAAATCCGATGATATGTCAATTTGTTTGTGTGTGTTTGATAAATTAACGTCGGAACATCGAACCCCAAGTCCCCATGTCAACAAATTAATTTTAGAACCTCCCGTATTTTTAATCACCGATCACTTCACTTAAACGAGTCAAACTCATATTATCATCAGAAATGAAATTAGTCTGAAATAAATTAAAGCAATACCTTATATATCTATGCATAAGCTATATATGCGATAAGAGTTGTAGTGAGAACGATGATCATTCTTTGACAATATAAGATCCAAATTCGACAATAAGATTTGAATCTCCTCACTTTTTGAGACACTCACTCATATACGTCCTCGATCAAAATTTTTTTCATTCAATCTTATTAAATAAAAATTTCATATTATAAAATGATATGAAGTGTTTTTTATGTTACTCACAAATAAAAATAATGCCTTTTAATTTGGAAAATTCATATGAAATATGTACTAGATACGCATCTAATATTTGAATGCTTTGCATTATTTTATTCTTTCACGGACAGCAATCAAAGAATATATAATTGAGAGAGAGGGAATATTATAATAAGAAAACTTTTGACGATGCTACAATTATTTATTTCACATATATAGCATTGTTAATAAGGAAAATTTGATAATATCAAAAAAAAGGAAAATTTAAATTATTTATATAAAATGATATAAAAACTTTAACAATTATATTTCCATCAATATTACTGTTTATTTCATAAAAATTATGCTATATATGACAAACACATTATATTGCATAGATATTATACATATATGAGTAGGGATGGAGAGAAAGAATATAACAAAATTATTATTTGTGAGAGATAATATTATTTTTTTTTGATAGCCGAGAGAGATAATATTTAATGATTATATGAATGATTAAGAGTGAGTATCATAATTGGACTGTTTGGTGGTCAACCGTGCGTTTTGGATTGGACGGTGATTGGACTATTCCTTCTGTTTAGTTTTCGGTAATTAGGAATTTCATTCTTTTGCTTTTGATGTGACCCTCCACTCACCTCTTTGCTTACATTAATTTTTTTACGTGTTTATTTCTTTCTCTGCTCAAATTTCTCACTTCTTCCATAGTTCGTACATACCATGTTCCATGTTCGATGATCTCAATAATTCTACTGAAGTTTGGATACTATGCAGGGGATATTTGCTCTACCCTAAACAACACTCTTAGCCCCGTTTTCTTACAAGAAATGAAAGTAAAATAATGCAAATAAATAGTTATTTGGTAATTTACATATATCCATGGACTCACAAGTTTTCTATCTCTATCTTACATTTTTTCTAATCCCACAAACTTTATATTCCCATCATTTTCTCTACCTTTCTTCTTTTCTATTTCTCCACTCTCCTTTCTCAACACCAAACAGACCCAATAATACTATATACACAAAGACCCATCTCATATACTTATCTTATCAAACAAAGTTATTAAAAGTTAGTTACTTTAAACACTATTTAATCAATTTTCACTGTGATAACACTACAAGAAAAACATAGGCTAGTGGCGTATGAAATTAGGGGTTTGTGGCGTTGAATTTCGAGACAATACATGTATGTCACGTGTGAACCAAACGCCACAAAACATGACGTGACAAGCTGAACGGAACGCCACAAACTCGCCCCATACGTGACATAAAAAATGAGGTGGTTATGTGGCGTATGGACCTGGTCCAAACGCCACATAAGATCTGTTCTCCATTGTATGTGGCGCAGCATTCATACGCCACATAAGTAGGGAAGTTCAATTTTTTATGCACTGGCGGGAAATGTAATTTTTACCCAAAATCAAATTTTAATTTTATTTGTCTGGTTCTAAAATGTTTTCATTGTAATATGTATAATTTTTTAGTGGTCCTTTATTGGAATTTGGCACTTTATTGTGTTACTATTTAGTCAATGAGTCTTTGTCCCAAATTTAGCTAGCCAAACGTTGAAAGCAACCTACAAAATGAAATAACAAGATTAGCATAATTCATTTAATAATAAACTAAGAACATTAGTTAGTAGAGTAAAGAAAGTGAAAGAAAATGTGTAAATGCAAGTTGACCATTACCTTAAGTGAAGAAATAATGATAGTGGGTAGGAAGAAAGATGGAGATGGTAAAGGAAATAAATGAAAGGAGGTGAATATGGAGATTTTAGAAGTGAGTTTATATAGGGGAATTGTTCGTGGCAAACTTGCTTGTCACGTATCAAATTATGTCACGCATGAACACATGTGGCGTATGAATACATTTGACATTTGAATACTCTGTGGCGCATGAACTGTTTGTGACGTATGATATATGTGACGCATGGATTACAATGTCACGCATAAACATTGTGTGGCGCATGATATATGTGGCGTATGGGACGTTTTGTCACGCATGGAACATAATATGTCACGTATGGGAGCTCATACGTGACAAAAAATTTCATTTACCACTTTGTGCCACGTTTGGGCAACTCATACGTGACAAAGAAAATTCATTTTGTCACCCTTGCCCCATGCGCCACATAGCTTGCGTGACTAGGCTACTCTTTTTTTGTAGTGTAATTAACAGAGACAACTAGATAGGGTATACGTTAATTATTGGAAGAAGGACATAAATAACGAGGATTGAAATGTGTCTATCTCAAATAAGTGATTTAATCCAACAAGGCATGTGTGTCACTGAACACTGGACGGCCATTCCCCGTGTTGGCATGAACAATATGAATAAGGGGAAATTATTAATTCTAATTAATTTAATCAATGACCTAATTGTAATAAGAAAAATGAATTGTAATTATCTTTAATTTTTTTATTATTGTCATATAATTTGATAATTTGACATTATTACCTTTTGAACTTAAGTTGTTGTATTTAAATATATACAACTTTTTTGTGAAATTAGATGTTCTACCTTTAGTTGGTGTCCTGGTCATATATTAAAAATTTAACAAATACATAAATATTATTGCCTTTGAAACTTCTACTCCAATCTAATCAAATCAAAGTGCATGGCAACTTGTAAAAGAGCTTAGCTTTGACACATGGTCGGAATGGAATGATATGGTAAACTTGTGAAAGAGCTTAGCTTTGACATATGGTTGTAATTTAATGATATATAGCTCATGGTAAATTATGCAGAGAATGCTAAATTGTAAATGTTCAAAATTTGTCGCCGTATTTTCTAAATGTAATTTTCATCTTTTTGTATGTAGTGAGTAAAAAAAATATACAATACTTTTTGGGAAAAAGGGAAGAGAGAATAAGGTAACAATTTGTTGTTTGTAAAAAATATGAGTAGATAGCACTCCTCTACTTTCAAATATTCAAATTGGATTTGCACGGCCTCTATACAATATTTTTAAGTTTTTTATTTTAAAAAGATAACTATTTTTATGGTCACAAAATCTAAAATAAAATAATTTTTTAATTATCATTTCATGAAAAAAGACTTACGGTTCATTTAAAAATCACAAAGTTTTAAATATTAAGTTTTGAAGATTTAAATAAACACAAGATAAAAAAAGATTTAAATATACACGATGTAAATTTTAAGAATGCCCTTTACTCATTTTCTTTTGAGAAAAAACAGCTGTTAAGAAATTCGCCACCACTCCCACATTCGATGCAAAACACTTTCCATCATTATAACTTTAATATTCATCATGCAAAACCGATCAAACAAGTAAATGAAAATATTTTCGAAATATTATCCCTCGCATGGAAGAAACACAAATGTCACATCACCGTCGCATCGCTTCTCTCAGCTCTGTCGTAACTCACAATAATCTCATTTTATTGAATACTTATCTGAACTTAGTTATGAGATTAAATTGATTTTCTTTTTGAAATTAAGAAAATAAAATAGAGAATTTATTTCTAATTTATGACAATATAATTAACAATACATTAGTTTATTGTTAATTAAAATAAATTGGTTTCAATAAAAATATAAATATAAACAAATTTAATTTATATAATTAATTTCTTAAAAAATCAACGAAAATTTATAACTTGTACTAAGGGGAACATTTCACTAGCAGCATGCCAATAACTTACAATTATTGAGGTCATTACTACTCATAGTTCAAAAATTATATATATAACATACGCATATTGTACCTTGTATTCATATAAGAATAGGTCATGTGTTTGTGTTCTTATATCTGTACTCCAAGGGAAAACATTGGATCTTCATAAGATAAATTATGATGGCGACGGACTGATGGTGTTATATTTATTCACGGGAGCAGTCCTGATCTTATCCTGATTCTTTTGTTACACTTTCTGTAATTATCAACAACAACGGAAGGAGGGAAAACAAAAGTACTATACAAAATTGCAGTCAATTATTCCTGTATAAATAATAAAGAATAGATAATATTATATGTAGACAAAATGTATCGAATTTTGTGTTAGAGGCAAAAACTAAAATATAGTAACAAATCTAGTCTCTTAGTTCTTAAACATAAGGACTATTTGACTTTTATTTTTGGAGAATCCTGAAAAAGCGAAATAAGGTAATTAAAAATTTATTTTTCTAAATTTTTTCTCCAAATTAAACTAGTTAATTTGACTTATACGCTAACATATGATTTAATAATATACAAAATATGTTATAATTAATTGATTCATTTTGCTTTCTTAGAATTCTCAAAAAAGTCAACTAACTCTTATATTTAGACACAGAGGAAGTATAATATAGCTTATTCATGTTTAATATAGTTTAAACCAACTTATTCTCAAGTTCCATATAATATAGAAATTTATTAGTAATTGTAAAATTATATATTATAACATTCAAGCATGTATAAGTTTGAAACTAGTATTTTAATAAGTATTTTTTTAAAATTTTCACTCGCGAAATGAAATAATATTAAAGAAACAATGATGTTATTACAAAAGCAATCATAATTACACACACACGCACTTCAAATTTGACGTTAGAAAAATAGTACACTTTCATTAATTGTTTGAGATTTAAATTATTAAACGTAATTTTCTTAAACAAATGAAAGCAATTATTGCTGGTAAGAAATGACCATGTAGCAATCAGATTTGCTGTGTGCATGGAAGGACAAAGCAGCTTTGTTGGCAATTAGCTTTTTGAAGCGATGCATGCATGTAGCAAGAGACTTAAACTTTGGTCGGTGGAAACTAAAGCTAAATCTCTATGCCCATCAAATTGTTAAGTATTTTTTACTGAATATAATATGGTGTACCTTTTCACTTCTGATTAAACAAAATTAATCCTTGATGCTTTTTTTGCATCTCTTAATTGATCACACATAAACTTATATGTTTAATACAACCAAGCATATAATGTTTAGACATTTAATAGCTTCGGTTCATACCCACCAAGAAAAGTTCGAATTTGAGAGCATCTATCTAGTAATCCAATTAAAAAATGGACCCAAAAAGATGACGGGGGCCAAAGTTTTTACACTTGTCTAGAAGAATACATTAATGAGTTGGGAATGCTTGAGTAATAACTAATAATAGAAATTTGTGGATTTAAAGTATTCTGAATCTTTATATTTGATATATTTTTATAAAAATTGGTTGGAATTTATTGTAATTAAATTCATGTTATGAGTAGCCGCGACTATCCCTTGATTATATTATTATCAGATACTATGTTGATTGATTGATTCATTTTTATTTACTTAAAGTGTAATTACTTTGCTTTTATGACCTATCTAGAAATTAAAAAAAAACAGATAAACCCACAAATGACAACAAGATGAAAAACAAACACAGGTGATGTAGATTTAAAGAAAAAGGTAGCGAACCAGAACCTAGAAAAAGACAACAAGATTAATGTTGCCTTAGTAAAATACTAAAATAATTATTTCTCTGTGGGGGCAAAAATACCTCACAAAGAATGGCATAAAAGTTGTTTAAAGAGGACTTCAAACGAAATAGTGACAAGCTCACTTTTTTCTGTTCTTCCATTTTGGCCAAACAAGTTCACTTTAAATTTAAATACAGTTAGAAAATGGACAAACGAAAAGGGGGAGAGAGCCATTTCTTTTCATAATGGTCAGTTCCGATCCCTTTTGATGTTTTGAATCAAGGGTACCACTATCCTTTATGCATTGTAAGGAAAATGTACGTATTTAATATGATTTGATATAAGTTTTGTACATTTTCTTTTAATATTGATATTAATATAAGAAGAAGGAATTTAGTTGGCCAAAACAAAGAAGGAATTTAGTAGAAATTACACAGTAATGGCTACTTCATACGGTTTCGTGAGAAATGAGAAGAGAAAATAGGCATCATTCAAATAAGATGCTCTTCAAATATTATCCTTCAAAATGGCTTAATTCATATGAATTTAAGTCGTCGACAAAATTATTTTGAAATTAATATTTTCAAATGATCGGATTTTCCCCAAGTCAAAATATTTGTTTGCTTTTATTGTTGTTTCTATGTAAATTAAAAAGATGCTATTGATTGAGCTGTTTTTGTCATTGATATTTAGCAAAAAATATTAAAAAAAGTTACTATTATTTTAATCTTTAGATCATAGTTGATATTTTGAGAATTTAAGTAAATTTTTTTAATTTTAATTACCTACTTAATCAGCACCCTATAACTTACAGTAACTAAGAGGTTTTTGTTTCGTCCATACTCAGAATTTTTAGTCACATCCAAAGCTCTCTTTGCATAATTGAAGTAAATCAAGTAATAGTTCTCAAACTAACATAATTAGAATAGGATGAATTGGAAAAAAACAAAATCAACTCGTGAAACTAGTGAGTGATTGATTGATTTGATGTGAGGTGAAGAAAATAAATTTAGTCGTGGCCCCCAAAGGGTAAGATTGAGAGGAAAGAAGAATGTGCCGAAAGCCATTTCCCATCTTTTACTTTCCCTATTTCATGCGCCCGCCCAAAACAAAATAAATATAGGGAAAATGTCATTTAAATCCCTCCGAATATACAAAAGGGCAATTCAGGAACTCAAACTTCTAAAAGGAACATGAAGGAACTAGGACCTAGTTGACATTTTAAAATTGTGTGAAAAGACAAAATTGCCCTAATCATAAAACAGAAATTACTAACCACCCTTACTCCGACCATTTTCAATAGGGTGGTTAGTAATTTATATTTTATGATTATGGCATTTTTGTCTTTTCACACAATTTTAAAATGTCAACTAGGTCCTAATTCCTTCATGGTCCTTTTGGAAGTTTGAGTTCCTGAATTGTCCTTTTGTATATTCAGAGGGATTTAAATGACATTTTCTCAACAAAAATATACACACACTCTTATATTTGTTAATCATGCTTTTGTGTGGGGCCCATCCTACTGATCTTGTTTATTAGTATAAAGTTACCCACTTAATCAAGCTTTGAAGTGACCTTAATTAGCTTACAAACGTGAGGGTTATGTTATACTCATAACTTCTATCACAAAAGCTTAGAAGTCTCACTCCCACCCTTTTCTTAATTTGGCTTCTTTTTTATGCTTTCAACCTTTCTCTTTTATTAGTTCACACCAAACATGCATGTCACTCATACGGTCATGCCAATCCCATCCGTCTTTAACTAGGTTTTAAACCTTCGCATTAACTTTCAAATTAGTTATGTTATCTACTGATTATAAATAAGAAAAATCGATTCACCAGCCATATAATTTAATATAATTTCTAGTCAAGATTTTGTAATTTTCTTTTCTTTGACTGAGATTGAACATACATTTTTCTAGTCAAGATTCTAACACTCATGATTTTTATTAGGACTGGCATCATGTAAATTGGTACAAGATACAAAATAAAAAAAGGTGTTTTAAAAATGAATTAATGAAAAATAAATTTATTTCTTAATAAAAAGGAAACTATTATGTCCATAATGGGTTTTTACATTTATATATAATCTATAATATGATTGAATTTAATTTCACTTATATGCATCGACAAAATTTATTTAGGTGCAACAACAAAAAGCATGCCATCCGCGGCACTATAAAGGGATTAATCAAGTGATCATTGATGAAGATATATATATAACAATCTAATATAAATAAAAAACAAACTATAAGTAGTTAGATAAAAATGAAATGAAATTAGAAAAAATTACAAGTTAAATATTTGGGAAAATTAATTTGAGGTCCCCCACAAGGGACTTATTGCTAGAAAAGTTCCAAAAGTCGAAAAAATTAATGTAGGGCCACAAGGGACCTTACTTTAATATATTTGAAAAGTCTCAAAAGTTGGGAAAATTAACATGTGCCCAGTAACTTGTCAAAATTTGCCCAAAGAGTTGTCAAGCGTACCCAGTAACTTGTCAAAATGTTTATCCAGTAACTTTTCACTTTTCAAGTATATTAAAGTGAAGTTACTTGGGACCCTACATTAATTTTTCAACTTTTGGGACTTTTCTAGTATTAAGTCCCTTGTGGGGATCTCAAATTAATTTTCCCTAAATATTTCTTATAAATAATATTTTTGTATTGGTTCAAAATCTCTTACGCGTTCCATCGGCACTCAACAACCAATAATATTTGGGAATAATACTGGCTGGGTAAATCGAACCACGCATACTCTTCTAAATTTTCAAAGTTAATTATTAGATGCGAAATCTTTTATTTAAAACTTGTCAAAGGGTTTATGTTCATGGAAATATATAGAGTTGGCAATAAAAAAATTTAATTGCATATAACAAGGAGGACACCTTACATATATACACAACAATTCTTAAGCTCCAAATATTTATGAATCCTTTTAAAATATATCATTGCTTGACACATATTGATGAAGCATGCACCCCGAAATAGGGGATTCTGTTCCTCTTTTTTTGTTTTTTCTGATAAAAAATAGAAACTGTTTTATATGGGAAGACACAAGATCTTGCGTGTTGACTATAAATACTATAGTGGTTTAATTAATCATTTGCGTGCTTGCACGAGACAGTATGGCGTATATTTTTACTATCAATATTTACATATTTAAATTCATGGTGATGACAATATTCAGTAATATTAATATTAATATTTATATCAATATTTTGTTCGTATTTGGGTTCTTCACCTCCTACCCTTTCTCTACCTCACATTTATCACTTAAGTTAACTTTAAATGTTGTACTCCCTCCTCTTCACAATACAATATAAACTAAGTCACCTGAAAAAAAGTTTATATAGGTCACTCTGAAGTAGTTAATGTTTATTTATCAATTTTTCTTAAAAAATTGATGTTCAAATGTAACTCATTGTACCTTTTATTTTCTTCATCAAGTCCTTATTTTAATATAGGTAAACTTGATTTTTTGAAAAAAAAATTAAGGACACACACACAGACATATATAATTTTGGTGAATTAATTGGATAGACAGATAGATGTTGTTGACTTGAAAATGGAGTATATATTAGTAGGATTAGTTTAGTTATGCGCCTTTTAATCATGATCTCATTATTCAACTAATATAGTAACTCAATAACGTTCGATCACTTCCAGTTAGGTCAAGTTAGGCCAACATAAAGAAAAAAGTTATCAGGGCAGGAGTAAGGTCTTGTATTGCTTGACCTAGCTTGGTTGATGCAAACATAAAAAATTTTGTATATAATTCATCAAAAAAGAACAAAAATAGGGTTCCATAAATTCAGAGGTATAGCCTCCGTTTAATATGCTTCATTATAGTAATTATTTATATAATCGGTACTTCAAAATGACATTATTACTTACCTAGCGCGACAAACAATATATTGACATAAAAATAATGGTATAAGATAATGTATCAATTTGCACCAACATAAATATGTTTGGATTGACGACTCATATGCATTTGAAAGACATTGGATGGCCTCAAACAAAAGTGATGATAGCTTATAGTTGAAGAAAAACGTTCAGTAACAACATTGAACCTACTTGTCTTAATTCTCTGTGCATTATATATATAATAAGAGTGTCACATGCCATAATTCGATGACTCAGCTTGTTGTCATTCATGTCACTGCTCTGATCTCTCCGTGTGTCTTAAAGTCAAATAAGAATTTGTCTCACATATAATGTAGACTTGTGTGTCCACTATAAGACAAACAAATTTTTATATGAATTTCTTTAATAATCTTACCACAAACACATGCTAATATTTTGCAGATTAATGATATGAAAATTAAACTAGCTTGTAGTAGGTGTTTGCATTCGCAATTGTTTATTATATTCTTTTTCAAACCATATAGCCTCAATAACCTCATCAATGTTAAATAAAAAAAAAAGCTAAGTGGAAGATAATTGAGGGGGAGATGGACGATGTTAATTGTATATCTAACGATTCTCATTCATTTTTTTTGTACAATGGTATCATGATTTTGACATTTCATTCCAACTATACTATATATTATTCATTAAGATTATGCAAATGATTTTGAGTAAAAAACAAAAACTAATTCAGGAAAGGAAAAGATAGCACCGCAGATAGATTCTTAATGTTATAATATTACATTCCTAAATTTTCAAAGAGAACTAGATAAAATAATTATCCCGGCCAGTATTGCAGATCTTTAAAATGATCTTATATTCATCCAAACGTTCTTGCATCAAATTTAGATACATGTATGTATATGTATTATTGTTTTTTTTGGCCAATTGTATATGTATTTTTGTTTTGATCAACTATGTATGTGTATATGTATTCAGCAACGCAATTACACACTTTACATTCTATATAGTACAAAAACATTATTTTCTGTCTAAACGATTAGTTGATATTTACCGGGAGAATACGATGCTAATCAGTTCTCGTCAAATTATTCATATCTAACATGCCATCAAATTAAACACAAAAAAGTGGAACAAAATAAAAAGAGTAATCTAGAAACATATGTCACGAGACAGAGACAACCTAAACAACAGAATTCACTAGATTTTCTTGTTAAAAAGGTCTATTTATCAAATCAAAAATATGTATAAAAAGGACATGAACTAGAGTGTGCTACTCGAACTCTACTACTCTAGTATACTACGTCTAATTTAATAAAAGTGTTTTTTGAAAAAAAAATTCTAACTAAGATTTATAATTTCAATACAAGATATTGGACCGTGTGGTACACGGCCGAGCTAGGTGACAAAAAATCACGCGCGAATGGAAGTACACGCGCAGAGAAAGAAGAAGTTTAGAAAAGTGGGACACATAATGGAATGAAAGGCGTCATGTGACTTGAAGGGGTCCATATACTCGGAGATATAGAAAAAAGAAATTTGCAAAAAGAAAAAAAATAACAAAGCTTATAGAGACGTCTTTATATGCCTACTTTCACTTCTTTCTCTCTCTAGTGGCTATTTAGTTTTGGTTATAAGACTGATAATTGGAGAGAGAGAGAGAGAGAGAGAGAGGCTAGGGAGAGAGGAACCCACCTTCACATAGATCAGTTTGGCTTTCTAGGAGACCAAATTTGAGAGAAAGTGAAACAAAAGAGAAACTATAGACAAAGAGAGAGAAAGAAGAAGAGGGGAAGTGAAAGAAAGGAAGGAGGAAGAGTTGACGCTGATGGTGATGATGAAGAGAGAGAGAGAAAGGGTTGGCAACTACTGAGCAAGAACAAGAACACTGTGTATTATTATTAAGAGAGACTGAGAACAGAAAAAGAAGAAGAGATAGTAGCAAGTAAGGTGGTGAATTTAATTCCTTATTTATTTGTTGCACTCTCTCTCTCTCTCTCTCATCTTCCCCTCTCTTTCTCTCTTTGTACTAGTCTTCAGCACTCAAAGTTGTCCACTTTTCTTTGTTTTTGGGAGCAAAGGAAAGCAAGAAAAAGAGAAAGCGGGAAGTGGCAGAAACAACAGAAGCAGAAGCAGCAGTGGAAGAAGTAAGTATATAACAGTTGAGCAGAAGAAGGACCAGAAACAGATACAGAACCAGAAACTGTGCAAATCTTCTGAAAACCCCAAAAACAATAAACCCCAACATCTCATCTCTCTCTCTCTCTCACACCCTAAAAAAGCTTCCCTTTTCAGTTTTCACCCTCTCTCCTAAATTTGCAGAGAGACCCCACTTCCAATCACAATCCATCTAGCTAAATTGCCTTCCAAGTCTTACACGATACAACATCTATATAAAATCATCTCATCCCATCCTGCCGCCCTCCTTCATTTATAGCTAGACATTCACACCCACCATTCCATTTCCAAATTTCCCATCTCACACAAATTATAGTAGTAATAATAATAATAATAATAATATTTATTATTATTATTATAATTCATTTTCCTCATTTTAATTTTGAGCTCCATATTTATTTTATAACATTCATTCATTATATCTATTAGTAGTTGTGGCTACTACAAGGAGACTGCCCTCAGATTCTGGTGGTGCCTTTGCTGACTGGGCAACCACGTCGTCCTCCGCCGCACGTCCGGACGATCTCTCGTTGGGATTCAATGCAAACGCCGCCGCCAGCGCCGCCGCCAATCCCACCGGACTATGGCCCACCAGTGCTACAAAATCATCCATCAACTTTGCACACCCCGAAATGAACATGCTCCCCTTCAGAGATGTCTTCCTAGTCACTCCCACCAATCCCTACCACCACCACCACCCCCAAAACGACGTCGTTTTGCCCGATCCCCACGCCGCCACCGTCGGCCTCATACCCCTCCTCCCAACCGACACAACAAACATGCTCAACCTTGGAAGCTACGGAAACAACAACAACAATAATAATAGTAGCAACAAGAATAATTATAGCCATCATCATCATAATCATCATAGGAGTTGTAGTGGTAGTGTAAGTGGTGGAGGGGGGATTCAGCTGTGGCAGGAGCATAATAACAACGGTGGGGCTAGCTCTGGCGGCGGCGTAGGGGGGATGACGTGTCAGGATTGTGGGAATCAGGCGAAGAAGGATTGTAGTCATAGGAGGTGTAGGACTTGTTGTAAGAGTAGGGGTTTTGATTGCCCTACGCACGTGAAGAGCACGTGGGTGCCTGCGGCTAGAAGGAGGGAGCGACAGCTCATGGCCACCGCCGTCTCTGCCGGCGCCGCCACGTCAGCCTCCAAGAAACCTAGGCTTGTTAACTCACAAACCACCACCACTTCTCGTACCTCCACTTCCAATACAACCCCTCCTAGAAGCTTTGACACAAGCTCTAGTCATCAAGGTTTGTATACATACATATATATCATGTTACACTCTTAGCTTTTCATGTTTGTCTTGAAATATTGGTGATTCATGGTTAATGCATAGTTTTTATGGCTTTTTCTTGGTTGAAAACTGAAAATTTTGAAGGATATGTATATGGATAGGTTTCAAGGGTGTGCAGATGCGAGTTTTATGAGTATGTGTGTGTACATGTGATAAGTGCACATATACATATATACATGCGTATAAATATTTATTTTTATGTGGTTTTACATTATTTCTTACAATTTTGTCTTGAAATATTGGTGAATTATTGAATGCATAGCGTTTTTATGGGATTTATTGGAAGTGGAAGTTTTTGAAGGATGTGTAGGGTTATTTTGGGTGTGAATTATTATTTTTTTGGGTGTGCAGATGCGAGTTTTAAAGGGTCATTGCCGGGGCAAGTGAGGGCGCCGGCGGTGTTCAAGTGTGTGCGTGTGACGGCGGTGGATGATGGTGGTGGAGGAGGTGGAGGGGGTGGTGGTGGTGGTGGGGATGATGAGTTTGCTTATCAAGCGGTTGTGAAGATTGGTGGACATGTGTTCAAAGGGTTTTTGTATGATCAAGGTGTTGAAAATGGTGATAATTATCCTAATCTCTCCGAGTTGCATTTGGGTGGAAGGAATGGAGCTACTTCTTCATCACCTATGGTTGATCCTTCTGATGTATATGCTGCTGCGGCTGCTGCTGCTGCTGCTGCTTCAGGTGGGGCTTTACTTGCTGGTTCAAGTTATGGTAATGCCATGAATTGATCACACAAACTTGTCTTTCTTATTAGTGGAAGATGGTATAAATTGAGATGATATTGGAAAGAAAGAAAGATACCAAATTATTGTCATCATCAATGGAATGAATGAATGGCAATGTAGGCTAATTATGCATCTTTTTTGGTTATTTTGATAGGGGGCGGCAAAGTAATTATTACCATCATCATATGATTTTGAATCCTGTCATATATTATTTTAATTTCAATATATTGGTTACTTGCCTGCTTACTCTTTCTCCATTTTCTATTCTGTTTCTGTTTCTCTCTTCACTCTCCCCCCCCCCCTCCCCTTTCCTTTTCCTCCTCGAGCCCCGATTGTTTTTTGTCATTGCATGATTTGATGTTAAGTGAAGGAGTAACTTTTGGCTGCCATTTTAGTTTACAAGTATTTAATTATCCGAAAATGGAAAAGTATATTGTCAGCTAAAATATCTCGTTTTTTTATTAATTGTTGGTGTTGTTCTCAGCTTATTGGCTATAATGAATATTTGCTTTGCCTGCCATTTGTTCACTTTACCTGTACCCTCTATTATTTCTTCCCTTGTGTTTGAGGCGCATTTTTCTTAGGTGCAATCTACAGTCTAAAGTTTTGATCATAATGAACCTAGATATCTTTATATCTTGCATATATCTATATGCTATTTTTCAGCAAATATCTATGTGATACACTTAGTATCTGATTTTATGTGCATATACCCTTTTAGTCATATATGAAACACACTTACTAATATTATATTGGTTTTCTTTTCTTTGTTGGCTGTGGATTATTATTAATAGAATAGAAATAAATGTGGGTTTCACTTCTCGGTGCTGCTTTAGACTTTGGGTTATTAGAAGTGGTTGTAAGGTCACCATCATTTTATATATGGCTGTCATTTTCGTTTGTTTTATTGGTCATCTGTCATTATTTCCATCTCACTTCACTACTGATGCCTAAACAGCCTACCCAGTTCCTGTATTATCACTACAGCCCCTATAAACTAGACTTAGTCTGTGCTTGATATATACAATAAAAAATGTAAAATCTATGTGTTTTTATGCAAGTTAGAAGAACTTTGGGCCCGTTGACTTAGTGCTAGTATGTGGGAGGTTGGAAGTTAAGTTTGTTGCCGGTTTTAGCATCAGGCTGTTAGTATTTATTCTTTCAATTTGAAAAAGAAAAAATATTGCATTAGATCTTATAGCCTAGTGTTGTGAAAGCTTCCTTATATGTGGAACGAAATAAGTTTGTTACCCCGGTTTTGATTCTGCTTATAACCATATGTTGTTAGTGCGTGCTTCTCTATAATTTCAAAAAAATAATGAAAGTTGCATCTTGTTTTTGTGGATGTGTGATGATATCTTTGCTTCATGATGTTAAATTTCCATGTGGCTTCATGGGCTGTGGTACATTTTAATCCAGAATAATCATTGTCTCGGATTGTGTTATATTTATCTTGATGGGGCTGCAGAATTGGGTCTATTAGATTCTTGTCTAGCTAGAATTTATCTTGTTTTATTTTTTTTTTGTTGATATAGAAGTGGAGTGTTTGTCTGTATTCAATGCATGTGTTTTGGTTATCTTTTTATTTCCCTGCACATGCTACTACCAACTTTTATTGCACTATTATGTGCATTTTGTCATGTGGATTGCATTATAAATTGATAATTGTTTTTTTACTTTTGTGGTTGCTGTGGTCTTGTGGGTAACTTTGGATTCGATTCCAATCAAGTAAAGTTGATTGTCGTTGTGGATAGAATAACATTCTACAATCCGACCATACACTGTTTATATATTCTACTGTGGGATTTTTGATAATACGAATTGGTACAACTTAAACAATGTTGATTGGCCTAACTAGTTGTTGGCTATTAGAACTGAGTACATGATGTTTGATATTGCGATATAAGATGCTGAAGGGCACTATTATGTAGTATAATTCATGTTTTTAAATATGGTATCTCGTTGAAGTTATATTTGAATGTAGTATACTATTACTGGCACATTTGAATCTTTAAATTGATTTGGGGGTTTGTGAGCCTAATTCTTTATTTTTAGTTCTTGGCATCAAAGGAGTACATAAAATAACCCTTATTCTCAAATAGTTTCTTGCTTTTAACAGTTTTGATGAGCTAATAGGAATGCAAGTAATTAAAAGCTAATATTTGAGAATATTATTAGAAATGTCTATCTGCCCAAAACTATGATCATGAGTATGTCATCTTAGAATGTTTATTGGTTTATTCTTGTTTCGTTTTTGCCATATGTTTCATTTGCTTGGCTGTGCTTCCTCGTGTGAGTGTACATATATATATGCTACAAACTGTTCCACTCTTTGCGCATGATAGTTTTCTATCCATGGGTCAAGATACATCGTGTAATTAAGTTCTAATGATGAGCCATGTTATTCCTAAATATACCACTTATGTATAGTAAATATAAATTTTTTATTGTTGTTTACTTAACAATGATAATCTAGTGAGGGAGGAAGGGAACTAAAAATAATTGGGCACGTGTTTTCGGAAAATTGTCAGGTTAATTGAATATTTATGATCTAATTGAATCGGGTAAATCTATTACAAGTAAGGAAAAACGTACTTGTTGAAACCCAAATGGGAACCAGTTTCCATACTTATTCTCAAAAAGATACCAATATATCTAAACGCTTTAGATTTGATTTGGGATTTTGTATCTGTTATATGATTTTAAATGAATTTAAATGTAGATTGATATATCAAAGATTCAGTTTAAAACAAATCAGAGCTTAGATCTGGAAGAACTAAATATAATTAGCTCTTTCTAATGTGAGATGTCTAGATGAGATTATTGGGCGGCTTGTTATAATTAGCTCTCCCTACTCATTCTTTATTTAGTCTGGAAACCAGTTCTAATTGAAATACTTGTGCTTGTGTTTGTAGCTTTAGATTATGGTTGCCTGTGGTATTGTATGTTTTTACAAAATTTAAGGTTTGTATTTTGATTAAAGTCGGTTAGTTGACTTTTGTTTCTCTTGATTTCTATACAATAATACAGGTGATGTGATTAATATTAATAGACTTTTGCAAAAACAATCGAGCAGACATTTTACGAATGGCGAAATTAAAAAAAAAATAAAAAACCAGATAAAGTTACTGATTCCTCTTTGACACTGTCAGAAACATGCAATTTTCAGATCAATGGCATTTTTCCTTTAACTGTTCTTTCTTTAGCCTTCAATTTCTGACATTGCCCTAAGCATTGACAAATGATAAGAACGAGGTAATTAATGTTAAACCCGAACATACATTTATGTAAGGTAGGTTTATAAACATAAACAAACAAGACTTTGATTGATAAACGTCAACATTGAAGATTTTACATATATATTTTTTTTATGAAAGATTTTACATATCATAACGTATTCAATGCAATCTGTTATTTGTGGAGGCATTATTATTATGTTGTTTTGAAAAGCAATGCAAAAACATTGAAACTAAGAAATTTAATTTTCTGAATTTATTTTTTTGAGCGGTATTCATATTCCTTTGCTTTTTTTTTGCCGGGGTCTTCATGTTCCTTGTGTTATGAGTAATGAAAAAGAAATTTATCGTTTTCTTGGCCAATAAAGGAATTTTATCGTTTTGATTTTTATTCATAAGAAAGAAATCATCTGTTTGCATTGCATATCACACGTTGTGGACAATGAGATTTTTTTTTAAAAAAAATTTGAATCCATATTCACATTTATTGTAAGTGATTATGTTTTTTTTTCCGATCCCAAGGTATTTTCACCTCCATGTCAAGTGAGAATAATTTCTCGCTGTTCTGAAGTGCCATAAAGGAGCTCCTATATTCTGTGGTAGTGGAGGTAGACAGTTGATGTGTGAATTTGCTGTATTTTCAAGAGTTGGGATCAAACTCCAACCACTTGTTCAAGGGACGAGACGAGAGTACTTATCACATTATTTAGATCCACCCAAGATTCTACTTGTAATTTTTTGTATAATGTATTTTTTTTTCTTGGGTCAATTTTAAGTGATGGCTTGACTTCGAACGAAAAAAAATTAACAACTTGAAAGCTTTTGCTGTGGAATTGAAGTTAGTTCTGATCCAGTTCCGAAAAATTATTTGTATTATTAACTTGTTTAACATAAGTTATTGTTTTTTTTGTGGAAACAAAAACCTTTTGTTTTTTTCAGTAACAAAAATATTCTGACAGCAACAGAGGGAGAAGAAATTGATTGATTGTGAGGTTTTATTCCAACGAGCATATAATGCTTTCACGTCAAAACAAAAAGTTGATCATTCCCAAAGCTCTCTGCGTTCTTCATTTGGTAAGATTCAATCTTTTCTGCTTTTCTAATATCTGTATGTAGTTGAAAATCGTGTCTTCTTTTTCCCACTATTTTATTTTAATTTATTGATCATTATTATTCTTTATAAATCCGATAACCTGAATCTCTTGTATCTTATTTTAACTCTCAAACTATTCCCTGTAGTTAGGGCCCATTCAAATAATGATCAAGAGTACAAAGAAAATGAATACATTTTGGTCTGTGCATAATTTAAAATTTAATTATATACAACATGGTTACAAAATTTTGAAGATATGTGACATGTAAGGTTTTATGGATGTGATTTTTGACTAACCACTAAATTTGTATGTTTTCGCACTGCTTAAGTGAGGTTCTAAACATATTAAAGATGTCAAATTTATTCAATTTGTGATAATTAGACACTTATACCTTTGAGTAGGAATTAGCTTTAGAAGTTATATATGAACTTTATGTTGTTAAATGATTTTTGAGAGCTAAATGATCTATTTACTTTTAGGGGTGTTCAAGAACCAAATATAAAAGAGTATGGATGGGAAAAGGCCAGAAAAACATGGCAAAAACTTAGAATTCAAAAAAAGAGATAACAATGAAGTTTCTAGACGAATTGTGAAAATTACCAGAAAGATTTTGAATTTCAAAATTACAATTTAGTCCATTGTACTCATTACATTCAGTCCTTGAATTCCAGAAATTGTTCTCCTTTGGAAACTGACACCCAGACTCGTTTTTCTCTGCTTTTTTGTTGTTTTAAGCTACAATTTGGATTTAAATTCAAACCCAATCAATCAACCCAACTTCCTACTCATATTTAGATGAGAACTTAATTAGGTTCAAAAACTTAGTTTTGGGTATTGGGGTTCTCTCCAAACCTCTAGCTCTCTCTCATCTTCTCCACCCCTTCATCATCTTCTCTTCTCATCCAATTTCTTCTATTTTTCTTCCATCTTTCGCCTCCCTCCCTCCATCTATGCCACATAAAGGTTCTTCTTTGTTCTTAGACTTGATGGAAGGTGACTCGAGCTTTGTTATATATATATATATATTGGGCGAAACCCAAAAATGATACATAACTATTGACTAAGGAACAAAAATAATACATAACTATTTCGAGGTACAAAAATGATACCTAACTTTTACCATGTGATCAAAAATGATATTTTCACTAATATGACAATAATATTAGACATGAAATGTCCAAAATGCCCTTATAAATTAATCACCGCCCAACAAAAGTTTATTTAATTATAAGGGCATTTTGGACATTTCATGTCTAATATTATTGTCATATTAGTGAAAATATCATTTTTGATCACATGATAAAAGTTGGGTATCATTTTTGTACCTCGAAATAGTTATTATCTTTGTTCCTTGGATAATAGTTATGTATCATTTTTGGGTCTTCGCCCTATATATATATATATATAGGTGGGGAGGGTTGGTGGAGGCCGGAGGGGGGTGAGAGAAGGGAGGGTGGGGTGTATATTTTATTATTAACTGTGGGACCCACTTATTCAGAAATAATTTAAATATAGTCCCAAAGGATTCTACTTTAATTTCCCAAGTTAATGAGACTTTTCTAATATTAAGTCTCTTACAAGGGACCTGTAGTTAATTTTCCCATTAAACAAGTACTATTTTACAATTTGGAAACGCCACAAAGGGCAAGTATTGTGGTTGATGAGACAGTGAATGATGCAATTTTGATGATACACATGACTACATGTGATTCCAACGGTTGTCTCTTCTTCTTCTTCTTTTGCTATGTCATTAAATGGAACAATATTCTCCAAACATACTGGAAACGTTGTACTTTCTTCAACCTTAGCCTTCTCTAATAGTTCTGCTATTGGAATTTCACGATTTTTGTCATCTTCACATATTTCTTCAATGTTGTATGTTGTTAGTTTCGGGATAGTCCTCTTCTCATTCTTCAAACTTGTCTATTTGCAAATAAGTGTCATGTGAATCATGATTTCCCAAAAGCATATATAAAATTATTTCACGTGCAAAAGGTGTGTGCTGATCGATTTCCAATATTAAAGAACCTCCAGGAACAACCATGTGATTAGACATCTTTGTTTATAAAAGATCATAAATAAATGGTATTCCAATAGAGGTGAAGGTGGAATTGAGAAAGAGATGAAGGTGAAAGATAGACTAAATGAATTAACGAAGTAGTATGTGGCCTTAATTAAAATTATATAGAGAAACATATGTGTGAAAGATTAGTTAGAATTAAGTATTTTTTTTTGTCTTTTTTCAACTCTTACCCTCACGCCACACCATGAATTGACACCTCGCCTTGTGAGTTGACGTGTAATGATCTCATTCGGTGGTTTAGATCACAAACTCGTGAGCGCAACAGTTTTTATAAGGAGACTTTATTATACTATTTTCTGTTATGTTGTCGTTACAAATTACAACTAATCCTCTAGGAGTTTCTTTAACGATAATATGAAGCAGAGATTCACTCGGTTTATATTGAAAGACTCCAAAATTGCCCTTCTAATTGCCCTTCTATTTACGACATACATTATTTTTATGTGCCTAAAAAGGTGTTTGGGAGGCACCTAAAAAGGTGCCTCCCAAATACATATCACGACCACACTCTGGAGAGTGTGGTCGTGATATGTCTCCTATCACGACCACACTCTCAGAGTGTGGTCGTGATAGGTGTTGGGAGGCACCTAAAAAGGTGCCTCCCAAAGACATATCACGACCACACTCTAGAGAGTGTGGTCGTGGTAGGTAACATATCACGACCACACCTTACAAAAATGTGGTCGTGAAAGGTTGTTTTTTTTTTATTTTGTGAATGCATTTTATAGTCATCTGCATTGTTGCAGATCATTTACAAACCACTTTCAATACAGCGACCATAAATCATATACTACTGCACAATACAGAATACCAGAGCAATTGCAAAAACATATCCCATAAATATTACCTTACTTAGACAACAAAATACAAAAGGCATAATCTAAGTTTTATATCTTTGCCTTACTAGTAATAAGTTCAAAATTCAGCTACAACAATCTAAGTCAAGACAAGCACATGTCTATACTAAGATGACTGCTTAAACAAGTATAACAAGCCTATACAATTTCTGCCTCACATAGTGATTAAAAATTCTGCAAGTACGTTTCGTACAAAGTCAATATCCTCATCTTGTTTAAACGGGTCGGTACTAAGTCCATACAGTCCCTCCAAAAGCTGCAACATAATTAAACAATATTAAAAAAGACAAGGAAAGTACCACTTACAATTAGAAATCACTATTTTCTTGGAGATATATGTTAGAAGCGTACCTTATGGAATTTCCTACCAAGTTTAATTTGATCTTGATATACAATATCCAGCATGTATTTGCAGACATAATATCCGCACTCTGTAGAGCCCCGCTGGCTTGGACACTGATAAATCGCAGATAATATCAGCAATATCATAGTAGTTCGGGTATGACTAAAAACAATATAAATGAAAATGAATATAAAAATTGCTTTTACCTTTACATTTATAACATGAATCGAAGTCTGACTAGCTGTGTAATAATCAGTTTCTTGAGCATCATGCCATTTTGATATTCCTCTTAAAAAGAGATAAAATCATAACAATAATGTTATATATAGTATAAAGAATTATTATTATCAACTATAAAAGTAAAAAAAAAAAGAGAAACTTACTTTTGGAAGACTTTTCTGTGATCGTCGCTAATAAATCGCTCTAAAGAGTCAAACCAAAAAATCTTGAACTCTTTCGGGCAAAGTATAGCCAGAGCCCAATGTCCACTGAAAGAAATAAGTGAAAATAAATGTTAATTAAACTAAGACATAACATTTAATATTGTGTAAAAGATAGCTCATTACCAATTCAAAACAGGCGCGAAATAAAGAGTACCGCAATCAAGACTCATCTGCAGCTCGACGTAAGATTGCATTTCCCAAAAATGAGTTTTCTTACTCTTCTTAAGCATTTTCAAAGCTCTTTCATCATAAGCCAGTCTAGAAGGGCATAGAAACCGGCAAAACTTTTCCTTTGCGCTTTTTTGGCATAAGCTGTGGCAGTACCTATTAGACATGGCGAAATGGATTAAAACTTAAAGACTCATGACAATATCCAACTATATTGATAAAAATATGAGAAACTTACCAGACGGCCAAATCAAGCCAGCTTTTCTCAAGCTCCTCCATCATCAAGAACTCTTTCACGTCTTGAGAACCTTGCAACCAAATCTTCTCCTCTACTAGTGGATTGACGACTCCAACAGGTATTAAAAGATTACGCTCCATTCCGGGTTGCATCGTCCACAGCAGATTCAGATATGGGTACTTCTCACCGTTAAAATTCTGAAAATAAGAAACACATCAACTCTACACACATATATCAATAACATTATTAATAAAGGTCAATTCATAGAAAACTTTAGTACCTTTGGGAGAAGAATTGGTGGTGGAGCTTCTTGAACAGTATCAAACACAAGCTTTTTAGGCCAAACAATAAAGCCCTTCATTGCTTGGCCTAAAGTAGTGATCTCTTTAGTACAGAATGGAACACATGTCATATCCTGGTCCTCTATCACGGAAATAACTGTCACTTTTACTTGATCATCCTGGATAGACGTGTTGTGAATGGTGGTTTGATTTGGGTACTTGTGAGCCCTAGCAACAGGGTGTAGGCAAGGCTCGTCGAGATGTAAGTAGCACTCCTCGTGGTAGTCATCAAGAGGATCAGGTGCACTTGGCTCACTCCCTGTTGAAGTTGTTCTTTGGGAAGCTTGAAGAGCCTCTAACTGTGATGTAAGTCATTCAAACCTTGTATTCCATTGGCTCACCCGTTCGTCCACCCGTGCATCCACCATTGCATCAAACTCCTCAGTGGACACACTACTATGAGACACCACTTGTTTTTTGGGCCCAAAAAATTCCTTTGCCCCAACTGTCCCAGAAACTCCTACAACTCGACTAGGATTGTCAATCTCCCTAGCGAAGTTGCTAGGATGTCCATCTTGGGGTCCTGCGGTGTCCAAGACCCCTGAGAAGATTGCTCTTCCAGTTCATGCTGTTACAAAAGTGAACAAACATTGATTAAGATGCAATAATATCCTACATAAGTGTTTAAATTCAATTTATATAACACTCACAATTCGGTTTACCACCGCTTCAGCCTTGTCACTGGTATATTTTTCAGTTGTTCTCTTCTTCCGGGCCGCTGCCCATGTTACATGGCGTTGGAGGTCAGGTAAAAGGTCTAAGACAATGGAAGATGACTCAGCTTCCATAGCTTTCCGTTGCTCCTCCCACTTTTGTTGTCGCTCCGCTTCCACATAATCAGTCATCCAATCATACCCCCCACGGGACATGGTATGATTATACTCATTTTTAGCTCGGATCTCTTGTTGTTTTTTTCTTATCTCCTATGTACCACAATAATAAAATATTAATAATGCAGATACACAGATTAAACCAAGTTATGAACTATACATGTATAGTAGATATACCTGAAACTCATCAGACTTCCGATATTAAACAAACTTATTCCATTTCTCTAGTTCAATATTGGGATATGCTATACATGAATCCTCACCCATTTTACACCCCCCGAATATGTAGTCCTCGCCCAACCTATATTTGAATTCACTAAACCTTTTTGAAAATCTCTCTTCAAAATGTACTTTTTGAAATCTTTGGTATCCGACACATCCCAATATTGCTGCAATGAAATCACAAATATGATTAGTCACCAATATATCTCACGAATATGGAGTAAAAATACGAATGTTAATTAATATGTGCATACCAATACATCCAACCAACATTGTTGTTTAACGTCGTCATCAATGTCTTTCCACTCATTTATCGTGATGTCGAGTCTGTTTCTCGCCAGTGTACCAAGATAACTTGCAAATGGCTTTGCAGTTTGCCCTTTAGGCCTATTCTTTTCATTCAGTTCCAAATGGTTTTTTTTCTTATGCTCAACTGTCAGAGCAACTACTTTTGAAAGTTTGGTAGGCCCTCTTTTCTTCTTCTTCACAGGGGGTGGTGGGGCCTCCTCGTAATGCACTTGCTCGCGATCTGAGACGCTATCTGCCATTAACCTGTGAAAGAGAAACAATTACATACATTAGCACGGAACAATTAATAATATTAGATAGATTATTAAATGAAAAACAATAACAATAATCAATACATTTTCTAACATTATGTGTTGTCGTCCCATATGTCCCATATACCCTCAGTATGATCATTCCTGACCGCACAGAAGTCATCATCATCATCATCTAGCAAGCTTCTTGTTGTTTTGCCTAATAATTGTATCTCATCATCATCACCATCATTTACAGTGAGAGCACAATCCATTTGATTTCTATTTTGCAAAGTAATGGAAAACTTAACATTTGTAGGGTCTGATACATAAAACACTTGCTTCGGATGACTTGCTAGAATAAATGGTTCATCCTTGTAGCCGACCCTATTAAGATCAACAGATATCATGCCACTTTGGCGCTCAATCACAACTGCATTACTATGTACCCACTTACATTTAAATATGGGAACCTTGAAATGCGGTGTGTAGATGATTTCCCAAATTTCTTCAATAACCCCATAATATGGAGTTGTAGCCAATTTTGGGTTTTTGTCCCTAGAGCTAGAATTTTTGTAAATTCAAATGTTTGTGATTCTGATATACATGTTGATGTGAGTGTTCCTATAACTACTTTGAATTATTCTCCTATTACTATTGTGACTCTTACTGATGAGAGTCAAATTGATTTTATTGGATGCTCATTAATCTTAGAAAGACATACATCTAATTGTTTGTATGAGCATATTCTAATTCCTTTGAAATCAGTGATTGCTTGTTCTTTGAAATTGTCTATAATTGAAAAGGCACAAGTCATTACTTTGATTCATCACTTATACTGTTTGAAAAGGAATGAAGATGAGTTGATTATGGTTTTTGATACTTATGACTAAGATTTGTTTGGAAAGTCTGGCTGAAGACTTTAAACTTAGCGCTTCTTGGGAGGCAACCCAAGGTTTTGGTATTTGATGCTTTGTTTTTTTAGTTTGTAGGATTTTTTTTTTCTTTTGACCTCAAAGGATGCTTCAACTTGATCTTGATGGACTAGGAGCTAAGAGTGGAAATCGAGAAGAGGAAGGGGAGTATTCTTCTAACTTTTTCTTGATATTATTTGACTGAGAATTATTTTGGTAATGAGTGATGGTGCTTATTGATATGTGCTTGTGTGATGATTAGTCTTGACTTTGTGCCTCTTGAGTACTTTGCTTGGTTGATATGGAAGTTGAAATATTTGTCATCTTTACACTTGCTATGGATACTTTTGTAATTCCACTACTTATGTTACATGTTCACATTGGGGACAACGTGACATCTAAGTGTGGGGGTATAAGGGTATCATTGTTCTTTAAAGATTGTCCTCAAGCTTTCATTTTGTAAAATTTTCTTGAAAAAAAAAATATTTTTGCCAATTTTGGGATTGATTTGGACTTGAAATAATTGGATTTGATTAGACTTTGATCTCATCTTCTTTGAATGTAAGTGAAAAGACAAGCTCTTTGATTTAGATAAATTACTCTAGTATGTCAAAAAACCCTGTGAGGAATTTGAGCCTTAATTTTATTCTTTCATGAGTGAGTACATCTATTGTAATTTCCCCTCTAGAACTTGTCTTGAATCTCTTTTGACGCTCAAATCTCTTGCATGCACAAAAATGATTAAGGCCTTCGTTTCATAGTCAGTTTAGCCAAATAGCCATCCTTTTTACATTATTTCCATTGCTTAACCCCTTTGAGCCTGCTTCTCTTTTAAAAAGAAAGATTGCATATTTTAGCCTTTGAATTCTTTTGATGCAATTTTTCATCTCTTATCTATTTCTTCCATTTACGCTTTGAAAAGTGTTATACTATATTCATATGGAAATTAAAGGGGTGAAGGAATTAGAAAAGGAAAAGGGGAAATATAAGTGTTGAATAAAGGAGAAAAAAAAAAGAAATAGAAGTGGAAAAAAAATAGAATAAAGGTGAAAAAAATGAAAGTGAAAAAGGAAAAGAAAAAAAATCACACAAAGTGTGAAAAAAAAAGAAAGAAGAAGATGAAAATCGAAAGAATTGAAGAATTGTGGAGTTCAAAAGAGTCAACCCTTATGTGCTTGTTAAGTTATGAGATTCCTTCATTCTTTACTATAATTGAAATGGTTTAGCACTTTTCAAATATACCTCCATCTCATTTTCATTTCATTATCCTACCTTTTTCATTACAACCCTTAAAAGTCCTTTTGATTTGTATGTGCATTGAGATATAAGAGTGGATATCGAGATGATAAACAAGCCTATGGTAGCTGGATTACGTAGATGGAATTGAGTGAAACACAACCCCTATATACTTTGAGAGTAGAGCGTAAACACTTGACCGGTGAGGGACATGCTTTTGTGATTTATCTCTATCAAATTGATTGGCTTATTGCTTGCATTTGGGGATGGTGAGAGAGATTTTTAAGAGGATTTAATTGTTGAGAGTTTGAATTGATTTCAACTTTGTGATAAAATCTTGATTTCATTTTTTGTGCTAATGTGTTAACAATTTGAAATCTTGAGGACAAGATTTAATGCAAGTGTGGGGGTGTGATGACTCCCCATATTTAGTGGTTTTTAGGAAATATTTTATTGTATTTGGGGAGTCATTAATTAAGTAATTAAGTGATTTTGTTCTGAATTGGAAAGAAAGTAATTTGAAGATTATATGAGTGATTCTTTTGGAAAATCTGAAATTTAATTGAAATAGGAAACTTAATATATTAAAAGAAATATTTTGATGAGAAGTTTCCTATTAATGAGATTATGTGATTGAGTCATTGTGATTATTTCCTATTTCTTTCTCTTCATGAATGCAGATTTTAAAAAAGGAAATGAAGAGAAAGGGGCATACAAGAAAAGGAAAGAAAAGAAACTTAACATGCAAGGCAAAGGCAGTATGGTGTTGGACTATTTTATTATAAATATACACATGCAATTGAGAAGAAATGAGGCTGGTTTCAATATTTCCAATTCCTAAAGCCAAGAGAGAGATTCACGTGGAAAAAGAAAAGAAAAGAAAGGAAGTCACCAAGGGAAAAGGCAAGTGGCGGCACTGTGGGATTCTCAGCAAACACACACACGCTGAATCAAAGATCATTCACGCAAGACGAGGCAAGGAGCAGCTTTTGGAAGTCTTAATTATAATACACACACTGGACGCTAGGCACAAAAAGACCAAAGAGCAATCAATTTGAATATCTGGAGGTGTTTGGTTCTTTGTTTCCAATGTTACCTAATTTTATATTGGCTTTGATTTCTGTTTGGATTGATTTGAACCCTATGTGTGGCTAGTTTTCTTTTACAATCTAGAGTACTATGCACTTGTTTGTAACTTAGTATTTTATTTCCCACTATTTAGTCATGGTTAATTTGATTTAGTTTATTTAATCTTGTTTTTAATGATTAACTTGTTTAGTGCTTGATCACCATTAGACATGTTTAGGGAATTTAGAATTGGACTCGGAAGAGGGAATTTTAAATAGACCATGGGATTAAATAGTGTAGGATTGGATTTTAATCTGATTTGCGACTAGGATAGGAATATACCTAGAAGCCCTACATAGTCACATTAGAGCGGTACCGAGATAAATTAGCCTAGTAAATTAGTGCAAGACATTGTGTAATTAAGCTAGACAAGGATGTAAGTGGACCGGAAGGCATTTATAGACACTAGTACTCTAGATTAGCTAGTTGAATTAATTCATAATTAATTTAGTGATGAATAAAATCTAAGAAGCAGATAAGGGATTAGTGGCTCTAGGTTGTTCTTTTGACTCGTGAATTTCATCTGTGTGAATAATTGTTTTATTTTATTTTCTTAGATGTTAGGTAATTAAAATCACTTTTCTTTATTTACTCAACTTGAATGAAAATAGGAGATCTAATGCCTAGTTATTAATTGTCTGAGTCTCTGTGGGATCGACCTTGATTTTACCACTTTACTAAAATACGATCCGTACACTTGCGGAATTTTTATCAAAATTTTGGTAGCATCAACAATAATCTAAGCACTAACAATTTATTACCCTTAATTCATTCGCAAAACCAGAATCCCTACAGTTAACATACTAGAAAAGGAACATCTACAACCACCAATATAAACTTCCATATACAAACATATATCATTCCTATCTTAATCTTAATCACCTTTAATTAGCAAACATCTTTGAATCAAAATTCATTCCTACCACACCATATCTTTGACACACTTCCACATATTCGTAGAAAACATCTTTTAGAATTTTGAACCCAATGAGACAACCAAAGTCAGAGCCGGGATTTGCAAACTCATGAAACTCCACAATCCAATTCAGTTAATATATATATCAAGGCACATTCACATGAATATTATTCCACAATTCAATTCGGTTAGTATAGGCACATTCACTGTGAATCAAAATGCATATGTATAATAAATAGTCAAACTCTTCCAATGTAACATTTAAATAAATTTAAATCATAACAATAAAATCAGTAACTCCATTGAGCTTTTAAAATCAGTCAAACAATTTCAATGCTTAATGTCTTATATACACAGTACGCACAAACTATATTATAAAGCTTGAAAAACAAAGCAAATAAAAAAAATAAAAAAAACTCACCTTACAAGAGTGTGGCTGCGGCTTGTAGAAAGAGAAGGCGGTGGGGGAGAGGAGGCGGCTTCCAATGAGAGAAAGAGAAGGTGGCGGTTGGGTTGAAGGTGAGAGGTGAGAGAAGGCGGTGGTTGGTTGAGGCTGCGGAGAGAGGCGGCGGTGAGGAAGGCGGTTGAGAGGTTGAGAGATGGTGAAAGAGGGTAGGAGGGAAGGAGACGGCGGTTGAGAGGTTGAGAGGTTCTGGCGGTGGTGGTGAAAGTGAGAAAGTGAGAAAGTGAGAAAAGGGAAGGAGGGAAGGAGAGCGGCGGTGTGAGGGAAGAAGGAGTGTGGCGGCGGGTTTTGGAGAAGAAGAAGAAGTAGGCAAAGTGAGTGTGGCGGAGGGAAGACGAAGTGAGTGAAGAAAAAGTGAAGGTGTCAATTGTTGGAGGGAAATGAAAAAGGTTCTGGCGCCAATGGGGAAAAAACTTTTCCCACTTTCCACGACCACACTCTTGTGAGTGTGGTCGTGGAAGGTGCTGACCCTTCCACGACCACAATTTGAATATTGTGGTCGTGGAAGGGTCCCCTTCCACGTCCACAATATTTAAACTGTGGTCGTGGAAGGGGACCCTTCCACGACCACAATATTCAAATTGTGATCGTGGAAGGATCAGAAACCTTCCACGACCACATATGAAAGTGTGGTCATGAAAAGGTTAGGCCTGGACAGTTATTTACATGTTATGCCACCACGTTTTTTATCAACGACCAACATTGGCTTTTTACGTGTTACTTATGGTAGTGAAAAGTCTATTTTCTAGTAGTGAGATATGTGTAATATATCTTAAAATGATATGGGTGATATTTCCTGCTATTCAGGGGTTGTTCCTAAAAGGAGAATGAGAGAAAAAGAAAATTTGTTTGAACCTAAATACACATTTTAATATAATTAATATGGAAACATTTATATTATTTAAATTTAAATATATTAGTATCAACCACGCACGATGACCGAAATATTATATTCAACAAAACTTTTGATAACATGCACACTACATAATAATATTCACAACTACATAACTCTGATACCATAAAATATTATTAATATTGGATTAAAGGTCAAATGTAGTACTCAATTATTGGCAAAAGTTCACCCAACATAAAAATCAATTTCTAGTCTCAAATATAGCAAAGATCAAGTGCAAAGTTGGTCAAATGTAGCAATGTCGTTAATTTGACGGGTTTGACCGTTAAGTTTGACCTTATTAAGCCATATCACTTGTCATGTCACCTTATTAAGCCACATCATCTGACACATCACCATCTCTTTCCCACATCATCATCGTCTTCTCCATCACCTCATCCCTCTCCCATTTTGATCTTCTTCAACCTCACCAATACCCATGTAATTGTCACAAAGGTGCAACAATACCCATGTAAAATTTTTTGGAGCAAAAATGGCCATCGAATTTCAAAATTGGGGCAAAAATGCCCATCACAGTTAGTTTTTTTGACTTTTTGCCGCATCATTTTATGTCACATCATCATCATAAAAGGGCAAATAAATACATAAGTCTGTCACACGTTTTAGTGAGAGATGAACCAGCAGAAAATGATGCGTCAAAAAGTAAAAAAATTAATTGTGATGACCATTTATTTTTGCCTCAGTTGTGAAATTCGATGGGCAGTTTTGCTTCAAAAAATTTTACATGGGTATTTTTGCACCTTTGTGATGATTATATGTGTATTTTTGCCCTTTAGCCCATTGTTTTATTAATTTTAAGGAGAAACATCAATGTCATATGCTTCAAATCACACATTTTCTTGTCCTTGATGATGTTGTCATCCTTGGTGATGTCTTTGTTTCCATCGTTGTTAGTAACTTAGTGGTTTCTATAGTTGTAAGTGTGACTTTGCATTTTTTGTTGTTGTCAGTGATGTCGCTACCGTCGCTGTTAATAATCTCGTAGTTTATGTAGTCTTCAATTATGTCTCTATTTCCACGGTAGATAACGGGTTCAGACCCAAAAAACCCTTGTAATACAGGCCCTAAAACATGTTTAGACTTAACAAGTTTGGGTTAGGCCACGGGCGTCAATATATATTACCAACCCTGTTTCATATTCCCCCGGTCTTAAATATAAGACCTAGTTGACTTTTTTGGAACATTCTAAAAATGAAACACAAGTCAATTAAGAATTGATTTACTTATTTTTTTTCTTAAAGTAGTTAATTTAACCTTAACTAATGACTAATCTAAAAAATATCAAATATGTCATAATTTGATAACATATTTTGTAACATAAACATTTCCAGAAAAAGTCAACTAGGTCTTATATTTAGGACCAGAGGGAGTATATTCCATCGAATTGGTTTTTTTATCAAAATTACATCGAATTGGTTAACTAAGCACAAATCTAAGGTTCCTTCTCTATCGCTACATGCCTCTTCATCCAAAATTTCTTTAATATCACAGTGAATGAATATTATTATTCACCAATGAATTTCTTGTAATATTGTATATATGTATAATATATACAACGATGAGACATTATTTTGCAGGCTTAGTGTAGGCTGCAAATTGATGAAACTAATTAATGTGAATAATAATAATAAGGCTAAAGTATACTTTTGGTCCCTTATGTTTGCATCAAGTTTCAATTTAGTCCTTTATGTTTGGAAAATACACTTTTGGTCCTTTTTTGTTTACATTGTAGTTTAACTTAACGGAAAATGTTAACTTAACAATTTTAAATGGTTATTAAATACTGAAAAAATGTTCAGATTAAAATATTTGAGTGTAAATATTCTTATATTTTCAAAATTTATCCTTTTTGGTGCAATTTCATTATAAAATAATCATTTAAAATTGTCAAATTAACATTTTCCGTTAAGTTAAACTAACAGTGTAAACAAAAAGGACTAAAAGTGTACTTTCCAAACATAAAGGACTAAATTGAAACTTGATGCAAACATAAGGGACCAAAAGTATAATTTAGCCTAATAATAACATTCACAATTTGATAATTATCATATACTTACACAGTCTCACACATTATATTTTGATGTAAAGCAAAATGCACTTATACCCCTTGAGAGAAAGTCAATACCATTTAACCCCTTCTTTATTCATCGATCACAAGCAAAAAGCCTACTTGGAAGTGATTCAAGTGTGAATTCGTTAAATGAGTGCATGATGAGGTACTTGAAGAAAAATTAAAAATCACACAACTTTTCATAAATAAATAACTCAATAATTTTTTTTTTGGTGAAAAATAATTTTTTTAAATATACACGATTAGTTATTCCCTCTGGTCCTCTTATACCTAGATATAAGAGGTAACATAAAATAAATTTAAGATCAAAATCAAATGTGTGTGTGTATATTTTGAATGTAATTCAAGGTTAGTCAGTCGCTTAGTGGATTTGGAGCTCAATCCTGCCTTAAGTTTAAGTTTATTTGATTATGAATTAACATAGAGTATTAATACTATAAATGATCAAAATCATAGATAAGATTGCACTTTGAAGTTCTAAATAGTCATGATATTCCACTATGAATATTCACAATTTCATGGTTCCATCACTTTCTCCATTACCATTATTGACTTTCGTGTTAATTTACCTTCTTCTAGGCTGCAACTCCTTCTATACCATCAGTCATGCATTGACTTGGATGGAAAATTGACTGAACAAAATAATACTACTAGTATTATGTGTCAAGTTCCTCTCTCTCCATTCACTTAAGTAATGCATTGCTAATTGCTTGCTCCACTCAACTACTTTAATTTTTCTTATTATGAAGCTTCATATTCAACTCCTATCCGGCAGGTAATTAAATAATTTATACTTTACGCTTGAACGTGTCTCAATTGTTATTAGCCAAATATTATGAAAGCATATATATACATATATATGCTGCTAAGATGTACAGCTTAATACAATATATTTATACCTCATTTTCAACTACCTGATTATTACGTTACTGCCTTTTTCTCTGCTATGACTTGCTGAAAGTCCAGTTCAGAACCACTTAACAGTTAACACATCACAAAATGCAACTCTATCCTCTTACGCGGTAATAAAGGGTGTGTGTATGTGTATGCATATATATATATATATATATATATATATATATATATATATATATATATATATATATATAATATGTTGCTAAGATTTACGGCTTCAATTGTATGCAACCAAATTGAGTTTGTGAGAGAGAAAGAGATGGAAAGTTCACCAGTGATCAAGTCATTGATCCACTTTGTGTGCTTGTTAATATTTTTAGCTTCTTCTGTTAGCAGCATTAGTATTAATGGCCACTTGATTAGTTGCTTGGCCTCTGATCGAGAAGCTCTCATGGACTTCAAAACTGGGCTTCAAGATCATGCAAACGTGTTATCTTCATGGAATGAAAGAAACAATTGTTGTGAGTGGCAAGGGATAAAGTGTGACAACAATACTGGAGCAGTTGTTGAAGTTGATCTCCACAACTCATATAATTCAGATCCGAATAACTCTAATTATTCTTCATCATATGGCAGGTATGAATTCTGGAATCTTAGTGGTGAAATAAGACCATCTCTGATGAATCTCAAGTCACTAACATATTTGGACTTGAGTTTCAACACATTCAATGGATTACATATACCTGAGTTTTTTGGATCATTGAAGAATTTGCAATATCTGAACTTGTCACATGCTGGATTTATAGGTAAAATTCCTCCATATTTAGGAAACCTATCTCACTTGCAAGTTCTTGATCTTGGGTTTCTTGAAATATATGTTGACAATTTCCAGTGGATGAATGGTCTTGTTTCTTTAGAATATCTTGCCATGGATGGGGTTGACCTTTCATTGGTCAAAGACTGGGTTGGAGAACTGAATAATGAACTGCCTTCTATAGTTGAGCTGCATCTATCTAGTTGTAACTTATCTAGTTGTGTTCCACCTCTTGTGCATCTAAATTTTTCTTCACTTGCTGTCATAGATCTTAGCTTTAACAGCTTTCATTCAAAGATGCCTGATTGGCTTTTAAATATAAGTAGCCTGCAACATATTTATATGAGTGAGAGTGGCTTATTTGGAAAAATACCACTTGGCCTAGGTGAAATGCCAAATTTATTATGGTTGGATTTGAGTAGGAATTATGATCTTACGGCAAGTTGCTCTCAACTCTTTGGAAAAAGATGGGAAAAGATACAAGCTATTAATCTTAGAGAAAACCAAGTGCAAGGAAAACTCCTCTCTTTTTTAGGAAACATGACTTCTCTCACTAGACTTTATCTTGATTCTAATTCCATTGAGGGTGGTATTCCAAGTTCTATTGGAAGACTTTGCAACTTGAGTCGTTTGTCTTTGTCAAGGAATAATATGACAGGAAATCTACCTGAAATTCTTGAAGGAACACAATCTTGCCCTTCTAAGAAACCTCTACCTAATTTGCAATATTTGGCTTTAACCAAAAATCAATTGGTTGGTAAAATCCCAAATCGGTTAGGACAGCTGGAAAATTTAGTTGGGCTTGATCTTGGTAATAATTTGTTTGAAGGACCTATCCCTTCTTCTTTGGGATCATTGCAGAATCTTAATATCTTGCAACTTGGAAGGAATAAACTCAATGGGACTCTTCCAAAAAGTTTAGGGAAACTCTCTGCCCTATCTGGTTTTGATGTTACTTCTAATCAATTGGGAGGCATAATATCTGAAATTCACTTTTCAAAGTTGATCAATTTGACATTCTTGGACTTATCCTCCAATTCATTCGTTGTGAATATCAGCTCCAATTGGGTGCCTCCATTTCAAGTCAAACTACTTATAATGAGTTCATGCATTTTGGGACCTTCATTTCCATCTTGGCTCCAATCACAAAAAGAGATGGAATATTTAGACCTCTCAAATGCTAGCATTTCAGATTCTATACCAGATTGGTTTTGGAAGGGAATGACAAACTTGGCTCTCTTATCTCTTGCTCAAAATAAAATTTCTGGACAAATACCAAAGTCTATAGGAGAGATGTGTAATTCTCTTTTGAGCATTGATCTTTCAAGCAACAACTTCATTGGAAGGATCCCTTCAAGCCTTGCAAATTGTTCTTCCTTGAATGCACTAAGCCTTTCCAACAATAGTTTGTCTGGGCATATTCCATATTCACTAGGTCAATTGCAAAATCTCACAATGTTGCACCTTAGTGATAATCAACTCTCAGGGAAGTTGCCATCTTCATTTATCAATTTATCCAACTTACAAACCTTAGATCTTGGAAACAATGAAATTTCTGGTGAAATCCCTTCTTGGATTGGAGATGGACTGTCAAATCTGTCAATTCTTAACTTAAGGTCCAATGCATTCTTTGGAGCAATACCTCATGAGCTCTCAAAATTAAGTTCATTGCAGGTCCTAGACCTTGGAGAGAATGACTTGACTGGTAGCATTCCAACCAGCTTTGGCGACCTTAAAGCTATGATTCATCAAGAGGAAAGAAGGAACAAGAATTTAAGGTACATGATATATCAAGATGTGCACAACAAATTGGTGGCCCATCGAGTTGATAATTATCAGGATAGGTTGGTTGTAAATACAAAAGGCCAATCATTGATGTACACCGAGACTCTTTCTCTAGTCACCAGCATAGATCTTTCTGGAAACAACTTGACTGGAATATTTCCCAATGAAATGACAAAACTAACAAACTTGATGTACTTGAACATGTCAAGAAATCACATATCTGGCAGCATTCCTGAAAGCATATCAAATATGATTCAGTTACAATCACTTGACCTCTCAAGTAATCAACTTACTGGCTTCATTCCTCAAAACTTGTCTTCCTTGGCATTTTTGGGCTACTTGAATTTGTCCTACAACAATCTTTCAGGTGCCATACCTTATACTGGTCACACAACAACTTTTGAGGCATCTTCATATGCTGGAAATCCTGGTCTCTTTGGTTGTCCCCTTCCTGTGAGATGCCAAAGTAATATTGATGATCCTGGAAATGGTTCTTCTGATAATGGAACAAGTAATGATGGAACAAATGATGGTGATGATGATGGGTTACTTAATGAGTGGTTTTACTTGAGTCTTGGTGTTGGATTTGCAGCAGGGATTTTGGTACCTTTTCTCATATTATCAATGAAGAGATCATGGAGTGATGCTTATTTTGATCTTTTGGAAGTAATTATTATCAGATTTCTTGTGTTTTCGCAAAGAAGAAGAATCAGTCATGGCAGCAAAATCAAGCCTCATTATTCATCATAGACAACAACTTATGTACTTGTCATTTGTTGTCATTGTTGTATGCATCTTAATATAATATTATTAGGGCTTGTCACTTTGAAAAGGCTATATGTTTGGTAATGATAATACTCCTCTACTCGTTAATAAAAGGTTTCTTTATCTAACTTATTAGATTAGTCAAACTAAAATGTGACATGATCTCTCTAAAATACTTATGAACTATAACGTTAGATTATATATCAGTTCATAAAGTAGGTATATTAGTTTGAAAATAAATAAATAAATAGGATAGATAAAATGAAAAAGATTCCACATTTAGGATGGACATTTTTCACAAACTAGGTCCTCAGGACAGGCATAAAATAAAAGGAATGAAAGGGTAAAAAAGGTGATACAATGATTCTCCTACTTGTTGGTAAGCTATGAGAGTTTCATATATAAAAATGATTCTAAAAACAGAGCTTCAAGTAAATTTAATTATTTTTTTTCAAGCACAAATCTAAAAATTCTTTGTTTTTCAGACCAAATGAAACTGAGGTTTCTTTTTATGCTCTCGAGGTTGAGATTAACAACAACTAAAACATAGTTGAATGAATGACTATGCAATGTTGCCTTTGATCATAATGGCTTAACCCATGAAAAGAAAAGAAAATTAAAGAAGTGTAATGGATTAGATTGATATTGCTTGTAAATAATAGTTAAATAATGAATAAAATCACAATATTACAGATAATATCAACATTTATACATATGTTCATTAGATACTCCCTCGTCTTATATTTAGGATTGGAGGGAGTACTATTTATAAGTCAACTCCAACATATTATGCCAAAAAAATTTAATCTCATAAAGTTATTTCAAAATCCAATAACTTTCTAATTTCATCTTTATTTATAGTGTACAAAGTCTAGATAGAAATGAACATATGTTTAGTATTAAAATTTTATGAGCGAAGACTCAAAAATGATACATAATTATTGTCCAATGACCAAAAATATAGTACATAACTATTCTAAGGTATAAAAATGAAACTCAACTTTTACCATGTGATAAAAATGATATTTTCACTAATATGACAATAATATTAGACATGAAATGTCCAAAATGCCCTTATATTATCAAGCGACAATTAATTTATAAGGCATTTTCGACTTTTCATGACTAATATTATTGTCATATTAGTAAAATATCATTTTTGATCACATGGTAAAAGTTGGGTATCATTTTTGTACCTTGGAATAGTTATTTACTATTTTGGTTCCTTGGCTAATAGTTATATAGTACTCCCTCCGGTTCTAAATATAGGACCTAGTTGACTTTTTTGAAAATTTTTTTAAAAAAACAAAATAAGTTAATTATAAATTGATTTATCTAATTTTTCTCTTATACTAGTTTATTTTACTTATAAGCTAATGGATAATCTAAAAAGATATCAAATATGTCATGATTTAATAACCTATTTTGCAACCTTAATCTCTCAAAAAAAAAGTCAATTAGATCTTATATTTAGGACCGGAGTAGTATAATTTTTGGGTCTTGCCCAAATTTTAATTATGTGTAGAAAGGAAAAAATCAAGAGTAGTAAGAATTGTTTTCTATTGGTTTTCAATTCCTTTCTCGAAGAAAGAGGAGGGGGTTGCAACTGTCTACCAAACAAGACAAAATTTGCAAACTCGAAGCAAGTCTAAGGTGACTGGTGCGTGGGCCCTCTTGTTAAGGTCAAAAGTTAGGGTTGACTCAATTATCTCGTAAACTGCAATTAATATTTTTTTTATATTAGATCAAACGATCACCTATAATTAACCACTAAATTGTTATAAAAAAAATAATTAACCACTAAATTGATTTTAATATTTTCAACCCACAAATATTATTATGACTTAACCGTTAAAACATTTATTTTCATTTTCTTATTATCAGAGTTATTTTTCTTATCTGATACTTATTTGAATGATAAAATAAGCATTTTTAAATGGAAGTTAATTACAGAAACAACAAATGTTATATTAATTGCTCAGCCACGTGAATTGTCTTCCATCCAGTTTTAAATATAATATCACATTGATTTTTTATTCTAAAAAGTAAATTAAATCATTAAATTATATCATATGTCACATGCTATTAAATTATAGTTGTAGAATAAATTTCTTTAAAATAAAAATGACAATGGTAGACAATTTAAATTGATTATATTCATTTTGAATCCTTAATTCTCTAACAAATTCAAAGTAATCTTAGAGTTAGGATTGGAGGGAAGGAGTACAATGTTATAATCTTCTCAATAAATGAATTTTTTCAATAACTTGTAAACTAAAAAATCTCGTTTAATAATTTCATCAAGTGACCTATCATCTATCAATTGATAAAAAGGTTTAACATTCAACCATTTTAGCGAGTATTTAGTTTTTGTGGAGTACCGCTTAGATGTGTTTCAAACCGCGACATTTGAGGATGCATTTTCAAACTAAGCGAAGCTCTGGAAACTAAAAAGTGGGAACAGAAATTTAATTATAGAAAAGTAATTTGATCGAGTGTTTTCATTAGTCTTACTATTCTTCATAAATTCAAAAAGTATTTCTAAATTGTAGATGTTTACTTGAAAGTTGAGTAACATTGTATAAGGATTAAAATTATCATTTAGATTGAATTTTTGAGCTCCCAATACTTTCATGTATGATCATCTGATTATAATGAAAATTCTAGATAGAAATATCTAGCTAGAAAATTAAACAGACACTTGAAAATTCCAATGTTCCGGATAACCTACCTCTGCCAAACATATAGTATCATACAAGTAATCATATAAACAGTCAAATCTGGTTGTTTCACCTCCTACATTAATTTCTTACTAAACTTCACTGATCTCCTCATGAACCTTCACTTTGTTACACCCATATTAAGCTCCAATATTGTGTCCTACACACAGAAATCCAAATAAAACAAACACAATGGCAGCTTCATGCTTGAACCCACCAAGGTTATCTAGCACTGAAGATGACCATGTTATACTCTTTTCAAACTCTAATTCTCCACAAGACTCCAACTCTATCAGCCCCTCCTCTTCATCATCATGTCATTCTTCTTCTTATGGTAATCATAAACTTTCTGTCACCAATCTCTCCTACACACTTCACTCATATAAAACCATACCCTTTTCATTCCTTCACATGCATCAAAAGCCTAGGCCTCACCATATACTAAAGTCAGTCTCTTTTTCTGCCAAAAGTTCTGAGATTGTTGCTGTTGTTGGTCCAAGTGGCACTGGAAAATCCACTCTTCTTCGTGTCATTGCTGGGAGAGTCAAAGACAAAGAATTTGATCCCAGAAGCATATCAATCAATGATCAAGCAATGGCTAGTCCATCTCAGTTGAGGAAGATATGTGGATTTGTTGCACAGGAAGATGATTTGCTTCCTCTTTTGACTGTGAAAGAAACCATAATGTTCAGTGCCAAGTTTAGGCTAAAAGACATGTCATCAAAGGATAGAGAAGTAAGGGTAGAAAGTTTGTTGCAAGAGCTTGGTCTACTTCATGTTGCAGATAGCTATGTTGGAGATGAAGAGAATAGAGGGATCTCAGGTGGAGAAAGAAAAAGGGTATCCATTGGTTGTGATATGATTCATAATCCTCCTATTTTGGTTTTAGATGAGCCAACCTCAGGCCTAGACAGTTCTTCAGCTCTTCAGGTTATAGAGCTTCTTTCCTTGATGGTCAAGTCAAGGAAAAGGATAGTGATTCTTTCAATTCACCAACCCAGCTATAGAATATTGCAGTACATTTCTAGATTCTTGATCCTGTCTCATGGTTCAGTTGTGCATAATGGCAGCTTGAGATCACTAGAGAAAACCATTACCAAGTTGGGACTTCAGATTCCTGTACAGCTCAATGCTCTAGAGTTTGCCATGGAAATTATAGACACATTAGAATATTCAAAAAATTCCACATATGATAGTGAAATCACTTGTCCCTTAATGCAAGACAAGGAAGAAGAAAATGGTGACATTATTCTTGATTATACAAGTGATGGTGGCAACAAAGGGATTTGCAGTGCCTGGTATTTGAGCTTCTTTGAGATCTTGTTTCTCTGCTCAAGATTTTGGAAGGTCATTTACAGAACAAAGCAACTTTTCTTGGCCAGAACAATGCAGGCTCTAGTTGGTGGGTTTGGGCTTGGAAGTGTTTACATAAAGGTAATTTACTATTTCAACAAGTCTCACTTATTCTCTTATGTTGTTTGTTTTTGTTTTGGGACCAGAAGTTGGTCCAGAACTATCCTAAAACTCCTTTAAATAACGTTTATAATACATTTGAAATAAGCTCAGTATCATTTTATATAATTTAGCATAACTTTATACTCTGATTCTTTGCTGTTATAGCATAATGTTGAAAGGTGAGAGATCAATACATAAGGTGGGGACAACAATGGGGATTAGTGGGTCCAGCCATCCATGTCTATCTGTCTCCTCGTATTATTGTGTTGTAACAAAGAGACATAGCCACTTAAGTTTGTAAGAAACTAATTAGTAGGAAAATTTGTTTTTTCACCATATAATTTTGATTCGCCTGTAGTTCTTAAACTTTGAATCATTGCCGCTCCGTTCATCACATAGTTTAAAACTTTAGTGTTTGAGCATCAATTTAGAATTCAATGACTGATTTACAACAGAGTCAAAATCATCAAGATGAAGAAAACTAAATTTCATTAGTATGATTTACTTTGATAATTTCACAAATGAGTTATGTTTTAAGGGTTTAATTTGGTGGTCGACCAGGTAAGGAAGGATGAAGGAGGAGTTGCAGAAAGACTTGGTCTTTTTGCATTTAGTCTGAGCTTTCTGCTATCATCTACAGTTGAGGCACTTCCAATATACCTTCAAGAGAGATGTGTTCTAATGAAAGAAGCCTCAAGAGGAGCCTACAAAATTTCCTCATACATGGTGGCAAACACACTTGTCTTCCTTCCTTTCTTGTTTGTAGTATCCATACTTTTCTCAGTTCCTGTGTACTGGATAGTTGGTCTCAATCCGTCCCCCTCGGCTTTCGCCTACTTCATCTTCATCGTCTGGCTCATTTTGCTCATGGCAAGCTCTCTGGTTATGTTCTTAAGTGCACTGTCCCCTGATTTCATATCTGGGAACTCCATGATCTGCACTGTGCTGGGAGCATTCTTCTTGTTCTCTGGATACTTCATTCCAAAAGAGAGTATCCCCAAGTACTGGATTTTCATGTACTATGTGTCACTGTATAGGTACCCTCTTGATGCATTGCTCACAAATGAGTATTGGAATGTTAGAAGTGAGTGTTTCTCATCACAACCAGAAGCAGAATCTTATTGTTTGCTTACTGGTTTTGATGTTCTCAAAAGTAGAGGACTTGAGAAAGATACAAGATGGATGAATGTGAGCATCATGCTTGGCTTCTTTCTGCTATATCGTGTGCTTTGTTGGTTCATTCTTGCTAGAAAGGCTTCCAAAGCAACCATATAGCTCTTAAAGTTTTAGTGAATAAGGTGTATAATAGGTTTATTTTTCTATTAAAAGAGTTTAAACCAACCTGATCAGACTTATATTCCTTTGATTGATCTTCCAATCAGTTGATGAGGGACTGGACACATTCTAATAATAGCAATATTCTCTTTTCTTGGAGTAATAACATTACACTACTCATAAATAGCACTTGTATAATCAATCTCAAGCCTACCTTGTATACATACATTACATCTTCTAGACTTGCACATTGACATTATTGTCCCATTTTAAATGTTTGTATATAGATAATACACATATATGGTGGGTTTGTTTAGGGGTTAGAGTGAGAGGATTGTTTGGAGGATCTGGTAGTGAGAGAAGGCTTCATCTGCACAATATGTTCATCACTGACTCCCATCTTCAAGGCTAAACGACCGGCCTCAAAGAAGCGTTTAACGGCGTCTTCCATGTAGGCTTTACCTTGCTTCACAGTCATGTCCTTTCCTATAGTTTGAGGGTAACTAGTGAAGATGTTGTCTCCTTTCAACACTGCTGCTAGCTGTATCAGCTCCTGCTGAAACTCACTCACCTTTGCTTCTTCATTTGGTCCTCCCTTTCTTATCTTTACTGGATTTGGAAGTTTCTCTGCGCAATACAATTCCCTTTTACTAAAACACCATTCTATGACAATGATATTTATACCATATATAATTATTTTCTGGCAGAATTTGTTAAAATGTATATTTAAACTCCTTATAAGCTAAAAGGACGTGAATTTAAACAATGTGCAACTTCTCTTTAATGCTTATAGAATAATGATACTTGAAGTTTATCATAATACTACATACCTGGGCAATCAGTTCTGGGTTCAGTTCTGGTCTGAAGAATGCCTTCAAAGGTAGCAGCCCATTGATCCCTTTGAGTGAGAAAGTTGGGAAGATTGTAGAGCTTCTTTACTGTGGCTACAATGGATGAATGTTCATATTCTGATGTTGCAGTGGGTAACCCATTTGCTCCATGCACAACTGCACCACCATCATTAACCATTAAATTTCACATTTCAAATCACATTAACTGTATTAAGAACTGTTGGTTCCCCCAATTCACAACATATATATATATATCAAGGAAACATACATATAAAAAGTCATATATCTTAGTGCTTATATCTTGGTAGTTGATCCTAAAGCAACTTGTATAGAGGAATGTAACAATTAACAAGTAGAGGCAATGTAGTTAAGGACAAACATGAATAAATGGATCTTCAAAGATACTAATTATTAGATAAACAAGAGGAGTGTTCTATTTTTGAAAGAGAAATTATATTTTTCTATTTAAAGAGGCATAACAAACACATTGAATTTACTAGTGAGATCAATCCCACAAATTTTTTACTTATAAAATAACTTTCATGCCACTAAGTTACACAAGTCATTAGCAATGAAACCATCCCAATCACATGGATAGTTTGTAGAAAAGAGGTTATAGTGGTCCCAATAATGTTAAGTGGAACCCACAGATCCACCTATCTTTCTCATTTTTAAAGAGGGTTCCCATGATATTGAAAATGAGACTTATCAATGTCATCAAATTTCATCACCTTTCAACTGTGATGAGCCTAACAGTCTGATTTTTTGTTAAAATTTGTCAACATATATACCTCCATATTTGATGTCGCTTTAGAAGAGAAAATATCTTTCAACCCAATTCAAAAAGTTGGGTTATTAAGTTATTATCAGACTCCTTTTAGAAGAGATAGAAGCCGATATTATAAATCATTTGATCGAATATTAATGAAATATTACTCGATTTAAAGTCATAATAAGAAGAAGAAATGTAATACAAGTTTAATTATTTATTATGAGAACAATTAATTAGAAAATGAAAAAAATTGTATAGTATTTTTTTTAAAAAAAATACTCCTATCTAGGGACAGAGAGAAAGTGAGTGAGCAAGACCATGAATACGAAAATGGTGTTTATTTGGACTGAACCAAGAAAAGTACATGTTCTTGCAAGATGGACAGTTCTAGACCTCATAAAGTCCATATTTCAATGGAAACCATCTATTTGACAAAACACAATGGAACCCTCTACTATTGGGGAGTGATATAACAAGTAATGCCTCGCTACTTAATATAAGATCCCAAAATTTAAATAATTTTGATTCAAAATATAAAAGTTTACCCTTACATTCTCTCATCATTTAATGTGTTGTCTACTTTACCCCTAATTTTCTTTCATACTTCATCTGATCCTTATTATAAGTCACCAACTATCTACAATTTATGGTATTTAATATAAGTCACTAACTGCCGCATTAAATGTTTTTCTACACTTAACTCATGTTATTAATGGAGATTCAAAACTGAAAATGTGAAACACATCATTTAATGAAGGGTGGAGTTGGAAAAAGTGACAAATTTTACATGAATTTTAATTAAGACCAAACAATCATTCCTTGATATGTGAGAAATGAGTAGTTGGTGACTTATAATAAGACCAGATGAGGTATTTATCAATATTTACATATTTCTCTATCTTAATAGTATCATAATAAATCAGAATAAAATTGGAAAAAAGAATGAACTTCAGACACTCAACTTGTTTTGATGTCAGAACTCTTATATTCGGACTAGAGATAGAAGTTAATTAGGTGGGAAATGAAAAAATGGGTTAAACTTTCAGACATTTTAGATGATGATGTTATAGATTGAATCCACCGCCTCAAATAATAATTGTAATCTTATACGTGTATGTCATCGAGGGAGAAATTTAGAATCAAGAATATATATTTCACAAATGGATGGATGACTTAGCCATCATTATATGCAAAAACGTTAGCCATCATTATATGCAAAAACGTGCGAACTTGAAAAAAGAAGGGAAAATTAATTAGAGGTCCCCCACAAGGGAGTTAATACTGGAAAAGTCCCAAAAGTTGAAAATATTAATGTAGGGTCCCAAGGGACCTCACATTAATATATTTGAAATGTGAAAAGACAGTTTTGCCCCTAGCCTTAAAAAAAATTTACCCTCCTCCCTCACCCTCCCCCCTCCTCCTCCCTCACCCACCCCCTCCCCCCTCCAGCCCGCCCCCACCCCCACCCTCCCCCTCCAGGCCGGCCCCCCACCCCCACTCCAGTCCCCCCCACCCCCTTCCCTCCCCTGCCCCCTACCCCCAGCCTCCCCCTCCCATTTCGGCCCCCACCCCCACCCCCAGCCCCCTCCCCCTTCGGCCCCCACCCCCACCCCCTCCTCGCACCCCCACCCCCACCCCTCCTCCCTCCTACGCTAGGAGGGAGGAGGGGTGGGGGTGGGGGTGCGAGGAGGGGTGGGGGTGGGGGTGCGAGGAGGGGGTGGGGGGCCGAGGGGGGAGAGGGCTGGGGGTGGGGGTGGGGGGCCGAAGGGGGAGGGGAGAGGGGGTGGGGGTGGGGGCCGAAGGGGGAGGGGGCTGGGGGTGGGGGCCGAAGGGGGAGGGGGCTGGGGGTCGGGGTGGGGGCCGAAGGGGGAGGGGGAGGCTGGGGGTGGGGGGGCAGGGGAGGGAAGGGGTTGGGGGGGACTGGAGTGGGGGTGGGGGGGCGGCCTGGAGGGGGAGGGTGGGGGTGGGGGCGGGCTGGAGGGGGGAGGGGGTGGGTGAGGGAGGAGGGTAAATTTTTTTTAAGGTTAGGGGCAAAACTGTCTTTTCACATTTCAAATATATTAATGTGAGGTCCCTTGGGACCCTACATTAATATTTTCAACTTTTGGGATTTTTCCAGTATTAACTCCCTTGTGGGGGACCTCTAATTAATTACCCCAAACAAGAAATGCGTGATTCCTCGAGGTAACTTGTGCTCATCAATGGCTTAAAAGTCAACGAAAACCCATTTAATTTCATGCATTCATGCTCCATTATGTTTAAGTTATTGCTTAATCATAATGGCCAAGCAAAACATGGCTCCCACAAATCACAAATGAGAAAATTATCCAACTAGACAATAGTTTTCGTTTTCACACACTAATATGCAGGTGGGTCCCACTCCCTTCTTGTCCTTTCCCTTGAAATTAAGTGAGTATGTTTAAGCTATTAATGGGATTGGGTTGGATTGAAAACACCTCATAATCATTGTGCTGAAGTCAGACCTACGTGTTTATAGATGGTGACTCTAAAATTGGTGTATCTTCCCACTAACATGCACCACTTACTTCTATTTTTGGATTGTTGTAAACATTTTAGGAGATGATAAACAGTTAAACACATTGGATTATTTACTGAAAAATTAATATAGACTTTTGCCTATCAAAGTTGTTATCATTTCGATTTGGCTTCTTCAAATTTTGAATCATGGATTGTAGTGTCTTAAACAAACATTTTTCTATTTTTTTATTGATAGAGATGTTTGAAAAAGGAAATAAAATTCTTCAAGGTATTGAAGCCTATTATTTGAAATTTAAGCAACCAGATATTATATAAACCCCTTGCTTTTCTTAATACAAGGAGCAAGTACAGCTTTCAAGGTGCAACCAAAAAATATAAATGAAAAATTATTGAGAAAATGTTATAGATATTAGCCTTATTGTTTGCTTAATTATAGTTAAGTTATATTGCATTAATGCTTCAATTACGAGTATAGGACTCAACATATATTTTCGTCTATTTGATTAAATTCATACTATCTATTAAGAAATTAAAAAAAAATTCACATTACTTAAGAGCTTTTTAAAAAATTATTTTATGAAATTTTAAGGCGAGAATATGGCTATTAAATCCAAAAAATTTATATGCGCTTCCATTTCCCCAAAAACTTATGCTGATATTGAAATTTTTATACCAATTTCAATAATAATTTTCTAATTTTTCCATGTAAGGAAGTAATCTACGGGACAAAAACTAAACTTTTCTCGATTCTACCATGGCATCCCTCTTTTACTTACAAAATTTGATTATAAAAAAGTATTACCAATTAAAATATTAGAAAATGGAATAATAGATAATTTAGGTTTTTGTCCTTCTATGTTAATATGACTTTGATATAAAAACTATAATTTTATAAAGGAAAATGCAAACCTTTTTGCCAATGACAATTATCACGATGAGTGTTTGAAAAAAAAATGATTTGATTGTGCTTCATAAACATATGTTTTAAAATTGGTATGAATTTACCAAAATTGTCATGTACACTCAAAAGGTCTTTACTTTTTGAGGAAGGAATCAAAAGGGACCCATCGAAAAAAGTAATGATAATTTCCTTATGTATAATGTATTTGTTATATTCACATAGTTTTTAGGGGAATTTGCAGTTTAGTCCCTGGTAAGGGAAATTAATACTGGAAGGTCCCAATACATTCCAAAATAATTATAAAGTCTCAGGGGCCCTTTCCTGCAATTGTTTGCTTATCTTCAATGACCATTTTGCCCTCATAAGATGAAAACATAGTCCCCCTGTAGGGACCAGTGAGATGACAACCATCTTTAATGAGGGCAAAATGGTCATTGAAGTTAAGCAAACAATTGCAGGAAAGGACCCCTGGGACTTTATAATTATTTTGGAATGTATTGGGACCTTCCAGTATTAATTTCCCTTACCAGGGACTAAACTGTAAATCCCCTAGTTTTTAAAACATGTTTAGTATTTAATTACAATCGATTACTTTTTTTGTTTTTGGCACTTATCATGATAAATATCAATGACAAAATTGCATATTTACCCATTTTATAATGCACTTTAACTTTTATTAAATAAAACAAATATTCAAAAAAAAAATCCTAAAATTAAAAGAGAAATACTTGCCTGTGCCTTTTTCTATCCAAGGTGAGATTGCAATGGTAGGAACTCTAACTCCCAAGCGATCAAACTTAAAAAAGAATGGTTCGGGCCCCACAATGCCATCTGGACTGGGGACCCCACGTACTGGCGTTGACACGTGGTCAAAGAACCCCCCATGCTCATCATACGTAATCAAAAACAGGGTTTCATTCCACTGCGGGCTAGCCCTCAAAGTCTCGTACACCTCCTTCACAAACATCTGCCCTTGGTACACGTCATGTGATGGATGATCATCATTGGCTGGTTGTATTTTTGAATCCATGTACCGCTGTTCCACCACAACATAACCCGGCAACTTCCCTTCCTTTGCATGTTGCTTAAACGACAAGTCGTATAAGTGAAACTTGATTAGGTTCTTAAGCTTCCTTAGGTTCCTATAGAATAATGTGGCTGGGATGTTTTGGTAGTATATTCCGAAAGATATTCCGGCGTCGTCGAGGTTGTCAAAGATGGTCCTCTGTGGATACCCTTGTACTAGAAGTGATGCATTGTTACTTGTTGCTCCGTGCGATGTACCAGAGTGAACAAACAAGCGATTAGGCTGTGTGGAAGCTGGCATGGAAGCAAACCACCTAGCAAGTTAAAAGGTTCATTAATATGAATGGTTACGAGTTACGACATAAGTATAATTAGACTTCTAAAACTACCTCCAATCATTAAGGTAAGAAGTAATTTTAATTCTAAATATAAGGTGTTTTTTATTTCATACATATCTTATATGTATAACTTTTTGTTAACTATATTTACTTTATTTATAAATCGGTATATACTATAATTGGTCAAATATATATAATTTAATGATACATAAGTAATTTATAATACACGTATATATTCAATTAAAGGGGTTCATTAACATGATAGCATCAATGATTACTACATAATTATGTATGCTAATATGTTCTTATTTCTTTTATTATTGGTATATTCATCAAATGTATGTAAGCATATTCCTGAAGGCTCATACCATTTATAAAAGCCTTCCACAAAAGTTAATTAATCATTACATATTTTGCAAATTATTATATTAGATGTTACTCATATACACCAACTAAACTAGTATAAAGATACAAGTAAAATAAATCGATTTAGCAGTAATTTATTTAATTTTCTTATATTTTTACAAAATTCAATTAAATTTTACATTAATTAACACTAGAGTATGAGAAAACGTTTTATTTCGGTCAATCTTTGCTGCTAATTATTTTAATTTACATTTCATACCATCATCATCATCATCAACGTAAACCTTATCTCATTCAAATGGGGTCGCCTACATGGATCACACGACGCCATTTAGCTCTGTCCCTAATCATTCCTACAGATAAATTTTTCACAACCATATCTCTTTGAATAACTTCATCAAGAGTTCTTTTTGGTCTTCCTCTATTTCTTATATACGGCTCCCTTTCCATCTGTTCCACTATTCTTACTGGCTCATCCAATTCTCTTCTTTGAACATACCCATACCACCTTAAACGATATTCTCTCATTTTCTCTGAAATTGGTGCTACCCCAACTCTTTCACGAATGTGATCATTACGAATCCTATCTTTTAGTATATATTCACTAGACCATCTCAACATTTCACACCATCCTAGTAATAAATATACGAAAAAGTTAAGCATACAAGGTATGGTATACGGCTATCAGTTATCATCACCCCAAGAAAAATATTCTTACGCACTTTATAAAAGGTGACTAAACTCTCATTAAAAAAAGGTGACTAAATCATAAACTAATTTTTACTTTTGTTTTGAACTTAATAAACTATCCTTAGTGATTTTTTTTTGAACTGACCTTACTGATATAATGGACAATTGGATTTTAAAAGGGGAAATTATAGAAAAGGGCCAAGAGAAAAAATTAATTACTCTTAAGAGACTTTTAAAAAATAATTATTTAAAAGGACCAAAAATTAAAATAAATATTTCGAATCACAAAAATAATTATTTTATATTTTTTAAAAGTTCCTTAGAAGTGATTAATATTTTCCCTTGGCCCTACTCCCAAATCCAATTAAACCTCACTAAAAAATGAATAATCTTGTATGACCAAACATTAACATTTTTTCAGCCAACATTAAACCAAGCTGTCCTTAAAGAATACAATTGGTTTAGAGAACAGAATGACATTGATTTTCATTTTAGAAGGCCATCTTAATTATCTTCAAACAATCACCAATGGAGAGGGGAAAACAAACAAAAAACATAATTCTACAAAATAAAATCCAACAAGAATGAAAAGCAAAAACAAACCTGTCAAAAACAGCAAACTCTTGAACAAGTGCTTTATAAACAGGAACCTTATCAGGAACAAAGCCATTCATAACATTCTTAGCCATAACACTTGTGTTATCCATACTATATGCTTCTTGCACAAACCCATTCATAGGAGCCGGGTCAGCTGACGTGTCCTCCGACCCGAAAATCTGCTCCCTTATTGCCTGAAACGAGTGACCCGGATCCGGGTCAACAAACTCAGCCCGGTTCTGGAAGAACACTTTCTCCGAGTTCGGGTCCTTTGTCGAAACCGGGTTCCACTCCGACCCGTTCACGCCGTTAATTTCCGGGTTTAGGCTCTTCATCCAGCCCAGCATGTGATCAAAGGACCGGTTTTCCATTACCAAAACGACAACCGTTTTGATGGGGTTGGAGACTGAGGTGGTGAGAGGACTGAGAAGGAGGATTATGAGGAATGTGAGGGAGGTTGGGTCGGGTCGGGTACGGGTACCCATTTGTTTGTTTGGCTGTGGAGAAGGGAACAAAGGAGGAAGGAGAGTGAAATGTTAATGAAGAAGATGGTGAGGTGTGTAATGGGATCATATAAATATAAATAATATATATAGGTAGGTATATGCCTATATGGTATGGTATGGTATGGTCCGTGAGGTGGTTTCGTTTTTGGATTTTTACGGGGATATAGTTTCACTCTTTAAAGAGAGCGTAACAGAAAGTTGGCACTAAAATTTATGAGGAGGTACAAAGAGACAAATTCTTTTTGGTTAAACATTGCTGGTAATCTGTCGCTTATTGGAGGCCGACTATTTTGTACTTGAGGGGTAGGAGTGTTGGCCACATAGATAAGTTGTCTTCTCTCCTGATGAAAGCGCATTCCCGAGATTTAAACGTGTGTTCTCATCTTTACTGGGTTGTAGCTCACTTACCAGTTCAACCAAGTACCCATTGATTACAAAGAGACAACTTCTAAGGCAAATTCGATGGTCATATTAGGAGTAGCTAGTCTCATAATTACAATTAAATAGTACTCATTGTAATATGTTTCGTTCATTTCATTTTATAAGGTGTATAACGAGTTTGACACGTGTTTATTATTAAACGTAAACTCTTGTGATTTTAATATTCGAGTTTACATTACCATTTTATTTTCTTTCCTCGAGTTTAGTTAAACTCACGAGTTTGATAACCTTGTGTGTGCTTAGTCGAGAAAAAGCCTTGTATTGTCGTGTTAATTATAATTTGGGCTAATTGTAATATAATAAATCACATCATTTGATTTAGTGTGCAAACTTACATGGCATTTAAGAAATTAATCCCACCATTTTATCTTCATAGCTATTTCAACTCTTCATTAGTCTTTTACTCTCAAATATTAAATAATAGGAGTATGATTTTTTGATGACAAAAAGAAAAGTGATTTGATGTATTCTAATTGGATAGACTATAAATTAAATGACTAGACACTACATGTTCATGCAAAAAATTCAAGTTAGAGTATGGTACCGCAATCACAATTCCTATCTCATTAGACAGTTGATTGCATAATAATGACTTTACCATATATATTCACAGAAAATTAGGTAGAATTAGCCTAATAAAATTTCAAGATTCGCATTCTATGTTAAAATTCAATATTGAAAAAAATTGCCAGTTAAAGCATATGCAATCTTTGGTATTGATTGGGTGCACTCGTTGATATTAATTGGGATGGTGTTTTCTTTTCTTTAAGATCAAATATACAAAGAGAACCACATTCTTTTCAAAGTTATATGAATCTTATGTTAAAAAAATAAAATATATCTTATATTTTCCATGTTAAACATTTGAGAATCAATATATCCGCAAAGGATTGGTTAATAGTATTTAACCAAATGTGGGAGATACAATGATATTAAGCTCTTAATACAGTAGTTGTTTTTATATATCAGGGTTGTTAGTGTAAACTGATAACATTCATGATTCATCAAATGATATTATGATATTAGTTAATAGTTAATATAGAATATATTGATGTGTAATTATTGAGGAAAAAAGGACAAGGCATATATGTGGATGTGGTTGTATGTTAAAGTGAAAGGAGATTTTTTTTTCATATATGTGGTGGATCCCACGCATTAATTGGCCCATCTTTATCTCTTTCCTAAATTTATTTGGAAGTGGATTTATTACATATCTAACAAGGTGATTTTTTTTTAAAAAAAAATTAGTTATTAATTACATTTATGATCAAACAATTACGTTGACTAATTAGTTGTCTTCATATATATTTGCTAGGAAAATAACTTAGCCATACATTAGGGCTAAATGATTGCTTAGTGCTAAACTGAGTTGGCGACTTGGCGTCAAAATAAGTCAACAACATTTTATTTATCTGCGTCGATGGTTAATTAGCAACTAAGGGGAAAATAATAACTTTTACATTATTTTAAAAATGATAAGAAATAAATTTTCAACTAAGTCGTTTCGAAATCAACATAATAATTATACATAAAATTCTGTATAGCAAGCATTTTTTTTCCTTTTAATTAGAATTTCTAATTAATTTTATGTCAAAAATATACATATAATGAGCCTATCAGCACCACACCTCAAATTATCACAATTTCGAACTAATAAGCTTTTTATAGAGTATGCTTCTTGAAGAGTTGGAAGTTTTCATATTATCAAACTCATCCTAAACTCATGAAAATAAGATAAAGTTAGATTATAATCTTGGACCCTCAACTAATTTATTTATTTTTTTTGATAAATGGTTATTAAGAACGTATGATTAAGTTATTAAAATACTAAAAATGAAAACTATTTAATTGAAATATATATTTAAATATAACATTATTTTTTAATGAAAAAGAAATTATATTTTTAAAAAAGGATTTGTTTGACTTATATTTATTTAAATGATATATTATTAAAAATTCAATTTCAACATGTAAAAAAGTTAAAAGTTTGAAAACAAATTAGAGCATTTTTATCCAAAAATTATTTTCCCTGCACTTAATCCAGAATAAGCAGTATGTATTATGTATGGTTGTTGGCATAATGGCATTGGACATTTGGACTGACTTGCTTGTGAAGTAATTACTAATTAGTATTTGACAGAAATTAAGAAAAGATGGATTATTCTTTTGCGTCCCGTGATGCTCTACGTAACAATTGATCGTTGGATTTGTTATGAATTTCGTGCCGTCACCGTTCATCTTTTCCTCTTCTTCTTAAATTCTTTTTTTTTCCTTTATATTTTTATCTTTTACTTCCGGTCACATTCATGTACACACATGAATAAAAGGATTATTGACAAGCTGAGGAAATACTATATAAATCCATCAATGATGCTAACAAATTTTTGATTTCGATAACAACCGATGTAATTCATTCTCCAACCGGAGATACTATATGATTGAATCTTAGACATTGTAATTGTTAAAAGAGACAAAGATCCAACAAAATTTAATTATAAAAAGGGATCGATCTTAAAAATAAGAATTTTGAGTATACACTTATCAAATAAAAAAAGGGATAAGATCCATATCTATCCCACCAGTATTTTTCATTAAAAAATGAAGGACATTTAAATGTTTTTTAAGTAGCAATATCCCCTAGAAATTTACAAAATGTAGCAACAGTGAGTGAGTGAGAAGGTCATGTGAGATGTGGATTAATTAATACTCCTATTAAATAATGTCAAGGTGACATTGCTACATTTTATAAACGTTCAGTGAGATATCAGTATTACTATAAGAAAACTTAGCAGATACCCATCACTCTTCGGTGAAGAATTGAAATTGAGTGAAAATGTAACTTAACTCAAAAAAAGTCAACCATTTGTTTAAATGTTTACTTCTTTGAGTATTTCTTGGTTTTAATTAATTATAATATTTCAACTCGTCACTTTATTTTTTAAAATTATGGCAGTTTTTCTTAAGAGACTCGTTGTTTTTGTATTAATAGTTAACTATTATTGAACAAAAGATAAGGTTCATTTTTTTCGAAAATACTCACTAAAGAGTATATTTGGAAGTTTTTTCTGCACATTAATATCCTCCTATAAGTAACCAAAATATAGGCTTTTTCCCTGGATGTTAGTCAAAGTTAAATTTGACTCTCTTAAATGGTAGTATGTCACAATCTACATGGTACACAAAGTGTTATATTAGGTGTCAAGTGGCTTATTGAGTGCCTTATAGCCACTTTTCATTTAACAACCAAATTTAACTTTGACTTCTAGGTAAAAATGTCACGTTCATGTTATCTCCAAGGCAGAAATGTTCACAAAAAAATTATGATATCCAGGTGGATACTTCTAAGGTAAAAATAGACCTTATTCCATTAACATATATAAGATAAAATGAAGTCCCCAGCATCTTCATCATCGTATTCAAGAACATTTCATGCAGGAGTTTTATGCATAGATGATAGAACAACATGACAGCAAAGCAAATACAGTAATACAAAAGGAAAAGTAAAACATACAACAGACTATTATTAGTGTGTCTTCAAATATTTGCATCAAGATTAGCTTCCATAGAATCTATGAGTCAAATCCCTTTCCTACCATTCAAGTACCGTTTTTCTTCAAAGGTCTATGGACATTTAAAGACTAACTCAATCGTAGTTACATATTTGAGGTGATTTTTAAGAGAACAGATTTTAATGTAGAAGTTATTAGAATAGATATTTAGTCAACCTGTGTGTCTTCAAAGGTTTTCATAGATTTCCACAGCTTACATAGAGCTAAACACATAACAAGAGTATTACAATCAAACTCTGAAAACTCTTAATAACAAGTAGAGATAGCATCTCACTTTGATCATACATTTTAATTTGTTTTTGACCTTTCCTTTTGATATTGATCATATTACGGTAATGAGATTTTAGATATAAGATTTTTTATTTTCAATTTAATTAGTCTTTTTTTTGTTTCTTTTTTCTTTCGTTTTTTTATAACAAGGGAAATTTTAAAAAAACACCAAACTACATCTAAACATCGTTAGATGCAAAACCTGCTCAACTTGTGTCTTCAAAAATAAGTGCAGTCCTAACCAATGGGTAGTTGGTTGAGCTGGTAAGTGGGCTACAATCCCATAAGAATGAGAACGTGTGTTCGAATCCCGAGAAGCGCTCTCATTGGGAGAGGGACAACCTTGCCTTTGTGGGCAACACTCATACTCCTCGAATCCGGATTGAACCGGGTGGTGATTAACAAAAAAAAAGTTTAATCCTAGACCATACGTGAAACTTCTTTCGTTTTAATATTTGTATGATCCTTTTAATCTTAAAGACTTTATATCTACTATCTTTATTTTAAATTGTTTTTTCATCTTCATTTCGTCTCTCTTTTTTCAGTATCTATCCTAAATTCAATAGCCTTCATATCATATATGATTTTATTAGATGCAAGTGTATGTTAGATTGTTTTCCGTTTTATGAAATAGTTTATAACAATTCTTTTTTTGATACAGTGCAATTGTAAACTAAAAAACACTAGGAAGCCTAGAACACTCCTGATTGAGTAAAGACAAAAACTCAGCAGGAAGATGTTCCACATTGTGATAGTTGAAAATCAGCAATAAGCCAAATAAAGTATTTCTAGAAGCAGATGATAGATAATCATTAGGAGATATGTGCCATATTATTTACCTTTTCCTCATCCCTCATGCTAAGTTGCTAACCATTATATCTTTCATGAGAATAGACATAAATCAGAAATTCAATTGAACTTTTATTTTTGAAAGTAATCAACAGTTGCATTTTAAATATAGGGTAATGACCCTATTTTACCCTTAAAGTAACCACCCTGGATCACTGGGCACCTTAAACTAATACCGGGTACAATTTTACCCTTGAAGTAACCGAAGTGGTCCAATTTTACCCTCTGACCAATGGAATGTTGACACGTGGAAGTTAAAATTGTACCATGTCGTCCACGTGTCAACATTACATTCGTTAGAGGGTAAAATTAGATCACTTTGGTTACTTAAAGGGTAAAATTGTACCCGGTGTTAGTTTAGGTTGCCCAGTGGTCCAGGGTAGTTACTTTAAGGGTAAAATAGGGTCATTGCCCTTAAATATATTGTCAAAGGAAAGAGACAGTCCAAGAAGGGGCATCATTTTAAAATCAGCTGGAAATAACTGCAATTGAATAATTTTTTTCAAAGTAATTAATCAATCAATCCACAATTTTTTTTTGGGGGGGGGGAGCGGATAAAATCAATGTCAACTCAAGGGCAAGAACTACTCCAGAACCCATAGGAATAGACCCTAATTAATCATGAGTTAGGAGACATACGCTTGAATTGTGGTAAGTCATACCCATTTTTTAAAATTTTATTATGAAGAAAATGCAAGAACATTGGTACTACGCTTAAATTAAGTCATTTTATCCTCATCTAAACATTTATTCATTTTTTTTCCATTTTACCATTTATCTTTTCTCCATAAATTTGGTTTTATCTTTATTATCTTTTATTTGTCAGCCACTTTCATCTTTAATAATAACAATAAAGTTGTAAAATAAATTAGATTCCTCACATTATTAATGAATTTAACTAACTTTTTTCAAATAAAACAATATTTATTTGAAACCTATATTTTAGAACAAGAGTGATATAAATAGATTATGGCAAAACAGAGTGATATAAATAGATTGATAATACCAAAAACCATCATAAGTCATAACCAAACATCCCTCTATGCTCCATCTAATTCATCATTTCATTTAATCATGTCACATATAATAAGCAATTGAACTTTTTTTTTATCACTAATCCTTCAGGTTGAATTGGGATCATTTTAAAGGTGCAATCACCATCTCTTTCAATTTCGATCAATTTGATATATCTCAATCAAAAAACTTTCCACACATCAGTTGAAAACTACAAGTTAAATATGAAGTTCCAAAAGTTTAGCTAATGACCTTGTTCGAATTTATCACGCCTCATAAAAACCAATCATTAAATCAGTTGAAAGCAAGATAGTAGATCAACCCAGGAAAAAGAGGTAGGTAAATTACGCAACGGTCAGGTTAAAAACGAAGTACCATACAATAAGGAGGTAGCTAGAATCCTCTTAAACCACCAGAAAGTGGACACTAAAAAGTAATACCACCCCCTACAGACTTTACATAGAACAGTGCACAAGATAAAAGGAGATATCTGATTACAATCTTTCATACTCACACCATGATGAATATGTATATATATTCACCGTGATACAGAGTTCTTTATTCACATCTCAACATTGAGAAGAAAAACGATAAAATGAGACATACCACTCATCATAACACTAAACGCCATCAGCAAACTAGTGTACTTGATCACTTGAGCCACAAGGTTCCTAAGACACCCAGTTCGTTCCTATTGGCCTTTATTATGTAAGTCTGAAGCTGTGGCCAGATAAGGGGTTAGCACTACGTATCATGGGCAGCCAGATGATGGTAACAACAATTCTGATAGGTGAATCAAGGCCATTTGCACCAGATAAGTGAACAAACCATTGTCATACCAGTAATCCCTGGAGACACAGGCCCCAAAAAAGACTGGGATAATCCTTTATTTAACACCTATTCATTCAACCAGACAACGCATTTACTCTTCAGAATATCGAACTGTAAAGATACTTGCATGTCATCCTTCCTCCGGCTGGGAGAGCTCAGCCAAATCTACATATTTTAAGAGCAAAGTTGAATAAGCAGGGGAAGATCTACAACTAGACACTTAATAAACATCATTCAGATGTAGAAGCAACAATGGTTGCTCATACATTACCTAGTTTAGGAAACTAGTGACACCTGCCAGGCTCAAACAGCATAACCGTTTACACAAAATTGGACTAGAGGATTGAGTGTAAATGTAACTCGGCAATACACAAGTAGTGTAAAACACAGAAGCAAGATCACAAAGTTCACGAATGAATCAGTACTCACCTTTCTTAATACCAAGTGCCCGCAACAAGTCCAGTCCAAATAAACTCCGACAATATTCAATGACATAGCAGAGGAGTTGTAATGGATAGGCAAAGCGCAGCACAAAGACAATACCTACAAGAAATTAAGAACATGTTTGAGTTACATACCCTTAGAACAGGATTTAATCCATGTCCTAAGCAAACGGCAAATAATTTATAATTGATGCATACCATTTGTACTCTCATACCAACATCACACAAAGTAACGTCCTGTCAACGGTCCTTGAAATTGCTCAGGCAGTGGAGTAAATTGTTGATTCCCAGCAGTGAATTGCTGCTGTTGCTGCAGCTGCTGATTATGATGAATTTTTGCGAGTTCAAGAGACTGATTATCTTGCCAACCATTTTGTTTCTCTATATGAGGAGGCACAGGTGGAACTTGCTTTCCCGGAAAAGGAAAGCTGACTGTCCCCCCCATCCCATTATTGTTAATGACCTGCTGGGAATTTGGATGGGAGTAAGTCAGAAGACCATTAGAGCCCAAGCCTTTCGTGGATGAAGGAAATTGATATCCATCCAACCAACTGTAATTATCCATCATGGCATTCCCACTGACTGGATCTGAAATATTATTTCTATTGGCTTGGTTAAAAGGATGGGCACTAAAACCAGGGGGTGGTCCAATGTGCCTAGTAGGCCGACTGACAGCTTTGCTTAAACCAGCTTGCACCGTTGATGTATTCACAGCCATGTTATCATTCGAAATTACAGAAGTAGCAACAGCATGGACTTTGGAGGGTAACACAGATTCTGGAAATTTAGAGAGACCGTGAAACAAATCAGTAGCAACAGCACTAACAGATTGTTGTTGGGTGGGAACAAGTGATCCATGATTGGAGATAAGTGCAGCTTCCTGAAGATTGGGTTTCATTGCATGACCATTTTCCAAGAAGGTGAGACCATTTAAACTGTTGGCAAGTGAAATTTCCTCTAACCACCTTGAAGCATGTGGCTGAACTGTTTGAAGGTGTTGAGGCATCACACCATTGATAGATACAGGCATGTTCAAGTTTGCATCAAAAACATTACGATGGCTAAAATTATTCAAGGAGCTTGAAATAGTATTTGCATGTAGTTTGTTATCCCCACCAGAAGCTTTCTGATCAGGTTCCAAACCTTCAGGAGCTATCCAAGTTGAAGTAACCACCTCAGCTGGTTTCTCAGACATGGGCTTAAAAACTATAACTTCATCATCCTCATCTCCCTCCACATACTGATGTTGATTTGACAATACAAGTCCGGCCTTTGTTTTGTCCGCTGGATTTTCTTGCATGAGCTCTTCTGTATTAGGCATGTCTAAATAAGTGGAGGAAATAAAATCATCAACTGTTGGAGGCTCCACGCCAATTACAAATTTCTTCCCCTTCAGGTCAAAATAAATCACGTTCTGATTGACCCGGACAACATTTGCTAAAGCCTTTCCAGCAGATACAATCCTTTTAACCCGAGCTTTTCTTTCCTTATCACCCTCACTTCCAAGGGATTGCTTCCTTGAAAAATCCAGGATGGTTTGTGCTGGAAGAAGAGGGAGGAATCCCCTTAACTCAAAATCCTCCCACAAAGCAAGCCTGTTTTCAGTTTCCCCTTCTTCATATCTGCTCATGTTATTAAAGCAAGTATTTTCTTCATCATCCTCAACTGATAATGGCCCAACTGAAAGAAGCTTGTTCAAGAAGGATATGCAGTGATTCCAAAATTTTGATCTGACCATTGTTTGGTTTTCATCTGCATCACTACCAGTAGCAAAATCAGGATTGCTGGCCATCCATTCCACAAAAACCAAGATTCCTGGTAGAATATAACTCGAGGAGGGTTCACTAAGTTGTGCACATCTTTCTACAATGTATCCCATCAGCTCAAAAGCTGCAGTAAATGCATTCTGGAGTAGGACAGCACGCTGTACTATTTCAGCATAAGTTTGGCCTTCAGATTCTTTATTCACATTATGAACAGTAAAGATAAGAATGGACACAATTCTGACAACTGCAAGTCCATTTTCAAGAGAATCAGCGCCAAAATTCAGCTCATCACTTTGTCCTCCAGAAAGAAGCTCCCTCAGGCCAGCACTAACCAGAGACAGAACTTCAGTGAATGTCTCAAGGCTATCCACATGGGAAAAGAAACAAAAGAAAAAAGTAAGTGCATAGTACAGAAACACGTTTAACTTTAAAACAGATCAGGGAGTGGAGACACGCCAAAAAAATAAAAAATTACCTTGTTCGCGTGAACAAGATACCATTTAGACGAACAAATCTAGTGCAGAAGTTTTTGAATCTATCCTGTATATTACCAGCTCCATCTTTTCTAGGAATAGCATCCACACCACTATTCCTTACTGCCAGTTTTTTTTCCACTTTTCCTCTACCTCTGCCAGTTAACCTCCCAGAAGATTCCTTCAATGCACGAGCTTTGACATCACCAGGAAGCAGAGAGTAGCTTTGACGATTCTATTAAAAAGAACATCTGGTTAGATCAGACACAGAGTCAAAGGATTCCCTACTATAACTTAATACAATAGTGTACAATGGAAAACAGCCAAGAACACATCACAAGGATAAAGATGATGAAAATCAAAGACAGCTCGTTACGCTTTCCCTTAATAATCAATACATCAACATACTTATGGACCGCAAAAAAGTTACAAATTTCAATCATATAATGCCAATATGCTGCAGTATCAAATAGTAAAAGAGGTTCAAATGGCTGAATATGAATGCTTTAATAATACTTCAGTATCCAGACCATTATTAATATAAAAAAAATGTCAGTTAAATAGGACTATAGGAGTACAACTAAATCTTAGAATTGAAGAAAAAGTCTCATATTTTCATGATTAAAGGATCAGTTACAAGAACAACATCACATATAAAATACCTTCTCAAATGCAACAATCAAATTCTCTCTGGCAGTTGTGAATGGACTCTCCACAGCCAGACTCCGGAAATACCGATAAATAGTCAATAACTCATCCCCGGAATATGAAGCCAATAGAGCAAGCTGAAGAGAACAAATTCATCAAGCTGGTTATAATTACAGTTGTCAACTAAGAAAGAAGAGATACAAACAGCAAAATAAATCAGAAAGGAAATGGCAAAAACCTGATGGTGGGGATTCCCATTTGATGGGCAAAGAGATGCAGCTTGTAAGTAGTAACTAGAAGCTGCTATAAACTCACGTTTTCCAGAGTCACCTTCACCATACAATCCTTTGTAGCGAGCAAGGTCACCCAAATATATCAGACAACGGTGACAAGACACTAAGCCTTTCTTCATTTCAGCAGATTTCTTCTCATCCTTTTCCATGACAATTCGATTGTCTGAATCCTCGAAGTGACCAAGCGGAAGACCATGCTTTGCTCTTATTTTCATAATAAGATCATGGTAAAATCCAGTTGCTTCTGAAAGCAAGGTCTTAAACTGCAACCTTATTTTAGTTATCCTATCAGGTCGCACAGGGGCCTTGGTCCCCTGTGTGGAATTTGAGCTTGCAGAAGACAGAGCAGCATTAAGATATGCCCTCAACTCCTCAATCCGCTTGTAATGCAACTGCCACAAGGAATATTCAACACTGTGCTGCTCAGCAAAGGTATGGTCCTCAAGAATTATAGCTTCATAGTTCTCACGCATTTGTTGCCAGGCATTTGGATCTGATGGGACCCGTGCCTGAGCTGACCTCTGGCGCTTGTTCTCCAATTCAAGGTTCTGAGTTATTAAAAACAAAAGATTACATTAAGAACCTTCAAGATTTAGTGCTCAAAAATAGCTTTTAAATGCATTGATTTGAGGGAATAAGATAACCATTGCAGAAACAGAAAAATAAGGCCTTAACAATTGACAAGCTTTTTTTTAGTTGCTACATTTGTTGTGTAAGGCTAAGCAACATAGCCACATATTTCATGAATATTGTGATTTTAAAGCAAAAGAGCACCGGAATTAAAAATCCATAATTTTCAAGACACCCAAATAAGCAATATACAACCATGTAGTTGCAAGTGTTGTCAACAAGGCATGTTATGGCAGAAGTGCAAGTGTTGCCAATGACGCCCATTATGAAACCGGCCGACAAAGGTTAATAATGGTAAAAGGCACATTACTAAATTATCCAAAGGCCCTGGCAAATAGTTTCCATAGGACCCATTACAAGATACAGTCTAGTCTTGATGAATATATTTTTTACGAATAACCTCAACAGACATTTCAAGTAAGGAAAGAAAAATTCTATAAGAGTGTGTTTGGTTGTGTGAAAGAAAGTATAGAATTAGAAATCGAAAGGGTAAAGATGGAAAGTTGGGGTAATGATGAGACAGTAAAGTTTGTGGGCCCCACGATAAGTGTGAGATGGAGAGAGAAAACTTGTGGGCCCAGGATATATGTAAATGACCATATTACCCCTTAACTTTTCAATTATTTACAAGCAACTTTCTTCCCTTTCTTGCAAACAAACAAGCCATAAATCATCTCAGTTCCAAGAAAGTATGCAAGCCGCAGTGATCGAATTTAGAAATACATTTTTCTTAGCAAAAACGTGAGCTTTAGACAGATAATTCTGTCTAGTTATCTTAAAGTTTACATGAACACGCAAAAAAAAAGAAAAAACAAAATACCTTCTCATAAAGGCGCTGTGCACGCTCCCGTGATGAAGGAGCAGACATTTTATCCATCTGTACAATCATCATCCATTATCTTTTGCTGACTGCACTCAATCTACAGTACATATAAAATAAAATTTAGACAAAATATCAGAGAAACTACATGAGTAACATCTAGTTAAATTGAAATAAAAACAGCAACATGATAAAAAAAGGAATAGCTTTGATACTGAATCACAGATATCGTAACAGGATATCCGAATTCCACATCACCAATCGTATCATAAGATAGGGAAACAAATCATTAGCGAACATTAAGAAATTAAATATTATGTAACTACAACAGGAATAAAACACATAACAGTAAATTCAAACCAAGTGTAAAGAAGTTATTACATATCTTGTTCTGGGCCAGTGATTTCGAAACCATAATATAAATTACAAAAAATATAATTACAATAATGACTTTAGAAAAAAAAACCCTGTGCATTTTACAAAAATTACTTTTCCCCCTCCATGCTGCAAATAATATAGCCTTCCAAAACTTGTCAATTCTATCTATGTGCACTGCGATCCCAACCAACACCCCATGAAAGTGATCAAAAATTGTTTTCGAATTAATGCCATATGTACAGGTCAGTGTGCCCCTTGTGACCAATATTAGCCAAAAACACCAAGAAAAGGGAAAAATGAATAAACACTATTTTCATGTCTCAGTGCTTCTCTTGATACAATCAACCAGACTCAAGTTTAACCATGAGGCTCTTATACCAACAAGGCCTAAACGAAACAAACCATAGACACCAAGAGTGCACGCAAGAAGTGGGGCCCAATCAAAGCCAGCTGACCAGTCCAGATAACTATTTCTCATTCTCAAAGGTTCAATTAGTCAACCCATTTTGGTACACCAAAACACACAAATTTCACCAACCAACTTCTCAAACATTCAAAACAGATCTTGATACAAATACAAATACAAATACAAATTTCGCTCATCCCATACACATTCACCCATCAACTGCTCAAATATGTTCACCAGACATAAAAAAGAACAAGACATAAACAAAAAGATCTCCTGAATAAATAGCTAAATTTCCAGCTTAGGTTGGACCCAAATCGTTGTACGGGAAATTGAAATTAAAATTAAAAAGTCAATAATTTCACAAAAAACAAATTAAAACCGTTGATTCAGTGATTCAATCCTCCATGGCAGGAAATTAGGGCAAATTACACAATTCAATAAGGTAAACATGAAATTAAACCGTTCGATCCGCGAGAAATCAATAATGAAAGAACTAAAAACAGAAATACACATAAAGAAAAAGAAGTTTGGAAAGAAAGTGACCTGTTGAAGGAAATCGAGGAAGAAGACGCGAGGATGAAAGCAAAGGATTGAGTTGAGAGAGGAGAAAAGTGAGAGAAAATCTCTCTCTAGGGTTTCGTAGAGAGAGAGAGAGAGAGAGAGAGAGAGAGAGAGAGAAATTTGTTTGTTGTGTTGTAAAAAGATTATTATTATTATTAATGAGATGATGAGATACGATAATCAAGATTTCGGACTCGCTTACCGTCTTTTCTGCAGGCGCCCATATCTAATTATCTATCTAACCTTAAACAACGTCGTTTTAGGTACGCCCTTTCACCCTTTCACTCCTCTTTTCTAATTTCATTATTCATTATTTTTAATTTGATGTGACAGTAGCACCCTACAAATAGGAACTAACTGATAAAAGAGAGATAAGACATCTCTCTGCCTTCAAGGTCTTGGGTTTAATATCGATACTCAAAGAGTGCCGGATACCGGAGGCTCTAAGAAAAAAATAGTAGGAACTAAATGATAAAAAAAATTAAATCTCATGTTGTCAATGTTTTTTATTTTATAAGGTAAATAAAAATGTTTTTAAAATTAGTTGAGTATTTTTTATATAAAAAGAAACAAAACAATACTAAATAAAAAATTAACTAACTAAAAATATTAAGAATCGACTACATCCGTAAGAAGATGCACCACATCAGCTTTAGATACAACGTGAATGTTTAAGCCGTAGTTGAAATTGTTTCTTGAGATCTTTAGGGTGTCATGTCAAATTAAAAATTTATATTGAGATCATCACATCGTTGGTGAGTTATTATTTTATGTGTTTTCAATTGTGAGAGTGGAATGTACTACCTCTTTTTTCATTTTCCCTAATTTGATTATATGGTGTTAGTTAAATTTGTTTTTTTTGTTACAGTTAGTTAAGTTATTTATCAACACATAATATTACCAATTTATCTTAGTTATATACTTTTACCCTTATTCTCTCTCTCTTTCTTGTTACTATTATAGAGAAACATTATTATGGTTAATTTGGGAAATGGGAAAAATAGAAAATGATCTTATATTTAGGAACAAATTGAAACTTGAAAGTGATCTTATATTTACGAACGGTGGAAGTATCTTTTAAATTTTTTTTTCTTAAGGTCATTTGTTTGAGGCTTTTGATAATCTGGTTTGATTTATTAGGGCATTAGATCCAATAGAGAGAATTATATTCCATTTCTTTTTGTATGATTTAAACTGCTACATTGCTATGTTGGTAAAACAAAACTGCTACATTGCTGTCAATCATCAATGTGAGAAGCAATCAACTTGAGAAGTTGGAAAAGAATCATCCTCTTAATTAGTGCAATATGGATTATGAGAAATGATTCTGTGCACATGTAATCACATATCTAAATAAATTAATCATACGGGTAAAACATGTTTTCTCTTTGTTTGATACATGATCAAGGTATCCCCTCACTCGACAAGTGAGAGACTAATCCCGCTGATTTGTAGTCACCTCAAAGGGTGGGACAGCTGGCCTAGGAGATTTAATGCTTCTCCATACCCAACGTCAGGGATCGAACCCCAGACAATTGGTTAAGGGTGAATGAGTCTTTGCCAGTCAACCACACACCCCAGGTTAACATGCTTTCTCTTTTAACTCCACAGTTCCTTAAAAAGAACAGGTTCATTGTTGATTAATGAGATTCGAATGTATTCTCCTTTAAGAAATCTTTGAGTTTCAATCATAGGAAAATTTTTAACGGCATAATAATTCAAGAAAGTAGAAGTGATTCTATTTCTAAATGTGCTTGGAAGAACAACAATTTCAGCTGTGGTATGAGGAAGACAATGTCATGTCGGCTCAAATTTCTTTCTTTGAAGTGTAACTAGAGGAGGGTAATCTTGCTGGTGGGCAATGTGGTAACTAGTAATTGGTGTGTGTGTGACGAGATTTTGACAATTGTGGTGGATTTTTGGGTAGTTTTTTCAAAAAGTCAAAATGATTTTACATTGAGAAATAGAGGTAGTCTGGTCTTTTTGTATTTGAAGTATATTAAAGTACGGTCCCTAGGGACCCTACTTTAATATGTGGAGTTTATGAGACTTTTCTACTATTAAATCCTTTATGAGAGACTACAAATTAATTTTCCCCAAAATTAAAGGCAAGGACCGAATCAAATCCTATAGTAGTGTAAAATTAAATGCTTGTAATTTTTGTTCTTTTTCCAAAAATCAATGTTTAAGTGTAAGAACAAAGATATTGTCAACGAGGTATTAGATAAGTACTTTTTCCCAATATGTATTAATTGTAATAATTTTAATATTATAAATTTCAATTAATTTCAAGTCTTGTCCAAAACTCGAAATTATCCTCGCTAAATTGGATAAAGATAGGACAATTGTACCTATGTTCTAAATAAGAAACTTAATTTGAAAGAGGCATCAAGAAGTCGTTACCACTTGTTAATGAAAATTATTGTAGTTGTTAATAATTGTATTCCCCTGGGCTCGTTAAAGATTAATATGGGCTCTTGCCAATATGAGAAGACGGAAGGACACCCAGACGATTAACATGTAACGTACAGAAGCTTGAATTTCGAAATGGGTGTTAGTGGAGCACAAAATTCCGGAGGTGGAACCCTGGTCTGGTGAAGCTGAGTCAAGTCAACATAACTGCCCGAGATTCCAGGCAAAGAGCTAGGGCTGACGACCAGGCCATGCTGAAGTCCTGGTGACCTAACGGCTCTTTTGAGGAAGACACTTGGCATAACCGCAGGAGAAATATGTGGGAGTGCAGAAATGGACTGACATAATGCTGATAAGATAAGATAACTGCCCGAAATCTTAGGCGAAGATCTCAAGCTGAAGACCTGGCCAAGCTAATGACCTGTTGACCCAACGGCTCTTTGAGGGGGACACCTGGCGTAACTGTAACAGAAATATGTGGGAGACGAAGAAACTATATAAGATAGGCAGAATTAGGGTTAAGGAGGATGGAATCTGAGAGAAAACGAGAGAGACTACATACTTTCTTGTACTGAAGGATTCACCATTGTTACTAGCTATTTTTCTTGAATAAAGATCACTTTTTCTCATTTCTATTCATTATATTATCTCATATTTCAGTCTTTATCTCATTACCTTTAGAATATATTCGTTCTATTCTAGTTATTTAGACTTTACGAAATCTAGGTAACACAATAATAGCCATTAAAAACTCCTTAAAACGTCTTTAAAAATAATTCTCTTATTTAGAACATAGATGCAATTGTCTCATTAACAACATATGACTCGGGATCCATTACCATTGTCAGATCAACTAGGTTTCGATCCCCCAGGTGCAGTCAATTTGAAGGAACAAACAACGACTAACTAAGAAAAGGTAATGGTTAAGTTAAGGGCCAAACAAATGTACATTTAGTTTGAAGGGGGTATGGGAAGACAATACAAGTAAAGTACAACCCATGCATAACAATGCAATAAGGCAAACAAAGTCACAGTAAAACAGGAAATCAGACGTTAACATTCTGGAAAATCTCTTTGTAGACAATATTCAGCGTCCTAGTATATTGCTGGTGATGGTCAGTAGGAAGAAGAATTTTTAAACCATCGGCACTTTTAACCTGAGATAAAACAACATAAAACTAGTCATGACTAAATATAGGTTTGAGAAGGTAAAGACCAACTTGTTTTAGTGATTAACCCTAACTTTTGTTAATACTCATTGCAAAAGAAACTACAATAGGAAATTGTTTTCTCTTCATTTGAAAGGGCTAGTGATTCTCTAATGGGTTCATATTCACCCTAGGAATCAAACCTTTTGATTAGGATATGTATAATTTTTTATATCATGGAATGTATAAATACTATTACCTTGAGTGATAAAAATGAAAATTTCTTGTGCCGAAAAAAATTCGTTGGAATTGACATTGAATTTTGTTTCTTATATTTATTATTTTTTTGGCCAACTCTTATATCTATTACTATTTTTAAATTAATTTGCTGATTTACAATGAAACTTAATCATCTTTTAAAATCTGAAATCATGACACTAGATTTCAATTAAGTTAGCAAATATTTACAGCTTTCTCAAAATAACTTCTTTAATTGAAAACCTAGGTTTGTAGCAAAAAAAAAAAGCATACTCCCTCCGGTTCTAAATGTAAGACCTAATTGACTTTTTCTAAGAAATTCTCAAAAAAGCAAAATAAGTTAATTATAAATTGATTTACCTAATTTTTTCCCTTAAACTAGTTTATTTTACCTGTAAACTAACGGATAATCTAAAAATATATCAAATATGTCATCATTTAATAACCTATTTCGCAACCTTAATCTCTCTAAAAAAAGTCAATTAGATCCTATATTTAGGACCGGAGGTAGTATATTTTACCATTAACTATATTTTCCAACTTTTTTAGAAGTAATTCTCTAAAATATATCCTTCAAAAGAATTTTCTTAGCTTTTTGCTCATACGCTATTCTCCAAAGTCCAAAAGCTAGAGTTTATTTATTTTTCTTAATCTCCATAAATGAGTCAATCGAGTCTTTGTATTTTTTTTGTTAATCACCGCCCCGATTTTATCCGGACTCGAGGGGTAAGAGTGTTGCCCACATAGGCAAGGTTGTCCCCGAAAAATGAGAGCGCTTTCCAGGAATCGAACACGCGCTCTCATATTACGAGGGTTGTAGCCCACTTACCAGCTCAACCAACTACCCATTGGTGAGTCTCTATATTTTAAAACACTGCCAAAAGAAAACAGTTTCTTTTCCTTCTATGCTAAGCATGAAAATTATAATTGCTCTCTTCTCCTATTGGGTGAACAACATCATACGCCATTTTTTATTTATTAGTATTAAATAAAAACGAGTGGGGAATAAAAAGGAAAATTGAAGAATAAATAACGAACAAAACGATTCAATTTACAACACAGTCCCTCCCATTTCGTCTTCCAATCCAAATCCCATCCTTCTCTTAACCATCTCCATTCTACTCCGGTCAGCTCTCTCTCTCTCTCTCTATATATATGTGTGTGTGTGTGTGTGTACATATATATATTGCTTTTTAGTTTATTGTGTGGTTTTATTTTGGTGTATTTGGATCGTTTTTTGTTTTTGGTGCAGAAACTAGGATTTACGATCTAAACGCTTTTCTTGTATGAATTGGTGAAGGAAACTGTTAGATGTGACGTGATTTAGGTTTAATTTGTTTGGTAGATCCATTGAATTGATGGTTTGTGATTTTCTAGGTGCATGGTTATGGGATTAAATTCTGTTAAATTATAATTATTCTAGTTTTATGTTATTGATGTCATCCCAAAATGTTGCAAAACCTGAAACTATTCTTACATAATGCACTGACTGTAGAGAATAATAGTCCACATTTGGCTTGGTTGTCATGTGTGATGTTTGTGTGTTAATATTGACTGCACATTTGTTAAACATTTCCCTTGGTATGATGAAAAATATATCTGGCTGAAAGGCTGTTTAAAACTCTCATAATATGTGTGTATGGGTTTGAGTGTGGAGTATCTTTGTTTGCTGATGATATTGTCGGCTGTACTTTGCTTTGCAAGTACGCATTGTGTCTTGTTGAGGTCTACTCCCTCTGTCCCTAAATTTAAGAACTAGTTGAATTTTTTGGAGAATCCTAATAAAACAAAATGAATCACTTAACCATACCATATTTTGTATTTTATTACATCATATGTTAAATCTCCAAGCATGACTATTGATCAAGCACAATGGCGTCGTGTGATCCATGTAGCCGACCCCACCTAGTTGGGATAAAGCTTTGTTATTGTTTGTTTGTGTATGTTAACTTATATGTCAAATAAACTAGTGAAGAGAAAAAATTTAGGAAAATCAATTTTTCATTACCTTATTTAGCTTTCTTACGATTCTCCAAAAAAGTCAACTAGCTCTTATATTTAGGAACGGAGGGAGTATTCCTGAATTTTAAAAGTGTTGGTATTTATATGGAAGGGTGAACTAAAAGATCGACTTTGGTTAGTCAGATTATTTACATATTTCATTTTATGACTTTAATGGCCGGTTTTTAGATGAGTGTTTCTGGATCAAGATTTTCTCTGCTGCTTATAATTCTCTCTCCATATTTGATTAACAGTCCAAGCTGAATATTAGCTCACAGAGTTTTATTCTTTTGTTATGTGTTTCAGCGAAGGAGAAGCATTTTAACACCTGAATCATTTCAAAATGGTTAACTTTGAGATGAATGATCGAAAGAGTAAGCGGAATCTATTCTTTTCAGCAATGTCAAGTGAATATGATGAGTTGTCTTAGGACTTATGGGTGTAGGGTTTGCCACAGTTTATAATTTACATTTTTCTTGGGGAAGTGTAATTGGATTTTGATTTATGTGGGCAAAGTTACCGAGGTCTTGACCTAAATCTTTTGGTATTTTGGTATTATATTCCCAAATGTCTGGAAATAGCTATCCTATGAAAATCTTAATATTCTAGCATGGTACTCATTTGTTACTCAACTGTATAAGCACATGTATATGTATATGGACATGTATATCACATTATATATTTTTAACTCTGATTCTGTTGCCGAATGGATCTTACAATCTCAATCTAATTTATAGTTTATGTGATAACATTCCATTGGCCTTTGCTTATCTTTTTCTCTACCAAGTATGAGTACTTGGATTTCTTTCTGGATTAACACTCAACACGATGATTGGAAATGATCATGCAAAAATCCTAATTATAAAAAAAAATTTGTCATTGATACTTTAGTTCAAATAATGCTTGTACCTAATGTCGTCACCTATATTCAATATGACAATAGCTATCAGACTTAGTGTATGCCAGTGCATTCCGCAATGGCTCAGTTTAGAGCCCCTTGGGCCTCAGCTTGAATAAATGCTCTTTAAATTAGAGGATAGAAGAGGAGATAGTCTATGAACTAAGTCTTGTATGATTTAGTTGACTACCGAAGACATGTCAGTTATTTTAACACCTTGATGATAATTATTCACTTCTGTAGCCAATATAATTACAAATGTGATGGGTTTCAATCCTGCAATTTCAGATATAGATTCGTAGATGGTATTCCAGTTTATACAATTTTTAGTTGGCCTTGGTCCATTAAGTAGAGTCCGTCACAATGCAATTATGCAAAAATGGAATAAGTGATTGCAAAAATGGAATAAGTGAAGTTAAGGCATTCAACTGCTAATATGCCCATGAGTAAATGCTCATCATGTATATATAGATATTTAGGACTTCTTAATGATTTCCCACAAGTTTTTGGAGGCAGAAAACTTTTCAGATTAATTTGCTTTAGATTGATTGAAGGATAACGTTAGATTATTTTTGAAGGATTACTTTGTTGTTTCTTCTTTGCTAGCAGAAGAACATGTGTTTGATGCATTAGTTGTATAGTTGGAATTTAGTTACATCTGTTTCTCTTGTAAGATTTTTACAGTTCTAACATTTGTGTCATTTGATGTATGAAATTGTCACATGAAACAGAGATTGGATTAGGATTGACTGGCTTTGGTGTATTTTTTTCGTTCCTTGGGATTCTATTCTTCTTTGATAAGGGACTACTAGCCATGGGAAATGTAAGTTACATTTATTTTGATCTTTTTGATTTTGTTTTGTTCAGTGACACATTTTCTATGGCTTTGTTATTTTTTTGTCACTCAAATCAGATCCTCTTTGTTTCTGGTGTGTCCTTGACCATTGGACTAAAATCGACTTTACAATTCTTCATGAAACCGAGTAACTTCAAGGTACCTTTCTGTTGTATTTGATTATCTTTCACCTGATGTTTCTTGCCCTCTTCATGGACATTATTTTATACTATCTTATGATTTTTCTTTTGCTGGTTTTTCAGGGAACAATTTCATTTGGCTCTGGTTTCTTTATTCTCATATTAGGTTGGCCTATTATAGGCATGATTCTGGAGGCTTATGGGTTCATAGTACTCTTCAGGTTTGCTGGAACTTGAGAGAAACTTGTTGCAGTAATGAGTTTATAACTTCAGTTACATGCTTGAAGCTAATGATTGCTTATGCTTTGCAGTGGTTTCTGGCCAACATTAGCTGTCTTCATGCAAAAGATTCCCATTCTCGGCTGGTTATTTCAACAACCATTTGTTAGATCGGTATGTTAATATGATCAAGTATCTTTGACTATTGTTATTAGGCCTTTGAGTACTTTGTTATGGCACTGCATTCATCCCTGTATGCTGCTACCCAGTATGGGCTTTATACTTTGATTGTTTATTATGGAAGTCGTACATATAGTTGCTATTGATCAGTGTATCTCAAATTTTATTCAAAGGACTAGCCCTGAGCACAAACTTGAAAAACAAGGTGACCTTAAATGACTGGACAGTCTCAAGTTTGGCATTACTTCTCTGATAAGAATTCGATGATGAGAGAATTGTGTTTGGTCTTTTGTTAACATCAAGGCAGATTAGTTTAGCCAGCTTAATTAGGTGCTTATTCAGTGCACTTACCCTTTATTGTGTGAACCACCAAAAATGCAATGTCATTCTCCTGCAACCGCAGCCCTTTAATTGTGAACAAACTTTTTATTTGTTGCCCCTGTTATCAAGACAATGGATTTTACAGTGCTTAACTGCTGCTGCATATGAGTTAGCAAGTCATTTGGATGTAGGATTTGTCTCAGAAACTTCCTTCTTTTTGACTAATTTGATAAAGGGTATCCCAAATCACTATACACTTTAGAGTTTAGACTAATTCCTTTCAAGGCTTGGAGTGGAAAGGTTTTTCACCTCTTCTAACAAGTGTGATCACTCGAACTTGAAGTTGTGTTCTCATTTTTATGGTGGTGAGGTTGCTTACCATCTCAACCAACAACTTGTTGGTATTGTAGAAACTAGACAGTGGAAGATAAAATATGTTTTCTTATTTTAAGAAGTGTACATATTTGCTTTGATTGCCATTCTGAGCTTTAATAAGATGGCATGGACGTGGTCTCCTGATATGTGGGAAACCTTATCTTTGATAATGTTATGCCATATGTATCTTGCTGGTGGAAACCGGAAGAAAATTATAATGTAAATTATTACGTGATTATTGAATCTTTCCAAAGTATGTTATCAAGTTGAAACTTTTCGACTTGCACACATGATTTTGAATTGGATTTGTGCGCATGATTTTGAATCGTTCTAACTGAGGTTGCTTATTTCTTGTCAACTTTTGCAGTTGCTTGATCGATACAGAGGTAGACGAGTGCCTGTGTAAGGCAAGATCCTTTGAACCATAATGTAGTTGGTGTGCATTGTAATTGAATGTAAAGAAAAGCATACAGATGGAGCCCTAACTCTTTTAGTTCGCATCACAATGGAAGGACGTGATTGTCACTTTTATGATGATTCTGCAAAGGGAATGAAAAGGGAGAAAGTTTTGGTTTTTGTTTAGTGGAGAACTCATTGATAAGATCAGTTGTCAGTTATGTAAGTCCGAGTATCTTGCCATTTCCAACTAGGCAACTTTGGAGAATCATCCATCTGTACGCAGTATTCTGTTATTTGTATTGCATTCATTATATGAATATTGCTGACGAATTTGTGTTTTTAGACATATGAAACTTACTCTAACTGTAATGGTTGGTATCTCTCATCAAATGATAAGATGAATAGGATGTTATTTTATATTTTTATATTTCACTTTTACCTACGAGATTACCTGTTAGTAAAATTGAATGGTTCTTGTATTACCTTGGTCCTAAATAATACATACAATTGGACTACAAAGTAGTGGATACTTTTTTGTGATATAATAAATGAAATATTCAGCAAAAGCTGTTAAGTCATTCATACGTTAGCCTATTGTTGATTTAGTAGGATCTTCCACCGAAGGGTTGACTTGGCTCAATGCTAAGCTCACTTGCTGTGGAGTATGACATCGTGAATTTGAATCAGCCTTTTTGCATAAAGTAGGGGTAAGGTTGTCTAATACTCCATTTTCTAGCACCTTCACCAAGTGGGACTAAAATTATGTTGACCCTTTTAGTGAGATCTTCCACCCAATTATGAAAATTTTAATTTGTTTGCTATGTATTATCAGCCTGTTTTTAGCACATCATTGGTCTGCTGGACATGTTTAAGAATTGGGATAATCAGCCTTCAATCGCAATAACGGCATAGCTCTACGTTCATGTAGCAAAACCCTCTGTTTTACAAATAATATGTTCTCAATAAAAATGGTAGATAATGCACTCTACGTCAAGAATAGTAGATAATCAACATGATATTAACCGAATTGATATTCTTGAAGTCTTGGGGTGCAGAAAACATAGCCAGACCCTCTTTACCAATGTCTCTCCCCACTTCCTCTCAATAGTTGAGAACTGAGATAATGAGATCTAATGCAGTCTAAAATTATCATACATTAGATAGTAAAGAAATAATATTTTTGCATTCTAACAAACTAAGCATAACAAACATTTTGTTTTTAAAATTAATTGTACTTTGTCTTTTTGTGAATAGAATTAATTCAGTTAATATTATTTAGATTCAGTTTATACTTGAAGTTTATATTATTAATTAATATACATAGATCTCAAACATTGAAAGTAAATCAAATGATAATGTATCAAGTATAGAGAAAATTAAGAGGGAGGTTAGTGAAGAGTGAAGACACTTCTAACCGTCAGAAAGCATGTCCATTATGATCAAATTAAAAATCCATTTAATTAAATTTCTTAAATATAGTTAATTCAATGCACGAGCTTACCCTATTAACTTGATATAGTGAAAGGGACTCAACGCAAAGGTGATCTAAAAGGTCACAAGTTTCATTTTATTGCAGTGATCCAGATAAATGAGGTCGGATAAAATCATAAAATATTTGAACTCCAAATTGAGCCTGAAAACATCAAGGTTTAAGATATGCACTTACATATCACTATATACAAAGAAATTTGCTCAAACTTGAGGAAGAATTTCCTCACAATAGATGTTTCATCCCACAAGAAATTTGCCCGCCAACTATTGATACAACAAATAATTACATCAACCTCCAACCCCTTCACTAAAGATACAAGAAATTAACAAAAGAAATAAACTAGCAATGGTGAGTAAGGAAAAGGAAACCAATAAGAAACATGACACATTACCACAAACAATAAACATATATATATGCAAAGAGTCTTAAGAATTTACAAAAAGGTCAGCACAGACTTCCCAATGATGGATTTGATGATGTATCAATCTGGCCAGTCAGCTTTATACTATGAAGGTGGTCCAAAGAAGAGAATCTTCATAAGTCATTCAACCATAGTTCAAGTCGAGATTATGGAGCTGTTCCATCAACTGGGAACGCCTTTCCTTGAAGAAATCAAAACGAGTGGTTAATTCTACAAGGGTTGAGGATGCAACAGATGGATGTCTGCCGAATTCCGAAACCTGGAATCATCCATGTTATGTGTAAGTGCCTAACCATTTGTAAGCAGAAAAAGATTGACAGTTTTATACCACCTGAAGTGTTTTACACAATTATGAGATTCATTATGGTTGCAACTTCAAATCCCATTCAATGAAGAGGTTAAATCAATAAGAATGCCATATTTGCCTAATCTTAATTCATACCTCAGCTGCTCTTGAGGTTGAGGGTAATGAGGTAGAATCAACAGCACAGAGCTCATCAACAGACATGCTTGTGGATGCCTCAGTACTTTTGGAATCACATGGACTATTTGAGTCAACAGGTCGCTTCCGAGAAGGCTGCCGACTGCCATTACCAGATGCTAATGATTGTCCTTTTACACCTCTCCATTCTCCACCCAATAAATTTTCCTGTTGAAATGAATCGTATCAATGTGAGCACGCATGACTGTGAAAAAACAGTTTATAAGTCATGGAACATTGAAAGGCATCAATCCCTCTCTTTAAATAATTGATGAACAAAATTGTTGTCTTGCCAAATATGGCACAAGGTTGAGTGCCATACCGAGTTTTCCACATAAATGAAATAACTTTTTGCTTCTGTGAGGACTGGAAAGAGCAAGAACTATTTACTATCACCAATCTCATCTCAGTTGAACTTTACATCTAGTTACTAACTCATTAGCCTCACTGAATTTTCCATTACGGTATGGATATTTAACTTTATATCATGTTACTAACTTGTTACAATTAATTTCATAAAATAATCAAAGAATAGTTGATCAAGTAATTTGATATGCTTTACAATTTGAGTGGATTGAACTCGCTATCTCTCTAGCTGGATCAGAATCAGGCATTCTATCTTTTGTTTTGTCATAATTTGACATTACTTTTCCATAAAAAATTCGAGGTGGTGATAAAAAGACAAAAACAGTTAGTTTTCCATAATTAGGAAAACTTCCGGACCTATTCTAATTGAATGATTAATCTCAGCACTGACAAGCTAGTTACTTAGTCACAAAAATAGGTTGCTCAATATAAGAACATATTATTACAACAGCAGTTGACTACAGAAAGAACGACTGTAATATGTGTAGGCAAGAGCACACAGAGTGATAAAATGGACTAATAACAATGGTTAAACATACCTCAGTCCTTTGTTTCCTTTCATGATTACAAAAGGCAAGAGTTGTATCAAAATCTTGCTGAAGAAATCTCCTGCATAATTCAGACACGTGTAATTACAACAGCATGTAGTTTCTAACAAGTTTGTAGGGTTTTATTTTATGTAGAATCTAGAGAAACCGGAGCAAGAGACAAGATTTCAAGTCCAGAAATGACAGGTCAATTAGAAAAAGCACCATGGAAATTAAACCAAGCTGGCAAGCAATGCATATAAAGATGTGCTTTCACAAGAAATCAAGAAAGCTAAAATATAACAACAAAACTAGGTGTCAATGTTTTATCCCTCTTAATTTTTTGAAAAAAAAAATCTTTTTTCTGATCACATGTCCAACATTTCAAACATCGTATCATGAGTTAACAATGGCTATTGACAAGTTCACGGGCAACTGAAACTAATTTAAAGTTCCTCAGCAATTACAACTAACAATATGCCCACCAGAAAAAAATTAATCTTATGGCAAAGAATCCTGTCTTAGTTTTTTATACCTAAAGATGGGAATATATGGGTTCAAATATTGGTTTGTTATTTTCTTAGCATAATCAACAATGGCAAGCAAACATTGAAGTTTGCACAACATGTAATACTTACTGCTGAGGAGGATTGTGGATGTGTTGGTACCGTTCTGCATCAAGAAGTGAACCGTAGTGGTGCTGTCTTTGCTGATTGAGCTGATTGTGGAGTTCTGTAACTTTCTGCTTCAACCTGGCCACATCAGCTTCAGCAAGTGCAATCTCTTCAAGTTCAGCTCTTGTCTTTAAAAAAATAAATTTGGTTAGATATTGTATACTGAAAAATCCATTAAACAAGAAAAAAAATAATAAACTGTCAAATTTCTTGTAAACCTTAGAATCCATTCCATGTGAGTCTGAAAACTGCCCTGAAGACATGCTCAAACCAACCTCTAATGCAGCTCTAAGATCCCTCTCAGCTTGCAATTGCTCTTGCAATCTTGAAACCTTTATTGTCACACATCAATCAGATCTTGCATGGATTAAAAAAAACAAGAAACACACGGCAGTATGCATCCACAGAAAACTAGAAAGGAAGAAAGGCTAGAAACACCACAGTCAAAGAAGGTAGGAAATAGAAATAAGCAGAAAACAAAAGTAAAATATGAGAAAAAAGCCATTTCAAATGACTCTGACAGGGACTAGGTAGTATGAGATCCCTGTAGAAGGAAAAAAAACCAATTTCTTAAGAACAAATAAAAAAATTTCAATCAAAGAATAGTTCAGATCTTAGGTACCCCATATTGGCTATACCCTATCGAACTCCCATAATGAACATCACAAGAGAACATTTGCAACAGTCACTTTCCAGTTCCTAGGTCTGAAATTCTATTGTTAGACAATTATTAGGAAATAAAAAATTATTACGGAATATTTATGTTTTCAATATTAGGAAATATTGATTGCTTATCAATCAACTAGTATCTTTTTAATTAAGGCATATTAGGAGTCTAGAGTCTTATTTTCCTATCTATAAATATAGGATTAAGCATATGAATAAAATGAATCCTTTTGTTAGAAGATTATTATTATTAGGAAATACTTGGAGTAGAAGAATATTAGTTTTTATTAGGGAATCATATTTGGTAAACTTGTAGGGGAAGTTTAATTATCTTTTAGGAAACTTTTATATTATAAGTATGTAAGCACATCAATGAAATAAAGTGAAGACTTTTATTTTGCGAAACCCTTTTGTTTTCAACATGGTATCAGAGCAAAAAGGCTCCTAGGGTTCTTGTTTTTCGTGTTTGTCTTCCCTGGTTCAAGCTACTGTTCACGTGAGAGGTGTTCGAAGTTGTCCAGCCTTTTTTCGTGCTCTTCCGGACCTCTATTTGTGACACGCGCCATCCCATCAGGTCCGCACGACGCCGGCGAGCAAACCCCAGTTGGTCCGGCCACCATCTGACGAAGCACGCGCCTCCACGCGCCGCCGGAACCCGCCCACGCGCCGCCGCACGCGCCCCACGCGCCGCCGCCGTTTTTCGCCGTTCTCTTCCTTTTTCGCCGGCGATCGTTCCTGGTGAAATTTGGGACCCGTTTCTAAGCTTGATTTGGTCATTTGTAGTGTTATTCGGTTGTCTTCTTGCTTGTAGGAAATTGTTTGAATTGTTGCTTGTGTTCAATGGTGAAAAAGAAAAGAAAAAAATGGATGTTCGTGGATCATGGTCCCAGATTCTAGCTGTTTCAGATTTTTGGTGTTGATTTGTGTCTCTTGCTGGCTGTTACAGTTTGGTTCTTGGTATTTTTTGGTTGTGATCTTGATGCTATTTCCATTGTTGGTATGAAGTTTTGTAATTCGGAGTTCTATTTGAACTTCGTGTTTTGGAGTTGTCATCCCGTTCCGGTGGATCCCAGTGGTGATTGCATTCGGGTTTTTTGTTGGGGTGAGCTCCTATTTGGTGCCTGTTTGGCATGTTTTAGATGCTCTGTGTTGAGCATGTTTGGATTTCAGATTTCAGCTTTGGTTTTGCATCAAGTTCACTGATTTGTTGCTCATGGGAGTGTTGAGTTTTGTTTGTTTTTGGGATTATCTTTGTAACAAGTTGGGTGCTCCAACTTGAGGGGGAGTGTTAGAAGATTATTATTATTAGGAAATACTTGGAGTAGAAGAATATTAGTTTTTATTAGGGAATCATATTTGGTAAACTTGTAGGGGAAGGGAAGTTTAATTATCTTTTAGGAAACTTTTATATTATAAGTATGTAAGCACATCAATGAAATAAAGTGAAGACTTTTATTTTGTGAAACCCTTTTGTTTTCAACACCTTTTATGAGTATTTTCTCTCTATTAGCTAACATCTATAAGCAGCACGATAGGAGAATAATAAATTTAATTCAGAAAACAAATTAAAAAGGCTAGAATTTGTCAAGAAAAGTTAAGGGTATCAAACATATGCCAGCAAAGCACAGAAAAGGCAGCAAATCATGTAAAAGTAGTCTAAATTCACCAGACAGAATAGATATATCAGTGAAGAAGAGTACATCTTGTTCAAGTGCCAAACGCCGCTCATGCAAAGCTTGCTTCCTTCTCTCTAAGCTTGCCTGTAAAACTGCATTTCCTCTAGCCTAAAATGAAAAAACATGACCAGGTCCTTAAATATTTAAACTCACATATTCTATATTTTTGGCATGAATGATTAGAACAGTAGTAATATACCTCCTTTGCAATTCTATGTTGCAAATCACTCTTTGCAATCTCTAGTCTTTGAATAGCAAGTCTAGAAACAAACAGAAAAGAAATCAGTATTTATATGTTTATTTGTTGCAAGGAAAGAGAAGAGAGCATGTATGAAGTAAATCACATAATAGAAATAGAATGCTTTCAATAGCTGTAGAGAGGGAATGCCATATTTCAGGGAGAAGAAATAACCGTTAGAAAGAAACAACAATAACAATAATGAGGCCCTTAAGACCAGGGATTTGTGGGTATTAAATCTGAAAAGCGACATGTATTGTAAGTTTCACTCTATGCAGTAAAAATGAACATACAAAACTTCCTAGACAGCATTTAGCATTTGAAAAAGAAAACAAGGAAATAATATGCATCTTACTCTTCTTCTCCAGAAGAATCTACAGATTCCACAGAGGGTGTCCTTTTTGCCTGCACAAATCGGATTGCATTAATAGATGTATAGACATTAAAGACCATTATACAGAAAATGGAAAGGAGTTTTCACAGTGGCTTGTTACTTCCATGAAATTAAGTTTTATCATCTGTTACCATATTAGTGGACACAATTAGGCTGACAACTCATTTTAATGAATCTTGACATGATTATATGTGAAATATAAATTGCATTCCATTAACTATAACAGATTATTGTGCATCTTAATTTATGTACATAAATTATTGTTGGTAATTTCAAAATATTTTGAGCTATACTCTCTCTACCCTCATACACCCACACCCCTACATTAACCTTCTTAAATGTGAAAAAGGAAAGAAATTAAAGAACAGTGCAACACAGTAAATGTGGCATATATTGGTAAATTGTTTAAAAGAGCAAAGGTAATAATGAAGACTTACATTGCTTCTTCCCCAGAATGTCGATCGCTTAGAACTGACATTAGTATTACTATCTCTACCACTTTGCTTCCCAGAACCATGTTCGTTTCCAGGTGTAGAAAAATGGTTACTAGAATTCATTGAAGATAATATCTCACTCATAGAACGATAGGACTCGGGGCCAGACAACGTATTTGGAGAATCCTTCTCATAGGATGAATTTTCAATGACCTTCTGCTCCTGCTCAATAGGATCGGCAGAATGTTTGACATCAGCATCAGCATTGTGATTTGCAATTTTAACCTTAGCATGGTAACCATTGGAAGATCCAGCATCAGAATCATCACCCCCAGGTGCCTGCTGAAAAATGAGAACACCAATTGCGGTTACAGTATGATTATTCTTCACAACTCAATCACACTGGCTTAATTTAAATACTTGTCAAAGCAAGGTAGAAATTCATTGATTACTATTCCCTTTTTAGTAGTTTGTCTACCAAGAATGATGTTTTTAAAAAAACAAAATAGTGAAATTGAATACTCAGGTTAAAATAACCACACAGAATTTCTGATAAAGCCAGTGGGATATATGTTTTCATAATATACACCGCCGTTTTCTTAGTTTTATGAATAAAATCACATCCACATAAACAACAGGCAAAGGGGGTACAAGTAAATATGGGTCTAAATAAGAGGACCTTGAAATCATAAAGATCACTGCCAGCATAACCACTACTTTCACTCATTTTCCCACTGAGTACACGTTCAGCATCATCATCTGTCTCTTGATCAACTTCATTCTCGGCATCATGGTAGCCATTTTCTTTCACATCTATATTATTATCGTCAGTGGAATCCTCAGATTCACTATTTTCAGCCCGAGAGTCCGCTGAAATGGAGCATCTCTGAATGTTTTCATCCTGAAACAACATTGGAAGCTAAGCTCCTGATTCTAATGAAACAACCAAAACACACACACACACACACACACACACACTATGAAGGTTCATGATTAGCAAATTACAATTCTTATCACATCAAATCAGGAAACAATCTGGAGGAATGTAATGTCAACTCATTTAGGGCTTGTTTGGTTGTTAGAAATCATAGAAAGTATGTTGAAAATAATTGAAAAGTTAAGGGGTAATATGGTCATTTACATATATCCCAGGGCCCACAAGTTTTCTCTCTCCATCTCACACTTTTACTGGGACCCACAAACTTTACTTTCTAATCATTACCTCTACTTTCCATCTCTTACCCTTTCCATTTCTAATTCTTTACTTTCTTTCTTCCAACCAAACATACTCTTAGTCACATGCAAGACAATTGAAAAACCACAGCACAACTGACACCATTTTTTTTAAAAAAAGGCTGACTGAGAGTTTCTTACATCAAAAATACTATCATACTCTTCCAATAAAGTGGTCATTATTGCTTGAGCATTATTAGCAGCATTAGCAGCTGCAATAAGCTGCGCTGAACTATCACCACTAGGATCAAATTCATCATCCAGTTCACATTCTCCAGCTAGCAAAGGTCGTAAGAGCAATGGCGCCATGCAAGCAGCAACAGCAGATGGAGTCATCCGATTCTCAACAGAATGAGATGCAATTTTATGCATCATCTTCAGAATTCTGCATAGTATAGATATCAATAATTGCTAATTTTTCAAGATATCGCGGTGAAGGTGCAAAAATACCTATGGAGAATAGACAAATGTGTATCTGACATCATAATAAAAACTCAGGTGCATAAATACTTGTAATAAATTTAAAATGATGCAAAATTGTCTTTTCCATTACAATGAGTTGATGACAGTTAATTTGAGTTGTGGGTCTGGGAAAAACAATTAAGGAAAATCCCAAATAAGTCCCTCTGAATACTCAAAAGGATAAGTGAGCAACCTAAACTTCCAAAAGAACCATGAAGGAACCAGTACCTATCTGTCATTTTAAAATTTTGCGAAAAGACATAATTGCCCCCCATCCTAAAACACAAATTGCGAGAAGAGGGTGGGTGTTATGGTGGGTTTAGAGTGGGGTAGGAATTTGTGTTTTAGGATGGGGGCAATTTTGTCTTTTCGCAAAATTTTAAAATGACAGATAGGTGCTGGTTCATACATGGTCCTTTTGGAAGTTTAGGTTCCTCACTTGTCCTTTTGGGTATTCGGAGGGACTTATTTGTGATTTTCCCAAACAATTATGCACCCTTTAAATTATGATGAGTTAAGAGCCAGCTTGGCTAAATGATAAGCTCGCTTGCCGTGGGGTTTGAGGTCATGGGTTCGAATAAGCTTCTTTACATAAAGCATGAGAAAGGCTGCCTAATATATTCCTTTTCCCAGCAGCTCCACCAAGTGGGGACTAGAATTGGATTGACCCTTTTTTTTAAAATTATAAGTATTTATACACCCAAGGTTTTATTATGGTGCCAAATTCATATTTGCCAATTTACCATAGGTATTTTTGCACCTTCACCCAATAATTTATTAAACATTATTTTTTTACAAGTCAAACGACATCATAATGAACAATAACAAACAAGTTACTATTCCTACTTTATATTTCTTATAAACGAAAACAGTTAGAAGGCTCCAATTATTATAAATTGGAGATGCTGATCTAATGTAAGTCTAAGAATGAATGATACTTTTTCCTACACTAAGTAACAATGCTTATGCCCAGAGAAAAACAAGAATCTTTCTTTCCATGAAGCCATCATTCTCTTTAACCAATTTAAAGATTATAAACCCAAGTTTTCCTCTGAAAATTCCTCAGGCATAATGCAAATGAATATAAGTGGAACACATCATCTACTAGAGTCCACATGAGAACCATAAGGGGAGATTACCTCTGTAATAAGCGTCGATTTGGCTCAGGAAAGGTTTCCAGTATAGCAGAGCGCATTGCACTGATCCTAGCTACATTCCTATCAATTTCTAGTCAAATAGAATAGCAAAGAACATCATCAACATCACAAGTAAACTGTAAAGGTGGTATAATTCAAGCAATAGACAAATTTTACCACCAAATACCTCCTATTCATACTAACAAGTAACAAGAGTCCCCTAAGGCCCTAATTAACTTTACTATTTCCCAACTAACACTAATTACCACAAAAATCAATTTCTACCATCAATTATTATCTGTAAACCATACTCAAGCAACAAGACCTGCAACATGTGAAAAGTTTAGGGAGTGTAAAAGAGACATTAGACCCATCAATTCCCAACCACGTACACTTTGCATGCCATTTTTAATTGGTTCATGAATATGCTTCTTAAAAAATAAACTACACAAAATCAATACATAAAATGAAAAATGCATCTGCCTACATATTCAACCAAGCCAACACTTGAACTTGTAACAGCATTCATGAATGAAACAATCTTGATAGACATAAAAGAGAACATTAAACTCCATTCAGTATTTGAAAATATCTAATACAACATGTTAGAAGATTATTAGGAAATAATTAAGTATTAGGAAATATTTAGAGAATAAGAATATTATGTTTTATTAGGTAATCAAATTAGGTAAACTTGTAGGAGAAGTTTATTGTCTTTTAGGAAACTTTTATATTATAAGTATGTAAGCACATCAATGAAATAGAGAGAAGACTTTTATTTTTGTGAAACCCTTTTTAGTTTTCAACACAACATAAAATGGAGAGCGATGATAACATCTTTATGTAAAACAGTGACATATGGGCAGGAAATATAGAAATTTCGGGGAAAAGATAACCTGAGGGAGAACGAAATTCTCAAATCATTTTTCAGGTCATCAAAAAGACTTACATCAATCTTGCGGCTAATAAGTAATCAAAATTTATAAACAGTATGGTTCATCTTTTAGATTCCATTGATATTACTCTCTAGTTATTTAAGTAATTAAAAAAATACTAATCTAAACATAATTCAATCATAAAACATAAAATAAAAGATAAATTCTATTATCATTCGAAATTCAAATCCAATGCTTCAAAGAAAGATAGTTTTAATTCTAACTAGGTTTTCCATCAAATATCATTAGCTCAACATTTCAATTCTTTCTGACCACTACAGCAGGATCATTGCATAAAACATACACAATATTCAGGATTTGAGTAGAACGCATGGGATCTATTGTTAAAACATGGCAAGAAAAGAAATGAAACACAAACAAACTTACTATAAGCCTCCAATAAAGCAGTGCAGCATGATGCTGGAACTGGAGATGAAGGTAGCTCCCTTAATACATGCTGTGAATAAAGCAAAATAGTTACAAAACTAAATGCTGAAAAAATTAATAGACTTTTCATAATCCAAAATTTATATATATCAGTTGAATAAAAATGCTAGCTGCCTCCTGATTGAATTCATTAATCCTCAAAGCTGATGGAATGATGCACGTTTAATCTACATCCTGAAGTTTTTAATAGATCTCTAAGTTCATGAACCTCGTAATGTTTGGACAGAGGAAAGGGTGAGATAACAATTGCTGTTTAAAGTCATACTTTCAGCAATTACAAACTTGCTAAATCAATTATGGCCGCTTGGCAGTTCTTTTTGTTCTACAACATGCTTCTTTAAGGAGTTATTGGAAGCTACAAAATGCTAAGTTTTATATAGACGTCATTGCTCTTGTTTTTACAGTTTCTTCCGCACAAGCGGTGGTTGAGAGACATATCTTATGCCTCGTAATCTTCTTCCATTGTAAAAAATATTCTTATTTCATCTGAATCAGGAAAAGATTTTACATTATGATTTTTCTCCACCATGCCATAGTATGTTTCAATGTGTTAATTGGTTTAGATTTCATTTACTTAAGTTGAATAAATATTCAATAAACATGTATGAATACCTTAACACAATCTCCAATAACATGAGCATCCTCATCCGAGGAAAATTCATTCTTTCCTGAAAAAATCAGTACAGATAAGGAATTCCAAATTCATGCTTGAAAAGAATAATAAAAAAACATAAAAATGACTAACAATCTGAGGCCTTGCTTGAAAAAAGAAAAAAATATATAAAATTGGCTAGCAATCTGAGGCCAAATAACATCTTTGCCACTCTTTAATCTACAACAAGGTTAAACTATAGCAAGAACCTCCAATGTTTGTTCTACCTCGGCCATACATATGCTAAGAGGATTGACAGGCAGTATACCATTATTAGTACCTTGCTCATATTCTTGAACTCTTCGATCTACTTCCTCAACATCTGCAGATTGCCGCAGAATTCCTTCAACTTTAGTTCCTGCAAGAAGACATGATAAATGAGTAGAACTCCTACACTACAAAATAAGATTGATATGTTCCATGCATTATGATTTTTTTGTCCTCCAAGTGCAATTGGAAGTATTTCCAGTAAGCTTTGGGCACATAATGTGAAAGGCAGTTATAACTCTAGCGAATGAAATGATAAATAATTTCTAGCTAAATGCTGATCTACAGGATTAAAGCATCAGAGATAGACAAACAAAATATTATATTAAGAACTTCCTTTCTATGATCCCATTCAAGAAAAGTCCAACTGAGCCATCAATTGAACAAAAATCTGAAAATGAAATTGAAAAAACAGTTTCTTGCTAACAATCCTCATACTGTACATACAACTCATATAAGCTTAAAAACGCGAGGCAGACTCATGTTTTTCAATGATCAGGTATTTTATATATTTTTTTTATCCTAAGACTTAAAATAATGACCGAGTGGAACGTATTGATGAATGCTTTAGTTGAATTACAGATTGCACACTGCTGTTATGTCATTGACATCCATAGAGCCTCAACTTGTTTCTCAACTATAGATGCAGTCAATGATTAAGATAATGTAAAGTTAAGCTCATGTCTCAATTATTCATGATGACCTAGACCACTGTTCAACACATGACTTATATTTCACGGAATCTCCTTGTTAAACAAGCAGAGGAACTTAAGAGATCTAATTATTTTGATGCACTAAGAGTGTTTGCTTTTGCAGCTTTCCTAGGGATAACACCATGTTCTCTGATTTTATTCTCACCTCCCAATAAAATCCCCATTTATATTTTCACGGCTTTAAAAAAAACGCATTTGCACCTCAAGGTTTAGGCAACCAAACCCTGTTTTAAAATCATAACTTACCATACTTCTCTAAAAACTGAAGAGCTTTTTCAAGGAAGGATGGACCGCCATCAATATCCTCAAGTGCAAGCAGAATTGGTCTTCCAACAACTAGAGACTTAACTGGACGCTTGTCTTTCCCTAAATGCACAACATAAAATCAAGTGACAATAAGAACGACAATACCCTTGACAAAATAACAAATAAAATGTTGTTGAAAATTTTATAAAGAAAAAAGGAAGAAACTCAACTGATAAAAGACACCCAGTGAATGACAACCAACTCAATTATTGAAATAAGTCATTGAAAATAAAACAAAAGCATAAAATGCACTGAAGAATGAGAACAAACATTGATTAAAAGATCCTTCAATAGAATCACTTGCATCACTACGAAAGATCCCATTTTGTCCCATGACAAGGGCAGCACTTGGTGCTTGTGCAAGAGCTTCTTCAAGAGCTGTCTTCCATTCATACAAGTCTTCTGATGTCTCAGCCTGATGTATGACATGAGAATAGAGAACTTTGAATCAGCAGAAAATTTTGAATGGTAGTCACCTATCACAAATAATTAGAATTGATGCTCATTCTGTCCCTTAAGGATTTAATAGTAAATAAAGCACCTTAAGAGTGAATGCTCGACCATCGCGTCCATCTGGGAACAGTACAGTGAGAAGCTTTTTGTCTTCTCTAACGACAACACTGGAAGATATAAATCTCAGGTTATGATTACAAAACAGATAACCAAAATGTTAAAAAAATATTTTATTTATTATATGTACCTCCCAGAATTGTTCAAGTCAATACCGCCCAGTGTTAGATTAACTTCACCGCCTCTTTGAGGAAGGGCACTCTACATGATCAATCAAAATAAAAGCAATTATTATTCATAACATTGAAACTTGAAACTCCCATATATTTCAGTTGTTATAGTCACATAAGCGATAACCGAAGATTGTCATAAAGCAATCCATCATTTCATACTCTACATCAATAATTATTAACTAAATGAAATATCATTCATTAAAAAGAAGTTGCACAAAGCATACTCATATTCTGATGTTAGTAGGTTGGCATGGTTTAAGGATTCACATTACTTTTTTGTTTTCAAGATCATAACATATAATTAAATATCCACTTGATCCCGCATAGATACTGACATGAAATATTTTAACACGAGAAAAGAAAAATCCAAATTGACATGATCAAATGATTTGAAAACATTTAGCCATATAAGTGATACTGACAGGGTCATTTTTGAAGAATACTAATGATGTCCGTGTAAGAATAAACCAACGCCTCTTCCAAGATTTCCATCCTATTCCTGCAAAAATTCAGAAAAAGACAAATAGTTGCATCATTCAATTTCAACATAAATGAATATGTAGGCTAATCAAAAACACTGAGAACAGAAGAGCCACCTCAGAAAATAACACCTGTGTCCTTATATGAAAAAAATGAAAGTAAACGAAGGAAATGGTACGGCAACCAACCTTTAGAAGATATGAAAAGTGGGCCACTTTTGAAAGCCTGTCAAAAATCACAAAAATGTCACAAACCAACAACCATGTCCGCGCTTCTACTTCAAACTCATTGAGAATTAAACAGTTGGTACCTTAAGTGGAAATACATTTAATATTTCCATCAGCTTTATTATTTTAAAAAATAAAACTATAGAAAATAGCACCATATTTGGTGAATGGAATTGCTATTATTATCCAGCAGAAGAAAAACTATTGAAAGAAGGGATGCAAAGAAAAAATAACATTCCACATGACCAGCTTTCAAGAACAACATAGCTTATTTGCTTGTTTATAGATAAGAAAAGGTTTCATGATAAGAACGTAAATTATACGACAAAAAATATTAGGGAAAAAGCTGTATGAAGCCTATAGTCTGCCAAAGAAAGCAATAGTATCAATCTATCAACATCCAGATAAAAGGCGCTTTTAATCTTCAAATTGCCTTCTCAAAGAAAACATTCCCCCAATATAAAAGTACATAAAGAAAAGAATGTATGGTTTACAAGACTGCACACTGCAAGGATTGTTATTCCAAATTCTCCAACCAAAAGTGAAAGAAGAAAATATGGCCTCAAGAAGAGGCAAAAGCATAGTCGTTCTTGACTCAACCAAAAAAATCCCTATTAAAATATATGTTTTAAGAAAAATAAAAATCTTAAAAAGACTATAGTTTTAGTAAAAAGAGCAACGCAAAGATGAAATTCGGCGGTAAATTCAAAAAGCCGTCAAGGTTAAGGACATTTTCCGATCCAACTAGTCTGCAAAAGTCTAAAAAAAAGCTACCACCCACCCTAAAAGATATCATATATGTGACACTCCCACTCGTATGCATATATGATCATTACAAATCTTATCCATCCTTGTATTACTACACATCCATTTCAACATCTTCATTTAGGCTACCCATATTTTATATTCACTACCATATAGCACTGCTGGTCTTAAATGACCATGGACTACAAATTGTCCAAAAGAAATTACAAACCAGGGAACATGAAAATCAAACTGTACTAGAATACCCAATAATTCCAGTACAATCTCAGAAAAACGAGAAAACAGGGTTACAATGATAGATAAATTAAGGGTCAACGGATATATAATTGGTCCTCTAAATGATGATTCGAAAAGAACACGAAAGTGGGGGATATATCCATGTCAAGATTAGGACTAAAATGAAATTGAAAGAGGATGAACAAAGAAAAATATGATAACCAAGTTATGATACAAAATATCTATCATCTCCAAGAAAAAATAATGAATATTCATGTACAACAACAACAAAGTCTTATCCACTATGTGAGATCGGCTAAATCGATCATATGGCATCACTGTGCCCGAAAAAAAATATGTTTGGATATGTTATTGACCAAGAGAAAGACATCTACATCATAACATATTTGATTATGCACAAATAGAAAGTCGCTTTACATATAGACACCCCAGGAAAAAATGTATTTAAAACATACTCATCTGCCAAGCATATCATTCAACTAAACATCACTGAAGGACATCAACACAGTCCAGTTAACTGGAATACGTCCCTTCTTAATGAACTGGACAGGAATAGAAATAAAACAAATTCCCTTTACCCTCTACATTACTTAGTTTAGCAATCCAAGTTCAGAGTAAGGTCAGGCAGCACCTTTTGCTACCTTCAACAACTAATGTTCATGGAATTCTTCCAAATTCTGCTGCTTCAGTCATGAAGTTCCTTTTTACACCAATGTACTCACTCGTTACAATTATCTATCAAAGACGCTCTCATGTGTCAAAAGAGACCACTATTTTCAAAACTATCACCATCTGGTATTAACTGCTAAGTATAGCCTATACACATACCAATCAATGTCGATTATCCCTATGAATCCCTTACATTGTACTCCTTCCGGTCCTAAATATAAGACCTATTTGACTTTTTTGGAAAATCCTAATAAAGTTAAATAAGGTAATTAAAATTGATTTTCCTAAATATTTCCTCTAAACTAGTTCATTTGACTTATAAACTAACATATGATATATTCATATACAAAATATGCTATGATTAAGTGGTTCATTTTATTTTCTTAGGATTCTCCAAAAAGTCAACTAAGTCTTATATTTAGGACCAAAGGTAGTAACTACAATATAATTTTGACAAATGGTCCAATATTTTGAAAACCGATATTCTTACGGAATTTAAAAAGTACACTAGTGCAAAAATTCTTCACTGCCTCTCAAAAGCCTATGTTTTTTACAAATTTGAAATCACAGAAATCAAAAAAGGGGACAGTTCACAGTTCCTCCTCAAATTCAACACATAAACACAACAACAAAAAAATGAGCAAGGCCTTTATCTACATCCTTGAATACTCTCATCTATGACTACATTCTCAAGGACACAAAAACACACATACAAGTTCAAGACATAAATCTATTCAATTTCTAATCACATCCATTCCAGCATTTGATTAAATATTCCCATCTAATATATCTCCTTCACAGCAAGAACAACACATAATACATACCGTGTTAGAAGTAGCAGGTCGAGGGGGCTCAAAAGAAGGCAAAGAAGCCGACATTTTCAAAAGAGAATCAAAGAAAAATCCAACATTTCAAATCCTCCAACTTCAAAATGAACAAATACAGATCAGAAAGAGATCTGACTCAACAATTCCCAAACTTTCTCAAACCTTCAACATGGGATTTCAGTTTCAGCACTTGCCCAGATGAGATTTACCCAAAAGACTGAAACTTTGAAGGAAAGAACATGATTACAGACACCCCCACAAAAGATACTAAGTTAAACTCAAGTGGGTAGCTCAAAGTTTGTGTCTTTGTCTCATTTTTTATAGGATTAGGTGGAGAGAGCAATAGTGGTTGTCACGGAAGTGAGGAAATCAGGAATTGTGCTTTGCTTTCCACCTACTTCTACTTCTGCTTCTACTTATGTTCGAGAGAGAGAGAGTGTGTGTGTGTGTTGGGTTGAATCACTTGATGTGATAATCCAATAACAATAGGACAACTCACTAACATTAAATACTTTGTTTTTTTACCTGAAAATAGTGAGACTGTATATAGTGCCAACAAAGGTGGGTCCACTTGATAAAGGGGTTTGACCCATAACTCGTAAGTCATAATTATGTGGTTGTGAATTCGAATCTTACCTATATGAGAACTTTGTTGGTGGACGATCTGTAAGTACATCTGTAAGCGCTTTTTGAGCTCAGATGTCTACTCTGACTCTTGCTCTTGTGAGCTTCTAGAATCCAACTTACCTAAACTTTTATTTATATAAAAAAGTGAGATTGTATAATTTATACCTTGTTTTAGTTGAGATGAGGTTAAGCATGGAGTTATGTATGATGACAACTTGTGATCAGGTGAGGTCATCTTAATTAGGTTTCTTTTTATGGGGCATGTAGTTAATTTTTTTATAACTAATTTTATTGGTGAATTTTCGGAAGAGATTTTAACTATTCAGGCTTTGATTAATGAATAACTATATTGGTAACTTTAACTTATGTGAAATTTATGAGTTCAAATGTTTTTTTTATTTTCTTGTGAATATATTACCCTCTCTAGTTATTTATTATTCAAATATAACTAAACCACCGAAGTTAGTTAAGTTGGTTAATGTGATATATATTTTTTAAAGAAGTATGATAATCATCCCCTCAATTCTCTCATTTCTTTACACTTAATTTTTGTTATGAAAGAAATAATACGGGTAATTTAAAAGCAAAGTGATAAAAATTAAAAGCACTTCATACATATATTTGGAGATAATAATAACTCTAGAATAGGTTTTGTTAAAGATAGATTAATATTTTTATCTCCACTCGAAGTTATAAAAAGTAACAAAAAAAATATTTTATTCTCATTATAAGAAGAAGCATGAAAAACTATTCATAATAAATTAATTTATATTTTTGCACTTTTCAATGGAGAGACGGTGAAAGTGTGAGTTTATAATGATTGATATAAAGATAAGATACCTGAGCAAAAAATATAAAGATAAGATAAAAGTACATTAGTTTTACTCATAATAAACTACTTAAATATATTTTCTTGAATGGTGTAATTAAGTTTGATTATAATAACGTGTGTACACAAAACCCTCATACAAGTGAGATGAGATTTAAAGATAATATAAGAATATTATAAGGTGAATTTGTGAGACAGACAAACAGATAACACAGGAATATAGGAAGTAGAGAGCTATCATGTGTCTGTCATCCCGTGAATGAATATTTCCTGTCCTGCACATGACTCTCAACTTTAATTACTTTCCTTAACCTACACTTTCATCGGATACATGATACACCACATATTCTCCTTTCATTTTTTTGTCCGCTTTGAAAAAACAAAAGGCTTTTCAAGGGTTGATAAAAAGAGGTTGGAACATACTGTTCTTACAGATAATGTGAATGCCTTCATATTTATTGATTACTATAAATATCAGAGACCAAGATTAGGTCAAGTTAATTATGTTCATTAAGTCAGTTAGATTTTGCCATGTGTTATAATTAGACACATCATCGTTAGTTCTGTCAACAAGAACTCGTGTGATGAAGAAATTGCCATGCATGGAAGTTGAATAATTGCAAGCTGCAGCTCAGGAAGGTGATTATGTGTCTAATTAAAATCCCAGTACATGGCAATTAGCTAATTGACTATATGTACATATTTTAAAAATAATTAAATTGACTTAAATCCTGATAGATAAGTAAAACAACCTTATATTAGAGTGTTGGTAGAGACTAATTGCGGCCTTTTTTGAGCCTGTTTGAATTTTTTTTCTTCAAATTAAGTTATAAAAAAATTTTCCAAAATGAATTTTGAGGGAAAAATATATACATATGATTTTTCATTATTCAGAAAGATCAAATTATAAGAGAGAATAAAAAACCATTACAAATAATTGCTCTAGAAATAAAACACTAAAAAATAAGGAAGCACATAACTTGCAAATGGAGACTTCAGAGTGATGAATTTGAGTTTGAGATATGAGAGATTGTAAATGATTAAATAAGATTTAACTTTCTAGTCATGATCTTATTAGGAGTGTTTACAAGACAAAATGACAATAGAATTGCCCTGACCGCCATCTTGAATGAAGGATTAAAGGGTATCAAAACACAAGATCCCTATCCCATGCCCCATAGTGCACCAAACTTGCTTTAGTCCCTAACGGGACATGATGGAACAAGGATATGACGTTATCGATTTTTTTTACCATTTTCATTGATTTATTTGCTAATGTTGATAGAAGAAGATAATAAAATTCAAAGCAAGTAATCACAAATCTGCAACAAAATATTGATGGAATGAGAGTGTATAATATTTCACATAATGTTTTGTATAGAGAATTTGAAAAGGTAGTGTATTATTGATAGATTTAACAAAATAAAGTATATGAAGAGTTCTCTAGAAAAATGAATACATGGGCAACTTAAAATGAATATACAGTGCAGGAAGAAAGACATACAAGTGATGAACCAACTGTTTCATGCAAAACAAATAATATAAAATAGAGAAAAAAGGTAATGAGAATACAAAGAATTAAACCGATATAACTAATATATATATATATATACACACACACACACGATGGGAACAAGGCATGCTCCTAAATCCAATTTCATATAAAAACATTAATGAAAAAAATAAGAAAAAATAAAATTCATGTCTTTTTTAACATTTTGATTTTTTAAAAAAATACATTAAAATTGTTTTAAAGCATTTTCCTAAAAAAGGCCAAACTTAAAAGTGTGCAATTTCTTTTGCGTCATGTAACTTATATGGCTAACAACGATATTTATGATCAATTAATGGATACGACAATGATCCGACAACGTAGGGAACTATAAATAATAAATTTATTGCAATATTTAATGAGTTAGATATTCTGACCAAACAAAGTACACGATTTTATCTATTTGACCCGAACAAAAAATAAATGATTTTGCATGTTCTGGTAAAAAAATTTGCATGTTGCCCATGCCAACTAAATATACCCTCTTTTCCTTATTACTCCTTCTATAAGGTATAATTACTATTAAATCTCTGGCAAAAAAAAATTACTATTAAATCCTTTTCTTTTTTATAAGTATCATGGTAGCTTCTAATGGGCATTAAGTTATTAACTATATTTTTTGTCATGTCTACCTATATTTAATAAAGGTAGTGGAGTGGAGTGGTGATAGTTAATACAATACTCCTCTCCACACCTATATATAATGTGTGCTTTTGAGAATAGGTATGTCCCAAAATATAATGTGCTCTTTCGGTTTCTCTCTGTATTTATTTTGTTTTTTTTCATTTTACCCTTTTATTGATTATATATGTATATTGCAATTAATTTTTATTTCTTCTTTACTAGACGACACTCATATTATTTTCCTAGTACACTCTCTATTATCAATACGAGCAAAGTTAGAAAATGAAATATATATTTCAAACACACTAATTATTTTTAACTACATTAATAGGTTTTTAAATATAAGAAAGTGATTATTTATGCTTTATATAGGGACGGAGGTAGAAATATATAGTAAGGGCATCATCAAATATCATCACTTTCTTTTAAAGACATATTTAATGGTTTTAATTAATTTTATTGATTTATCATGTTTCAATCATTTTATAGATGATTTTTATAATAAAAAAACATTGGTTTGATTTATCATGTTTCAATCATTTTATAGATGATTTTTATAATAAAAAAACACTGGTATCTTAAACTTGTAGTGTACTAGTGTCATCCTTCATTGCACTGTAGTACAATTCACTATGATCTAGTATATGTATGGAAAATATCTGTTAAATTTATTTGATGTTTAATGTGTTAGATATTCTGAGCAAACTATTTTATTGATCAACATAATGTGAATTATTTTTGTTGATGAAATATGTTACGATATTGAAACAAGTAATGTTTTCAAAATAAATTTTGAATAACTTATTTAGAGTTTTAAAAACCTTTTTTCTCATGTTTAGGGATATTGGGAGCAACACTTAAAAAGAATGTAATTTTTTAAGAAAAAATATTGATTGATGTTTAACATTATAAGCTAATATGGATTCCTGGAGTTGTCTTAGATTAATGAACGGGTAAATAAACTAATAAAGCTAGCAATATTACATTCTGCCATATAAAAAAGCTACTGCACTTTAGACATCAGAAGAAATTTGTTTTGAATCCAAACTCCAAAGTGACGTATGGATTTCTTAATTGTAAAGAAGGAAAAAATGCAACAATTGCTATTAACGGGTTGCAATTATGCGAGAATTCCATGCCTACGTGTTAAATTAAATTAAATAATTAAAAGAAATTGCCTGCGATAAAAGTGAACAAAATCAATCTTTAATTTTGTGAACAAAAAGGGCTCACAAAAGTTGAACAAAACTTTGTTATTTTAAACTATGCATTGATCTCATAAAAAACTATGTCTTGATTTTGTATTAAATCTTAATTTAAGAGCGTAAGATGTAATTTTCTAAATCTTACTTCTCTAATGATATTGATAAACTTTCATATCTTGACTCTCAAAAATATTGGAATAATGAATAATTTTGTTGTATCTAATGTACTTTCTGCTCGGCAAATTCACAATTAAATTCTATATTATTAAGTATTTAAGTGTCATTACTAATTAATAATGAATTGAGATGGTGTTGTAGTCAAAAAAAAAGAAAAAAGAATTGAGATGGTGTCATTAACTTTTGAGGTTACTTTACCGTTCTCTAAACCATTTTATACTATTATATGATTACTTTACTTGATTTCAATTTTGAGGCAATAATTTATAACCAACTTTTATATAATAGGTTGATCGATTAACTTAATATGTAAACACAAGAAACACAATATTTTGAGTGCAAAGAACAACAAGAAACACACCATACATGTTAGTACATAATACTGGCCATAAACTATAAAGCCTTTTTCCCATGAGCAGGTGTCACGCAGAAAACATAAAACGGTTTGATTGAAGTTGCTGAAAAAGAAGCCTCCCATTACCCACTCATAGTTGGACCACTCCAAAACTTAACTAAACAAGACACCAACTCCTATATATGACTCATGGAAAACACCATCTAGCCTAACTAAAGTTAATATACCTGTCAAGAAAATGAAGAAAACAAGATGCACCGCCAACTTCATTGTCATGAATGAATAGAAATTGAGAATCAAACTAAACCAGTGGATATGGTAGGTGTCAACTTCAAAAAGGACAAACATCTACCATTATATAACAATGGTTGGAACAACTTGGATTGAAATGCGTTGCAATTGCAAATAGAGATTCTAAAGATGATAAAGTACTACATAAAAGTCTTGCTATATTAATTCACTCTCCATCTCTCAGTCAACAAGAAAACATAATAGTACCACAAAAGCAATCTCTGTCCCCAAAAAATATCATACAATATACTAAATCTTAAAACAAAATAATCAAGTGATTCAGATTTAATAGAAATCCCGAAATCCTAAACTAGGTTGTTAACACCAACAAGGCCATCCCATACCAAAAAAGCACTACTAGACAAAGATATGATAAAGTAGAAATCTTCTTGGCTTTGAATTGACTTTAATGAATTTAACTTACTTTGGCTCATCATTTGCCTCCTATATCCATCAATAGACCACAAAGGAAATAACATGTCTCTAAACTATTCACCGACAATTGCATCCCATGACTTGTACAAAAGCATATAACTTGCCTCACTAAATCTTCCCATTATATAGTTGATAATGAACTATTGAGAGAAGCCCGTGGGTACACTATCCTCCGCCCTAATATTCCAATTTTAATTACTTAACCAATGGTTTTTCTTCTACCTCCATGACCCCCTCATATCAACGTTTGATTGAGAGAAAAAACTTATATACATATCAACTATTGACTTCATGTCTAATTATAAGAGTCAGTTGATTTTTTGTGGAGATTACTGTCACAAAAAAATATTAATACATGTTACATGTAATTAGATGATATGATGGTTTATGAGTGAATTAAAATAACTAAGTTTTGAGAACTTTTTTTTTAAAAAAAGTCAACTAGTTCTTATTATTAGGATGTAAGAAATTTTTTTGAAAAGCTCAATGCATAGTTGGTTCTTACATATTTGATTATTTGAAACCTTTACCTTCTTCGAAGTTGAGGAGTATTTTCTTCAAAAGTGTATATTTTAAATAGAGATGAAATTGAAAATTTTTTATAACAAGATTATTAGAATTTAATATTTTTCTTGATCTTGGCGAAACAGTTTAAAAGTATCTTGTAAACACTATTGCTAAATTTGTGAGTTGACCGATATGTAGTTTACTGCTTTACATTTCCATGTTACAACAATGTAACAACTTGTTCTTATATTTATACTAATAATAAATTCGGTTGAACTCATCATGATTTTACACTTCTAGTTTGCCATTTTTGCGTTTTTAGCTAACAAAATCATGTCTTCATGCTCTTATTTAAACTTGCCTTAGGTATTTTGGTTTTGGTCATGTTCAGGTTTCATTTATATACATAATAGGATTTTCTTATTGAATATTATAAATTATGAATGTTACGTTATGAATTCAATATCAATAATATTTGGGTTTGAAATATATTTAAACCAAAATATTGTTACTTTTTATATGTTGATTATTTATTCACATAAAAATTGTTTATTAATAAAAGTAAACTTTAATTTTAGGGAATGTACGATTTGGGTTCGAGTTTACATTTCTCAAGTTTGGTTAAATAGGATTTGATATAATAATTGATTTACGTGTGAGCGCTAACTGTGTGTAAAAAATTTATATAGAAGATTATTAGGATAGGAAATAGAGGAGGGACATCTTGAACTATTAAAGGGGTGCCATGTTGGGACACAATTTGACTTGGTTGGTTGCAATTAATTGTGAAAAGCAAAGGTCTTGACACAAAACAAATAAAAATATATGTCTTCCCGAAGGATCCTTTCAACCACCAAACTTACTTGCCTAAATTAGCCCTCTCCCAAATCCTACACCCCTTCCTACATTCTCTCACCATCGACCCTTTCTCTATTTGTTCTTCTATCCCTTGCATCAATATTATCTTCAAAACAATAACAAAAAAATAATTCATTAATGATTTCAATAAAACAATCAGAAAATCCCACAACATATCACGTAGAAAATGCTAAATGTCACTGTGGTGTTATTAATACTAAGAAAAGTATTAATTATGGGAAAAAGACGAAATTGTCCCTCACATTTATTTTAACAAGTTTTTCCAACGTAGAGTATCAGCATCTTTGTAAGGCATCCCCTTTTGGACAATTTAACGAGGGATTTGGAATTTATTTCATTTCTAATATGTGAGGGGCAATTTTGTTTTTCATCCCAAATTTAAAATTCCACTTTGTTAACTAACATAAAATTTTGAAATTTGAAACGAATTTTCATGGGATTTCCCTATAACATTAATTTTTTTTACCTTCAATTATTTCCTAATTATTTCAATTTGTTTCTCTCCAGCTAGGCCCACAACAATTTTGTCTTCAAAACCAAACCCTTAAATCTATCAAACTTTATCCTTCCTTATCTTTAATCAACAATATCTTTCCTTCTTTTTCCTCTAATCCATTAATTAATTTCTTCCCCCTGCCATGGGTAACTGTTGCTCCTGCAAGTGCTTCGGTGATCCTGCAACCAACAATAATGGCAAGGGAAGAGAAGTCATCTCCAACCACAACATTCAATACAACAACAACAACATAGGAACATCAGGAGGAGGAGGAAGACCTAGCAACCATGTTAGACCCTCCTCTTCCAACCCTCCAACCACCAAGCCTAGTCCAATACCATCCCCTCTACGATCCAAAAAACCCGCCCCGATCGGCCCGGTCCTAGGCAGGCCCATGGAAGACGTGAAGGCCACATATAGCTTAGGAAAAGAGCTAGGACGAGGACAATTTGGTGTAACACGTTCATGTACACATAAAGTAACGGGTCAACAATTTGCATGCAAGACAATAGCCAAAAGGAAACTTGTGTGCAAAGAGGATCTAGAAGATGTACGTAGGGAGGTTCAAATAATGCACCATTTGGCTGGTCAACCTAATATTGTGGAACTTAAAGGTGCCTATGAGGACAAACAAGCGGTTCATCTTGTCATGGAGCTATGTGCCGGGGGTGAGCTATTTGACCGGATCATTGAAAAAGGTCATTACACCGAGCGAGCGGCCGCGTCCTTGTTAAGGACAATTGTTCAAATTGTACATACTTGTCATTCCATGGGTGTTATACATAGAGATCTTAAGCCTGAGAATTTCCTTTTGCTAAATAAGGATGAGAATTCTCCTCTTAAAGCCACAGATTTTGGTCTCTCCATTTTTTACAAGCAAGGTTCGTTAATAATAATAATAATTTCATGTTTTGAAGCTCAAGCTTTTATACAAACACACATACACACAGACATGTGTGTGTGTTGCTAATATATGTGCGTGCATTCCTTGAATTAATCAAGCAAACAGTTCAAACCGGAGATTAAGGAGAAAACTGACAAAATTTGTTGATTATTAATGCATGCAGTACAATTGAACTAAAGTTGCATGACATCTAAATATAGGAGCTAAATAACCAATAATATGTAAAAAATAAAAAAAGTACTTAGAAAGAATCAGGGGAAAAAGTCCCCATCGAATGTTTTATGAGTGAGAAGTGTCTGAAAAATTTGTGTGTCCACATTCAGGCAATTTTCAATGAAGAAAATTTCCTCCATTTTCACTAATTAGTTATGCTTGTTATTAATCAGGAAACATTATTATTGATTTTTTTAAAAAATACACTTCTTATATTTTGTATTCAAAACTACCTCTTGATAATGACAATAAATCAAGATAAGTTGGAGAGATAGAATTATAAGTATGGAAGACGATGACAACAACAAGAAAGACTTATCTCCCTATGTATGGTAGGCTTCATGGAACATACAACAGCAAAATTTTAAGTATGGAAGACAAAGTGAAAAAAAAAAACTTTTCAATAGCTTCTTATGTTTAAAACCGGATGGGCTAGTAATATTTGATTGTTAGATAATGTGATGATTTCTGATGGGATTTGAATGATTTGAAATTATCAGGAGATGTATTTACTGAAATACTTGGGAGTGCACTTTACATAGCACCAGAGGTGTTGAAGAGGAAATATGGACCAGAAGCTGATATTTGGAGTGTTGGTGTAATGCTTTACATTCTTCTTTGTGGTGATGCTCCATTTTGGGCAGGTTAATTTATTTATTATTCACGCATATATTCCTTCATTTTTTTTATATAGATTCACCTTATTAGATTCTAAAACTCATCAAATGGTGAAAAACCACAGAATCTGAGAAGGCAATATTCGCTGCAATATTAAGAGGGAAAATTGACTTTTCAAAGGATCCATGGCCTAGCATATCTCCTTCAGCAAAAGATCTCATCAGAAAAATGTTGAATTCAGATCCCAAGCAAAGGCTCACAGCCTATCAAGTCTTGAGTATGTATCATCCGTTCTTCTTTAATTAATTTCTTTCTTGTCAATTCAACTTTTGCATTCACAAATCAATAATATGTAACTACGTACAGATCATCCATGGATCAAGGAGGATGGAGAAGCACCAGACAAACCTCTTGATAATGCTGTGCTCAATAGGCTCAAGCAATTCAGAGCGATGAATGAATTCAAGAAAGTTGCTCTTAGGGTAAAGTTGAGAAATTATTAGTAATTTTTAAGATGGAGTATATAGATGGGTTTTAATAAAGTTTTTTATAAAACATACTAGAAATGACTTATAAATAAGAAGATAGAAATATGCTATTTGGGCTACTTTGAAAATGAGTATATCTGACGACAAAGATTTGAAGAATAATATAGTACATATATATGCAGGTGATTTCTGGGTGCTTATCAGAGGAAGAAATAATGGGGTTGAAGCAAATGTTCAAGGGGATGGACACTGACAATAGTGGAACCATAACAATTGAAGAGCTCAAGCAAGGGCTTGCAAAGCAAGGCACCAAACTTAGTGAACAAGAAGTCAAGCAATTATTAGAAGCTGTAAGCCACTTTAATTATAGAGTTACTATTATATAATGAGAGAATAATCCTGAATCTGAAAAATCTTTAACTAAGCAATCATTGGAAAGATATGACAAAAGAAAATTAGAGAATCTCTACAATCACCTTGAAATGTAGAAAGCTAAGAAAAAGAAAAAAATAGTGATGATGAAACTTACTTAGCAAGTAGTAGATCTTTTATCATATATATATATATATATATATATATATATATATATATATATAACACTAGGTTGTGCAATCATGGCTTTAACAAATTTTATTATAAACAGGCTAGTTATATATGCTTGGATTGAATGGAGAAGTAAATTTGCACTAAAAATGAATATGTATGTCTCATACAATATAAAAACCCTTATTTTAACAGCTACTTAATTATTGTTTACAAGCTAATTTTGCATAATAATGGCAAGAGTCTCCACATTTTTTTTTTGGTTTTATAAAATTTTTCAATCCATACTTGTTAACAAGGCTCCGATCTCCACAATTTCTTTTTTTCTGTTAAATAGCAAATAGTTGTAATCTTATCATTTTATATCCTATAAATTTTAGAATTCTGTTTGGGAATACCTATTAAGTTTTAACCTCAAATCATAGATAATTTAGATCCACAATCTCATACTCATAGTATGATACATAGTTAAAAATGTAGGCCTACTTCCTTAACACTCATAAAAAAAGTAATGGCCTCTTTTGGGATTTTGGGCTTGGCTATCGACATCCCTACAGAAGCCCAAGAAAGGAATTCAACACAGAAGAAAAGTGAATGCTAACATTTCGTGGAAGTATTATTTTTCTCTATTGATAATTAATTGAGCATAAGATTCTTATTTCTCAAATACTATTTGTTTTTTGTATGAATTATAATATTACAGGTTGACGCTGATGGGAATGGAACCATAGATTATGATGAGTTTATGGCAGCAACACTGCATATGAATCGGATCAACAAAGAAGAACTTCTTTATACTGCTTTCCAATACTTTGATAAAGACAACAGCGGGTAATAATAGTTAAAACTCATCATCTCAATTTAATTGACGGTATCATTTATCATGTGAATATATCTAAAAAGTTGGTTACTGATAGAACACAATAGCATCTTATGATCCATGTAACCGGGGGAAAGTAGCGTAGTGGGATAAGACTCTTTTATTGTTGTTGTTGAATCATTTATTATGTGTCATATATTCTGTCCAAAATAAATGTGTCATATATATAATGTTTCTTCAGGTTCATTACGGTGGAAGAACTAGAGCAGGCGCTCCGAGAATATAACATGCATGATGATAGGGATATCAATGAAATATTATCAGAAGTTGATGCAGATAATGTAAGTCCTCTCTCTAAGTAAAAGCAAAAGTTTTTTTAATAATTAATTACAAAAAAAATCGATGTTATGTTTTTCAGTTTAATTAATAATGATATATTATCAAAGTGGCACATCACCTTGCTTTATACTCCCTCCGGTCCTAAATATAAGACCTAATTGACTTTTTTGAAAAATCATAAAAAATAGCAAAATAAGTTAATTATAAATTGATTTACCTAATTTTTTCCCTTAAACTAGTTTATTTTACTTATAAACTAATGGATAATATAAAAATACATCAAATATGTCATGATTTAATAGAGTATTTTGTAACCTTAACCTCTCCAAAAAAAAGTTATTTAGGTCTTATATTTAGGACCGGAGGTAGTAGTTTATATAACCAATCTCTGTAACTATAAATGGGTCACAAACTTACGCGTAAATCAACCAAATAGAGATATTAAGAAAAGATCAAAGTAAAGAGGGTGAAGGTATATCATAGCAGTTTTCTATATGAGCCAAAGTCAAATTAGAAAACTACTTTAGAAGAAGGAAAGTATGGGTAAGGGGAAAAAAATTTTACTGTGAATTTACAAAAAATTAGAGCAGTGGGATTAAGATTTTAATTTATGTTACCTACTCTTTTATCTCACGTTTGATGTTTCTTAAAATATCATAACCTCATTTCTTCAATTTTTTTAAAAAAGTTAAATTAACCCAAAAAAATTTTCCTCCCCCTCTACTCCAAATCCCCTCCCCTCTTATTTGGCTTGACTAGTCTTCAAGCAAAGAATACCAACTTGGTGTGATCAATTATTAGTGAGCCCTCAAGCTAATGACCGATCTGATCTGATAAATAACTTTCACAAACAAAAAAAAACACTAGCTCACTATATAACATGGCAACCCAATGTTTAAATTTCTATTCGGAGACGCTCACATTTAATATTTGATGATGCCTTGAATAAGATCATTAAAAAAAACAGATATTCAAGGATCAAGTGGCAGTGTAAGGTCCTCCCTATTCACTGAGTCATTCTCTCTACACACAGCACTAATTAACTTCGAGCAAAGACAACTTATATACATTACTTGTACATATTTCATTATCTATAATGTGCAATATATCATAGTAAATATGATTGTGTATTAACTGAATAATATTGTGGGGACAGGATGGAAGGATAAACTACGAGGAGTTCTCAGCAATGATGAGAAAAGGAGCTCCAGAAGCCCCAACCAGGAGACGAACTGATTCATTTGTTTAATTAATTTCATCAGAGAAAACCTTGTACATACATTGGAGGAGGAATTATTAACTCAATAATTATCATCATCCTACCTTCATCCATTTAATAATCGTTCTTTAGTTTATCATCCCTTTGATTCGTGATAATAACAGGAGGACAACCTTGTACAAACCAACACTACAAAAAAAAAACAAATTGCCACAAAATTTAGCAACGAAATTCTGTTGGTAAATACAAAATTCATACTTAAATAAGAGATTTTATGATTAATTTTTTAACAACAACCTATTTTTTTATGGATTCCGTGGCTAATTCTGTAATACTCCCTCTGGTCACTAATATAAGAGCAAAAAAATTGAATGATTTTGGTCCCTAATATAAGGGTTCATTTCACACTCTCTCCTCATTTAATGTGTTATTTTCTACTTTGCCCCTAAGTCTCTTTCATATTTATTAATGTTTATGTATTTCTCTCTTTTAAAAGTATCATAATAAATATGAGCAATATTGGAAAAGAAGCGTTAATAAGAAGTTTAATTTATTCTCAATTAGAGTCTCTATGCATGTTTTGTATTGAGTCTAATCAATACTACTAAGTTAAACTTTAATACGTACTTGATTGATTAATTAATTGAATGAAAAATTTGCAATGTTAGTTAATTAATTAAGTAGACTAGATGTGATTACTATAGATTTTGCATTGGAGCTTGGGTTAGTTAACTCCCATGTTATAATTGAAGTTAGGAAGGTTGCATATAACCATTAAATACCCCACTCTCATACCATAATAAACCAATTTTATTTGTTTTCACATAAACCAAAATCCCAAAATAAGTAGCTTTAGTCGCTATATTCCATCTTAAGGTAAGGAATAAAGCATTACAGAAGATTATTATTGTACTGTACTCCCTCCAGTTCGTAATATAAGAGCTCGAAATTTGAATAGTTTTGGTCCAAAATATAAGAGTTCATCTCATATTCTCTCTTCATTTAATGTATTTTTTCTTACTTTACCCTTAACTTCTTTCATATTTATTAATGCTTATGTATTTTTCTCTCTTAAAAATATTATAATAAATATGGAGAATATTGGAAAAAGAGACATTAACTCCGTACCTTTTTTGCGACTGAACTCTTATATTACGTCTGTAGAGAGTAATAATAGTCAATGAAGCATTACTTAAGAATGAAGCATTATTTAAGAAATTATTGGTGGCAAGCATGATAAGAAATTCTTAATTATATTGAATTCGGTTTGTGACGTCACTTTTTATTTGACAAATCACATGAATAAAAATGTAATGTCTGATATATAGATATTTATTTTAGTTGCTGATTAAAAAAAATATATAGATATTTTAATGTGGTTTGACTCCATTAAAAAAATTTTGGGTGATAAAAAATGTTTGTGTTTTCCTAATTTTATAAGTTCAAGAAAAAAATTATTTCAAGGTAAAAAAAAGATAAAAATTTATTTACTCACTAAGTGGTAGGCCGATTATTGCTGTGAAAGGATTCAGTCATACGACAAAATTAAAATACAGCATTTAATTTTTAGAAATGTGTGTCAAACATGTGGGGCGAGGACGAATATTATTTCTTTTGATGCTATGGAGAAAACGTGCATTTAAAAGAAAACGCCTAAATAAATATTGTTATTAAATATCATAACCCCTTCTCCATGCTTGCATAGAGATAGACCTTAGCTTCATGCGTAACTAAACATAAAACCTATAAAACGAAAGAAGAGGGAAACTAAGCTTACTTATACCAATCCACATATGGACTAAATAAACCATAGCAATAGTAATCATCCTTATACAAAGGACATATATTATTTAATAAAGTGGGATCTCTATGGAATGTAAGCATCAGGAGACAACCTAGGAGAAACCAAGACAGCAAGAGGAACCTTCTTCTGCAAGGCAAGTCCAAAACTCTCCTCCATGTTCAATTCTGAAACCCCATATGGGAGCTTCCATTCAAATGAATGAATCAAAGTTCCCAAAATGTAATGCACAAGGACAATTCCCATCCTAGTTCCAGCACAAATCCTCCTACCAGCTCCGAATGGGATCAACTCGAAATCATTGCCACGAGGGTCAATTTTTGCATTCCGTCCACCCATGAACCTATCTGGATTGTATTCCAATGGCTTCTCCCACACATTTGGGTCCCTTCCGATTCCCCATATGTTCACACTTAGTCTTGTTCCCTTTGGTATGTAGTAGCCGTTCACCTCACACGCTTCACTCGAAACTCGTGGCAGGTTCAACGGTGTTGATGGATGTTTCCTGTAGGTCTCCTTGCAGATGGCCTATAAAAGAAGGAATCAAATTAATTAAAGTTCATGTTTATGAATTGAATTTGTCTTGATACATGACTATACTAATTAAGGTATTTTGTACACATATAGAGACAAGCTAAGTGAGTTTAAGAATTATTATTATACTTTGAATATTTAATATAAAAGTTCATGCTCAAGAGATATTAATACACTTGATTTTTTTAGTAACAATTTTATGTTGTTGGATGGTTAAAAAATATCAAATCCGATCCACTCTAATCGTTAATTAAAAAATTAATAGTAATAGTTAATTAAAAAAGTGGCCTTTCTGGTTAGCATTTTAATAGCATATATAGGACAAAATTGATATGTTTTAGTCACTTTAGAGTGAGATAAAATTGCTCTTAGAAAAATTTCAGAGTGCATTTGGGGTTCCGAGCTGTTGAGTCATTATATTTGAAGCAAAATTGAATTTTAACTCCTTAAACATACCTCCAACCAGTCAAGGAGCTTGAATTTGGTTCAAAATATTTCTCAGTCCAAATGACAATAATTTACTTAATTTTTGAATTCATCAAAACTAATTTAGTAGCTTTATACTCCCTCCGGTCCTAAATGTAAGGCCTAGTTGACATTTTTGGAAAATTCCAAAAAAGAAAAATAAGTTAATTATAAATTGATTTACCTATTTTTTCCCTTAAACTATTTTATTTTACCTATAAACTAATGAATAATCTAAAAATATATCAAATATGTCATAATTTGATAACCTATTTCAACCTTAATCTCTCTAAAAAAAAGTCAATTAGGTCTTATATTTAGAACGGGAGATAGTATTAAGTATGAGAGGGGCGGGTATTTAAGAGATTGCCTGAAAGTAGGGGAGGTTGGGTATGTCGGATTCTTGTAGGCGACGTTGACGGCCGATGACCCTGTCCATCTCATCGTGAGCTCTCTTCATGATTGAAGGGTTCTGAATCATTTCTGCCAGGGCCCACTCTATTACGCTCGATGACGTGTCAGTTCCAGCTGTGAAGAGATTCTACAACAAATAAAATCAACTCATTAATTACTCATGTGAATCAGTTAAGTTGTGAGTGTGACCATCATTATATTTAAGTTGTGAGTGTGACCATCATTATATTTGTTGTCCACTGTTTATTCTTTTATGGTCCCCACCTATATATAATAGACACTAATTAATTGTTCAATTAGATCACTTTCATTTCCGTAATTTGCGATCGGACCCCATTACGCACTAAGACTATAATATTTAAGATCTTCTGTCCAAAAAACAAATAACTATGATCAAACAAAAAAACAGTTACTACCAAATACCAATCAACATCATCAATTAATACGTTATGAATATAAAGAAAAAAGCAGATCTATAATCTATGATGAGATGAAACTAATTAGTATACTCCTTAGTTCCTTTTCTTTCTTATTATATATAAGTCATTTAACCCATTACATAAAAGTTACAACTACAAAATGAAAAAAATTAGAAAAATGTTATATCATTATATATGATAAAATAATTTAGATTAGTAACTAAGGGTTCAACTTCTAAATTTAAAATATGGCTGAATTCATGGAAGTTACATAATGTCTCGATCCCTAGATTTTCTACTTACTTCTTGTCTGCCTCACATACAGTTAATTAGCTAGAATTAATGAACAAATCTATTAATTAGCTCACGGTTTATTTATCACTTAATTGATTTTGCCTCAAAATATTTAGCATATAACTTTTCTATAATTTACTCCTATTATCACTACACTATACAAAAACAAAGTTAACGAACACATATAATAAATGAAGCTAAACTTTTAATTAAGTGCTCAAGAAAAATATAATAAAATGTCTTATAATTATTACCAAATAAACTCTCTCTAAGTATATCTAAAAACCAGAGTTAGAAGTATTTTCCACCAGTTAATGAATAAAAGGAGATAGAAAAATAAAGTTACTACCAGAAGCAGAGCCTTAATGTTGGTGAGTGTAAGAGCTTCTTCATCAGGATTCTCCTTGTTGTATTTGGTAACAACATCCAAGAAATCAGGTTTACCCCTTCTTTTGTGAGCAGTAGCTTGATGTTCTTCAATCATCTTAGTTATCAAAACATCAAACTTATGATGCAAACTCTTCATACCACGTTCAATCCCTTGCAAATCCAAAGGCCTCAAGAAAGGAATAAAATCACCAATATTAAAAAATCCAGCACTTGTCATAAGCTCCACCACCATATCCTTAAACTCATTACTCTCTGACCCCTTAGTTTCAAACACCCTCTTCCCTAATATCACTTGTCCCACCATATTAGCCATTGCATATGTCAACATTTCTGGTATCACCACACACTGCCCTTGCTTGCTAGACTCATACATTGCTCGTAGCATGTGCCCTAGCTCGGTTGTCCGGAAGTGGGCCCAGTCGTCTAGGGCCTTCCCTCCAAGCATGTGTAAGTTGCTTATTTTCCTCTCTAGCTTCCACCTTGCACCATAGTCAGCAAACACCATGTCAGCATTGTAGCCAAGAATGATGGACCCCGCATTTGATGGCCGGTTGGAGAAGTTGATGTCTAGGGTTTTGAGGAAGGCACGTGCGGCATCGGGTGTGGAGGCAACCACCATACCATTTGTTCCCATCTTTAGGTACATTACGGGTCCATATTTTTGTGCTAGGTTGAAGAGTGTGACATGTGGCATGGAGCCTAAGAGAGGTAGGGCTCCGAGGAACGGCCACCCGGTGGGGCCCGGTGGGAGTTTCCGGTGAGATTTGAAGACAATGGAGAGGAAGAAGCGTGTGGTGTAGAAGATGATAATGGCTACCACTAGGTCTTGGAGGAGAAAGAGGGATACGGAAGCCATTATTGCTTTCAGGCTTCTTGGTTATGAGTGTGAAGTAATGATCAAAGACGGATATATCATGTATTTATATATATGGCTCTTAATGGATCGTTTGGTGAAGACATGTGATGTGAGGGGAGAATTGTTGAAGGAGCAGAGCATTTAATAGTGAAAAAGACGAGAGCACACGTCTCTATCCTTTTTTTTAATTCTTGTTTTATTTTGTTCTAGCAGGGAATATTATCTTCAATTAACGTTTATCAATGTGAAATTAGAGATGAAACAACATTTAATATAAATACTCCCTCCGATTTTTATTATAAGACATCAACTACCTACAATACTTGGTTCTTAATATTAAGCACTAACCATCATATTAGATACTCTTTTTCCACTTTACCCCTGTCTTTAATGGAAATTAAAAATTGAAAATGTTAAACATGTCATTTAATGAAGGGTTAAGTAGGAAAAAATGTAGAATTTAACATAAATTATTTAATGTTCAATTACCATTCCATGATTTGTGAGAAATGGGTAGTTGATGTCTTATAATAAGTATCAAAGGGAGTATATACCACCTCTTTAATATATAAGCAATAAAACTATATCATTTTTAGTTATATAATTACAGCACATCTTTAAAGATATCTTTGATATATTTGTGTGAGCATTTAGATTACGTATTAGTTTATTTGTTAAATAGATTAACATGGAAAAACAATGGATATACCACTATGAAAATTGTTTAATACATATCTGATACTGTAATTTCAGGTCAATGCAAAAAAAAATATTGTAATTAGTTTTAGCTAACCTATCTTTTAATGTACGATTATAGGTGGTATATGTTTTTTGAGAAATAAAAATTTAAGTGAATTGGCTTTTTCTAATGTTTCTATGGATATAACTTTAGATTCTACTTTTTTTCAACATTTTAGATTCTGATTGTTACAATAATTTCCAACTAATTATTTGCTGCAATAAATAATGATTTTATTATTTAAATAAGTAGATTTACAGTTTCAAATCTTTTTTTTATTACAACATTTCAAGTAGTACTAAAGGATGTTGGGAAATTAATTTGAAGTACAGTTTCGAATCTTAGTACTAAAAGATGTTGTGAAATAGCTGACCATAATAACGATTGATGGTGTGGTGTCGTCTTGTAGTCTAAAATAAGAATTAGAATGAGCGACAAATGGATATGAGCAACGACTAGTTTACAAGCTAAGATTATTAGGAAGGGCTTTTAATTTTCATATCAAATGTAAATTTTAATTAATTAATTAAGTAATTGTACATTTAATAAGTTAGCTACCTGAGGAAATACTCCCTCTGGTCCCTAATGTAAGAGCTAGCCGTCAAAAAAACGCTTCTTAAGAAAACATGTGAATGTTAGTTGGGTGTCTGGAGTTAATGTTTTTTTTCCAAAATTGCCCATATTTAAATATGGTACTTTTAAGAGAGAGAAATACATAAGTATTAATAAATATGAAAGAGAGTTAGAGGTAAAGTAGGAAAAAATGCATTAAATGAGGAGAGAATATGAGATGAGCTCTTACATTAGGGACCAAAACCATTCAAATTTTGGGCTCTTACATTTGGGAGCAGAGGGAGTATTTTAAATTGAGATGACGTATCGTTTTAGGTATTTAAAAAGTTAGGTGGGAAAAAAGAAATCACGTTTTTTTTTCTGGTATAACAAAGGAAAACGAGGTGACCGCTTGAATTTCAGGTATAGGCGTGACCCCCAACTAACAAGTGGGTGAACGCAATAACTAACAGAATGAGAGATAGATTTTTTTACTAGTATTAATTACTACTCCCTCCGTCCCTAATGTAAGAGCTAACCGTGAAAAAAACGCTTCTTAAAAAAACATGTGAATGTTAGTTAGGTGTCTGGAGTTAATGCTTCTTTTCCAAAATTGCCCATATTTATTATGGTACTTTTAAGAGAGAGAAATACATAAGCATTAATAAATATGAAAGAGAGTTAGGGGTAAAATAGGAAAAAATGCATTAAATAAGGAGAGAATATGGGGTGAACTCTTACATTAGGGACCAAAACCATTCAAATTTTGGGCTCTTACATTAGGGACTGGAGGGAGTACTATTTAAGCAATAAATTAGGTGAGAATATATGCATCACGCCACTATTAGTTGATTACTCTACTGTAATGTTCTGACAAAAGGAAATCCAATGAGCTAATGATACCCTATATTTTTTTAAAAAAATTATTTTAACACAACTTGTGATGAACTAAATCAATCATTAATTATTTGGGTTGAGGATATAGGGGAAATTAAAGTGTTAACTGATTGCTCTCCCTTAATTCTTTTTCTATTCTTTCATTCAAAGTTATAATTTTAATAAACGTGTTAAAGAGATTATTTCTAAATGGAGGCATGTCATGGATACTTTTTTATTTAAATATTAATATTAATGTCACGCTACAAGACATCACATGCTGTTTTATTTTAAAAATAGAGACACAACATGCCGCACCACCAAACGTGATATGATACATTTTTTTAAAAAAAATAAAATAAGTCGCGGGATATGTTTCGGTTAGGTAAAAAACTGTGACATTATTCTTCTTTAAGTCACGTATTATTATGGCGCGATATCTGACACGTGACTACAAACATAGTATTTTCTTGTAGTGATTTTCCATTTAAAGAAAGTATTACATAAATTAAAACGTGACTCAACTTAATGATTTTCTCTCTAGGGGGGCATTTATTTATTTTCTATATTTTGGAGATGGATCAGTTATAGTCACTTTCTTTTTTGTTTTTTATTAGTGGTTATACCTCACTTTTTAAAATGTGACTATCAAATTAATTATATTTATAAGGGTTAAAGTGCAAAAATATCCATGTAATTTTTTTGGAGCAAAAGTAACTGTAACATTTCAAAAGAGAGGCAAAAGTATCCATCAGTTATAGTTACTTTTGCTCTTTTGAAATGTTATGGTTACTTTTGCTCAAAAAAAAATCACATGGATATTTTGTACCTTGACCATAATCAAATAGGTATTTTTGCACTTTAACACTATTTATAAATATCCCTTTTTGGCCAATGTTATAAATATCATGTTCATTTACCGCAGTTATAGAAAGCGATCATGTTGTGATGGTAAAATTTGATGAGATTTTATTGACGTATTGTATGCTGCGTTTTCCTTTTTAAAAGCCGTGTTAAAAAAATTCTCAAACTCATAGGCTTAAACCAACTTTGAACAAATTTGGAAGGTAAACTCCATTTATTGAAGAGTATATTTTTATCAATAATTTACATAAAGTGAAAACTGCTTAGTATAAATATATTGCATATATTATATTCATAATTTATCATACCCAACAAATAAATTTTTAAAAATGTTCTAACACTACAAGAATTATTGGTGCTTGCCGCGCATTAAAAGTGGGGTTAGTCGCACCCCTAGGTGAGACAAATAGTAGTGGTTGTGTACCTGTTTTGTGCGACGAAAACATGTGAAAAAGATGGTTAGTCACATATTTGTGGGGTGCAACGAGCTGAAATTGAACAGCAATACTGAAGTTTCATGAGTGAGAAAAATATTTGAATGTTGTCTCCCCCTTAGGCGAGACAATAATTTATCAAAATATATTTGTTTGCTTCGACTTTGTCGTTATTCTTCTTGCCATCCATGTAAACTCTCATAGTGGCAAGAAGAAAAAGTAAAATAAATGTATTACTTTGTCACTCCCCAGGGCACGACAAAGAGCAATCGTGCCACTTTTCCCTTACCACGCCCTGGGGCGCGACAAGGTTCGTTACTTTTATAAAAAAACAATAAAGTATACGTCTTGTCACATTTCGCTCATGTGTGACAAGTACGGCATGACTATCATCATATTTCCTTGTAGTGTAAGTTTGAACTAGGCCATGTACATGCAAAAAAAAAAAATTATTGTGAGAGACAAAACTTACTTTGGTGATCTCAATATTTCAAAAAGATTAATCATTAATTGTTATATAAGAGAAACTGGATTCTACCCAAAAACTATAAAAATATTTATATTTAAACTGATATGTCTGTTAAAATATAAATAGACACATAACTAAAAATTAAATAATTTTGAAACTTTTATTTGCTGTACAATACATTGTTAACATTACACGAGGTTGGCCTTGAACGATGTATGTCAATTGGCGACCACCACATCGGCCTGCAAGAGATATTACGTATGTCAATCAGATCTGTCGTCGAGTGGATCCCCCTCTTAGTCGACCAAGTTTGCCGATCTTCCTCTCCCCCAAATATTTACTAGGGTTTTATCGTACGTGTGAAGTGTTTTGAAATTCAGATTTGATATATAGTTTAAAATAATTAATATTATAAAATATATTTGCCACATCAGCAACCTAATAAGCTGCCAAGTTGTCAAATTTAACACAGTCAATGCCACATAGAATGATTTAACAGAGTTTAAGGCTTCAGGGACTAATCCTTCTAAATTGAGCGAATTTCAGGGACTAATACCATGTGTTTGAAAGTTCAGGGTCCAAAAGCAAAATGAGGTGAAAGTTCAGGGACCAAAAAACTAGTTTGACCCTAAAAAACATAAAATGATCATATTGTTGTAGATACATATATTGAAAGGTTATAACATTCAAGTGCCCAAAAAAATAGCATATGGAAATATTTAATATAGTAGATATAATATATAATAAAATTATTAATATAATATTTAAAATATTAAATAGGCCAGGCTTAAAAGGTTATTAGTCAGACTTTCATGAAATAAATATGGTCTATTTACATAATAATGTTAATAAATAGGTCTTAGCTTCACCTCTTTAATAAATAGCCAAGTTCGACAAAGGGCAGGCCAATTCTCACCTCTATATATGGTTAAAAATGGAGATTTATTAATCGCACTTAATGGGAACATTACAAATATTTTTGGTGGTCGATGTTTTTTAAGTGTTGTTGTTCTACAATATCCATCGCTTATTTTAAACATGATCATGAACACTTTTCTATTCTTATATTTTTTTATTTGATTTTTATCTTGTGTATAAGATGTTCCTGATGTCGGTGGGCCATGACATATGATCAAAAGGAATCAAACCACTAAATCCTAGTAAGTCTCTAATTCCATTGCTCACTAAATCCTAGTAAGTCTCTAATTTCATTGCAAATTACATTCGGAATCTCGGATGATACCATAAAAGCTTTCATCACAAGCTACAAATTCTTGAAGCTCAAGGACATAGTGGTAGGAGCCTATAGAACAGATCTTGTTCAAGTAAGGTCGTCACAAGCTACATATTCTATTTGCTTTTTACATAAAATTTTGGTGCACATGAAAGAGTATGAGAAAATATATTATCAATTTAGGAAATTTTTATTTACTATTTACATGTAACTTGTGCTCATCAAAGAGAGTAGGGATGTGCAATTTATCAAAAAAAAAAGAGTAGGGGTGTGCAAATTTTTTTCAACCCAATCCATCCCGCATGTCCCGTCCCGTAAATTTTTGGGAAGTTACAAAATTCATCTTTGAGATGGAACATGGGACGGGTCCCGATCCCGTTCCGTCCCGAATATATATATATATATATATATATATATATGTTGTTATTTTTATATAATCTTTTTTAAAAAAATATGTGTTTCATTTGTATCATGTATGAATATATGTGATATTTTTTATGGAAAATATGATTCTAATAATTTTTTAGCTTATTATTTTATATAAAATGTATTGTAGAAACAATATTGAACTAATTTCTTTGTTTGATACAAATAAAAGTGTTATATTTTATTTTTATAAGTAGATATTTTTAATAAAAAAATTTCAAAAAAAAAGGGAATATCCCGCCCCGTACCCGATTGGGACGAGACATAGGATATAAACCGTGTATCGACCCTTCGGGACGGGACAAGGGTGTTTGATCTCATCTCGTGAATACCCGTGTCAAAAGAGTAAGATAATTATATTATCTATTCATGAAGCTGATCTTCCAAATGTATGATTTTTTCTGATTTTTGTCCATTTTGTATCAAAATTACCAATATTGATGTCCTTCAAGAATAATTAATTGAGTTTATTTGATTGGGGGATTTGAAAGGAATGAGGGAGGGAAAATTTGAGTTAAATTTTTAGAAATTGAAGAATTTGAGTTTAATATTTTAAGTAATATAAAATGTAAGATAAAAGAGTAAAAATATAACCAAACGTGGTTGGTGTAGTGGTAGCTTCACTTCGCCGCTTAACTAAAGGTCTCGAGTTCGAGCTTTGGAAATGCAGTCTGCCCCTTAGCCAGCACTTTGCCCTTAAGTGGAGGTTCCCGGTGCGGATCTGGATTAGTCTAATCCCGTTGAATTCCCCGTGACATACCAATCAAGATATAAGTGAATGAATTACGGAAGATATTTAGAGTATTTTAGAAAATTCATGTTATCTAAATTAACAAACCTAGTATTCTTAATCTAATAGGAGTTGATAAATAGATCAAATATTTAGGATTTGAGGGAATAGAAATTATAACTCATTAAATGTCAGAACTATTTTTGAACAACACAGTAAGGTTTTGGACATATTCTTTTTTCTTTTTGCCAAAGTTTTGGACATATTCTTATGAACACAAATGCACAAATAGCAATAACTGATATCTAGGACACTGACATGCACATACCCTTTATGTCCTTTATTTTGAAGCTTTAAACAAGTATATACAGAACACCTCAGTTTTCCTCTGCTCATGGTGAAATTTCAAAATGCCCACCGACTTCATGATGCAGATTTAGCTCGATTCACTGGAGCTTGAAGTGAAGAGAGATATGTAGCATGTACCTTGTCCATTCCATCATACAAATAGCTAAAAGGTGGCATTTTGATGTATCTACCAGTACCAGGAGCAACCTTCAGTTCATTATTTTGCCAAACAATTCTTCCTCCAGCTATGGTCACTTCAACTTTACCCTGATGAAAAAGAAACCACAATCTTTGAACCTTCATAAAGCATTACACAGTTTCAATGATAATCAATCCAAAACTGAACAATAAGTCAGATCCAAAGAGCATGAACAAGTACTAAACTAGTTTTTCAATCATATAATTCAAAATCCATGCAAGTACTAAAATATAATTCAAAATCATATAATTCAATCATATTCTTATATCCATGAATTGTAGAGGCCTGGCCCACTAAAAAATATTACTCTAAAATAACTATTGCGGAATCAATTCCAATCATATGATTCAAAATCCATGCAAGTACTAAAATCACCAAATATGGTACATTGGAAAAGAGGAAGATGATAGATAATGGGCATAAAGAAGGAAAATGGGTTCCACACAACATAGTCACTCTGTTGCATCACTGTGAACACCGTTGGAATTGGGTCATAGCACGCACATCACGTGAATAAAATAGGAGGGTTGGCTGTTGAGCCGGGTTTATGGTAAATGTAGTAAGTGAATTGGGAGAGTTTATGTACCTCCCAGATGCATGGGGTAATGTTTTTTTTCTGTGTCTCTTAATGTGTAATCCTCAGTTAGATCATACAAAGTACTCCCTCCAATCCTTAATATAAGATCTCTTTGAAATTTTTTGTAGAAGCTATGGAAGCTAACACTATATTATAACATTTGCCACATGTGATAAGATTATAGGTTAATTTATGAGTAAAATAAATTAGTTTTGAAGAAAAAAGATAACTATAGACTTGTTAAAATGAATAATTTTGTATTTTTAATTTCTCCAAAAAAAAAAGTCAAAGTAGTCTTATAATTACGACTGAATGTAGTAGTTTCTATAATCGCATACTGTACATATTGCATGGTTCTGTTCCATCAAACATATAATGGGTAGAAAAATTTGTTTATCTTCATCTCAGGGAAAAACACTAATAAAAAATTGAAGTATTAGACAACAATATAATAAAATAACCTATTTTATTCACCACAAATAATAAATTACTTTAAGATGCCTGGATGGAGTATATTAGAAATCAAGTAGTACCTTTCCTCTCTTTCCCTCATAGACATTCCCATCTAATTTGGAGTGGTGGGATTTTGCAGTTATTTCAAAGCTTGCATTTGGATTGAGTATGATAATATCTGCATCAGATCCTGCAAGTATAGCCCCTTTTCTCGGGTACACATTGAAGATTCTAGCACTAAAACCATTTTAGAAATTATAAATGTGATTTAGGAGCTTTATAAAATTAAAACAAGAGAGTAAGAAATAAATAAATGTTTTGAGTTCCCTGTCTTACTGGATGCCAAACTTACATTAAGCTGAAGGAGTTATGTAAATAAATAAAGATAACAAGAAGTTAGTAAGTTAGCTTTATGAACAGGTGAAAGTAAGTTAGAGTCAATCCTAGGCTATAGAAAAGACATAAAAGACTGACTCTAACTCATAACGCCAGTCAACCAACAAACTTCAATTTATTTTACTACCTCCGGTCCTAAATATAAGACCTAATTGACTTTTTTTTTTGGAGAAATTAAGGTTGCAAAATAGGTTTTTAAATCATGACATATTTGATATCTTTTTAGATTATCCATTAGCTTATAGGTAAAATAAACTAGTGTAAAAGAAAAAATTAGGTAAATCAATTTATAATTAACTTATTTTGCTTTTTTCTTAGGATTTTTCAAAAAAGTCAACTAGGTCCTATAGTTAGGACCGGAGGGAGTATTATTTACAAAACAGAACGATAAAAAGCTGAAGAACATTAAGGACATGAAAAGAATACCATTCAGTGCTTGTCAAGCGAACGTAGTCAGTAACGGATATTTTGCCAGATTCCTATAAGATATAAAACAAAAATACTTGTCAAAATGGTTTTGTTCCTTTATTAACTGACTTTGCCATGCACAGAGGAGACAAGCTTGAAATAATGATGCTTAGTGCTTACCACCATTGTATCCCACACCAAATGCATTCTTTCTTCAATACCTACAGTATTTTTTAATTTGCAGTGAATAGTAGGTAAAACATTTCACATCAACCAGGAGTCAAATTCAGAATAAGAAAAGTTTTAAAAGTTTAAAGGATCATCAAGTGATCAATTACCATTGACACCATTAGGAATTTTCCGGAAATCATCAATTCCAAATGCTTTTTGGGTGGAATTAAATGCACAATGATCAGTTCCTACCAGCTGCGAATTGTAAGAGGCATCCAATGGTCAAATAAAGAATAAATAGAAGGAGAAAAAAATTCTCCCAGGGCATAGCTAATAGAAAGATCAAGGGGAAATCAATTACAGGTCCCATGGAAAAAGGTTAATTAAGATGAGATCCTATGAAATCTCCAAATTAATGAGGTTCCTAGTTCTTGCAAGGAAGTTGTTATCGTCTGGCCACAAAATCACCTTATAATGGAAGGCCATCTATCCAAGGATTCTAACCCAATACAACCATTTAATTTTCATAAATGTGCAAAAACAAACAGCAGTAAACTGAGAGGGTACAGTAAGTTCCCTTTTCCTTGGGTAATGACCCTATTTTGCCCTTCAAATAACCATCCTGGACTACTAGACACCCTAAACTAACAACAGGTACAATTTTACCATTGAAGTAACCAAAGTGGTACAATTTTACCCTCTGGCGAATGTAATTTTGACACTTGGACGACACGTGTCAACATTACATTCGTCAGAGGGTAAAATTGATCCACTTTGGTTACTTCAAGGGTAAAATTGTACCCGGTGTTAGTTTAGGGTGCCCGGTGGTCCAGGGTGGTTATTTGAAGAGTAAAATAGGGTCATTGCCCCTTTTCCTTTTGCACCAGAGCACCCCTTCAACTGCCATTGAAGATATCTTTTAAAACAATTAGACAAGTTTTATTTATCTGAAGTGAGTAATGCTTAACCTGCAGAACGCCTGTAGAAAGGGCACCCTGAAGGGCCTTGTCGTGTCCTTGTTTCCTGATAGGGGGACTCATGACATACCTGACATATCAAAAAGAGTAATCCTCACACTTTTTAAACTGGGGGAAACAGCAAAATGACAGCTAGAAGCAACAAGAAAAGGAAATAAGGAACTTGCCTAGCTGCAGTTTTAAAGTCAGGATGCCAAAGCCAAGACTCATCAAGGACTAGCCCAGAGGCAACAGTCTCTCCAATAACCCTTTGTCCTGCAATTTTGAAAGAAGTGTTTAACCTTCATGAAACTATTTTGTAAAGAAGAAACTGATGAATCAAAATTCAAATAATGGGGTATTCAAAGTCAACTAATTTAGTTGTGAAATCTAATTTTAAACTCAAAGCAATCAAAGAACAAGAAATGTGATAAGTACAAAATTGACAGTTAATGGCACAGTCACATTTAAAAAGGGATGGAGCATGTCTTGTTAGTTTCATTCCATATCTGTCGCCCAGAAAGTAACTTTCCACTAATAAGAATGCGTTAATTCATCTGTAATCAGTGAATAAGCAAACAAAATTCCCAAAAAGGCATTTAACAAGGAATTAAAATAAGCATGATTGTCATAAATGGTGGTAAGATATTAACTTTAGTAGAGTGACCCAGTTGAAACTTTTATAAGAAAACTCCTTAGCTGACGGTTTCAAGACTATTGTTTCATTTTGTACATATGAAAACCAAGACATCAAACAACCTATCACAACTTTCATGTTCATAGTTACACGGTAAATGCAATTATAGAAGATGATAATTGTGACTATTAAATCAATTGATGATGTTAAAATTTGTTTAAATGGGACATGTAACTGAAGAATTTTACTGGTGATGTAGAAATCTAGAGCTTACTCACACTGTCACACAACATCATATCCTTACTACAATCAGTAGTTTATATACTATTAAATAACTGCAACGAAGAGATCTGAGCTGACTATATAAGGCACACTCTTATCTTAAGAAAAACCCTTTAGAGTTCAAAGAAAAAAGGCATTTATTTTTCTCTTTAGCATGAAGTGATAATTGCCGTAAGGTAAATTGACCTTTGTTGACATAAGGATAACCATGGTCAACAAAATTTCAGCAGTATGTTCATCGTTTGTTACTTGCTGAACATATAGATAACAATTAAACATGAAACTGCAAGAGTGAAAGCTAAAACCTTCTTTCCGAGCTTTAGCGATTTCTTCCATGGCATCAATGCTCATTACATGCACTACATACAAAGGATTGTTGACAAAACTAGCTAAGCGAATTGCACGTGCAGTTGCCTCTCCTTCCAGCTACAAATACCAAAGTCAAGTAAGGAAATAAAGCACAAGTCGAAAAATTCACAGGGATAATTAGACATCATAGGAAATAAAGCATAAGTCCCAAAATTCACAAGATCATATCTCTTCCACAGATTGCCTATGCATTGTTTCCAATGTAAAGTAATTGGTACTTCACTTAATTGGATAGTAGAAAGCTGTATACTTTATACATTCATAACAGATGCTATGTCTGATTTTATAAAGGAATCCTCCTCCAGTGTCTCATTTTGTCCTTTTTTCCACCACAGAATCTCCATTAGCAGATTTTTTTTTAAGTACAGTGAGGAGAGGAATTGATAGCTTATATGTTATCTGTGTCAATATTTAGATTCTAGCCATGAATGGCTTCAAATGTTGGGATCAGTGTCACAGAGCTGGGTTCTGCTGTTTGAACATGAAAAATTGCATGATCTACTGGTTGAGAATTCGCTTCACGAAGTAATGATTGTAGATTTCAACATGGAACCAATCTTGGTTGGAACATATTATGTATTCTTCATCATTGGTTCCTCCAAGGCAAGACAGGTATGCACAAGTGTAGGTTAAATGTCTTAGCTGCTTCATCTCTAACAATAGGCATCAATAATTAATCAAAGGAGATAAGATTTGCATAATTACCACTGCAGGCCTTGAAAGGGAATGTCCCTCAGGACCAGTTATTCCAAGTTCTATCATTCTTTTTTGTCCTTCATAAACAGCATCTCCATTTTCTGCATGAACCATGGCTAAGGCGCCAAGGGACTTGCACTTTTTGAATCCCTCCAAAAGAAGTTCATCATTGATCATAAGAGATCCTTTATACGCCATGAAGAACTTAAAAGAGTTGATACCTAAATTGTAAATCAAAATTGCATCATATATGACATACGCAAATGTTCTCAGAATATCATATCAACAACACTGGGCTACTTAAACATAGTCAATCAAATAAATGATCAAAATGCAATTAAGAAATAGAATTGTGACCTTTGTCCTTGACCATGATTTCCATTTCTTTTGAAACAGTGTCATCCCATTTAGTAATAGCCATGTGAAAGCCATAGTCCATGCAAGATTTCTTGGCCTTCTTTTCATAGGCTTCAAAACCAGCTGTTAAACTTCCTTCCACTGGTATGACAAAGTCAATGTGCATCGTTGTTCCTCCTGCTAACGCTGCAGCCTGACCACTGAAGAAGTCATCAACAGTTTCAGTACCCATAAACTCAAATTCCAAGTGAGTGTGCGGATCAATTCCTCCTGTCAGTTAACCCCCAGAATAAAAATATTATTTACAATCTGTCAGACTTGAGTAGAAGTAAAATGGTTGTTTCAAAGATGTAAGAGGTTCAACATATATAATGATTCAGAAAGGCACATGCTTAACAATGTAGATTCAGTTTAGGTACTGATTAACAATATCTATTACAGAGATTATGCCAAAATTGTAATCTAACCTGGCATAACAAACTTCCCAGTGGCATCTAGTACAATAACATCATCCCCTACCTGCCCATGGCAATCAAATGAGGAAATACCACCAACATTGTGTGAAAATAAATAGGCTAAAAAATTGATTAAAGCTACAAATCTATTCCAGATGAAAACAAGCATGGGTGCATCAATTTGCTAGAGAATAATTTCATTCAGCTGACACTGTCATGATTTCATGAGAATGGAAATCTCAGTAAGTAATCAACACAGGGAACACTTTAAATATAGAGATGAATGTTATGAAATATCATGATACCCCAGAGCATTTGTCCTGCAAATTCAAAGGCTCTGGTATGATAAACACATTATAGCATTATTCTCAATACAAACTATTGCTGTGAATGTCCATATAAAATATTATTTTTCATTGGATGAATAACTATTACTGTCATATATATTCTCTTCCCCAGTGCCCTCACCAAATGTAGACTAGAACTGGGCTGACCCTTTTTTATTGGATGAATAAACCCCAATTGGAAAAATTAAAGATAAGTTTTCTGGTGGCAAGTTTGAACCTTGCATAACAACAAGAAGGATTTTAATGTTTTCAAGTCAAATATAGCACCATGAATAGGGGACAAGAACTTTTCTGGATTTTACCTATGCTTTTTAAGTCTGTGCCAATAAAGGTTGGTCGAGTTGATAAGGACGTGGCTCATAACTAACAAGGTTGTGAGTTCAAATCCCAATGTTAACAAGAGTATCATATTACAAAAATCAATATATAAGAAACTATATAAGCGCCTTTTGAGCCTGAAGTTCCTGATTTTTTTGTTAGTGATTGTTCTCTCTTTCTTTCTTGAAATGGAAGCATTTTTATTTATATGGTGCCAAAAGGGTAGTACTATTATTTTTAGCACAGCATGTGGCCCCACAAAATTTGTGAGAATCACACTTTACTCAAGAAACAACAACCAGTTCTTTCCAAGTAAAAGGGAAAACGTCAGCAAACAAAAAGTGGGATGTACTAAATAAAGTAGTCAGAATAGAATATACCCTGATATTAGGCTTAACAGCAACAATAATACCATCCTCCACATACACATCAGCAACCTCTTGGTGTTGAGCATTTACAACTGTGCCCCCCTTGATCAACAGCTTCGTAGAAGCCGAAGCATGGACTCCACACGTGGATTCACCATATCCAATCCCAGCCTCACAAAACTGAATGATCAAAAACCCACCAAAAAAAAATATAAAAAACAGCATGTAAGAGAAATATATAACATCGCAGACAAAAGAACAGAACTTGTAAGAGATACTTAAAAGGGGTCACCTGATTTGATTCTGAAAGTGAAGTAGAAGCTATGATGAAGAAGAAGAAGATGAATAAGAAGTGAATAAGTCTCATGTTGAGCTTGTAAAGAAAGAAAGAAAGAAACTTTGGTTTGGGGGATCAGCAGATTGTGGTTGTGGGGATTGACATGAAAGTGGGTGACGAGATTTTGATGTACTTAGTACTTGGTCGAACAAATCATTAACGCCCACAAATGATCTGACTTGTCACACAGTGACGATTGTTGTGTAATGTGCACTACCTCCGGTGTTGACTAGGACTAGGGGTCTTAAACTCAGACTTTTTCTTATGATTTGTTTTGCATAATAGGGTAAGCTCAAGCTTGAGTAAAGTCTATTACTCCCTCCGTTCTCACTTTGGGGAAGTGTATAAGATCCTAAATATAAGATCACTTTCTATTTTATCTCAATTTTTGCCCAAACCACCCTTATACTCCCTCTTTTCATTGAAAACTCCTCCTCCTTTTAAAGTTAAGTAATTGAGGGTATTTCGGGAAGATCATGTAATTTTATTGTCCTCCTTAATCTCCCCAAATTAACCAAAGTGATCTTATATTTAGGAACGGATGGAGTATCTTATTAGTCTGACATATTAAGCATTTTATTATTATTTTTGAAATAAGAAATTATAGTACTACCTCCGTTCCTAAATATAAGATCACTTTGGCTAATTTGGAGAGATTAAGGAAGACTTTCCAATGAATTAGGATTACATGATCTTCCTAAAATCTCACTTAAATTAAAAAGACAAATAGGGATTTGAGAGAGAAGTGAGGGTGTTTAGAAGTATACGGGTAATTTGGACCAAAATTGAGACAAAATAGAAAGTGATCTTATATTTAGGAACTTATCAACTTCCCAAAGTGATCTTATATTTAGGAACGGAGAGAGTATTATAATTAGTTCGTGTTATTTTTTACTAATTCTTAATATAAAATGACAATTATAACCTAATTTTAGGTTATATATTACCTCTAATTTTGTAAATATCTTCATTCAAACGATATCACTCACCATTCACCTCTCTAAATCTCTTATTTTACTATGTTTAATTTATCAGACGTCCTAACTGGCTAGTAGTCAGGCTAATCCAAGTCATAGGTCAGGCTCAGGTCTCATTTCAATAGCACCGACCAGACCAATTATGGTACAGGTTTAGATGGGCCTAGACTATTCTCACCCCTAGATAAGAGTATATTGAAAATGTTTTTTGGGGTGACTATTTAATTGCTATTTGGGCCAAATTTTAGCAAGGTCTACACGATAGATTCTAATCGGGTTGAGAAATTCAACAACTTTTTTATATTGCTCCCTTCATATCCTAAAACTTTGAGATGTTTAATTAATTTGATTAAATTAAAGATGTTAAATAAATTATATATTGTTTCTAAAACACTTTAATTATTGTTCTTTATTCTCTCATATGTTAGTTGAGTGTTATTAGAGTAGCACCAATGTGGATAAGTTCAAAAGAAATAAAAACTTAGAATTTGGTCTAATATTTAGGATACTTTTTAAAATAGATCATATGTTAAGAACGTAATGTAATATGGTAAATTTGAGTATTTAGGTTTATCACAACAATTTATTGTTTCAAATATTTACAAACATTATGATGATTTTTTTGTCAGAAAAATGTTATGATGATTTGAATCATTCGTTTGACTGACTTAGACACATGAACATAATCCAGGCCACATCGTCATCCAAAACTATCTATTCCTTCCTTGTCTTGTCAAGTCATCTTTTCTCCATCGCTAGCCTTCCTTTGCCTTGTCTTTTTTTTTTGCTCTTGGTATTCGTATATAACACATATGCCGCGGCAAAATTTGGATTTATATTGTCAAGTGATGAACTTGAGGCCGGATATGTATAGTTTGGTTGAGATTTCTGAAATTTATGAAAAGTAAAACCCAAACTTTGGAAAGGCGAAGCAAGTTTCTAATGCGTTTGATATTTCATTTGATGTGAGGAAGTTGTTCCTGACCAACTAGTTAAAAGTTAATAAACTATTTAAATTAGTACATCTGCACACACACACACACACATATATATATGCACTCCTATACATATTATAAAAACTTCTGGGTATATATTGTTCCTGACCAAAAACTTACTAGAAGATTAAAATTAAAAGATTAAAAAGTTTAATGTTCCCCAAAAGAATATAACACTCTTCTTAATTAGGGAAATTTCAGGAAAAATATCTGTTAGGTTGAAAATTCAGTAAGAATGAACAAAAATAATATCGACGCACAAAAAATAATTGGTACTCTACAAATTTTGCAGACACAATGACCCATTTAACCAAATGAAAGGATGGATATTTGAAAAAGTAAAATACCTGAGAAAAATTGTGAAAGTGGTAAAAAATGGCAGAGGAAAGTACAACAGGGGCGACCTGAGAACACATGATATAATCTTTATTTTCATAATCAACAATCAACATACATGTGGTCTCAGAACGCCCCTGTAGGACTCCTCCACCTTCCTCTTTTTCTTCATCTTCAATCTTTGAATCTGTATGCATGTGATTATGAAATGATATCCCAAGAACTTTATTTATAGTACTATCATAATTATAGACATGCAAACTTGTGTGGTACTTGTTTAACTTGTGTGGTACTTGTTCTTCTTCCATTTGTACTGCACACCAAAGTACTACTACTACTTCATCATTAGTACTACCTTATGTACCATTTCTCTTGTACTACTTGTTTCTCTCGCTTTCTTTCTGACCAATTTCACACATTCTTCCAACAAAATATCTTCACGTTCCAAAATAGGCTTTTTTCCCACAGCTTTATCACTAAATGAGATTCTTGATCAATCTATATATATTTTGCTTTTATCTTAAATTTTTTTTTGGAATTTTTGGTCAACTTTTAAGATGAAAATTTTCAACTCTTTATCATCTTTATGATTTAGTGCTTAATGGAAGAGTCAATTGAAGAGTTGATTATGATCTTAAATTAAAGATATATTTTAAGTTTTTGTCAACATCCCCCTAATTACTTATAATCATGTGCCATCAACAATAATCAAGTATGATTGTGTGAGAGAGAGAATTATAAAATTAAAGGAAATGATTTAATTTTTCAGAAAAACATTAACTTAATTAATATAGTTTTTCAATCAAATTAGATAAATAAATCATGCTATAGAGGAGTCATCTAAATCCAATCATGACATTCACAGTGGTAGGAACTAAATTTGTCATCTCTCATCTCACGTTGTTGAGACTTGAGAGAGACGAACATTTTTTTAAAATCAAATCTGTAGTATTTTGTCCAAAAAAAATCAGTTCCACTATTAAATAAGAATGTATTTGCAGTAGGAGAACCCCAATAAACATAATGAAGCCCAAGCAAGGGTCCAAGTTTGACTTATTTCCAACTTCAACATTCGTAGCGAAGATAAATAAGATAAATGAATGTTTTTTGTTTGATATATTAGCCTAAATAAGAAATGTCCTTAGAATGGGCTGAACCTCAAGACTTTATTTTGGATTCAAAACTTAGGCCCAACTAAACTCAATTCCATCTTCTGATAAAAAAAAAATCTCACTTCCTTTACTCGTGAAATTTTGTTTTTGTTAGAAAAAGATCTCACTTCAACACTTTTCGGCCAGCTTTTCATTGGCACTATCAAAATGCACAAAGTTATTTTAGTTTAAAGTTTCGATTTAAATGAATGTTTTCATATTTTCTTGCTTCCGCAGAACAATCTTTTTTCCATTTTTTCTGTGGATGAAACTTGCAAAGATGATCGATTTTGTTTACCGAATATTACCATATTTTGATTAATATTGAATATTATGATTTTTGAAGTTATTATTGTCCGAACCCAAAAATTGAAACCCAAATTAAATTGAGTGATAGTGAAATAAACTAATAAACTACAATACAAATGTATGCATGCCTGATGCCCCTAACAAATGTATTTGAATGCTTAAATAGAGTATAAAATGTGGCATATTATTCATTATTGTCATATCATGTTCAGTATAACTCTTCATAAAGAGAAAATTAGAATCATATCTTATACAGAAAGAGAAAATAAAACTACATATAGTAACAATTTATTTATACTTATGCTTTTCTAACGGGACTTTTTTTAAGATTGACATCTATTATAATATTCTCCCTCCGATCCTAAATATAAGCCCTATTTGAAAGAGTGAGTTTAGCTATAAATATAAGACATACTTCTAATTATTTACAATTTTCCCACAGCTTATCATTGTTAATGTTTCTCGATAATAAACAAGTATTAGAGGATGAGTGCGTATAAAGGATTAAAGGTAAACATAGAGGGTGCATTGATAATATCAAATAATTTTAATTAACTTAAATAACATCTTTAATACAATCAATTTAGATAAATACGTCTTAGATTTAAAACGGATAGAGTGTCACTTTAACAATTATCTTTTCCTAAAAGGATCTGAGTGTAAATAAGTCCTTTACATGGAATTTTGTTGTAATTCTCTCTTAAATTTATACATTGGACATTTAGTATTAGCTTAGCCACTTCGGCGAGTGGCTTTTTTCCCAACGAGTAATCACGTTTTATAAATCAGGGATGGACAAACCTAGATTCAATCATAAAAAGTCATCATAAAGGGGAAAAAAATTCTCTATTAAAGAAGTGAAAATCATATAAAGTAATTTGACCAAAAGAAAAAAAAAAGCCTATGAAGTAGGACCTTTTGCGGACTGCTTTCAATCTAGGGTCAAGTGTTCAACCATAGATGCCATCAATGAATTTATATGTTTCTCTCAATATCTATCCATAGATAATCAACCCTTCAGTTGTCTTTCATAAATAACAAACAGAAAAGCAAGTGTACATATAAGTGATAAGAAATATAATTATATACTTGATTTTAGGTGATAAAACGGCAAATATTTTTTTATTAGCAAACAAATTTGTTCGTATATTTTAAATAAAATATCAAAATTGGGCATTGTAAATTTAAAAGAAGGAAAGTGACATATAATATACCACTTACAGGAATTTGAAATATAGATTCCTAATCACATTTAGGGCAATTTGGTTGGCAGAAATTTTTTATAGCGTAAATAGATTAGGAAAATTTGTAATAGAAAAAAATGGAATGGAAAATTAATTAAAAGGGTGGAAGCATCTGGCTGGCAAACAACGGAAAATGATTTTGATGGGAAAATTTATGTTTGGTTGGTTGAAAGTAGTGATATGGAAAGTAAAATATATGTTAAAATGACCATATTACCTTTTTATTAATTTAGATGAGATTCCAATTTGTATGTTTAGACTCTATATTCATATGCTCAAACTCGAGTTTGATTGGATCAACATTTGACAAAACCCAAATAATCAACAATCACCTTCTTCTCCACTTACGCATAAACACACACGTGCAAGCTCAGTGCTATTCTCATCCACTCATGCATTAACACATCTTAGAAACAAGATGAGGAACAGTAATATATTAATAGAGGAAAAATCTGAGAAAAAAAATTCCTACTCTTCCCCACTACTTTTCACACAAAAATTAAACATCATATTCTTCGCGCACTATGTTCATCGTCTTCATCCACAAGGGTTAAGCAGTGGTGACAGAGAAGGTGTGAAAGCATGAGAGATGAAGCAGAAATTTGAATGAGGAGAATATGAGCCAGAAGGTTGAAGAAGATAAGGTTCAAATGAGGCCTATACAAGATGTACAAAGTTGAAGGTTTAGTGTGGTGCAATGAATTTTCAATAGGGCTCACAAAAATCCAGAAACCCGGTGGTCTGATAATATGGACCCACCAGCCCGGCCCGATACAGTTATATTGGTGAATCATAATTTATAGCTAATAACAAAAATTTATATTGGTGAAGATTAATCATATAAATTATAGTCGTAAAATTCCTTAAAACTGCAATATAAATAATTAATTCATTTAGTGATATTTATGTGCCAGTACCTAGCTTTAGACACTCACAAATGTCATTCTCCTCTTCATAAGAGAATTCAATTACCAAATGAATCAGTCCGTATTCACCAAATAATGCAACAATTAAAAAGACTCTTTTTTCACGTACATATTCCGGGATTTTGGATGTCTCATGCGTCATGCGGATATACTACAATATGAGAAAGAGAGACAAATTGGCTCTTCTCATTTTCATTTCTCTTTTCACAGCATGCACTCATGTTCCCACACATTCCTCTATCTTTTTACTCACACTTTTTCTAAAAAATTCCCCCCAACTTCTCAATACTATTAAATTAAGAAACCGAAAATTGTTGCTTCTGAGATCTGATAAGTCTTTGGAGTTTTCAAGCATCCATCCACGAAACCCACTTTATACAAAAGATACCATAATTGGTTCAAAGTATATGGACCATTATTGGGTCCATCTTTTACAAGACTTAGTCTCAGATTTTATTATTTTATATATATATATATATATATATATATATATATATATATATATATAAGAACACACACACACACACACACAAAAACCAATGAGGTTAAGTAAGCTAAGGTAGCATGATGAGTAAATCTAGGAGGGAAATTAATTATGTGAGTGAGACAAAATGCACGAGACGTAATGATGCAAAAATCCAAGAACCAAATCCATTGCATGCTTTAATTCATCAGTGTTTTGCATGTGAAGCTTCATCATTAATTAGGTAAGTAAACTAAGAAGAGATTAATATAACCTGTTTTCTGCTGCTTTTAATTAATCATTTATGTATGGTTCCACATAAATTCACAGTCGCACAACAATAATGGTGCCTCACATTATGCATTTATAATTCTAATTAACATGTTATTATTACTTTTTTTTAGCAAAACCCATAAAATTAGGATTAAATAAAATATTATCGAATTCGAGCTTAGTATTTCCGACATGATTATTTGCGTCTATTTATAAATTTCAAATCAGTAATAACATGATATAGAAAGAATTAGGAGGTTTGAACTCAACCCCATTCATGCTTTTAATGATGATACATCAAAATCAGGAAGCCCACCCAGAAAAATATGAAGTAGGTCCATGTCCCCTAAAGAAGTGACCCAAGTGAGTTATTATGGCCAAAGTAAATAGGTAATGCTTTCTTAATGATTCCCATGCAACTTAGCCAATCCATTTCTTAATTTTAAGTTATGGTCAATCGTAGTTTGTTAGAGAAAGATAGACCACCATAATGAGATGATATTGTCTATCACGTAAGGTGATACTCCCTCCGGTCCTTATTATAAGTCACCAACCGCTCAAATTGTACAAACTAAGGAATGGAAATTGTATAATTAAATTGGTCTTATTTTATTTGTGTTTTCCATTTTCGCCCCTCCCACCTTTATCACTGTGACTCACTACCTTTTTTCTCTCTTCATTAATCTTTAATATTTATGAGGGAAACAAAAGTGAAGTGGAGAAAAAGTCAATTTAATTAAAGAAATCTCTTTTTTCCAATGATGAGTGTATATTGGGAAAAATTTAATAAATGGGTTAGTTAGTGGCGGTTAGTGACTTATATTAAGGACCAAAATTTAGAGCTGGTTGATGACTTAATTATAACAAGGACAAGATGTAGTATTATATTGTATCATGGGATTTGTTTGACGGGAATTCCATTACAACCCATGATAGTTGATTGACCTACTAAAGGTCTCATAATAAGTGAGCAACATATTAATTAAATTATTACTGTATTATTTTTAGTGTTTATATTGCCATTATATTGCATTTGTATGATACTTTTGTAGTACTTAAATTATTTGTGTGAAACTGTTAATTTTAATTTTCATATTATATACCCCTCTGATCCTAAATATAAGGTCACTTTTAAGATTCAGTTTAGTCCTAAATATAAGATCAATTTCCAATTGTTTCCAACTCTTCCCCAATTATCCCTACTAAAACTTTTTAATAATGAATAAGTGAGGGAGGGTGAGGATAAAGGTAGATGATAAGGGTGCATTAGTAATATCATGTGATTTAAACTAATTTAACTAACATTTTTAATCGAATAATTAAATTAAGTAAAAGTATATAGTAGATCAGATCTATCCAGTACTAGACGTAGGGAGTGCGTGTTTGTGTATTAACATGAACCCACATCCTGATATATATAACTTTAAAGGAATACATAAGAAGATATGTTTAATTCTGCATTAAGCCAAAAAGTCCGTGAAAGGAAAACAAATCTTAACATGATCTAGATTTCATGCTGAAATTGAATCCATGCTTGAATGAGAGAATGGAGTTTTTGTACACAAATCGATGCATATATTATATAATGAATCCATGCTAATATGCTATCATTATCATTCAAAATTAGTTTATTATTATTATCATTGTTTTGATTCAAGACTTCTTAATCTGCATGAAAAATATCTTTGACCGATTTACAATTTAGTATATGACTAAAACACCATCATCATCGACATCATCCTCTTTTTCATTCTACTAGGTCCTACTAGGATACAAAAAAATTCTATTTATATATAATTCTAGTTCCATTTTATTTATGTTTTATTCAATTTGTTTTTGTGCGCCAAATTTTGAAGTGTGGTTTTTTTTCATAGGGATCTTGGAGGCCAAACATTGTTATCCAAATTTTGCAATTGCATTTTCGGTTGGGATCACCTTGGGATCGACTATAACGTCCTTATAAGGAATTATTCATGTAATTCATACAATATTTAAGAATAACTTGGAAGACAGAATAATTGTTCAAAAAAGTTTTAGTCGAAATAAATTTTGATGGTTTGTTGAGTAATAAAACTATTACAGGAACTATAAACTTCAAAACTACAACAAAAAGCATTCAATATTTACACCTCCGTCCTATCTTAGAGATCATAGAAGTTAATAAGTTAATCACTTCGATATTAATTTTATAAGAGCTTAGTCAATTTTGCCTATAACATATTTGAATCCAAAATATTTCTATTGGTTGGATATTGCAGTTCCAATACAATAAATCAAAGGCGTTTTTATGAAAATCGGCACACAATCATGCAATCAACCATCTTCCCGAACGTTAAAAGGACAAATGATGCCGGATATAATGCTGAAAGCTTATTTAATTCATTGTAAGCTTTTATACTTTTTAGTAAGTGAATCAGATGATTAACCTGTACCATTATGCAACTTAGCCAATGATCGATAGTACTCCTATATAACTATATATATATATGTGTGTGTATTATATTTGCCATATTCTGATCCTCACATGCCATGCATATAGATTTGTGCTGACGAGCGAGACAAATCTAAACCCCCTCTACAGAAATTATTTAAAGTCATGCAGTGTGTGTCACGTGGATATGGCCAAAGCGAGCAAGCTGCATCATGTGGTGAAGGATATCACACGCATACAAACACACACACACACACACACACACACACACACTTATTTATCTATTTATATAATATAGATATAGATTTAAACATGAAGGAGATTTTACGTCATATACATGTTTGGATGGGAAAATATTGCTAGAAAAGAACATTAGATGAAATTTAGTTTTACTCCCTCCGTTCCTAAATATAGGACCTAGATGACTTTTTTGAAAAATCCTAAAAAAAGCAAAAAATAAGTTACTTATAAATTGATTTACCTAATTTTTTCTCTTAAACTAGTTTATTTTACCTATAAACTAATGGATAATCTAAAAAGATATCAAATATGTCATGATTTAATAACCTATTTCGCAACTTTAATCTTTTCAAAAAAAAGTTATCTAGGTCTTATATTTAGGAACGGAGGGAGTATTATTTTTAATTCTCCTTATCACCATTTATATCTTTTCTTCTTCTCACTTTTCCTCCGTCATAACACATAAATTAGTGATATTATGTTGTTGACTATGAAATTTAAAAGAATAATCTTCCTGGCAAAACAAATAAAAAAGAAAAAAATATTCTCGTTGATTGCATTTGCGTGTGTATGAAAGTGTGTTAACGTTTTTTTTTGTTTTATTTTGAGACTTCGGATTCTAACTTTTGCATGCTGTGATTCAGGCTTCATTCGTGGCTTTAATATACTACTATACACTTTGACCACTTTTTTTTTATATCCAAAAGTTTAGGTGAGTTGGGTCCTGGGGCTTACCAGGTCAGGGCAGGCCTCCGGGCTCAAAGAGCGCTTACAGAGGTACTTATAGATCACCCACTAACAAAGTCCTCACATCGGCGAGATTCGAACTCACAAACACATAGTTATGAGTCAAACTCTTTCACCAACTGGTCCAACTTTTGTTGGTTGTACACTTTGACCACTAAACATGTGCAACAATTATAAATATGCTGATCTTTGAAGTCTAGAGTGATACACAAAATGAATAAATAAACGAGATGAAAAGATGAATTTTTAAACTTAGCTTGAATTAATTATACTACTATCTCTTGTGCCATAAATAAGTTGTATGGGATTTCTAAAACATTCATTTGACATTCTATAAATTTTTTTTTATTAAGATGGTATTCATTGCTAGTCTCAAAGCCAATCTTGTTTTTACTCGAGTTAGTTGTATTTTGTAACTCTTATATATATATTGTGCAAATAATATTGGAAAACTCATTTATTTTCTTATGACATTGGTATAAAATTTAGATTTTATATAAATATTGATTACATCAATTTCTTTTATTTCATTCTTCACAGTATAACTCAATATATGATTAATGAAGATAGAGAGAATGATTTCCATACACATGTACCCTCCCTCAATTTGAAAGTTTCATGCCTATAATCTATATATTCTTGTTCTTATTCTTCACTCCTAATTTTGTTGGCTCTTCCACATTGGGCTGGATTGTTCGGAAGATGATACAATATATCAGAAGCGATCAAGAGAATATGACAGTTGACCCAATCGACAATTAATAGGTGATTAATTGATGATTAAATTCAAATAAATCCATTCAGAAAAATGAGAGAACATGTCATAATAATTTATTGTTGACATGATGAGATGCATTAATGACAGCTAATTTTCTTCCTTTCTAGTATTCATTTTGAACTCTATCATCTTTCCGGCCTCCCTCCCAACTTTCTATAGGTGATTTGATGTGTGATTCCCTCTAGGTTTTTGTAACTAGATAGTGCATGAACCTTGAGAATCATTTAATTCTTGGCTCCGAAATTATTATTTTTGTTTGTTCCCTGTGTAACAGGTTCCATATTGTGAACTGGGTTTGAGTTCGGGTATTCAAGTATTTGGGTGCTTGATTTCCAACAAATACAAAATCAAATAAATAAGAAAAAGCTAAGGACTAAAAAAATCCACCATTGAAAATTTTATTGTCTAATGATAAAGTCACCCGAATATTTTTAAAGAGTCGGGTGTAACCATTTTTTAGCGCATGTACCTCCTATCTTTCAACTATGTATAACATATTTATAATTATGTATGTAACGGAAACTATATATATATATATATATATAGTCATTGTTTTTCCTCTATATATAACAAATCAAAGATATATCATATACAAGTAAATAAGAGTTGCTAATAACAACTTAAGGAAGTAATGGTGCCAATGAAACTTCACGTGTGATGATAGCTCTTGACATATCACCTACTCTTTCTCTAAGCTTCTTGCTGGAACTTCTCCTATAATGCTCGGGTGTGAAAGTTAAGTCAGCACTATCTTTATTTTCGAAAAACAGCATCTGCGCCTCCTTTTGATATCTGTTAATGTTAGTAGGCTTAATATATATATATATATATATATATAGGGATGTTCTTCTTCTTTGTCGGAATCTTGAGCTAGCTTGTAGCCTAATGGTAGGTAGGTGGGAGTGCATGAGAACATAGCTCTGAGAACTAAAACTATTGCTGAGTTGAGTTGAGCCTACCCTAAAAAGACACACAGAAGCTTCACCTGCTAATATTATTATATTAAAGGTGATTGAAGATCACAAGAGAAAGGTTTGTTGTGTAGATGATGTGATGACTCACGGGTATGCATTGGTTTGTGCAAAAATGAATGAATAATGCACAGAATGTTCCAACCTGCCTTTCCTTGTAACTTAGGTTGATCCTATTCTCATCACAATTCCTTACCTTTTCCTTATTTTACACTCTTCCCTTTAACTTTTCTTCTATTTCTACCTATTCATGGTCGAGAACTAGGAGAAAAATACAATTGTTTGTGAGGTTATGTTTTGATTTTAGTTTCTGACAAAAAAATGTTTTGATTTTAGTTGAAAATTTGTGAAGTTATGTTTTGATTTTGGTTGAAAAAAGTTTAAGAGAATAGTTTTAAATATTAAAATGTATCAAAAGCAATATTCTATTTTCATTTGAAAAAGGGGTATAACTTTTGAATTTTGACTTTGGTTGTAATTGAGAAAAAAAGTATTTAAAAAATTAGTTTTAAGAAACACAATTAATTTTAAACAATCTTCTAATATTGCATGTGAGAGAAACTGGTATGTTTAGAAGGCAAAGCTGATCCAATAAAAGCAAAAGCAGATAGATTAGTACAATAACCTTGTATGAAAAGTTTGTTGTAAATGAGAGTCTATAGATTAGTACAATAACCTTATAGATAGGCTCTTATAAATTATATATTAAAGGGCAAATGCCCTATTTCGCCCTTTAAGTATCCATCTTGTACTACTGGACACCATAAACTAACACCGGATACAATTTTACCCTTGAAGTAATTAAAGTGGTCCAATTTTACCCTCTGGAGAATGTAATATTGACATGTGTCATCCACATGTCAACATTACATTCCATGTGTCAACATTACATTCGCCAGAGGGTAAAATTGGACCACCTTGGTTACTTCAAGGGTAAAATTATACCTGTTGTTAGTCTAGGATGCCCAATGGTCCAGGGTGGTTACTTGAAAGGCAAAATAGAGTTGTTGCTCTATATTAAATGCTGAGCAATAAGAATTATTGAGCACAAATGACCTCACAAACTCATCATCAGTGATTTGTGTATGTGTGATGATGATTTGATGAATTTGATCTGCCTAAATGGCCAGGAAGAAGATAAAATAGATTATGAATTCCACACATTTGAACCTTTATATTATATTATGGAGGTCAAATTTCCAAAGATAACTATAAATTAATCATGATTGGGATGATCCAACAAAAGTACTTCGATAAGTCACACCAATTCATAATTCTTAGTGCTTGCTAAGTATATATATTCAAAAGATGCCCATGAATGAGATAACATGCATGAGTGCTATAAGTTGTGTGCAAAAAAGATCGTCCTTAATGAAAAAATTCACACCGAAAGTTGAAATTACTTCTTGTCTTCCCCACGTCCACGCCTAACAAAAAGGAAATAGCTTTATTTTATCAAAAGCATGGTCATTTTTCCCCTTGAAAAGCATACTAGACTTTAATTTTATGAATAATAATAAAAAATTAAAGAAATAGTTTAAATGTGTGTGTGTGTAAGTAAAGGCAATGAAAGGAATACCAATGGGTAGTTGGTTGAGCTGGTAAGTGGGTTGCAACCCCGTAAGGATGAGAACGCGTGTTCGATTCCCGGGAAGCGCTCTCATTGGGAGAGGGGACAACCTTGTCTATGTGGGCAACACTCCTACCCCTCGAGTCCGGATTAAACCGGGCGGTGATTAACCAAAAAAAAAAAAGGCAATGAAAGGAATTATTCATAAAATAAGGCAATGAAAACAAAAGAACCAATGAATAATTCAAGTATTCAACTAAAGGCGTTGAGGCAAATCAACTACATTTATGTCTAATAAAAATGATTAGCAGTTGATAGCATGACAATTCAATTCAATTCTTTTTTTTGAGGTATCTACAGTAACCTTTTTTTTTATTGCTTCTCTTTCATAAAATACGTATGTTAATAAGAAAAAGAATATTTCTGATGAACAAAAAATAAGAAAAAGAAGACACGGAAGATTCAATATTTTTTATATTATGACAAATAAAAAAAATGAATAATGTATATAATATTATATGTATAGATAACCTTATATATATATATATATATATATATATATATATATATGTCTCTCATAGAAAAAAAAATCTTGAATCTTGAGCATTGCCTTTTTTTAGAATTACATTGTCTTTTATTTTATTATTTGTCTTTGGAATTGAATTTGCATAAGATTTGAGATCTGTGTGTCTGTAATAATAAATTCGGATATCTTTGTTATCATTTGACTAGGTGATCCATACTTTATTTATTTCTTCCAGATGAATTGCTGAGTTTGTACTTTCGAGGAGGGGCAGAATCGTGATTACATGCATCCAGGGGTGTCCAGTGACCCACAAGAACATTGATATAAAATCATTGATAGTAAATAGAAAATAAAAAGTAGTAGCACGTCCCTCGAAGAGGAATCAACTTACAAAACAACTATACTCTGTCAGTGGCCAAGAGAAGCATCAAACAGAAACTACTGCATATTCATTTCATTGGATCTTATAATAAGATTGTTGTGTCGAAAAACTCACTGTTTTTTCTTTTACTGACATGTTCAAATGCTTCTCAAAACTACAAATCTTGGAGATAAATAATAGAGGTACTAGTGAGTAGTGTCTAGGCAGTAGGCACAAAGTGTATATAATAATTTAAATGACATATGCCTGTCATGTGTTTCTGAAAAAGAAAATTGTACCCACAGCACAAGTAACTTTTCAAATTAACTAAATTCATTAATGACATAACCTTGCAAAAATACAAAATATAACTAATAAGTTAGTTAAAATTGGTCGTCTACAATAATAATAATTATTATGTATTAAATGTGTATTTTTCAAAATATATCTTTACTCATAAATATAATTATGGCCTAACTATATAATTAATGTAGAGGGTTATAATCGATTCAGCATTAAAAAGTGCATTAACTATAGTAAAAAGAAGGATACAATTTATAACTTACAAAAAGAGAGGATGCAAGAGATACTCATCGTTTATAGGTTCAGTGGCGAAGGGATTGCACAGTGAGCGTATAAAAAGAAAAAAGAGAATACAAGAGATTAATGATTGTGTATAAAAAGAGAAAAGTAACATCCCATGTTGTTGCTCAATTCTTTACCATATCATAATCTAATTTATGATGCTTTTAGTAACTTGTGTTTTTGGATTTAATTCTTTACATTCTTCCAATACCGTAACTATATTTATAGTAAGTTAATTAGCACCCTAAATCACGAGTAACATTGTGATGACAGTGTAATGAAAAGATAACATCATCAACAGCAGAGGAGATGATTTAGGGCGGACTTTCTAGTTGGCTCTGTCCTCTTTCTCTCTTCTCTCAAACTTTTTGGGTGGTGGTAAGATCTCTTCTCTCGTCGTCGTACGAGTTTTTTCATCGGCGTCTCCTTCTCCGGTTCTTGCTGGGGAAGGAGAAGTCCGTCACTTTCATTATTAGTCTGCTTTTATGTTTCTTTCATTTTCAAATAAATTGGTCTAGGAGTTTCAACGACAAGAGAAATTACTTCTACTCAATCTTCATCTTATGTATTAGTTTTGTGGGTACGTTTGTTTCTATGAAATCTACTCATGGAGCTTCTTTGAAAACCAATTTGAATTGTTTATTGCCGATAAGAGGTGTGGATCCTTTGCGATGATTTTTTAAACAACCACTAATCAATGACTTTTCTAGTGGTGACAGTTCTTTTCTACCCCACAAATTCTCATGAAGGAAAGATGAAGAAGATGATTTTTGTGACGGCGACGACTCACTCCTATCCATGTTTACCTTTTTAGGTTTTCTATGTATTATTTTTTTGTAGACCTATTTTGTATTGTAATTTTCTAGTTTAATAAAATCTTTATGCTTCTTGATAAAAAAAATGAAAAGATAACATCAACAAGAGTGTTGTATGCATAAGTTCTAGTCTCCAACATGATATGGGTCAACCAAGTTCTAGTCTCCATTTGGTGAGGATGTTGGGAAATAGAATATACTAGGCAACCTTATAAAATTAGAATATACCAACAGGATATATACGAGTAAATAAAATTAGAATGTTGGATCCTTAGTTAGAAATAATATTAAGATTAATTAAATTATTTTCCCATGAAACATAATAATAATCACCTTTCTTAATTAGAATAAAAAAAATTATCATGATTGTGTGGAAGTGACAAGTTAGAGATAGAGAGAGATGGGAAGATGAGAGTATAAATAAATTAGAGTAGGTAGGCAGTGTTTTAAAACAAAGGTAAACAATATGGCATTCAGAGTAGAGAGGTGTGATAATGAGGTAGAGAAGATAGCAGCAATGATGTGCATGGAAGACAAGTCTTCTCCAGCACCGTTTCTGACAAAGACTTATAAGCTGGTGGATGATCCTCTCACAGATCACATTGTGTCTTGGTCTTCTGATGAATCCTCTTTTGTGGTATGGAGACCTTCTGAGTTTGCAAGAGATCTTCTTCCCAATTACTTCAAACACAACAACTTCTCTAGCTTTGTCCGCCAGCTCAATACCTATGTATGTATCTCTCTTCTTTACACATTTTTCAACATCCACCACTCAAAACTATTATTATTTTTTTTATAAGAAAACTATTATTATTTTTAACACCCATTATCTTAAAGTAATTGTTACTTAGCTTCTATATATTTCGCGCTTCGAGTGGTTTTTTATTTCAGTACCAATGATCACCTTAAACTTAAGAATTCGGATGATAAGATTTAACAGAAAATTATTTAGATACCAATCAAATAGTTTATGTCTATTTCTTTATCCTTTTACTCAAAATGGGTTTAGGTGTAGTATATTGTGAATCATGTTTTCCAGCAAGCACCATAAACATAGAATGAGAGTGTTATGTAAAAATAGTTTAGAATTACTAATGATGAATTACTGGAAAATACTTTAAAGTTATAAAAAATATTTTATAATGTTAGAGGCACCGATAATTTGTTTAATTAGGATACTGGTTGGTTTATATTTTTAGTTGTTGAATGTTATTGCTCAACCCTTTCTTCTATACACATGTACCTGAGCCTGTCTATATACCTATTGTATGTGTCCATATGATTGCAGGGGTTCAAGAAAATAGTAGCAGATAGGTGGGAATTCGCAAATGAGTACTTCAGAAAAGGAGCTAAACATCTTCTTTGTGAAATCCACAGAAGAAAAAGCCCTCACCACCACCACAACCTTCATGAACAGCAAAATAATCATCAAAGCCTCTTTTGGAACACAGACACTACTACTTGTAGTCCATTATTGATGCCACCATCACCTTATTATTCTCCCCCTAAAGCTGCAGTTACAAGAAGAGGACCATCTTCATCAGGAAAGAACACTACTACTTCTACAACTACTCATGATGAAGTTCTAAGAGCACTTTCAGAAGATAATCAGAGACTGAGGAGGAAGAACATGATGCTCTTATCTGAACTCACTCATATGAAGACTCTCTATAATGACATTACATACTTCATTCAGAAGCATGTCAAACCAGTGGATCATACTAATGATATTAATAATAATGATCATCTTGATATTCCCAAGCTGGTTGAATTGGATTCTTCATTTCAAACTGTTGCTAATAAGTTGGATGATTCATCAGCTGATGATGGCTTTGTTAAGCTATTTGGGGTCCCACTTGGTAGCAGAAAGAGGTTGCATTCAGAATATAATATGGATGAAGAAGAATTTGTTGATGAGTGTGTTAATTAATTAATTAAAAATATATATATTTTGACGATTGCTTGGGCTTTTGTCTTTTGTTATTTGTAGATGAGAGAGAGGCTCTGATTGATTATTTTGGTTTGGTGAGACCCTCTCTACTTAGTTTATTTTGTGTATAGCAAATATTAATCTGGCTGTGCTTGCTGGAAGAAATGTTTATTTGCTAAGATTTACAAATTATGGCATCTCTTTATTATATTTATTTATTAAACTAATTGGATTTTAGAAATTTCACTAAGCAGTATCTATCCATTCCAATTAATTGAGTGATTTTATCAAGCCTGCATTGTGTACCATATTGTGGAGTGCTACAAAGGTATGTGTTTGTGCAAGCAGCGATCAAACATTGAGACAATTTAATTAATTCCAACGTCCAAAATAATGTAAAAGTAGCTTTAATTTGTCTCGAAAGTTACAGAATCAGTTTTCTTAAAAGGTACACACGCACCAAATAAACAATAGTGTGTGTAGCGAACAAGCTTTTTCTTAAGAAAAATCAAATCCATGGTGACACACATGCAAGCACAATTGAGTTTTATGCGATTCATCGCCAATAAATGGAGAGAGAATAAAAGGAATAATAAGGAGTCGATGAGAAGGACAGAAATAAAAGTAAGAAACATAACATTCCGAGGAATGTGCAAATGTGACTGAAAGTAACATAGCGCAATCATTCTCACACGATCCATTATTATATCTATATACGTGGAATGTTATGGATATAATTCATTTTTCTTTATTAAAATAAGTAGAAAAATTTGAGAAATCCTTAGATGAACCCAGTTCACCACGTCATTTATGCTTTATCCCAGTCATGTACAAGCAAATACGTAGGATATAATGTGTATATTATATTTTCAGTAGGCACCATATAACAATTAATTGTTATTTTTTTTCAGCTTGTAAAGATAAGAAAGCAAAAAAAAAGATTTTTATTTGACAGTTTTGTTTAACAGTGTTTATTAAAAATATAATATTCACGTCATATCCTACATGTTTGCTTGTGCTTAGGAGAGATCACAAATGAGATAGTGAACCAGGTTCACCTAAGAATTTCTCGTAAACATCATAATCTTGCTTTAAAAAATAAATATCATTGAGAAAAAAAATCTCAAAATAAGTAAGTTTGTGAATTGTTACAAAGAAATGGAGAAAATCAAGATTAATCACCTGAAGTTATTCAAACAAAATTAAAAATTGAATATGCGAGTTTTTTTTTCCCAAAAAAAGTTGCCTTTTACCTTACAGAAAGGATATCATGGTAACAACCTTAAGAACCCTAAACCTACCTTAAACTTTTAACATCCAATCGATAATTGACAGGCCAAAATTCAGCACAACAATTAACATTCATTGACATCAGGTTAAAATTAATTAGTATGGGTTCAATTGTGCACGAGGTGGTGGTAAATTTGTTTGAAGTGATAGTCTAGAGAGGATGGTCTTGACTCTTGACTTATAATTGTGGTGAATAGATTTCTTCTTTTTATTTGAAGAAAGAGCCGGTACAACTACGTACTTTATCTGGTTTATAATATAAAATATAGCATGAGAAAATTTTTTATCCACGTTGTAAAAATCCAAGTTAAACTCAAGATAATAAATGATGGATTTTCGTTTTTTGTTGTTTCATATTGAATGTAAAGAGGAAGGAGAGTGTGTATAATATTACATGATATAAAGGTAAAATTAAAAAACCACATTAATTCTAAACGAGTCAAACCCGTACAGAGCAGCTAAAAGATAAAGGTAAATATTCACAGGCCTAGCCCTTGACACCATGGGCCTCGGCCAGCCTACGGGCCTCATTTTTTAATGACATTTGTTACACTTTGGTACATGTATGTTACTAACTAAAAGTCTAAAACAATGAAACATTTGATGATAAACAAATTAAGTTTAAATATTAAGTATCATCAACTCAACAATATAATATTTAACACAACATAAAAAAACAATTAGACAAACACCAAATTATAGATGCTAAATTTAGTAGTCTATTTTCCACACACCACAATAAAAAAAATTAATACAATATTTCATAAAATAATTTACATAACACTATTACATAAGTACAAGATATCTTGTGCACAGATAAGGAAAAACAAAAAATTCTTTTAGGGGCTCCAAAATTAAAAGCCTAACCCTCCACTTAAATGGATGACCCAAATTATCAGCTCTACTTTTTTAATCCTAAACATATAGTCATTAATGTTGGTCGTAGCCAATCTTGCGGAGGAGGTGCATTTATTTGTAGGATAAGAACATCTTTATGTCATAATTTATGTCTCTGAAATAAATTAATCTGAGATAAAATTCTATAACAAATTGAAATAACCTATATGTTTTTTTTGTGAAAAAATTGACCTAAATGATTTTACCAAAAAAGTTGCCTAGATGTCCTTAAGTCGAAATAAAAGAAAGAAATGACATCAGCAGTTTAGCAAATAACAACTAACTACTATAATTTATCAAATGGTAACAAGTAAGACAATGATATTTGAAGGAATTTGGGTAATTACTAATTTTACAACAAAATTTATTCCTTATGTTTTTGAACATTTTTCTTCCTGGTTCTAAACAATCAGGAAGAAAAATGTTTTTTATTTTTTTTTGAAAAACACATACCGGCGTTTTGCAAAACGCCGGTATGAAATATTATTATTTAATACCGCACATAGGCGTTTTATAAAACGCCTATGTGCATAAATAAAAAAATATTATTTCCGCATACCGGCGTTTTGCCCCTCGTCTAGGCGTTTTCCAAAACGCCGAGATGCCGCATTTTGACGGCAAATTTATAGGCGTTTTGCCAAAACGCCGTAGCGCTATTTCGCCGGAAAATTCCGCCGATGCGAGGCCCTATAAAACGCCGATATGGGCCCCGTTTTTTGTAGTGTTAATCCCGAACTAATGCTTAAATATGTATAGATCGATTGGGAGTCTTGAATGTTTATTGCCAAATCTGGGAGTTTCCTTTTCTCTTTTTCCAAAAAGATAAAGGTACTGGATAGCAATATAATATAGCATGCAGTAATTAAGTAACATAGGTCAAATTCTTAACCCAAAAAAGAAGTGTCTTTGCGAATAAAGAAGGCCTTGGGATTTTAATATATTATATTTATTTGTAGAAATTTTGCCTTCCATACACTGTTGTCTGTTTAGCTTTTCCTTATGTGATTTCTTGATGCAATAATATCCAATGGACCAATTTGTTGAAACACAAAAGGTTGGAATATATCACAAAAAGCATATATGTTTTTTTGGACAGAACAAAAGGATATATGAAACGCATGTTTTTTGCATACACACACACACAAAGCATCTACTCAATTACAGCATTTCCAATACTATAACATTACCTGTTGTGAATATCAATCAAAAATATAAAAAAAAATGTTGACAATATCAAAGACTCGCATATAAAAGCATTAAAGATAGATTTCCAAGAAATAAAAGAAAACTCTATTGATGATCGTCTGATTTTGATGCAGTGACCCAGAGACTAGCGAGCATGTATGAAAAGATAAATACAAAACAGTTTTTACTTAAAAAAAATACTTATTTGGCATGTTACATATTTCATTTTATCAAAACCATGCATAGCTATATCTTATTGTGTGATGCTCCCCTTGTACCTATAATAAGGTATTTTTACAAGGAATGGGCGATTCTTATCATAAATGATGACCGAATGGGATATTATTTACATTTTTATAAGATTATATTGTCCATACATTTAAAGTTTGACACAAATTTTTTCACTTTTCTGAGATATAATTTATAAATCTAAATAAGGATGAATTTGATTTTTTTTTCTTTTTTAAGAAATATAATTATTTCACAATCTCTCTTCGTATGTTGATCAGATTATTGGAGACGCCTTTATTTAATAAATATATAAGGAGTGCACACATATATTGACATAAAGTAGGATTTACTATGCTGCTTTCCTGATCTCATGGACATGTTGATCGTTATAGCTTTGGAATTTTATTCTGATATATTTTTCAGTATCTTATGAGATACCCTTACCCTTAATGGGTAATCTTGAATGGTTTGTATTTCGCCCTACCTTGCTTACGTAGTGCATATACGCAATGTTGACACTAGTTCAGAGTTGTTTTGATTTTTGAAGTTTGTTGCCTTCTTTCTAGTTTATCGTGTTTGTTAGAGTCTTTGTATAGTTTTGCTTTTTTTCAAAATAAATTGCCTCATTACAGTGTCTTTTTAGATTAATTTTTTAAAAGTGATTGTATGTTGTATGAGCTAAGTATGCGAGGGGAGCTTTGTCTCCCATGCATTATGGAAAAGTACTTTTTAAGTTCTTGTATGGTCTACCAAACGTGCACTAAGTATAAAAAAATGGAAAGAATGTTGGTCATCATCACAAAGTAGTCAATGTAAGCCCGTGATTATAAATAAATATCTGGTTTTTCGAAAAAAAAAAGTTGATTACAGAACAATGCAGCTGGTTGCTGTTGCAGATAACTTGACAAGCTAGTTACTACCTCCCGTCCTAAATATAAGACTTAGTTTACTTTTTTTGGAGAGGTTAAAGTTACGAAATAGGCTATTAAATCATGACACATTTGATATATTTTTAGATTATCCATTAGTTTATAGGTAAAATAAACTAGTCTAAGAGAAAACTTTAGGTAAATCAATTTATAATTAATTTATTTTTCGTTTTTAGGATTATCCAAAAAAGTCAACTAGGTCTTATATTTAGGATCGGAGGGAGTATTATCCTTTGTTTTCAGCCCAGTGTTATTATATTTGTTTTACTTTATGGCCGTTTTCTATATGTTCAAGTTTGTTATGTCCTTTTGCTATATTCACCGTGATATTTGACTCCCTTATTTACTGTATGAACGAGCCTTGATTCACATTGGGCTCATTTATCAACTTAATTAAAGGCCCAAGTTTTGAACCCATCTAACCCACACAATGTGTACATAAATAAATTGTGGGCTACTTAGATATATAAACAAGTGAAAACAATGATGGTGGCACTAGCATAGCTAGATGGTGAATTTTAGTTATATTTTTATTTATTTACATATTTATATTTATATTGATAACTACGAAGACCATGACAGCTCTATATACAGTATGTTTTTTATTTTTATACTTTTTAGTAGATACTTTATGGTGTTTTGGCCCTTTCAATTAATTGAAATTGTATTGTTAAGAGTAGTGAGAGAGTAGAAGATTAACTGACTATATTGGAACTTAGTGTAGTTATTAAAGGATTAAAAACTAATTTAATGTTTAACCAACATTTACCTATTTTTTTCTTATTGTGGGTAAATTAATACAATGCACCTTATCTTCCCTCCATGCCTATTTATAAGTTCAGTTTCCAATTCGATTTTTTGTCTTTAAATATAAGTTGAGACACATTTACTGTATAATTGATAATACTTGTCATCTACAAAATCCCTGCTTATAAATATTGAAGATATATACTTTATATTTTAAATGTTCGGTCATTCAGTCATTGCATGGGGGGTAAACAACAAATTTCATGAATTAATTTGACAAGAAAAGAAGAAAAATACCCTATAAATAAATAAATAAATTGTGACACCTCTTTGATTTATGCGTATGCTAAATATGAATATCTGTTTTTCCCCCAAATTTGTCAAGGGAAGAGAGGTGGGGCCAATGAATTGAAAGCTTGCAAGGACAAATGGATGAGGATGCTGAAACTTTAAGGGACAATCACCAAAATAAGATGTACTGAGAGCATATATTCTCAAAGGGGGACCAAAGTGGATATGCTTATTGACCTAAACCATATAAATATGCTTTTGGCTCTCATTTTATTTCTTTGGTCAGGTATAAACCATCCACTTATCACCATACATATAAAAGAGTAAGTACAGTTATTAGTCCACTTTTTTTGTCAAAAATGTAGTGCTAAGCAACCAACGTATATACACGTGTTGTAGGTGGAGTTGAATGGCTTCTTAATACTCATTTAGCACATTTGAGGTATTCACATACTCCCTCCGTTCCTAAATATAAAATCACTTTGGGGAAGTGGATAAGTTCCTAAATATAAGATCACTTCCTATTTTATCTCAAGTTGTGCCCAAACTACCCTTATACTCCTTCTTTTCATTGAAAACCCCTCCTCCTTTTAAAGTTAAGTAATTGAGGGGATTTTGGGAAGATCATGTAATTTTATTGTCTTCCTTAATCTCCCCAAATTAACCAAAGTGATCTTATATTTAGGAACGGAGGGAGTATTAAACAATTAATCAAGCATTAATATATTAATATGCATCCATATATACCAGTTAAGTATCAGTTCAAAAAAATCTATACCAGTTAATTAAATAATAACAGCTATATCTAGCACTTATAGAAGCAAAGCAACAACTCCATATTTGCTCCATTACCTTAGAATGTTGGAGGCGAAGCCAATGAGAATCTTTGTTGTCTAAGTGGGAAATTTAAACCGAAAGCGAGCAGAGGGGTTTTAAGTGAAAAATAATGGGAAATAACTACTGCTTTCTTTTATCCTAAATATAATATCACTTTGACTGTTTTATGAAATTTAAGAAAGCAAATTAAACCACCAAATTATAACACATGTCACATATAATTAAAGTATATGTTAGTTCATAGATAGAATAAATTAGTTATAAGAGAAAAAATAACTATACACAATTTAAATTGATTAATTTTCCTTCATTTGTTTCTCACAAAAAGTTAAAGTGATTTTATGATTAGGACTCGAGGAAGCATATATTAAAAAATTTTAATAGATTTGTACATAGATTAAGGTCTCTATTATAAATCACTGCACACTAATTCTCAACCTGAGTATGAATGACAGTTGAATTATTTAATTTGTGGTAAATTGATAGTTGTTTTATAATAGGGCAAAAGAGCTGATCTAATAATTAAATATTTCAGTTTGGGCAAAACTAATAAATGACTATTTCGCGGTGCATAAATAATATCGAACTTTGTGACCCGGTGCAAAAATGATAAAACCGGTGCTGAATGTTAATTTGTAGTTATGTGGAACCTTTCAGATATTATTTTCAAAGTGAAAAATACATTTTTGCCCCTCCCAATTAAAACATTGTTGATACTAGTTAGCATGAGAAGATGTAGGGCGGAAGAAAGAAGGGTTAAGTTTTAGTTGTGAGGGGGTAAAAAAGTATTTTTACTTTAGAAAATAATATCAGAAAGGTTCCACAAAACTACAAATTAATATTTAGTACCGGTTTTATTATTTTTGCACCGGGTTACAAAGTTTGTTATTACTTATGCACCGCAAAACAGTCATTTATTATTTTTGCCCAAAGTAAAATAGTTAATTATTAGATCAGCACTTTTGCCCTTTATAATATGGTCCCTTTTAAAATGATGTGATTATTTCTTTAACTTTGACCTAAATTAATAAGGATATAATAAAAAAATAATTAATGATATTTTTTATGAATCGTATATCAAGAATAAAATTTACTTCTAAAAAATTTCATGTAACAATAATATGAATGGCAGATGTCATAAGAAGACTTACAGATGATGAATATTTTTTTTAAGGATGCTACGTTCCTAGAGCTCAAATTCGACACCTCTAGTTAAGATGGTACAGCCCACTACCAGTTGAACCAAGTGCTATAGATGATGAATATTGAATGTAGCTAGTGAGATGTGCTGACCGAATTTTTGGATGTGTTCTTACTGAGGATGATGCTTCTATAATTAGTCTTAACTCCAAAATAGAAAATAATCAAGTTCAAGTCTAACAATTTTCAAGATTTGTAAAGGCCACCATCATCTTTATGGAATCGCCATGTTAATGTTGGATTTAAGCTATTTTTTTAGACCGTGTTTGGGTATATGTCAATTTTTCCTCCTCTGATAGTGAAATTAGTGACACGAGTTATACGTAACAACTTCTTATTAATGGTTTTTCTCTATATACTCCCTCCGGTCCTAAATATAAGACCTAATTGACTTTTTCTAAAAAATCCTTAAAAAAGCAAAATAAGTTATTATAAATTGATTTACCTAATTTTTTTTCCTTAAAGTAGTTTATTTTACCTATAAACTAATGAATAATCTAAAAAATCTATCAAATATGTCATCATTCAATAACCTATTTCGTAACCTTAATCTCTAAAAAAAAAAGTCAATTAGGTCCTATATTTAGGACCGGATGTAGTATAATGTTACACACAATGATAATCTTTTTCATATGGTGGATTACATGCTCATGCCAAGTTATTAGGACTTCTACTCTATCTTCGTGTCTTGGCACGTTTGTAAAGCATGGCTTTTTAGGTCATTTGCAAAAGTTATATTTGAAGTTAGAAAAATATGAGTGTCTTGTTTGTTTACTGTAACTATCTTTATGTAAGCAATAGATATAATAATTGAAACAAATTGCAAAGAATGCCTATCAAGAACTTCTAGAAAGGCATCAACAACAATGATTTTTATTTGAAGGCCAAACTGAATATTGAATTGAAAGAGTTCATAGATAATGATTTTCATACTTTAAATGGCCGGACTCAGTCAAATAGATGACAAATTTTTTTAATAAATACATCTTAATACAATATTCTTTTCATTAATGTTTAAAACAAAAATGTTTAAGTATGAATCAATTTTAAAATAACCTCACACAATTCCAGTTTTTAATAGATCAACAAACTTGTATGATTATGACACGTCTCATAAATTATTGATATTTTATAGTATGGCAAAACACATACTCTATCCGGTCCCTAATATAAGGGCCTAAAATTTGAATGTTTTTAGTCCAAAATATAAGAGCTCATTTAACATTCTCTCATCATTTAAAGCGTTTTTTCCTATTTTGCCTCCAACTCTCTTCCATATTTATTAATGTCTATGTATTTCTCTATCTTAAAAGTATGAGTAATATTGGAAAAGAAACATTAACTCAAGACAACTGACTAACATTCACACGTTTCTTAAAAAACGTTTTTTAGCAGCTGACTCTTTTATTAGGGAACAGGGGGAATATATAATTTTATGTGTGATTATACTATTAAAGATACACCCGTAGTGAGTCTATTGGAGAAAAAAGTTGGGGTTGCAAAGATTATGGAAAAAGTGGTAACATGTTTAAAGAAGACAATTAGACATGATAGTAAGAATAATTGATCAAATGATATGGAGTTGTCTCAAATGGAGAAGGAGTTGATCTTCTAGTCAATAATACTACCTCCGGTCCTAAATATAGGACCTAATTGACTTTTTTTGGAGAGATTAAGGTTGCGAAATACAATATGTTATTAAATGATGACATATTTGATATATTTTTAGATCATCCATTAGTTTATAGGTAAAATAAACTAGTTTAAGGGAAAAAATTAGGTAAATCAATTTATAATTAATTTATTTTTTCTTTTTTAGAATTTTTCAGAAAAGTCAATTGGGCCTTATATTTAGGACTGGAGTGAGGGAGGGAGTATATCATTAGTCAATAAGGGTGTGTGGAATGAATAATAATGAATAAAGAATGGGATCACAAGTTTCAAGGTAATGAAGGCGCCGCTCTTTTGGTGGATCTCAACGATCACTACTCATTTCCTTTCTCTTATCCCAACCACCCACTTGATCTCTTTCTCGATAATACGCCTTCTTCCCTTTAATTGGCTCGTGCATCCCACGCTCCCCTTCATTCATGACCATCATCTCCCTACCTCCAACCCCAATGATTTGTGTGCCTTTTTCTTCATCATTAAACTAATCTATGCTAACCAAACGACTTGTACCTTAATATATTATATATGACATCTCCCCATTAGGTGGAAGGTTGCGTGTGGGATCCGCTTGTAACCTTAAGCTGTTATTGTTTGTCCCTTTAATAAAAAAAATCTATGCTAATACACAAAATCATTAGCAGAGTAAATTAATCAATTATAGGTTAAAAAATGAATTAAACGTGATTGCCTGAAATTCTCTAATTAAAATGTACTAGTCCTATGATGTCATCTAATTAAACATAGGTTCTTAACTCCAAACAGAAATTTGACACCATCATCATCATCAGGTCAAAAGTTGTTATCTCATAATAAAAGTTGCTAGTGACAGAGTTTAAAATTATGATTAATTCTTGTAAATTGTTACAAAGACCCTAAAAATGTATCATTGTCAGACAAAATATTGTTGGTTACCCAAATTATAAAACAAAGGTCTAGGCCAAATATTGTTAATGTCCAAGAATTTAATCTATTAGTCACTAACAACTTTTGGCTATATAATGACAAGTTTCTAGCTAGAACTAGGGTGTTGAGTATAATTAGAGGATTTTTGTGAGGTCTCATTGTAATTATGAACTTTTCGATGGACTACATCTATAAGAAAATGTCAATTTTATATCTCATACTCACTTCAGTTCTAAATATAAGATATATTTATCTAAATTAATTAAATTTAAAACATTGATCAATTCTTTTAAAATCACATGATGTTAACAAATTTTTGAATCGATCACGATATATGTTACCAAATCATCATAGTCATCTACTATTATATTTATTTCATCTATCTATTATTGCCCGTTGATTAATGATAATCATAAATAAAGAAAATTTGAGGAATACTTGACAATTGACAAATATTGAAATAATTACGACTCATATTCAGATTCAAATTCTCCTCCCAAAATATTTATTATATATATGATGGGAGGGAGTATGATTTTTCTCTAAGTGAATTTATATTCCTTATAAACTGATTAAAATATAAATAATGTTATGTAGAAGTATTTTAGAGTAGAGATTAAGTCATATATGTTACTATTAATAATAATTATGATACTTAATACTCCCATAAAAGTTTGTTAAATGATATTGGAGGGAGTATATGTTTGTTAAATAAATAACTCTTATATCAAGACCAAATTGTAAAGTAGAAATATAAAAGTGCATAAGAAATAAGAAAAAAAAAGAAGAAGCTAGAATTATAATTAGAATATTAGTTATTTTTGTCAGAGCTAGTTGCATTTTTGGCATCAACTTGCCTGACATGAACGTAAGGTATGGGCAAAAAAATGAACAATACTGAGCTCATGACTTCAATTATGATTTATGTCAGTTTCTTTAAATCTTTATACCTTATCTTTATGTTTTCTTAGATTCCTTGCCTTTTCTGCTTTCCTAATTTATTTCCCACTTGTTGTACATTACTAGAAAATCTAATAATACTATCGTAACTGTTAGATTAATCCATCTGTTGCTTTTACCTGTCTTAAATTAAACTCCGGCAGCTGTTTCTATTTCTTTCATGAACTTCAAGTTTTATTCATTTTTTTAAAAAAACTTCTAGTGTTATCTTTTTTCCCTTTCAATCCATCCTTTCAAACAAGGCTCTATGGCTTCTTTTACCTTTTTTAAATTAATTTAAGGTCCACTTAATACACATGATATAGAAAATGTCCTACAAAATGACAAAATTAAAGTAGGGTCCAAAAGGTCCTTACTTTAATTATCTTCCAAGTCAAGAAGAAACTTTTACCCTCCTTGTTATGTTGAATATGGATATCGTGACTAGTGTCCAATAACTTGTTACACGTGGTCAGAAAATTGTTTTTCACAGACTAAACACTTGTTATATAATTAAAATGTAAACTCTTATGATTGACGCCTAATAACTTGTTACACATCATCGAAACTCGAAACATTGTTATTCACCATTCAAACACTTATTTTGTGTATAACAAAAAGAGGGCAAAATTATCTTCTTAACTTGGAAGATAATTAAAGGAAGGTCACTTGCCATTAATATAACAAAAGTAGTATTCTTTAATTTTCATATGTTTCTCTCTCTTAATAAACATATAAAATATAAATGTAATATTGGAAAAATATGTATATTTCATATACATTTGATTACTTTTATTTTACAAAAGCTTACTTTTATATATTTATATAACTTCTTCAAAAAGAATGGTGTTTTAGGGACTTGACTCACTCTTATATATTGATTGGATCTAGTACTCCCTCTAAACCTAAATATAAGATCTAGTTGACTTTTTTTGGAAATGTTAAGGTTACAAAATATGTTGTTAAATTATGACATATTTAATATAGTTTTAGATTAGTCATTAGTTTATAGGTTAAATATACTAGTTTAAGCAAAAAAAATTAGGTAAATCAATTTATAATTACCTTATTTTATTTTTAAAGAATTTTCCAAAAAAGTCAACTAGGTCTTATATTTAAGACCGAATAGAATATTAAATTAAGGGCAAATTTATAATCAAATGCTTGGGGGGGTCAAAGGTCAAAACTGAAAGATCCAAAATTATGTTGTTAATGATGCTAATTATAAGTAAACACAAGGTCAAAGCATGATCATCAATAAGAGAATAAAAAGAGTCTGACATCATGACATCATGACATGGCTTCTGTTTTCTTTCCAACACAAAGTCTTCAACTTTAACTTTAACCTCTCATTCCTTTTCCATATATATACATATCACTATATCAGCCTATCCCCATTTCCTTTCACCTTCTTCCATCACCTGAAAATCAAATCCACTTTCTTCTAACCAACACAAAAAAAAAAAAAAACAAAACAAAAGCTTTTGAAACCAACCAACGTTTTTTGGTGAAGAAGTTTTTGTTGCTGCGAAGGAAGGACCATACTTTCTTCCTTCCTTCGCATTCTTCACAATCGTCATCATCATCACCATCATCCATTGTTCTTTGTTTTTTTTTTGTTCAAGGTTCGTTTTTTTTTATTGTTACTATTTACAAATCTTGGGTTTTTTTTGTTTGGTGAGCTGGAATATGTGAAAAGCGTCAATTTTTTCAATTTCCCAGATCTTTTTTGAATACCCCAGATGTTATTTTTCACTCACTTTCATAGATTTTGATTTCTCGAGATTGTTTGTTGGTATTTGTGGTGTTTTGTATGTTGACACTTACTACAAGTTATCATCTTTTTTGATTCATAATTGTATTTTCATGTGTTATGTATATTAGCTTTAATTTTATTATTGCCATATTTGTTGATTCAGGTTTGTTTGTTTGATCATTTGTTTGTTGCTGATCAAGCTTGGGAAAGAGGCCCACCATTGGGTTATGGTGGGCTTTAGCTGAAAGGAAACCAATGAGATTTATTACTCTCAATGTTTCAAAAGGTGTTTTGAGCCAAAACTAAAGTTAAATAAAAGTTTCAGTATTTTTGCTTTCCATAAGTTTGGGTCCCCACCAATGTACTGAGCTTTCCTCTCAATCTATAATATCCAAAGCTCAAGTTTGACCTGACTTAACAAGATTTTCTACCCTTTAATAATAATGCTTCTCTACTTCATCACTTGTCTCTCTTTCTTCTTCTTTTTAAAGTCCATTCATCCTCTTAAGTCACTCCCACCTTGGGCTAGTGAGATCAGGCTGATTTCCCTTTTGTTTTACAAAGATTTGTCTTTGAGTTCATTCTGTAGTCTGATCAGCCAAATCCCTTCAAGAATGTGTCTAGTGAACAAGACTTTTGCTGCAAGAAAAGGTGATATGAGTGTTTCTGAAGAGGACACACATGATGGTTTGTCATTGTTGGACTTGCCAGACTTGGCCTTGGAATGCATTCTTGAAAAGCTGCCTCCTAAGGAGCTTTGTAAAATGGCTGGTGTTTGCCGTTCCTTGAGGGAGAGATGTGTGAGTGATTATTTCTGGGAGAGGCACATGAAACAGAAATGGGGTAGAGTTATTGGTCCAGCTGCTTACAGGCAGTGGCTATGTCATATTGCTTCAAAACGTGATGAGGATAATGTCACTCTTAGAAAAGCCAAAGAATGGAGGTTGTTGAGGTTTCCTCCCTTTAGTTTGTGGCCTTTTTCATTGATTAGATTATCCAATGTTGCTTCAAACAATAGTAGTAGTAAGCAGCAGAGCTCTTTGTCTGCTCATTCAGTCATGACATGGTATATGGCTCTTGAATCTGGCTGTTTTTGGTTCCCTGCTCAGGTCTATAACCGAGAGGTAATTTTATGGATCCCTTGAGTTCTTTTCTTTTGAAGCAATCTTTACATTTTCCTCCAAAATCAGAAGAATTTTGTATTGGTTTCGATGGAATTCAGACTTCAAGGAATTATGTGATCCCATAAGTTGCATTTATATTGTTTTTATTTTGTAGAATGGTCATGTTGGATTCATGTTATCTTGCTATGATGCTGAGCTTAGTTATGATCCACACAGTGACACCTTCCAAGCCAGGTAAATAGGCATGATTCATAGCGGTTATATATGGCTACCAATCTTATGTAGATTGTACTATAGTTTTCTTAACAAAGTTGAAGCAGGGAAAAATTGGCATAGATCTGGTGGCCTAAGTATGATTTGTTGTCTATTGATAGGTATCCACCTCATGGAACTAAGCCAGTTGCAATAGAGAGTGGCATTCCATGGGAAAGATTGAGAGCCGCACCTGTTGATACCCCTCCACGTGTTCTTCATATCTCTAGTTGTTTGAATGATTTGTGTCCGGGTGATCATATAGAGATTCAGTGGAGAAGAAACAAAGAGTTTCCTTATGGTTTGTTCCTTTCTTTTAACTGTTTGCCTTCTACTTGTCTTTTCACTATTGCTTGTAAGTAGGAGTAGGATCTAATTGATTCTTTCAGCAAGAAAGATTTTACCAATATTTGATAAATTTGTTATTGGTTGTTGAGGGGAAAGGAGAAACAAAATTCTCACAAGTCTTCTTCAATATGATTACAAGGAAGTTTTCAGTGACATGCACTCTCATAAAATGTAAGGTTCTGACAGTAAAGTCAAAGAACCAAAAGGTTCTTGCAGTAGAACATTGGTTTTGAGGTCTTGAAGACTATTAGTATATGAGCAGTACTATAGTAAGTGGGCAAAAAAAAAGTACTATAATAACCTAACAAGAATTACTGCATGTAGCTAATCCCACTTATTGGTTTTTGTCGTTGACCTACTGTATGATGAGATGCATTATTATGGCAGGTTGGTGGTATGGTGTTGTTGGTCACTTGGAGTCATGTGATGGGAATGAAACTTACTGCCGATGTCATAAAAGTGGTAAGTCAATTTCATTTTCTTTTTAGATGATGGCTATAACTATTCATCTAACCATGTTACTTTTATCCAAGTGAACTATATATTATGTGCGATACTATCTGCCTAGAGGATATAATCAAAAGGGTATTATATATATATTGTAGCTGATTGAACTTGGAAGAGTGGTCGTTGGACTCATTTGAAAAATAGACTTTTGATATAATTGGATAATTTTCCTTCTATGGGTAATATATAGTCACTGACCTTAGTGGGATAAGATCCACTGCTGCTGTGACCTAGTCCTTTTCCCGTCTATGGTGATGGAAAAGAAAGAGCATGGCATGAATTTATGGATAAGTGAGTGGAGTGATTCTTAAAGTTTAGACTTCTCTGTATTATGCTTAATATTTGATATTTTATTAACTAACCATTATGATATTACATATTTCCAAGAAAAAAATTACTTGAAAGTTTAAGGCTATGACAGACAATTCTATTAATTGGGTCAAGTCTCTTTCCTAAATATATTTATCTAAAAGAGGACCACCTTATGCTTTTTGATTGGTCCCCTAGACATATCATGGTCAGTATGTCATCATTTCCACCAACAAATTAATAAATTGTGTCTTAGTGGATTCATTTATGGCAAAGTCAGTACTATGTTAGAAGAACCCAATTTCTTTTTATAGTCTATCTTTACCGCTTGTGGTTGTCCATGGGTTTTGTTCATTATAAGCTTCCAAATTCTGCTTTTATTATTCTAATCTCTTGCTAAGCATGCTTGGAATAAATCATGATTTCTGCTGGAGAAAAGCCATAATACGACTTGAGAATAAAAATATTATCCCTCAGTTAACGGAATCAATAGTTACATCGTGTTGGCTATGAATAAAGATTTTTTGCCTGTGCAGTGATCACTGCCTTGTCATTTTTGGCTGGCTTAAATTGTGAATAAAGACTGTTACTCTGTTTGATTGGTCCCCAAGACATATCATGGTCAGCATGTCATCATTTCCATCTGTTCATTAATAATCTATCACTTAGTGGATCATTTATGGCCAACTAGGCAGCCATATTGAAAGAATGCAACTTGTTTTATAGGTTAGGTTTGAATTCTAATAGAAATCTTCTATGCACGTGGGGTTTCAATGGGTTAGGCACTAAAAGCTTCCAAATTCAGTTCTTATTGTCTTAGTTGTGAATAATTTTGTTTTGCATGTGCAATGGCCCTTCCCTTTTATGCTGCTTGATTGGTCCCCAAGACATATCATGTTCAGCATGTCATTATTTCCATGAACAGAACAATAATTTGTGTCTTAGTGAATTCATTTATGACCAACCAAGGCAACTATGTTAAAGGAAAGCAATTTCTTTTATAGGCCGTGTTTGGATTTTGATAGGAATCTTCTCTTGTATGCATTCCATGAGTATATTTTGTTATCCACTTCCTAATTCTGTTTTCCCCCTGATGCCTTGATTATCATACCCAGAATGACTCTGACCTTGACCTTTAGGTAGTGTGAAATAACTTAACATGTTTGCTGTGTCCTGTCAACATTGATACTTGAAATATTGTACATGTGCTGCCCGTTTCTGGACAATATATGCATTTAAATGTTTCAAATATGTGTTTGTGGATGTAATTCGAACAGAAGGTTTCAGATTTGATATTACTGTCACTTCCTTCTCGAATATATATGGAGCTTTTATGTTCAACCCCAAAAAAGTTTTTATGTCACTATTGCATTGCTCTGTGATATGTTGTAGATAGGTTGTATCGCCACCAAGAGCTTGCATTCTAAAATAGTAGATCAATTACTGTGTAAAGAAGAGTAATTTATGAGTTTGGTTAGAAATGAAATTGATGTCAAAGCTTCTCTTCACGGGTTTTGATCTGTGTCCATATGGGCAATATCCCTTTTACATTAAATTATACTCCTCTGGTAATATTTATAGGGCATTTTCATTTATGTATCGCACAGACGAAGTAAAACCTTAAACATCATTAACTTCCCACTAAAATCCAACAAATTTCCTATTATACCTATCCTCACATGAAAACTAAGTCAACATATAATAAATGAAAGGTGAACTTGTACATTCATAATGAAGTAACTTATGTATAGGACTGAAAAAAACCTTCTCTCTCTGCCCTTTAAATAGGACCAGAGGAGTATTTTGTATCGATTTTAAGATTTTGTATAGCTTTAAGTTGTTGGTCTGTTAATGGAAGTCCATTTATTAAGCCAAAAAAAGCGCCTACCATAGCTAATCATGACATAAGCCTTGTTTTCTTTTGGCCGAACACCAAAGAGATTCTTAGGATTCAAAACTGACGATTCTGACACTGAAATGTATTGATTGCAGACACAGTTGTCTTAGTGTTCAATCAATATGCCGCCGGCTCACGATGGAGACGGACAACTGTCAATAGGAAGGATCATAGGGAAGAGGGAAATGAGGCGGAAGGTTTCTACGGTGGAATTCGAAAGATTGACAGTAAGCACGAGATTTCAATGTGGAAACAACTTTGGCCCTCTGAAATCTTAGACTGATAGGAAGAATTGCATCATATCATATCAGGACAACTTCATCACCTAAGCATGATAATTTCAAGAAATATTGTTATTTTTTCTGGAGAGAAAAAGGAGGTATATAGAGTTTGAAGTATCTTCCTACGAGGCCTAGAGTGTTTGTTTTCAAGTTGTTTAGTGAAATAATCACACGTAGTTCATTTTTATGTATCAGCATTTAGTTAAGTCATCTGTCATAATTGTGGTGAGCAACTTGAGAGCAAGTATTTGAAAGTTAGATTTACGTTTCTTACTTTCTTCTCCTCCTTCTTCACTCCTTTATATTTTTTCATGACAACTTGTCATGAGAATATCTTAGGCTAATTTGTGTGATTTCCCTCAGTGTAAATTAGTAAATTACATCTCATTTATGGACACATGTTGTAGAAATATTCATTCCACGATAAATAGAATGATTTTATAGTTCTGGGCCTATGGCATTGATCAATATGTGTAATGAGCTATTGGTTGTTACTTTTTCTGTTACTAAATCTTGCATTTGATGTTTTGGTTCTTGCTCACAAATTCATTAGCCAATTAACAGAAGATGGTAATTGTTGTCTTAAATGGGTAATAGATGCCGTAGCAAGATTTTAATATACATTTTCTTCACATCTCTACACTAAATAATTGATTCACATTGAAGATTAAAATTGATTGCAGAAGTAATTATTTGTTACTACGACTCTAAAGTGTCTAATTTTATGATAGAGGAAGGTAATTTAGTAGTTGTGTGAGATATTTAGTGAGTGAATTACCTAATTAATGGAACAAATTCCATGCAATAAAATTACTTAATTATTTAAGTGGAATAAGGAGGAGTTTGAGCAGTTAAGGTTTCAAAAAACAAGCCTACAGTTGAACTGGTCAATGCAGAGTTAAGGTTGAGTGATCAGTTCAGGATTGAGTCTGGTTAGATCCTGAATTAAAATAGTACAATTTAAAAATATTTATATCTACTTAGGAAAAACAATAAACAACATCTAACCATGAATAATTGTAATTAAGTTTGAGGTAATATATTACCAGGAGAAAGATCAAGTATGATACACCCTCCGGTCCTAAATATAAGACCTAATTGACTTTTTTAGAAAATCGTATAAAAAAGCAAAATAAGTTAATTATAAATTGATTTACCTAATTTTTTTTCCCTTAGATTAGTTTATTTTACCTATAAATTAATGTATAATCTAAAAATATATCAAATATGTCATGATTTTATAGCCTATTTTGCAACCTTAACCTCTCTAGAAAAAAGTCAATTAGGTCTTATATTTAGAACCAGAGGTAATATTATGTAATATTTGACTAGGATGAAATGAAATTTATGTTACATTAATTGGTTAAATGATCATATATAAATATATTGTCCTAATGTCATATATAAACACACACATAATATAATACAGTATTGTTCAATTTTCAAATTCGAATCCAATTTTAGTTTTTACGAACGTTTTCAAATTTTGAGTGGATTTCCAAACTTTAAAACTGAGCGTGGAGATTATTTTTGATCTTAGAACTAATTGTGATAAAGGGCAAATGTGTAAAAATAGCCACCGTAAATTTAAAAATGGGCTCATATAACTCTGGTAAATTTAAGGGGGTAAAACTGTACATTGTAAACCACAAAAGGGGCAAAAGTAACCTTTTTGTTGGGCAGATTTAAACAGACATTTTCCAGACGTGGCCCCACTATCAGTAAATGATGTGTCATACATTTAAGGGTGCAATATGTTGATGAACTTTATTTTTTTAGATGATTACGAAGAAGTAAGATGAATTTCACATGATTAGGGGTTATATTTGGTTTCTTATCAAAATGATTTGGGGGTTTAGGGTTCGTTTCAAGTGATTTAGGCTTCAACTGGATGCATTTCAGCTTCCACGGTGGATTTTGGAATTAACATGTCATTTACTGATGATGGAACCCATATCTGGAAAACGTCTGTTTAACTCGGCCTAACAGAGAGGTTACTTTTGCTCCATTTTAATTTACAATGTACGGTTTTGCCCCATTTTAGTTTACAGTGTACGATTTTGCCCTCTTAAAATCACCAAAGTTATAGGTGCCCATTTTTAAATTTACAGTGGCTATTTTTGCACCTTTACCCTTGTGATAAATTCAAAAGTTTCATATATAGCCAATGTATAGAGCTATTTTCTTAATCATGTACTTTTCCACTTTTTATTTTTGAACAATCATCATTGTCCCTTAAATTTAGAAAAACTACTTTTAGTCACTTTCAACTAACCAAGTTGTAAACACCCTATTTTGTCTGGGCTCCATATAATAATTAAAATAAAACATTATAAAACAAAAATAAATATCGTAATATAGATGCTCTTCTGATTATGGCAATTAGATCATTGTGAGTAAAAAATAATAACAATAAGTTATTCTTGGAAGCATTCAATCTTCATCATTTTGTTATAAGAAGAACTTCAAATTAAAGGTGAATGACTACACTTTTGTTGATTCCATAATGCTTGCTAAGGCTTCATTTCTACATTGATTAGAAAATATAAATAAGGTAAACCCTCCATATTTGAATTTGAATTAGGACAACTTGTGAAGATCATAGAAAGCTCCCAAGAATTTACATAAAAATATAAAAATTCACTTATGATTTAAAATAGGAATAAAGAGAGATTTATTTCATCATTTATGTTGATTCAAAATGAGCTCCTAAAGTCAAAAAGTATATAATTGGAAAAATGTATGTGTTGGCTTTAATGCAAAAACTATAACTAGAAACAATATCGTTGATCATTGTTACCCCAAAATCAGAAAAATATGATTAAGGAAGAATTTGTATTGATCTGCATAAATCCCTACATAAAATGGTTTCTGATCATGTTTTTTATTTTCCATTTAAATTGTTAAAATCCATTTGGTATGCACGAAACCAAACTTGTTTTGCAGGGAAATCGTTTCTTCCATCAGATATCATCAAGGCAGCAATCACTCAAACAAATGCGGAGATAGCTAGAGTTGGAATGAAAAATTCTAGAGAACTTGTGCCCAAACAAACAATGACAGATGATACGACTCAAATGCAAAGGACCTTGCCTATCTCCAACATTTGTCAAATCTTCAGCGAATATTGGGCCATCCATTTCAAGTTTTCGAAGATGAATGTTTCAACAAGGAAGAAACAAATCTCAATCCGATTTGGTGTGAAAACTTTCATAGATTGGTGCTTCAAGCCAGAAGTCAGAATTGGTCATCTTCAGATGCAATTAATAAGCCTTCGAGATGCGCTTGGGTTCCTACTGCAACAATCCCAAATTCAGTCACCTACAAATTACCCTTTACTTCTGTGTTTGCCCAAAAAAGGTCACATTAAGATTATAGTTTACAACCATAGAATTTCTTGGAAGTTTGATTTCCTTTTAAAGGAAATCAAAACTTTTATGAATATGTTTGTATGTTATTACTTTGTTAATTAATGCATAATTCAATTTTTATCAAAAAAAAAAGAATGAGAGGATAGCTGAATGTTTGCAACGGTCCTATTAGTAAAAGGGAAAAGGCCAATTTGAATTTGAAATGGAATGATTGTGCATGCATTGCAACGGCCAAATATTTCTTCTTGATTGCAATGGTCAAATTATGAAGAGGAGGAATTATTGCTATTCTTGGACATACAACGGTCAGTTTATGGTCAGCACAAAAAAGTCTATATAAGTAAGCTTTGATAGGAGCTTAGAGGCAATTATTTTTTGGGAGAACATTAGCTTAAGAGGAGGGAACAATTTTGGAAGAGAGGAGAGTGAGGTCTTATGAGAGCAAGAGAGAGAGAAAATTGAGAGCAACTTTTGAAGGGAGGAGAGTGGTGTTTTATGAGAGAAGATTAGAAAAAAGAGATAAAATAGAAAGGAAGTAAGAGAGAGGAGACAAGAAAATAGAAAGGAAGTAAGATAGAGGAGACAAGAAAAAAGAGAGGGAGTGATCCATATATTTTATTCACCCTCTTATTTTATGATATGATATACTCGTCTTTTTACATGTCTAAATGTTTGCCATGTCAATGAATTTGTCAATGAGATTGAGCATCTTGATATCAACTCTAGCATGTAATCTCATTTCTTTCCTTTTGGTTGATGCGTGAGGTGTATGTTTATCAACTTTTGATTATATTTCAATCATCTTCATGTTTGCTTTTACACTTCATGCATGTTTTATGTGAACATGATCATTTCTTCCCAATTCCTTGGCATGTTTTGATCTTCAATTGTTTATTGCGTTTAATAAAAGTGAAACTACTATTCGTAAGATTGATTTTATTCAATACCACAGATCATCAATTCACTTGTTTATTTGCTTGTCAATCATTCAATTGTTGTTAGTCAAAGGCAAGTATAAATATTGTGGTGTTTGTGCAAGTGAGATCGCACGGTTCTTTCACTTTGTCTTGTTTTTGCAGCGAGGTTATGATCATTTAAGGTATTCAAATTCTAATATACCTCTTATTTGCTCTTTTGATGATTATATAATTGTCTCTTTATTTGGTTTTGAAATTGTGAAATCTATTTTTATGAAAAAAATAAAAATGAAATATCTTTTATAAAATAAATAAGACTTTTCAAAATGATTTTTATTGTGTAAGGTTCTTGAAACCTACCCAGGTAAAAATTAATTATTCTTCCGTGAGAGATATTAAATCTCCCCACGAAGTTTGATCTAGTGCATTTCAAAAAAAGTATATTTTCTAATAAATTATGTGTTTTCTTGAATAAACGACACAAACCAAATATAAACTTTATTTCAAAAAATCAAATAATCATTTTCGTAAAAAAACACTAACAAAGCGATACACCTTTCTACCCCTTTCGAACCACGTGGGCTACGTAGGCCCCAGGACACTCGTCCTAGGTCAAGTCCAATTATGTAAATACTTTTTTTTCTATAGTCTTTTTTTTTTCATTTTTGTATATATTGATTGTTGTTGGTAACTTATATAAAATAAAATTAAGGTCATATTTATTTTTAGTAATAAAGGGTAACCGTTTTTATAGACGGGTGTTGTGGGGTGCCTAACACCTTCCCCACGCATAATTGACTCCTGAACCCTATTTATTTTATTTTTAAAGAGTATTATCATTTTAAAAGGTTTTCCAAAATATCCTTTTAAAAATTTTGGTGGCGGCTCCATTGTTTTCAATTTCAAATTAATTTTTCCAGGGTGCTACAGTTTGGCGACTCCACTGGGGAAATTTATTTTTTTGAGAGTCAAACCCATTTAAGTTTATTATTTAAAAATAATCATGGTCTTAATTTTAATTATTTTTTTCGTTTTTCTTTTGTTTATTCCTATTGTCAATTCTTGCTATTTATTATTCTTTGGCGACTCCACTAGGGAAATTTATTTTTTTGAGAGCCAAGCCAATTTTTTTATTGTCTACATATTGTCTCTATTTTAATTTGGCTACAATTCAGGCACATATTTCTTTTGTCCTCTACACACACTGTCACCAGCACTATCTCACACACATATTGACCCTATACCCGGGTCGAGAGTACCTTATGTGAGAGGAAGTTTCTAGCGGTTTCCCAGAGGTTTCATAACCCTGAGGTCACCGCGAAGACTTCATCATAGTTGTTATCCATGCGACATGTTAATCTCTGAGGGATTTTCACAACTCTCTGAAGGTTAATTTTTGTTAGTGGGGTCTTCATCATCATGATGAGGGCAACTAGGAGACCTTGTGAGGATTAGAACAACCCTAAAACAATTTCACTTATTAGAGGGAAATTAGATGTCTACCCAATTAGTTAGCACTTTCCTTTATAGGATACATGACTCATCCTAAGGTTATTCCAAAGATAGAACACTAGAGGACATATTTTTCACAATAATCTCATTCATTAACATTCAAACTCATTTAATGTGAAATTGAGGCACAATTTATTTTAAAAGAAAGTTTTTGATTCTCATAAGGTAATAATTTGAGGAGGTGAAGTTGTCTTTCTTGTTTTTTGCGTTTTTAAAAGAAAAATAAAAATAAATTAAATACATTGCATATCCTTTGACCATTCTAGGTCTCATCAAATTATTTTTTGCATCTTAACTATTTAGAAAAACCGTAGTCGTGTATTGATTTGAGTCATTCTGAGACGACAACAACAACAACAAAACCTTATCTCAACTAAGTGGGGTCGGCTACATGGATCACACAGCGTCATTGTGCTCGATCAATAGTTATGCTTGGAGACAAACCTTTCATCAAAAGATCTTGTTGAATAACTTCGTTAAGACTTCTCTTCGGTCTACCTCTCCTTCTTTTGTAGTGCTTCCATACCATTTGATCAATTATTCTTACTGCCCATCCATCTCTCTTCTTTTAACCTTTTGTTTCTTTATATATCTTCTCCCATGATAGTGATAGCTCTTGTGAAATACCAAACAATGACCTATTATTATAAACAATGCGTGTGTCCATGCTCAATAGATTCGACATATTTTTACGTTGGCTGCCGAAGCCTAACACAACCCTACTCCTTTATCCAGGCTTGGGACCGACTATAAATATAGGTGGAGTATTCCGTGGACACACAGTCACACGAGGGTAAATAACCAAGCATGACACGAAGTCACGAAAAACAAGCACATGCATATAACCTACGAGAAATCAAGGGCTTTGTGTCTAGTATACATACATACATACACACACACACACACATATATATATACATATACATATATATTTATATATATATATATATATATATATATATATATATATATATATATAGCAATATTCATAATACCAATGAATAGACTCAAGTTCTCCTAGTTAGGCAAAAAAAAGGCAAAAATATAATTTTTGCGGGTTAAAAAGAAATGATTATGATAGTTAGAGCTTAAAACGTAATTTTCGCTCAATTCAGGTACAAAAAAAGGGCAAAACATAATTTTCGTGGGTTAAAAAGAAATGGTAAATGGCAGTTAGGGCTTAAAACGTAATTTTTGCTCAATTCAGGTATTGAAAAAAAAACGAGCAAAAACATAATTTTCACGAGTTAAAAAGAATTGGTTAATGACAGTTAGGGCTGAAAACGAAATTCACGCTCAATTCAGGTACTAAAAAAAGGGCAAGAACATAATTTTCACGGGTTAAAAAGAAAGGGTTAATGGCAGTTAGGGCTTAAAACGTAATTTTCTCAAAAAAGGGCAAAAACATAATTTTAGCGGGTTAAAAAGAAATGGTAAATGGCAGTTAGGGCTTAAAATGTAATTTTCGCTCAATTCAGTACTAAAAAAACAGGCAAAACATAATTTTCGCTGGTTAAAAAGAAATGGTTAAAGGTAGTTAGGGCTTAAAACGTAAGTTTCGCAAAAAAGGGCAAAAACATAATTTTCGCGGGTTAAAAAGAAATGGTAAATGACAGTTAGGGCTTAAAACGTAATTTTCGCTCAATTCAGGTACTAAAAAAAGTTGAAAATTGAGCTTCACCTACCACGTTGATGAACCAAAATTAGTAAACAATCACTGATCAAAACTATGAAGATCAAATATTCACTGATCAAAGATACGTATTAATCAATCAAATCAATCAATCACAATGAACTGGAAACATGAGAAGCTATTGACAACTAAAAAGAATATATAGAGACTCAATAATTGACAGCTATAAGATTCAAATCAAACTTCAAAGATCAACAACAGTTCAACACAGAAATCAGAATCATTGGAGAAAGATCAATCAATTTCCGATCAAAGTGATAAGCAAGATGAAAAGCTCCGATCCTATACACAGAATAAGCCATAGAATCACTCTAATACAAGTAATTACATGCAAAGAAGAAATATTCGATTGTAAACAAGAGAATGAAAAAGAAAAGCGAGAGGTGTTTGATAAAATGACTGACATGTGAAGTTGACGGTTATATTTATCATTGGAAAGAAATCAAACATAGAATATAAATGTTAATCATACCAAGATATCAAGTTTTCCAAACTGGGTCCTGAGGAAATTTGCAAGAGATGAAACACTTGCAGGGTCAATCACATCAAGCTGATGAAAAAAATCATCAGCCAAACACAACATACTCTGACTTTAACTTGTCAACAGCTTCAAGGCCCTTCTTCTGATCTCTTTTTTTCATTGATTAAAATCATACAAAATCTATAGAAACTAAATTAAGCTATAAGAAGCTCAAATTCAGAGCAATAAGAGGAACAACAGAAGAAAAAATGAAAATATATTCAAATAGCTATAATATAATAATAAACAAAATTATGACTCATTTTGCTTCAATTCCTTAATTTTTCAAAACAAGAAATTGTAAGTTGGTCTTATATTTACTCGAATTCCTTACATGCAATATCTAAGAGAAAACACAAAGGTAAAAATATCGAAAGATCAAATGATCATATAGAAAGGGTTCTTGCAAGATGGAAGGCAAAGGTAGAGGGATACATTCTCGACGTTTGTGTGATCATTTGAAAACAGTAGCAAAATCACGAAGGTTAGAGAATTTGCCAAAGGAAGTAGAAGTGGAAGACTCATAAAAACTGTGTAGAAGATTCCAGATAAAGTTGGAGTTTCCATTTCCTAATCCAAGTAGATTAATTCATATAGAAAATGAAGATTTTTTTCCTAATCCAAGTAGATTAATAAGAAATAAAAAATAATAAAAATAATTTAATAAGAAATAATAGATTGCATATCCTTTGATCATTCTAGGTCTCACCGCATTATATTTTACATCATACTATGTACAAAATCCTTAGTCTTGTGTTGATTTGAGTCATTCTTAGACTAATGAGTGTTTGAACTTTCATATAGGGTAATAAACCCTTTTAGGGAGTGAAATTTTTTTTCCTAATCTACGTAGAAAGAACTCATGATGCACCATTAATTTGATATGAGTTATAAATGATAACTCATTAAATTTAAAAGGTCATTTTATGACTCAATGTGTATAAAAATGATAAATTTTTAAAATATATAATAATTATGCTGAAATATTATAATTTAAATATATTTTAAAAACAGATTTATGGTTTAAACTAAAGATGCTAAAAAAAATATTAAAAATGTATTTTTGAATGATAAATAATTTAATGAAAATAAATGCAAATATAAACATATAAATGATCAACATTATGCTTAAGCATAAGCATAAGCATAAACATGTAAAATATATCTATTCAACAAACATGAAACATATTTATGAATTGACTGTTGGAGCTGACGTCTATTCTTAATTAATTATATCGAATTCGTTATCTCAATATCCCAAATCGCACGAAGAAGAAGAAACACTCATAAATTTATCACTAAATGATTAGCAGAGCGGATATGGCTTTCCATTCTTGGTTGGCTCACTAACTGCAATAGAGTATGTGTCATTCTTATCTATTCTATGAGATTTCAATTCATATTTTCTTGAGCTTTATTTTTCATCACTTTCTTTGCTTCTCATCACTTCAAGTTCCAATCTTTGAAGTTTCCCTTTACGTTTTCATTTGAGAGCTTGTGTCTTGTTGTCGACTCAATGAAATCTTCTCTTTTTAAAAATGAAAACTTGGGTTTCAGGTAAGAATACGACAAAGAATTTATTTAGCTTTTGAAAGACGAATCAGCTGGTTTTTTAGGATAAGAATATCAATCTAATGGTTGTTCATGAGAGACACAAGGTTTTATTTTGTCCTTGTTTTAATTAATTTCTTTTACAAACTCATTCTTTTAAATTAATTATCAATAATAATATCAATCTAATGGATATATTCTTGAGAGCAATATATATACCTGACAATGAGAGAAATTGATGGGGAAGGAGCACAAGAAGAATATAGAGAGGAGTTGATGGGAAACAACAGTTCAACCAGTGGGGAAGAACTGGTGGGAAATTCTTTAGAGAGAGTAATAAGTGTATATATATAGTAAAAATAACATTTCATTAATATCTTATATTTATTTTTATGTTTATGTTTACTTTTATGGTTATGTATAAGTTTATTTTTTTGTTTATGTTATATGAAGATCACTAGGTAGTCTAATGCGAGCTTATTGATTTATGTTATACTCATCCTAATGGTGATGTCACCTTTGGCAATGTAATGAGTTTGTCTCCTAGCCTTTTAGTGTATAAATCCATTTTGACTTTAGCTAAATTGCCTTCCAAAAGGCTTCCACTAATGGATCACTCAACAATTTCAACAATTTCAGGTTCAATTGCAATACTTGCCTTTATTGTTTTGTTCTTTCTTTTAACAATGTGGATATTACGAAGTGTGTGTTATATTTATGTAAAGTGTAACATATTTATTTACATTATTTGACTCTATGATTTTGTAAGGAACTGTCACTTCACACACCTCCCTTTCACATAAATAAGTCGCTAGTAATGCAAAACCTAATTTTGCAACTAAACAAAGCACATATAATAGACATAGATCAATGATGAGTTGCAGAGGAAGCGATTATATTGGAGCCGGTCCTACTCAAAACAACTTTCCTAATTTTCCCATGTCACCTAATACTATGGTACTAAGGGTTCCACAATATTAGAGTAAATGGGATCCAATGCCTTCATCTGGGGGTTGTATGCCTCTTATAAATGATCATCGGAATTCCTCTCATAGGGGCGGGTTTGTGCTTTGTCCACGAGCTGATGGTTTTTATTATAATAACTACGGGGGAAGACGAGATCATAATAGCGAAAATTATTGAAACAATAGGGATTCTTATGTAAATCAACCGAGAATGCCTTTTAGAGGGGTGATGAGGTCTTTGCCACCTTATAATGCTACATCTGTGACTCCTCCTCTGTCCTTGGCACCCTTTCCAAATCATGTGGGTTTTCCTGGTGAGTTTTGTGTTCCTTTTTATTTATGACATTTGTACAAATTAATATACAAATGATAATTGTTGTCTTTGTCTTTCAGCGTATTGTTATTTTCCAACGCAACCATTGGAACCCTTTGGGGTATGTCATTCCTTACTCATCCCCTCCCCCTGTTAAAGCTTCCCCATTCGAAAAAATAGTGAGACAAATTGAGTATTACTTCAGGTTTGAGTTATACGTTTTTGCTTGTTAATTTATAATTTATCATAATAATGTCATACTTAGACTATCTGGTCAACCTTGACAGTGAAGCGAATCTATTGGAAGATTATTTTTTAAGGATACGCATGGGCGAAAAAGGTTGGGTTCAAATTAGTTTGATAGCAACCTTTAACAGAGTAAGTCAATCATGCTTGATTAAACTAGAAAGCTTTTCACAAGATTTGTTTCCATGTCAAAGTTATCATAAGTAGATGGATGATTACAATTTATATCGGCTTAGTTTTTTCTTATTATTCCTTCATCCCACATTTATCTTATCCAAGGATATTTTTTGCAGATCAGAAGTTTGACGTCCGAAATTTCAGGGATAGTGGATTCACTAAAGACTTCTACCATCATAGAAGTACAGGTAACAACTCGAATTTTCAACAGTTGCTTTGGAGGCAATTATCCTTAATCATGTACTTGAATGATAAAAATCTTTGTTTTATATATTGGCTAAAAAATGACCTTTTTGGTTACAGGGTGACAAGGTAGGCGCGATAATTGTATAATTAATCACCTCTAATGTATTCCAAAATTTGAAAAAGTTAGTTTATTGTTATGTTTTCAAGATCTAAATAACTTGATGGCGACCACAAAGTTATTGTAGAGACAGATACATCAGAGATAATTCACTTGTTAGAGAGGGAAGATATTTCTCAGCATACTGATATTAATTTAATTCAAGAGGCAAATCCTTTATGTGTAGAACATGAGATCTGAAGTTTGTCCATATTTCAAGAACGGGAAACACGGTTGCAGATGCTCTTACAAGGCATGCCATTGGCTGTTGTTTTTTGTGTAAAGTATATGACAAAATTGCCCTTTTACCAAAAAATATATATCAAAGAAGTGACGGTTGAAGCTGGCGCCTTTTCTTATATGAGTATATAAGACTTGTTGTTTCAAAATCCAAAATCATGGGAGGTTGAAGAAGAAATTAAAAACTCAGAAATTTATCACCGAAAGAAAGAAAAAAGATCATTTTTCACATGAACTGCAAAAGGGTATGTGTGATTTTCGTCCATTCTTTGACATTTCACACCATATGTTCTTGACCTTCATATTTCACACCATGTGTTTCATCATTCATTTTTGAATCTTTGGAGTTTTCCTTTACTTCTTCATCTGATAAAATATGTCTTGTTATAATTTAAAACAAAAAAAGAAAAGAAATCTTTTCTTTCTTTTGGTTTCATCACCTTCAAGTTCCAATCTTTTTCTTCTGAAAAACTTGTGTTTTGTTGTCACCTCAAAGATAAAATTTGAAGGATTAGCAGCAGTTGGGATTTTTCAGCAAGAAGAATCTGATGAAAATAATGAAGGAGTGAAACAGAAGAAGAGGCGGAAGAAAGAACATAATGAAGCCCAAGAATTAGAGCAACACTCAAGTGAGAACAATGTGAAGACCCCCACTGTAATCCTCTCTGATCAGAACATTGTAACTAATTTCCTATTTTTTTCACCTTCCAAATAAAGCTTCTATGTTTCACAATGAACTTAATGTGATTGATGAATTTTTCAGGATTTTGGTGAAGGGTCTATCATTCCTCATGATCAAGTAGTAGAAGATGATGCAACTAATGGTGAAGGTACACCAAACCCTGAAAAACAAGTGGTAGTTTTTGGTGCTGCTAATGGTGAAGGTACTCCTCATCCTGTGGATCAATCTGAAGATGATGAAGATGAAGATGATTATGAAGAGAGCGAATCAACACCTGTTGAAATCAATGATCCTCTGGTAGATGTTGATGCTGGTGATGGTGACAACGAATTAGCAGTCGTAGAATACCTTAATGATATTTACAACAACTACCGGTGTTCAGAAGTAAATTATCATATCAAGGGTCAAATCTATTACTTTACTATTGACAAAAGTTCACCCAACATAAACAAGAATTTGATGGCTCAAATGTAGCACAAATCTACTACAAAATGAGTCAAATCTAGCATTTCCGTCAATTTTAACGGGTTCGACCGTTAAGATAGACCCAGTTAGATCACTTCACATGCCACGTCACCTATCATGGATAGTAAGTGGGCCCACTGGGTGAAGTGGTGGGCGACATGGTAGGTGACATGACATGTTCGGGTCCAACTTAACAGTCAAACCCGTTAAAATTGACGGAAATGCTAGATTTGAGCCATTTTTGAATAAATGCGTGCTACATTTGAGTCATTAAATTCTTGTTTATATTCTGTGAATTTTTGGCAATAGTAGAGTGCTAGATTTGACCTTAACCCTATCATATATACTATATATGTTCATGTTAACTTATGTTTCTCTCTTTTTAATTCAATTATTAACTTGAGGGGTGTTGTGAATTTCAGTATTATGGCCGTGTGTTCAATTACATGGAGTTGCAGCCTATTGTGAATAAAGAGATGAGAGCAAAGCTTATGGGCTGGTTGATAAGAGCTCACACTGCATTAAAACTAATGCCTGAGTCTCTTTATCTCACCATATGCATAATGGACAGTTACCTTTCCAAGATAGTAGTCGCGTCAAAAAAGGATTTTGTTCGGATTGGAGTCAGTTCCATGCTCATAGCCTGCAAATATGAGGATATTTCGCCTCCAGATGTAAACCATTGCATCAACTAATTTGTTACTTGACACAACTGATTTAGCTTCTTAATTAGACTTTAATACATACAACATATACACACACACACATATATAGTTTTAAGAACACTTAATAGTACTATGTTTGATATGAGAGTTGGATAGTGAAGCATGATAAGCCTCCATTGAGTGTTGTTGTTGAAGATTCCTCATAGCTTTCTTAACTTGGCTTTATGTTTTAAATTACCTACTAGCTTTTCCCTATTAGTGTACCGTATTATAATATGATTTTGAATGATGACGATGCAGACGAGTGACTTCATAAAGATATCAAACTACACTTGTACGAGAGAACAACTTTATATGACGGTAAATAAAATTCTAAGGGTGCTAAAATGGAATGTGAATATTCCCACACCATATTTCTACCTTGTCCGGTACATCAAAGCCTCAATTCCCTCTGATGAGTTGGTATGTAATTGAATTACTATAACTTTTTTCCTCAAAACTAATTATTCCACGGGCTAAAATGCAAAAAAAGCCATGTAAATATCACGAAAGTGCAAAAATGACTGTCAACTTTTTTAGAGTAAATTAAAACTGTCAATTGAGTTTCAAAACTGGAGCAAAAGTAGTCATCACAATTAATTTTATGACTTTTTCACTCATTATCCTCTGACACATCATCATCACATAAAAGCAAATAAATACATAAGTCTGCCACATATTTTAGTGAGAGATGAATCAACATAAGATGATGCGTGAAAAACTAAAAAAATTAACTATGCTGGCAATTTTTGCCCCAGTTTTAAAATCTGATAGACAATTTTGCTCCAGAAAATTTTACATGGTCATTTTTGCATATTCGTGATAATTACATGGTCTTTTTGCATTTTAGCCCTTATTCCAATGTGATATATGTTGTAATTTAGTAGTCTAATTTATTTCCTTAACTTCTAAAAAAATCAAAGTGATCTTATATTTAGAACCGGAGGGAGTGCCTTCTTATTATTTCATTGGTGATTGATATGTAATTTAGTGTCCTTTTGCCGTGAAATGTAGATGGCGAACATGGCGTATTTCCTGGCAGAACTGAGCCTACTTGAGTATGACATAGTGATATCTAATGGCCCGTCTAAGATTGCTGCAGCTGCTGTTTTTGCAGCTCGTTTTACGCTTGGTAGAAGGCCATTTTGGACCCAAACTCTGCAACATAACACTAAGTTCTCTCGGGACCAAATAAAGTGAGCTTCAGTTGGCAAGTTCATCAGAAAACATTGGTTTGTAGCAATAATGAGTAATGAGAACATAGTCTGATGCTTTTCTTGTTTGTATTGTTTGGAACTCAAATTTTGTTGCAGGGAATGTGCTGAAATGATGGTGTGCCTTCACACTCTGGCTAAGGATGAGGATAGCAAATTGAAAGTAGTTTACGATAAATTCAGTGTTCGTGAGCGTCATTTTGTTGCTCTTCTTCATCCAGGGAGGGAGTTGCTATTGTTGTAGAGAATGTCATATGAACATAGTGATCATAGTGAATGGTATATATACATGAAGAAGTTGTTTAGGAAGGGTAATTATCGCTTAGTTGTTTCTTGGTTTGATTGCATTATTTCATTGAAAGGTTTTTAGCATGATGTGAGACTCAAACTTATGTATGTGTTTCTTTTAATGGGGTTGAGGTCGCATCGATTGGGTTAATTTTGATTGTAAAGTGAGAAACTTGGATTCTTTTCATTGTTGTATACATGTATATAACTTGATGTATAGATTTTAGAATGTTCTGAAATAAAAAATATAGAATTGTTGCACTCTCACAAAGAATTATCTAATGATTTGCCCCTTTTCTTATAATTTTGATATTACTTTTATTAATTTATAAATTTATAAAAAGGTTAAATATTAAATCCACTCAAAAAATATGTCATCAATCTCATTTTTACTCTTAAAGATTTTCTTGCCTCAATTTTACATTGGAAGTTAAAAAAGGAGCAATGTTGACTTAGTTCGTTAGTACTATTAATTTTGACTTTTTGACTCACGTGTTAATAGTGTCACAAAGGATTCTTTTTTTTTTATCAGAATGTCACATAGGATTCTATGAAACAATAATAGTAAAAATAGATGGTGTTGATAGACCGAGACAAAAGTAAATTATTTTAAGACTTTTGTAGCGATCTGGAGATGAAATTGAAATTTGTAGCATATTTCTGGGGTGGGTTCATTATTTAATTTTAACCCTTTAAAAATTTCAAATCATTTCAAGAAAAATGTAGATCATTCAAATCATTTCAAGGAGTGAAAATTCAAAGGAGATTGCTTCCATCTTTGATTCTTGTACTTCCCAACATCCCTTTATAAGATTTCTATTATACCTCTATACCTATAACTTGAAACCATGTACTTTTTTTAGAATATTCGTTCAAGCTTATCCATCTAAACTAAAAAGAAGAAGGGGAGATTTGAGGTCTTACTCCCCTTCTTCTTCTTCTTTTTTTTTTTTTTTGGCCAAAAAAAAAAAAAGAAGAAGGGGAGTAAGACCTCAAATCTCCCAAACCACTCTATTAATTCATAATTCATAAATCATCATAATACTGTACTACTACTACTACTACTAATAATAATACTTCTTTCTCCAGAGACATTATTCAAACTTCAATCAATCTGTGCAATCCATCCATGAAAGTGATAAAGCTGTAAACTTTACCACCCCATCTTCATCTCCTTCTTCCAACTTTGATTTTAATGCAATACCCACTTTCAAGTTGCCGCCAAATCCTAACCCCTTCTTCTATTTCTATGTACTCACTCTCACCCCACTTCCAAGCTTCTCTTCCCTTCTCATCATCCTCCAATGCCACACTCAAATCCTTCAAAAAGACTCAATTTTGCGCCCAAAATGAGACTCCCACTGTGATTTCAGATGAACCCATTAGAAGAAGTGGTGTGAGGCGTGGTAAAGTGAAGGAGTCTGAGGCTGAGCTTAAGAGGAATTGGTTGGCCTCTCTCTCTTGCCCTTTGCTGAATAATGATAATGTGAATGTGAATGATAGGAATGAGGGGTGTTGTTGGGTCATTGGAGTTGATCCTGATGTTTCTGGAGCTCTTGCTCTTCTCAAATATGATCAATCTGGCAGTTGTTGCTCTTCTCAGGTAACAAGGTTTTCTTTTTCTTGTTTTGTTCTTGAAAGATACTTTTTCTTCTTCTTCATTTTGATGACTGTTTGGTCTTCATTTGTGCTTGTTCAATGATACTCCCTTGGTTACTCAATACTTGCTTTGGTATAAATATAGAACCTACTTGGTGAGTTATCCTGGTTTTTGTGCAAAATGTAGGACGAAATTCTAATTTTATGAACTTCCCCCCCAAATGATCCACAATAGTGGTCCTCCAACAATAATGGAGTGAGAGATGTGGGATGTAATGAGATAGCATGATTGGAGTTTTTGAAAAAACATAATATAATAACTCTCATAACTAATATTCTAAATTTAATTAAATTAGTTTAATAGGTCGCATATGATATTTACCTAAACACTTGAACCATCTAACGTTATTTCTGCATTATCTCTCTTGCTTGTTTATTATTAAAGAACATTAATAAGGACGCTTTATGGTGAAGATAAGAAGCAATAGAAAGGGGTCTAATATTTAGTAACATGTTCACATCCCTAAATATGTCTTATATTGAGTGGCGGAGGCAATACAATATTGGTCTCTGGCAAGGATGAAATTTGTCAACATACTTGCTTTATACTGAAGAAGGGTCGACTTAGCTCAACGGTAAGCATGCTTGCCATGGGGTCTGAGGTCGTAGATTCAGATTTGCCTCACTGCATAAAGCAGAGGTAAGGTTGTCTAGTATATTCCCTTTCCTAGCACCCTCACTAATAGGGGACTAGAATTGGGTCAACCGTTTTTTATTTGCTTTATACTGAAGCTGTCTTGTGTAATGTGGTTTTTATGCTGGAAATGGGTGTTAATTTATGAATGAGGTTATTGACAAGTAAAGGCCATCAGTTTCTGCTGAGATAGTTCTTTTGGATTTTGACTTTAATTATTGCAGGGACTAGGGGTTGTTGATATCCCTTTGCCCGATCGTTAGGAATGTCATATATTTTGTTTTTTACCACATGTGTTGTAACAACGAGGATTTTTCAAGCAGTTATTGCATTGTAAAACAAGATTATATGCCTTATCCAATAAGCTTGATGCTAGAAAATCTATGTTGCTTAGTAATTGTGAAGGTGTGTATATATATGATAATTGATGATGGTTTATTTTCTTTTGTTACACTATCAAGGCCTTTGCCATTTTCCATTGGACAATACCCTGTCTTCATTAGTATGTTCGTCTCACCTTATTAATTTTTCTACTTATTTTTTAAAAATGAAGTAAAACCCTGCCAAATGTCATGATCATGGATAAACAAATCCATGTAACGGACCCCACGTAGTGGGCCAAAGCTTTGTTTTTGTTTGTTGACTTTTTTAAGAAACAAAGATATACTCATCAGTGTGCAAGAAGATCATCTTCTTTTTTTTTTATTACAAGAAGATTCATCTTCTATGTGTCATATGCAATAAATGTATCTTTTACAGGTATTTGACTCACCATATGTACAAATGCTTGTTGGCAAAACAACTAGAAAGCGCTTAGATGCCAAATCTATTGTTCAATTGGTTCGAAGTTTTGAAGCTCCTATTGGTATGCTAAATTTCCTCTCTCCCTATCTCTAAACAAATACATGCCATGATTTCAACATTGTTTTTCCAATGCCAACTGAGTTTTCATCTAGTTTTTTTTTTTTTGGACAAAAGTTTTCATCTAGTTAGAAGTGAATGATACCAACCTCAGTCACTGTTTTGCCATGTGGTTGTAGATTTTACTCATTATATGTTGAAGTTCCTTTTCTTTTCTCCTTTTTTTTCTTAAAGGGTGCAATTGATTTCAGCTGACAATCTTTTGACTGATTTCTTATGAAAATCTTGGTCCTCTCATTTTTATGCATTTGTGTTTTTGTCATAAATCTTTTTCTTCCATCTTTCGTAAAGTATTAGAATGTTGAATTTAGAATTGAAGAAAGTTGTGGATGTACTGGAAACTGTTTTTTGTTTTTCTCTCTGCTTCACAAACCTGAAGCTTTGTAAAATCTGATGGGTAAAGGATATAGAATTTTTTTTAAATGTGTGAAAAGCTAAATTGGTATTTCTTTTCATACTGACTTGGGGTCTAAAGTCATAAATTCGAATCAGTCTCTCTGCATAAAGCAGAGGTAAGGATGCCTAGTATATTCCCTTCCCTAGCACCCTCACCAAGTGAGGACTAGAATTGGGTTGACTCATTCTACTATCTTTCTGACTATGGTGATTATCAACCTTATTTTATTTATCTGAAAATAACAAAATGATTTTAGTGGTCTCAATTGGTTGCACTTCAAATTTCGCTGTGCTTTAATTTAAACCTGGTGATGGCTTTGTTTCACGTCTTGGGCTAAAGGGAGATATCTGTATTCATTTTCATATTTATTTGATAAAGTAAATATATGCACTCTGTAATATAAGATGTCCTCAGTTTGCAGCAGTGATTTGCCAGCATTGTTTTCTTTCTAATATATTTATCTTGTGACACTTGACATAGATTATTCTTGGACATTGAGAAATTGACCCTTGCTTTCATTAGGAACCACCGCTTATATAGAACAATCAATTCCATTTCCAAATGATGGGAAGCAGGTTGGTGTAGTCCATTATCACCTAATATGCTTTTATTTGGAATTTTTCATTCTATGATTATAATTTTGAATTGATGCAACTAATTGTAAATGTTGATGTGGTGCTTTTTGGCAACACATTTGTGAGGTTGGACTAACATGAGATACAAAATGCATTTTGCAATCTGCTAATACTTTTGAAAGACCCTTGCAATTCTATGTCAATGTGGCCATGCCACTGTTTCCCATGTGCATTTGGATGATTGGAGTTGTTACAGGCTACGTAATTTTTCCCACATGCCTTGAAATTCAAGTGGATTTCATTTATTAAGCGCTGTTCTTGAGAGCATGGCTTTTTGGGGGTTGGGGGATAGGTGCTATGGTTGACTTGTCGAGGAGAATTTGGAGTAAAATATTTACAGATAAGTCCCAGGCAACGAAATTATTACTCATAGGTTCCCTGAAGTTTACTAATAATTATTAATAAGTATTGCAGGACTCCTGAATATCATCCCCCTCCCCCCAATCTGTGGTTTAGGGTCTAAATGAATTTTTCCTTCTTTTTTGCAATTCTTATGATATTTACGGGTCAAACATAGAAAATCACAACTTATCATGTGTGTTTTTTCACAAGTTATCCAAAGGACCTATTAGTAGTAATATATGTGGTATATGTTATAATTTAATGGTCTAGTTTTTTGATCAGATTTAATGGTCTAGTTTGCTTCCTTAACTTTCACAAAAAAGTCAAAGTGATCTTATATTTAGGATGAGGGGAGTATCATATTTTGATGGAGCTTGTGCTATATTAATCAGAATTATCTGTTCTCACCTTTTATGCCGAGTTTTTTCCTTGTGTAATCAAGGGTTGGTGGAGCGGAGGATTTGGTTATGGGCTATGGATTGGGATCTTAGTCGCCTCTGGATTTTCTGTTGTTCCAGTGCCATCCAATACTTGGAAAACCAAATTTGAGCTTAATGGAAGTAGGACTTCAAAGGTCTGTTTGGTTCTAAAAATAAAGACTGCAGTTGGTTGTCTAATTATTAAATGCAATGTCATCTCAAATTTATTCATATGTTGATGAATTTCATGTCAAAAAGCATATATAGACACACACACACAGTTTGTTGATTGTTGAAGAGTGTAAATTTTTCATATTCTGGTGTATATATACATGTATTTATTAATTTTTGCCTACACCGTTGCCTCTTTCGAATAATAGCAATTGAAGTTCTGACAGTACAGGATGATAGCAGGAGACTTGCTTCCACCTTTTTTCCATCAATGAGTTCGCTGTTGGGAAGAAAAAAGGATCATGGTAATTTTCCCTATCTTTCATCTGCTTCTGGTCATACAAGATTATTTTGGGAATTATTTATAGCAAGACTTTAAATAGGACATTCCTAAATCTTGAAACCTACATGAATCGAAAGTTAAGCATTCCTTTTACTGATAATTAACGTGATGTTCAACTTCAAAATCCCGCTTGTTCTTTCCTTAGAGAAGTGTAGGTTCTACAAGAGTTTTTGAGCTCCTGTAGTTAGTACAGCTGCAGTTTATAGTTATTTTTATTGCTCCAAATAAATTTATCACTATTTGGTCGTTCATGGTACTAAGTTCTTTAGAATGTTTTTTCTTTATTATCTATAGGAGTTATCAAATGACTACCAAATGAGAAAGTTAATTGAGGAATGTAGAGTAAGTGTTTTTAAGAATATTTTCATCCCAAAGTAAATCTTCCATACAAAGAACCTTTTCAACTGGTAGTGGCTGTTTAGACAATGAATATGCAACGCGCACATCACAGTTTCATGTTGATTTTGATTACTAGAGCTACGAGGATCAAATCTTATGCCTGTCTGAAGGGTTTTCTGTTATTCAATATAAAACTCTGGATTTAGGTTATTAAATTTTCAACATTCCCTGAGATATGTTGTATTTGTGCCTACTGATCCTACTTGTTACTTGGCATTTTATCATGTATGAATATATATGTCATACTGTCTTATTGCAGGAAGGGCTGAGGCACTACTTATCGCTGCATATGGCATGGGCCAGATGAATGAGTTGGATTTATCACCCTATTCCATTTTGGAGAAAATGGAAACTTGACATTGATAATAACAGATTTTGCATGGAAGGGTATGATAAATGAATTTATATTATACTGAGGCTATCTATTTTTTCAAAGTTGGAGCTTTGGCATCTGTTGAGTGTTTATGAAGACTGGTAAATGATAGGCTTTTAGGTATATATACTCTTCTGGAATTTGTATCTCTCAAGCATATTAGCATGATAGGATTATGTAGGAAGACATCTAACCATTGTAGGAAATCTGATACATTTGGAAGGATCAAGTCTCTATTGCCAACTTGATATAATTCCTCTCTTCTCACCAATCTGTTACATTTCAGTGGATAGAGATTTCAGCAAATTGTGAGAGAAAGCCAACTTGGTCGACATTAGAATTTTCATTTTCCTTGGATATTGTCATCATTGTAATTACCTGTGATATTAATCATCAATACTTTATCCTTCATTCTCTGAAACATTGGTTATGAATCCAAGATTCTTAGAATGTACATGTAGTGATTTTGTTTTTCTGGGGATCAAAATGAATATCAAAGTGTCTTCCTTAAGATAAGTATTCCTTTATTTTTCTATTCAAATTCATCCATGTGGATGGTGGCGTTTTATCACTTCTTGAAAAAAAAAATTCGAAATTAAAATATTGATTACCACTAATACTACTAGCTGTTCAATAACTGTTTGCTTTAGTTCATGGCTGAAAAATGTTCATGTACTATGCTGCTACCTTTTTTCACTAACGAAATATGCTGAGTAACTATTTGGTACATTGTCCAAATGATTTTCTTGAACTCTAAGATAAATCTTGTTTTTATTCAGTATGATATTCTAAACATGAATGACAACAAAATTAAATCTCATCCATCCTTTATATCTTCATTTTCATTTACTTTTTCTTTAATATATGATGTCTTTTAGTTAAGAGTTGTACTTCATTTAATTTTTTTATTTATATGTAATAGTAATATTTGTTAAGAAATATATTCAAATATTCACATCGTATATTAAAACTATATTTATTAGTAATCATTATTAAATGCAACTATGAAAATGAAAACTTCATTTAGCTCACATCATTAGTAAATAATGAATGAAATCCATAATAACCGACATCACTTTTAAGTTATAATCGATGCCGACTTTAAAAAAATTATAAACCTGAAGAGGCAGGCATGATATTAACCTGTTTTGTCATTCACGATTCACCCAAGACTTGAAAGAAAATGTTTTGGATTTGTAACATGTAGACACTCGGTCACAACTAAATACTATATTATTAGTAACAAATAAGTTCATTAATATCACAATCAATAAATGAATTTCACAGCCAAAACAAAATTTGTTCAAGACATCTTAAAGGTGCTAGTGTAAGGTAATCTCATAGATGACTCCCTCAAGATTCCCAACAACACGCCTAGTTTCAACCAACTCTTTCATCTGCAAACCCTGCTTAGAAGCTTCACTGATGATCATTAAGTCAATGCTGCAAAGTGAGGCAATATAAATGAGAAATAATAAGACCTTTGATAAAAAAAAATATAACAGTTATCATTAGGAACCAACAAAGTCAACAGTTTTTTTAAAAACAATTAGCTCCAGCTTTCTACTGTTAAATTATTTTATGATTATGGCATATAAACCACATTGTTTGTTCGAAATGCAAAAGAGTTATAATGTCAGCAGAAAAATGGAAGACGCTTGCCTAGAAAAATTAAAACTACAATGCACAATGGGGCATGAATATTCATTGAAGCTCCTGGACATTAAAGCTATCTTCTAATATTGGGAAGTTAATACCCCTCAACGATCAACCGTACGAGATTCCGATACCGAGTAATGAGGATGAAATGCAAAACTTTGATGCCAATCAGCAGCAACCAAACAACAAGCCTTACTTCATTAGGTAGGGTCAGTTACATGAATCGAATGACAGTACTTTAACATGCGGAAATGTTTTTGCAGTTTCAAATTAGCACACTTGGTATAGATTTCAGAAATCCAATCTCAAGTTCTACAATATGAATATATTGCCACAGTGAGACTGTAACTGTGGATCATTTCAAAATGTTTTTCCACATACTGATTTTACGAGGAAACTTTTAACAAATATCCAAAAGATTTTAAATAAATCTTGTCCTTGGTATATGAAGCCCTCCAGAGTAAGAGTCATAAAAAGGATCATTGTGAAAAACAGAAGATCTTCAGTTCATTTCTGTCGAAAGTTGTGCAGGGTTTTTCCTGTTTTGAACTTAGATGATGAATTAAATTAACTCATAAAAAAATCCTGCACATTGGTTTCTCATCAATTCAGTGCCCCTAAGTATGTCATTATCTTTTTTATTTGCCAGTAGACATGTTATTATCAGGAGAATGAAAACGTATAAATTTCAATACAGTCTTATCTAACAAACTGGGTCAATATCAGCAATATATTTTCTCATGGAAAGGTCCCAAAAGAAAGAGTATATCTACAGAATACTGATATTGTGCAGGTTTTAATGTCATCAGGGATAAGTATTTAAAATGGTGAGCCTTGGACTCACATAAGAAAAACAGTGACTACGAAAATACATGTTACAAGCATGAGGCAGTGAGCACAGATGAGAAACAGATAGACACTGATCAGAGAAAACAATTAAACAGAGAAGCCAATATTAACAAGCTAGGTTACTTACGTCTTTGCTCGTGATACATATGCTAGTATGAATTTGCATTCTTTATCCTCTCTTACAAGCAGCAGCATCTTTACGGTATCAAACAGCAGAGGAATGCTTGACTGTTGGAAGCTTATGCATTGTCAAGGTTTCTCAAATAAATTTTTTTTAGCTGAACGGGGATATTATATCTCAGAATCTGAACAGATTCAACTATGTTCCTTTCCTAACATCAATCAATTTACATAATTTAATAACAAAGATGATATCCTCAGTTTTGTGTTTATTCAAGTCTCTATAGCAAACGTTTTCTTGCTGAACACTCATTGAACTAACTCCTCATTCCCAACTAATATAGAATAGCTTGATGGAGGACCTGATTAAAAGAATTAATAGTACAGTTGATACTCAAATCTCACGAGGGGAATACAAAACAATATGTTATCATATTTTTAAATAGCCACTGAATGGAAAATTGAACCATTGGTTTGAGCAGATGATACACATGATTTTTAAATTAATTTTTATCCTGTACTTCTTATACCCTAAACTGAAAAACTTATTCTAGCATTTATGTCCTTCTAATGAAAGGTACAATGTACTATGGATATAAATGTCAGCTCCAAGAATGAAGTCAAATCCTCCGGGATGATTTTGTAAAATTACATTGATGTGATTGGCGTTCCCCCAATCTAGCTTCTCAGCAAACAATCCTACAAATATGCACAATCAAATAAAAAATTTTGTACATCCAATCACCAATTTTCTTTGAAAGTTTTTGTTCTGACCATGAGAGGTAGGACAATTGTTCTCAGGAACTGAATGCAGCTCTATATTTTTCTTCAGAATCTGAGAGTAGTAGATACCAGATTAGTCAATATAGTTTAATGAAAAGAGATATCCTCCTATTGGCCCTAATAAACATGATTTTCTATCCTTACCTTGAGCACTTCTTCGTTGTGATCAGTTAACACAACTTTCTGGCAGAATCTACTGCATAGTATACCAGTAACACCTGTAATTATGAAGTATAAACCACCAAGGACATATAGCATGCTGTAAGAAGAGACAATATCTATTTAGAAGAAAACCCTCAAGTCCGGCTTATTCCGTTGCCAATAGGTGCCAGATTAGGCGATGTTTAACCGAAAAGAAAAAAAGAAATAAAGAAGCAAAAATATAATATAATACAGGCAACTAAATCTTTTATGACAAAGGAAAATGGGGAAATGAGAAATTCCATGATTTTAATGTCATGCAATCGGATATATTATAAGAAATTAACATTTCTAATAAATATCAAAGAATGTGTTTTCCTTATGCTGGCATTGTGCTTTTAAAAAAGAAAGACACCCGTGTGCACTAAAACCCTTATCTTACCCTTATCCTACTTGTAAAAATACTTTACATTAGTTAAACCAAAATTATACTTCACATCAGGCAGAGGAAGATATAGAGACTGTACACACAATTCGCCCCCAATATGGTAGTCAAAAAGTTAGTAAGCTCTATTGCTATAATAGTATAAGTACTGATGCTGCATAAGAAAATCACTAACAGTAATAATGTTATATGAATTGCACAACATGATTCTCCATTATAAGTTTCCACACACATGGGAAGCTTTCAGATGTATAACTGCTGTACGCAAAATCATGTAGTTTTCAGTTTACCACAGTGGATAATCACAACTTTCATATTCATTGTCAAACAGCTGATATCATTCTACCACAGGAATTATTTTCTCTTTAAGTGTAAAGTACATACCCACACCAGAACCTAGTTCAACGGCAGTGCAACCCTGAAGGATGTCACTATTTTTTGAAAGATAATCATTTAGCAGAATGGCCCCAGGCCACACCACCTGGCCTGTCAAATCAAAATCGGCTGAAAAAAAAGATAGTCAGTATCATGACTCAAATTAAGGAAAAGATAAGAAATCAAGACTATCCAATAAAAGAACACAAACAAATACACAGTCTAATTTAAACCAACCAGAGTGAACAAACAACACTAATATGATATGGCATTTCCAAATTATGTGTGGTCATAACTTCAATTTATTAGTAAATCTCAATAACTCAAAAACTTCAACATCCAATCCCTCCCAACTCCTTGCAATCAAGTTCACGTTTAAGGCCACATAAGGAAACAGATGGTATTCATTTTTTTAAAAAAAACACATCAAATGGACAACAATTCTAGACACTGACTCTGGACAATGACTGTGGGGAAATATTTGATCAATATAATGACGAATCCAAACTTCATCACTGGTTAAATAGTGTTAGAATCATTACCAAGGAAAGGAAATAACACAGCATATGGTTTAGCAGTGCTATAAGTCATAATACTAAATTGAGTTACAAAGACTTGTGCACTTAAAAATAACAACACAACATTTCCTTCCTGAAATACTCCATCCAAGAAAAGAGATAGTTCATGATAGTTGTTTACTTCTTGGTCACACTTGTTTTATTCTCCCTAGTCTTACATGGCTATTGAAGAATGAAATATACCAAATTGTATCAGAACTCAATTCAAGAACAAGAAGCAACTATATTCACAAGAAGCAGGACAAAATCCTTAATAACAAGTTATAAGAGTTGAAAAGCAAATTGAAATGAATCTCAGTACCATTCTAATACATAAAGTCATCCACAAGTGTGTATAAATAAAGATATCAAATGTAGATTTATTTCAGCTAAAAAAATTGAAAACTTGAAAAGGGGTCGGAAGTAACTCACTAGAAGCAGCATGGAGACAGAAGAGTTGAATCTCTTGAGAACCAAATGTGAAATTCGTCAGCTGGTAGCTTCCAGAATCCAATACATATAACCCCATTACAAAAAAATCCAATCTTTGTATAGCCCCATTAAAAAAAAAATCAAATATTTATATAACCCCATTACAAAAAATCCAATATTTGTATAACCCCATTACAAAACATCAAATTTTTGTATAACCCCATTGCAAAAAATCCAATTTTTGTAAAACCCCATTACAAAAAATCAAAATTTTGTAAATCCCCATTACAAAAAATCAAATATTTATATAACCCCATTACAAAAGAGAAACTGGAATATGATGATATGAAGTGAAAGTAGGAGGAAGGTAAGGAAAGATACTTGTCATTGATGAAAAAGGATTCGTCTAAGCTAATGGTGTCATCATCATCATCATCATCACCATCCTCTTCATGACAATGTTGCTCATCATTTGGCTTTGCGTCCATATTCAATCCCAAAATTGCGTTTTGAGAGGGAAAGTTGAGAAATGAGAAGGTTCTTAATTAACATTAGCATTAACGTTTGTCCAACAACCTAGTACTCTTTTTGTTAATATACGGAGTATAGCATAACCTAGTACTCTTTTGCTTTTGAATAATTGCACTTTGCACCTTGGATTTGGAGATTTTATGTAAAAGTACTTTCAACTTATTATAAGTTAGATGAAATTAAGTTAATTGTTCAGAGAGATTTATGTTTAGATTAGAGTGAAAATAAGTCAGATTTTTGTATAAGAAGAATTATGCTTGAATCAGTTTTGGAAAAAATTACTTTTATATAGTCAATTTTACTTTTCAAACATACTTTGAATTAGAAGATTATCTTGACATGTAGGTTTTTATCAATACTTGAAAAGAATCAAAAATAGATGGTATGATATCATTTTAACTTTTTTCATTCAGAAGTTAAGGAAGCATACTTGATCACTAAATTATAACATATGTAATATGTGATTAGATTATAAATTAGTTTTTAAACAGAATAAATTAGCTTTGAAGGAAGAGTAATAGAAAATTTAGAGTGATTAATTTTGCACATTTAGTTTCTCTAACAAAAAGTTAAAGTGATCTTATAATTAAGATTAGATGAGAGTAATTAACATGTAGATGAACAAAAAGGTATTCATAAGTTAAAAATACTGTTTTTTTACTTAAGGGCGTATTTGACATGAGTGAGAAGCAAGATTGCAAAGCAATTGTTTTGTTTTTTTCTTGCTTATTGCTGTTTTTTAGCTTCTTGATATGTTTGGGAACAATTAAAAATTAAATTGCTTCTACATCAAAAGCAAGGTGGAAGGGAAGCAAACGCACAAGAGGGCAACTTATTTTATAACATAATTGATGAAGTTAACAATCCGTTTGATTTGGGAGGTGGTGGTAGGGGCCAGAAGGCGAGGAGGGAGGGGGAGTGGAGGAGAGGAGTTGGTGGAAGCATTTGGAGAGGGATGGAGAAGATGATGAAGTGGTGTGAGGTTTAACATGGAGGATGAGGTGACAATACACGTAGGATTTGGGGTAAAATTGATCCATTTTATATACTTCCGGGGCTAAATGCCTAAATTGATCCAAAAACCTTTCCAAAGCAAAAATGATCTTTGCCTAATACTTTCACGGCAAATATGATCTGTAACCCCATTATCTTTCTCTTGCTTTGTTTTGGTAGCTAAACTTTTTAAGATGAGAAAAAAATTACATATTTTGACATAGAGTGAACGTGCAAATATGACACATAATTCGACTCAAGGTATACTTAACACCACAGTTTTTCAGGTATAAAACTAACCACGTAGTTATATCAAGTAGAACAAAAGTGACTATGTTGTTATACCATTAGTTTTTTTATTACATATGTGCCCATTAGTTTATAGATTAACATATTCAATTTTGTCTTACTTCAATAACTGCATGGTCAATTTTATCCATAAAAAAACTATGTGACGTTCAATGTCCTTGAGTAAAACCATGTGGTCATCACAAGCATGTCATTAAACCATCCTTATGCATGCAGGTTAAGGTGTAAAGTTACTAACAGAATATCATCATAAGTGCATCAAATACAATTGACTAATAAAATGTGTATATTTACCAACAAACTATTACCAGAAGTGCATCTAGCACAATTGACTAATAAAAGGTGTATATTTACCAGCAGACTATTACCAAGAGTGCAACTAGCACAATTGACTAAAAATAGGTGTAGATCTACCAACCAACATTTTATGTCAGGGCAGATTTTACCAATATTGTCTATTTTGAGGTAATAGCCATTAATTGCGTCTTCAAACTCAACACACCATATTTTGTTCCCATCGCCACACGAGGATTTGTATGAACTGTCGTCCTTAAAATACTCCTCTTTCGTATATGGTGTCGAGTTTATCTTAAGGTTTACCGGCTCTAATGAACGAACCATCATGCACATTATGATTCATAAATTAGAACTCAAAGGTTCATCTGCCTTTCTAATTTTGGTACTTTAAAGTATCTTTTATTTTTTAAAAAAAATGTTATTGTCACTTTTATTTATTATTAATATGTAAATAAACATTAATAAATGGTCAACTCTCCATGTCATTTAAAATTTAACAATCAATAAGAGTAAAATAGAGGATATTGGTAAATGTGTCTTTTTATAAAATGTTGGTTTATAGATCTACACCTTATTTTTAGTCAATTGTACTTGTTTCACTCTTGGTAATACATAACTATTCCAAGGTACACCAATGATGTTAAACTTTTACCATGTGATCAAGAATAATATTTTCACTAATATGACACTAAGATTACACATGAAAAGTCTAAAATACCCTTATAAATTAAATATACTTTATTGCTCCTTCCTCCTTCCTCCTTCCTCCTTCCTTCTTCTTACTTCCACCACGGCCAAATGAGAAGTGAAGCAGATTTGTAAGTGAGACAAGAGGCTTCAGTAATAGAGTAATACTCCACTAACAAATGCATATTGCCATTATTATGAATGCCAAAGCATACATAAATTACAGCACCAATGAAGCAAGCAACGAGATGCAAATTGAAAATGAGAGCTTGTCTCTCTCACCGTCGATAACCCCTATCACCACAGCCGAAAATCACTCCCTCCACCGCCGACGAACGGAGAGCTCGTCTCCCTCTCTTCTGAAAACCACCGCCGTCACTCTAGACCTTCTCTGACGAAAACCGCTGCCGACGCTGAGCTCTCCCTCCGCCATCGCCTCTGTTAATTAGATCTATTTCTCATATTGAACCTCTTGTTAATTTGGTCATGGTGGGTACAAAAATCTCGGAGAGCTTCTCTCTCTCTCTCTCTCTCCATTTTCTGACCTCCGCCTCCGCCTCTAATCCCTGCCATTCTCCACCTCCGCCTCTGTAATGTTTTTGCCCTGCATGTTCTGATCCTCATATATTGTTACAGAACCCTCTTGTATACAAATTTGCTTCACTTCTCATTGGCGGAAGTGAAGCCCGCCACGGCAGCGTCGGTGGTGTCTGGTGGTGAGCCTCCGCCGCCGGTGTGGTTCTTGGTGGTGGAAGGAAGAAGAAGGAAGGAGGAAGGAGAAATAAGTATATTTAATTTATAAGAGCATTTTAGACTTTTCATGTCTAATCTTATTATCGTATTAGTGAAAATATCATTCTTGATCGTAAAAGTTTGGCATCATTGGTGTACCTTGAAATAGGTATGTACTATTACTTTTATTCCTTGATCAATACTTATATATCATTTTTGGGCCTTCACCCTTTTATTTATCAATTGTGCTGAGTTCACTTCTGGTATTTGTTGGTAAATTTGCACTCTAACCCTTATGCATGTTAAACAAAATTTCAAACAAAACACATGAAACACATAATGGTATATTTATGAAAATCTAAACAAAACTATATAATGCATTGCACATGAAAACACATATTATATCTTCCTCTAATCAATCCAAATAAGGTAAAGATATCAAAATTTCTCACTCCCACGTTCTCTCATCCATTAAATTAAAGTCGCTATAAAGAATTGGACAAACAAAAGGGATGGAATAAAAAAGAAGTCACTATAAAGAACTAATTAGAAATTTTACGAAACTATATAAGAATGGATATATTAATTTTCCCTACTTTTCCCTTATAATCTTCTCACAAAAGTAACAACTAATAATTAGCCCCTCCATATCAATTCTCATTCGAGAGTAAGCTCGTAACTAATAAATTTTATTTTTCTGTAGTTTTTCTTGCCACAATATTACATTAGTCTCTTGTAAGCTCTCCAAGATCATAAAATTTAATTTAGATTTCTTTGATTCTCTTCATCATTACCACTACCAATATAAAACCAAAACGAACTTAATTTTATTGTTGATATTTGTCCTAAGCATGTTTTTCTTTCAAGGAATTAAAAGGGAAATTTGAGGATATAATAATTTTGCAATATGCCTATGCCATTGTATATAATAGCCCATAGTGTTACATGAATATTATATCAAAGCGCCATTAATTAATGATTTATTGAATATCCCTCGTCATAAATATTTATTTATGTTAAAGCAGTTTCTTGTGATATTTATTTTAAACATGTTGTCATGTCCTTTAAGTTTTTTGGCTCTTAATTACATCTTCATACCTACTCCTTATTGTCCATATTAGGGAGCATTATATTTTAGTAGGGTTTATTATGAGGTTTTTGTTTTTTTCAAAATGTACCAATATTCAATTAGGATATATAGCGAGAGTGTAAAATTACAACTCAGTTTAATATATATAATGAGCATAACATTAAAAATCGCTTGAATCTTATTATGACAAATTTAATATGTTTAACTATTCTTAATGATACATGACTTATATTTAGAAATGTAGGGAATATTTTCATATGTTCATTTTTTGACACATTCTTTCTTCCATGAGAACCATTTTCTATCCCTACTTACAAAACAAATGAGTATGAAAAGTTAAACGGGTGAGGGATCCCTCCTATTCTCTTCTCCCCTATTCCCTTCTATTCCTTCATTTCTACCATCCATTTGATCTAACGGCTGAGAATCTAACATACCCCATACACCCCACTACACTCTATCCCTCTCCTTCTCCTTCTACCTCTCGTCATATATCTTCACTCTCTTCGATTCTCTAAATGGCCAATTCAAATCCATGGAATCTTACTACAAGATCCACTCTCTTCCTTCCCTAGCCTCACCACCATTGCCGGACACCAACGGTCGCCGGAGACGGCGTGACGGCAACACCGAACAACAACAACAACCTCGCCCTTGTCCAGAATCCTCCGGCGAAATCCGATCTTCGCCACCGTGGTGCAGTCCTATCCGAAATCGGTGGCCGTTCATCTTTTCCGGCGGTTGGAGTAGAGGCCGATGGCGTGGGGGAAGAAGAAGTGGTGGGAACCGAGTGATTGGTTCCAACAAGAGAGAGAGAGATAGAGCAGGGAGAGAGATTGAGAGAGAAGTTAGGGTGAGTGATATGGTGTGGTGGGGTGTACTCGTATGTGAGAGTTGGACCATTAGATCACATGGACAGTGGAGATTGGGGGAATAAGAGGGAATAGGGGAGAAGGGAATAGGAGATTAGGAGGCATCCCTTGCCCAAGTTAAACATATTTAAACCATCTTTATTTCATTTGGACAGTTTCGATTTAATATTTTAAATGTGTTTTTTATATTTTGTATTTATTAAAATAATTTTTCAAAAAAAATATAAATAGATATCTTCATATACATACATGCTTAATTAGCTCTCCTATAGAACCTGTCTGTTTGTGCCACCATATCATTATTTTATTACCATAATCTCATCATAGATTTGGAATTAGATTTTAAAATTATTGTATAAGATTGATCATTGGATTTGATTCAAATTTTTTATTTCATCATGTAATCTTGTGTAATCCAATTAGATTAAGACCTATAATATCAACACTTTGTAAAAGAGATAATGATTATGAGGTGAAAGAGATAATGATGTAAAAAATTAGTAAAATTATTTATGATCGAATTAGAGAAGTTACATGATTATTACAGCTTCAATTAAGACATATAATTGAGAGAAAGTCTTGGGATATCAGACAAATTAACCCACATATATTTCCAGAAAACAATGAGGGAATAAATATTGTTTTTAATTATTTTTTTTAAAAAAAGTAGATGGCAGATTCGAGAGTAATGGGAAATCACAAGCCAATCAATAAAGAAAGGACGGGTGGCGATTTCAAAGCATTTAACCACCCCACACATAAAAAGGCTGTGTGGATTGCAAATTTGCAATCATGAAGATTAAAGATTTCCCTATTTTGAAATTTGCTCTCCCCAAAATGCCGGGATGAAAGAGTCGTGCAAAGTGTGTTCAAGGGTTCACATCGGTCTTACTTTTACATTTCATGTCGCATCGGAGGTGATTTACAGCCCTCCAGTATATGGGGCCAGGATGGACCTTAAATATCGCAAATTTCTGTGATTGATCCGAGAAATGTTCAGCTGTTACTTTTCATTTACAGGAACATTGCCTATTTTCTTAGCGAATACGTTAGGGACTACCTGTGTTATGATACTTTCACATATACTACAAGAATGGTGGGTACTCCCTAGCCCAACCAGGAGCCCCAGGAGCAGCCCAATCAGGGGCCCCAAGATCAGGCCCAGACCCAGGCCCAAGTCTTGCAGCACGCAACAATACCTCTAGTCAACCGCTTTATGAAATGAGCAGTTTCACTTGTTGCTGGAGGATTAATAGCTTACTCTGATACCATGTTGACAAAATGACGTGGGGAGGGAATAAGATGAAGAATGAAACAAATATTTTATTGATGATGAAGAAGAATACAAAAATAACAATATATCTAACCCACTTTTGGGTAGATAAAAACATCCCTCACATGAGGTGATGATCACTTCTCCTTGAGGTAATGGATTTACAAAACAAATCTCTAACTATAGGGTAATGAGGAGAGAGATCAAGTTAACTCCCCTTGGTGTAGACTCTCATAAATCTTACACATTAAAATATTTGAGCTAGGACCCTTTATATAGGCAATAGGTCACTAACCACCAATTACAAGATCTACCAAATTTAAATGATCCTAATATTTCTAACAAAATCCCACCCCTTTTCTGTTTATTTTCCCTTTATGAGATATAATAATCATGAAAATAGAGACATGTGATCCACGAGTTACCTAAGTGCACAATAAAAAAAAAACAAAAACAAAAACGTGTTGTGACGGTTATGTGTGCATATATCTTATTATACTACCTCCGGTCCTAAATATAGGACCTAGATGACTTTTTTTTGGAGAGGTTAAGGTTGCAAAATAGTCTATTAAATCATGACATATTTGATATATTTTTAGATTATTTATTAGTTTATAAGTAAAAAATAAACTAGTTTAAGGGAAAAAATTAGGTAATTCAATTTATAGTTAACTTATTTTGCTTTTTTTTAGGATTTTTCAAAAAAGTCAATTAGATCTTATATTTAGGACCGGAGGGAGTAGCAAATTTTGTTTCTTTATATATATATTGCAAAATTTGATTTTTCCATTATTAATAATTAATTAATCTATCGTATTAAAACAATCAAACTTACCAACCTAAACCAATGAAACAACAAGCTAATCATACATCATTCTAAATTATTAGCAATTATAATTAACAAACCCTCAATTCACCTGCTAATATACTCTATAATAAACTATTTACTAAAATCCTCATTAACCACGAATGACTCATTTGAATCGCTCCATTAACTATAGTATCAAATTAAAATTTTAAATAAATTTTGGGATATTTCACCGAGAGGACAACTAAAGGGTGAGTGACTGGTGTGGATGACTATCAGTGTTATACCTTGTAACATATAATTTTTTTAAAATTAAAAATTTACCCACAGAAATTCCTTTTCTTTTTTTGATTAAACAGAAATTCCTTTTCTAATTTAACTAAATTAGCCGCATTTGCCAACGAAATTTCTGTTGGAAATCCGTCAATAATTTCCGAGAAAACCAAATTTCCGTCACTATATTAGTTAGTGATGAGAAAATTAGCCATGGTAACATGTCCACGAGTTCCTCAACTTTTTATGCGTTACTACTCTGAATAAGTAGAGGGCAAATACCCCAACCACCAAACATTTATTTTATCTTATTTTAGTACAAGTGTATATTATTTTCAATAATTTAATCCATTTATTTATTCCTGAAAGCATTCTATAAATAGTGGTTGAGAAATGCATAAACTTCATCCTTCTCCTGTTTCACAAGTAAACTCAGTCCTAAATCATTGAAACAAAATATGAATATGAAGCCCTTTGTGCTTACAATCTTCCTCACCATGTTGCTCATGTCTGCCACTGCAAGGCCTGTAACTGATGACCAATCTTCCAAAAGCAACGGTATATATTATATACACCTATATAGTTATATTTATGAGATGGTAATAGAAAACTTTTCATATTTTATTTTGTAGTCATACCATTGAATTTTTTGATATAAAAATATATTTTTCAGTGAAACAAGCTAGCTCTTAAATGTTTACTTGGCTGTTAACCGTTTTAGCAGTTTTTCTGATTTGGATTTGTATACACTAAGTATCATCTTCATCGCCATATATAGTAGGAGCTAGGCTAATGCATGGATCTTGTTATAATATATTCCCTCCGATTCTAAGTAAGACCTAGTTGACTATTTTTTAGAGGTTTAAAAAACATAGGTTAGTTAATTTCGATATTTAATAGTTTTTAGATTATATTTTAGTTTATTATAAGTCAGATAAACTAGTTTAAGTGGAAAAAATCAGGTAATCAATTTATAAGTAACCTATTTTTCTTTTTTTAGAATTTTCTAAAAAATTCAACTTGGTCTTATACTAAAGAACAGAAAAAGAATATTACATATACTACTTCTATTCTTTATATCACAAGAAATCAAGTAACACATTTTCTTTTAGATAATTATTCAATATTTCTCCATGCTTGATAATATTAGTGTGATAGAGTATTATCGGAAATTGAATCATTCAATCCTTATAATTATACCGAATTCTTAAATACGTGTAGATCAGAGAGGAAGTTGATCCTCACTTTATTTAATCAACTTGTAGTAAAGCTTTTAAGTTCCTCTTCATTCTCACTTGTCTGATCAATTTTTTTTGTCCGAAACTTTTCTGACCATTTTAGAGACTGAACCATTATAATAAAAAAACTCATTCAACTCCATTCAGAATAGGAAGGTTATGGTATAGGAAGGTTATAATAATAAGTGAGAAGCGGCCTGGTCAGGATTTTGATTCTAGTTGGTTGAGTTTGTTTGTCAATAGTCCCGAACTTGGCCAAGGAATAAATAATTGATTTTTCCAAGTAATAATCAATATGAAAATAGAGTTTGATGTTTTTATTAAAGATAATGTTAAAAGAACTTAAAATTTATGACAAACTTAATATCTTTAGTTGTTTTTATTGGTATGTGAGAATTAGTATATATAGTCACGTTGATGCCTTTAAATAAGGAGAATTTCTACGGTGAATCTAGTTTATCTTGCCATTTGTAGTCTTGCCAATTAGAAGAAATCATCATCTTAGGTCTAATGTGGAATTTCTAGTCCGATTGAACAAACATGCTAAAAAGTTATATACATATTAAGAATAATTTTCCCAACTTGAAAAATAATAAAAAACATGAAACTTGATTCTTTTTATTTGCTAGCTAAATATTTTAGGGGGTCTGACAATCATAATGAATATCCCACCTTAAATCTAAGGTGTTTGATCCTAATTGATGAGATCACTAATGATATGATAAATTGGGTTCATCTAAAAATTTATTTGATTGTAATCACATTACTACTCCTCCCTTTTTATCCTTATTATAACTAATTTCAAAGAAATAATTCATATAAATTTAGGAATTATAATTAACTTGTTAATTTGAACCAATAAAAGTTTCCAACTTCAATATGAGAAAGAGATCAAATTAAAACAAGAATAACTCTACATGTCAGTTGTATTAAGACCAAATTTTCCTTCTAGATGGTCCCCTATAACAAGAACTAAACAATAACAAAACTTTATCCCACCAGGTAAATTGTATAACAAAATTTAAAGAGAAAAATACTTTCATAATCAAATAATTGTAGCTTTTACATAATTATATGACACACCCACAGATGTTTATTACTATTTTTTTTTTGTTGCAGCAGATGAAGAATTTAAAATCATGATGGTGCCTGTTTTGGTCCCAACGCTGGTGTCTGCTACTAGTCTGCAGCCTTTCACACTGAAGACACTTGGGAAATGCAAGTACTATTGCCCTCCATCATTAACATTTTGCTGCGATAATTTACTTATCGACCCAGAAGACCTGAAAGAATTGCCCAAGAACTAAGCAATATGTAAAGTAAAACCATATATATAATGAATAAAAGCATGGACTACCTACGATCCATGTGTACTTATTGTTCATGTAGCTCTTAGATATGCTTTCGTGCATACTTATGCGAGTTACATGAATCAAATTATAATTACTATCTCCATCATGTTTAATAAAGATTGTTGACGGGTTGGATTTGGTCTTTTATATTGTATAATAATTCACTTTGTTCTCAATATTTATCTTTCCTTCTCCAAAATATCCACATTGATTGCAAGTATTATGAGTTTGTATCAAAGGCTTGATTCAAATCACTCCATCAAGTGAATATTATATTCAAATAAATCAACACATGTTTTAATTATAAATAATTATTATAACTTATTTTCTTAATCTACATAAATTAATAAAATTGATCTTATACTAATCATAAGAGGTACTATTGCATTATATGCTATAGTGCTATATATACATGCCAGATTATAGTTAGAACTTGGTCAATATCGTTGGATACACGCACAATTACACCCATATATATAGTCTTTCAAAAGTCAGAAATATAAGCATGATAAAATATTATCTTAGAAAAAGAAATTGAATTGATTAACGATGAAAGGATTTGAAGATTGATGAAACTATCTTAGGACAGTGCTCTTTTAAACTAAATACCCATACCAATTATTATGCTGAAAATGTTATTAACTAGACCTCCTATTTGAAACTATAGGGATTAAAACCAAAATGAAATTAAAATATATGGACCAAAAAGTTATGTTAACCCTAAAAATAATTGGTATGGGTATTTAGTTTAAAAGACCACTATCCTAAGATCATCAATCTTCAAATCCTTTCATCGTCAATCAATTTCAATTTCTTTTTCTAACGTAATATTATTAAGGGTTAAAGATCATTTAGACCAATGAACTATTTCCAAAGGTTCAATTTGGCCAACAAACAATAAGTGGTCTCATTCTAGCCAATGAACAATAAAAATGGTTCATTTTGGCCAATCAGTCACTGGAAAATACTAAAATACCCTTTGGGACTTAAGAAATATAATTTCTCGATTTGTGCGTGTCATCCTTGCGCAGGGGCCATGCTAATCTTCTCTGTATCGTTCCAATTTTATCGGATGTCCCCGAAGGGACAGAAATATAATTTCTGAATATGTGGGTCTCACATTTAAAAATAAAAAAATATCCACCCTACCCTACCCCACCTCTCCCTCTCTCCTCCCTTCTTCGGCTTCCTTCCTCCCTTCACCGTGCTTCACCTTTCTAAAAAAGAAGGGTGGTGTACAGTTAGGTATAAAAAGCTATTTCATCGTCAGTCTTTCCACTCCATCATATTCTCTTCTCTCATGCATCACCGTCTAAGATAAAAGAGAGAGAGAGAGAGAGAGAGAGAGAAAAGCTTGTTCATAATAATGGAAGGAAGGAAGGAAGGAAGATGATGAGAAGACAAGACCAGCGCGTAGAGGAAGAGGAAGAGGACGAAGAAGAATGTAAGGCGGCGAGGAAGCAAGTAGTAAGCAAAAGATTTGGGCCTCCTTTTCAACTGTCATGTTTCGCCGGAACCTCCGCACATGGCGGCGCCACCGGTAACCCTGTAAGAATGTAAGTCTCGCTTAAAGCGTGACTTCGCAGCCGGCTTCACCGATTGAAGCCCCGTAGGGACGTCGATTGGCTTGATTTTAGTGTGGAAAGGCATGACTCCAGATTAGGGCTCCTCAATTGGAATACATCATTAGAGCTAATTTTTGTAACTGGAAGGAACAATTAAAACGGAGATGAGGAAATAATGAAAAGCAAGTGTGTGTCTGTGAAATTCTAGGACTAATACAGTGTCGTATATAATCAGGAGCGAGAAAAAGAATGATATAAGTTGAAAAGTGTGGAAACTGGAAAGCAAGTGATTTTGGTTTTGTTTGTGCTTTGTATGATGAGGTGAGATTAGATATGGATAAAGTTGCGAAATAGGTGATAACACGATGAGATTATGTGGATGGTGGAGAAATGAAGGGAATTAGCGATCGTGGAGGCGTGAATTCCATAGGAGCGTGAATTGAAATATTTGGAAAGAACATGGAGGAGTCTGAGACGAGAGCATGCGCTGTACAGTGTATATGGCGATGGATTGGATTGTTCTGGAGGAAGGAATAGGATAAGGAAAAGAGGAAAAAGAGGAATAGGGTGGGTATTTGTTTAATTTTTAAATGTGGGACCCACATATTCAGAAATTATATTTCTTAAGTCATAAAGGTCCAGTGGCTCATTGGCCAAAATGAACCATTTTTATTGTTCATTGGCCAGAATGAGACCACTTATTGTTTATTGGCCAAATTGAACCTTTGGAAATAGTTCATAAATTCCAACAATAGTAGTCTTCTTGTTTAAAGAGTAACCTCAAGTTCATAAAATATAAATTACTTTGTCAACAAATTCATTAGAACGAGAGTGATGTTTAACTCATCTAATGTTTCGAAATGATTTTCTTTTACAATTTTGCCCATTATTTATGAGATTCCGGAAGATATGAAAAATACAATGACCATATTTGAGTATTAGTGACATAGACAAAATTGGCAAGCATAAATTATTCTCTCAATGATTTGCATTACAAAACGCAAGAAAATCCTCTAGAAACAACTTATATTCACTCTTTTACTTTCTATTTCTCCACTTTCCTTTCTCAAAGCCAAACACAACCATTACAATCAAGTTTCCAATACAATCGAAATTAAATTTCTATTTTCAACGCATTTAGTACATTCAATAAGCTTAAAATAGAGATAGTGGTAGTGCATTAAGATATGGGAAAATGACAAAAAAATGACACTTGAATTTGAGTTGGACAAAATGGGGTCTCCAATTCCAACTTGGACAAATAAGGGATAGTCCCCAATTTGTCCTAAATGAAATTTGTGACTTTGTGTCAAAAGAGTAGTGAATGACATATTCTAAAGTAGTTAATAGCGATACTTGAGTAATTATTGCGAATGGTAGTTAATAGCGATACTTGAGTACTTAACAGCAATACTTAAGTAGTTAATGGTTAACTACTCAAGTATCGCTGTTAACTACTTTAGAATATGTCATTCACTGCTCTTTGGCACAAAGTCACAAATTTCATTTAGAACAAATTGAGGACTATCCCTTATTTGTCCAAGTTGAAATTGGAGACCCAATTTTGTCCAACTCAAATTAAAGTGTCATTTTTGTCATTTTCCCTTAAGATATACACAGGGATGTGGCCATAAGGGGTTTAAATCATCTTTGGTGGTGATGGTGGTGAAAAGTAATTAGCCAAATATTATAGTATGCCTCAAATCTTTTGCCACATCCCCTATCATTGTTTTGTTCACATTCAAATGGAAAGGGATTAACTATATACTACCTCCATTCCTAAATATAAGATCATTTTCTCTAATTTAATTAGATTAAAGATGTTGAAATGTGAAAGTAATCTCGTATTTAGAAGAAGAGGGAGTAATTGATAAAAGGACAGGGAGTAATTGATAAAAGGAGTAATTGATAAAAACTGTAGGGTAGTCTACGAAATTTATCTATACACTTTAAGTGAACTATAACGGTTAAGATATAGTAGTATATCATTAATAACTGCTATCAAAGATCAAAACTTAATATACTGATATAGGCACACGTTAACAAGTTACATGCTGCTTCATCTCCTACAAAACTTCTTTCCAAATGGGATTCATTACTCAACGGCTCTTCTTACCTCCCTTCTTATTTCCTTTTTTCCATTTCCCACCACTGGGCCCATGACTTTCAAAGGCTTTATCTTTAGATTGCGCAGGATTTAACAAGTGCTTCACATTAAGGACGCCATTTTTAAAGTCACCACCACCTGACTTCAGACCCCTTTCCTCAGGTCTATGCTTCCCCATAGATCTTTTACTGCTATCACCTAGCCTTCCCCCGAATTGTCCAAGAATCAAACGCTACAATTCCCACAGAGGGGCAGATTGGTAAAAAATAGTCAGCAGGAGTAAAACACACAAACACACTAGTAAGATCATTTTTATGATCAGTTTTTCAGTGTTGGTGACTAAATAAAACTATCCATGAAATTTGTTAAGGCCGTCATAATTTCAAGCTCCAAGGCAAAGAGGTTCAGACCCGTTTTAAAGACTAGACACAAACACTCATCTTAGCAGTTTCCTTGAAAAGCTTGATATATTAGACTAAAAACAATGTAGACAGTGATGGACAAACCTTGTCCAATAAATGAAGGGTTAATATAATTGTTTGTCCTTATAGTTTGATCAAATTTTGAGTTTAGTCTCTGTAATATTAAATCATTACCCCACCCAGTAGGATAAGGCTCTGTAGTACTAATTTTAAATGATTAGTTATGGTTCCTACATTTCATAAGAACATGGTCTGGTTTAAGCATAGACATAAAAATCGAAACTCGTTAAAAGTTTAAGAGCCCATAGTTGAACTGAAACCAAATTTCATGATTAACTATAAGGATTAAAACCAGTGATTTGAACTTATAGGGACCAAAACCATAATTATATCTAGCTATAAGGACTAACAATGAAATTAACCTATAAGTAAATCATGTGACCAGCTATTCTTTTGAAATGCAACACCGCCATTTAAAAATACCTCTTGGAGCAATTGCTGCTCTCTCTCCTTCTGTTTCTTCATCCTTGGTCGTGCAACACTTAAAGGCAATCTCTGCTGCTTAGGAGCCTGCACAAGAAACAGAGAACAACATGAAATGTTTTCGCCCTATCTCCTAAGTTTACATTGTTTCATCGCACATGATGCAGAAAAAATTTACTCACCTTTCCACCAAGAGACACTACCTTCTTTTCTTCAATCTTTTTACGTTCTTTCCATGACATATGCGAGCAACCTGAAAAAATAACATAAGTTAGCACTATCAAGAGAAACATCAACAAGAAATTAGATGGCCAAGGTTCAACAGAAATCATATACAACAAAATAAACTATTATGAAACCATAAATTTAACATTAAAAAAATTATAGTGGGCCTTTCTTGACTTTAAAAATGAGAAGCAAATTGTGCTTTTTAAGTGGGGATGTAAATTACTCAATGAGCAAGAATGTCAAATATCATGTGGCTCCATTAAATCTCATGTGGCAATTGCCTTTATAGTTTTAACAGTTTGACTCAGTTGGGTTCTCTGCATATAACAAGTAAAAAATTGACGAAAGTTTATTGGGAAAATCACAATGAGGTCCCTCATAAGGCAATGAATCACATTTAGGTCACAAAGAATGGTAAAATTGAGTTGAAGCCAAATGTATATCATGATCATGTTAAAATATGAAAATTTGTACAATAGGGAATAAAAATTAACAAAAGGTAGAATAAGTTGGTCCAAAAGAGAACCAAAGAAATGTACCAAAATTTTCAACATCTTTCATAATCTTCCTTATGTCCATTTTTTTATCTTGTGTATCCATATGACCACCTAAAGATCCGTGCTTATCAACTTCTTTGTTCTTCTTGTACATTTTTCCTACCACTACCTGAAAGTTGAATGAAACGCCGTCAAGAAACAAACTTAAGTAAATGTTGAGACTCTGAAGCAATTCAGATCTGACAAGTACACAAATCAATGCCTTCATCAACCAAAACTTTGTGGCTGCACATGGAAGTTCTCTATTCTTTAACAAAATCATGACAATCCTAATAAGCAGAGTAGAAAAGAAAGAAAGATAATACTGCATAAATGATTGCAGTTTGCAGACATTGAATCATAAAATCAAGTGTTATACATTCTTAGCATTTTCTTATCAGTTACCTTCTGTTTCTTCATCCCTGGTTGTGCAACACTTAAAGGCGATCTCTGGTGCTTAGGAGGCTGTACAAGGAACAGGGAACAACATGAAATGTTTTTGCCCCATCTCCTAAGTTTATATTGTTTCATCGCACATGATGCAGAAAAAATTTACTCACCTTTAAACCAAGAGAAACTACCTTCTTTTCTTCAATCTTTTTACTTTCTTTCCCTGACATTTGTGAGGAGCCTGAAAAAATAACATAAGTTAGCAGTATCAAGAGAAACATCAACAAGAAATCAGATGGCCAAGGTTCAACAGAACTCATATACAACAGAAAAAACTATTTTGAAACCATAAATTTAACACAAAAATAGATATTGGGCCTTTCGGGACTTTCAAAATGAGAAGCAAACTGTGCTTTTAAAGTGGGGAGGAAAGTTACTCAACTAGCTAGAATGCCAGATACCATGTGGCTCCATTAAATCTTATGTGGCAATTGCCATTATAGATTTAACAGTTTGACTCACAGTTGGGTGGTTCTCTGCATATAAGTAAAAGTTGGCGAAAGTTTATTGGGAAAATCAAAATGGGGTTCATCATAAGGCAATTAATCACATTTACGTCACAAAGAATGGTAAAATTGAGTTGAAGTCTCAAGGGACTTGAGTGATATTAAATGGCTTATCATTGAGCTGTTAATACCAGCACCAGAGTCGTCAATGCAAGAGCTGCATTGACAACTCAAGGGGGCTTGTACTGACAATTCAATGAGAACTGAATGACAAGTCATTTAATATCACCCAAGTCCCTTGGGACATCAATATAATTTGATTATTTTCTGGGACCTAAATATGATTAATTGTCTTATGAGGGACCTCATTCTGAGTTAAAAGGATCATTCTTCACACCATTCAAATTTTAAGGAGGTTATACATACTTTAGCCAAATACAAAAGAAAGGTATAATTAACCAGAAAAGAAAGGTATAATTAACCAGGATGGTAAAATTGGAATCTTAAAGAGTATCATGTTTATTCATTACCAAATATGTATATTTATGCTGCAACATATCAGACCAAGGAAATCAAGACCCACATATTCAAATTATATGACAAAGAATTCAAGAACCCACAACTTTGTGTAGTTTGAACTCCTGTTTACATTCTCCAAAGAGAACCAGAGCACAACAAAATAAGCCAAAAGTGTATCATGATCATGTCAAAATATAAAAATTTATACAATAGGGGATAAAAATTAGCAACGGAAGAATAAGTTGGTCCAAAAGAGAACCAAAGAAATGTACCAAAAATTTCAAAATCTTTCATAATCTTCCTTTTGCCCCTTTCTTGATCTTGTGTATCCATATGACCACGTGAAGATCTGTGCTTATCATTTTGTTTGTTCTTCTTGTACATTATTCCTAGCACTACCTGAAGGTCGAATGAAAGGTTGTCAAGGAACAAACTAAAGAAAATGTTGAAACTCTGAAGCAATTCAGATCTGACAAGTACACAAATTGATGCCTTCATCGTGGCTGCACATGGAAGTTCTCTATTCTTTAACAAAATAATGACAATCCTATTGAGCAGAGTAGAAAAGAAAGAAAAATAATACTGCATAAATGATTGCAGTTTGCAGACATTGAATCATAAAATCAAGCGTTACACATTATTTGCATTTTCTTATCAGTTACATCATTTAACATACATTTCTATGATACTTTTTCCCCTCAAATTGAAGAAAAGCAAATACAGCTTCACTTCAATATCAATTACACTTTCTTTCTTTATTTTTAAGTAAGAAATAAGAAAAAACAGGGTATAGTTGTGTGAAAGGAAAAAGGGCTCACGGTTTCTTTCTATAATTGATAGTCTATTTACAAATATAATATTTTTAACTGGATTCCAAAGACATTGCAAGTTTGCAACAGAAGATCAATTAACAGCACGCAAGAGTCAAATTCAACTTTTGGTTAGTGCCTAAACCATTGCTAATTACTCCAATCATTTCCTCACATGACTTTCTCTTCCCCTGCTACCATCCTACCTTTAAAATACCAACACGAACAGAGCTCTCTCCCTACATTGTTTGCTTTTTAATAAAGCATGCATTTCAAACTCACCTCCTATGTATCAAATTAAATACATATTCATCTTTGAAACTAAAACCAGATGTTCCGTGCTTGATTTATATTCATTTCAGATTTCAATATCCCCTCCAAATAAAGTAGGAGTTTAATGTATAACAATGGTCAGGAAGCAAACATTAGTCACTGCCCAAGTGAAAAATCCAGTTTTGAATTTTTTTTCTGTGTCCAAAGGTGAACCCCATAATGAAAAAGTTAACAATGTTCACATATCATCCAACTCTTTATCTATCCTGTGAAAAACTAGGATCAGAATATAAGATCCTAAGAAAAGAAATCAGGAAAAATTAGACCATCCCCACAAAACAACCCCATTCAAGCTTCTTTGCCCAGTCATTCAACTGCCTCTGCAAGCTTCCCTGCATGCCACCTGTCCAATCCAATTAGACTCGCCTCACTTTCTTTCTGCCACCTGTCCACTTTCTCTCCTTTTTTAAACTGCACATTCTAATTGCCATCTTCACTTATCTCACCCATGATTCCAAACTTTCGTGGGATCCAACTGTGACAGAATTCTCAATATCCCTTAGCCTAGCACAATTAGACTTGTACGTACGTACGTACGTCTCTTCCCCTTCTATTCTTTTGAGCCCTATATTTAATTAATTAATTAATTTGTTCTTATATGGAATTTCTAGTCTCTGAATATCTCTCTACTTACCAATTAGGGTCCTTATACTAGTGAGTGAGTCCTGCTGACTATTCATCATGGTATGTATCCACTAACTCCATCTATCACATAACTCGTTACTACATCTATGATATGATGGTAGATAGGTTGTGATGTGCAGTAATTAATTAGAAATAAGTTGAGAGTAGGAAAAGTAGTACTATTACTATTACTAGGGTTCAAATGAATGGGAAAGAATGCGAATTGAAAGATAGTGGAAAAGGAAAAGAAGATATGAGAAAGGGAATGGTAACATTACGAAGCAAATGCTGCTCTTGCTTGCTTCCTGGATGGGATGAGATGGGATGGGATGAGATGAGATGAGATGAGAAGAGATGGTGCGAGTGCGTTGCGTGAGAAGAGAAAGGAAGAAGAGAATAGAGAGCCGCCTCCTCTGCTTATTTCTTCAACGGCGATCCTCAATCTCTCTCTCTGCCCTAAAACCTCAAAACCCACACAAAATTAAATTAAATAGTTGTAATTCAAAACTTCTAGGGTTAAATATCAATATGGCCACCAAACAATATCGTATGTATCAATATGGCCACCAAACAATTTATGGTATCAATATGGCCACCAGACAATTTAAAAGACCCATTTTAGCCAACACAGTTAAAAACTCTTTAACACCATTAGAATAAATGCCAAGTAAGCATGTTTTAATAACATGTGGCAGGTGACTGTTTTGTTTAGTGACGTGGCATTTTGGCTCATTTTAGTGACGTGGCATGATCAAAGTTTTCTTTTTTTATTAATTAATTAATTAGGAATTACTAAAGATCTGGAAATAAATAATAGATATATTACTTTTTTTTGCCAACATATATACTCCCTCCGGTCCTATTTATAAGTCGCCAACCGCCCAAATTGCACATACCAAGGAATGGAGGTTAATGGAAGTTGAGTCATTAAATTGGTCTTATTTTTTTTGTCTTTTCCATTTTTGCACATACTCTCTCTTCTCATCTTCCAATGTCCATTTTCCAATGCTAAGGGTATATTAGGAAAGTTATAATAAATGAGTTAGTTAATATTAGTTGGTGACTTATATTAAGGACCAAAATTTAGTGGCGGTTGACGACTTATAAATAGGACCGGAGGGAGTACTTGTTAAATAATGGATAAACTAGGGCAAATAATGAATTGGGATTCCATACCACTAAGACGAGAAAAGCAAAGCCATGGAAGGAGTTCTTGATGAAAATTCTGTAAGGCCAATAGATTAGGCTTTCGAGGGATAGCTGTGAACGTTGGGACCTTTGATTTGGGATTGCGACGCTGAGTTGAACTTGCGAGGGAGGAAGGACGAAAGTTCAGCTTCGATTTAACAGCATTTAGTTTTACTGAAGGAGCAAGTAAGGAGACCCACTGCCATATATCCCCAATGTAGCAGCATTTTTCCCATTCAAATTAGGAAATTAACTTGAATAAAAAAAATTACAGAAGAGGAAGCCGACAAGGAGGAGGAGGGCGCCATGTTTTCAGATTTCTTATCAATACTTCGAATTTCTCGGATCTTCGTTCGTTAGGCGTTCTCAGGCTTCGCAGAGTCAAGGGATTCAATTTCTTTGTAGTTTTCTCAGGCTTCGTTCGTTGCTTTCAGATTTTTTTTAATAAAACACTTAAACACGTATGAGTTTGACATGACACTTATTTTGACAGACCTGGGCCTCTCATTAAGGATGTTAAGGAGTTTATAACAGAGTTGGTTAAAATGAACCTTTTAAATTGTTGAGTGGCCAGAATGATACCATAAATTGTTTGGTGGCCAGATTGATACTTTAGAAATTGTTTGGTGGCCATATTGATATTTAACCCAAACTTCTACTCTTTTACTTTTATTTTCTCTCTCTCATAACTCTCCAATTTTAATTGGGAAAACGACAATAAAATCTTTTTTATTCTTTTTTTTTTGCATTGATGGCTCTCAATTATATAATAAAGTATGTTTAGAAAACTATGGATTCACCAGTAAAGGTTGGTCCAGTTGGTAAAGGGGTTTGACTCATAACTATGTGGTTGTGACTTGTGAGTTCGAATCCCGCCGATGTGAGGAACTTGTTGGTGGGCTTTGTAAGCTCTCAAAGAGCCCGGAGGCCTGCCCTGGCCCTGGTGAGCCCCGGGAGGCCGGGACCCAACTTACCTAAACCTTTTGTTATAAAAAAAAAGAAAACTATGGATTCATTAGTTCCCAAACACAAGTAATAGGGGGAAACATTGGAGGTGTGGAGGAAGACTTAAATATAGATTATCAAAATTATGATTTGAAGGAAGAAGAGAAAATATATATATATATATATATTATATATATATATATATATATATATATATATATATATATATATATATATATATATATATAAAAGGAAATACAATCAATCAAATAATGATTAAAATAGTGATTGTTTATCAAAATATATTGAAATTCGTGGCTGTCACCCAAGAGGGGGGGGTGAATTGGGTGAGGGAATAAAAACTTAAACTCTTTTCGAAAGACTGCTTGTGCTCGGTGATGATGATAATAAATAATGCTATGCACAAGTCAGTATGCTATGTGATGCAAAATAGAATGATCAAGTATAAGTATATGCACACATAAATTTATCCTGGTTCGGTCACCCAGACCTACATCCAGTCCCCAGGCTACACCTGAGATTTCCAATCCACTATTCTTGTTTAAACCGGGCACAAGAGAAGCCTTTACACTTTAGGTTTTACGAGCACGGGTTCACCTAACAACCCACAGGTTTTACAACGGGTTCACCTGCAAACCTTACCGCAAGTTTTACGGGATCACTTGCAACCTTACAAACGCAAGTTTTACGGGCTAACTTGCAACCTATGGAGATTTAGAAAACCTTCTAAATGCTCCCCCTTACAAAATGTAAGATTACAATTATGTTCACTCTATGAACTGATTTTGTTAAACACTTAAGCTCAAAACTAACTCTCTCAAAGAGTGGATGATGTTACTCACTTAAGTACAAATGAATCACTCTCTAAGAATATTACATATCAAAGTCCGAGAGTAGAAGATGAGAGGAATGTAGAATAGTGTTTTTCAGATAATAGCCCTGTTCTCTCTCTCTTTTTCAAGCCCCCCCTTCAGAAATGAAGAACATCCCTTTTATACCAGTCTCTGAATATCTAGCCGTTGGAGAGGCAATAAGATCGTTTGATTATAGACGTTGGGGCCTTGTTTACGTTGTCCTCATTAATGCACAGCAGGGTTGACTTTGCTTTATCTGAAAAGGTGCTCTGACCATGCTGTTCTGTCAACACTGTTCTGACAATACTATTCTGACAAAAGTCGTTCTGACATCTGAACACTTTGTACGGTCCGACTCTTGCTTGCTGTCAGAGAGGACTTCGTTCCTCAAGCATAAGTCCAGGATGTTAAGAGACTCACTATCGGAAGCTCTCTTGCTATCTGAAGCTCGTGGACTCTAACATTTTGCTTGCTATCACATAGAGGAACTTTGTCTTCCAAGCACTTGTCCATGAATGATAAGAGTGCTTTGCTATTGGATCCTCTCTTGCTATCAGAAGCTCTCTTATGGACTCTGACTCTTGTGGGCAGTATGAGCTTTGACACCTTGAGTGAATCTTCAGATTATGTTCTCATACTCCTCATGCTTGGTAGGTAACAATGTTGTTTGAATGTGTCTGTTATCCTCTTGTTACCGTTGGAAGGAACATCTTCTTAAATGCTTCAGCAGGGTTGACTTGCTTTATCTCTGAAAAGTAGTCCTGACACCTCTGCTCTGTTAAAAGCATTCTGACACTGCATCTCTTTGAACGTTCAGACATTCTGATTGCTTGCGGAAGCAACTTCTCATCCGGAAGCAACCTTACTGAGTGTGCTGCACTTGAACGTTAGTTTAGCAATATAATCATATAGTCTCATGCAGTGGGTGATCCTAAGTCTAAGGTGTATCCGGAAGCACTTCTACATCCGGAAGTAAATTCACTTGATGAGGGATTTAGTTCACCATGACTTGCTCTCGCTTAGTCTATTTCATTCCACCACTCAGCGCTAGTCACTGAGCTATCGGAAGCACTTTTACTTGACGTGGTGAATTCACTGACGCTTAGGGTGAAATCTATTCTATCAGTCTGCGCCAGTCAAGATCTAACAGGAAGCAACTTCACTTGATGTTGCATTTCCGCTGACGCTCGGGGTTATATCTAGTCTATCAACCTGCGCCAGTCTAAATCTAATAGGAAGTGCTTTCACTCGGCGAAGTAGACTTACTGACGCTTGGGGTAATAACTATTCTATTGCTCTGCGCCAGTCTAAGTCTAACAGGAAGCGCTTCACTTGGGGAAGTAGACTCACTGACGCTTGGGGTAATATCTATTCTGTCGCTCTGCGCCAGTCTAATTCTAACAGGAAGCGCTTTCACTTGGGGAAGTAGACTCACTGTCGCTTGGAGTAATATCTATTCTATCGCTCTGCGCCAGTCTAAGTCTAACAGGAAGCAAACTCACTTCCGATTGAAACATAGCTTAGTCTTAAGGTTTTGTGTACCTAATTCTCATGGACTAAGTTAAATCCCTAGTGAGTTACTCGCTGCCGCTGGGGGATGACACATTTATCCGCGTGCGCGAGTCCTAGTCTATCCGGAAGTGATTCCGCATCCGTGAGCGCTAGTCTTGATTCATTCGGAAGTGAATCTGCATCCGGTTGTGACTCTAGTGCTAATACTTCCGGAAATGATCTTGCATTCACAAGTGATCTAACTCAGGGTTCTAACCATGTCATCTAATCCTTCCTAAGTGTTAATTATGTTCTTTTAAGTACTAGACCATATCATACCTAAGTCACCATCAAAACTTAAGATTCTAACATTCTCCCCCTTTTTGATGATGACAAACCCATAGATGACTAGAGAACATAATTAAACTTAGATCATTTCCAGAGCTATATTTCATTCCCAGTTCTCTCCCCAGATATCTTATCTTTCAGCTCTAGACATCTCATGTCTCATCTCTAGACATCTCGTGTCTCATTTCTCTCCCCCTTTTGGCTTCATCAAAATTCAACAAGTGCAAGCTAGCCTTAGGGATGGGGATACTTCTATCGTTCTCCTAGGAATGGGCTTTCTACCTAATATTTCTCCCTATTCTTCCTAAATATTATGTAGGATAACTAAACAGTGTGAGACAGAAGGAAGAAAATATTGATTCAGTATTCTAAGTGTGTTTACTCTCCCTAACCATTATGCAAGATAACAGAACATGTTTTGCAAGAATTAAGTCTAGATCAAAACATACAAAAACAGTTCTCTTTTTGAAGGTGAAAGTTCCTTTTTAAATATAAAAGACATCAAAAGTAATTTTGACCTTCTTGAAATGATTAACATGATATCAAAATAATTTTGGTGCGTTTAAAATGATGATTATGATATCAATTGAAAATTTGTGATTTTTAAATTCGTGATACCAAATGAAATCAAATGAAATATGTGAGTTTGAACTTGTGATATCAAATGAAATGATTGAATGCCAAGTGAAATTTGTGATACCATGTGAAAAATGAAATCAAGTCAAATGAAATTTGTGAGTTTAAAGTGCCAAAAATAATTTCAAAATAATTGCATCACAGCATCTCAAGAGTTTATTATCTATGACAGCATGCAACTCTCTATTTTCAAGGGATCATTATCGAGTAATGTCCTTTACTTCTCTTCTATATTAAGGTTAATCATTACTGAATCAAGAAAGGAAGCATATAAGAGAGGTATGTTATCAATTTACTTTCCAGCGTGTCATATAAAGGATACAGATGTGTGAGCTAGGATGATTTTCTAAAGCAGTGAATGATTTTGAAGTCAATGCAGATTGAGCAAAGAAATCCTAAATTGACACCCTTACCAATGCCATGTATGCATCATATATAAGAGATGGTAAGGTGTAGATGTTACCACAGATGAGGAATCTCCAGACTCTATTAGACTCATGAATCTTAATCATATGCAGATAAGCATGCTTCCTGACATCTTCAAGAGATGTGCTATCTCAAGTGGAAACCCCTAGTGCAAGTGCTTTGATGATTCGCTTCGGCAAGCTGAGCTACAACCAAAAGCAGACATGACTGGGCAGTCACTCTACTCTTCCCATGGTTCAATAGTTGGCCTGCTATCGAAAGCGCTGATTGTTGCGAAAGCATCCTTGCTCAAACTTGATGATTGGGCCTTCATGTGCTTGAGGAAACAAGTGCTTTTCTGATGGTCAGTGAAAGAACTTAAGATTTAACATTGGAGACCATCCTCTGGACATTCAAGTCAATCTGTGTTAATCACCACAAGTTAATAATTTTAAGAAATCATGCTTGCTAGTTGGTTTAAGAAAATATGAACAATGATTATGTGAAAACTAATTTTGAAATTGTCTATACGTTCACATAGTTTCACTATCAAGACATGAACTCTATTTATACTCTCATAGATAAATATCAATGTTATAGTACAAAGAGTATCAAACAGGTGGCATACTTTCAGAGTTTCATAAGCAAGTATAGTTCAATAAATATGCCTCAAGGATGTTCATGTTAGATCATGAAGACATGTGAATTTTTAACATAATGAAATTTTGAAAAATCTTCATCCTCACAAAAATGAAATACTGGAAATTTTCATGCTCACAGAATAGTTTGATTTTAAGACTAAATTCGGTTTACAAAAACAACCAAATTTCAGCATATGATTACGAGAATAATTTCCGAATTTTTGCTCAAGTTCTTCTAGATATGCTCAGTGTGATCTCACTGTTCTTAGGATATCAACAAGCTTGAAATTAATACAGATTATAGCATGCTTGTGATTCTATGCCATGTTTTACAGATCTTAGCAGAGTTCAATTCAAGGCATTTCCTAAGATTTCTAATGCATGTCAGACAAGAGAGAGTCTATCCATTTAATTTCACAACAGAATATGTAAGGGATAGAAATGCTCATGTGTATTGGCGAGAGTTTCTCAGGGTTGGTATAGCCATTCCACACATCTTGATAAGAGACATTTTCGTTGTCATTCTCTCTTGGTTATATTCATTGTTCAAGCTTCAATAATCTGTGTCAACATTCTTAAACCACAAACTTGAACTGAGATCATTAGTAGATTGAGAACTTAAAGATGTAATTAAGAGGGATGTATTGTTCTCGAAACCATAGCTGCTTATGCATTGAAAAGCTTGATGCAAGAGATACCACATGAAATGGAAAATCAGAAATAACTTTTGAGTGCTATCATGAGGTATGGTTGTCATGTAGATTTAAAGAAGATCAGAATTTGTTTTGAAAGTTTGTATATCAAAAGGATCTTTCAAAAATCAAGGTGAATGCATAAACTATTTTCTTTCATGAAAGACGCCCTTAAAAGATTCGCTAAGCATATATGAGTAAAACTGTTAAGCCCATCATGCATTTACTACCCAAGTGATTGTTCGAGTAAAGAGGAAGGTAGGAATGATATCACCATCTATGCGTGACGAATGCTTATCAAGACTTGACTGATTGTTCAGATGAGATAAAGTCCTGAGTCTTGCTGAACCTCGGAATTGCCTTTCCCAAGAAGATCTTCTATACTTATCCTTGGTTCGAAGCACTTTCTTCTGAGAGTTAAGATTCAAGTGCCTTTTCAATGTTGATCGAGGAGTCCACTCTCTCTTGTTCTTCTCAGGATAGTTGAATGGAACTTTGTGATAGCTCATCCTTGAGACAGAACCATTGTTCCTGGTGGTTGCAGATTGCATCGCCACGAGTTCTCTCCTTTGGGGTAAGAGAAACTCTTGATCTTTCCTGCACAAGTAAGGCACTAGGAGGATGTTTTGGTACCCATTTGTACTTGGGTCCTACTTGGTTAGCACTGGACCTTACTTGTCCTTTAGGAATCCATACAAATTTATTTCTCACATTTAGATTTCTTCTAAGACTGCATGTGTGAGAAATATGTCCTAATCTACCACAATAATGACAGATAATGGAATGATAATCAAAATGGGGTTTTCTATCATTATCATGATTAGTTTTCTTTAGAAAAGCTTTTTGTTCCTTTGAAATCTCAGTTTCTTTTGAAAGCTCTTCTTTTTCCTTCAACAAGTGTTTACAATCAAAACATTTTTCAAGACATGTTGAAGTTTTCCCTGCCGATCGTGGGCTAACTATCGGAACCACTAATTCTTTAAAAGAAACCTTGGAAACTTTGGACGTAGAAGAAGAAATTAGTTTTTGCAAGTTTCCTATCTTTTTCTTTTAAGCCTAGAAGTTCTTTTGCAAGTTTACAATATTCGGTATATAACTCATTGTATGCATCTTGCAATTTAGAAAGTTCAAGTTCAGATCCAGATACCTCACTTTCTGAATCTTCTAGGCAGAAATGGATACTCTCCTCACTGAAGCCTGCTTCCTCAATATCAGCTTCCAGAAGCTCATCAGTAGATGATCCATAACGAGCACGAGTTGAGCTTTGGACAGCTGTGCTTTCAAGAGATGGGTTAGAAGCATATATCACATCAAGAGTATTCCAAATGTCTTTAGCACTAGAGCAATGTTTGATTTTCTGGAAATCATTTTCAGTTAAGCCTTTGTATAAAATTTGCATTGCTCTAATATTTAAGGAAAACAAATTTTTCTCCTTTTCAGTCCAGTTTCCTCTAGGTTTGAAATCAAAATCATTTTCAAAAATATCCCACATTTTCAAACTAGTGGATTGTATAAAACTTTCCATTCTTGCTTTCCACCAACAAAAATCAATATTTTCTAACACAGGTGGAATGGTATGATTAAAGCCTTTGGAAAACATTTTAACCCAAATCAGCCAAGGTCTTTACACTTGAGATCGTTGGATCCTTTAAACAAGTGACCTGCTCTGATACCAAATGAAATTCGTGGCTGTCACCCAAGAGGGGGGGTGAATTGGGTGAGGGAATAAAAACTTAAACTCTTTTCGAAAGACTGCTTGTGCTCGGTGATGATGATAATAAATAATGCTATGCACAAGTCAGTATGCTATGTGATGCTAAATAGAATGATCAAGTATAAGTATATGCACACATAAATTTATCCTGGTTCGGTCACCCAGACCTACATCCAGTCCCCAGGCTACACCTGAGATTTCCAATCCACTATTCTTGTTTAAACCGGGCACAAGAGAAGCCTTTACACTTTAGGTTTTACGAGCACGGGTTCACCTAACAACCCACAGGTTTTACAACGGGTTCACCTGCAAACCTTACCGCAAGTTTTACGGGATCACTTGCAACCTTACAAACGCAAGTTTTACGGGCTAACTTGCAACCTATGGAGATTTAGAAAACCTTCTAAATGCTCCCCCTTACAAAATGTAAGATTACAATTATGTTCACTCTATGAACTGATTTTGTTAAACACTTAAGCTCAAAACTAACTCTCTCAAAGAGTGGATGATGTTACTCACTTAAGTACAAATGAATCACTCTCTAAGAATATTACATATCAAAGTCCGAGAGTAGAAGATGAGAGGAATGTAGAATAGTGTTTTTCAGATAATAGCCCTGTTCTCTCTCTCTTTTTCAAGCCCCCCCTTCAGAAATGAAGAACATCCCTTTTATACCAGTCTCTGAATATCTAGCCGTTGGAGAGGCAATAAGATCGTTTGATTATAGACGTTGGGGCCTTGTTTACGTTGTCCTCATTAATGCACAGCAGGGTTGACTTTGCTTTATCTGAAAAGGTGCTCTGACCATGCTGTTCTGTCAACACTGTTCTGACAATACTATTCTGACAAAAGTCGTTCTGACATCTGAACACTTTGTACGGTCCGACTCTTGCTTGCTGTCAGAGAGGACTTCGTTCCTCAAGCATAAGTCCAGGATGTTAAGAGACTCACTATCGGAAGCTCTCTTGCTATCTGAAGCTCGTGGACTCTAACATTTTGCTTGCTATCACATAGAGGAACTTTGTCTTCCAAGCACTTGTCCATGAATGATAAGAGTGCTTTGCTATTGGATCCTCTCTTGCTATCAGAAGCTCTCTTATGGACTCTGACTCTTGTGGGCAGTATGAGCTTTGACACCTTGAGTGAATCTTCAGATTATGTTCTCATACTCCTCATGCTTGGTAGGTAACAATGTTGTTTGAATGTGTCTGTTATCCTCTTGTTACCGTTGGAAGGAACATCTTCTTAAATGCTTCAGCAGGGTTGACTTGCTTTATCTCTGAAAAGTAGTCCTGACACCTCTGCTCTGTTAAAAGCATTCTGACACTGCATCTCTTTGAACGTTCAGACATTCTGATTGCTTGCGGAAGCAACTTCTCATCCGGAAGCAACCTTACTGAGTGTGCTGCACTTGAACGTTAGTTTAGCAATATAATCATATAGTCTCATGCAGTGGGTGATCCTAAGTCTAAGGTGTATCCGGAAGCACTTCTACATCCGGAAGTAAATTCACTTGATGAGGGATTTAGTTCACCATGACTTGCTCTCGCTTAGTCTATTTCATTCCACCACTCAGCGCTAGTCACTGAGCTATCGGAAGCACTTTTACTTGACGTGGTGAATTCACTGACGCTTAGGGTGAAATCTATTCTATCAGTCTGCGCCAGTCAAGATCTAACAGGAAGCAACTTCACTTGATGTTGCATTTCCGCTGACGCTCGGGGTTATATCTAGTCTATCAACCTGCGCCAGTCTAAATCTAATAGGAAGTGCTTTCACTCGGCGAAGTAGACTTACTGACGCTTGGGGTAATAACTATTCTATTGCTCTGCGCCAGTCTAAGTCTAACAGGAAGCGCTTCACTTGGGGAAGTAGACTCACTGACGCTTGGGGTAATATCTATTCTGTCGCTCTGCGCCAGTCTAATTCTAACAGGAAGCGCTTTCACTTGGGGAAGTAGACTCACTGTCGCTTGGAGTAATATCTATTCTATCGCTCTGCGCCAGTCTAAGTCTAACAGGAAGCAAACTCACTTCCGATTGAAACATAGCTTAGTCTTAAGGTTTTGTGTACCTAATTCTCATGGACTAAGTTAAATCCCTAGTGAGTTACTCGCTGCCGCTGGGGGATGACACATTTATCCGCGTGCGCGAGTCCTAGTCTATCCGGAAGTGATTCCGCATCCGTGAGCGCTAGTCTTGATTCATTCGGAAGTGAATCTGCATCCGGTTGTGACTCTAGTGCTAATACTTCCGGAAATGATCTTGCATTCACAAGTGATCTAACTCAGGGTTCTAACCATGTCATCTAATCCTTCCTAAGTGTTAATTATGTTCTTTTAAGTACTAGACCATATCATACCTAAGTCACCATCAAAACTTAAGATTCTAACATTCTCCCCCTTTTTGATGATGACAAACCCATAGATGACTAGAGAACATAATTAAACTTAGATCATTTCCAGAGCTATATTTCATTCCCAGTTCTCTCCCCAGATATCTTATCTTTCAGCTCTAGACATCTCATGTCTCATCTCTAGACATCTCGTGTCTCATTTCTCTCCCCCTTTTGGCTTCATCAAAATTCAACAAGTGCAAGCTAGCCTTAGGGATGGGGATACTTCTATCGTTCTCCTAGGAATGGGCTTTCTACCTAATATTTCTCCCTATTCTTCCTAAATATTATGTAGGATAACTAAACAGTGTGAGACAGAAGGAAGAAAATATTGATTCAGTATTCTAAGTGTGTTTACTCTCCCTAACCATTATGCAAGATAACAGAACATGTTTTGCAAGAATTAAGTCTAGATCAAAACATACAAAAACAGTTCTCTTTTTGAAGGTGAAAGTTCCTTTTTAAATATAAAAGACATCAAAAGTAATTTTGACCTTCTTGAAATGATTAACATGATATCAAAATAATTTTGGTGCGTTTAAAATGATGATTATGATATCAATTGAAAATTTGTGATTTTTAAATTCGTGATACCAAATGAAATCAAATGAAATATGTGAGTTTGAACTTGTGATATCAAATGAAATGATTGAATGCCAAGTGAAATTTGTGATACCATGTGAAAAATGAAATCAAGTCAAATGAAATTTGTGAGTTTAAAGTGCCAAAAATAATTTCAAAATAATTGCATCACAGCATCTCAAGAGTTTATTATCTATGACAGCATGCAACTCTCTATTTTCAAGGGATCATTATCGAGTAATGTCCTTTACTTCTCTTCTATATTAAGGTTAATCATTACTGAATCAAGAAAGGAAGCATATAAGAGAGGTATGTTATCAATTTACTTTCCAGCGTGTCATATAAAGGATACAGATGTGTGAGCTAGGATGATTTTCTAAAGCAGTGAATGATTTTGAAGTCAATGCAGATTGAGCAAAGAAATCCTAAATTGACACCCTTACCAATGCCATGTATGCATCATATATAAGAGATGGTAAGGTGTAGATGTTACCACAGATGAGGAATCTCCAGACTCTATTAGACTCATGAATCTTAATCATATGCAGATAAGCATGCTTCCTGACATCTTCAAGAGATGTGCTATCTCAAGTGGAAACCCCTAGTGCAAGTGCTTTGATGATTCGCTTCGGCAAGCTGAGCTACAACCAAAAGCAGACATGACTGGGCAGTCACTCTACTCTTCCCATGGTTCAATAGTTGGCCTGCTATCGAAAGCGCTGATTGTTGCGAAAGCATCCTTGCTCAAACTTGATGATTGGGCCTTCATGTGCTTGAGGAAACAAGTGCTTTTCTGATGGTCAGTGAAAGAACTTAAGATTTAACATTGGAGACCATCCTCTGGACATTCAAGTCAATCTGTGTTAATCACCACAAGTTAATAATTTTAAGAAATCATGCTTGCTAGTTGGTTTAAGAAAATATGAACAATGATTATGTGAAAACTAATTTTGAAATTGTCTATACGTTCACATAGTTTCACTATCAAGACATGAACTCTATTTATACTCTCATAGATAAATATCAATGTTATAGTACAAAGAGTATCAAACAGGTGGCATACTTTCAGAGTTTCATAAGCAAGTATAGTTCAATAAATATGCCTCAAGGATGTTCATGTTAGATCATGAAGACATGTGAATTTTTAACATAATGAAATTTTGAAAAATCTTCATCCTCACAAAAATGAAATACTGGAAATTTTCATGCTCACAGAATAGTTTGATTTTAAGACTAAATTCGGTTTACAAAAACAACCAAATTTCAGCATATGATTACGAGAATAATTTCCGAATTTTTGCTCAAGTTCTTCTAGATATGCTCAGTGTGATCTCACTGTTCTTAGGATATCAACAAGCTTGAAATTAATACAGATTATAGCATGCTTGTGATTCTATGCCATGTTTTACAGATCTTAGCAGAGTTCAATTCAAGGCATTTCCTAAGATTTCTAATGCATGTCAGACAAGAGAGAGTCTATCCATTTAATTTCACAACAGAATATGTAAGGGATAGAAATGCTCATGTGTATTGGCGAGAGTTTCTCAGGGTTGGTATAGCCATTCCACACATCTTGATAAGAGACATTTTCGTTGTCATTCTCTCTTGGTTATATTCATTGTTCAAGCTTCAATAATCTGTGTCAACATTCTTAAACCACAAACTTGAACTGAGATCATTAGTAGATTGAGAACTTAAAGATGTAATTAAGAGGGATGTATTGTTCTCGAAACCATAGCTGCTTATGCATTGAAAAGCTTGATGCAAGAGATACCACATGAAATGGAAAATCAGAAATAACTTTTGAGTGCTATCATGAGGTATGGTTGTCATGTAGATTTAAAGAAGATCAGAATTTGTTTTGAAAGTTTGTATATCAAAAGGATCTTTCAAAAATCAAGGTGAATGCATAAACTATTTTCTTTCATGAAAGACGCCCTTAAAAGATTCGCTAAGCATATATGAGTAAAACTGTTAAGCCCATCATGCATTTACTACCCAAGTGATTGTTCGAGTAAAGAGGAAGGTAGGAATGATATCACCATCTATGCGTGACGAATGCTTATCAAGACTTGACTGATTGTTCAGATGAGATAAAGTCCTGAGTCTTGCTGAACCTCGGAATTGCCTTTCCCAAGAAGATCTTCTATACTTATCCTTGGTTCGAAGCACTTTCTTCTGAGAGTTAAGATTCAAGTGCCTTTTCAATGTTGATCGAGGAGTCCACTCTCTCTTGTTCTTCTCAGGATAGTTGAATGGAACTTTGTGATAGCTCATCCTTGAGACAGAACCATTGTTCCTGGTGGTTGCAGATTGCATCGCCACGAGTTCTCTCCTTTGGGGTAAGAGAAACTCTTGATCTTTCCTGCACAAGTAAGGCACTAGGAGGATGTTTTGGTACCCATTTGTACTTGGGTCCTACTTGGTTAGCACTGGACCTTACTTGTCCTTTAGGAATCCATACAAATTTATTTCTCACATTTAGATTTCTTCTAAGACTGCATGTGTGAGAAATATGTCCTAATCTACCACAATAATGACAGATAATGGAATGATAATCAAAATGGGGTTTTCTATCATTATCATGATTAGTTTTCTTTAGAAAAGCTTTTTGTTCCTTTGAAATCTCAGTTTCTTTTGAAAGCTCTTCTTTTTCCTTCAACAAGTGTTTACAATCAAAACATTTTTCAAGACATGTTGAAGTTTTCCCTGCCGATCGTGGGCTAACTATCGGAACCACTAATTCTTTAAAAGAAACCTTGGAAACTTTGGACGTAGAAGAAGAAATTAGTTTTTGCAAGTTTCCTATCTTTTTCTTTTAAGCCTAGAAGTTCTTTTGCAAGTTTACAATATTCGGTATATAACTCATTGTATGCATCTTGCAATTTAGAAAGTTCAAGTTCAGATCCAGATACCTCACTTTCTGAATCTTCTAGGCAGAAATGGATACTCTCCTCACTGAAGCCTGCTTCCTCAATATCAGCTTCCAGAAGCTCATCAGTAGATGATCCATAACGAGCACGAGTTGAGCTTTGGACAGCTGTGCTTTCAAGAGATGGGTTAGAAGCATATATCACATCAAGAGTATTCCAAATGTCTTTAGCACTAGAGCAATGTTTGATTTTCTGGAAATCATTTTCAGTTAAGCCTTTGTATAAAATTTGCATTGCTCTAATATTTAAGGAAAACAAATTTTTCTCCTTTTCAGTCCAGTTTCCTCTAGGTTTGAAATCAAAATCATTTTCAAAAATATCCCACATTTTCAAACTAGTGGATTGTATAAAACTTTCCATTCTTGCTTTCCACCAACAAAAATCAATATTTTCTAACACAGGTGGAATGGTATGATTAAAGCCTTTGGAAAACATTTTAACCCAAATCAGCCAAGGTCTTTACACTTGAGATCGTTGGATCCTTTAAACAAGTGACCTGCTCTGATACCAAATGAAATTCGTGGCTGTCACCCAAGAGGGGGGGTGAATTGGGTGAGGGAATAAAAACTTAAACTCTTTTCGAAAGACTGCTTGTGCTCGGTGATGATGATAATAAATAATGCTATGCACAAGTCAGTATGCTATGTGATGCTAAATAGAATGATCAAGTATAAGTATATGCACACATAAATTTATCCTGGTTCGGTCACCCAGACCTACATCCAGTCCCCAGGCTACACCTGAGATTTCCAATCCACTATTCTTGTTTAAACCGGGCACAAGAGAAGCCTTTACACTTTAGGTTTTACGAGCACGGGTTCACCTAACAACCCACAGGTTTTACAACGGGTTCACCTGCAAACCTTACCGCAAGTTTTACGGGATCACTTGCAACCTTACAAACGCAAGTTTTACGGGCTAACTTGCAACCTATGGAGATTTAGAAAACCTTCTAAATGCTCCCCCTTACAAAATGTAAGATTACAATTATGTTCACTCTATGAACTGATTTTGTTAAACACTTAAGCTCAAAACTAACTCTCTCAAAGAGTGGATGATGTTACTCACTTAAGTACAAATGAATCACTCTCTAAGAATATTACATATCAAAGTCCGAGAGTAGAAGATGAGAGGAATGTAGAATAGTGTTTTTCAGATAATAGCCCTGTTCTCTCTCTCTTTTTCAAGCCCCCCCTTCAGAAATGAAGAACATCCCTTTTATACCAGTCTCTGAATATCTAGCCGTTGGAGAGGCAATAAGATCGTTTGATTATAGACGTTGGGGCCTTGTTTACGTTGTCCTCATTAATGCACAGCAGGGTTGACTTTGCTTTATCTGAAAAGGTGCTCTGACCATGCTGTTCTGTCAACACTGTTCTGACAATACTATTCTGACAAAAGTCGTTCTGACATCTGAACACTTTGTACGGTCCGACTCTTGCTTGCTGTCAGAGAGGACTTCGTTCCTCAAGCATAAGTCCAGGATGTTAAGAGACTCACTATCGGAAGCTCTCTTGCTATCTGAAGCTCGTGGACTCTAACATTTTGCTTGCTATCACATAGAGGAACTTTGTCTTCCAAGCACTTGTCCATGAATGATAAGAGTGCTTTGCTATTGGATCCTCTCTTGCTATCAGAAGCTCTCTTATGGACTCTGACTCTTGTGGGCAGTATGAGCTTTGACACCTTGAGTGAATCTTCAGATTATGTTCTCATACTCCTCATGCTTGGTAGGTAACAATGTTGTTTGAATGTGTCTGTTATCCTCTTGTTACCGTTGGAAGGAACATCTTCTTAAATGCTTCAGCAGGGTTGACTTGCTTTATCTCTGAAAAGTAGTCCTGACACCTCTGCTCTGTTAAAAGCATTCTGACACTGCATCTCTTTGAACGTTCAGACATTCTGATTGCTTGCGGAAGCAACTTCTCATCCGGAAGCAACCTTACTGAGTGTGCTGCACTTGAACGTTAGTTTAGCAATATAATCATATAGTCTCATGCAGTGGGTGATCCTAAGTCTAAGGTGTATCCGGAAGCACTTCTACATCCGGAAGTAAATTCACTTGATGAGGGATTTAGTTCACCATGACTTGCTCTCGCTTAGTCTATTTCATTCCACCACTCAGCGCTAGTCACTGAGCTATCGGAAGCACTTTTACTTGACGTGGTGAATTCACTGACGCTTAGGGTGAAATCTATTCTATCAGTCTGCGCCAGTCAAGATCTAACAGGAAGCAACTTCACTTGATGTTGCATTTCCGCTGACGCTCGGGGTTATATCTAGTCTATCAACCTGCGCCAGTCTAAATCTAATAGGAAGTGCTTTCACTCGGCGAAGTAGACTTACTGACGCTTGGGGTAATAACTATTCTATTGCTCTGCGCCAGTCTAAGTCTAACAGGAAGCGCTTTCACTTGGGGAAGTAGACTCACTGACGCTTGGGGTAATATCTATTCTGTCGCTCTGCGCCAGTCTAATTCTAACAGGAAGCGCTTTCACTTGGGGAAGTAGACTCACTGTCGCTTGGAGTAATATCTATTCTATCGCTCTGCGCCAGTCTAAGTCTAACAGGAAGCAAACTCACTTCCGATTGAAACATAGCTTAGTCTTAAGGTTTTGTGTACCTAATTCTCATGGACTAAGTTAAATCCCTAGTGAGTTACTCGCTGCCGCTGGGGGATGACACATTTATCCGCGTGCGCGAGTCCTAGTCTATCCGGAAGTGATTCCGCATCCGTGAGCGCTAGTCTTGATTCATTCGGAAGTGAATCTGCATCCGGTTGTGACTCTAGTGCTAATACTTCCGGAAATGATCTTGCATTCACAAGTGATCTAACTCAGGGTTCTAACCATGTCATCTAATCCTTCCTAAGTGTTAATTATGTTCTTTTAAGTACTAGACCATATCATACCTAAGTCACCATCAAAACTTAAGATTCTAACATATATGATGGCAAATTAAAGCCACAAGAGCTAAAAAAGAAGTTGTTTAGAAAACAAAAGAAGGAATTAAATTAATAATAGTTAATCAAATTAATCAATTGTTAAGGTAAAAAATATACATTTGTTTTTTTATTACATAATATACATATGTTTTTAATAAAAAAAAAGTAATTCCTTACGTGCAGTGTACAAAAGTAATTATTAAAAAAATATTATTTGAAATTAATCGTTGATTATTCGTTGAATATTTACTAATTTAATAGTCAATAGTTAATTATAATAAATTATTGATTAATCAGGTTATGTTTATTTTAAAGAGAGTTAAAAAATATTGATACAAAAATTTCAAGTTGAATCCAGACGAAATAAAAATTAATAATAAAAGAAATTAAAAAAATGGAAACTTATTCTATTTGAATTGTTTTTTTACTTTAAATAATTAGGTAATCATGTGGTCCAAAAGAAAAAAAATCATGTGGTTCAATCATATTGTGGAAGTGGTTCAATAAAAATGTTGTCACCACTTTTAATATATATAATAATAGATATCCTCAATAAATATTTTTTTCATTGAAAATACAAATAAGTTTTCATAACCCAATCTAAAAACTTGTGTATTTTTAATCTAACATAAAAACTTATTCGTATTTTTGAAAAAGATAATTGGAGTTTTGATCCAAAAAAAAAGATAATTAGAGTTGGTGATCTATTGTGAAAAAATGGATATGTACTATTGAACTTAACTCATTAGTCAATGAGAAATCAAGGTGAAGAGCAATGAAAGGAGTTATTTAAGAATAAATTAATAATTAATGATAATTATATATTTGATGTAAATAGAATATCTCATATATTGTTATATAAAAAAAGAATATCTCATATATATATTTAATGGAGTATATGATTAACTTTTTTTTTATTAAAAGGCAAATATTATTAAAAAAGTACGTTAGTCCATACAGCAGAAATTACATACTTATAAACATCTGCATTATGTAATAAAAAAAGACTACGAAAACAAGTTGAAAGATAAGTGATATCTTGAAATAGCGATGATGGAGGACCCAAAGTCGATATTATCATAGCTTTGGATTTTGTTGGTAGTAAGAATATCAGGTCCTTCTCCTTTTGCATTCCTTAGCAGCTACAATTTTATGCAATATGGTACGAATGAAGAGAAACACCGCCTCCTTGTTAGAATGAATTATGACTTCCTGAAATTGCTCCTTCCAATAGAATGATCCCTCCTGTATGACCTGTAGCTGCATTGTCATAACACGCTGCAAACCATTTTTCGTAATATTGAAATTGCTACAAATTAACCAAGAAGAAGAGAGTATCAAATTAGGCAAATGAGAGGATATTGGCAACCATTGGTAACATCTCCCATGCCTCAAACCCGTTTGCTCCCTGATTTCCGCAAAACTAAGACTGCTATTTTGTTTCTGCAATCTGCATAACTGTAGAAATTGGTCACAGGATAAGGAACCTTTCCCATGTCGAACCATATTTCTATTTTCCCAGATATAATAAGCAGTCAAAACAACATCTTGTAAAAACTCTAGCCTTTGAGAAATTGCTCCTGCCCCTGAATGTTGCAAAAGAGAAAATAGCCAAGGTATAAAACCTCCTTGTTGCATAATTTCATCTGACCTGATATTCCATTTAAGAGAAAACCAACAACTCCTTGACCAAGGACACAAGAGGAATAGATGATCAATCGACTCAAAATCCTCCCCACAAAGAGCACATGGATCATTGAAAGGAACATGATGATTCCTAAGAACCTCCCCAATCGGGATAGCTTTGTTCATAATGCGCCACATTCTCAACTTGAATTTTGGCAATACATGAAGCTGCCATAAAACTTTCCATGCTGAAAATGACGGCACATCAAGTGAAGAGGGACAAAGAAGTTGATACGCTTTGGATACCTTGTAGTGACCATCACCAGAAGGCTTCCATATAAGAACATCTTTCCCACCATAAAAAGAAAAGTGATGTTTTTGGATCTGACTTACCTGTTCAGGAGAATATAAGGAGTGTAATAATGACACATTCCATTCCAAAATCCCTGATGTAGAATTATGCTTAATAAGATCTGCTACCAGCTGAATTTCGGGAGCAGAAACTGACAGCATAGGCCACCAAGCTTGGTGGTTGATTGGGATTTCTAATCCTGATCCTATTTTCCATCCCACATGATCTTCAATAATTTTTTTTTGAGGAAAAAATACCCCGCCATAATTGAGATAAGCCTGATCCTGAAGCAAATAATTTGCACTTCTCAGAACTAATAATCTTATGTCCCATAATTCTGTTGACAAAATAATTGTCACTATTCGAGATTACTCTCCAAAGATGCTTTGCCAATAAAACCTGGTTCTGAATTCCAAAACGCTTAATGCCCAAACCTCCTTCCGCTTTTGATCTACACAATTTCCCCCATGCAAGACAATGTAAATTTCGATGTTGGGATTGTTCTCCCCAAAAGAAATTACTGCACATTGAATCCAGTTGACCAGCTCTGTGCTCAGATAATTTGTAGCAAGACAGTTGATAAGTCAACATTGAAGAAGCTACAGATTTGATTAACACCAATCTACCTGCTTGTGATAGATTTAGCTTTCCCCAACCCTCTAGTTTAGACTGAAGTCTTCCCCTTAATTCTTGAAAAATTTCCTCAGCTTTAATCCTGTAATCTACATGAATTCCCAAATATTTCCGCAAACGCGGCTTATATTTCACTTGAATAATTTCAGAGATATCATGCTTAGTAGAAACCGACACATTAGAACTAAAAAGAAGGACAGACTTACTATTATTGATCTTCAGCCCTGACAATCTTCCATATTCATGAATAACATGATTCACTAATGAAGCCTGTTGTGGAGTGGCCTGAAAAAACAATAAAGTATCGTCCGCATACATCAAATGAGACAAAGCAGTTGCTTTTTGTGCCACTTTGAGAGGTTTCCAGTATGAAGTTTGTTGCAGATCATTTATCCAGGCTGAAAAAATATTAGCACACAAGATGAACAAATATGGTGACAATGGATCACCTTGACGTAAACCTCGAGATGGGAGGAATGGTGTCGAAAGATGACCATTCAACTGCACTTGATATGAAACAGTTGAAACACATTGCATTATCATTTGAACCCAAGAAGAAGGAAATTGCATTCTAAGAAGGACCGCTTGTAAAAATTCCCAAGAAATAGAATCATAATTTCAGTTAAAAAAAATAGAGAAAGTAGTAACGATATACAACAATTTCTGATAAAAAATAATAATATACAAACATTATTTTATAAAATAAAATAACAAAAATGCAAAATTTTAGGGACTTGAATCCAGTTTATTTTAAGATAAAAAATAAAAATTAAAATGGAATACATATTTTTAAGAACTTATCAATATCATTAATGTATGAGAAAGGAATAGCATGAATACAAGTTTTTTGGTAAATCAAAAAAAATTTTAATTGTAGCTTGAAAAGTGGGGAAAAATTTGTAAAGGAATGATTTTCAAAAATAAATTAAATTTATATTCATCAAAAATAAATAAATTAAATTTATTGTAGTTAATCAAATTAATTAAAGGGGAAGAGATAATAAGAATAACCAATCAACTCTAAAATGATTGTAATCTAAATAAGAAAATAAATTGTAGCTAATCGACCTTCAACAAAAGTTGCCTCCTTACCAAGGGCCTTGTAGCTCAGTGGTATGATATCTCCCCTTTAGGTGGGAGGTTGCGGGTTCGATCCCGCTTGTAACCTCAAGCCGTTAGTGCTTGCCCCTTTGAATCGAAAAAAAAAAAGTTGCCTCCTTCGATCCCTTGCACTTTTACCCGTTCACATACCTTTTTTGTCATGGTCTACCATTATCGTTTTAATCATCATTTGATCTTATACATAGAGTTGTTTGGTATTAGAGATTTAGAGGGGGTGTGTCTTTCGGGGTTTAATTTTATAAACCAACTGGCTAATAGTATTTAAGAGCATTAATGAAAGTAAATTGGGAATAAATTAGAAAGATATTTTATATTTAGGACAGAGGTATCCTTGAATATGTCGTATATTTTAAGAGAAAAAGGAGTAGCAAACAAAATTAAAATATAGAGCAAGCAACTGTGAAAAACCAAAAAAAAAAAACAAAAATTACATAAACAATTCACTGTAAATACTAAATAGTAGTAAAGAATATAACATCTGCATTATATATTTATTGTACAACAATGCAGCCTTGCCTAATCAAATTAACTCGTGATAAATTTGATGGCTCGGGCACTTAAAATAAATAATAATAAACAATAATAAAAAATATTTAAAAATAACAAAATGTAAACTGTAAATTAAAAATAAGTAAATCCCATTTACAAACTAAAACCAAGAAATAAATCCCCAACAAAACAATAATCCCACAAAACTTGATAAGAAATTCTGAAAAATTAACACAGAAATAGAACCAGAAGTGGCCTTCACATTATCACCATTATCATCATCACTTGTTGTTGACCCTTTAGTAGGATTTGAAAAATTAGTAGAAATAATTGTGTCCGGTGCTGCATCATCTGATCCAGAATTTGGGCTTGATGCAGGAGAAGGAGAAGAAGAATCAACACCATAAGTAGGGTCATTTTTCAAGCTTTTTGGCAGTCCTTGTCCATATGTCACATTTATTTGAAAACTTTGTCCATTTTGACATTGCTCACCATCATAGTCACTTGAGAAGAAGTATGTCATCCCTTCTTTCACCAATGGCACCGCCACGGTCACCGGCTGGACCTCCGTGTTCGACGGGTTCGATGCTGACCACTCAGATGTGTCCTTGTCTTGTGCATCCTCATAGTCACATAGCTTGTATGTAGTGTGGTTATATGTTTGTATAACTGAGTGGTTGGTGTCTGTGTTGAAAACTGCACATGCAATTAACAAAGTTAGGTGAAGCTTTCTAAGTTATGAAATACTCCTCCGATCCCTAATGTAAGAGCTAACCGTAAAAAAAAATGTTTCTTAAGAAAACATGTGAATGTTAGTTGGGTGTCTGGAGTTAATGCTTCTTTTCCAAAATTGCCCATATTTATTATGGTACTTTTAAGAGAGAAAAATACATAAGCATTAATAAATATGAAAGAGAGTTAGGGGTAAAGTAGGAAAAAATGCATTAAATGAGGAGAGAATATGAGGTGAGCTCTTACATTAGGGACCAAAATCATTCAAATTTTGGGCTCTTACATTAGGGACCGGAGGGAGTAATAATATGCATGCCAGACAACTCAACTTACTTTAGGAGGTTAGGGTCAATCTTAATTAACTATGTATATATACAATTTGTTAGATATAATAATTAATTTTGTCCCCATTGTCCATTGACTTACCCATTTTACAATTTAGTGAATCAACATAATTATGTGCATGGTTTTATTTCCTAAAATAATAGAGAAACTAAATTGTAAATTAGTTCAAATTATTGGACTGAGTTGTATTGTATCAAAATTTCAAATTTCAGTTATAATATACCTTTTTCAATATAAAATGATCAATTATATAGGAATAAAGCACATTATTCAGGCAAAGTAAAAAGAGAATGGTCAAAATTATAACAGTTAACATTATAACTTAGTTAAACTTAATGGACTAAAAAAATTAAACTTTCCTGAAAAAGTTATGTCAAAAAATCTATATCAGACACAATTTCCCTTTCCTTTCCTACTCTTCATCCATACTTGATAATTGACATAGTACATTGAAAACTCACACACATAAACACACACAGGCACAGCCAGCTATGGATGATTAGTTCTTTGTATATATCTTCAATATGGTTCAAACAAGAAATACACAAGTGACCAATATTTAAATAAAATAAAAAAAAGCAGATCAGTGCAAGTTGGGGAATCAGATGAAAAAACACAAAACCAGCCATCAATTCATACTTTACAAGTGAAAAAGAAACAGAGGAATTGAAGAGATATGAATTATAAACACAATACCATTAAAGATTGATCGATATATAATCAGAACAAGAACAGAAACAAGCCCAGAGAAAGAGGAAGAAACAAAAGTAAGAAAGATGAACTTACTGAGGAAATCTCCAAGGGAGAATTCTTTATTAGAAGCCCATTTCTGGTAATCAACATCAGCTTTTTCTAGATTGTCAAACCAACCCAAAGAATCTCCCACTGTGTAGTTCTTGTAAGCTCTAGCACTTCCTGACAAACATAGCACAACTACAACAACAAGATGGTGAACATGAAGCATTCTGCTGATGATATTTGTTAATGCATTTCCAGCGCATGATCTTCTTCTCCCTTCCATTTCTTCCCCGATTGGAATTTTTGATTCAATCTCTAGCTAGAGCTTCTGAAATTATAATATGAGATGGTGTGTTGTGCTACCATGTATATATATATATATATATATATATATATATATATATATATATATATGTATGTATGTATGTATGTATGTATGTATGTATGTATGTATGTATGTATGTATGTATGTATGTATGAGATTTATATTTTATATAGCATATAAGTCTTCAAGTCATATTTCCTATCTTTTATGATTAAGGAAACAATTTCGATCACTTTTTTGGTTGTTAGGCTGAATTACCCTTTCATGTTACTCTTAATATATATTGATGCAGCTGTTAATTATATGTTATCATATAGCGTTTAGTCCTAGTTCATCTATTTGACTAAGATTTAACTATAATTCATTATAAAATGTTGGAAAGTGAAATGATTTCTTTACTTTCTATCAACTTTTCTAACAAATGCATGAATTGGACATTTTATCATAACTATTTTGTATTATATGACTTGTATTAAGGAAAAACATAAAACTAGACAAAAGATTGTGTATATTTTTGTTGGTTATATTGAAAAAGACGTGCATACATTAAAATTTCATGCTTTTAGACAATTGTTTTTACAACCTAAACAAATAAATGCAACCGCTAAATATTTGTTGGCCTATTATTTTAGTAGAGTCTGGTCGTTACAGAAAGTGATGCCTAAACTACTCTATATGATTGGTATGTGCCCTTATTTTCTATGCCATTTTTATATCACATACCACTTATCAAATCATCTTAGTTCTTAGCCATAGAGCCCACTAATAATGAATTTGTCTGCTTATATTTTAAATTAGAGTATTTAATCACATATCATGAATTCATGATTGAGTGAGCGAATTATTATTGAGTCCACTCAAATGATTAAATAAATATATCCATGAATTTATATATAACTTAGGTTTGTAATAAGTGATGACAGATAATTAACGATTTATCTCCTTTATAATACACCTATTTAATTACTCGTATCAAATTAAAATCACTAATATTGAAAGTTAAATAAAATAAACAATGCTTTTTTTTTTTGAAAATAACTCACAACAAATGTTTCATTAAATTTTCTATAAGGGACTAACAGGATGAAGTGGGTGTGATAAAAATAATTTTTTTGGCCAACGGGTGTGATGAAAATATTAATTTGATACCTCCTAAGAATTTTTTCTATAAAATGACAATCAATTAACATTCCTAACTTACTCATCAAATTTAATTAGAGGGAGCTTTTTAGAATAATACATTACGTAACTCATGACCAACTGATAAGGTCTAACAAAAGAGATTATTTCTTCGCAATATGATAAATTAAGTTTTGAATCCCTATTGAATTCAAAGATATGAATATATTTAGTATATTCTTGTCTTGAACATGATTATTTTTTTTAAAAAAAAAAACTTACTCTGCGATACTCAAACATGAATATTTATTACTCCCTCCGTTCCTAAATATAAGATCACTTTGGGGAAGTGGATAAGTTCTTAAATATAAGATCACTTTCTATTTTGTCTCAATTTTGGTCCAAATTACCCCTATACTTCTTAGCTGTCTCACTTCCCTCTCAAATCCCTATTTGTCTTTTAAATTTAAGTGAGGGGTATTTTGGGAAGATCATGTAATCCTAATTCATTGGAAGGTCTTCCTTAATATCTCCAAATTAGCCAAAGTGATCTTATATTTAGGAATGGAGGGAGTATTACTCGAGCTACAGGTAACTTTGTTTAGAAAAAGAAGCACGTAGTAGCTGACGCATTGCATGAGATAAACCATAATAATATAATTCTTTACCGGACAATCCACGCAATTGATTATGCGAGTAAAGAATATAGCTCATGGTTTTGCAGAGATGCATGTGAGAGTAGTTGGATGACAACCTTTTTACAAGCTTTATTCATGTGAGCATTGTTTATTAGCGTCGCTTGATTCAAAAGCCCCACGAGCATCCCATTTTTAAAGGCATATGAATAAAGTTTTGTACGAAAAATAGATAAATAATTTTAAAAATATGACAGAACAAAATTGAAAATTTTCGGACCACAAAACTTATTGCCCAAAATTTTGACTCGTATTCTCTCTGTTTTTTTTTATTGCCACAAAGGACTATCGTATTCTCAGTCCGGTGCTTTTCTTTATTTGTGTAACATACATTCAATATATGCAAAAGTCTTCCATTTTACATATAGCTTATATATGCACATAGCTCTAGAAGAGTTGAACCTATTAAAAATTTGTTACAGCAGGTTTTCAAATATAATATTAGTAATATTTGATGACAATGAATTTTGTAATAAATGATTTTTCAATTAACTTTCTTAACACAAAAGAATAAATAGTATATTTCATTGTAAATTGTCACAAAGTAGCAATTTTGCCCTGTAAATGCAAAATATGGAACAAGTTCACCCCAAAATTAAACTAATAGATCAGGCACTCAACTATTAGTTAACTTATTTTGATGATGTTACATGACAACTCATTTAATTTCCACATAATATTAGACCTGACAATTTTATCCTTTATGTGGCATGACAACGCCATGCACATAATATTATAATATTATTATGTGGCAATAATGGTTTCATTCTTTTTTTAGAAAAACAATTGTCAAGTGTAATATTATGAACTCTTATATTAGGGACCAGAGGGAGTATCTATTTAAACCAAGTAAAAAAAATTGCTCTGTCCATCTATAAAAAAATGCCCCAAAAATCTTGGGTTGGGCAGGGCCGAACATTGGGCAAGGGGTGCTACCCTTGGCCCAGCCCTAAAAATTAGAAAACATTTTGAGCTTGTTTGGTGCATTGGAATTGATTTTGATGGAAATGAGCATGGATATAGCTTTGGAAATGTGGATTAAAAATGTGTTTAGTATGTCATGGAAATGAGACCTAATTTATACGTAAAAATATCAAATTGTCCTTCAAAATTAAAAAAAGAAATTCCTTCCCCATCTAGATCCGTAGGTCCTTCATTACCATTTCCTCCTGTCAATGCACCACACCACACCACCTCACCTCCGGCCACTGCCAAGCAAACAAGCTTCCCTTAAAAACTTAACAACAACGCTCAGTTGACAGATTTTTAACAAAATTTCAGACCTGTCGTCTAACGTAACACAAAGTCACAAAATCACCAAGCAAAAACAAATTCATTCACACTCACAACTCAAATCGAAGTTGTCCTCATTGCCATGAGCTGAACCAAAGTCTCACTACATTATATTTTGTCCCCCACATTGAACTAAAGAATTTGAAAGTACAAGCGAGTTTTGAACATTCAGTGGAGTGTATCAAACAATTATCACGAGACTTCATTAACACGTACTGTTGGCTCTTCATTCCTACCACTTATGCAAAGGTCACTCCCTCGCTTTATCCATTTTCATTTTCTTTGAAACCTTATTCTCAAAAATAAACTCCCTCCGTTTTCTCTAAACCAAATCAAAACCCAAATGGAAGTTCAAAATATACCAACATACATTGTCATATTTAATACTCTCTGGTCCTAAATATAAGACCTAATTGACTTTTTTTTGGAGATGTTAAGGTTACAAAAAATGTTATTAAATTATGTAATATTTGATATATATATATATATATATATATATATATATCTACAAATATATATATATATATATATATATATATATATATATATAATTGGTGGAAAAGTAAAACAGAAACATTTAGAATAAATGCAAGACATATAGAACAAGGTACATATAATGATAGAAAGGAATATATAGCAATATTAATTAGAAAATATGAAACTTTAATTAGAAATGAATTTTTAGGAAGAAGTGTAGCCTTAAATGAAACTACAACAAAGACAAGAGCAATAGAAAAATTATATCAAATAGAATATGTTCTTTAAATCCAAAATATTTAGAACAATATATTTGTGAATTTAAGAAATATTATTATGAGGCTAGAATAGAAGATTATAATACACAAAAATTTTACTTAGAATTATTTTATAGCAAATTGCCTAGATTAATCTCAGAAACTATAATGGAAGATTATTACAAACACATAGGAAATATAGAATTATTACCATTTGTAGATACAATGGGAAGAAGAGAAGAATATTTAAGAGAATATTTATCAGATGCATGTAAAAGAGCATGGAGAAATAAAAAATATTATAAAGCTAATAAGTTATTATTAAAATGTGGAGAATTTGAGAAACCTCATAAATGGGGATGCGAAGAAAGAAGAACAAGGAGAAGAAAATATAAAAAAGGGAGGAGAAAGACTAAGTATGAGTTTAAGAAATATCCAAAAGAGAAATTTTACAGAAAATTCAAACCAAGAAAATACTTTAAGAAAGGAAAAAGAAAAATTAATTATAGCAAAAAGCCTAAAAAATGTAAATGTTATAATTGTGGCAAAATAGGACATATAAGTACTAATTGTCCAGAACCTAAAGAAAAGAAATTTATGAAGATATTAGAACAAGCTTTTAATTGGGAATTAGAACCTTTAGAAATCAATGAACCAATTTATAGTGAATTAGAACAGTCTGATGTAGAGATATATAAGTTAAAGGAAGTAGAAGAAGAAACAGAATCAGAATCAGAAAATTCTGAAATGTCAGAAGAAGATAATATTATACTATATATGATGAATGTTAGTGAAGAAGGACAAAGTAGTAATAATGAAATAGAATATGAAGAATATAATGAACAAATAAGTAGTAAAGAAGGAATATGTGAACGAAGAATCACATTCAATGAAAAACAATATAATAAAATAAAAAGTATAAAATTAGATTTGAAACCAGAAGAATTTAATGGTGAAAAAGGATTTATAAGTAGAGTAAGTAAAATAATAAAAAAGAATAAAAATGAAAAGAAGGCATGTGTAGTTCTAGAGAAAAAGCATCCTATAGAATCAACGTTAACAGAAGGAATACTAAGAATACCATTAGTAAGTAAAGCATTAATTGAAAATGAGATTTCAAGACTATCATTTAAAGATGAAGTGACAGAAATTTATATAGCAGGAGTACAATTATTAGTAAAAGCATATTTTAGAGAAGGAATAAACTCACCTATAGAGTTACTAATAACAGATGGTAGAATAATAAGTAATGTGCAGGATAGTGTATTAGGAATATTGACAGGAAATCTAATATACCAAAAATTAAAATTTACAGTAAATACAAATTTTGCAATATCAAGAGCAGATGAACATATAGATCAATCAATAATTGTTTATCATAAACTAGGAGGAATACAAATGTTAAGAGGAGCAAAAACAATAAGTATAACTGCAATGATAGGACTAGTATTTACAAATGAACATAAGATATATAATAGATCACAAGGAAGAATAACTATAGATAAAAATTTTATGCCAATATTACAAGAAATACCATTAGACCCAACAAATATAACAATCCCAGAACAATTACAAATAGAATTAGATAGAACTGCTAATATAAACCAAATAGAAAACCCCAGAAGAATACAAACCAATAATACATTAGGACAAAGAATGTTAAGAATAAATACACCAGACTTAAACATAAATATAAATACTCCAGCACGAAGAAGTCTAGAAATCCCAAGGAGATTAGAAATCCCAAGAAGAAGTATAGATCTTCCAATAATTAGACCTGAATCTAGAAGAGGAAACATAGTAAGAACAGGAAGTCATATATTTGAAAATGATGCAGATATAGAGGCAAATATGTTAGCAGAAATACCAATAACAACTAGTTTAGCACAAATTAGACCGAGGAGTAGGCAAATAAATTTAACAGAACAAAAGTACTATATAAAATTAGAGATAAAGAAAGAAGCCATATGGGAAGAAGTAAAAGCTTTAATTGACCAAGGAATAAGTAAGAGTTTTATTGAAGAACAGTATACAGAAAATAATTTAGAAATAGATGAAGAAGGAACTAAGACAAATATAAATATAAGATTTAATAAACGAGATATAATGAGTATGAAGATTTGGGTAGAAGAAAATACTGAAAATGAACATAAGGTTACGCTAGGATCAGATTTTTTAAAAGCAGTAAAACCATATAGAATACAACAAGACAGAATAATGATAAATATAAATCACCAAACTTTAATCATACCGAAATGTTAGTAGGAATAAATAATAAAACTTATAACATAAATTTGATGTCTAAAAGTAACTTAAGATGGATAAGAAAACAAATGAAAAAACCAACAACAACATTAAATTATGTAGCGGGAAGAACATGGTATATGAGGGTTACAGTAATGTGGAATTATATAGCAAAACAAAGAATGTTAGTAAAAACAAAAGAAAGATTAGACATGTTAAGTAAAGCATAAATGAATAATAGAAGGTTATTTTTCATATTAGTAAAATTCAATTATCAAAAATATAGATCAAGAAAATATCATGCACTTATAGATACAGGAGCAAATTTAACAGTAGCAAAGTATAATGTTTTACCACCAGAATTATGGAAAAGAAAACAGAAAATGTTAAGAATGGAAAGTGCAGGAAAAGAAATACATATGATAGAATTAGAATCAAGAAATGTTAGTATACAAATAGGAGAATATGAATTAGTTATACAAGAATTAAATCAATATAATGAACCTTCTTGTGATGTAATATTAGGATTAGATTTTTTAAGTCAATATTATCCTTTACATTTAATAGAAAAGGCCATTATATTAACTACACCATGTAAACATGAAGCATGGGGAATAAGAATAACTAACTCATATAGAAGAAAGGATGAAAAATTTCAAAAGAAATATAATGAAAATGAAGTACAGTTTTTAGAAAATAATAAACCTATAGAAATAAATCATATGTTATCAACATTGGTAATAAGGGAAGTAGAGTTTGAAGAAATTTTAAGATTGAATATAATAAAGGGAAAAACAAAAAAGACAATAGAACAAAGATTAATAGAAAAGGGTGAAGGGGCAAAACTAGCCACCGTAAATTTCCAAATGGACAACTTTGGCACCCGTAAATTGGATGGTGCAAAACCGTACATTATAAATCAAAATGGGACAAATTTAGCCACGCCGTTAAGTTGAAGCTAACAGACGTTTGTGTTGGCGTGGGGCCCACCTTCATTAAATCAAAACGTCTGTTAGCTTCAACTTAACGGCGTGGCTAAATTTGTCCCATTTTGATTTATAATGTATAGTTTTGCACCATCCAATTTACGGGTGCCAAAGTTGTCCATTTGGAAATTTACGGTGGCTAGTTTTGCACCTTTACCCAATAGAAAATTATAGTGAAAATCCTTTAATTCATTGGAAAAAATCAAAACCATTAGCTAAGATAGAACTAAAAGATTATAGTAGAGAAATTAATTGTAAGCCTTATCCATGGACAGAACAGGATAAAAAAGAATTTGAAATGCATATAAATGAAATGAAAAAATATGACTTAATTAGAGAAAGTAAATCTGAATATTCTTCACCTGCAATGATTATAATAAAACATAGTGAAGAAAAGAGAGGAAAATCAAGAATGGTAATAAATTATAAAAAACTAAATGATTTAGCTGTAAGAAATAGATATCCTATACCCAAAATAGAGTGATTATTTAATTTAATAAGAGGAAAAAGAATATTTAGTAAGTTTGATTGTAAGTCAGGATTTTTTCAGATAAAATTAGAAGAAGAAAGTAAAAAATATACTGCTTTTAGTACATCAGAAGGACTATATGAATGGAATGTACTACCTATGGGATTCCATAATAGTCCAAGTATATTTCAAGAATATGTAACCAAATTATTATTACCAATAAGAAATTTTGCTGTTATTTATATTGATGATATTCTAATATTTTCAGAAAATGAGGAAGTACATGAAGAACATTTAGAAAAATTTATTCAACTTATAGAAAGCAAAGGATTAAATATATCACCACATAAAGCAGAATTAAGGAAAAGTAGAATAGGATTTTTAGGACAATATATTTCACCTGAAGGAATAGAATTACAGGAACATATAAGTAAAAAAGTATTAGAGTTTTCAGAAATAAGAAATAAGAAAGAATTACAATCATTTTTAGGATTAGTAAATCAAGCTAGAAATTATATACCTAATTTATCAAAGTTAACTGCTAAAATATCTAGGTTAGCAGGAGAGAAGAGTATATGGATATGGAATGACCAGACAAAGAAAATTATAGAACAAATTAAGAAATTATGCCAAAACTTACCAAAATTAACTATTCCTACAGATAATAATGTAAAATGGATTATTTATACAGATGCATCAGATAATTATTGGGGAGCAGCTTTGTACCATGAGAATAATGAAAGAAAAGAAAAAATTACTAAATACTCAAGTGGAAAATTTAATGATAGTCAATCTAAATATCATTCAAATTGGAAGGAATTTTTAGCAATTGTTAAGGCAGTAGAAAAATTCGAATTATTTATAGTAAATACTAGGTTTGTTATAAAAACTGATAATACCCAAGTAAAACATTGGTTAGATAAAGGAATTAAAACTAATAAATTGAGTAATAAAATGTTGATTAAATGACAAAGTGATATGGCATATTATGATTATGAAATTGAATATATTAAAGGACAGAATAATTTAATTGCTGATTTTCTGAGCAGATGGAATCAGGAAGACCTGTAACCCCGACAAGTAATGAGACTTCTGAGGAAATGAGAAATTTAATAGAGCAAATTAATATGAGGTTCCAAGTGGTGGAACTAAATATGAATTTAATGCTCAATCCAATAAATGCAAGTTTTACAAAGATATTTAACCAGTTGGATACTCTGAATACTCTTGTTGACAGAGTAAATAAACTGGAAGAACAAGTAAACAGATATGTAAATACAGGAATGAAGGCAAAAGAAGACCCAAAACCAGCTGGAGAAGAGTTAACTCAGAAAATAACCCCTTTATTACAGATCATGAAAAGCCAGGCCCAAGAAAAAGAAAAAGAAGCCCATAAAGAACCATCATTAAGACTGATATCTGATCAGCCATCAACCTCTAACCAGCCAACAATTTCTAAAAAGACCTCAGCCGAATTACCAGCCAATAATCCAGTATTTAAATTATCAGAATATTTTACATATTTTAAGAAGCTTATTTATAATCTCAACCATTTTACTTTTAAATCACCAAAAATTAAGTATATCTCTCATTATGCCTTCAATAAAGCAATTATTCACCAAGGAACACCCTCAAATGTTGTAAAAGCCCTATATCAACATGGATTAATCCAATCTATTTATCCATCAGCAAGCCTAGAGGAAATAGCAGAGTTACCAGAACCACTAAAGAAAGCTGTAAAAACCTATTTTGGTATTGTAACTCAACATATGGTCTTTATAAGATGTTATTCCACAATAGCAGAAATAACCCCAGATAAATTTTATCATCCCATTAATCTCATTAGACTTGGAACAACAAGAAAACCATTTGAACATACAGTAGAACCAAAGGAAGATATAAATGATGATGAATAATTCATGGAGACAGTATCCAGAATAAGGTCTCAAGACTATCATATAATTTTTCAAGAAATGAATAGGATTTTAGCTACTGAAGATGAAGCTGCTTGGGTCTATTTCTCAGGCCCAACGACATTAATTTACTCATCAGGAAGGCATACCAGGAATATCAATCAATTTAATCAATTTTATGATAAGATAAAGAATAATAAGTTTGAAAATAGCACAGATACTAAGAAGAGGATATGTCAGTTATTAGCTGAATATGCTACCCACAAATGTAATTATTGTGATGAAAGAAGTCCAGAAAGAAGGGATTTTGAAGATCCAATAATGGATATGAGTGTAATCTGAAAAGAAGAAGACAAAAGGAGTGACAGACAAGGAAAAAGAAGAAAAAGAAGTGGCAGACAAGAAATGGCAGACAAGATAAAAAGGAAAAGAAGGATAAGATAAGAAGGAGATGAGCAATCATGAAAGATGACGCAAGGAATGATGTAAATTGAGAGGAATGCCTCTCTATATAAGTCATGTAATTAGAGTAGAAGGATCATCGAAAGCAATCCTTGTACCTCCCTTGTAAACTCTTATATCAAATAAAATTTTCTCTTGCAAGTTAGCTATTCCATCTTCATTTCAAGTTCAGGATCAACTTTTGAAGTTTCTGAAAATTAAGGTATGAGTAACTAAACTCTAAAGCAAGGATTAAGGGTAGTAATATTATTTAACCTGGGATTATGATTTCATAAAACATACTGCTAAGAATACTTAAGAAAACCATCCAGTTACGTCTCCAGTAGGAAACGAAGGAAGACTGTGCTGGGGTGGTCTGAAGGGAGAAGATCTGTTGATGACTTCCTCTGTGAGAAGTCTTATTATCCCTTGTATGAAAAAGGACAAGGATCGATCTTCTATGACCCGGATCATTTCTGGTCAAAACCTGAATGGTCTTCTTAGGTATTCATAGCAGGCTGTCCGTTATGGTATATATATATATATATATATTTGCTAATCTACAAATATATATATATATATATATATATATATATATATATATATATATATATATATATTTGTAGATTAGTCATTAGTTTATAGGTTAAATAAACTAGTTTAAGAAAAAATTAGGTAAATCAATTTATTACTAACTTATTTTGCTTATTTAGGATTTTCGAAGAAAGTGAACTAGGTCTTATATTTAGGACCGGAGGCAGTAATAAGCATCCCTAGTGTGAGGAAGAAAGTCACCGTGGGTGGGTGGGGAGGGTGGTGGCTGCCAAAGAATGTTTGGTGAGGAGGAAGATGAATGACGTCCAGTAGGTTGGGGAAGATGAAGATGGTTACTGATGAGGTTGAAAGCAAGGGGAGAGGGTAATGTGAAGAAATAAGAGATGGAAATTTAAATCATAGGTTTAAGGGTGGAGCCCAAGTGATGGAATTAGCAAGGCATGCATGGACTCCACATGGAGGCCATCAATGCCATACCAAGCAGTACAGCCTTACCACTGCATGGAGTCAAATTTCATTGCCATTTCCATTTTCATGTGGCCATTCAAGCATACCAAACGGGTTCTATAGTAATAGTATTTACTAGTCATAATTTGATTTTTAATGTGGAATATATTTAAAAGTTTATAGTAGCATTCATTATATATACATATATATATGTGTGTGTGTGAAGAGAATCACGATTTGGATAGATAAGCGCTCCCCAGCCTATACTCACTCTTACCCAGTCAAAAATTAAGGGACTAAAAATAACTTTGTCCTGAGAGACAAAAAAACACACTTTTCAAAGTTAAATGACTAAAATATGACTTTCTCCGAAGTTAAAGGATAAAAACATACTTTAGTTTTGATTTTTTTTCTCATGTGAAGAGAATCGTGACTTGGGTATGTAAGTGCCACCCAGCCTATACCCGCTTTTACCCAGCCCAAAATTGTTTGGGCTTATATTTGGTAGGCCGTACATTGGATGACAAAATGTTATCATTTTTAGGGCTAGACATGGGGCATTCCCACCTCTAATCGTGCTTATTCATAGTAGGGGTGGAAATAGCCCAGGCCGGCCTATTGGGGGCTATGACCTGGCCTATTAAAAGGTTAGACTATTTTGTATTCTAATAGGTCAGACTCAGTCATAGGCTTTTTTTGGCTTATTTGTTTGATAGGTCAGGCCGAGGTTAAAATAAAAAACCCATAAGGCCTAACAGGCTGGCCTATTAAATATAAATCTAAGGCTAGTATTTATTGGGCTGGTAATATTAAACCCAATTCTATTAAAAAAAAAGAGTGATCAAGTCCAAGCAGTCACCACACGCCTAATTGATTCAATGCCTCGGCAAAACACATGTAAATTATACGAATTTGAGCTTTTAATAAATTTGACCTTATTATTATGTTTTTTATCAGAGTCATCGGTCTCTGTTTGATTGTGGTTAATTTAACGCCTCTTTAAATATTGACCTATCAATTTGTGGCCTATTACAATGTTATCGTTTATGGCCTAATAATTTGTGGCTTATTAGGACTATCAGCTTATGGCTTATTAGTCAAAATAAATTATCAGACCTCTTAATAGACTTATAATCAGGCCATACTTCTTAATAGGCTAGGCTCAGTTCTAAAAATGTGGCATATGATAGGCCACAGGCCAGACTCAGGCTTATTTACAACATTACAGGTCTGGCCTATTAAGGTAGTGGTCTAGGCCGGCCTAGGCTATTTCCACCACTAATTCACAGTGATTGCTCATCTTGATTTTTTGTATTATGTGGCTCGGCTTGCTGACACATGCACCCACACACATAAATTCCCACATAACCTACTGCTACTAGTAATCAATTCACTAGATTTCCAGTAAAATCACTCACGTTCATTATTAAGTCCAATAATTTGATTTTCTTCATAAAAAAGGTGAGATCTGGATGAACAAGTTTCCTCATGTCCCGTCTGATCCCGAAAAATGATGCAGGGGCTGGCTTATTTAATTTGTTCCGAGAATGTTAAAATCTTTGACGAAATGAGACAAGGACAATAATGAATCCAAGATGGCCCATCTTGAAATACAATAATCACTGGAGTGACCAAAAGAAAATCCACAACGCAATTCTAATAAAATATCAAGATGGTATGAAAGGAAAATGAATGGATTAAAATGGTTCAGGGATATATCGTATTCATTGGCACACATATATCAATATCAGTATAGTTGAATTAATAAAGAATTCCTTCAATGCCCAGAGTAAAACAAATGGCTTCTAAAACTATGGGTGAATTCAGACCTCTAATTACTAGTAGCTAGCAAAACATTGTTGTCAACTTGTCATGTTAATTAATTATGTTTGCGTTTAATGGGGACTATAATACTCCCTCCGGTCCTATTTATAAGTCGCCAACCGCCTAAATTGTACATACCAAGGAATGGAGGTTAATGGAAGTTGCATCATTAAATTGGTCTTATTTTTTTGTCTTTTTCATTTTTGCCCCTTCCACCTTTATCACTATGGTCCACTACTTTTTCTCTCTCTTCATTAATCATTTATCTATAAAAATGTCTTTTTCATCTTCTCTCTCTTCTCATCTTCCAATGTTCATTTTCCAATGTAAGGGTATATTAGGAAAATTTTAATAAATGAGTTAGTTAATGGTAGTCGGTGACTTATATTAAGGACCAAAATTTAGAGGCGGTTAGCGACTTATAAATAGGACCGGAGGGAGTAGCTGACATTGACTGCAACTATCGAACAAAACCGGCATGACTTTTACGGTCTTTCTTAACCATATCGAATAATTATTGTTAATCAATCAACTTTACTCTTTTATTTCCAACTATGCACATGAAGACCGGCAGTAGTAAATTAAAGTAGGGGAAGCATAATTTCATTTTCTTTGTTCTTCTTTTTCTTTCAAAATTTCATCTCTACCCTTTGAATAATTAATAAATGGACGGTTCAAATTTAATATTTATAAAAGAATTATTATAATCAACATTTTACCAATTAAAATTTATTTTCAATTGCAATTCTGAACTATAGATATAATTTTAAGATGAATGGGTTATGGACATTCATTCAATGATAATTTCATAACAAAATCACACTTTTTTGCCAATCTTAATACTACCTCTGTTCCTAAATATAAGATCACTTTCCTGATTTGATTAGATCAAACATGTTAGTTAAACTAGTTATTAGCACATGATATTACTAATCTACCCTAACCATATATCTTTATTCTCGCTTTCATTCTCTCACTTGTTCATTATAGACAAGGATGATTAGTGTTTATTTGGAAAAAAATTGAGGAAAATTAGAAAGTTGTTTATATTTAGAAACAAATTGAAATATAAAAGTGATCTTATATTTAAGAACGGAGGGAGTACGAAACTGAGATAAAAAAAATGTGACTTCTCCCATTGCATTGATCATTAGTCTAAACTAATGCACCCAAAATGATGTAGATGTCATCACTCTTGTGCCTATAAATATATAGCCACAAATTTCGTCTTGCACATGCCCACTTTCATGCTTTGTCAAAGTTCTTCTTTAATTTGATAAACATTATTATGGCTAGAGCCACTAAATTCTTCCCATTCTTCATCCTCTTATTGCTAGTGCTTCCAGCCATAGTTATTTCAGAGTGCACTTGTCATAATAAAGAAGAAGATGGTAACAAACCAAAAGCTCTCAACTACAAAATTATAGCCATAGCTACCATTATCATCACAAGTGCAATCGGAGTTTTAACTCCATTTCTTGGAAAGTTTGTTCCAGCATTGAGTCCAGAGAAAGACATTTTCTTCATTATCAAGGCCTTTGCTGCTGGCGTGATACTATCCACCGGATTTATTCACGTCTTGCCTGAGGCGTTTGATCACTTGACATCTCCATGCTTGAATAATCATCCATGGGGAGAGTTTTCCTTCACTGGCTTTGTGGCTATGTGTACGGCTATGGCAACCTTAATGGTAGACACGTTTGCTACTTCCTATTTTAAAAAACGTTATGCCACAAAAATTCGGATTGAGGCAGTTGATGTAGAGAAAAATTCAGAACATGGTGATGGACGTGGTCATCATGTTCTTGATACTCATACAAATATTCATTGTCATACTCATGGGTTGATTGATTCTTTCGAGTCATCTCAACTTCTTCGTCACCGAGTCATATCACAGGTTATAGTTTTATAAATTAAAACTTTTTTTTGTAAAAGCTGGTTAGTTAATTTATGATTTTAAAATATATTATAATATAATGGATGTAGGTGTTGGAGATGGGGATAATAGTGCATTCAGTGATTATAGGAATTTCAATGGGGACATCTGAGAATCCCAAAGTTATAAAGTCTCTAATTGCTGCCATGGCTTTCCATCAAATGTTTGAGGGCATGGGCCTGAAAAGTTGCATCTCTCAGGTATTTTTTGACTATATATGTTCATTGTACTATACACAAGCTAATTAGTTGCATCTCTCACGTTTTGTTTTGCGTTATGAAGTTTTCTTATTTTCCATTTGCGCATGGATTTTGTTTCTTTTATCTTCTCATTTAAGGGGAAATGACTGGAAAAAAAATCCCTCCAAATTTCAAAATTTCCAATAACTTTTTCTGTACAAGTATCAATAACTTCAGTGTAGGCATTATCCGTCAATAACAACTCAAAAGGATCAATTGAGATTTTGAATATTGAGATGGATTTTTATGTCATTTTCTAATTCAAAGATTTGAACACATAAGAACTGGCCAATTAATTATGAATTTATGATTATTAAAAAAATTGAGTTGATGCTGTTTCTTTCACAATTATAATTTATTCTTTGCATTGTAAAAATATATCTAGTTTATCATGACTAGCAGTCACCCAAAGTAAAAAGAAAAAGAAGGAACTCTCCATTAATTGAACAAATTAAACTATCACGAAATTTACTAGATCATCTTATAATTAAAGAACAAAGAATTGAGGGAAAAACCCTTTAAGATTAATTTAGACCCAATCACAAACGCACACTTCCACACAAATCAAACACTCATGACACGATCTTATTGTTCTAAAATTTTGTGGACACAATGGATATATTTCCTAACTAATAAACATACAACAGGTATTCATGATTGGTGAAGCAAGATCTTTTGATACGGTATAGTTTTAAATTGTTAATTAATACTATGCTATTTTCTTTGTGTAACGGTAGGCCAAATTCAAGAATAAAGCCGTGGTAATCATGGCATTGTTCTTTGCTCTGACAACTCCGGTTGGAATAGCGATTGGTATAGGAATCACAAATGTGTACGATGCAAATAGTCAGAATGCTCTTGTCATAGAGGGCATTCTTAATGCAGCATCCTCAGGAATCTTGATATACATGGCACTTGTTGATCTTTTAGCTGCTGATTTCATGTCTGAAAAAATGCAAGGCAATACTCGACTTCAAATTGGAGCAACTATTTCTATGTTTTTAGGTGCTGGTGTGATGTCTCTTTTAGGAAAATGGACTTGATTCAAATATAGAATATTGTACTATTTAAGAAATAATGTGTGTGTCAGCACTTGTTATATTTGCAATATTTATGATCTGATAGTTAATAAAGTATGTGCCTTAGAATCACATGATATATCTGTAGTAATTCATGTTGAAATTTAGAGTCTAAGGGTGTATAGCATGAGTCTTGTTATTCCACCACAAAAGCTTAAACCAATGTGGTGGAGACTCAACTCATATATATACCCTTAGTCTATGGTTGATTTATTCAATGTGGGACTTTTTTTCTCAATATTCACCCTACTTTCTTTTTTTTTCTCCTCGGCTGTACTCCTTTTTTTGGGTCGGTTCTTTAGGTCTGTCTGGGCCGCCTTTTTCTTTTTTCTTTTTTAGGTCGGTCCTTCAGGTCTGCCTGGGCCATACTCCTTTTTAGGGTCAGTCCCTAAGTCGATGCCAATGTGGTGGAGACTCAACTCATATATATACCCTTAGTCTATGGTTGATTTATTCAATGTGGGACTTTGGTTTCTCAATAATTCAGAACATAAGTGACTGTGTCACCGCATGCTTTTGTTAATACATACTCCCTTCGGTCCTAAATATAGGACCTAGATAGAGACTTCATTTTGGTCCTAAATATAAGACCTAATTACATATTTAGTCACCTTTTTCCTAAACTACCCTTCTTCTTCTTAACAACTTCTTCTTCTTAGGAATGGTCTTGTTTTTTTGACTTAATTTCAAATATTGTTAGTATTATTGGTTCCAATTAAGGAGGGGTATTATTGGAAAGACATCTAAAATTAAACCTTCCTTAATCTCCCCAAAAAAAGTCATCTAGGTCCTATATTTAGGACCGGAGAGAGTATTATTCAGGAAATATCGTAAGATTATTAAGTTCAATACACAGTTCAGAAAAAAAAAAACATCTTTCTATTGATTACTTAAGTTTCTTATTAAAGGACATAAGTTATTGTTTTACCCTATGCGTGCGAAACATGATTAGTCCCTTAGAGTTGCTATCAACAGGTCATTCTACCAATAATATATTGATATTTTGTTTTTTTATTTTTTTTATAAAAAGACAAAATGATATTAATTAAAAAAATTACATAATTCTAATAACGTCATGAAAATAAACAGGGGAAACGGTAAATTGATTTTCTGCAAGCAAATAAATTGAAAGCAAACTAAATGCGCGGACTAGAAAAAGAACATCTCTGGCAATGACATGTGAGAGTGAATTAACCTAGCATTTGAAGTGAATACTTTGGTTATATATCGATATTTTATTAAAGTTAAGAATAACATAGTTCAATGGAGACTCTCGTATCATCTTCATAATGTGTGACCTAGCTTGCATAATTTTGAGCATTACTTTTGTTTCCTGATGCAAAATTGACTTTTATTAAAAAAAAAATAGTTAGACCATAAATAACAATGAGGATAAAAGTGAGAGGAAGAGAGAATTCAAGCTAGGGATTTAATAACGTTTAATTTGTTATATACGCTCACTAATAAAGACAGTTTTAAACAAGGAACATTTGTTCTGATCTAAAGGTATGTACATTTTCAGTCCCAAAAAAAACAAGGGACATTCACCATATATGATCCATATATTATATTGTTATACACGTATTTATAATGTGCCCCACTTCCTTAAAAGAATTGTAACCCGGCCAAGACATTTCGTGGTCTCTCTCTCACTGTGTGCGTGAAGAGAGTGAGACTGAGCGTTATGGCGAGGTGTGAGCAAGCATAAGCCAAGCAGTGTGTGTGGTTTATCATCAAACAGCATGCAATTGATTTGGTTTGATGCACATATTTATGAGGAGCCAGCAGGTCCAATATAGATCAAACATAATAAATGATGGAGCAATCAAGACGCCAAATCAAATATGGAATACTCCTATGTTCCTATTTTTTCTATTTAGAAGTGACTTCTAAGTTCTAATATGTTTGACACATACAAAAAAAAACCTTAAATCTCATTGATTTTTTCCATTAAAATACAACAAATTTAAGTTTATATTCTACCCGATATTTAAAATTCTACTATACTACACGAAAACAAATTCAACCTCTAATAAATGAAGGGTAAATTTGTAAATATTTAATGAAGTGACCGTGAGACCAATCATATAATACAATAACTTAATAATGATTATATGATGTCTAACAACGTCCACAGTTACAACAAAGGCATATAAATATCTCTCGTCATTGATAGATGATCTCATGCAAAGATCCATGTAACTATATCTATCTTGAGGATCTAAAAGCATAGATACACCATGAATTAACATGTAGCTTCTGATAAGAGTTCACCATAGTGTTGGTGTGTGGTAGCTGCTTTGATCAGTTGAAAGGACTCTAAAGAGCAGTTTAACATATCTCTCTAACTTACTCTATAGTCCTCCATCAAGAATATGAAATTTAAATATGTTAGAATCTTAAGTTTTGATGGTGACTAAGGTATGATATGGTCTAGTACTTAAGAGAACATAATCAGCACTTAGGAAGGATTAGATGACATGGTTAGAATCCTGAGTTAGATCACTTGAGAATGTAAGATCACTTCCGGATAGATTAGGACTTGCGCATGCGGATGAATGTTTTCATCCCCCAGCATCAGCAAGTAAATCACTGGGAAATAACTTAGTCCATGAGAATTAGGTACACAAAACCTTAAGACTAAGCTATGTTTCAATCGGAAGTGAGTTTGCTTCCTGTTAGACTTAGACTGGCGCAGAGCGACAGAATAGATATTACCCCAAGCGTCAGTGAGTCTACTTCCCCAAGTGAAAGCGCTTCCTGTTAGACTTAGACTGGCGCAGAGCAATAGAATAGTTATTACCCCAAGCGTCAGTAAGTCTACTTCGCCAAGTGAAAGCACTTCCTATTAGATTTAGACTGGCGCAGGTTGATAGACTAGATATAACCCCGAGCGTCAGCAGAAATGCAACATCAAGTGAAGTTGCTTCCTGTTAGATCTTGACTGGCGCAGACTGATAGAATAGATTTCACCCTAAGCGTCAGTGAATTCACCACGTCAAGTAAAAGTGCTTCCGATAGCTCAGTGACTAGCGCTGAGTGGTGGAATTAAATAGACTAAGCGAGAGCAAGTCATATTGAACTAAATCCCTCATCAAGCGAATTTACTTCCGGATGTAGAAGTGCTTCCGGATACCCCTTAGATTTAGGGATCACCCACTGCATGAGACTATATGATTATATTACTAAACTAACGTTCAAGTGCAGCACACTCAGTAAGGTTGCTTCCGGATGAGAAGTTACTTCCGCAAGCAAAAAGAATGTCTGAACGTTCAAGAGATGCAGTGTCAGAATGCTTATGTCAGAGCAGAGGTGTCAGGACTACTTTTCAGAAATAAAGCAAGTCAACCCTGCTGAAGCATTTAAGAAGATGTTCCTTCCAACGGTAACAAGAGGATAACAGACATATTCAAACAACATTGTTACCTACCAAGCATGAGGAGTATGAGAACATAATCTGAAGATTCACTCAAGGTGTCAAAGCTCATACTGCCCACAAGAGTCAGAGTCCATAAGAGAGCTTCTGATAGCAAGAGAGGATCCAATAGCAAAGCACTCTTATCATTCATGGACAAGTGCTTGGAAGACAAAGTTCCTCTATGTGATAGCAAGCAAAATGTTAGAGTCCACGAGCTTCAGATAGCAAGAGAGCTTCCGATAGTGAGTCTCTTAACATCCTGGACTTATGCTTGAGGAACGAAGTCCTCTCTGACAGCAAGCAAGAGTCGGACCGTACAAAGTGTTCAGATGTCAGAACGACTTTTGTCAGAATAGTATTGTTAGAACAGTGTTGACAGAACAGCATGGTCAGAGCACCTTTTTAGATAAAGCAAAGTCAACCCTGCTGTGCATTAATGAGGACAACGTAAACAAGGCCCCAACGTCTATAATCAAACGATCTTATTGCCTCTCCAACGGCTAGATATTCAGAGACTGGTATAAAAGGGATGTTCTTCATTTCTGAAGGGAGGGGCTTGAAAAAGAGAGAGAGAACAGAGCTTATTGTCCAAAAACACTATTCTACATTCCTCTCATCTTCTACTCTCGGACTTAGATATGTAATATTCTTAGAGAGTGAGTCTTTTGTGCTTAAGTGAGTAACATCATCTACTCTTAGAGAGAGTCATTCGAGCTTAAGTGTTTAGCACAATCAGTTCATAGAGTGAACATAATTGTAATCTTACATTTTGTAAGGGGGAGCATTTAGAAGTTTTCTAAATCTCCATAGGTTGCAAGTTAGCCCGTAAAACTTGCATTTGTAAGGTTTGCAGGTGAACCCGTTGTAAAACCTGTGGGTTGTTAGGTGAACCCGTGCTCGTAAAACCTAAAGTGTAAAGGCTTCTCTTGTGCCCGGTTTAAACAAGAATAGTGGATTGAAAATCTCAGGTGTAGCCTGGGGACTGGATGTAGGTCTGGGTGACCGAACCAGGATAAATTTATGTGTGCATATATTTATATTTGATCATTCTATTTTGCATCACATAGCATACTGACTTGTGCATAGCATTATTTATTTTCATCACCACCGAGCACAAGCAGTCTTTCCAAAAAGAGTTTAAGCTTTTATTCCCTCACCCAATTCACCCCCCCCTCTTGGGTGACAGCCACGCATTTCATTTGGTATCAGAGCAGGTCACTTGTTTAAAGGATCCAACGATCTCAAGTGTAAAGACCTTGGCTGATTTGGGTTAAAATGTTTTCCAAAGGCCTTGATCATACCATTCCACCTGTGTTAGAAAATATTGATTTTTGTTGGTGGAAAGCAAGAATGGAAAGTTTTATAAAATCCACTAGTTTGAAAATGTGGGATATTTTTGAAAATGATTTTGATTTCAAACCAAGAGGAAACTGGACTGAAAAGGAGAAAAATTTGTTTTCCTTAAACATTAGAGCAATGCAAATTTTATACAAAGGCTTAACTGAAAAGGATTTCCAGAAAATCAAACATTGCTCTAGTGCTAAAGATATTTGGAATACTCTTGATGTGATATATGCTTCTAACCCATCTCTTGAAAGCACAGCTGTCCCAAGCTCAACTCGTGCTCTTTGTGGATCATCTACTGATGAGCTTCTGGAAGCCGATATTGAGGAAGCAGGCTTCAGTAAAGAGAGTATCCATTTCTGCCTAGAAGATTCAGAAAGTGAGGTATCTGAATCTGAACTTGAACTCTCTGAATTGCAAGATGCATACAATGAGTTATATACCGAATATTGTAAACTTGCAAAAGAACTTCTAGGCTTAAAAGAAAAGGATAGGAAACCTGAAAAACTAATTTCTTCTTCTACGTCCAAAGTTTCCAAGGTTTGAAAACTTCAACATGTCTTGAAAAATGTTTTGATTGTAAACACGTGTTGAAGGAAAAAGAAAAGCCTTCAAAAGAAACTGAGATTTCAAAGGAACAAAAAGCTTTTCTAAAAGAAACTAATCATGATAATGATAGAAAATCTCATTTTGATTATCATTCCATTATCTGTCATTATTGTGGTAGATTAGGACATATTTCTCACACATGCAGTCTTAGAAGAAATACAAATGTGAGAAATAAGTTTGTATGGATTCCTAAAGGACAAGTAAGGTCCAGTGCTAACCATGTAGGACCCAAGTACAAATGGGTACCAAAACATCCTCCTAGTGCCTTACTTGTGCAGGATAGATCAAGAGTTCCTCTCATCCCAAAGAAGAGAACTCGTGGTGATGCAACTGCTGAAACCCACTGGTACAATCATAAGAAGCTGTCGGCCACCACAAGGGACAATGGTTCTGTCTCAAGGATGAGCTATCACAAAGTTCCATTCAACTATCCTGAGAAGAACAAGAGAGAGTGGATTCCTCGATCATCATTGAAAAGGCTCTTGAATCCTACCTCTCAGAAGAAAGTGCTTCGAACCAAGGATAAGTATAGAAGATCTCCTTGGGTAAGCAAGGGATCACTTAGCAACGAAGCATTTGATAGTAAAATCTCCTATGCTAATGTTAGATGGACTTATTGAGATTTTACATTAAGCATCCTAAGGTGTGAACATTATATTCATCATAGAAGAAAGCTTGAAGAAATAAGTAATGTTCATAATCTACATACTGTCCATGACTATCTTGATCAAAAACCTTGTATATCCTTGTGCATATAGTCATGAAAGATTCACCATGCCATACACATAGGACGTAATCTAAATGCATGTGAACTATATATAGCCTACAAACTGACCTTCAGATCCAGACTTGGATACAAAAGGAAGGAACTATCTGGTATTTTGTAGGAAGGGCAATCCGAAGGTTCAGCAAGACAAGGGTGAAGAAGACCCTTGCTAAAAGGAAGATCTCCTCCCCCCACAGTGAGCCATCTGATTCATGTGCCCCCAACAATCTGCTAGCTCAGAGGCAAACTTGAGATAGCGCTGAGTGATCAACCTGCGGAGATACCTTCTGCTGAACCTGTGTCTCCCTCTGCGCCAGCACCCAATCTGAGTGAAGAGCTGTGTATGAAGTATGGGTTCAAGAGGCCAGAGATGCCAGTGGTAGTGATCACAAAGTAAATTCATCCCTCTGCACCAGCTCCAATCCATCCTATTAGCCTCAGCAAGACTCAGGACTGTACCTCATCTGAACAATTAGTCAAGTCTTGATAAGCATTCGTCACGCATAGATTTTGGTACTGCTCTAAATATAGATTCCATGCATTGCCAACCAAAATCAAGCGAGCTACTGCTAGATGCGAATGGAGCTATGGTGATATCATTCTTACCTTCCTCTTTACTTGAATAATCACTTGGCTAGTAAATGCATGATGGGCTCAACAGCTTTTATTTCTCTGAAACTGATATGATTTCCCTTATCTGTGATGAACACTTATTTTCTGTAAAAACGACCCTATCATATCAAATTCATTTTCTGATATAATGCATACAGATTTTACAAATTCAAGAAGTCCGACACCTTGAAACTGAACCTTCTTCAAAACCTTCTGAATTTGTGCATGTTGAATCATTGTGTTCTAAGATTTCTGACATTGTTAAGATGATTCGGAACTAGTTTCAGAATCTTGACACTAAAACTAAAAATCTTCCTCAGAGTTTTCATATGGTGTCTAAATCATTTTACTCATATATGCTTAGTGAATTCTTTTAAGGGCACCTCTCATGGAAGAAAATGGTTTATGCATTCACCTTGATTTTTGAAAGATCCTTTTGAAATACAAACTTTCAAAACAGATTCTGATCCTCTTTAAACCTACATGACAACCGTACCTCATGATAGCACTCAAAAGCTATTTCTGATTTTCCATTTCATGTGGTATCTCTTGCATCAACTTTTTCAATGCATAAGCAGCTATGGTTTCGAGAACAATACATCCCTCTTAATTACATCTTTAAGTTCTCAATCTACTAATGATCTCAGTTCAAGTTTGTGGTTTAAGAATGTTGACACAGATTATTGAAGCTTGAACAATGAATATAACCAAGAGAGAATGACAACGAAAATGTCTCTTATCAAGATGTGTGGAATGGCTATACCAAACCTGAGAAACTTTCGCCGATACACATGAGCATTTCTATCCCTTACATATTCTGTTGTGAAATTAAATGGATAGTCTCTCTCTTGTCTGACATGCATTAGAAATCTTAGGAAATGCCTTGAATTAAACTCTGCTAGATCTGTAAAACATGGCATAGTATCACAAGCATGCTATAATCTGTATTAATTTCAAGCTTGTTGATATCCTAAGAACAATGAGATCACATTGAGCATATCTAGAAGAACTCGAGCTAATATTTGGAAATTATTCTCGTAATCATATGCTGAAATTTGATTGTTTTTGTAAACCGAATTTAGTCTTAAAATCAAACTATTCTGTGAGCATGAAAATTTCCAGTATTTCATTTTTGTGAGGATGAAGATTTTTTTTCAAAATTTCATAGTGTTAATAATTCACTTGTCTTCATGATCTAACATGAACATCCTTGAGGCATATTTATTGAACTATACTTGCTTATGAAACTCTGAAAATATGCCACCTGTTTGATACTCTTTGTACTATCACATTGATATTTATCTATGAGAGTAAATAGAGTTCATGTCTTGATAGTGAAACTATGTGAACGTATAGAAAATTTCAAAATTAGTTTTCACATAATCATTGCTCATATTTTCTTAAACCAATTAGCAAGCATGATTTCTTAAAATTATTAACTTGTGCTGATTAACACAGATTGACTTGAATGTCCTGAGGATGGTCTTCAATGTTAAATCTTAAGTTCTTTCACTGACCATCAGAAAGCATTTGTTTCCTCAAGAATATGCAGGACCAATCATCAAGTTTGAGCAAGGTTGCTTTCACAACAATCAGCGCCTTCGATAGCAGGCCAACTATTGAACCATGGGAAGAGTAGAGTGACTGCCCAGTCATGTCTGCTTGTGGTTGTAGCTCAGCTTGCCGAAGCGAATCATCAAAGCACTTGCGCTAGGGGTTTCCACTTGAGATAGCACACCTCTTGAAGATGTCAGGAAGCATGCTTATCTGCGTATGATTCAGATTCCTGAATCTAATAGAGTATGAGGACCCCTCATCTGTGGTAATATCTACACCTTACCATCTCTTATATATGATACATACATGGCATTGGTAAGGGTGTCAATTTAAGATGCTTTTCTCAATCTGCATTGACCTCAAAATCATCCTCTACCTTAGAAAATCATCCCAGCTCACACATCTGTATCCTTTATATGACACGCTGGAAAGTAATTGATAACATACCTCTCTTATATGCTTCTATTCTTGATCTTATGATGATTAATTTTTAATATAGAAGAAAAGTAGATGGACATTACTTGTTAATGATTCCTTGAAAATAGAGAGTCACATGCTGTCATCGATAATAAACTCTTAAGATGCTGTGATGAAATTTGTTTGGAAATTATTTTTGGCACTTTTAAAATCACAAATTTCATTTGATTTCATTTCATTTCATATGGTATCACAAATTTCATTCGGCATTCAATTATTTCATTTGATACCACAAGTTCAAACTCACAGATCTCATTTGATTACATTTGGTATCAGATTTCATCTCATTTGAATTTAAAATCACATATTTCATTTGATATCATAATCATCATTTTTAAACACATCAAAATTATTTTTGATATCACGTTAATCAAATCGAGAGGATCAAAATTACTTTTGATATCGTTTACATTTGGAGAGAATTTTCACCTTCAAAAAGAGAACTTTTTTTTTGTATTTTTTGCTCTTGACTTAATCCTTGAAAAACATGTTTAGCTATCCTACATAATGATTAGGGCGAATACAATCATTTAGGATCATGAATCATTATTGTTTTCCTTGATAATTCTCGTACGTTGTATTGAATAGTCTAGAACAAATCCTTATTAACGATACATAGGGAGAAATATTAGGTAGAAAGCCCATTCCGAGGAGAACGTTAGGAGTATCCCCATCCCTATTAAGGCTAGCTTGCACTTGTTGAATTTTGATGAAGCCAAAAGGGGGAGAGAGATGAGAGATGAGACATGAGTTGTCTAGAGATGAGATATGAGATGAGACATGAGATGTCTAGAGCTGAAAGGTAAGATAAGATATCTAAGTTTAATTATAGCTCTGGGAGTGCTCTGGGAGTGATCTAAGTTTAATTATGTTCTCTAGTCATCTATGGGTTTGTCATCATCAAAAAGGGGGAGAATGTTAGAATCTTAAGTTTTGATGGTGACTAAGGTATGATATGGTCTAGTACTTAAGAGAACATAATCAGCACTTAGGAAGGATTAGATGACATGGTTAGAATCCTGAGTTAGATCACTTGAGAATGTAAGATCACTTCCGGATAGATTAGGACTTGCGCATGCGGATGAATGTTTTCATCCCCCAGCATCAGCAAGTAAATCACTGGGAAATAACTTAGTCCATGAGAATTAGGTACACAAAACCTTAAGACTAAGCTATGTTTCAATCGGAAGTGAGTTTGCTTCCTGTTAGACTTAGACTGGCGCAGAGCGACAGAATAGATATTACCCCAAGCGTCAGTGAGTCTACTTCCCCAAGTGAAAGCGCTTCCTGTTAGACTTAGACTGGCGCAGAGCAATAGAATAGTTATTACCCCAAGCGTCAGTAAGTCTACTTCGCCAAGTGAAAGCACTTCCTATTAGATTTAGACTGGCGCAGGTTGATAGACTAGATATAACCCCGAGCGTCAGCGGAAATGCAACATCAAGTGAAGTTGCTTCCTGTTAGATCTTGACTGGCGCAGACTGATAGAATAGATTTCACCCTAAGCGTCAGTGAATTCACCACGTCAAGTAAAAGTGCTTCCGATAGCTCAGTGACTAGCGCTGAGTGGTGGAATTAAATAGACTAAGCGAGAGCAAGTCATATTGAACTAAATCCCTCATCAAGCGAATTTACTTCCGGATGTAGAAGTGCTTCCGGATACCCCTTAGATTTAGGGATCACCCACTGCATGAGACTATATGATTATATTACTAAACTAACGTTCAAGTGCAGCACACTCAGTAAGGTTGCTTCCGGATGAGAAGTTACTTCCGCAAGCAAAAAGAATGTCTGAACGTTCAAGAGATGCAGTGTCAGAATGCTTATGTCAGAGCAGAGGTGTCAGGACTACTTTTCAGAAATAAAGCAAGTCAACCCTGCTGAAGCATTTAAGAAGATGTTCCTTCCAACGGTAACAAGAGGATAACAGACATATTCAAACAACATTGTTACCTACCAAGCATGAGGAGTATGAGAACATAATCTGAAGATTCACTCAAGGTGTCAAAGCTCATACTGCCCACAAGAGTCAGAGTCCATAAGAGAGCTTCTGATAGCAAGAGAGGATCCAATAGCAAAGCACTCTTATCATTCATGGACAAGTGCTTGGAAGACAAAGTTCCTCTATGTGATAGCAAGCAAAATGTTAGAGTCCACGAGCTTCAGATAGCAAGAGAGCTTCCGATAGTGAGTCTCTTAACATCCTGGACTTATGCTTGAGGAACGAAGTCCTCTCTGACAGCAAGCAAGAGTCGGACCGTACAAAGTGTTCAGATGTCAGAACGACTTTTGTCAGAATAGTATTGTTAGAACAGTGTTGACAGAACAGCATGGTCAGAGCACCTTTTTAGATAAAGCAAAGTCAACCCTGCTGTGCATTAATGAGGACAACGTAAACAAGGCCCCAACGTCTATAATCAAACGATCTTATTGCCTCTCCAACGGCTAGATATTCAGAGACTGGTATAAAAGGGATGTTCTTCATTTCTGAAGGGAGGGGCTTGAAAAAGAGAGAGAGAACAGAGCTTATTGTCCAAAAACACTATTCTACATTCCTCTCATCTTCTACTCTCGGACTTAGATATGTAATATTCTTAGAGAGTGAGTCTTTTGTGCTTAAGTGAGTAACATCATCTACTCTTAGAGAGAGTCATTCGAGCTTAAGTGTTTAGCACAATCAGTTCATAGAGTGAACATAATTGTAATCTTACATTTTGTAAGGGGGAGCATTTAGAAGTTTTCTAAATCTCCATAGGTTGCAAGTTAGCCCGTAAAACTTGCATTTGTAAGGTTTGCAGGTGAACCCGTTGTAAAACCTGTGGGTTGTTAGGTGAACCCGTGCTCGTAAAACCTAAAGTGTAAATGCTTCTCTTGTGCCCGGTTTAAACAAGAATAGTGGATTGAAAATCTCAGGTGTAGCCTGGGGACTGGATGTAGGTCTGGGTGACCGAACCAGGATAAATTTATGTGTGCATATATTTATATTTGATCATTCTATTTTGCATCACATAGCATACTGACTTGTGCATAGCATTATTTATTTTCATCACCACCGAGCACAAGCAGTCTTTCCAAAAAGAGTTTAAGCTTTTATTCCCTCACCCAATTCACCCCCCCCTCTTGGGTGACAGCCACGCATTTCAAAATAGACAGAGAAAAACCTAATTTGAACGTATCTAACCTGACTAATAGGTCACCTTTAAAATATTTTAATTTTCTAAATGATAAAATAAATAATAATAATACAATATAATGAAATATCTAACAGTGACTTATCAAGAGAATCAAATAAAATCTTTACTCTCTGTGTATAAATAGGACCAAGGATATTAGTTTAGATATTAATAAAAAATTGTGCTCCTCATTTGCAGACTTTCTTTCTGAAGTTTTGGAGTTTGGTTTCGTTGCTTCATATTTGTTCTTCAAGTGAGATCATAAATCATGATAACAATACATTCTTCCCTAGCGCTGCACAGGTTAAAAATAGGGCTGTTGCGACCACTGAAATATTGTTTGTAGTTTGAGTTCGCAAACGATAGGTGAATCCTAAAATATTTTAAAATATATTTCTCTCTCTTTTAAAAGTATCATAATAAATATGGTCAATATTGAAAAAAAAGTCTTAATTTCATACACCCAATTAATATTCACATGTTTTCTTAAAAAGTGTTTTTTTTCGCAGTTGACTCTTAAATTAGTGACAGAAGGGGGTATTTCATATTTTTTTATTCTGTGTTTTGACAACAAATTATATCAATAATATTTTGATAAAATCAATTATAGATCTCGTTAAAACATCTTAATTAATAGCACGAACCCTTGATTAAATTAAGGGCCCATGGAAGGGAGGTAGCCTTATTTCTAGTTTTTTTTTTAAATATGTTTGACGTGATTGTTTTTCAAAGTTTCCTTTATTTATGAGCGAGTACATATGAAAAAATGTGATAATGATCTTATAAATGAGTATGAAAGAGAATATGAATAGAGAAAATAATAAAGGATAAAAACAAATAAATACCTTCGAATATCCAAAAGGACAAGTAAGAAACTCAAACTTTAAAAATGACAAATAAGGAACTATGAATTCCAAAATGACAGTTAAAGAACCAGACAATTGTTAATTGTTATGTTCCAAATGTTAATAACTATGTTCTAATTGTTAATTTTTATTGAATTTCCTTACTTATTCTTTTAGAAGTTTGAATTCCTTACTTGTCATTTGGACATTCGGAAGTATTTATTTTTCATTTTCCCAAATAATAATAGGAAAAAGGAGAAAAAACTTGTCACACCTAAATAACTTAAGTAACTTCTCTAACTTCAATGGACTAAGATATATGTAATTGTTTCCATTCTCCATTTGTTTGCAAAATAGAACTTTTTCCTAATATTCAGCCATATAGTGCAGTTACATCCCCAAGCTTAGGTGATTCTTCCGTATGGAAGTATATCATTATAACACAATATATTCTTTTTCTTTTTTTTTCCTTACCAATAGTTTTTTCAGCGTGCTTTGACACATAATGAGTGTAACTTGGCCACTACTCAGGCTAAACTCATCTTGGACTACAAAAGCTGGCAAATAATAATAATATCATGTTTTCACCATCAAATAGGAAGTCAAACATGAACATGATAGCATAAATAGAAGAACATCCCATATGACTACGGAAAAAACACACCCAGTGAAATACATAACTCAACATCAAGCAATACCCTGAAGTTATATTCCATCTCATGATTAAAATTCTGATACATCTTCACCATCAAACAACAGCTACCTCATAACCTTCATTCCTGTGAAAGAGAAAGTCAAGAATTAAGTCAAATTGCACAAACAAATACATTAACACAGGGAAATTACTGCTAATTTCAAATAATACACTTCCAAGAGCTTTTCTCTTCATGAAAGATATGAACAGATAAATTTTTGTAAATGGTTCAAGCTATTTCAAGGGAAAAACTGTTCAGAAATTTGCAGTTGCAAGATTTTATTGGCATGCCTGATTCAACACACAGGCGCATGTCGACTAAACCAATATCAGGCTTTGTTGCTTAATTTCAAAGAGAAAAATTAAGGTCAGACTTGTTTTCAAAACCATGCTAAAAAAAGAATCTGCAAGAACTTTGCTTGACGTGAACTATACCTATGGAAATAAGGTTGGTCCCCAACATAATTTTGATCTAGCAATACTCAAAAGTTTTACAACCACAGATCCACCCTGACATCTTGTGCATGTGATGACATCTATAACCCAAACTTTAAGCATGTGGCTCAATTAACACAATTACCCCAAAATTTGAGAACCTATGGTCTCCTTAATGAGCAAATTATAGCTAAAGAAGTCTATAAAGATGGAAAAATTATATTATCGTACTAGTAATAGTAACATTATTGCCTACTAGGAGAACATCCTTTCACATTAACAGAAAGTTCAATTAATTACACATAAGACCCTTGAACAAGCATATTCTTGCACAGATGAAAAATAAAACTGGCAAGCACATAACACAACACGAAAAACTGAGATAAACATGAATAACAAACCTCATCGTTATCATCATCATCACCATCTTTCTTGAGACGGGTGGTGCCTCCTTCCTTGCTGATGGGCAGTTTCATTGCTCCGAAGGGAGTGTCGACATTGATATTTCCTTTGATGGTGTAACCTGTACCCCTTCCTCTAATCATGTCCCATAGTGCAGAACCAAAGTCCTTAGGCCTAAAGGTGAATGGAATATCAATGTAACTAATTCCACTCTTCACAATTTTAGCAGATTTGCTGAGTTCAGCACCTCCAATGCTAACACCACCAAGCCAGATCTCGTAATCTAGAGTGTTAAGTCCAAGATCAAAGTCATTCTTATTCTCCAATTTCAAATGAAGCACAGCAACCGTCTCTTCAAAAGAGAAGCTCTGGAAATGAATCTTCTCAAGATCAACATCAGGCTTATATGGTATGGGTATCTCTCCTTGTTTCTCAAGAGGAATAGTAATCCTCCCAAAGACAGGAACATCCACAATGAGATCAACCTTGACTTTATAAGGCACTATGCTTCCTGGTTTGATATCATCATAGGTATTCTTAATGTCATCATAAATCAAAGTAACAGGAATCTTGACAGTCTCTTCTCCGTGTGCATGGATTGTCCCAGCATCAGGGATCAATCCTGAAACTAACTTCCTCCCATCACTCTCAATCAAGTAATTGATATCGATCAAAGGAATCGGTACCGGATTCGGGTTCTTTATAAGAACATCAACAACAAGTTCAGCCTTCTCAAGATTAATTGATGGAATGTGAATCCCAGTAACATCAGCAGATGGCTTCCCAAAACCAATTGTTTCCTCAATCTTCTCACCAATATCTTGAATGAACTCCTTCACCTTCTCAATAAACCCACCCTTCCCTTGTTCTTCATTATCCTTGTCCTTATCTTTGTGTTCTTCATCCTTAACACCCCTTTCAACTACTTCAGGTTTATCAGACGAAGACATATCTAAATAGCACACAAAAAAGTAATCAATCAATCAATCAGCTTAAGCAAGATCCAGCCATAACTAAAAATTTTTAAAAAGTAGCAAATTACAGCAACTAATCAGATCACATCAACTAAACAACCCCTAAACACAGAGCATTCAAAGTTTAACACTTTTCAACCACAGGTTTATCAGACACACACGCACACACATAAAATCACCAAAAAGCAATCAATCAATGAATCAGCTAGCTTGGGCAAAGATCAGGCCATAGGAAAAAAAGTAAAAAAAGTAAGGAAAAATTACTTCAACTAATCGGATCAGATGAACTAAACAAACCCTAAACACATATGATTCAAAGTTAAATGTGAGATCAATATGTTATAGAAAATCAAAATCCACAGACACCCAATTAAAATAAAGCAAAGTACTTGAACTAATCCGATCACAAAAACTAGAAAATCTCTACAAACTGGTCATTCAAAAGTTCAATGTGAGACCAATAGATGATACAAAATAAAAACCCCAGATGCAAAATTAAAACCAATGGTGATCAAGATCTAGAGAGAGAGAAAAGAGACAAACTTGATGAAGGGTGTGATCTGAGAGTCAACAAAAAGTCAATCAAATTCTTGACTACACAAGGCAAACAATGGGTGAAGGGTGGATTTGAAGTTGAAGTTGTAGATTGAATTGGAAGGTGTTGGTTAGAGGAAAGCAATTAATGTATGAAGGAGAAAAAGAATAAGTAGTAATTAATTAAATAGGATATAAATATAGCCTATAGGAGTATATGAAGATGATGAGGAGTCAATGTAATGTAATGTACGGACATCAGCACCGTTCACGTATGATCAGCCGACAATGAAGGGATCTGTCTATCAGTTCGAACGGGGCCCACCACCGACCACTAATCTTATGTCGACACCTCAGCTTCCCAGAATCACGCGTTTCAACTTTTTTATTATGTTGGAGTAGTAACTTAATTCCTAAATTTAGGTTTCAAGTAAATCTTTGGTTTAGTTCCTTGTACATTTGTTTTTTTTCTTTTCCTAGAGCCTTCATGTCCGGTCCCCTTTAAGGAACCGACTAATCTGAAGTCGCCGCCGGGATATCCCATATTGGGGGTGACGACTTCCCAGGAGTTCGAACTCATGACCTGATGGGTACAAGGTGTCTTACCTTCCCCTTTCTTACCAGCTGGTCTACGCCCCCTTGGGCCTTATACATTTGTTTTTAATGGAATGCGGGCAAACATTAGCAACTTAAAAAGTACTCTTTTCGATTTGTAATATAAGAGTTAGCCGCAAAAAAAAAGCTTATTATGAAATCATATAAAAGTTAGTTGGGTTTCTAAGGTTAATGTTTTTTCAATATTACTAATTTATTATGATATTTTGGAGAGAGAAAAATATATAAGTATTAATAAATATGAAAAACATACGAGAGGGAGTAATGAGAGTAATAAATAGGATAAAACCTGCAACCTTCATCTAACTAACGAAGAGATGCCATGTGACTCCATTACAATGCCTTTGAGCCATGGGTACATTTTTACCTAATAAAAAGTGTCAAGACGAGTTGATGATTAAATTTGTACATTTATAAACTCATATTAATAGCACAAATTGACACACCGAATTCGTTGTGTTTAAGTTTCTACCTCATAAAATAATATGATCATGTGTAAGCTTTGATTATACCATATTCAATGTCTCAATCTATGGAAATTATAGGAACTTTTAATTGTATGTGCTAAAGTGTCGATATTGTTATGGTTAATGTCACCATTCATGTTTAAAATATATTTAAGTTAAATTGTTGTTGCTTTATATATTTCTTATTTAATTATATAATTTAGATATATGTTTATAAAAAAGTATTTTTTATGAGTTTATAATTTTAGTTCACAATCTAAATTTACTTTTTTTTTTTATCTCGAGTTTAGTTAAACTCCTTAGTCACAAGTTTTACAACCATGAATTCAACTCTTTTAATTTTTCTTTTAAAAACTGAATCTTCAAATTTTAACTCTATCTAAATCAATTTTCATAATTTTAATAATTTATAATTTGTAATGGTAATCCTTACACTCTAGAAATTATGATTATGAGGACTAAAATTATTATTTTAATACTTTAGAGGCAAAGTTGCATTGAATTAAGTCTAAATAGAGACAAATTAAATGAGTTATACCAATTAAGGGTTAAAATCACTACAAAAAAAACGGCGCTTTCCGGCGTACACCTTCCGGTGTTTTCATAAAAAACGCCGGAAATGGCATGCCTTCCGGCGTTTTCTAAAAAACGCCTAAAAGAAACGCCGCAAAATTTGGCGCGCGCTTCCCGCCTTCTTTCCCGCCCACACATACCGGCGTTTGTGGACAAAAAAACGCCGGTATGTATATTTTAATCAAAAAATTTGTTATTTGCTTTTCTTTTTCTTTTTTTTTTTGAAAAAAATAACACATATCGGCGTTTTTCGTTCTTAAAAACGCCGGTAAGTATTAAATAATATTTTTTTAAAAAAACCATGCATACCGGCGTTTCCTGGAAATGCCGATAAGCGTAAGAAAAACGCCGGTAAGTATTAAATAATATTTTTTTAAAAAACATGCATACCGGCGTTTCCTGGAAATGCCGATAAGCGTAAGAAAAACGCCGGTAAGTATTAAATATTATTTTTTAAAAAAACATGCATAACGGTGTTTCCTGAAAACGCCGATAAGTGTATGAAAAACGCCGGTAAGTATTAAATATTATTTTTTAAAAAAAAAACATGCATACCGGTGTTTCCTGGAAATGCCGATAAGTGTAAGAAAAACGCCGGTAAGTATTAAATAATATTTTTAAAAAAAAACATGCATATCAGCGTTTCCTGAAAACGCCGGTAAAATAATAATACAATATCACTTTCCGGCGTTCCCATCATAAACGCCGGTATGCTCCACCTTCCCTATAAATAGCGATGCTCCCCCCTCATTTTCCCTTGCTCATTCGTTTCTTGCTCCTTCCTACTTCTTTCTATTTGTTTCTCAGCGATCATTATAAATAGTAGTGCTCCCCCCTCATTGCACATTTAGTGGTTACTTATTTTCATATCTCTTTTTATTTATATTTGCTTCATTTTTGTTTATTTTTATGTAATTGTTAATTTTTATATTTGATATACTTTAGTTGCTCTTATAGGTATTATTTTCTTTTAATGTGTGTAATATGATTTTTCTGTCATTATTATTTATTAATATTTTTTATTTATATCTATAATACTAAATTTTCGTCCCAATTTAATGTTAAATTGGGACGAAAATTATTTTTTTTAATAACTTTTAAACACTTTTCGGCGTTTCTGCAAACGCCGAAAAAGTTTATATTAAATAATAGCATACCGGCGTTTCATCAAAACGCCGGTATGTCAATTATTAAAATAATGGACATACCGGCATTTCGGGAAACGCCGGTATGTCTGAATATTATATTATTTTCTGCATCCCGCGTTTCGGCGTTTGTGGGTACCCTACGGCGTTTGTAAAAACGCCGATGTGCTACTTTTCCATGTTTTTTTTTCGGCGATTTGCAAAAACGCCGTAGCGTTGTTTCGCCGAAAAAAAACGCTGGAAAGAGGCAAAAATAAACGCCAGTAAGCGGCAAATGTTTTGTAGTGAATTGAATTGGAAATGAATAAAAAGCTAGGACTAAATGAATAATAAATCAGGAAATTTTCTTATTGTTTTTTAAATTTACATATATATTTATATTTTGGATTAATACAATATCTTATGTTTATAATTTGATCTTATTTTAACTTTCTCCCTCATAGTTTTAAAGCATAAATTCTGCTGTGGTTAGTGAGATATCCTAGTTCTATTTTAAGTGAGTTTTTAAGGGCATTTGAGTCTTTTTCCCAAATTTGGTAATGTGTATTAGGTGCCTATGACCCAACTTATCCTTTTCATAATTTAGCAACCTCAATTGTCTTTTTACCAATTGGGAAGACTTTATGTGTTTTTTTCCCTTTGTTATTTATAAAAACCAAACATTATAGTGAAATTTTATTTGATTGTACTTATATGTTGATCATCTTTCTTTAATGTAAAGATCCAATTGGTGTTATAGAAAGATTAAAGAGGCTAAATAACAGTAGTTAATTATAATATATATTGCATATTTTTACATATGTGAATTTATAAGTCAAACTAATAAATTTGTAGAAAACATTTAACAGTAACTTATTTAGCTTTCTTAATTGTCTTCGAAAAGTCAATTAAATCTTATATTAGTTTACATATCCATAAAATAATATTTTTATTTTATCCATATTGATTTAGCTAGGTAAATTTTATGGTATGGATTTCCTTCATGTACAAAGAAAAAATAAAAAACAAATTGGTTGAGATTTGAGAGGGTGAGATTTGGTTTTGAAATTTGGGCTTTGGGATTTTCAGATAGAGTTTGGGGCCTCAAGATTTGGATTTGGGGTTTGTTTTGGTCGAAGGAGTTGTGCTTCTATGATTTTGGTGTTAGGATTATTTTTCTTACTTTGTTTTAGTTAGAATTGAGTTAACCATAATGTACTCAATAATTAACATAAAATGAAATTAACTTCTTTAAATATATAAATAAAACTAAACAAACTACTTAATTTATTTTGTTTATTTAATATCCCTAAATGAACCAACTTGATCTAATACTAGGAGTAATTTATACTTTGTTACAGCATGTTGCTTATGTTGGATGGTTTTAAACAAAAACACATTTGAGTACGTAATTAATTTCTATGAGAATGATAATCTAATATTGATTAATTGAGCTGCATATGGATCAGACTATTGAACTGTGTAGAAATTATCTTCTGGTTCAATCAATATCTGTGATTTTTAATACCTTGTTGTCTTCCACATAAATTGATTATGTCCTGACTTTTTTACTCTTGGCCTGGCACAAATAATTTATCCACACATCCAAAAATCCACCATATTAAAATGAAAATCTCTCAACAGCATCAGCCTCTCTAATCAGAGTCACAAGTTTAACTCTGAAAATGAAAATCTCTCATCAGCTTTCAAAAGTACTCTAAAATGAAGTTCCAGCATTTGTGTTGAGAAAAGAAGGTAAGACATGAAATGCAAAATACAATGACAGTGCAAACATTAACTTGTTATTTAGGACAGAGAAGGAACAAAATCTTAGCATCTCTAACAATTGCAATTCAATCTCCAATCACAAAACAAGCAGGCTTTCTTTCAGCAATAACACATTTTCATAATGCCAGTCAATCATTTTCATGGTTTCAAAATAATCATGTCGCTTTGGTGTAAAATCGAACACCAACCGCCACGCCCAAAATGATCAAGGGAACTAAAAACTGAAGGAGCTTTATAATGAACTCTCCTGTCTTGTCCTGATTATAGTGAGGTTGTTTTGGAGGCTTGTACTTATACTTGGTTGGTATACTTGCTGAATCAATGTCTCCGACATAGAACTCATCTAGCATTGCTTTGGCAGTGGAACTGTGGCCAATATCCTCAAAATCCTCAGTTGCATCTTTTCCTGCACATAAGCAGCATTGGAGTTACATTAATATGAAACCAAGAATATTAAGTGATATAAGTAGGTGCATTCAATTCAGAAAAAAATGCTTGTTAGTTATTGATATATGTGTACCTGTAGCTGCCAACAAGACCTCATCCCCACCTGGATGGTCTTCCAAGAATTTTGTTACATCATAAACCTGTTCCAAGGAATTATGTCAAGGTAATGAAATACTTGTCTAATTATACACTTAAGGGCTACTAGTTACAACTTTTAAAGGTTGTCTTGGTTTGTCTTCTTGTTCAATCAATCAAAACCTTATCAAGCCTTCCAAATGGCATTAAGGCAATTTTTTTAAACCCCATAAGCACATCATTATGTTACTCCCTAGCATGAAACTCAGTATAAGTGACTATGAAGTAATGAATATGAGAATGAGGCATGCTTTATCTCAGAAAATGTACATACTAAGACCGAGATGAAAACATTGAATGGCTAAAATGCACAGAGTATACTTCACAGCATGTGTGGTTCAAGAGAGATCAAGTAGGAAGACTTTAAGAATAGTAACTTGAGGTTTTTCTTATTTCCAGAGCTATAAACCAGCAAAAGAAGCAATTGGATTTGGTAAATTAAAGAGGCGAAAGCATGTTTAACATAATCACAGAAGGATAGGTTACTTTTGAAGGTGTAAATTTTAAAATTAAAAAGTTAAATGCTCCATGTTTAAATCATGTTAGTTTTAGTGAGTCATGATTATCAAAAACATTGTGTATCAAATGGTTTAATTTGAAATTCAAACAAAAAAATGGTTTAATTTGAAAGAGAAATTATTTATTAAAATAATCTGACGTTAGGTATGAATATGATAGATAATTCCAGCAAATAAGAAATATTATATAATATAATGCAGGACTATCAGCCATATTAACACGCATATAATATGGTGTCTTTAAGGCTTATCTACCAAACAGTCTTGTACCAGATGGGTATAATAGCCGCATAGGAGAAGAGGTTACTTTTTTTTCTGTTTTTTTTTTTTTTTGGAGTCAAAACAAGCTTTTGAGTTTTGACGTTGCCTATTTTGACAAGCTAGCACCAAAGAAAAATGCGTAGGCCCCTTGGTTTTCATATAAGGCTTTACCGTGCTATTAATAAAAGAAATTTTAGTGGACCAAAATTACAATAATGGATCAAAGAAAAAGTGGCCACGAGATCCAACCCAAAGCCACATCATCTTAGACAGTTAGACTTATGTTTTAAATAAGAATGTTGACATGACCTTAGGGTATGTTGTGTAAAAGGAGAGAAATTCTCATATGAAATCTAATACGTCATTTATGGTCTAGCCAAAAAAAAATGAAACACCTTAGTATTTTTAATATGATATGGAGAATTTTAATCTGATGTGACTTTGATTTTTTTTCCCCTCACACGACAACCACATCCCATTAAAATTCTCCAAATAAGATTAAAATATTTCTGAGGTGTTTTTATTTGTGATTGGTGAGTAGCAAACCAGGTTTATGCAAGAATTTCCCGATAAAAATATGAAGGAAATACTAGTTGGAGAATAAATGATCTATCAAAGCACACACTTTTATAAAGCCAATTTTCAGTCCTACCAAACAAAACAGTCATCTTTTATTTCCAACATGATGACCTTCCAACCAACACCCCCCTTTCCAGTACCACTTAATCCACTCATACCATACCAGGAAGCAATAAACCAAAGGACCCAAACCATCATGTAAGTTAGGAGGAAACTAAGAATTTCAAAACCAAGGGCAAGCTAAAAGCACTGATATTAGTATATTACCACACATTACAACACAGTCATAACATATATATTGCTTAAATGCAATGCTCCATCATATTATGGACATGATAGAATGAGTTAATCAAACCATCAAAAAGTAGCAAATAAACCAAAAGTCCATAAAACTTTAAAAAGGAAGAAAACTGCATGTACTCAGATTCAGCACGTGAATCTCACAGGATCCAACTCAGCAAAATCTAAGTAAAACAAAGTTGCATGCACTAAAGAAAGAAAACAAATGGTACATTGTGGAGATAGATAGAGAGATACCTTGCCACCAATGAGTAGCCAGCAATCATGGCGGTTGTTATGCTGAGAGACCTCACCTAACGTGTAGGACTTAGCCATGCCAAGAAAGGAAGAAAGAGAGAAAATGTTCAGCAAAGGTGGAGGATTGTTTGGGATTATAAAAAGGAGGTTGGAAGAAGGAAGGTTGGTGAAGTGAGGAAATGGGGTTGGTGAGGTTGAGATGGTTTTGTCATCACCAACCAACTACCCCTCCCACTCTTACCTCTCCCTGCAACAATTTTGAATTATACAATGTTTCTAAATATAAAACTTATTTATTTAATTTGATTAGATTAAAGATGTTAATTAAGTTAGTTAAACAACGTAATATTACTTTTTTTCTGGTCGGAAACATGATATTACTAATATATCATAATCATCTACTTTTAACCCTACCATTAGTTTTCTCTCCTATTTGTCTATTATTGGGAGCATTGATAAGGTTAATTTAGCGAAAAAGTTGATAAAAAATAGAAATAAGTCTTATGTTTAAGATCAAATTCATCTCTTAAATAGGTCTTATATTTATTACGTGAGTTTTACATTACTTTTTTCTTTCCCAACTAAGGTGCATGGGTTTACTTGACTTCTAAAGTCTCAACTATATTTGGTACCATTTATATTTGCTACCATTGGATCTCTTCAACCTCCCCCTCATTGAAATAATGCTTTATTTACTCAAAAGGAGTGAATTTTAACTAATGTCTCGCATTATGTGACAAAATACATAACCTTTTTTTTGTGTATTTTAATTTTTTTGGAAACATATACTTTTTATTTGAGAAAAATGATTTTTATTGGGTTCACATTAATCAAGATTGAGCCATACTCAAATATAAGGGTGGCAAAACTTTACCTTAAGTGTTTAATATTCTTAAATTTCTGTGACTCAAATTTAAAACTTCTAATTAAGCTAATACATTAACCTCTTACTTGTTGAACTAAGTGTTAAGTGTTTAGTAATACATAGAACATTTAATTTTAAGTAAATGATGTCAATAAATTTAAAAAGCTTCAATTAAAAATCGTGTTTTCACTATCAAATTCGTTACCATTAAAAATAACTGTTTTAAACCATGTCATTTTAACCTTCAACATTTTGAGATGTGATTTTAAGTAATTTCTACTTTTCATTTGAAAGGTTATAGCATAAAAATACTTAAAATATGTCAAATTCAAATGATGACTCAAAGTTAAATGGCTTGGTGTATTTTAGCTTTTATTCTAACACGTGTTAAGTATAATTTTATCTCTGTGTTATGTCTCATATTTCTCAATTAATTTATCAAATGGGAATTTATTCCCAATTTTCCATTAACTCAATATATGATAGTTAGATTGATTAATTTTTTGAGATCGAAAACTAGTTAAATTAATTATTAGTAAAAGAAAGTGGGTATTTCCCATTAAAAAAGATGCCGAGATAAAAACTTTGGAATATAAAATCATCAGGGATATTTTGGGAACAAAATTATAAATATAAGAGTTAAGCAGTTTCAACTTTAGGAAAAAGAAAATAAAAATTCATGAAAAAATAAGACAAAAATGAGTCGTAATGATGCAAATCCATGTAAATTGAGAAAGTCTCAAATAAAAAAAAAGTTGGGGAAAAAGACAAAAAACAATGAATTGGTATAGAGCAATGACTACATATGAACATATCCAAGGTTTAAAAAGAAAAAAACATCAATTCAATAAGATTATTTTGAAGATTCTTTTATGGTATTTTTTCTTTAATTTTTAACAATTATATTTAAAATAGTAAAGATATTCTATTAACTTCTGTACTTAAATTTTGCCAGGACTATAATGGTAAGTGAACTAGACACGGCAAATTATTATAATAAATATGTATATTTATATGTACATATTATATAATATTTACCTACACTCATGCCAGAGTCTTAATACAGTTTATCAAAATGCTAAGTTAGTTCTTACCAACCTTGGTCATCGGCACACGGTTTGGTTTTTTTTCTTTTGTTTTTTTTTTTTACCATAGCACACAGATTGTTTCAACTTTCAAGGTCATAAGGACACACAGATTGACCCTACCCGTTTTCTCCCTAGTAAAACTTTTATTTTTCCATTTTCTTTTAGTTCCAACTTCCAAGTAAGGTCTGCTCTTTTTTTTTTTCCATTTTCTTTTTCTTTGACACGGGGGGATTATGAATTATCAATATAGTATTTAAAGAAGAACTTCATTTCCCCGCACCTACCATTCATTTAGACACCATCTATACGTTCATTCAAGACATTCAAAGATTAGTTAAACAATTTCATATCTATAACATTGTTACTTACTTCTACTTTTTTAAGTAGACTTCATTTATGTCTTTAGTTTAATTTTTTAATGCATTTTAGAGCATTTTAATATTATTAGTATCATTTGATCTTTTCATAAAAAAATAATTGTATCATTATAAGATGAGAATGATTTTAATGATTTATTTTGGTTTTTATTTTCAAATGATTCAAACTTCTTTTTTCGGAAAATTATGTTTTTGATGTTTGTAGTTTTGACTTGATTTTACTTGTAACATGATTCCTACATTTGAATTCTATGAAATTCAATCTCTATAATTTTGATTCACTTATAACTCAAATTTGACTCACTGCAATCTAAATTTTGATTCAGTTATAACTCAAATTTGACTTGATTTTTAGTTCATTTTTTAATAGAAAAAATAGCATTTATATTATCAATAATTAAAACTATAGAGACTAAATTGTAGCAAGATAAAATTGAGATGATAGGTTACAACCAAGTAAAAACTATAGAGATTGAGTTTCATTTATTAGAATATGAAAACTAAGATACTATTAAATCAAACTATAAATAACAAAATATAAAATTTCCTTTTTTTATAATAAGTGAATAGTTAACTTTATTGGTCAAAAACATAGTTGACTTCGAAAATATTCATATGATTGTGATAAAATGGTCAACCAGTTCGATCCTATTGATATTTTTTTAAAAAATTCTAAATGGTATCTGAGTTGCTCCTAATGGGGAGTAGTTATGAGAAATAATGATAATGAATAAATAAAAAAGCAATCAATTAGCATTGCAAACGCAGGAATTAGACCAATTCTACAATATAAGAAGCTCTGCAAATTTTCTCAACCATCACTCACAAAGGCAAACCAAAAAAATGCCTTAGTGTTGAAGTAAGATTAACCCAAAGAAAAAATTATATGAAGGGATTCAAAACCACAGGAGGCATGAATCCACACCACAAAAAAAGCATTAGCAAGCCATTTTGTTCTGCTGTCACAGTCTTGCATCTTCACACTTATAATACAATAATACAACAAACTCAAAATAATTACATTTTGACAAAGTTAGAGACATATTTTAAGGAAGGCCCCTTCATTTCATGTCCCTAATGGAGCTCTGTCATCTGGTCCAGCAAGCATGATCTGCATTTTTATGCATTCAAACCTCAGTCACGGCAATCAAAATATATATTAAATATTGTAAAAATATGCACTTCAGCCTTATTGACTTATTGCCATTTTGCCAAAGTCAATTTATTCCTTTCATGAATATTAGAATATATACAGTTCAAGGAATTCCAGCCTTGTTCAGTTCAAGATTTCAATGCTAAGATCTTAAGACATGATAAAACTGTAATCTCTCTGTGTGTATAAGCCAAACCTCCATGAGTCCTTACTTATCATGAAAACTACTAAGTTTCACACTTTCAGACTTCAATTTCAGTCTTCTTAAGCCACTGCCATTATAATGTGCTTAAAAACACAGCAGTAAATCTGTTTGAGCTTAAAAACAAAGCAACACATCATAAAGCGCTTAATGACTCTATTTTGTTGGATTATATTTGGCTTATACATGAAAGCTACTTCATTTTTTTGTAGATTGATACCTTTCATGTTTAAATATTACTCTTTTCAGAGTTTAGTGGGGATATCTTTTGTATATTTTTATTAAATATATTATCTCAATCATGAGCGGTTTGCCCCATGTTGACCCTTTGAACCACTAACCCTCAAAACACTACCTCAACCAGGTCATTGACCGATATAGCTCTCAGTATCTTGGATCTAGAAATTTTTTAGTTTTCCACATAAGAACCAGTTTAGAAAGGTGAACAACGTACATTACAGTCAAATGCAAACCGCCTTGCAAGCATGATAGCTGCATTCCTTTCTCGCTCTGATTCAAACGCTAACACAAATGATTGTCCCGGCTTTGCTTGCCAAAATAGCGCCTGGGCCGCAGCATTTCCACCTCCTCGAACTCCACAGAGCTATTTAAGAAAATAACAAATATCAAAGCTCATTGGTTGGCCATATACAAGTATACAAGGGACACAAGATAATTGATTAAACACAAAAACAATATCAACTCCATATTGTTTATTCAGTGACAGAAAGGGCTTGCCACAAGGATCTTCTCAATTTTCAGTGTAAAAATGACAGTCCTTTTAATAGATTCTAACCATTTGGACAATTTAAACAGTCCAGATTTAAACAAATTAATTTTTTTCTTCAGCAAGGGCCACTTTCTAGTCTTAAATGAAGAAAGTCTGATTTGGTTGAGCAAGCCGTAACTAACCGGTTTTTAACAAAAGAAGGGTGCTATGCAAAAACTTGAAATACCTGCATTGAAGACGAGTAGTATTCTTTGGCAATTGTTGATTTTCCTTTACAGAGTTTCATCCTCATCTTTCCAACATGAAGTACATGAATAGATTCGGTTGAATGATGTGAACCATTCATTTGACATACAACCACCTGCATTGTACAGAAGTTTTGAGTACAATTATGATATTTTTGTCATATATACAATCATTTAAAATTTCTAGCTTAAGCTATTACATTTAATTGCAGAGAAGGAAACAAAAAGAGTACATTTTACTCAAAACATTACTTCATATTGAAATTTAATTATGAGATAACAAGGCTGTATTTCGAAATTGCTTGATCTAGAAGCCAAAACACAGTGAAACTCTCAAACTCTAGACTAATTGGTCAGTCAAATTTCACACTCACAATAGGTTAAAGCATTTAAGCAAGGGTGCAATATTAGTGTTGGCAAAAAGGGGTGCACTAGTAGGTTTTGAAACACTTGTCCATGAAAGACTACATAATACACATAACAATAACAAAACATCAGTACATACAATAATTCAGGACCAAGAATACCTCAGAACATCTTATAACCAAAGCTATATAGAAGTAGTTAATTACAGGGAGGAAAGGTAAGGGTCAAAGTGGCATACATTGAATTCAGTGTCATGCTTTCGCACAAGTGCCTCGACATAGTTCCCCAAACCGGCGGCTGCACAAGAATATTATATTAATGTTTTTACATCAACTTGATTTCATATTAAAACATGTGCATTTCTTAAAATTGGTTGAAACATGAGGAGGTACAAGTTTTAAATTGAGAATATTAAAAGCCATGCCTATCGATGAATAGTATATCAAAATGCTCAGTGGAGATTTAGAGTTAGCACCAAACCTGGATCTATTAGACCAGTTGTTGCCAAGATGATGTGTTGGCTTTCTGAAATAATATCAACTTCCAATTTACGTCCAACGTCAAAAGGTTCAGGGGCATACACTGGTTTGGTAGCTCCTGAGAAAGAAAAAGTTGTATTACATAACACAACTAACAAAATAAGCACCAACAATAATTTAGGATTAGTTTCAATATGAAAAGGTTTTGTCAGAAATTCAGTTCCAATACGTTTCAGAGAACTTGGAAACTAAAGACCAAAAGACATGGTGATCATGACCTAAGTTTAAGATGAGAGCTGTAATATTGGTAGAGAGCGTGTCTTGTTAATAAGAATACTAATAATTAATTAATTAAGTATTGCATCAATTTGATATAACACTAAAAGGACAAACATATGAAGACCATATGTGTTAATTTGTTCATATTCTCTTGGGGGATCCATCTCAAACTGAACATAAAAAAATGCATGACTGGAATACTATCACAAGTAAAAAAATTTGTTACATTTACTTGCAGCAGTACCTGAAATAAGTTCCTTTTTTCCACCTTCAGATGATACACGATGCCACTGAATTGAACATTCTGAAAGTTCAGGAGCATGATCAGAACATGGCTGAATTTGCAAATATGAACCTAATGTTTCAGTCCCCTCCAGTTCGTATAAATTAGAAGCACTTTCCTCGCCCTTTTTTGCCCTTGCTAGCTGGAAAGCACAATGGAGGTAAATTAACCTTCAGCTTGATAAAAAAAACTAGTCATTTCAGACAAAATCATAGCTTATACTTAGACAAGTAATAGATCTCCTAAGGTTATCATTTTATACTTTTGCTTTCTTATACATATTTTTTGAAATTTCAAGACCATATTTTTAATATGTATTGCAATATCATTTGCATAAACAAGGTATTTTGCAAACCAAAGAACTTATGGAAAGAATATAGTTTAACAGAAGACAAAATATAGAAATCAAGCATCATGTCCACAATAAGCATCATGTCCACAATAACAATCTGCAACCTTTTAATAATTTATATAATATATCAATTGCATTTGCATCAGCCTTTTAGAATTCAAGGATTCTGTTCATTTTGTAAGCACTTCAACATAGCATATGATGGCAGGAGTACCTCTTTTTGAAGTCGAAGATAATGTCTAGACTTTTCAGCAAGTTGAGCCCTCAATGCCCGAAGCTCAAGTTCCATATCCATAACCTACACATCAATAATCAATGCATTCGGTTCCTTAAAATAACTTCAACAGATGAAGTTACATAGTTTGTGCAATAACCAAGATACCTACCCTGAAAGCTTAAGCTGTTGGGACTTAAGATAAAGCAAGAAATCTTTTTTTTTTTTAATTACACACCCCTGAACATGCCCTTTAACATAAAAACTTCTTGGGCCCATAGCATAGGTAGTGAATGCAATAGGTAAAGTATTTTCTCAAAAACTCAACCCTGATCCCTGACTTGTTTCTCTTCAACACATATAATCAAGAAACATGACAACTAAATGACATACCAAAATAAGCTTCCAATAAGTATGTGAGGGGATTGTCAATTGTTAAACGGGGGAACTAGGTTGAGACAAGATAATTTAAGGAATAATGCAAGTATATTCATGTGATACAAAATTAGGAACGGTTAATCGTCATATACCCTGCTTGGCTGATGAAGCATCTTAATTCTTCGAGCCTCTTGAACCTCCTTCATTAATTGTTCCAGGTCCTAAATTTCCAACAGAAATAGAAAATGATGAATATAATATTGGTGTAGAACTTCTACATTCCTAGTTTGAATCATGTAACTGGCAGCCACTATTTTCATAAATAATATATCAAACATCCTTAAATAAAGAGAATGTAAAAAAGTGATTGCCTGAAAATACAATCAAATAATCAGAAAAGTCACATCTAGATTTGTAAGTCTAAGGATTAATGAGTTGTTAGAACAAGTTTGACAAGATCATATTAAAAAAATATGAAGGAGCTCATCAATCTAAGAGAGAACACTATTGTAACATCCCCTCTTTATACAGCTAGAGTGGCTAGTTCAGTCACATCAGTTATGTAACATTAATGAACACAACCCCTCTTTCAGGCTCCTACACGATTATATGATTCTCACCCCTTACCTTACTTCTAGGGCCCATTTGGTATGATGGAATTTGAGAACAAAAAAAACTTCTCAAGAATATTCATTAAATCTATCCTTCTCCAAGTTCCAAACAGATAATGAATAAATCACAGAATTCATGAGATCCACCAAATGCAAATATCCACTGAAGGCAAAAATTAGTATAACTTGGGCTTCATGCAATAGTTAGGTCATTAAGGAAAGCATTAGTACAAAATATGTGATCAGGAAAATAGAATTGAACAAGGCAAGAAAATAGCACAAACTTGTTTCCCAATTGCTCGATTCATTTTTTCATGTTCCTGAAGAGCCTCTTCAACTCTCTGAACTGCTGCTCTGGCATTCTCAATTTCTGAACGAGCAAAGGCTCTTTCCTCATCTACAAGTTTCTTCGCATCTTCAGAAGCCTATAATCAAATTCAAGATTTCAACAATCGACAAACAAAATCCTTGAGCAGAACATGAAAAAAGGACATCCTTAGTTAAATTATCAAGGGAAACATACATAAGTTACAAGGTGTGATCAAGTGGTGAGGGGTGAGAGTAGTTTAGTATGAGATCTAAGTTTCAAATATCTGCTTAATGTTTACCCAAGAATATAAATACAAATTTCCTGTTACTCAATTAAGTTTGACTCACCTGCTTAAGAAAACTTGCCAGCTTCTTCACCTCTGCCTTCTCCTGTATTAATTCCCCTTCCCTTTGACTCAATTGAACTGCTAGAGCTTCAACCTGAAGAACACATGTAAAGAATTACAAGACCACATATTAAAAGTGAGTTTAAGTAGCCTATCGAACTAGCTTCTTCAAGGTGAAAGTGTTTTGCTTTCACTCATCAAATCAAGAGTTTGAATGAGCACTCTCATACACACAAAAAAGGTATTTTAACTAATGCAATAACAAACATTCAGTCTGATAAAATGACAAAGCTCCACGCCCACACACGATCTCTCTTGAAATAAACACATGGAAGGTGTTATAATGTTAAAGGCTTTCAATCATGACAGAAATTGCCAATGGATGTACTTCAGATACAAAAGACTTCAGATACAAAAGCACAATCTTTCTTGAAAGAAAAAAAGTGAAGCCATTATGATGATGTTAAAGCTTTAGGATCATGATTGACATTTGTCAATGAAACTACTTCAGACACAACAAAACCAGAATATTTTAACAACACTAAGAAATTATTCTGCTTGAAAATGAATATTATGCAGAAAGTTGTATTGATGTTACATCCACTAAACATACTACACCAAGGCTATTTCATTGACACGCCAAGAACAGAAATATTTAACTCCAGATTCAAAAGCCATATTTTTTCATGCTAACTGGAACAAGAGGTCAAGAAAAACTCTACAGTGCAGCCTAACCATTGGGGAACTCCAAAATAAAAATTAAGAGTCATCAAAAGTCATAGCAATAGTGAAACACATGCATTCCTATGTTTATTGTGTACAACAACAACAAAAGAGTAATGAAGTACACAATTGCATAAACTAACCATTGCAATAGCATCCTCTACTTCTTCCTTGTTTCTGCCTGCCACACGCCCTTTCAACGATTCAAGCAACTCTCTAAGCTTCTTCAGAAGAACATGTTTTTCCAATGATGCTGCTTCCCTAAGTCTAGCCTGTCATTTTTCCAGCATACAACTAGATTAAATAACATTAGAAAGTGAATTTCTTGGCAAACTATTGTAACCAAAATCTTCAATTCAATTCAAAACACTCAAAATAAGGCATACATAATAGTAAAAACCCAAGCAAGCAAATGGAAATCAATACAAAATATTAATTAAACAGAAAGTATGGAACCTCTTCAGACAACTTAGCAGCAGCAGCTAAACCCTTCTCGAATTTACTAGCGAGATCGCGAACGGAGAGACGTTTCTGCTGATCCAATAACAGCGCAGTCTCCCGCGCAACAGCTTCCTTCATAGACAGCACTTTAGGGTCATCCTTTGCCTCTATGATCTGATTGTTAGCTCCAATTCTATAACTAGGAAACCTATTAGAAGCAAATATCACATCTGCTGATACCACAGGCACCGCCTCCTTATGCATAGTGTCACCAAAATCACGCGACACCCTTGTCATTGTTCCAAGATATTCACTCTAAATCAACCACAAAAATCCAAACTTTAGCCAACAAAATTAAGCTGCTCACAGTTCAAAGAACCAAACTCTAAAGAATTTCAAAGTACACCAATAAAAAGATAAACATTCAATTCAAGAAACATAACAAAAATCAGCAACTTCTAAACTGAGACATCACATGATCAAACTACCTATTAAGCTTTATTATCGAAGTCAAGGTAATATTCAGAATAACAAGAAGAAAAACAGAAGCTAAAAGTCTAAAACCCTTGTTTCCTTTACTTATATAATGTTCAAACTTTACTTTTCCAGTGGTTTTGAGCTGAAGTAATAACAAAAAAAAAAAGCAACCCCAGATGAAAAAAAACACACAAAAAAAGGAAAGTAGGAATTACAGATCATGAGAAGATTAAACAGTAGGCTTTGTTAAAGGGTTATCTGCAATGGGTGGTGAATGATGATTGTTGAGGCTTGTGGGGAGAATAAGGAAAGAAAGTTGGAAACTTTGCTTTATGAAAAGAGAGGAAGGAAAAAGTGAAGAAGAGAAGAGAAAAGGGAAAGAAGACGGCGCCGTCTAAGGCCGTTAGTTTTTGTACCTAAAGGGGTTAACTGTTACTCCTCCGGTCCTTATTATAAGTCACCAACTAACTCTGATTTTTTGTCTTTAGTATAAGTCACTAAGGGTCTGCTTGGATGGAGGGAAAATGGGAGAGGAAAGAAAATGGGAGGAGAGAAAATGGAGAGGAAAGAAAATGGGAGAGAAAATGTTATCCCTCATCATGCTTGGAAGGATGAGAGAAAATAGAAAGGAAGGAAAATGGGTGGGTGAGGTGGAGCATGGTCATTGGACAATGATGTGTAACTTTTCTCTCTCCTATAATCCCCCCATTTTGGGAGGAAAACTTTGGGAGGAAAATGGGGCATGTGGCCCACCCACTTTTCCTCTCCCCTTTTCTTTCCTCTCCCATTTTCTCCTCATCCAAGCAAGGGAAAATACTCCCCCTCACCCCATTTTCCTCTCCCATTTTCTTTCCTCTCCCATTTTCCCTCCATCCAAGCACACCCTAACCGCCATATTAAATAATTTTTTTCCCACTTTACCTTGTAATTAATGAAGATTCAAAATTGAAAATGAGAAACATATCATTTAATGAAAGGTGAAGTTGGAAAAAGTGAGAAATTTAACATGAATTTTATGACTCAACTACCATTTCCTGGTATGTGAGAAATGGGTAGTTGGTGACTTATACTCCCTCCGGTCCCTATTATAAGTCACTAACTACTCCCTCCGTCCTAATTATAAGTCGCCTTTGACTTTTTTTGGAGATGTTAAGGTTATAAAATATGTTATTAAATTATGACATATTTGATAAATTTTTTTTTGATACATGATCAAGGTATCCCCTCACTCGACAAGTGAGAGATTAATCCCCGCTGATTTGTAGGCACCTCAAAGGGTGGGACAGCTGGCCTGGAAGATTTAATGCTTCTCCATACCCAACGCCAGGAATTGAACCCTAGACAATTGGTTAAGGGTGAATAAGTCCTTGCCACTCAACCACACACCCCAGGTTCATATTTGATAAATTTTTATATTAGTAATTAGTTTATAGGTTAAACAAATTAGTTTAAGAGAAAAAATTAGTTAAATCAATTTATGATTGACTTATTTTGCTGATTCTCCAAAAAAGTCAAAGGCGACTTATAATTAGGACCGGAGGGAGTACCAATTTTTCTTGGTCCTTATTATTTTTTTCACATATACTCATATTTAATAAGGGTAGTAGGAGAAAGTGATAGTTAATAGTTTAGGAAATAAGTATAATTATTAGGGGTAATATTGGAAAGTATTTGAATTGTAAGATAAATTGAATGTATTTAACTAATCTTATTGGTACGTGAAAAAGTTAGTTAGGTGACTTAGGACTGAAGGGAATAAATGATACTCACTGTTAACGTTTTTGGTTGTTCCAAATGAAGGGGACACCGTGACGGACATCTTTCTCAACTAAGTGTTTAACTGATTTTTAGGATTCTTGTGGTGTGACGTGTCATTGTGTTGTGTTGTGTTGTTGTGTGTGAGATGGCTTATGCTTTAAACCAACAACTCTTCTTGTGGGCCCAACCGCCCAAGTGTCTTGTGACAAACTGCATTAATTACTTATTGATGAACTTAAGATATTGGACTTTATTAAATTTATCACAAACCTCCATTTTAGTCGGCTCTTTTTATATGCAATCTCACATCTGATGTGATAAAAAGTATAATTAATTAGTTGTGCATTGTGCAACAATAACATAATTGTTTTCAGACAAAAAATTATAATTATATCATAAAAATTATGAAAATTATACTAATAATGTACTAGCTCCTCCGTTCATAAATATATAAAATCAGTTTTCTCAATTTGATTAGATTAAGAACATTTGTTAAATTAGTTATTAATACATGATATCAATTTATCCTAATAATATTGTACATTTATCCTCATTCTCACTTTTTGCTTATTATTATAGATAAACATTATTCATGATTAATTAATTTGGGAAAACAATGGGAAAATTAGAAAATGATCTTATATTTAAGAATAAATTGAAATTTAAAAGTGATTTAGGCACGAAGGGGTATTTTGTGATTTATTTTCTACTCAATTCGTCAAGTTAATACTTACCATCTCAGGTTCTTATCTACACGAAAAAACTAAAAGAATTGAATAAATTGCTTTACAACATGTAGATTTATCATTCATATGTAGATTAATGTTTCAGACTTATAAATTGATATTTAACGTAATCATACACATTTGAATTCATAGATATCATATAACATGTGTATGGATATATTTGTTTTACATAATCTTAATAAATTAGCAAACAATGTTTGATAGGATTAGAGGTGATTTGACTACTGAATCATTTTATGCTATAATAATAAATTATTACTCGTAGAATAATAAGTTTTGTCCCTAACTTTGTCTGAAGTTTTAACTAATAGTAATTTGTAAAATTATCATTTTTGTCGAGTATCATTTCATAGTGATTAATTAGAATGTTAATATAATGATTTTCAGATATACCGTCACGTATTTATGAAGAAAATATATCATCGCTACATTTACATTAAACCAATCTTAATATACTAAAGATATGATTTAAAATTAAGTAATAATCTAAGCAATAAAATTAATATTTCTTATAAGTGACAAAACTCTTACCGATAAATATAATTTACTATAAATTATCATCTATAAAAGTTTTTCTTTAGCTTGGCTATTCAAGTTGAAAACCTTCGTTGGACTGGATCAGGTCCTGTATTGTAAAGTCGGTCAAGTATTATTGAGAGATGCACATCTTGTTGGACTTTGGTTCTGATTAATTTATTAAATGAAGAAAAGAATGTGAAGTAAAAGACACGATATTTAACTAATAACAATTCAGAGTTAGCAGTAGCGATCGATGACATCAATTAGATTGACATTTAGTTGGAGTTGGAGATGGAATGATCATTCTATAAGAAAAAAAATCCATTTTCCATTTATATAACATAAACGAAGAGCACCTAACTCTGTGTAGTTTGTCATTGGTCCGCTCTTCAAAAAATTGAAATCAAAGAGATCTTAGAAGTTATTCGAAATATCGTTCTCAAGGCACTTTAATGCAATTGATAATATAATAACTACCAAAAACTAATAAAAGGTAAAAAAAAATGTAATTTGGTTTTCCATTGAATTGGTTTCAAAAGAGATTATTTTTACAAACAAACAAAAATTGTACTAACATAAGATTTGGATTTAGTACGAAAACAATCTTATTGTGAAAGGAAGCTTCGAGACTCATTGCTTCAAAAGATATTTAGGGAGTTTAGTAATTATTTTCAAATGGGTTAGTCATAGGAACCCTCTATGCTAGATCCTATGTTAAATGTTAAATTAATCAATAACAAAACCCCGAGCATTATTACTTATTCTAACTTAAGTTAATGAAGCACAAAATCATTATTATGAACTAATTGATTGTGCAAGGCATTAAGTCAACAATTGGATTCCAAATTGCCTCTTAATTTCTCTCAAAGCACTTGTTTATTGATGGCCACCAAAACAGTGAACTCAAACTAATAAGAGTAAATGCCCAATATCATAGCACAACCACTTGATTTATTATGCCACTCACATCATGCAATTACTTGGCACTTAGGCCGTTTGGTTCAATTGCATTGCATATATTCAATGGTAACCTTTATTGCATTACCATATTTATCAAGATTGGTTGAGTTTAATGATGGTAAAGAAGATTACAATTGTAATAAAGATTATATATTTTTTGGTAATGTGTTTTCACGAACAGAATTCATATGAATCTTCATTGCATTTTATCATTTACAATAAAATGTTCATTAAGATAGTTATGTGCCCTTAGTATTTCTATATCGCCTCTCTTTCTCTCTCCAAACTTTCTCGTCACCCATTTTGCCATCGTCGTCTAATATGTGGGAGGAGTCCTTTGTTCCATCATTTAAGTACCTTCATCTTCACCATTGTTCCATCATTTAATATTTCTATATCGCCTCTCTTTCTCTCTCCAAACTTTCTCGTCACCCATTTTGCCATCGTCGTCTAATATGTGGGAGGAGTCCTTTGTTCCATCATTTAAGTACCTTCATCTTCACCATTGGCCATGAAAGTTCAAAGTTGCAAACTCCTACAATTGATCTCTTTATGCTATCTTTGATGATTACACAGAGATGTGAAGATCTCCCCTCAAACACAATACAATTGTAATAAAGATTGCATGTTTTTGCTCCATCTCCCCTCCGCCAGAACAATCTCCAACGCTGTCGTTGCCCATCGTCTTTTATTTCCCATGCAAGCTGCCTCCTTCGAATTCGAGCTCCCTCTCATACCTTGTAAATAAATGTTTTTAAAACCCATTTTATTTGGGGGTATTTTAGTCATTAGGTCAGTTTTTTCAATTTGTTTTAATGACAGCCAAACAGAATTTTTTCATCAAAATCATTTTCCTTTGTGTGTCAACTTAATACCAACCCTTTCAATTTTCCTTTTCACTCTATTTCATTAGAGAATTTTCTCCCTACCAAATAAATGGGTCTTTACTAATAAACTACCCTAAGATAACAACATCATCTCTCACCAATAATTTAATACTCCCTCCGTTCCTAAATATAAGATCACTTTGGGGAAGTGGATAAGTTCCTAAATATAAGAACACTTCCTATTTTATCTCAAGTTTTGCCAAACTACCCTTATACTCCCTCTTATACTCCTTCTTTTCATTGAAAACCCCTCCTCCTTTTAAAGTTAAGTAATTGAGGGGATTTTAGGAAGATCGTGTAATTTTATTGTTTTCCTTAATCTCTCAAAATTAACCAAAGTGATCTTATATTTAGGAACGGAGGGAGTATTTTTTAAAAAAGTCTTCATCGTGACCATCCTCGTCGTGACCATCCTCGTGAAATCACTACTTAGACTGAATAGGATACTTGAAGTAGCCTTGATCCAAGAAGCCTACAAGGCTACAACGCAATAGACCGTATCCAACTACTTTTACTAATTGATTTTGTTGATGCAATTACCTACTTTTGAGAGAATGTGCATCCGTTTATCGACTAGGAGATGAATTTTATAGGGAGTGGCATGTAATGTTTCTTCATAAGCTTAGCAAAGTTTTTCCTAAGATACTCTGAATTGTTTTATGTTTTATCAAACTACGCATTTTATTGCAGAGATGAAAACTAATGAAGGATATAATGGTGTGATATCTTCAGCTAAATTTTTTATTCGTATGCAAATTTAGTTTGCATTGAAGAATAATTTCTTTCCACACCCTTTACCTAGCATAATACTTTAGTGCCTTTTTCTAAGAGTAATCAAAGAAGTTGAAAAAATTAAAGTCACCACCTAAATGCATAAAAATTTCAGAGAAATTAAGTTTTTCATGAAACAAGTCAACAACTTAATTGATTTTATAAGTTATTCCTCCATCGCCAAGTATCCATCTCCTTCCTCCTCCTCCTCTTCTTCAATTAGTCAGGGCTAATACAATATGTTGCTTTCATTCATTTTTAGTTTTAGTCCATGAACTTTAAAACCAATTGTTTTTGTCCTTTAAACTTTAAATCAATTTGGTTTTAATTCCTAAACTTTAAAATCGATGATTTTGATCATTGAATTTTCAATCAATTTGGTTTTAGATCTCTGAATTTTCATTCAATTTTAGTCTTATCCCTATAACTTAAAGAACAAGGATTTTTTTAAAGGTTTAGGGACCAATATTAAAATTGAGCGAAAGTTCATAGACAAAATCTATCAATTTCAAGTTTTAGGATTAAAAATTGATTAAAAATTTGAGAACCAAAATCACCAACTTTAAAGTTCATGGATCAAAACTAAAATCAAATGAAAATTCAAGTACCAAAAGTTGTATTATTAGATATTAAGTTAACGTTTGTGGAGTTTTCATCCAACATAATTGAAGACCGTGGAGAAATACAAGCAACTCACTTATCATTAGCGAGGCATTAGTTAATTTACAACTCAACCCACTAATCCATATACAGTTATACTGTTGTGATTCTTGACAACGCCCTGACATCTACTCCTACCTTCCTCCAATACAAATTCATCTACAAGCAGATGGATACAGTTTCTCTACGTTGGGCCGAAAACTAGGTATTAACGAACTTGTCTCTCTTGAGTCACATTGTCTCAAAAAAGTCCTAATCAAAACAAGCCTTTAAAAAGTTGAGGTTTCAACTGTGATTAGCTTTTTATGGTCCAAAAAAACTGTAGTTAGCTTTTTCATAAACCCCTCCAAAGAAGTTAAAGTCATAAAATTGTGATGTGGGTGTCCTTGTTAGGTAAAACACCAAACTTTCAAGTCTTCATCAACCTAATCAACCGGCCTAAAATACCAACATCATCTCTCATCAAAATTTAATAATGCTCGTATTTCAAAAGAACTCTTCATCGTGACCATCCTTGTGAAATCACTCCTCTGACTAAATAGGATACTTTGAAGTAGCCTTGATACAAAAGCCTACAAACACCAATAACGTACTTTTGAAAATAGACCGTATCCAACTTCTTTTACTAGTAGAGTTTGGTCATGCAATTACCTTACTTTTGAGAGAATGCTCGTGGCACCATCCGATTATAGATATAGATATTATTGATAAGACTAGGAGATGATTTTCATAGGGAGTGGCATCTTATGTTTCGCCATAAGGTTAGCAAAGTTCTTTTTTTTTTTTTGGTTACATCAAAGTTCTTTTTTTGATAACAATAAGGTTAGCAAAGTTTTCCCTCAGCTTACGTGAATTTTTTCATATTTTTTATCAACATCCACATTTTATTTAAAGATGAAAATTAGTGAAGGATAGCATAGTGTGAGATCTTCAATTAAATTTTTCATTTGTATGTAAATTCAATTTGTATTTAAGAAAATATTCTTCCCACACACTTTACCTAACATTAGACTTTACTTCTCCTTTATACAAGAATAAGTTAGAGACAGAGTGACTCACGTTATTAAACAATGGTAGAAAATCATTTGTGGTGATTTGGACTTGTTTAAAGAAGACCAATAGATATGTCAGTCAGTCACAGGAGGTTGGACCAAAATAACTTGGAGTTCAATTAAAAGAGGAATAAGGAGACCAAGACAAACATTTAGTGAACTTATAGAACAAGATCTATTACTGAATAATGTAGTATATCCAAATAGTTGATGAATGATAGAATTTAATAACACCGTATATATGATTCATGTAGTTGACCCTACATAATCGAATAAACCTTGAACCTTTGTTGATCAAGATTCAAGAGTAATTAAACAAGTTTAAAATAAAAGTCACCACCCACGTACATACATGGCTTCATGCAGAAATATTTCAGACAAAACAGCACATTAGAACAAAAAAAAAAGTTACATGAAATAAAAAAAAAACAAAAAAGGAAGCACAAGCATTTTGCAGAAGGATATCCTTCTTCTTCTTCTTCTTCTTCTTCACCACCTTCTCTCCAACCAAACCAGCGAGAAAGAGAGAGAGAGAGATAAAACATGAAAGCTGAAAGCCTAACAACAAAAATGGTGGGCCCCAAAAGGCATTTCCTTCCGCTAATTCTAATCTCCTTCACTGCCTTCATCTTCTTCTACTCCTACCACCACTCTTCTCTCCCACCTTCAATCTCCGACCTAAACCCTAATTTCCCTCTCCACCCCCAAATCAACAACCCCATTTCCTCAAATTACCATTTTACCCTCAAAGTCCTCAACTTTTCCCGCCTCCACTCCCTCTCTCGATGCCTCAATTCCCTCTCCAACGCCGATTATCTCGGCGACCGCGTCAGCCTCCACGTGTACGTTGACCATTTCGAATACCCACTTGGCTCTTCTGTTGATTTGGATTTAAAATTGAGTGAATCTCGCAGGATTTTGGATTTTGTTGATGGGTTTGAGTGGAGATTTGGAGAGAAGGTTGTGCATTATAGGACTAGGAATGTTGGCTTGCAGGCTCAGTGGTTGGAATCTTGGTGGCCTAGTCATGATCATGAGTTTGTTTTTGTTGTAGAAGATGATTTGGAGGTTTCTCCTCTTTATTATCAGTTTGTGAAGAGGTTGATTGTGAATTTTTGTTACAATGCTTCCAATTTTAGCCCTTCCATTTATGGAGTTTCCTTGCAGCGACCAAGGTTTGTTCCAGGTACTATAACAGTTATGCTTCACTTGTTATTATTGTTCATAACCATTGATGTATGTTCTTTGAGTATGGCAACTTCATAGATGATGATTTTGTCTGTGTTTTAAGTAGAGAGAATGCGGTTAGAATTGGTTTTTACACATATTCAAAGATTTGTTTACTGATAGAGCACAATGACGTTGTAGACCCCATCCAGTCAGTGGGATAATGTTTTGTTGTTGTTGTTGTTTCAATTGAGCAATCTGATATGTATTAATTAATTCAACAAGTAGTGAGAATGCGGTTAGAAATGATTTTCATACATACATTTAGATTTGATTACTAGTAGAGCACAATGACGTCGTATGATCCATATAGTCAACCCCATTTAGTGGGATTATGATTTGTTGTTGTTGTTTCAAGTGAGCAATCTGATATATATTAAATAATTTGATATCTTATTCTAACTGTTTGACATGTTCAATCCTGTTAATTAGCATGAACAATTAGAACATGGTGTCTTGAGTGTGTGATGTTCTGCTGAAATGGAACTTCTCTAGTTGTGTGTGATTATGTCCTTCATGATGTATTCAAGATTTGGAGCTTAGCCGTTGTATAGATGTAGAGGATTGTCTAGAAGTGAAAAGAAGTTCCAAGATTAGCTGCAGTTTCTGTTACTTTAGAAGAATGTTTGTGACCACCCCAAGCTTAGGCTTGCCATTGTAATGCAAAAACAGTAAAAAAACAAAAATGAAATTGATTATGGTCATTGCAAATTAGAGAATGATCAAACGCTTTGGCAGGAATCACTCTTTGACTTTCCTCTTTTTCTATGGTTGCCTTTCTTCTGTTGGTTAATCAAAAGTATTTTAAGAAATACACTTACTAATTCTTAAGAACATTTCTTCACTATAACATAATTGATTCTTTAAATTTTTTAACTTGCCTCTGATTGTATCATGTTTGAAAGAAACAAGGCAGAATATATGCTCCAAGTCCATGTGTGAAATGTGGTTCTTTTTTATCACTGTAACTTTCATAACCTTTTTATTTGTGTTTTACTAATAACCATGGGTTTAACTTAGGTAAACATGGAAAAAAATTGCAGTTGGATGATAATACAAGACTTTTCTTGTATCAATTGGTTGGCACGTGGGGCCAAATTCTCTTTCCAAAGCCATGGAAAGAGTTTAGGTTGTGGTATGACAACAACAAGGCAAAAGACATAAAGCCATTTCTTGAGGGGATGGTAATTATAAGTTTTCAGCCTTTTTATCTTTTAAAAATTCTCTGTACCTCCCTCTCGTCCCATTTTTGGTTTATGTTGGCCCCCTAACTTTGCCAGGCCAGCAGCTTGTACCTAACTCAAGTACTAAAACCTTGTGCAGGTGACTACAGGGTGGTACGAAAAGAAGGGAGAGAGAATATGGACTCCTTGGTTCATCAAATTCATTCAATCCCATGGCTACTTCAATATTTACACAAATTTTTTGCATGAGAGAGCTTTAAGTGTTTCACACAGAGATGGCGGAGTCAACTATCAAAAATCCGCTGGACCTGACTCTCAATTACTTGACGACAAATCTCTTGATTTCAATATTCTGGAAATGCAGCCATTGAATAGTTTAAAATGGTATGATTTTTGTTTCAGAGAAGTAATCCCTGGAAGGGTTGCAACAAACATGGATGAACTTGGACTTCTGCTTTCCTCTTTGAACAAACAGGAAAGTATCTTTTTGGTGAACCTTTTGGAAACGTCAGATGCTGTAGCTAGAAATTTATTGTGTCACTTTGAAAGGTTGAATATCAGGAATTATATACTTTTGGGCCCTGAGTCTGACTTCTTATATGATTTGGTAAGGAGGGGGCATCCTGTTATTAATGTGGACCAATTTATGAAATGGGTTGGATTGTATAAGCTTACTTCTCAAGGTTCACAGTTTGAGTCTATCAAGAGCATTGTGACAAAGGCTTATGTAATTAAGAAGTGTTTGGAAAATGGGTATAACTTGTGGGTGGTTGATGGAAACATGCTTTTTCTAACTGCTGATCTTTTAGAGTCCAAGGATCCCAATGATGATTTGTTCCTGGCATCAAGCTTGGAACTCTTGTATGTCAGAAGCTCAGCTACGGCTAAGAAGATGTGGGACAATAATTTGGTGTCAAAAGTGGTAGCCACTACAGAGGATCTGGCAAGAAAAAGTTCACTTTCCCGTGCTGACCTAAGTTTTGTGCATGTTATGGAAAACCTTTTGGAACAAAAAGGTGCAAAGTTTAGAAAACTTGATGAGGCTACTTACAACATGAAGATTGGATCTTCTAATGATCAGAAATCTTTAGTGGATAAAAAGTTGGTGTATTGGTCGGCTGAAATGGGACTTGAATCAATTCAGAAATCGCTTGAAGAGTTGAATTTGTGGGTTGTAGACAAGGAATTATCATGCACTGCTGTGGTCTGTCACAAGTCATAGCATTCAAAGACGGCTAGAAGTAGCATTAATTTTTGTCTTCTTCTGAAATTAATTCTTGTTTTCCTCATTAGTTTTGCATACACATGCTTCCACCTTATAGTGTACTATAACAAAATTAAAAAGTTTTGCCTGTATGTATGAGTATTAGGCGACATGGGCAAGATGAAGCTCTATTACCTGAAAAAGTAGCTTCAAAAGTTTATAATGAACGAATATTTTTTTTATCAACATCCTTTGTAAGCTGTCTATGCTTTTCTAATTACATTGTAACAAGTTGAATGAATAAATAGTAGTTGAGCTGCAAAACCTTCAAACTTTTGTCAAACATCAATTCTTCATTTGCCAAACTTTAAGAATGATTTTGAAAATATCAAAATGAATTAATCGTTCTCAACAATTTAGATCAGAGGATGGACTTTCAATGCACTATTTTAATACAAGCATAACTTTGTTAGCTGCAAGTCCTTCAACGAAGAAAACGGGAGTCCTTTGGAAATTATGTACCGCAAAGGAATTTTATGTTGCTAACCACCCACAACCAAAATTTTCCTTCCTTTATCTCATAGACAATCCTCCTTTTCAAAGTACAAAGCTGCAAATTTAATCAACGATGCAAATAATGATGTGAAGTCCATTTGTTAAGATAATAATAATCAGAATATGGCATCTATACAAATCCAGCCAGCAACCTCAAGGGAGGAGGAAGAGGGTAGACAAGTTTTTCTATGGGTGATTTGTAACAATTGTAAGAGAATAAAAAACCAAGATGAAATGAGTTGAGCCATATCTTTCGTCCTTTATCTCAATGACAATCCTAGTTTTCAAAGTATAAAGATGATGCAAATATTAATGTGAAGTTCATTTGTTATGATAAAAATTATCAGAATATGGCATCCGTACAAGTCCAGCCACCAACCTCAACTTATTGAGATGAAGCATGCAGCAGCAGCACTAACAATTAGTTTGAAAGAATTCAAACAAAAAATTGCACCCAAAAAATATTGCATTATGTTTTGTTTTATGCTACTATTATAAATACATCGTGTGTGTCTAGAAAAATACTCCCTCCGGTCCTAAATATAAGACTTAATTGACTTTTTTAGAAAATCCTATAAAAAAGCAAAATAAGTTAATTATAAATTGATTTACCTAATTTTTTTCCTTAAATTAGTTTATTTTACCTATAAACTAATGAATAATATAAAAACATATCAAATATATCATCATTTAATAGCCTATTTCGCAACCTTAATCTCTCAAAAAAAAAAGTCAATTAAGTCCTATGTTTAGGACCAGAGGGTATGCAGATAGAATATAAGTTTCGTTTGGCCAAAAAGAATAACTCATCGAACCAAAGTGGCTTCAATTCACTCCAGCGAGGTCATATCAGATTACAAATAACAATGATCCAATAACTTATAGACAAAGCCCTCAGACTCCACTTGCCAAAGGATTTGGTTCTTCCTCAATTTCTTAGGAAACTGACAAAATCAATTTTGTTTGTATGAGAGAGAGAGATTCGATATCTGTACAAATCACATGTTCCAGAACAGGAAATTCAACATTCTGAAAGCCAAAGGCCAGAATCTAAGCCATCCATTTTCTCACCAACAAGAAATGCATGCACCTGGTCTCCAATTTGGACCCAGCTGCAAGCAGGACTCTTCCTCGCTCCCCTTGACTTCATCAACAGCCTGACTCTGTCAGCCTCTTCCCATCTTTCAGCTTCTGCATACATATTTGAAAGAAGTATGTAATACCCACAATGCTGAGGTTTTAACTCAAACAAATGCTCAGCAGCCCAACGACCCAATTCTACATTGCCATATATCCTGCATGCTCCGAGAAGTGCGCCCCATACATTAGCATCTGGTGCAATGGGAAGTCCCCTAATGATGTCTGCTGCCTCTTCCATAAGGCCAGCCCTTCCAAGGAGATCAACCATACATGCATAATGCATGTGTGTCGGCTCAATATTAAGATCCTTCATCTCCATAAAGTATTTCTGTCCCTTCTCAAGTAGCCCGCCATGACTACAGGCCGATAAAACTGCAATAAATGAAACCGAATCGTATTCTACACCATCTTCCTTCATTGCCTCAAAGTAGTTAATTGCAGTTTCCAATTCACCTAGCATTCCATAGCCCAAAATCATGGTATTCCATGAGGCTACATCTTTGTTTTCAATACATTTAAATATCTTAGCGGCTATATCTATTCGACCACATTTTGTATACAGGTCCAATAGTGAATTTGCTGCAAAAAGATGAGTGTGTAAAAGCTTCCTGACCAGAAAGCCATGTATCTCTTTGCCTTGCTTTATTGCAGCTAGGTTTGCACAAGCTGATATTACACCCATGAAAGTAACAATATCTGGTTTCATTCCAGAGAGTCTCATTTCTCTAAATAGGTTCAGTGATTCCAAGCAATCAGTTGTCTGGGAGTAACCTATGATTAATATATTATAGGAAACTTCATCTCTGACAGATATGTCAAAGACATTTTGAGCCAGACTTAAGCTCCCACATTTTGAATACATATCAGTCAGAGCATTAGAAATAAACAAATCAAATGCATATCCCTCACGGATTATCCTGGCATGTAGTTCCTTGCCGATGTGCAGGAAACTTAGCCTTGCACAAGCTGGAAGAACATTTGTGAAGGTTACAGAGTTGGGAATTTCACCATAACCTTGCATTTGCCTTACTAGGTCTAAAGCTGCACATTCTAACCTGTTCTGAGTTAAGTTTGCAATCATGGCATTCCAGGACACAATGTTTCTTTCACCCATGTTGTGAAAGACTGAGCATGCCATCCTAGGGTATCCTGTTTTAGCATACATGTCTATCAGCGAGTTAGCAACGAAAACATCAGACACAATCCCCATCCTGAAACTAAAACCATGAATTTCCCTTCCCAGTTCACAAAGTCCTAATTCTCCCAAAGCTGGTAGAATACTAGAAATGGCGATCGAGTTTGGTGTCATTCCTGAATCAACCATAAACCTAAAAGCTTCCAACGCACTCATATCACGCCCCGTATAAGTAAAACTAGTGATAATTGCATTCCAAGAAACCTCATTTCTGTCAACCATCTCATCAAAAACTTGTTTTGAAGCCCTTTCATCCCCACATTTCCCATAAGCATCAACCAAAGCATTCCCAACCTTTACATGGCCAGACAAACCAACCTTCAAAACATAACAGTGCACAAGACTTGTCATCACCCGATCACCAGCGTCAGCACACACCGGCAAGACACTAACCACGCTAACCAAATCCGGCATAACCCCAGACACCACACTCATCCCATTAAAACAGCCAAGCGCCTCAGCATCAAAACCATTAACCGAAAACAACCCAATAGCGGTATTCCACGAAACCTTATCCCTCTCACGCATTTCATCAAACACCTTCTTTGCATCAAAGAAACGACCACAATTCCCATACAACAACACAAGTGTATTCCCAACAAAAACATCCCCATCAAAGCCCAACTTAAACACCACCCCATGAATCTCCATACCCTTATTCACCTCAAAGCAATCAGCACACTCCTTAAGAACAAAAGGGAAGGTATACCCATCAGGCCTAACACCTTTACAAATCATCCCATTATATGTCTTGAACCCATCAAAAAAGCCTGCAATGGAATTAGCCCTTATAAGGGTATTCCAAAAGAAAGCATTTTGACACAACCCAATGGTCTGATTGAAAAGAAAGTGATAGGCTTTGGGGTTTCCATGGGAGGCATATTGGAGAATGAGGGAGGCTGCAAGGGAGACACTTGAGGGAAGGAGGGATGTGAGAATGGCAAAGGCATGGACTTGTTTGATTTGGTGGAGTGTGTGGGAGAGAGAAGAGAGTTTGAGAAGATTTGGGTGGAAATGGGATTGAACATTGTGAAGAGTGGAGAAGAATGAGGGGAAATGGGGTTTTGGAAGAGAGGGAAGTATTGAGATTAGATGATGGAGTTGTTTATTGAGGACATGGCTAATGAACATGGAAAATTTGTGTTTTTTTTTGTGTGCTTGATTGATTGTATGTGACTATGTCTATGTGTGATGTGTTTTGGGGATTTACTTCCTACTTTTTTGCAGAGGCTCCTCTTGTTTCAAAAACTTTCCGTTGGGATTTGAATGCACATTTCATAAACTTGAGAAAATAACAGGAATGAAGAAAACATGGTTCCATTCATGCGGAGGGTTCTGACTTGTGTGTGTTGGATGTGGAAAATGTTTGAGATAAGGGTATATAGGTAATTCGTCATTATTTCATGATTTCAAATTATCCTTGGCACCTTGTCTTTATGTAAATTTGAGTATCTTTATTGTCTTTTTACATATTTTGAGTTCTTTATATTTGAGATTTTCTCAAGAGAGAAATATATAAGCGTTAGCATATATGAAAGAGTTTTGGCAAAAAAATATGAAAGAGTTGGTGAAAAAATAAATATAAAGGAGAGTTAGAGGCAAAATAGGAAAAACACATTGAATAAAAAGATGTAATGCGAGCTCTTATATTTTTTATCAAAATTATTCAAATTTTGGATTCTTATATTAAGGACTAGAGAGTGTTTTATACTAGATTAAACAATCAAATTGTGTTTCTTATGGGAAGTAGTAAAAGCAATTAAATATCTCTCATGTGAAATAAAATAGGATTTTTTGTTTGATCTAATAGTAAGGGGGTGTTAGAAATAAGCCACCGCCCGACGAAACAACAGTTTACAACGGAGCGATCCGAGACATCGAGCAAAGGGCTCCAACGTGCGTATTCGAAGCTAGATAGGTGTCGTAGTAGCAGAAGCCGGATCAACATCATGTCAACAACATTCTGGAAACTATTACTCCCTCCAGTCCTAAATATAAGACCTAATTGACTTTTTTAGAAAATCCTATAAAAAAGCAAAATAAGTTCATTATAAATTGATTTACCTAATTTTTTCCCTTAGATTAGTTTATTTTACCTATAAACTAATGTATAATCTAAAAATATATCAAATATGTCATGATTTAATAGTCTATTTCGCAACCTTAACCTCTCCAAAAAAAAGTCAATTAGGTCTTATATTTAGGACCGAATGTAGTAATATTTTTCTTTTCTATGATGAGGCTGTAGGGGAGAGAGATATATAAGAGCTTTGCTGAATATAAACAGAGATAGAGGTAAATCGAAAAAATACTTTAAATAATGATATAATTTAAGGTGGAACTTTTATTTTGAATCAAATCAATTCAAAATTCGGCTCTCAAATTGAATATCAATCCCTTAATTTTGGAAAAATATACTTTTAAATTTTTTACATCCTTTTACTCTAAATAGTAAATGGGGATTTTTCTGGTCAATGAACTGTTCCCATTTGTCTTTTAGTCTATTGTCTTTTTGTGTTAAATTATAAATATTATATAATAATAATAATATAATAATAATAATAATGATAATGCCTTGTGTCAGTCCTATTCCGTGTATGGTAATTGCATTCTACCCTTTTCGATATATAAATATAAATATATGTATATATGTGTAGAATTTTTGTTTTACAGACGGGAGGGAGTAACATGATATTACCAATATATTCTACTAATTTACTGAAGTAAAAAAGTGGGTCTATAGAAGAGAAAAAAAATTAGGAGGTAAGATATGTAATTCAGGTTAGATTTTGCTTATTCACTGAGTGTATTTAACTATCTCCTATTTTGTTTCAAGGTATGTACAGGAAATTTAAACATCAAATACATATTTGCATGATTTAAATATTACAAAATTATTTGTAAAAAAATATTACAAAATTTTATAAAATTTTAGAGTTCTTTTTCATATTCAATGAACAATATTATGATGTTTGACTTAATTGTATGTCCTATTATTAATCATTTCATCATGTTACATCTTATTTTTATAACTTACCTTGATATAGTTACATTTTCAACTTAACTAACTTGATTTGATATGTCTCGATTTATTGCTCCCGGACATTGCCTGGGTAGTACTATCTAGTTTGTATTCATAAGTTCAAATTTTGTAAGAGGAGTACTCTGACTCAACTAATTTAAATAGTAAATTATGTAGTTAAATGCTGAAAAATACACTCAAAATTTAATTCTATATACATTTTATTGATAGAAATAGATTAAAAGTGCAATTTCAAACTAAAAAACGTACAAACATCTTTAAAGAATATTTCGTTCTATGATCAAAAGGTAGAAAAAGGAGGGATGCATGATAGGAAGAGTAGAAGTGGAAGTGGAGTGGAGAGGAGAGAAGCGATAAGTTTTTTAAATACTCCATCCGGTCCTAAATATAGGACCTAATTTACTTGTCTCGTTGCTTCAATAATGTCCTCAAAGTTTCTCTCCTAGCTAAGCGCACACAGGCTCTAACACCATATCTATAAGAGGCTATGAAATTATCACTTCTAAAATGATTAATGATGCAAATTGTTGGGGAATTTATAAAAATAAGGAGGGCTATCTAGAACTCAAATTACAATAAAAGACATGGAAGATCAATGAAACTACTAAAATATGAATAGTCAAGAACCGGGATAGTTACTTTTTTTTTTCAATAATATTTGCATTTCTTTCCTTGCCTCACCATATTCCTAGCTTTGCTCTAACCATGTTTGACCCTGCTTAAAAGGATAACTAAGCATGTGTCCACTAACATCTTTAAAGAAAAAAAGCCTCGCTCTAGAAACATGTTTAGTTCTTAAGGTCCTCGGAGTGCAAACAAAAAAAGTTTTCTAATTGAGCTGCTTTTATCTAATCAGTCATACGGACTTACTTAGGAAGCATGATGCCGACTTTGCTCTTTTTGCTTATGGAAAATGCCCAATTTCTCATGATTTCTTGACTGTTCTGGTATAGAAATTATTACATGTCTTGTTGCCAATGATAATATATTTCAAAATCTATTAATATTTTTATGACGAAAAGAAAATTGTATAATTTTCACATCTATATATGTTCAAGTCACTATGATAACAACAAAAGTCTTATCTTTGCAAAATAGTGGATTCGCTTGCATTACAAGATGTAGTCAAAAGTGGAATCTTTGCAAGTACTCATTATCGCATAACCCTTTGTCAATAGATCCCTCTCTTCATTATGCATGTTCCACCTGCCTTGCAAAGAATCTGACTTTAAAATCAGGAAAACGCATAACATATGTTTGAAGCCTCAAAAAGCATTCCTTGCTTGCCCCTTTAATTTATCTAACCTAGCTAATATGTGAATGCTAGCATATAAAGTTGTTTGATGAGATCGAGGCAATAACAATAATTGTGCTCCAAAGCTTGCAAAAATAAGAACATCATATATATCATGGGATCAGTCGCGAGTCTCATAAGTGGGAAAGGTTTAGTATAGTACAATAATGTTCTAGTGCCATACAATTTAAATCTCTCTTATTTTGGTGTTTCACTTTCTCTTTCTGATTTAATCTCACAAATCTATGCAGTATCGGTAAGCCAGGGAAAGAGCCTTCTATATCACAAAGTTTACGATCAATTCATTCGCGGCGAAGATATAAACGACTTTGATGGTTTCCACATTGCCTTTCTACAAATTATCAGGTAATTAAGCTCAAATGTAGAGATAAGTTCTACCATCTCAAGCTAAATATATTCCCACACCTCCAATCCTCAATATAAGTCTTCTTTAACTTTTTTTTGGAAGTTAAAGAAGTAAACTATACCACTAAAATATAACATGTGTTACATGTATGTAATTAGATTATAAATTAGTCTTATAATTAGGAGTGAACGGAGTATAAAATAACCTTTTAGTTTCAAAAATTTTATATTTTGAAAACTATATATAATTCAATTAGATGATGACCGCATTGATAAAGAATGTCATGTAAATTATATGCAGCACTATCAATTCTGTTGTTCCGGGAAGGCACTACGATGTACCACAACTCCATGAAATCGAGGTCAGAATAAGATTTGTTATGCTTCAAAAAGTTTTACCATTTATCTTTTAAAAATTTAGTTAATTTTTCTGATTTCATAATTTTTTATAACTTAACTTTTTAATATAAATATAAATAGAAAAATAATGTTACCCACCAACTGTTTTTGTTCTAACATCTATAATTTTACCATATTAAATCTACATACAATCCATACTTCTCATTATCAGCATATATTTTTGTTGTTAAAAATTAGCAGAAGATCACGAATTTGTGGTAAATTCTTTTAATTGATGTTAACATGGTATTAAAACAAATTTCGAATGCCTGCTGCAATTTTTCATGCATTTTCTCATATTTGGGGCCATAATTAGGATATAGTTTTGTATAAAGTGTACATAGAAAAATGAGAAAATGCACAAAAATTTGTAGAAGACATTTAAAATTCAATATAAAGTGAATCTCCCAAGAAAATATGGCTTTGATATTACCTACTGCTTATGGACTATGAATCAAAATCAATTTTCTGCAAAAGCCAAATATGCAAAATATGCAGTCAGCAAAAAAAATAATCCAAATGAATAGTTAGTCGAGTTGGTAAGTGAGTTCGTCTCCCGTAAGGATGAGAACTTGTGTTTGAATCCCAGGAAGCACTCTTGTTGGGAGAGGAGACAACCCTGCTTACATGAGTAGCTCTCCTACTCCTTTAGTTCAGATTAGTTGTTTGCCAATAAGCGCTGGATTACTAGACAGTATTTAACCAAAAAAATGATGATGTTTGTAATGAGTTTGTTAACATTCAAAGAAGAAAATGAGATTGTATTAAGCCTAGTTAATGTTAACAAGAATAGGAAAGATTGTTTTTAACTTGTAACATGATTGGAGGGGACAGGCAGTGTACGAGTCATGGAAGAAAGCAGGGACTGAGGAGAAAAGGAAGCAAGTGTTAGAGGAGTTCATAAGAAAAAAGGTGAACATGAGGAGTGCAGACAGGTCAATGATTTTTGCAGGATTGGCAGCTCCACCGGCAGCCATGGTAGCAAAGAGAGCAGGAGAGTCTATTCCTCAACTTAAAGTCATCAAAGTAGTGCCTGACTTGCTCTTTGTACCTTCTGCTACTCTCTTGGCTCTTGTGGGCTGCAAGCTCTCCTCCACTATGAAGCGTATTTCCTAAATCAATTAATCAAACCATGTTATGTGTGAAGTGTGAACTTTTAATTTCATTTGTCGTAAAATGTACATGTTACCAATAAAAATTAAGCATGGATCGAATTGCTAGTAATCAAAATTTGATTCAATCTTTGCTTTTCAACTAGCATTAGAGAAATAGAAATGTGGTGCAATGGATATGTTGTGACTCAGATAAAAAGAGATCAAATTAGAAGACCATATCCTCCGGTGTAATTGTAAGTATTGACAAACAAATGAGGATAACTAAGAGCTGAATATAAGTGCCATGCCCAGTCATTGTGACTTGATTGACTCTTAAGTGCTTTAGAAACCTTAAGCGGGCCACTTATCTTAATTATAATAAGAGAAGTCAGGGAGGCAGGCTAGAAATGGGTGGAAAATAATAGTTTTCGATCATAACACTCTTTTAAATAAGCACCATCTATATATCTTGGAGCAACAAATCAACGAAATCAAATTTTCTCATAATCCTATATAAGAGGAAATTAAAGCATGTAGTTTTTGTCTTGATATTAATTGGGCCCTAATATGCAAGATTTCTCTATTATAGCAAACTGTTGGGAACATGGCATCTTGAATACATGACCAAGGATGGGCTTTTGTTCATACCACCCTGCTGCCATACGAGCACGAATGAGATAAAATATATTGCAACCTATATGTGCAACCTTGATCTGCTTCATATATATAACCCTTGATTTTGAAGAGAATGGACACGTCTGGGAGATTTAATAACAGCGAACAGTGAATCACGTTTGTTACTCCCTCTAGTTATAAGATAAGTTTGACTTTTTTTAAAAATTAAGGAAGCAAATTATATTACTAAATTATAAGTTTATAACATATATATGTTACATGTAATTAGATTATAATTACATGTAACATAACATGACTATTGATAGAACACAATGACGTCGTGTAATCCATGTAGCCGACCTCATTTAATTAATTGAGATAAAGTTTATGTTGATGATGATGATATGTTTAAAGAGAAAGGATAAATAAAAATTGCTTTATTTGCATCTTTAATTTATTTGAAAAAGTAACTTGATCTTATAATAGGAGTGGAGGAAGTATTTATTTTGCTTGTGTTTCTTTTCAATCATGTATATATCTTCTTATCCTTTATGTAAATTGTTGTCTTTCTTATTTCTTAGTTGTAAAGTTCTTAAATTTTAAAACACAATTTTCAAAGTTGTGCCATGCGTGTAAGGTAGGTGAATGCTAAAGGTTTTTGTTGCTCGTGGGCTGGGATTTCATCCCAAGTCCATATCCTTTTTTCGGCCTTCTTTCCACCCAAATCATTCTCTACAAATTGGTACACAATGTAAACTCTGGTTGTAAACTCATAAGAGTTTATTTTCATTAATAAATACATGTTTTTAATATATAATTAAATAAGAAATACAAAATATAACAATAATTTACTTGAACATATTTTAAACAATATAGATAGTTGATATTAAACATATTAACATTCATACTTTATCAAATTCAATAATGAAATTTCTATAAAATTTATTCATAAATTCATTGAATGTGATCAAATAAAAATAATTAATATGAAATTTAGTGGAAGTTAACATGATTTTTCTTAATGTTGAAACGTAAAAACGATAAGTTCAATGTGTAAACTCGTAAGTTTTCACTAGCGAGTTTATAACTTATACGAATTTCAGTGACTCGTGAATCATTTTATTTAGATAAAACTATACAAGGTTAAAATTGGAAAAATTAACTCACGAGTTTGATAACAATTTATTATATCCTTATTTAGGCTTTAGAATATATATATATATATATATATATATATATATATATATATATATATATATATATATATATATATATATATATATATATATATATATATATATCGTTCCATTTTTGGGAGGAAGTAAATGGGTAGAAATATATGTATAATGATAGGTATGCCACATATCTAATACGCCAATCATTGAATCCATATCTCAAAATATTGGAGTGCTATCTTAAAGATAACCACATCTTTCCATTATCCCAAATATGTTGTCAAACATGTGGTAAGAAATTAGAATGAGATAATAAATTCGAATAGTAATATTGTAAGAATTTATTTTAATTTTATTAGTACATATGTTCTAAAATTATATAATTAAATAAGAGATACAAAAATAAGAAATTTGACTTAAATATAGTTAAATTTTGAATAGCTGATATTGAATATAATAACATCAATCATATTTTATCAAACCCAACAAAAAATTTCTATATTAATTTATTGAATATTATCAGATATAATAAAATAATGTGAGATTTAGATTAAGTTGTCGAGAATACTTCGTAAATTAGAAACATAGAAAGATTAAATTCAGTAAGCAAACTAATGATTTATTGGTCATGACAGTCAATTCATCTTTAATACGTACCGTCAATCTTTCCGAGTATCAAATTACAAATGATGTTAGAAGGAATTTGACGGTCTTGTCTAATACTCCCTCCGTTCCTAAATATAGGACCTAGATGACTTTTTTTTGGGAGATTAAGGAAGGCAATTAAGTTAGTTTCTTTCCAATAATACCCCTCTTTAATTATGACCTCGACACGCGCCGACCTCGACGACACTTCCGATCAGCGTCAGCAACGCCGGCTTCGCCTTAAATCCCTCACACTTCAGTAACTTATCAAACCTAGGCAGTAGTTTCATCAACCTCGTCGGCTCCGGATCCGGAACGCCGTCAACGGCCGCTGCCAAACACAGCGCCGCCGCCGTCGGCGAATTAACGTCCTGCTCTGTAAACAACGCCTCCGCTAACGGCTTTAAAAAAGCCGAAAACGGTTGCTTATTGACATGAATCGACAATGCCGAAACGGAATTCACACATGCGGATCGAACCGAAGAATCGGAATCGCGAAGGCGACGAACTAAATTGGAGAGGATTTTTGAGAGGTGAGGAGAGAGTGAATTTCCGTGAGTCTCACAGAGAATTACTAAGACTTTCACGCATTGTCTTCGTACGGCTGGTTTGTCCGACGAGTCGGTGGAGTGAATGGAGGAGAGAAAGATGGATATTTAGGAACAAGTGTCAGAGAGAGAAGAGGAAGAAGAAGAAGGGTAATTTAGGAAAAAATGTGGCCAAAAATGTATCTAGGTCTTATATTTAGGAACAAAATAAACTCTCTATCTAGGTCCTATATTTAGGAACGGAGGGAGTATGATATTTTTTTATTGTTTTTTGGCCAATCTGATATCATTTATTGTTTGTTGTCTCAAATTGATACTTGTAAAATTGTTTAATTGTTTATTAGTCAAAATGATTACTAAATTACTAATCTAAGTTTTGGGAATTTTGTTTCATTACATAGTGTATTTTTCTATTTTTCAAGATAAAATATGGTTTCTATTAAAATTAAAAAGATAAAAAAAGAATGTTATTATTTCTTTACATTTTTTAAAAAATGTGTTACACCAATTAACTTGGTACAATGAATCTAAAAAGGATAATGTTTTAGATGGTTTAAATGAACGATATTAAATGCATTACTTTTTTTTTCCTCGCTCTATCTGAAAATTTTTGCAATAAATCGCCTCAATTTTGTGATAATGGAATTTGTTGCTCGCTCTCAGACGAAACAAATCAAAACATCTTTATAGTATCAAAATGTCAGGTGTGGATGGCGACTCTACTTGTCGTACAGTTATGTCAGAAAATTCTCGTACCCCTGGAAGTGAAGGTAAACAACATCAACATATTTTTGAAAGTGTCTACTATAACTTTTGTGAACACAAATAATTTAAGGCTAATGTTTATTAATTTTTTCAAATCTTGTGGCCAATTCTATATATTTTCTACCATAAATCGTTGAAAATGGAAAAGATGGCTATTCGTAATAATTCAAGTCATTTTCATCACAAATCCAGTTTATTAAGAGCAATTTAATGTATGTCATGCGTTACAATGTGAAATAGCACTCGATATGATAGACCTGTTATTTAAGTACTGGTTTTGTTTCATACTTCACAACATCAAATATTCAAATATGATTCATAGAAATACATCTCTTTCGTAACCTCTCAAGCTATTTCATTGTTATGGTAAAAAAAAGATATTTCACTGTCTAAAATTTATAGACTAAATTTATCAAAAAAATTACAAGTAGTTGATGATAATGATATATTTCCAAACTATTTGTTAAATGCAAGCCCAAAAGTATTATTTTATTAAGATAAAGCCTATTTGCAACCAACTTAAATCGATGGTACTAATTAAAAATAATAGATGCATCAAACCGGATCATCCAACCATAATAACCATAAAAATAAGTGTCATATCATGGGTGAAAGTGTTACTTGGGAGGATAGGATTGTTAGACCAAGCCACATATATGTGCTTCAAGTGACTAGAACGATCTAATTCAGTACAAATCACCTCTTTCTTTCGGCCAAATGATAAATATCGTGTGATTATGCTCTAATAAGGCCTTGTGACACATGTAGTGGAGTAAAGAAAAATAAAAATTCAATTATTAATATATATTCCCCGTTTCCTATGTTTGTGTATAATTAGATTATATATTAATTTAACAAAGAACAAAGATTATATATTAATTTTGAAGTCAATTAAATTAGTTTAGAAAAAAATACAAGCAAATAAATTTATTAGCAATTTTTTAGTTTTCGTAAAATTTTCCTAAAAAGTCAACCTTGTCTATATTTTAAGAACTGATGGATATTGACTCTGTTAATTTCACATGCAGCTATGTCCCCTGAAGAGGCTGAACAACATTCCCCAATGCCAGTTATAGCTGCTGATTTAAGATCCCAACCATGCTTGGAAGAATCGAATAGGAGCCTCCAAAGTGAAAAAAGGAAAGAGCCAGAACCACTTGAAAATACTGAAGTGGAAGAACTCAATCAACAAAAAAAACCAAAGTCCACTTGCAATGTCAATTTTCATAACATGGTCATGGAATCCAGCAGTACATCCGGACTTTATACTGGTAAGTTACAACTCTTTATTATTTTTTTTTTGTTACAACAACTCTTTATTTTAGTTATATATGTTCTGTCATTTCTGCTTTTTGTTGATTGCTTTCTTTCTTATGAGTAGTTACTTCACTTAACATATTATGCCTCATGAACTTGCCTCATAAAAATTACTTGAAACTTTCAGGTCAAAAAGTACATTCCTGCAAAACCTGTTCAACGGATGTTGCTAGTTTCATGTACATGAATGGTTCTGATGAAGATACTAATGGGAATGAATATTCAGGTTCTAATTACTATGTGGAAATGATATTGGTGATGTAATTTTTTATAGTGATCCAGTTATATTATCTCTCAATTTGATTATATTGATAAAGGGAATGAAATGTTTTGCTTAACAGTGAAAGCTAGTTGTAAGGATGATGAACTTCTCCCACTTCCTCTGGAATGTGAATTTGGGAAGGTAGAGAATATCATCAGTGGCCTTATAGATTTTCCAAAAGGGGCCGCAATGTTTCTTGATGATGAAGTCTTCAATCAGTGGTTATCAACTTTATAATTAAGGTAAAAAAATGAAGAAATCTGCATGCTAGTTACATTTTTCAAGGGATTTTTTTTTGTGATTTTTTATTTGATTTTTTACTAACACTATCACACACACACACACACACATAATCTTATTAGTAAAAATTATGGAATTTGAAAATATATAGAAATCCTAGATGTCAAAATATACAGAATTTGCCCACGAAAAGAAAGACTATAGGTAAAAAAAATATGCTTATTGTAATAATAGAGGCTTTCTTGACTATTCATGAAAATCTGCATGCTTATTATATATAATACACACACACACACACACATAAATGATAAAATTGACCTTTGATTCGTGTTATTCTATGTATTTGTAGTGAAGGAGGTTGAAAAGAGGTGGCGTCAATGTTAGCTAAATTGAGTGCTAATATGTTGTGTTTGTGGCAACTTTATATTATACTAGGAACAAAAAACAAAGTTCGTTGGATGGATTTCTTGTACTGCTTTTGTTAACTTGAATGCATTCACTTGTGGTTGGTTAAGGTGAATGCTAGTAGACTAATGATTTGTTTCATGAATGAAACAGAATAAGCAACAAATTAAAAACCCATGCTGCATTGTATTATATCATTGTATTATATGCTTAATTGCTTTTACATATTATGTCATCTCTCTGAGCAAGAGCTATGAAGAAAATATACAATCAAGCAGTATGCGTCTCTGAATTCATGATAGCTAGTCAGGCCATCTTTGGCATGACTGAAGAAAATGAGACCTCGGGAAGGCGATCAAGTAATTAAAGTTATTATATTCTCTCAACTATTGTTTTTAAACTCACGAGTTGACATTCCGATTTTACTGTTTTTATGACACAACCTAACTAAAATGTGTCATGAGTCACTTAAATTTCAATGGTTAAAAACTCGGTAAGAACTCACGTGTTTACATTGTGAATTCACAATTTTTATATTTATACCTTACAGAAAATTGTGTTAATTTGCTATTAAACTTATTCTAATTATTTTTATTTGACTAAATTCATTGAATTTATATATAAATTTCATAGAAATTTCTCTATCGATGTTGATATAGTATGAACATTATATATTTAAATCCACTATATATATTTATTCAAGTCAAATTATTATTATATTGTATTTTTTATTTAATTATATAAACAAGAAACACGTGTTTATTAATAAACGTAAACTTTTACGAGTTTATGATTCAAGTCTACGATTTGAGTTTACCTCATTTCTACGAGTTCATACAAACTCGCGAATATGACAACCTTGCTCTCAACTGTATCTCCCCCTTTTTAATATTTGATAACTAGAGATATACATATTCTTAAATACATAACCTTTAATAATTGATACCTTCTTTGAAAAATATTAAGAAAGCTAATACATTTCTCATAAATTGATCTATCTAATCTTTTTAATTAGTTTATTTTACTTAACTTCTTCTATTTTAGAAGAAAGCCTTTTTTTATACTAGAAGAAAGCATTTTGTTTTGTAATTAAAAAAAAACATTTTGTTTATTCTATTTTTTTATATTTGTTTTAAACGAAGAACATTATATTCCCTTCTCCCTTGTGGGGGAGGAACACTATTTTTGGTCCTCATCTTTTTTTCAATAATTTAAAATCCTTGAAGTAAAGTTTTTTTTTTGTAATTAAATTAAATCCTTGTTAAAATATTTTATGTAGTAGATTCCTTTTAATATAATTTAAAATCCTTGAAGGTAAGATTTTTTTTTAACGGAAGAAGTTAAAACCATTTAAATTTATTAGTTTATTCATGTTAAATTAATATAATAATTTTAATAATAAATATTAAACAAATTATTCAACCAATAAAATTTTGATGCTACTGGCAGAACAAAAATAAAGTATTGATGCAAATACAGATCATTTCTCAGACACGATCCCCCTTTTTAGGAGTATTTGATAACTAGAGATAAACATCTTCTTACAATATATTTCAAAGGAGAAAACTTACATCAAGTTCCCTATATCAAGATCTCTCAAGTTCTCTTAATCTCCACCATCCATTTGATCTAATGCCTCATATCTAACACACTATCCTACACCCTACTTCACTGTATCCCTCTCTCACCCTCTCCAATTATCACGTTACTTTCACCTGGAAATTTCATTCCCACCGGGCACCACCCAATGCCTCCTTCAACCTCCCACCTTCACCGGCGACCACCCAAGGCGGTGGTTGCGGCGTACTTTCCGCCGTCCTTCCTCCACCCATCTCCTCCTCCTTCCCTCTCTCCGCAACCACAACGAAGCCGCCGTACAGACTAACTCCGGCCTCCGCCGATTCTTCGCTTTTGTTTTTCAATTTCACAGGGAGATTCTTAGCGAGATTTGTGATTTTGTTACTTACTACTTGGAGAGAGAGAGATCGAAGAGTGTTTTTTATGGTTGTGGATGGTTACGGCGGCGGCGGCGGCGAGGAGGATGCGGGAGATGGTGAGGTTGTTATTGTTGTTCTTGGTCGACGAAGACTGCGCCGTCACCGGCGCGACCACCTTGACGGTGATCCAGTCATTGGTTTCCGGCCAATCCTATGCCATACCGATGGTGATGATGATGATGAAGGGAGATTACTAATGAATAATTTTCTTGTTCTTTATGTGCATATGGATGTGAGAGATAAAAGGGAAGCATGTATGCATGGGAAATGTTTGATCGTGTTTTTGTTCTTGGTTAGCAGCACCGAGAGATAAAAGGGAAGGGATGGGGATTGGGGAGAGGGGGAGAGAGGGATAGGATGGATTGGGGTGTAGGATAGTGTATTGACTATGAGCCATTAGAGCAAATGCATGGTGGAGATGATGAGAACTTGAGAGAACTTGATATTAGGAACTTGATGTAAGTATATTTCATTCATTCCACTATTACTTTTAACAAAACTAGCGATGACCCCGTGCGATGCACGGGGATGCTGTTGTGTTATGCGATATATTATAATCACTTGATATTAGGTTAAGTATTAACACAGTAAGTACTTAGTAGTTTTAGTCGAATGCATATAAGACCACTGAACTCAATTACTTGTTGTCATTACTCTTCAATTTTCTGTTGAGGTCTATCCTGTAGATGTACTCAAATTGGATCAATGATCGATTTCTAGGTTTCGCCGTAAACCTAATTGCTTACTTCCAATCGCGTAAATCAGTATTTCAAACCACACTCATAGGTAGGACATTAAATCCATTTTTATAGGAACTTCTGTACCAGAAACAATGGTATCTCCAATTATAGCCCCTCTGGGATGTAAAATATATCTTTTCTCACCATAATGATGTTATGCTTTGGAATATGTTATGCTTTTAGTTAATTTCAAACATAATTATTTTTTTGTTTATGCAACAATAGTGAGTTATAATGATATTTGGAATTTTCAGAAACTATATTTTACTTTTTCTCTTATAAAACTTCATAAACATTATTTTTCTTTGTATTTTTACATCATTGATTATTTTTCTATGTACTTTATATGATTATTCAACCTCAACTCAAATTCAGACCTTGGACAGAAATTGCTCAAATTGGAGAAATAAAGAATTAAAATAGAAAGAAGAGGTTTACTGGAGTTTAAACCCAGTCTTGCATGTGCCATCAGTGGCTCAAAGTGGCTAATGCGATATTTTTTTTTTTTTGGGTTTTTGGCCAAAATGAGACATTTTATTGTTTGTTGGCTAAATTGACGCTTCAAAAACAGTTAATTAGGCAGAATGATATTCAACCCTTGACCATTAGATGAGTTCTTCAACGAAAAGAAAATATAAATCCAATTAAAATTCATTAATGAATTTTTTCAAATATAACCTCATCTAATTCTTAATCAATAAGGTAAATGATGATACGAATATAAGAATAATTTATATATGTAGAGAGAAATTTTAGATAAGGGTGTTGTTGAAAAATACTATCAATAATTGGAACATTTTTTGGTATATATGAGTATTTGTGTGTGTTTGGCTGGACCTATTTTGTCCAAATATGATACTTAGTTTCAAAAAGTAATTTATTTGCAAACTAACTTAAAAATAAGTAAATTTAAAAATAAGTCACTTTTTCATAAATCCAACCAAGTCTGTATCAAATAAATTGGTGATTCACCCATAGTATTTATAATTAAGGTTCCAACTAAGACATACATAAATAACCATTAACAGAGCTTACTAACACAGATTTAAGTTATGTATTCAACCTAATATTCTAAAAGATATAATATTGCTAGCCATTGTTAAAATAAAAAATCAACAACAAAAGTGTCTCAATCAATATTTTTTTTTACAAATCACAGTAGATTGGTCTAACCTTTCTAATAAGGCTAGACACAATAAAGAGATACTGCATCCATGTGTATATCAGGCATAACCTTGATAAGACGGAATAAGATTACACTGAATAGCCTAGAATACTTATTTTCCTCTTCTCCAAATTTCAGTGTTTAGGTTCATGGTACATGCCACGCATGACAAACTGGATCATAATTTTCCTCTCTACTTCAAGCTAATAATACATTCTCAGATACATGAGAGGTTTAGTTTTGCCAACAAATCATTTTATTACTATCCAAATAAAGTATACAAACTTAAATTTCCGAAAAACAAAAGAATACCAACTGTAACCTCAGAACAACAAACAAAACTCTATATCCCTACATTCTATCTTATTATACATTCCCCCACTTCTAAACCTTCTTAGCCAATACCTACTTACTTGCTTCTTCCATGTTCCATCCACTGACTTCTTGCAATCCCCTGATGCTTTTGTAGTCATTAAAAATAATATTGCTTAAAATGAATGGTACAAAATCTAATAAAGCATTGACAGATACACGTTATGTGTCATTAAAACATTAACGACACATAACATATAAACCAACATTTATTTATGGAAAGATATTAAAGGGCAAGATCAGTTCTCAGCTAACAAAGGAGGGTTGATATTGGATAGCAGGAGTAATTTTGAATGGAAGTAAGGGAGATTTAGTAATAAATACATGAATAATAGTCATGGTTGATCAAAAAATTATTCGTATATTCCTATAAGGATTTATAAGCTAATAAGGAAATGTAGCATTTTGATTCTTCCACCCCTTTCTTATCCCCCAAATCAAATTGACAATGATATCTACCTTTCTATGCAAGCACACACGAATTGATACAGTTAGGAAAGAGTTTCACGGGAGTGATCATCTATTCTCAAACTAAAATTTTTGAAAAACATGCAATATTCTCATATATCTTTACACCACTTTCAAGTCCTCATCTTTGACATACTTGTCAATCTGCAAAGCATTAAGGGAGATACATGAGAGAAATATATAAATAGTTGATGAAACTCAAAGCTACACCTTCATATCATTCCTGAGGCTAGGCCGAGAATAAATGATCAAGTTTGGTGTAATGCAGCCTCTTCATAACAAACACAAAACTAAATTATACTAATTGTCAAGCATGGTTCATTTCTCTACTTTTAGTTTTTAGTCATGCATCCAAATTTAATCAGTGTACAGAAAAAATTCTTTTATATAGATTCTTGATACTTGATTTAGTAAGTAAAATCCAACGAAATCAAAGAAATCGTCGACATTGGATGAGGTAATTCACAAATACGTGAATGAGTTACTTGTATCATGTGTAGCACCATCTGCTTTAGCCTCTGTTGTTAAGAAATAGCCAAAAAATGTATGTCTTCAAGGACTTAAAAGGCCTCGTATAGAACAATTGTTCATACAATCAGAAGGCTGGCCATCCTGATGCCATGGTCGATCTTGATGCAGCTGTTGAAGGAGGGATCTTTTGTGAATGCCAACAAAAAACCAAGACTAAAGAGGGAAAAAAACCATTATTCTTCCTCTTACTTTCTTGATGTGGAAACAGTTTATTAACACCTAAACCAAGCATTGATATTGCCTCCACTTTGAAAATAGGCAAAGGAGGACAAAACATACTTGACTTCATCCTCACTAATAGCAGCTTTTGAAACACCCAGTGAAACCATAATTTGACATGATCTAGACAAACCATAGAGCCATAAAAAAGTGAACCTTCACATGCCTTTGCGATTCTCCATAAACCCTTGAGATTTCCACTTCATATGTGTAACTTTTCTTCCCAATTGAACAACTCCAGGGGGAAGAAAAGCAGATAATGACTCCACCACTTTTATATTACCCATAAATAAATATTTAAAATCCTCAATAAACATGATTATTACTCATACAACAACAGAGAAGCAAGGGTATAACCCTTAAAGATGCATTTGCATACCAGATTGCAAAAAGATACACCAGTATGCATGATAATAGAAATCAAATGGCAAATTAATTTAGTTTGTCCCACATGCAAACATAAAAATTTTAAATAATCCAGCATTGATTCACTTTATATCAATCAAAGCATGAGCTCCACAGCAAAGAAGTTAACCCAAATGTAAAGAAGTCCACAAAAACCAAAAACATCACATTATATTAATCAAAGTAGGAGCTCACTACAACATAGTGTTATTTATAGTTCCAGAATGTGTTTCTTGTATTTTACCCCTGTTTTAAAATGTTATAGTAACTTTTGCTCCAAAAAAATCAGATGGGTATTTTTGCACCCTAACCCATTTGTATAAATAGAATCCTTAAATCATTACCAAGCCCTATCTTCCAAATTGAAGATATTGGTAAAAAGTTTTGTCCTAAACTGCATTAGAATCAATAGCAAATATTGTAACCACAAATCAAAATGGCCTGTATGTTTTCTTAAGCACTCATCCGTAATACATTATACAGACAACGTAAAATATAAGGGAGTGACTGTTCAATCAGTTCAAAAGCAAAAATTCATATAACTGCCAAGCTTTGACATATTGAATCTAGAAAAAAAAAACCACCGAAATCAAATTACAGTATACCTTATCTCTTCTTTTCCTTTTACAGTATATTGGGAGAAGCAATATCTTTCACACTCCTGATACAGAATAAGAAATGATTAAGTTCACCAAAAATGGTATGTTAGAAAAATGGATAAGTGAAATTCATGGTTAGCAAAAGTGGTCTTTTAGAAGATTGTCAAAACTGTACAGAGTTATTACACTTGCAATGGCCAATAATGCACGACAAACATCAAGCATGTTACTGAATTAAATCAAAATGATGAGAAGGTGAGATTTAAAAAGTAAATAACAATATGAAATTATTATTATAGTTGTGGGGTGGGGGCATGAAAAGCTGGAACTTAAAAGATATAGAGATCTGAATGATGACAAAAGAGGTGAGACATTTCTCTTTTTCCATCTTCAATAGCCTTTGAAACAAAATCAGTAGGATCCACCCACCCTATTATCCCAATAAGAGTTTCATGCGATGCCACTCAAGCATTTTCACGTCATCTAAAGTGTGGAACAAAAACACCCAAATTTAGATTTACAATGTCAGAAGATTGGAATTTGTTGGGAAAGGTATTAATAATACATATGCAAATCAAAGTGACTACTAATCAAGGATCTTTGCTTGCAATCTAGAAAGTAAGAGATATATAGCCAACTAAAACGCTTATATCATAATTGTCTAAGAATTGGAACCCAAAAAATTAGAAGCTGATAATAGCCTCAAATAGAAAAAAGATGAAAGAGATCAAAGAAAAAGGCAAGAACAAATTGTAACCAAAAAAAAGGAAAGAACAATGGAAGAGTGGAAGGAAGCAGAGAAATGCATACCTAAGGGTTTTAACAGATGAATATGGGTAAGTAAACAGAAAAGCACCATGATCTGATATTAATTTACAGCATCAATAAAACTAAAGCACCAGCAATAGCATTAATAACACTAAAACGGAAAATAGTAAAAGTGACAACTCAGGCTAAGAAGTCCAGAAATCAAAGGGAGAAAAATCGACTACATAACAATGGGAAAAATGGAACCAAACGAAGAGCTTTAAAGCTGTTCAAGATGGAAGCTAAGGTTCAATTTTATGAGTTCAAAACCCAAAATAATAATCAAATCTCCTTCCAACCCTAACTCAATTTGAACCGAACCAAGAAGACAAAAAAACAGAGGGAAGGTCACCTATGATTTCTTGGTTTCTATTCATCGGCACCGTTCATTGAGGACAGAGAAAGAAGACGAATAAAAAGTTTGGATGGAGGATCGGAGAGGAAATGATCGGAGGTGGTGTGAGGATGATGTGGGATTGTGGCTAGTCGAGAGAGAGATGAAAGGGTTTATGTTTGTAAGAGTGATGGGAAGCACGAAGGAGTCAGCTTGGTGCGTTTGGGGGTTGTTAGGTCTGCGAGGAAGACGGTGGATTTTTTTGGTTATTTGAAAGGAGAGAGATTTTTGAGGAAGAGACAATCAGGAAGTCTAAGAGGCTTGACTGTTACGCATGCATTTAAGATCCCTCAAACGACGTATCAATCCAGTTAGCAGTGTGAACACCAAGAAGATTCCGCACGCAAAATATATAGTTATATTAGATAAATCATCATCAACATAAACCATCCCAATTAAATGGGGTCGGCTATATGGATTACACGACGTCATTGTGCTCTATCAATAGTCATGCTTGGAGGTAAACCTTTCATCAAAAGATCTCAATGAATAACTTCGTCAAGAGTTCTTTTTGGTCTTCTTCTCCTTCTTTTGCAGTGATTCCATAGCCTTTGATCAATTATTCTTACTTCTCGTCCACTTCTCTTCTTTGAACCTTTTGTTTCTTTATATGCCTTCTCTCATGATAGTGTGATAGCCCTTGTGAAGTACCAAGCAATGACATATTGATATAAACAATGTGTGTGTCCATGCTCAAAAGATTCAACATATTTTTACATTGCTGCCGAAGCCTATCACAACCCTACTCTTTTATTCGAGCTTGAAATCGACTATAAATATAGGCGGTGTATTCCGTGGACATACAGTCACACGAGGGTAACTAACCAAGCGTGACGCGAAGTCACGAAACAAGCGTGGACACACCGTCACACGAGAGTAAATAATCAAGCGTGACACAAAGTCACGAAAACATGCTTATAGTCAAGATTAATTTTTCTTTAATATAAACAATTAAAGAATGATGCTGATTAACTAAACATGCTAAAATCCATGACATAAATTAATTAAATCAATCATAAAGTCAAAATTTTAGTCATACACATCTTTCTTGAACTAAACAAAAATTAATTTAAGAATTAAAAAGAATTGAAGAATGACTAAAATGTAATTCCAGAAACTTAAAAGGGGTAAAATATAATTTACTCAAGCTAAAACACCTTCTTTATAAGAAGGGACTAAAATATAAATGCAGAAAATTAATTGAGAAAAAAAAACTTTAATCATAAATAAAAAAACCCTTTGAAAACAATAATATATATATATATATATATATATATATATATATATATATATATATATATATATATATATATATATATATATATATATATAAAAGAATAGTATGATAATAGGCAAAATAAAGGGGGAAAGAATAAAAGAGGACACTTTAATTTTGAGGTAAGTAATAATAATGATGATGATATTTTAGTGAATAATTTCTTTATTCAAAGATCAAGATGTGTATGAAAAACAAAAGATTAAGAAAACTATGGAATTTTAGTGAAAATGACTTAAAAGAAAAGCAAAAGAACTCAAAAGTCAAACCAGAGATTTTTGGTGATAAGAACTGTGGGTGTAGAAAAATGGTTATGATGATAGATGGAATAAATTACCACTAGAAAAAGATGTGTGTAGGTTGTTTGAAAGAAACTCACAAGTAATAGTTTAAATACTTAAACAACAAATTAAAATATAAAATATATAATTAATTAAGTATTATTAAAATAGAATAAATATCCAAATAGTGAAAAAAATTGAGAGGACTTTAATCAAGTGTCAAAAAATAAAATAAATAAATAAATAAATCAACAGCTATATATATAAAAGAAAAGAAGCAACGAATTATATATTTATTTATAAGCCTCTAAAAAGAAAATTAAAAATAAATAAATAAATAAAAAGAAGGAAGAAGCAAACAACCATTGAAAAAGTGTACATGAAAACTTGGAAAACTGTTAAGCAAAAAAGGTAAAAAAAAAAAGAAGAACAAGTCATAATAAACAAATTCCTAAATAAGTGCAAAAGAAATCTAAGTAATAACCACCAAACGGATTATTTCCTAAATTATTAAATAAATAATTAATCAAACAATAATTAAAAACTAATCCATTACATAGTGTACATATTCTTAAATACATAACCTTTAATGATTGATACCTTCTTTGAAAAATAAGAAAGCTAATACGTTTCTCATAAATTGATCTATCTAATCTTTTTAATTAATTTATTTTGCCTATAATCTAACATACAACTTAAAAATACAAAAAATCTTTAGCTTATTCAATCTCTAAAAATATAGTTAATTAAGTCTTATATTTTAATTAAGTTTTATATTTTAGAAGAAAGCTTTTCTTTTTATACTATAAGAAAGCTTTTCTTTTATACTAGAAGAAAGCATTTTGTTTTGTAATAAAAAAAAGCATTTTGTTTATTCTATTTTTTTATATTTGTTTTGAAGACACAGACAACGAAATCTTCGATAATGACGAAGAACATTATATTGAGGAACACTATTTTTGGTCCTCATCTTTTTTTCAATAATTTAAAAAATCCTTGAAGTTAAGTTTTTTTTTCTTGTAATTTAATTAAATCCTTGTTAAAATATTTTATGTAGTAGATTCTTTTTAGTACTTTAAAATCCTTGAAGTTAAGATTTTTTTTTTAACGGAAGAAGTTCCATTTAAATTTATTAGTTTATTCATGTTAAATTAATGTAATAATTTTAATAATAAATATTAAACCAATTATTTAACCAATAAAATTTTGATGCTACTGGCGAAACAAAAATAAAGCATTGATGCAAATAGAGAACATTTCTCAGACACGATCTGCCTAAATAATGCTTATATTACACATGTTATCATCGATCATGATAGTTCCCCGCATGTTCATTTGCCATTCTCTTTCAGCAAACCTTTGGCTGAGAGGATGAAGTGATCAATCATGATAGTTCCACTATCAATCAATATGTTCATTTGCCATTCTCTTTCAGCAAACTTTTGGCTGGAGGATGAAGTGCAACAAAAGATCGATCTTGAACACAGAATTTCCTGGATACTGATTTCAACATGCTCTCACCAGCCAGTGAGTGAAAGCTCACCATCATTTTAGCACATTCCCTTAGTTGATCCTCAGAGAAGCCAGTGTAATGTTGTAGAGTCTGTGTCCAAAATGGGCTCCTATCAAGTGTAACACGAGCTGCATACACAGCACCAGCAGCAATAACAGAAGGATTATACAATATGACAGTGGCATAGTGAACTAGGCTCAGTTCTGCCAGAAAATAAACCATGTTCTCCAACTGCATTTCACAGAAAAGAGGAAAACAAATATCAGTCACCATTGAATTATGATATGCTGTGACTTTTTCGGAGAATCCTAAAAAAGTTAAATAAGGTAATTAAAATTGATTTTCCTATATTTTTATCACTAAACTAGTTTATTTGACATATAAACTAACATATGATTTATTATTAATATACAAAATATCTTAGGGATTGTCCAAAAAAAGTCAATATCTTATTTGGGTAGTATCTTTTAGACCAGCATCAAACATAAATTAATTATTTGTATATACATACCTCCTTATCAGAGGGAGCAGAAACTTTGATGTACCGGACAAGAAAGACATATGGTGTAGGCACAGTTAAATACCAATTTAGCTTCATAAGAATTGTCTTTTCCATCACCAGAATCTGTTCTCTTTGAAAGGCTTTATCTGATATGCAGACAAAATCATTAACCTGCATTATTGTTGTCATGCAAACATATTTCATAAGAACATGGTATGGTAGGGCGCATAAAAGTTCAAAGCCAAAAGTAAGAAAACACTAATGGAGGGTTATTATGTACAGTATCTATTATGGAAATGGATTGTACCTCAGGAGCCCATATCTCCTCATATTTGCAGGCTAAGAGCATGGAACTGATTCCAACAAGCTGAAGCTCCTTTCTGGACACAACCTTCAAGGAAAGGAAACGGTCCACTATGTTTATGGAGAGATAAAGAGTCTCAGGCATGAGTTCAAATTTCTTATGCACTTCTATCAACCAATCCACCAGAATTGCCCTCATCTTAGCATTCACATCAGGCTGTGATCCCATGTAATCATACACACGGCTTACACTCTAAAATTCACAAAAAATAAAAAACCACCAAAACCTTTACTAATTGAATCAAAAAGTGAAAACCAAAGTCACAATCAAAACATAATCAATTAAATAATTACTTCTTCAGATTTGTAGTGCTCGAACAGATCATCCAGATATACAACACCTGCTAACTCATTATGAACATCAGCTGCATCAACATCTTCCACATGACCCTTTGGCTTGTGACCAGGTCCACAAGCAGCCTAAGAAATAATCATCAATCTCATAAATATTATAATTATACTCCCTCCGGCCCTAAATATAAGACTTAGTCGACTTTTTTAGAAAATCCTAAAAAAACAAACTAAGTCAATTATAAATTAATTTACCTAATTTTTTCCTTAAACTAATTTATTTAACCTATAAACTAATGACTAATTTCTGATTAAAAAAACTAATGACTAATCTAAAAATATATTAAATATGTCATAATTTAATAGCATATGTTGTAACCTTCTCCAAAAAACTAGGCTTATATTTAGGACCTGAGGTAGTAATTATTAAAAAAAGAAAAAGAAAAAGAAAAAGAAAACCTTTTTATGATGGGAAAAAATATGGAAATTTGTTACCTTACTTCTAGCAGAGAGAACTGCACTATGGCTTATATATATTAAGAAAACTAATGACTAATCTAAAAATATATCAAATATGTCATAATTTAATAGCATATTTTGTAACCTTAACATCTCCAAAAAAAACTATGTCTTATATTTAGGACATGAAGTAGTAATTATTAAAAAAAAAGAAAAAGAAAAAGAAAAAGAAAAAGAAAACATTTGTATGATGGGAAAAAAATAAGGCAAAAATAAGGAAATTTGTTACCTTGCTTCTAGCAGAGAGAACTGCACTAAGGCTACTCACTTTCTTCTTATTAGAGTGTTGCTTTGAGTCAATGGCTTCAACAGGTTCCTTCTTTTTCTTCTCCTTCTCCTTCTCCTTCTCCTTCTCCTTCACTTCTTCACTCCCTTCATAAGAGCTTATCTCAATAACTTCAGACCCTTCTGACTGAACATAAGGAACTCTTGCTAATTCTTTTGTTGCAGCCAAGTTTATTTTCTCCAATAAAATACCCAAATAAAAAAAAAAGCCTCAGTCTTTCCCTTCTTACTAATACTAATTACTCCCTCCGGTCCTAAATATAAGACCTAATTGACTTTTTTGAAAAATCCTAAAAAAGAGCAAAATAAATTAATTATAAATTGATTTACCTAATTTTTTCCTTTAAACTAGTTTATTTTACTTATAAACTAATGGATAATGTAAAAATATATCAAATATGTCATGATTTAATAGACTATTTTGCAACCTTAACTTCTCCAAAAAAAAGTTATCTAGGTCCTATATTTAGGACCGGAGGTAGTATTATAAATCATTCATTACCAACAACTAAACAAAGATCTCACCTTGTTCCTCTCTGCTTCTTGCCTGGCAAAGACAAAAAAAAAAGAATATTTAAAAATTTTTAAACCTTCAAAATTGAAAAAATAAAAATCTGTAAAGAACAATAAGAAAATACAAAACCTTGTAATACGTTTAGAAACAACAACATTCCCAATATCCTTTAGTGCCCGTCTTGCCCCTACTTCTTCTACTTTCTTGGGCTTGATTTCACCTACAAATGCATTTTATTGAAATTACCAAACGGTGCCCTGAAAATATGTAATGACAGTAAAGGGAAAAACCTCAAAGATTCGACTTTGAAGCGAACTAAAGAACCATTAAAGAGAAGAAGAAGACATCTCACATACCATCTAACAAATCACGAGGAAGATAAGCTTGGGTAGGCATGTCTGTATCTGAATCTTCGAAAGTATTACCAAAAACGCCCCCAATTGTAGAAAATAGCGAGGAGAAGAAAACTTGGAGACTACTGTTACGAGTCTCTCCTCCGACGAAATCTAAGTTCGAAGCCACCGCGACGAACAAAAATGACAACACGAAATTCCCAGAATCTCTCTCTCGCGCTCTCTTTTCGAAGTCTCCGATGAAGATTGTGGGACTTTTTTGGAATTGGAAAATTTTGGGGTCTGTCTTGGAGACAGGAGATGCTCTTAAATATGAAAGAGTGTTACTTATTAGTCGAAGGGGCGCTAGCTCCAACGGTCGACGCTTTATCAATGAGATGTATCTAACGGCTATGATAAGTCTTTTTCTTTCCTAATTTTTTCTTTTCTCCCCTTTCTTTTTACTTTTCCTAAGAGTTACTTCTCCTTCCTCTGTAAAACAATAGTAACAAGCAGAAAGAAGAACTGGCCAAAAAAAAAAACCAGAAGAAAGAAGAAAAAAAAGAATAAAACTCAAACAACTTGAAATATTACAGACACAAAAGTGAAATAAAAAATGAATGTTCGGGTTATATAATAAGCATGTATTCGAAATATTCTCTCTAATTTCTTATTTTTCCATTTAAATTCAAATTTTTATTTTTTACTAACCGTTTTTTATTTTTGGGTAATTAATGATTTTTTTACCTGCGTTGATTTTACTTTATTAAATTCATTTTTATACGCCTTTATTTTTTATTTTCTGTTCCTTTTGGCGATTGAATTAATTGATGCAATATTTCGGTTTAATTAAAAACAAATATTGTTTTTATTAAATATTTTTTTATTACATTGTTATTAAATTAATTTTCACTAGCAGTTGTATATTGTTTCTTGTTCCTTTTTTATCAGAAAGTTTCCTGTTCTTTTTTTTTATGAAAAATGAAATATATTATAAGTTAGTTTCACTTTCTTTTTTCTAGGATAATTATTCTCCCACTATTTTTTTATGTAGTTTTTTTTTAAGTTTATTACAGACTTGCAGTTTAAAATTCGCAACCGTTTAAGAAAACTAAAGTACGTTGTGCTACTTGCAAATTTAATTTGTTTATTTATTTGCCCAAAACTTTCCTTACTAGTACAGGACCCGCACATATGCGTGGGTTCACTTTTTTATCATGCAAATTTGTGTGGATGAATTTTTATAATTAACAATTTGTGTGGATGGTTATTCAGATGTTTTGTGAAAAAGTCATAGTTAATATTTTTTGAAGCAATTGAAATATTAAGAAATAATTTGTGTGTTAGTGGTTGTAGTTACCTCATGGTCATGGGTCATTGATTTAATGTACTCATAATACTATAGAATGAGTAAGAGAAAAAAAGGAGGAGTTATAGAGGAAGAGAGAAAAAAGGAGCAGTTAAAGAAGAAGTATTGCTTTTGTTTTAATCATAGATTGGCTAGGAACTCCACTAGAAATAAGAAAGAGTTCAAATTTAATATTTATTAGAAGAAATTAAAGACAAAATGAGTAAGAAAGAGTCTGCTATCAATAGTTAGCACGACATTTAGATTAGTGAATATTATCCTAATCTTGCTACTGAAAGTAATGGATGCACAAGAGGGGGGGGTGAATTGTGACTATAAAATAAAAGCTCAAATAAAAACGACACAAGAGTTTATACTGGTTCGGTCTTCCTGACCTACGTCCAGTTCTCAACCACCCAGGCCGAGTTCCACTATCCCCAGGTTTTACAACGGGTGCACCTGGAACTTTTACAACCGCAAGTTTTGAACGGGATCACTTGCAACCTTACAACCACAAGTTTTACTCAGGCTCACTTGCAACCTTTCTAACTAGTTCCCCCTTACTTCCAGCAAGGGTTCAACCTTTACAAATAAAGGATTTTTCTAACTAAGTTCTCTTAAAGAACAGATAGTGTTACACACTTAAGTGCAATCGATGCTCTTATAACACGAAGAGACTTAACTACAAAGAGTACAAGATATGTAGATGAAAAGATCACTCAATGAGTTAAATGCTCTTTCTCTTTTCTGGGCAGCTTTGAATACTTGAAGATTTTCTTAGTTTCTCGCTCTAACTTCTCTCAAGAATGTCAAAGATAATTCATTAGCTTCATAAATGAAGTTGAGCTCCTTTATATAGTCTTCAAACATTCTGACTCTTGGTAGGTGGGTTAGCCGTTTGAATATGGCCGTTTTTCCCTTGTTACCGTTTGCCCAATTAATGCTTCATCAATGCATAGCAGGGTTGACTTGCTTTATCTCTGAAAAGTAGTCCTGACAACTCTGCTCTGACAAAAGCATTATGACACTGCACTTCTGAACATTCTGACATTCTGATTGCTTGCGGAAGCAGGTTTACATCCGGAAGCAATTCTACTTAGTGTGCTGCACTTTGAATGTTAGTTTAACAATATAAGCACATAGTCACATGCAGTGGTTGTTTACTTAGTCTAAGATGACTTCCTTGGATCCGGAAGCACTTCTACATCCGGAAGCACTACCACTGGATGAAGGGTTATAATCACTTTTACTCACTCTCGCTTAGTGTCCTTCAATCCAACAGTCAGCGCTAGTCACTAAGCTATCGGAAGCAATTCTACTGGACGTGGCTTATGTTCACTGACGCTTAGTGTCATCTATTCCAACAGCCAGCGCCAGTCTAAATACAACAGGAAGCAAAATCACTTCCGGTTGAATCCTAGCTTAGTCTTGAGGTTTTGTATATCTAGTGCTTATGGACTAAGTTATTTCCCTAGTGAATTACTTGCTCTCGCTGGGGGATGAGTCATTCATCCGCGAGCGCTAGTGCTAATCTATCCGGAAGTAAATCCACATCCGGTTGCACTCTTACTTGGGATTCTATGTTAACCTATTGCTTTCTAAGTACTTGATTCATTCTTTCATATTTTAGTCTTCATCAAAACTTAAGATTCTAACATTCTCCCCCTTTTTGATGATGACAAACTTAGTTTATCGATTAAGTTCATATGAAAGGATTAGTAAAGGAATAAAAGCAATAGATAAAGCACAAGTAACTTAGAAATAATTCATTGATAACCAGGATTACAAGTTAGAGTATACAAGCAAATAAAATATACAAGTAATCTATACTAAGTAAGAATGAAATTATGCATGAGAAAATATGAAAATTTTCTAAGTTATCATGTATGGGGTTGGTTGAGGTTTATAATTGATGTCTCCTTTTCCTCTCCCTCTCCAACTGGCTCTCTTCATTCTCTCTCTGGAGTTTGGCTAATTCGGCTTCATGCACATTCCGGTCAATCTGAGCAATGATCTGTTGAAGCTCTTCTTCATCCCTTTCCCTTCTGAGTCTCTCAGACTCAATAGACTCCTCGAAGGCTCTCTTCATATTTTCTACTTCTTCATAGCCTGGGAATCCTGTTGCATCTGAGAAGTGGGTGACCTCGCCATTAGGAAAGTGGACAGCCCGAATCTTCACATTCCATACAGGGAAGTTGGGATCCTCCTCAACTTCCAGGGCTTTTCTCTTCCCCTTCCCTTTACCCTTCCCTTTGCCCTTGGCTATTGATGGAGTGGGCTTGGCGCTTGCTCTCTCAGCATCCAGGCAAGCCATCTGACCAAAGGACAGTCTGTCCGTGTACCCATACTTTTCAAATTCCTCAGGAGTCATGTCCTCTATCTCCAACTTGACTTCCCTCAGAATTGGAACTGCTTGTACAGATGGGATCTCTTGCTCAACTTGAGCAGACGAAGTTTCTTGCTCAGGTTGGTCAGATGGGGTCTCTTCCTCATTGTCAGCAGGTTCAGTGGAGGCAATAACCTTCTTGGCACGCTTTCTAGCAACGGCCTTCTTCCTAGACTCACTGAATGTAACTGCTGGCTCAGATGGAGGAGGAGCAGATGTTGGCTCAGTACGAGGAGGAGGAGCAGAAGTTGTTCCAAAGGTAGAAGGGATTGGCTTAGCAATCACAATGGGAGGATGGTCGATCTTCTTCAGCCCCCACTTCATCATGATTTCTTCAACAATGTTTTTACTCTTCTCAGTTGAAGAAGGCTTTGATGAAGATGACTCAGGCTGTGAGGATTGCTCATTCTGCTCAAACACCACCATATCCCATTTTGATCCTTGCTCATCCAACCTCTGCTGCTGCATGAACCGGATAGCTTCTCCTCTAATTAGTCTCTCAGCATCACCCAATCTTTGGGATTCCATGGCACGGCGGAGGGCAGCCGTGATGTCTTCATCAAGCCAGAGGGATGGCTGGCTGAGGACATCCCTTGTGTCCATCCCCCGGCGAAGAGCGAACACAGCATCTCTCCCCCTTTTGGCATCATCAACAAGGGTGAGGGCCAGGGATGAAGTGGATGAAGAGGAGGGTGGAGGTTCAGGGCCAAATCTTTTTGGGGGTGAGGTTTCTGGGGAGGATGTAGGTAAGGTAGTTTCTGGGGATTCGGGAGGGTTGGGGAACCAAGTGGGATCTACGAATAGACCTTCGAACGGATAGGTGGAGGAATATTCAGTGAAGGCAGTGGAAGAGTGTGGGGTAAATGGGTTAAATGGTAAGTGATCCTCAGAGATTCGCTGAAGGCGGGGGTAATCTCTCAGATAGATGTGGCTGAGGGGGTGAATGACAGTTTTGAAACCAAGGTGCTCGGCCAATGGGTTGGATCTTGGTCTAGAGTTGGGGTTGGTAGGGTTAGGATGAGATGGTCCAGCAGAGAGGTTGAGTGGTGAGCGAGTAGGGGCGTTGGGTGGTGTGCGAGTGGGGGAGTTAAGTGGAGATGGGGAGTTTAGAGGTGATTGGCGAGGAGAGTGTTGTGGTGAGTCTTGGGGTTAGTAGTCATGATTGGGTGAAGGCTGGGATTGTTGGTCATTGTTTGGTTGATGGTCATTTTGTGGAGGTGGCTGTGGTTGTTGAGTGTTGGGAGGAGGAGGAGGGAGTTGAGGGTGATTAGAAGGAGGATGAGGTGGGTTTTGGGGAGGAGGAGGAGGTGGTGGTAGGTTACCTTGTTGTGGTTGGGGAATCTGTAGGTGTTGGAGAATGAGATCTAGCTTGGCATCCACCCTTGCCAGCTGAGTCTCAACCTGACCTACTCTGTCCTCAAGTCTTTGGATGCGCTCACCTTGCTGCTGGAACCCAGCATCACATTCGTTCCTGAGAGGAGCCACCAGAGAGTCAGTCAGCCTAAACAGGATTTCCTCCTTTACTTCCTCAGCAAAGGCTTTGACAGTAGCTGGTACCCTCGCAGCTCTGCTTGGGCCAGGATGGGAGTCAACCTCTTGATCCCCTGCACCAGATACAGAGGGGACTGAAGTCTGAGAGGCACTGCCTGCCTGTGATCCTGAGCGAGTGGGCTTAGCAGGCTTCAGGTACTTGATGCCCATCTTGCTGATGTTAGTTGCCCCCACTGGAGCACACTTAACATTCTCTTCCTCCACGTCAGATGTAGCCTTGATCAAATTCTTCTCAAGGAGGAAGACAAGGATGGTGGGATAGGGAAGAAATCCAGCCTTGTGGTTAACTATCCATCTGTGAAGTTCAAGGCTGATCAATTGCCCGGGGTTGATTGGCTGATGGGAGAGAAATCTGGGGAACCACGGATTGTCCAGGAGTGTGAACTCGTTGAAGTTACCCCCTTTGTGTGTCATCATTCGGGAGTAGACGTAGTACAGGAGTCTGTAGGAGTCAGACATCTTGGACACCTTTTTCCCTTGGATGCCATACAACTTCTCGAGTTCCTCCTTGTTGTATTTGAGTGACTCAGGGTACAGCCACTCATTCATGCCCTCTTTTGTGATCCCCATTAACTCATTGAGTGTCCTCCAGGTGAAACTGAAGGTTCTCCCCCTTACTGTGGCAGTGAAAGTGAGTCTGCGTATCTGCTCCTTCCCATCTACCTTCTTGTACTTAACCTTTCCAGAGAGAGATTGACAGAAGACTCGCAGGACGTTGATGTTGTAGTCCTGTTTGATCCCTAGCCAAGACATGTATTTTTCCAGGTAAGGGCGCAGATGAGGAAACCCTAGTTCATCAATCTTGACCAGATCGATGAACAAGCCGTTGTTGAAGTAGGGCTTAATTGTCTCAAACTTGGAGGAAACAGCCTCCAAAGCCTCATCTTTGTAAATTGAAGGATCATCCTCTTCAACCCTCTATCTTTTGGAAGAAGGCTCCTCAACGAACTGAACCTTCTTCTTCCCTTTCCTCTTGGCTTGCTGTGCTTCCTCATGCCCAGTCACCTCTGGCTGTTCTTCCACTCTCCCAGAATGTTCAGGCTGGTCCTGGACTTGTTCATTCTGCCCTTGTGGTTGCCCAGTCTGTTCTTGGTGTTCATGACGTTCTTCATGATGTTCATCAGATTGCCCAGATTTCCCAGTGTGCTTATGCCCAGACTTTCCAGATTTGGACTTAGATTTCTTGGAAGAGGTAGATTTCTTGGTAATTGGGTTTGTTTCATGTGAACCGGCCATTTTTGTGTGGGTTGGTGTGATTGTGGTGAGTAATGCGAAGAAAGATGTGAAGAAGGTGAAGAACACAGATGAAGAAATGAAGAATGTATGCAGATAATATGTGGGTGAGTAAATTTGTGCAAGTAAAAAGTGAAAGTGAAAATGACACCCTATTTATATGCAAAGTTACTAAGGGTAAAATGGGCATGACTCTTCAGATGAAAACTCATGTTTGCACATTGGGTAACGTAAACATTTTAATTGAAACGGCGCACCTTATGACATGTGTCACTTCATCTTGTCAGAGAAGGCACAACTTCTCATGGAGGGAGATGAAGCGTTTTCTGAAGTGACGTGTCCCTTGGTCTGGCACTGGCGCTCTCTTGGTTTCAACATCCAGTGTCAGCGAGTGATCATCCGGAAGTGGTTTTGCTTCCGGTTGCAACATCTTAAGATTTAACATTGAGAACCTGCAAAAACACGTATTGACACTCCGATGCCTAAGTTAGTATTTGTTGTAGGTTTTAAACAATCAAGTATAATAAATAAAAGGTTACACCTCATTTGGGTTTACCATTCCCAAATCACCTCTTATGAAAGTAAATTGGTCAACCCCCAGAGGCTTGGTGAAGATGTCAGCAAGCTGTTGTTGAGTGGGGACAAATTGCACTTTGACATCCTTCTTTTGAACATGGTCTCTGATGAAGTGATGTCTGACATCAATGTGCTTTGTCATTGTGTGCTGAACTGGATTCTTGGCGAGGCTGATTGTGCTTGTGTTGTCACAGAGGATGGGTGCCTCAGGGAACTCCAAGCCAAGGTCTCTCAGTTGGTTCTTCAGCCACAGCACTTGAGTACAACAGCTTGCAGCCGCAATATATTCTGCCTCAGTGGATGACAAAGACACGCAGGTTTGCTTCTTGCTAGCCCAAGACACCAGACAACCACCAAGGAAGGCGCATTGTCCACTGGTGCTCTTTCTATCAGTCTTATAACCTGCATGGTCAGAATCAGAGTAAGCCCACAAGAACTCTTGGTTACCTCTGGGATACCAAAGACCAAGTTCTTGTGTTCCCTCAAGGTATCTCAAAATACGTTTAACACATGTTAAGTGTGACTCCTTGGGGTTGGCTTGAAATCTTGCACACATGCCTACACTAAATTGAATATCAGGCCTGCTTGCCGTTAAGTATAGGAGGGAACCTATCATTCCCCTGTACATGGGCAGGCTGATAGATTTACCCTTTGCGTCAGCATCGAGTGCGGCAGTGGTGCTCATGGGAGTGTCATACTCCTTACATTCATCCATCCCAAACTTCTTAAGTAGCTCTCTGCAGTACTTAGCTTGGGAGATGAATATCTCATTCTTCTTTTGCTTGATTTGCAGCCTAGGAAGAACGTTAGTTCTCCCATCATTGACATTTCAAACTCACCCTGCATAGTCTTAGAGAAATCTTCACAAAGCTTTTCATTAGTTGCCCCAAAAATAATATCATCAACATAAATTTGGACAATTAACATATCTCTATCTTTGTGAAGGATAAACAGTGTATTATCTAATTTGCCCCTTGAGAAACCTTTGCCCAACAGGAAGCTGCTGAGTCTCTCATACCAAGCTCTAGGAGCTTGTTTCAGGCCATATAAAGCTTTCTTTAGCCTATACACATGTTTAGGATGCTTGTGGTCCTCAAAGCCAGGAGGTTGTTCTACATAAACCTCTTCTTTAATATAACCATTAAGAAAAGCACTCTTTACATCCATTTGATATAATCTAAAGCCTTTCATGGATGCAAAGGCTAGAAGAATTCTTATTGCTTCAAGTCTAGCGACTGGAGCAAAAGTTTCTTCATAGTCAATGCCTTCTTCTTGGTTATATCCTTTCGCTACTAATCTGACTTTGTTTCTTGTAATTTGACCTGTCTCATCCAGTTTGTTTTTGAAGACCCACTTGGTCCCCACTATGGATTGATGAGACGGCCTTGGGACAAGTTCCCAGACTTGGCTTCTCTCAAATTGGTTTAGCTCTTCCTGCATGGCAATAATCCAGTCGCAGTCCTCAAGAGCTTGTTCAACTGAAGTTGGTTCGATTTGAGATAGAAATGCTCCAAACTCAACTTCATTTTGAACTTGCCTTCTGGTTTTGACACCAGAAGAAACATCACCAAGCACTTGATCAAGAGGATGATCCCTGTGATGTCTCCTAGCTGTTGGCAACTGTGCCTCATCAGGCACGGTCTGCACTCTAGGTTCATCACTGGGTTCATCTTCTTCTTTGAGATTGCTTGCTGGTGTTTCTTTTGGTGGTGAAGAAGATGATGGTGGTTTTGGAAGATTAAGTATTTCATCATCTTCTGTGGATTGTCCCCATGTAAGAGTTTCATCGAATACAACATACATTGATTCTTCGACAATTCTAGTTCTCATATTGTATATTCTATATGCTTTACTCCTAAGGGAATATCCTATGAATATACCTACATCAGCTTTTGGATCAAACTTACCCAGATTTACCTTTCCATTGTTATGCACATAGCATTTTGATCCAAAGATTCTGAGGTGGCTGATGTTGGGCTTCCTCCCTTTATACAGCTCATATGGAGTCTTGTCCAAGCCCTTGCGAACATAGGCTCTGTTAGAGATGTAGCAAGCAGTGCTCATAGCGTCCGCCCAGAACACTTGAGAAACCTCTTTCTCGTTGAGCATGCTTCTAGCCATCTCTGTCAGAACCCTGTTCTTTCTCTCGACCACTCCGTTTTGCTGAGGAGTTCTAGGAGCTGAGAAGTTGTGTTCAATACCATTTTGCTCACATAGCTCAGAGAAGCTATGGTTCTCAAACTCTCCTCCATGGTCTGTCCTTATGGCTGTGATTTTGAGCTCTCTCTCATTCTGCACTTTCTTAACCAGGACAACAAAAGCATCAAAAACATCTTGCTTAGAGGCAAGAAACATAGTCCAAGTGAACCTTGAATAGTCATCCACTACCACTAGAGCATACAGGTTTCCACCCAAGCTCTTCACTCTCGCTGGCCCAACCAAATCCATATGGATCAGTTCCAAGGGCCTGCTGGTGGAGACTCTCTTCTTGGTTTTAAACGAGGACTTTGTTTGCTTCCCTCGTTGGCAGGATTCACAAATAAAATCATGTTTTACCTTAAAGGATGGAATACCTATAGCTAGCTCCTTTTTAATTAGCATATCAAGTTGAGTAAAATTAACATGAGCTAACCTCTTATGCCAAAGCCAACTGTTCTCATCACTAGATATTAAGCATTTTTCTTCCAGTTGTTGACATAAGTCTAGAGTATATAGGTTTCCATTTCTATTTGCCTTAAGTTTGCATTTTAAATTGGCCTTATCTAAATTTAGATCCTGCTTATCAACTATTAAGCACTCATGTGAATCGAAGATTACCCAATTTCCTTTGTCAGTGCTCTGGCTCACGCTCAGTAGGTTGTGACAGAGACCGTCCACCAGATAGACGTCTTTCACTGGTCCAACTTCTCCAACTCCAGTGATCTTTCCACTTTGATTTCCTCCAAAGGTTACTGTGGCTCCGTCTTTGATCACCAGAGATTTGAACTTGTCTCTGTCTCCAGTCATATGTCTCAAACATCCGCTGTCAATATACCATTTTCTGTTCTTGGATGCTTTGAGACACACCTGAAGGAATCAAGTAAGCTTAGGTACCCAACCTTTCTTGGGTCCTCTGTCATTAGTTTTCAGTGCCCTTGGTCTAGTGTTAACCTTGACCTTGGGCTTATGATCATTCAGTGCCTCCGGCCTAGTGCTGGCTCTAGGCTCTTGGGTTTCCCTGTGGATTGTTTCAAGACTCGGAATCCTTGTCCTCCCTTGGTTTCCTTTATAGGGGAAGGATCCTTTGTAGTTTTGGTTCCTTTAGGGACCCATTTGTAAGAGCTACTTGCTCCATGCTTCTTGGCATTACAGGTGGACGTGGAGTGTCCTTTCCTGTTGCAATAGTTACAGAAGCTGAAAGGTGAGGAGCTGTGACTAGTGGCTTTGTGGAAGAATTTTAAGTAGGGCTTTACTTTTGGTTCCACCCACTTTTTCCCTCTAGGAGTATATCCTAAGCCAGTTCTATCCCTATATGCCCTTTGATTCATTAAAATTATATTTAACATTTCTGATCCATTTGTAAACTTCTGCAGGGCATTTTGCAGCTTGTCTTTCTCAGCTGAGATTTTGCTGCAATTAGGGCAGCTCTCAAGTGTTGGGGCATTGGGTTCTGTTTGGGGAGAACCCTGGCCATCCACTACCGGAAGCTTTCTAGCTTCCGCTAGCTCTTCACTTAGTGAGTCCACCTTGGACTCAAGTGATTCCTTTTTAGTTTTTAACACTTTATAGGCTTTACACAATCGAGAGAATTCTTCATGAACCTCATTGTAAGCCTCTTGCAGTTCAGAGAAAGTTACCTCATTGTCTTCGTGGATGAGGTCAAGATCTGAAGATGCTTCCTCATCATCTTCTCTGGCTACCAGGCAGAGGTTGGCAACTTCTTCCTCATCACTTGCTTCGTCATCTGAGCTATTCACCCAGATAGAGGATACAAAGGTGATTGCACCATATATTTGCATATCTTTTCATGGCCAAATCCATTGAATTAATGCATGTTTTGATGATAATTGCACCTAATTTGCATAGATTCTAACTATTGCACTAGTTGTTGGAATTTGTTCTAATCAAGGGCAATTCAGGCTTTTTTAGCATGCTATAATGTTTTACATGTTTTCAAGAACATTTTGATGCTACCTTTGAGACATTTGAATATGTAGGTTGGGAGGTTGAAGGTGAAGATTCAAGAAAATGGGTCAAAATAACGTTTCTGGATGAAGTTTGCATTTTAGTCCTGAGGCAGGCCAACTGGCGAGCCACTGGCAAGCCACTGGCGAGCCACTCGCCACTTGCTCGCCAGTTGGCGAGCCACTGGCGAGTACATTCGGGTAACTCGCCACTTGCTCGCCAGTTGGCGAGCCACCGGCGAGCCTGACGCTGTCAAAAATCAGACGCGATTTTTAGGGTTTCTTGACCCTATATAAGCTTTCTAAGAGCCCCAAACCTCTCTCCAAGCACCCTTTGGCCGAAAATAAGTGTCCCAACCTAGGGTTCTTCAATTCCCTTCCATTCCCACTCATTTTCATCCACTTCCACCTCATTCCTTCCACCCCCATCCATCCTTTCATCACATTTCCACCTTCCACCTTTCTCTTCCATGGATTTTCAAATGATTCTTCTTCTTGGAGTTTCTCTTGGAGTTTCTATGTTGGATTGAGGATTCTTCATCTCTTGAGGATGGGTTGATGGTTGTTCAAGCATGGGTTCATCATGAGGGGAGTTTTTCTTAGTTCATTATATGTATTTAGAATTTCTTCTTTATGTATTTGAACCTCTCTTGTAGATGTTTGGATTTATGTATTGGATTGAGATTCTATATATGTATGTATGATGTTTGACCTTGCTAATTTGGATTAGGACTATGTATTAAGTACTTTGTTGATTATATATGTGTTTTGGTAAATTCTTCTTGATATTGAGTTGCTTAGCCTTGTGTTGATGATTCTATCGAGTTGATTTATTTAGATATGTGTATGATTGTATGAGCTCTCTTTTATAGGACACTCTATAATTCGATTGAGTTTGTAAAAGGAAAAAGACATTAACCAAATCTAAATTAGCAAATCACATCATGAATGGACTAAGTTGTGTCTATTTTGGGCTTTAAACACTTGAGTTATGAATTCATATCTACATTGTGGTTGCATTAAATTAGTCTCATTTTAGTGGTTGCTAGTGAGATTACTTGATTGTATCCATTCATGATTGTTGTGGTTGCACTTCATGAGAGCCACAAGTGTTTAGACTCAAACTATTTCACACATCTAGGAATTACACTTGATGCATTGAACCCCTAAATGATTTGAGCTAATGTTTGTCACCTCACCTAGACTCAAGAGATCCATTTCATAGAATTCACTACACTTCAACCATTCAATCATCCCACCTTATCAAAGAAAAGATAAAAAATATTGTAGTTAGGTTCATTTGCATTCTACATATAAAAACCCAACAAACCCCAATTCCCTTGTTCATTTCAATTTGCATTTAGTTCATCTTAGGGTAGTTTAGAAGACTCCTCAAGAGAGACGACCCGAGGTTGCGCCACTGTGTTGCAATCCTTGGTTTCATAAATAACTTGCATTTAACCCAAGGCGACTAGGAACCGGTTAAATCAAAAGGCCTTTCTTTTGTCTTTGCCTTTTGACTTCTGCAGGCTGGGACACTCAGCCTTGAAGTGACCAGGCTTCTTACATTCAAAGCACACAGGGGCCTTTTCCTTCTTGTATCCCCTCCTCTGGCTGGAGTCACCTTTCTGAAAGCCTCCTTTCTTTCTGAAGAACTTTCTGAACTTTCTCACCATCATAGCCATCTCCTCATCGTCCATTTCCTCCTCCTCATCCTCTTCATCATCATCAATCTCCTTGCTGGGAGCAACAAGGGCAAGATTCTTGGCCTTGGATGAGGCTTGAGGAGCTCTCTGAGCCAGCAGGGTAGGTTCATATTCAGCCAGAGAGCCAAATAGTGCGGTGATGGAGCTGGTTGATTCTCCTTAGACTTCCTGCAGGATGGTTACTTTGGTGATCCAGTCACCTTTCAAGATCTTTAGGATCTTGCTAACTTGCTCTCTTTCAGGAATGTCCTTACCCAGCGAGGCCAAATTGTTGATGAGGTGAGTGAACCTGAGCTCCAGCTCTCTGATAGGCTCAGTAAGACTGCGAACTTGTGAAATTCTTCCACCAGCATTTCAACTCGTCTTGCTTTCACTCCCCTGGTTCCAGAGTGAGCAGCCTCAAGAGCCTCCCACATATCTTTAGCATTTTTGTGGTGGCTGAACCTGTGAAACTCCTTGGGGCTGAGAGCACATTGAATGTAGTGCATAGCCCTAAAATTCAGTTGGACTAGAGCATAGTCCTCATTGGTGTACCTGGCTTTCACCTTAGCAAAGCCATCCTCATCTAGGGGAGTGTGATCCCCACATTCGATTACATCCCAGAGTCTAAGGTCACTTGACTTGATATAAGTCTCCATTCTAAACTTCCAGAATGGATAGTTATACTCATCAAAGCCTGGGGGCTTGTTGGGTTGAATAGAGACATCTGGTAGAGAGTAATCTGTATCCATTACTGGATCTTTGCTTTCTGGATTCGTTGGAATCGAGTGAGAAAGACCCGCTCTTATACCAAATGAAAGTAATGGATGCACAAGAGGGGGGGTGAATTGTGACTATAAAATAAAAGCTCAAATAAAAACGACACAAGAGTTTATACTGGTTCGGTCTTCCTGACCAACGTCCAGTTCTCAACCACCCAGGCCGAGTTCCACTATCCCCAGGTTTTACAACGGGTGCACCTGGAACCTTTACAACCGCAAGTTTTGAACGGGATCACTTGCAACCTTACAACCACAAGTTTTACTCAGGCTCACTTGCAACCTTTCTAACTAACTCCCCCTTACTTCCAGCAAGGGTTCAACCTTTACAAATAAAGGATTTTTCTAACTAAGTTCTCTTAAAGAACAGATAGTGTTACATACTTAAGTACAATCGATGCTCTTATAACACGAAGAGACTTAACTACAAAGAGTACAAGATATGTAGATGAAAAGATCATTCAATGAGTTAAATGCTCTTTCTCTTTTCTGGGCAGCTTTGAATACTTGAAGATTTTCTTAGTTTCTCGCTCTAACTTCTCTCAAAAATGTCAAAGATAATTCATTAGCTTCATAAATGAAGTTGAACTCTTTTATATAGTCTTCAAACATTCTGACTCTTGGTAAGTGGGTTAGCCGTTTGAATATGGCCGTTTTTCCCTTGTTACCGTTTGCCCAATTAATGCTTCATCAATGCATAGCAGGGTTGACTTGCTTTATCTCTGAAAAGTAGTCCTGACAACTCTGCTCTGACAAAAGCATTCTGACACTGCACTTCTGAACATTCTGACATTCTGATTGCTTGCGGAAGCAGGTTCACATCCGGAAGCAATTCTACTTAGTGTGCTGCACTTTGAATGTTAGTTTAACAATATAAGCACATAGTCACATGCAGTGGGTGTTTACTTAGTCTAAGATGACTTCCTTGGATCCGGAAGCACTTCTACATCCGGAAGCACTACCACTGGATGAAGGGTTATAATCACTTTTACTCACTCTCGCTCAGTGTCCTTCAATCCAACAGTCAGCGCTAGTCACTAAGCTATCGGAAGCAATTCTACTGGACGTGGCTTATGTTCACTGACGCTTATTGTCATCTATTCCAACAGCCAGCGCCAGTCTAAATACAACAGGAAGCAAAATCACTTCCGGTTGAATCCTAGCTTAGTCTTGAGGTTTTGTATATCTAGTGCTTATGGACTAATTTATTTCCCTAGTGAATTACTTGCTCTCGCTGGGGGATGAGTCATTCATCCGCGAGCGCTAGTCCTAGTCTATCCGGAAGTAAATCCACATCCGGTTGCACTCTTACTTGGGATTCTATGTTAACCTATTGCTTTCTAAGTACTTGATTCATTCTTTCATATTTTAGTCTTCATCAAAACTTAAGATTCTAACAGCTACTAGATAAAGTAGCATCTCTAGAAAGAGTCAAAATGAGCAGTTATATTTTATTAGAGGAAACTAACTTTAGAATGTGAAGGAGAAAAAAGGGGAGAAGGTACAGTGGAGGAGGGAAAAAAAGGAGTAATTGGTTTTTTAAAAAGAGAGAGAGAGGGACTATGATGACATGGAGACTTGAGATTCTTGTTTTTAATCCTTCCTTTATATATAAGATTTCTCAAACTAACGTGTTTTCTCTTCATTTATCTTGGTTTCATTAATTTTCTTTTATGATTTTATTGGTTTCATCATCATCATTTTTATTTTTTTTTAAAAAAATACTAATTTTTTTTACCTCAAACTAACATGTTTTCTCTTCTTTTCCCCTTTATTTACATTTTTACTTTTTTTTTGGTAAAACTATTTTCATTTTTACTTACCTTCGTTTTATGTTAGCTTATTATTATCATATTCTTATATATAAAATAATATATATATATATATATAAGAAAATAATATATATTATTCTCTTTGTGTTAATTTTATCCTTTTATTTATTCTTAATTATTGTTTTATTTTATTGTTGTGATAAAGTTTTGTTGTTGTTGTTGTATTATTTTATTTTATTACTATCATTCGTGTCATTTTCATTATTACTATTATTATTTGATTTTTTGTAAAGAATACTCCACCTATATTTATAACCAGTTCCTAGCCCGGATAAAGGAGTAGGGTTGTGTTAGGCTTCGGTAGTAAACATAAAAGTATGTCGAATCTATTGAGTATGGACACATACATTTTTATAACAATAGGTGTTTGTCTGTTATTTTACAAGGGTTATTACACTCTCATGGGAGGGGCATATAAAGAAACAAATTTAATAGAGTAAGATTAGATTTAGTACTTGGAATATTGAAATCTTGAGAGGCAAATCTTGGGAGGTAGTAAGAGTGATGAGGGATAGAAAGATAAACATTTTATGTCTACAAGAAATTAAATGGGTCGAAGAAAAGGATAAGGACATTGGTGGATATAAACTTTGGTACACTGGTAAAGTGAGTTTTATGAATGGTGTTGGTAAAATTTTGGACGATAAATGGAGGAAGAATGGGGTCGAAATTAATAGGATTGGATACATAATCATTTCGCTAAAAAAGAAATGACTATGATGGTTCGAAAGGTTGCCAAAGAAATTTTTAGGTGAATTAAAGGGTTCTATTAAGCGTGATAAGGAGACTTGGTGATGGAATAATAATGTTCAAGAGAAAATTAAATTGAAGAAACAGTGTTTTAAGCATAGACATATGTGTGATAATGAGGAAAATTGGGACAATTATCGCTTAGCAAAAAAGGAAGCGAAAAAGTTGTCAGTAAAGCTCGTTTTACTTCTTTTGAAGAGTTTTATAAAGAGTTAGGGACAAAGTCTTGGGAACAAATATTTATCACATAGCAAAGATAAAGGAGCGTAAATCAAAGGATCTAGGTCAAGTGAGGTGTATAAAGGACGAAGAAGGTAATGTCTTAGTTACAGATGATAATGTTAAGAAATATCAACTTTACATGTAATCATAGGATTAGAGTTAGAGTATTTCTATTTAAGTATGGAAATGTTTGGGAGAAAATGGTGTGTGTGTCTATATATATATATATATATAGACACTTCCTGTTTAATAATTGATAATTGACATTTCCTATTTAATAATTGATAATTGATAATGATAATTGTAATTGTAATCCTATATATATATATATATATTTCAAATCTAAATTGTATTTTTTAAAAAAAAAAATTAATTACAATATTATTTTTTTAAAAAATAGTCCTTTTGAAAAAATTATTATTATTTTCCTCTCTCTTTATATTCGTCACAATCAATTAATATGTTTTTTTACAATTGTACCATTTGTTGATTTTACATATTACAATCAGCTTTTTGTTATTTCTCTTTTTTCTACACATTCTATCCTTATTTTGACTATACATTCTATCTTATTAATAAAGATAAGGTTTGAAAATAAATTATACTCCCTTCGGTCCTAAATATAATTAGATTTAGTTAACTTTTTTGGAAAATTCTAAAAAGCAAAATAAGTTAATTATAAATTGATTTACCTAATTTTTTCCCGTAAACTTGTTTATTTTACCTATAAACTAATGGATAATCTAAAAATATATCAAATTTGTTATAATTTAATAATTTATTTCACAACTTTAAACTGTCCAAAAAAAAGTCAACTATATCGTATATTTAGGACCGGAGGAAGTATTTGAGACACACTAAATATTTTATCTCTTTTTAATAGTTTTTTCGAATAAAACAAGGTGGTTGTTTTCACATTATATTTAAGGACAAGGAACGTTTTTATTGTTAGGAAAAAACTTACCTCAAGTACTTGACCTCAATTACATCCATTACCCAATAAGAATTTGACACATGTCCAACTAACCCCATACACAACTAACACATGGAGGAGAGAGAAAAGAAGGAGAAAGTGGTGTGGGTTAGTTGGACATGTGTCTAATTCTTATTGGTTTACTGGATGTAATTGAGGTCAAGTACTTGAGGTAAGTTTTTTCCTTATTGTTATTGTTATCATCAAATAATAGTACTCCCTCCGATCCGTAATGTAAGTGCACAAAATTTAAATAAATCTTTTTTCCAAAATATAAGATTTCATCACCCTTACATTCTTTCATCATTTGATGCATTTTTTTTTTACTTTACCTCCAACTCATTTTCACAGAAAATTTCTAGAATGTTAGCGTTTAATCTACCATTTTCACTATATTTTGTCTTTCCTTTAGCATATCAATATATAGATTGTGTTTTCTTAACCATTTGTCTTCCAATTACATGCATATACCTTTACCTTGGAAATTTACAACTTCACTACTCTATCTCCCATTCTAGATCAAGTATAGTTTGTCCAAGTCAATGCTATACCTGTGCATTGTCCGGGATATTACCATCTAATTTGTAAAAAGCAGGGGAGAAAATAAAATGCAACGGTTGCAACACATGATAATAAGCATGCACATGAATGCACCAGATCACATCACAGCTCCCTCAAATAATGCGTCATGATATAGTGATATGTGAACCTCCTTCACTAACTAATAACACTAATAACCTCTCTTCTCTCTTCCTCTCCAATGAGTTCAGAGAGAGAAGGGTGCAATCCTCGGCACTTGCCATGGATAATGAAGTCCTGCTTCCCTAACCAAACATCCACCCTCTCCCCTCAGCCCATCACAGCCACCACTCGCCGCCCCACCGCCACCACCATGTCGTCCCTCCCAGACGACGTTCTTTTGGAGTGCCTCTCGCGGGTCCCACCTTCCTCCCTGCCCTCTCTCTCGAGCGTGTGCCGCCGGTGGTCCCTACTGATGTTGTCCCCCCACTTTTGCCTCCTCCGGCGGCGGCGCCTCCTCCTCCGGCCACGCCTCTTCGCCCTCTCCCCCTCCCTGCCCCCCGCCTCCCTCTCCAACGACGGTGGCTCCTCCTCCTCCTGGAAGGAGTCACCCTTCAACCTCCACCACCACTTCCACCACCTCCTCCCGAATGCTCGCTTCCTTTCCATTGGTCCCCACATCTTCATCATCTCAAGGACTGCCATCATCAGGTACATATATATACATTTATATTCTATCTTATCATATTCATTCCATACATACATTATTTTCAATATAACAAATAGTTCACTTTGGAGAATACTAATTTATGGTAATTAAAAATTAATTTTGCTACTTTTTTTTCTCTAAACTAAGTTTATTTGACTTATAAGATAACATATGATCTAAAAATATATAAAGTATGTTATAATTAAGTGTTCATTTTACTTCATTAGATTTTCCCAAAAAAAGTCAAAGTAAAGTCAACTATCTCTTATCTTATCTGGTATGTTTAGGAATGGAGGGAATACATATGAGGAACTCTTAGGATACGATGAATTATATAGTTTAGAAGAATGTAATTAGATCTAAATTAATGAGTACTATTATTTGAATATGATGCTAATATTTTTTTTAATAATAGGTATGATACTTGGACTGCAACTTTAACTCCAAGATCACCCATGATTTTCCCGAGGAAGAAATTTGCATCGGCGGTGATCTCCGGTAAGATCTATGTCGCCGGCGGTGGAACGAGGTCAAATGCGGTGGAAGAGTACGATCCGGAGTTAGATTCATGGCGCGTGGTGTCCCACGCGCCGAGGAAGAGATATGGTTGTATCGGCGCATCCGTTGGCGGAGTGTTCTTCGTCATTGGTGGGCTTCGGATTGGTGCGGCGGCAGATGGGGATGAGTTCTCACGCGCCGCCGGTGGAGCCGACGCTCACGCCGCTTACGCGAGCTCGATGGATTTGTATGACGTGGAGAACAAGGTTTGGTTGAGGAGCCGTACGGTTCCCGGCGGCGGATGTGTGGTGGCGGCGTGTGCTGCCGGTGGCTACATTTACATTTTGACCAGCCACGCGGTGGAATTATCATTTTGGAAATTCGACGCGCGGAGGAAAGGTGGCGGCGGAGAGTGGTATAGGATAAAGAGTCCGCCGTTGCCGGGGATGGTGAGAATGGATACAAGGATGAGATTTTGGTGTGTGGGAATGGGAGATGATAAGGTGATGGTGATAATGGTGAATAATGGGTGGTGTAATAATAATGTGGATGAAATGATGTTGAGAAATAATAATAATAATGGTGGTCGGAGTTTGAGGGATGGGGTGGTTTTGGTGTATGATTGCGGCGGAGGAGAGTGGAGGAGGGTTGCGGATTTACCGGAGGTGTATAGACGCGCCGCCTTTGTGAGTGTGGAATGTTGAGGAGGGATTGGTGGTTTGGTATCTATTGAGACAAGGAGACAGTAGAGCGTGAGGCCTTCATAGGCCGTATCTTTAGGTAGTGACTTGTGGGTACGAAATCCAATGTAGGCATCAATTCATTAGGAAAAACTACAAATCTCCCTTCAAGGATTATTTTTTTTATTGATATGAATTGTTTAATAATACATAAAATACTATAGTTAATTTATTTTATTAACAATGAGCAAGTGGGGTCCCCAAGCCGAATTTCCCCTCGTCCGCATTTTTTTGAATCTTTAACCTTTTACAATTGAGTTATAGGTTTTACAATTGAGTTATAGGTTTTGGGGTGACCGACTAATTCAAAGTGAATTATATTCATAGGTACATCTATGGGCCTGTTTGTTTGGCATCAAATGAGAAATGGAATTGAGAAGAGGAATTTTTTTTTTTGACCAATCGAGAAGGGGAATTGAAAATGGGAAATTTCCATAGAGGCTGGGGCCCACAAACTTTCTCTCTTCATCTCACACTTTTCCTGGGCCCCACAAACTTTTACATCTCATCATTATCTAATTTACCTCTACTTTTCATCTTTATCTCCTTACCCTCAATTCCCACCTCCAATTCCATTTCCCAATTCCAGTCAACCAAATGGACTCTATGTAAAGTGTTTTACATCAAATATGAGAAACTCTTCCCAACAATCACTTCTCCTATGTTCAAACTCATGTTCACCTAGGGTTTGTCAATTATCTCACCACTCACCATCACACTCATTGTTTACTTGTTGGTTATTTAATATATTTGACTTGGGTGTATGCTTTCAAAGTTACTATCTGTTTTAATTAATAAATGACCCCTAAGATCGGTATTGATGAGATTCAAGAGCGCAACTATGAGTATTATCCAGAACTATTAACGGAAGCAGCCTTAAAAGTATATGGGAGTAAAGCAGTTTTTGTTTTTCCTCAGAGATTCCCTCATTTCGATCTTTGACATGGAACTTCAAAGAATAATTATGTAAGGCATTATCTTCGTAATACTAGTATTTAATTTTATTGTGCCGGCATGATGAATGCGCATAAAGATGTAAAGATAAATCAAAATCCAAGTTTCTTTGTTACACACTTACACACCACTTTTGCCAACTCAAAATTGAGTGTTTTTAATGAATTGTATCATGTAGAAATATTTGAACGCTTGGTCTACCAAAGTACTCCATTTTATTATAAGATTTATTTTTAGAGTCAATCTTATTTTAAATATAAGATCTATTTCTTAAATTTAACTCTTTTTTTCTAAAATGCCCTATTCATATTCATACACCCAAAATAATAACTAAACCCAATTATCCTAAAATCATTTGATACAAAACCAAATCCAAGACCTCCGGTCCTAAATATAGGACCTAGATGACTTTTTTTTGGAGAGGTTAAGGTTGCAAAATAGTCTATTAAATCATGACATATTTGATATATTTTTAGATTATTCATTAGTTTATAAGTAAAATAAACTAATTTAAGGGAAAAAATTAGGTAAATCAATTTATAATTAACTTATTTTTCCTTTTTTTAGAATTTTTCAAAAAAGTCAATTAGGTCTTATATTTAGGACCGGAGGGAGTACAATCAAACGATCAAACGCAGCTTTCATGCATAGTGCGAACACTCCCTTCCTAAACAACATGATTTTGCTATGATCCATCTTCCTTGGTATCTCCACCATTCGTTTCTTCATCTCATACAATTCCTTTGTAAGAAGCAACTTTCGATCTGGTTGTACATACAGTTGCTCCTTTCCGCCTCCGTCATCGTTGATGCTGCCGTTGACCACATAGGATAACTTGGGCACCATAGCCTAAGTACTTGCGGAGTTCAGAATCAGAGGAGGATGGAGTTGAAGTGGAAAATTAGCAGATTGAAGGGAGTATGTATTTTATTGATGTATGCTGATATTATAAATAAAGTAAAGAAAGTTTGTACAATTTTTTGTTGTCACATGGGAGGTTATGCATGTATTGGTTAGGATTAGGGATACTAAAATGATAGTAAAAGATGGGAAACAGAATCTAGTAAACATTATTTAATTTATTTGCTTTATTCATGAATTATTTATTACAATCAAAGACAAAGTATCAAAAAAAATTATTTGTTACAATTATGGATGTGGGAAATAGTTAGATCTGGAAGGGAGTGCCTTTATTTATAAATTCAAGTCACAATGATTGACATTGACTAAAGATATAAAAATAATTGAAGATGAAGTGAACTGCAAGTTATTCAACTGACTTTTTACAGTAAATACACTTTGGTTGTAATAGAGAAAGAGATTTGTATATCTCGATGGACTTATTGTCTTCAACTTCATTCGTTTACTTATAATAATAATAATAATAATAATAATAATAATAATAATAATAATTAATATATTGAATTTAAAGTCATAAGAAACAGCATTACCTAGTTAAATCGAATGAACAATTAAATAAACATGAGATTGCGTACATAGATAGAAATGGAGAGAAAGAGAGCATGCCAGCAGGGAGATAATTTAAATATATAGAATTAAGAAGCATTGTTATATTATTTGATTTGTACTCGTTTATGAGTTATTAACGGTTCGATCATATATATAGTCATATATTATTAGTGTTATGTGATAGACTTATTTGTTCGATCAATTTTATTTTATTAGAAATCTTGCTTATTTATTATGATATTTGGAAATATTGCTGTTACTTGAACTTGATAATTAATGTTTAAATATGATCTCTCATTCTCTCTAATGTTAGATAATCCAAATTCTCATATTAACAAGTTAATGGATTATGACAATATGAGTTGCCATGTTAGTATCGCAAGTATACATCTTATTAATTATGATGTAGGTTCCACATCTCTTTTCTCTCCTGCTTCTCTATCACAAAAGTTAAATAACTTGAGAATATTTTACATGATAACATCAATTGTTTAACCGAGATTTGATGGAAATTAGAACTTGAACTTGTTAAGATTAAACACTTCCATATGACAATACCTTTACTTATATATATGATAAGTTGAACTTCTTGCTGATTTTTTATTGGCCAAATAACTTGCTTCTATGAACAACTTTTTGCTGTTTAGATCTTAATATTTCATTTACTTATTTGGATATTTTAGTTCATGAAAAGTAGATAACACAAGTTTCTAGAATCTCAAAGAGGAGTTGGCAAAAAGCTCAAAAAGGTTGCGTGCGTCTCGTGGTCATTATGTGAGATTAGATTTTCGGTGAGCTTTTCTTCCCCTTAACTTGTTTATTAACACACACACACACACACACACACTCAAATCTCCTATCTATCTCCCGATCATTTTTGAAGAAATATCATATGAATTCTTTCTATACCAGTGTGGTCAATCTATATGATACTTATCTATGGCTTTCGGTTTGATGATGCCCTGTAAATGCCGACCAAAACTGGGTGCATGGACCGAGTTGAGTAACAAAGCTTCAACCTGTTTTTCAAAATTACAAGAAGAATCTCTTCTCATGAGGTTGTATAGGGTCAATCTTCTACAATGCGATGTGTGTGTGTGTTAGTAAATATTCAAATCCTTGCTTTTCACTTAATGTGATGATCGGTTTGTTGTTCTCTTGGATAGTCTTTATACCATATAATACTCATAGTTATTACAATAATTTGATAACATTTCCTCCTATATATCTTTAAAATGTGATCGATCTCTTTAAAGAAATGATATTGGTCAAATATACTGCAAAATACATTTTTTCCTCATTAACTTTATTGATGTTAGCTCAATAATAATCAAGTAAGGAATGGAAAAAAAGTTAGAGAATATGATTCTAGTGTTTTGAGAAACTAAATCTATATTTATTAAATTAGCTAACATCTTTAATATAAATAAATCACACAAACACAAAACATTCTTTATTTAGGATATATATAGAGTTATATACGTAGTAAGAGGGATTTTCTTGTGGGAAAGGCTATATTCTCTGCTCTTGCTTATATGTGGACCACAGGAGAGACACTATATAATGATTTTGTTTGATGGATGCAAAGCATTGCACAAAGTCACATAGTTGGGTGTACCTATTATGAGAATGACAAAAAGTAGCTTTAGAATGCAACTGAACCACCAAACAGAAGTGATGAGTGAGTAGAATTTCAAATGTCTAAACATTTGTGAACATACACTTGAGATCCATATATAGGTCCATTCCTTCTTGTGCTTTAGTTTGTATAGTATATAACAAAGCAAGAAACCTTATCATTTGCACGTATTATGGCTTCCCATCAAGGTCACTGTCATGCGACATCCACTTCATTTTTATTAAAAACTCTTTATCTATTATGGATTTTTTTTCATCATGTCGCACAAATTGCTTAATAACGCACATTTATGCACAATATTGTTTTATTATTTAAAAGAAAGCAAAAACAACTACTTAATGTCGCATTTAGTGATGCCACATGTTTTTTTAAAAAATTAAGAAACTACTTATTATTTTTTATTAAAAAAATAAAAAAATCTGATTTATGTTGCAATTCAGGGAAAAAACGCGGCATTCCTCTTAGCTACATCGATGTTAAGTTAAGTTTTACGCGACATCTATGGTGTGACAAAAGATTTAACAAGTAATCTAAATTTCGATAAAAAAATAACAAGTAGTCTAAATGAAGTAACAATAATAAAATGCTTAGTTGAGAATATTTTACATGACTTTTTAATTTTAAGTTCAACCTAGATTTGATGCAAAGTAGAACTTGGATTTGGTAAGGTTGAGTTAACTCAAAATTCAATTAGATAAACACTTCTATATGATAATGACTTTACTTATAAACGGGTATGATGAGTTGAACTTCTTGCTGTGTTTATTTCCCCAACAAAACCGCTTGCTTCTTTTTTTACCATGAAAAACTTCTTGCTGTTTAGACCTTAGAATTTATATATTTGTTTTGACATTCTAGTTCATGAAAAGTAGATACCAAAGTTTTTGAAATCATGAGAAGTTGGCAAAAAGCACAAAAAGGTTTCGTGGGTCTCGTGGGTCTCGTGAATCTCTCTCTCTCTCTCTCTCTCTCTCTCTCTCTCTCTCTACACACACACACATAGACACACACACCAATGTGGTCAATCCATATGACACTTCTCTCGGCATTGTGGCTTGATGATGCCCTGAAGTGCTTACAAAAAATGAGTGGGCCTGGTTAAGTAATGCTTCAAATCTGTTTTTAAAATTACAATGAGAATTCATTTTCATGAGGTTGTATAGGGGTAATCTTCCACAATTTGATGTATGTGTGTATCTGTCGGTTAACTTCCAAAAATTTAATTTGTTTTCAATTTGATGAGATGATATGTTTATTTGGTGTTCTTTCGACAATGTTTATACCGTATAATATATGATTATTATAATCATCTGATGATAACTCATCCTCCTATCCTTGATATATGATCTCTTGAATTGATATTGGCCTAAAATATTTTATTTTTTTCTATATGATCTCTATAGATATTCTCCCAATAGTGATCAAGTAAGGAATGTAACTAAAGAGTTAAAGATAATTAGGGTGTTTTAAGGTAAAAAGTGAGATTCACTCGCTTAACTTATACTCCCTCATCCCACAATGTAAGATGAAATTTTTTAAATGGTTTTGTCCTAAAATGTAATATGATATTGGAGTTTGTCAATATAATAAATTTGTTTTTTATTCAATATTGCCCCTACTAAATGCACTACTAAGTTAAAAGTTGTCACATTGATTTTTAGAGAGAGGAGAGAGAAAAATTATACACTCCTACTAATTAAAGCACATCATTCCCCAGACATATTCTCTTTTCTTCTTTTTAAATAGGGGAAATGACAAAAAAATGACACCTGAATTTGAGTTGGACAAAATGGGGTCTCCAATTCTAACTTGAACAAATAAGAGACAGTCCCCAATTTGTCCTAAATGAAATTTGTGACTTTGTGTCAAACAAGTAGTTAATAACGATACAATGTGTAGTTAATTGTGATACTTGACTAGTTAATGCAAATGGTAGTTAAAAGCGATACTTGAGTAGTTAATTGTGATACTTGACTAGTTAACGATTAACTACTCATGTATCGCAATTAACTACCTAAGTATCGCTATTAACTACATTTTTGACAGAAGTCACAAATTTCATTTAGGACAAATTGGGGACTTTCCCTTATTTGTCCAAGTTGGAATTGGAGACCCCATTTTGTCCAACTCAAATTCAAGTGTCATTTTTTTGTCATTTTCCGTAATAAATAAGGACATTTTGGAAAGAATTTGTCTCCTACATAATAATTGTTTTTAATTGATTTTTACTAATTTTTAGTTCGACTAATTTCACCACAAATTATGGAACAGAGGGAGTATAATCTAATCAAGGTACGGGATTTACTTGTGGGGAAGGCTACACATTTGGTATTCCCTGCTCAAGCCTATATGTGGTTGTGGACCACAAGAGAGACACTTTATAATGATTTTGTTTGATGGATGCAGAGCATTTGACAGTCACAAAGTTGCATGTACCTATTATGAGAATGGCAACTTAAGAATGCAACCTAACAACCAATCAGAAGTGATGAGTGGGTAGATTTTCAAATACCAAATCATTTGTTGACACTTGACACCCCATATATAGATCCATTCCCCTATAAAGGGCATGTTCATGCCAAAGCTTGATCATGGAGTAAATCTGTGTTGTCTCAAGGACAGTGAAGGCTGCTTAAACATTATGGTTTCCACAACAGTTCGTGAGCATATAAACGGTCTTCGAGAAAGATACTCCCAATTAAATCAAGTAATATTTTAACTTGAATTCGTTAGATTGATACATAAAAAATCGCCAAAGAATAAAAGAACAAGCATGAGTAAGACACATAGTGAGGACAAATTACTTGGCCACGTCACTCTAACAACCCAATATATTCCAAATTGCAAGATATGCCACATTGTCATACCACATCATCACCCTAATTCTTGTCATCAAAACAACCCTTTATCATCTATCCATCTATCACCTCAAGCGGCCATATGTCATCAATAAGTCCACGTCATCACCAAGGTCATTGGTCCACATTAAGGGCCATGTCATCAATCAAAGTCATTGAGACCGTTACCACATTATTTTCTTCAATTCCCCACAAAACATAATTTAACCATGAAGATATTCAAATAACCGGTAAGAGCGTTGACCCAACTTAATTAAGGTTTGAAGTTCAAATTTAGGTCTACAAATTGCAACAATATTAAACTTGGCGCGGTAAGAATTGCCATATAGAAGGGTATGAGATATTGAATGTGTGTAACAAAATTCAAGACATTTTAAAAAATTGATAGAAAAAAAATTTATAAGCAAAACAAACTTAAAATCAAGCATCATTATTTTCCATTCATGAATTTCTACAAAACATCTATATCTATGCATAGTAACATTATGTAAATGCAAGTTCTAAGTAGAGTAAAGACTAGAGAGTTATATTTTTGATAATAAGTGAACTTTTCCCTTATCTTATTGTGTTCAATAAACATAATTTGTTTTTTTTTTCATTTTATAAAATAACTAAACATGACTGCCTTTTCCTATTTCTTGGAAAAACCAAAGCAAGAGTGAAGGGAAGAAGAATGGAAAAACAAGGCATAGAGCTTGGAAGCTCCTCCAGTAATAAAGGTTCAATTTTTATGCCATTTTCCCATTTCTTTCACATGTTCAAGTCTTCATTTTTCCCTTTACACCATAAAGTTCCAAGCTTTCCACTTTTTTCCTTCATTTGTGGCTCATTGCTTTATTGTTGAAAGCTTTATTTTCACATTTTGAAGTTCATAGTATATTTTTTTTCCTGGAAATGAGTCAAATATGAGAGCTTGATGTGATTCAGTAATGTAGTAATGCAACTTATGCTGTGTCTCTTTTTCTTGAGAAAAACCAAAAGAGAAGAAAAAAATGTATTTTTTGGCATGGATTTAAAACTTGTAAACTAGTATAAGTAACATTTTAAATTTTATAGAGAACATGTGTTAAGTTGTGAGACCATTAGATTAAATAAGCTGCTTAAGATTGATGACTGCACTTAATATTCATATCCAGTGTTTTGGACTCAAGTTTGATGGTTTTGGAGAAACATGCTTGTATATAGGCCATGTAACTTTTGAAACAATAGAGTAATGACTCATCAGACTTGAACTTTAAGTTGTGTGTGTTGGGGCCCGAAATTTCTTGACATTTTAGTGATATGTTTTTTTGGTGGAAATCACTGCAAATGGCTATATTTATGTGCTAGATCCTTTAATAAAGTACAATGCATGCTTGTTACTAGTATTTTGGACTGAATAGTGCTGCATATTTACAAGTTTTTGGCACAATTCGTGCATTTAAATTCTTTACCCCTTGGAAGTTTTGTTTTGGGCTGAAAAGTGCCGCATCTTAGTTAATTTTGGCATACAGAAATTACACTCGAGGTTCTTGCAATTTTGGAGCGTGGATATGCTTTTGATGATGGACCTGGTTGCTTCCCATCTTCTAATGTTATAATTATTCAGCTATTTATTAAGTTAATTTATCTGCTTGGAAAGTAAATGTTCTTTGTGCTAGCATGCTTGGCTTTGCAAAATTTACCTAAACAGTTACATTTTAGAGCACAAATCATTGCTGCATGCCTACTATTTTATGTTTTCCACATCGACAAATTTGTGAAGTGATCATGACTTTGCTTAAATAGTAGGAGAGAACCCATAGAATGTGCATTAACAATTTCAACAAAAGAAAAGACTTTTCTAGTTATAAATTTCCTGCATGAACAAAGAGCATGAAGGGGAGATGACTTTCATCTTTGCAGGTAAACGCCGGGCTAACTTGAAAACGCCATTGATGGCTCCTCCTGAGCATCGTCGTTGGATGGACAACAGAGTAGTTGATCGGAGGAATTCAAGGATCAGCAATGCATTCTTTGTGGGTGTAGAGGAGTTTCTTGAGTTGGCTAGCCAACTAGAAGTATTCAAACTCAAAGGGAAATTTGCATGCCCTTGTTTAAAATGCAAATGTAAGAAGCTATGCAACCCAGATGAAGTGAGAACTCATTTGTACAAAAAAGGGTTTATGCCTAATTACTATTATTGGCATAAGCATGGAGAGAAAGAGAAACATCCTGATCATGTGGCTCCAAATGATCACACTGCTATGGATGTGGCTGGATCATCATCATTGAAGAGAGATGGCAAATCAGAGGAACATTGCCCAAATTCTGCAGAATATAATGAGATGCTTGCTCATGCACAAGCTCCATTGTATGATGGTAGTAATAAAACAGTGTTGTCAACGGCTTTGGATTTGCTGCGCTTGCAGTCTGAACATGAAGTTTGTGATGATGGTCTTGATATGATTATTGAATTGATGCATGATGTTGCATCAGATATTGCACCTGATAATCATCGCATGCCTAAGAACTTGCACGAACTCAAGAAACTGGTTTGGAAGCTTGGTCATCTGAAGCTTGATGACCGCGGTGGTGACGACGATGATAGGAGTGAGCTGGGTAGTCATAATTCTCAACTTCCACCTTCTAATGATGAGGATAAGGGTGAGGAGGAGGATGATGATGGGGATGAGGAGGAGGATTAATTTTATGACTGATGTTGATGAAATTATTACTATAACTTCATAGTCTATAAATTAATGAATTGGAGGACAAACTCTTATCTTATGATTAGCTTTTGTTATGACATTTTCAGTACGTTTGCTACTAATCTACTAAGGTGTTCCTTGTGTATGATTTGTTATGGATTGGCTGAAGACTTATTATAGCTATATGTGCTGTGTTTATTGAAAACTCCCTCTCTACCTCCATCCCTCCCTCTGTGCTCATGTGTTTACATGACAACACTTTTTTTGTGTGGGAGTTATATCAGTTAAGTTGATTAATGAGACTGATGAATTCCTTTTGGTTGGTCATTTTTCCTTTGGCCTCTTTTGCTGATAAAGAAATTTTTGGAGTAAGACATGTTTCTTTATAGGAAACACTTGGAAGTTAAAAAAAAATTGGTGGATTTCTCATTGTACCTTGTTTAATAATTCATATTACATGTATTATCCTACTCAATTCCTACCTACTCTCTTCACACATAAATGATTGGCAAATATGTTACATATTCTTTGACAAATTTTGCCTCAAACTAATTAAAAAACATTCAGAACAATATGGTTCGGTTAATTATCTTTTATAGAAATTTGAGGGATACGAAGTATTATAAAGTCACAAAATGCATTTGGATATTAAATAGATAAATAGAATTTTGCTTATGTACGGTGTGGAATCCTATTCATCTCATACAAAGTGGCCATATATACATAAATGGCGAACGTATGACATCAAACAACTTAAAAAAGTTTGCATCACATGCACAGACAGAAAGAAATAAATGCATTTATAATTGTTAAAAAAAGTTAAATTTGTTATAAAAAATTGTTTTCGATGCTCATAACTTAAGTGTTCTAGAATTCCTTTTAGTGGTTAATAGTTATAAACTCCAATGATTACATCTTAAAACTATAATGCATATTAACTCATGTTATGACCTTTTTAACTCTTGTATGAGTTAGAGACTTATAAATAGAGACTTATCAAAAACATTGTATTTACCTAGAAATACTATGTAAATGATAATCTATCCTCCAATATTAATCTCTACATTTCTCTTCTTTCTTCCCCGTCTCCTTTCTCATCTTTTGTATATTTTCTTTATTTTCATAAATAACAAAATTAAACCAACACACACACACACACACACCCCTCTCTGTACTTTTGATGTGGTTGAGATTTTAATGCATGCTTATGTCCGAGATTTACTTGTCCTCATGCGGAGTCAAAGCAGATGAGTTCATTCATTTTTTAGCTTTCCATGTTTTCGCTTTTCCTTGTATAGTTACTAGTTACTACTATATTTTACCTACAAAGATTCTAGTTGCCTAATTTAACTCCTTGGTACCCATACCATTGTGCCTAACTCCCGCATATCATGTCTCATCCACAAAAATGAGGACATTTTTTACCAGAAAATTTACATTTTACGCTCACCAACTGATTTTTTCTGACCGCAACACTCACCAACTGATTGGTGCAATTTACAAACGAACCAAATTTTATGATCTAACATTGAAATAGTTTAAAAGAGGAAAACACAATGCCTAAATTTTAATGTTTTGAAACGCTTAAAACCTAGTTGTTTAGCGTGGTGGAATTATAAATGCTTTCCAAGACAAAAATGCACATTTCTATTAATATAATAATCTAATACATAAATTTAACTAAGTGTCCTACTATCTATCCCCCGTGCATCAACATCATAAATATTGCCTAAGACTCTCCCCACTCATGGACTCCATTTCCTTGAGAATTTCCTGAGCAAGAGATTTAACACAAGGATCCACATCCTCAAGCAATTCACCCAGGAATGGGATTGTTTCAGCCAGAAGTACAAGATACTCTTCTTTCAAACTATTCACTAGATATTTAACTACACGTAGACCCAACATTCTTGCTCGAAGCTTTTCACTACGTGTTTGCATCAAAACCTGCAAAATGAACAGTACATAAACTGAGGGCACATGGAAAACAGTGATGAAGAGTATGAGGGGAAAAGAAATTAAATAACACAACTTTTTTTAAGACTGGGTATTTCATCACACAAAATTCCGCCATAGTACTAGCAATCCATATTTACCTCATGATTCAAGGGTTTCCAAAAGAGGTCACTTCCAGCAGTCACGGCCATTTGACCAATGCATTCAACCAGTAGGTCATCAACTTCATTCACAGTTGGCACATTAGTTGGCATATTAGCTGGTGGTTCTATGATTAGTTGTGAAACAATTGGTTTTAATAGCATCTGCAACAAACATAATTTAGGTGAAGGGATATCCAAACAAGAAAATTATTGATAGAGGGCCAAATATTGAATGAACCTCATTCAAATCAACAGGAACAAGATAATTTGCTAAATCCTTGCAACACAAAACAGTCCAAATTGAACCATAATCACTGGGAATCCTTTAATAGTATTTTGTGGGTGTTATATTCATTTCTACCTAAATAAAAATAATAATAAGAGGAGGCAAGTACTATTGAATAATCAAGAAAGAGGTATATACTAAATAGATATTGGACATCTTGATTTGAATTTTACAAGAAAAATATAGGAATTACTAGCATTTAAACATCCAAATTCGGAAATAAATTTGATAATTATTAATAAAAGAATCAACCCAGTTCTAGTCCCCACTAGGTGAGGACACTAAGGAAGGGAATATACTAGGCAGCCTAACCCCCGCTTATTGTAAAGTGGCTAATTTAGGGTTTTGGTAACAAATTTAGGGTTTAAAGGGCAAACTTGTTCACCTAAAATAGAAGGTTTTGGTAAATATCCTTCTGCTTAAAAGGTCAGTTTGTAATGCTGAACCTTTTTATTGCTAAATGGTTCATAACAACTAGAGATATGTTAATATAAGGTAATGTGAAAGAATTTACCCACCTGAAAGTTAGAAGAATCAAGAAACTTGGAGGATCCAGTATCATTATCATAGAGAAAACACTTATGCAAACACGACAAAACTAGCTTCCTAAGATGCCAGCTTTTGATAGAAACAATGCCTTCCTTTGTACTGTCATCATCCTGTAGCTTGGCCTTCTTTTTCTTCCGACTTATGAGTTGTACATCTCCAGCATCACCAAGATAGTGAATACAGCTACCAAGCAAGTGTTTAAAATAAGGAACAAATAATGACCTACACAAGGCACAGAAGCCAAGAAATTATTATGCAGTTCGATTACTATTTTGAAACAGTTCCACAAACAAAATTCATTGTGTTGATGAAGTTACTTTTGTACGAATAATTTAATGTAGAAAGGAAGCACTTCTCACTAAAAACAAATTATTGATATAATAATATAAGTTCAGATGAAGTTTTGTATCAACTCATTTGATGTTAAAACAGATTATTGATATATAATATTATAAGTTCAGATGAAGTTCCACAATCACGTTAATCAATATAAAAGGGCCTCTATACGCATAACATAACATTGCTTTACTATATAAATGAAGAAGTGTCTTCATTGTTTAATACGTAAAATATAGTAAACTCCAAAATTCCAGGGAGACACCTCAACAAGATCTCTTTCAAGAAGCTACATAACAAAGCACTTTCTATAAGATTACAAACCAGACATCAAAAATATGCAGCACAGACATAGACTTACCGATGGCTCCCTGCAAGTTCATTAACCATGCCATAGAAGGATATAGCCCTATCAGTGCTACATACAGATGCAGTTTCACCCACAACAGATTCAGCCCACTCAATACTCTTTATGAATAGAAATCTGAACATGCTCTCGCTAACTTTCAAAGTCAGAGCAACCATTGCATGGATCACACTTTTTTCTACTGCATCAATATTATGAACAGAAACAGAACTCTTATGACGAAGATCAAGGGCAAGTAGGCAGACATCAAAAATCTCTCTATGAAATTCAACCATAGAAGATTTGTCCATAGTAACCACTATGGTTGTTAACATGTCAAACAAGACCTCTAAGTTTTTATCCCCAGTATCAATAGAAACACGGCAAGCTTCTAACAGCGGTGACACGGCAAGCCGAGCCTGTTTCAAACCAAAAGCTTCTCTTAGTAAAAAAAGAACCAAAATGCTGATCTCATAGAATTGTTAAATGATAATATACAACAATAAAGGCTTACAGGTATTCTCTCTGCGAAGAGCTTGCGTAGTCCACTAGCTCTAGATTCCACTTTTGTATCCATCCCTGAGACATATTTAGGATGAAGTACCAGAAGATCTATTATATTTGGTAGGTAACGATTTAGAAATCCACCAAGCTTGTCCACAACTACCTCCAGAGTGATTAGAACAGAGAAATAATAAGAGTCCTTTGAGACAGAGGAAACAAGCTCCCTATTTTGGGCTTTGACATCAGAATCGGAGAACTGTTCAGAAAAAAGCTTTATCATATTTTCCATGACAAGAGTAAGCTCTGGTAAAGCTTTTGGACCTAGGATATTGATCAAGGCAGCAACTGTTTGAAGGCAGGAAGAGGCCACAGCCAAGTTGCCTAATCTGATGCATCTTGCAACAGACCTGAGGCATGGAACAAAGATTGAATTATTAGAAGGAAAGCTGCTCGCCAAAACTCCTAAAGAAGAAACTGCTGCAACTTCCAATGAAGTATTCGAACCCTCAGCTGGATCATCAAGAACCCCAACAATTTCCAAACACATCTCATCAAATGACTTTTGATCACTCTCATTCATATTAAGCCAAGGAAGACATGGATTTGAACTTCGAGTTTTACTTTCTTTACTTTTTAAACTTGCTCCTTGGTGTCTTGCAGTCTCACAAAGAAGCCCAAGAGCCTACAACACAAATCAAGCAATTATTGAATAATAATTACTTATCTCACATTGATCAGCATTGCAAGAATTACAAAAAAAAGCAGGAAATATTTGCCAGTCTAATTCAACTACTTGGGTCAAAACTTCTAAAGTCTTAACGCTATAATGTACAAGTGCGGGTACACATATTCAATATAATATATTCATAAATAATAAATTATTTTGAAATTTAAGGATATGGGTGCAGAAAATGTACATATGTGCTTATATATGTATCATCAATATAAACAAACAATAATATAAAAATATTTGAGTTATAAATTTGTTTTTGAGCTACTAAGATTCGTAATATCCAATTGAACTTAATCCAATTCTTAAAACCATAGAGATTAACACCAGCTACTGCAAACCACAAGGACCAAAACCAAAATTTGATTCAACTATAAGGAACTACAATGATATTAACCTCTTAAAGTTTCAAAACGAATTTCATATAAACTAAGGTACAATATATATAATTTTATTGCATATGCATCTGATATGGTATAACTTTTGTGAAGAACCCATGATACATAATCCAAATGTAACAATTTTTAACTTTGAAATAAAACACAAGAAACATACAAATTATAGTCTAAGAAATTACCCTTTTGCCCACATCTTTATTTGCATGGCGGAGCAGCTTAATAATGCTCCTAAAGTATGATGAAGGTACCATGACCAAGGTAATATTTCTCAAAGCAGCACGCATGATTCCTCTTAACTCTTTCATCAAAATAACAGGGAACTTCATTTTTTTCTTTTCGGAAAACACAAATTGCAATAGAAAAACGATCTGCTCCATAAGTTCTTCAAGTTTCTTCTGCAACATCAAAACAGTCAAGTAGGAAGCAAATGAAAATTTTGGCAACAGTAGTACTCAACAATACCAATTAGCAGCATGCATGCAAAAAGTTAGATTGGAAACTATTACAACGTAAGTGCAAGAAGAATATAAGAATCTTCTTCAAATTAAACACACATAAAGAGTGATTATTCTGCTTAATGATGAAAATTTACATCAACCAAAAGTCTTCATGTCACTTGCAAGACAATTTCACAGATATTATCTGGAAATTATAATATATTCCAAAACATAGGAATAAGAGAATAATGGTGCATTCTTCAATTTAAGTAGTTTACCTTTGAAGATCATCTATTAAGAGTATGAAGTTTTATGACATGAAGTGTTCCAAAGGATAACTTAAATGATAGATCATAGAAGGAATACCAAACCGCAATAACTATCATGAGACTTACAAAATCTCAGGAATATAGTTCTTTACTTTTTTTAATCATCCAGTTTCATTCACGTTGGGTGGAAGCAGTTCTTACCAGGTATGAGTAACACCGAATCAAATGCAAACCAAACTTAGTTTGGTTAATTTGGTTTTTGTTTAAGATCTCATCGCTGATCAATTCAGCATGGAAACAAATAATGTATAACCAAAAATCAACACTATATACATGGGCCTCACTACTTATATGACTATCTAGTGCTCATGCCTCGGTGTTAATAAATGTATGCAACCTAACCCAAATATTTCTGAAAAGGAAGATAACAATTGCCCCCAAAAAAATTATTTGGCAGCAGCATTCTTCTACCCTCAGCACCGGCCATTTTCTTCTTCTCTTCCACTTCTCTGCCATCCTGATCTTTGCTAATCAAGTCATCAAGCCTTTTTACAATCATCAGTTTCAAATACCCACCAGATATATATCAACTTCCAGTTGTAGTTGATGTTGTAGAGTTTCATATATTTTTTTTTCTACAATTGAGGTATAAATTTGAAAGACCGGCTTGAGTCAACAACATGATCGCTTGCCCGTGGTGTTTGAGGTATTGGGTTCAAATCAGCCACTTTTCATAAAGCAGGGGTCTCGCCTAGTATATTCTCTTCCCCAGCACCCTCACCAAGTGACGACTAGAACAAGGTTGGCTCTTTTTAAGTTATAAATTTGTATTGTTGTGTATGGTTCTCTTCTCCCATATATTTGTCTAATTATCTTTGAGAATTGTATTGTTTATTAAAACAATTTTTATGCAAGGAACGATGAAGCCAGCTATTAAATCAAGGTTATTTTGTTGATCTTTTCTTTCATAGATATTTTCATCTATTGTTTTCTGACTTCCTCTTCTACAGGAGCGTATCAATCATCTATATGGTTTTAAGCAACCTGAACCAAAAAATTTTGGTTTGATTTTATTTCAGTTAATGATTTAATTTGGTTCGAAGGGTCGACTTAGCTCAATGGTAAGTTCGCTTGCCATGAGGTCTGAGGTCTGAGGTTCAAATCAGCTACTTTGCAAAAAACAAAGGTTAAGCTGTCTAGTATATTCCCATCCCCAGCACCCTCACCATGTGGGGACTAGAACTGGGTTGGCCCTATTATTAATGATTTAATTCGGTTCAGTGTTGTTATAAGACTCACTTTGGTGTAGCTGAATGCCTCATTTAGGTGTTTTAGTATTTCGGTTTTTAGTCCTAAACAAACTGAAACACAGATTGCACAACCACGGCTCACCTGAGCTTCGAGTAGATTAATTAGGTGGAAAAGATACCCCAATGTTATGGGAAATTATTTGGTTGAAAAAATATCCCCCAGACAACACAATGCAAAAGACACAGGTTTGCAAATCTCATACTGTCGAAAGATACATGCATATTGGAAATACTTATCAAAGTTTTTTTCATTGCCACAAGGTCATAGATATACCATGTAACAATCAGTTTGGATTTTTTAAAGTCATTCATTTCCCAGAAAAGTTGCAGTATCTTGCAATGATTTAAAGTTACTGGCAATAAAAAGAGGGGAAAATGTTGTGGCACACAGCGCAGTGCTTTAATGGAAAATTTAATTAGAAAAAAAAGCATGCAAGTAAAAATGCACTCTTTGCCAAACCCATATGGGAAGTCATAGGATCCACTTGATAGCATATGAGTGTTATATAGGATATCCCTTTCTAATGGGACGAGACTGAATGAACATCCTTGCTAGTTGCTTCATTGCTTGTGCTATTATGTCAGATACTAGGAAACTTAAGGTGTCAAATATCATGCATGCATATGGAATTATACCTGAATGTCATCAGCATCATCTCCCGATTCCATCTTGAATAAAAGTTCAGGATCTTGCAATTTATGCAAAGTAAATTGTACTGCGATAAGCAACTCCAGAATGAGTCCAGGGTCATTCCCCAGTTGTTGAAATAGTGCAACCAAAGCAGGAATCCATGTCTGACTTGAGTATTGTTCACATATTTGTATTGCAAGTTTATACTCCCACTCTCGCATATAAAATGTTAATGCATCTGCAACCTTGCTAGCAAGGAAAGTAGTTTGTTCCCTTGAAACTAATGAATGGAAAAGAAGGACAAGCAGAGAAGCCAAGCTTTTATCCTCACCCAAAGTTCTGCAAAGATGGAGCATGGTTACATGTAGCTTGAGACGGATAAACAACGTCCATAAAAAGTGAAATATAGGATAAAGAATACCTTACCTTAACAGGTGTAAAACAATTGACAATCTTCTATGCTCAACAACTTCAGGCAATGTATCAATGAAAATCTGAAGCATGATAAATTATAGAAATGATGATACGCTTAGAATTACTTCCATTCATTTTGAAACAGACATGGGACATGAATACACACACAAACACTTAAATACACACAATCTCAAACACACGTCTCAATAAATAACTACCTTTAGGAATGCTTCCACATTGTCGGTCTTAGACAGCCAACAAGGAACAATCGCAGATATAAGATCCTCAAAAACATGCCTTGAATGACTGTCAATCTACAGATAACTAAATCGTGTGAGTACAGATGATATATTGAGCTAGACCTGATCACAGGTTGTAACCAAACTAACAGAAAAAGAAATATATGTGCCTCAAAGATCCAGAATCAAGATGGGCGGATCTGAAAACTTTGAAACCCACAGAACAGGCCAAGAATACACTTTTTATAAAGGCCAAACCCACCCCCACCCCCAGCCTGACCCATTTGAATATGTTATGATATAAATATATTCGGAAAAACTTATTGGTAGCTGGCACTATTTAATTGTGTAAGTGAAAATACAATAAATTTGAAGAAAAAGAATACAGAAAAGCAATCCATCTAGTAAGTTCTAAAAGTTTACAAAAGTATTTGCTTATTATTTAAGAAAACGTATCTCACGTGGTTGTAATATAGTTAGTAAAAATATTTCATCTTTTTTTTGTTTACCACACTATATCAGAGGAGAAAAATTCTATGAAAGCATTTCACTCATTACAATTAAGATCCTAGACTCTATCTCATTAGGTATGATGGATTTTGTAAGGAGAAACCAAGCCAAAAAAAACAGAAAAAAATATATTTTGGCATGAGGCTTAGTAAGACAGGCCTTTTTCTGTTAGTATGTTCCTAATATGAACTATTGCTACCGATTTTTTTTAAAAAAATAGAATACCAAGAAAATTTTTGGTCGAGAGAATACCAAGAAATCAGTCCATCTAAAATATGACTTTATCCTCCCCTGTATAGCTCATAATAAGTAGAAGGAATTAACCAAAACTCCAAATTTCAAAGCTGCATTAATCATATTGACAAACCTGTGTGATAGTTGATTCTCCAGCAACAGCAACAATGTCAAGTATGTGCTCGACAACTTCTTCAGGAAAAGCTTTAGCAACAGCAGAAAGCAGAGAAAATACATGGTTACGGGTGACTACATCCCGTGAAGAATGGGCACACTCTATCAAGACACTAAAGTTAACTTGTTTTGATATATTATCCTGAGAATAAAACATGAAAAATAATTTCAATTAGGATTCAACAGACAGACAAATTAACCAATTAGAAATCTTGAACTCTCAAGCATCAAACATACAAAATCAACCTTCAATGGATCGGTGATATCAAGAGATGTGATTATATCCTCAAGGATTATCAACAAAGTCTGTTGAATATGACATATTGCATTATAGTTAGCCTCACTTAAAGAAGGCTGGGACAAGCCCTTCTCCAGGAAGAGAGCATCATTCACTGTCTCCTCATCAAGAATATTGCTAAGAAGCTTAAATAAGGGGCTTATAAGCATATGCCTACAACCATCAAGGTAAATGTTAGCACCATAAAATATACTCCCTCTGTCCTAAATATAGGACCTATTTAGGGAGGTGGATTTATTATTAAATATAAAACCTTTTTCTATTTTGTCTCAAATTCTATATATATTATCCCTATTGATTCTAAATAATATAGCTGACATCCTTATTTTAATCAAATTAGGTAAAAAAGTCTTATATTTAGGAATGAAGGGAGTATTATTTATTTCAGTGTTCCAGAAATAGCACTAAATTTCTCACCTCTTTGTCATGTCTTTCTTCAGTAACAAAACATCAAGAAGAGAACTAAGAATATTGAAAGAATTCTCCCCTCTAAATACGTCATCCTCTGCATGAGCACTTAGTTTCTTCTTCTTGGATTTTGATATAGGTATGCACCTTCCCTTTTTGAGAAGGATATCAAGCAAGTCGCATATTGGTGAGAAACTAATCTGCAAGCCCGGGAGAAAGACCATTGACTACCAGTTAATTTTTCATTTTATCTTCTATGGAAATTCTTCAATAATTAAGATGGTGAAAAGGAGAAGTTGAAGAATTACATTACTACAAAAAGTAACATATTACCAAAACAAAAAGATAAAATAGATCCAAAACAAAACTAATCACCTGCTTCCTATATAACAGTTCAAACGAAAATAATTATTAGAAAATCCATTTTTAAAACAACAAACATTAAAAACATGTAAACGCGTGTCATCATAATTCATAATACACAACACATGTCATCATAATTCATAATACACTATCAAATGCATATTTCTGAAAAAGCAATCCAGGATACCATTAGTTCAAAGCAGACCAATGCTAATGTGAGACCTAATCTAACAAACTGTTTAAACATTTATGGCATAGGCTCAGAACTTAAGTTCTTCAACTATCCAAAAATATTATCTATCACGAGAAAGAATCGTTCCTTCAGACAATACTTGAATTTATCATTTGAATGTCAGATGCTCCCATAAACTGTTCTGCATTATATGGTATGCAACAACCAAAAAACGTCAACACAGTAACCACCTAACAAACACTGGGATTGATGATACGGGGGCATCCAAACAAACTGACTATAAAACATGCACTAAATTGCATCAAATTGAACGCATGATAAGTAAAATTAAACTATATAAGAGAAAAAAACTTACATCTATACGCAATACGGCCTCCCTGGCAGCACCTTGAATATCACCATTAGCATTACGACACAAAAACAGAAGCTCATGAAACAATTTTTCCTGAAAGAAAGTTTTTTGTCAGAAATTCGATGCATCACACCAGGAAATCAAATGCAATCAGATTTAAGATGAGGCTAAATTGATCAAGTTATCATGGAAGGCAATGGCATGATTTACTAAGGGAAGGAAACGGGCTTCCCAGTACCTTGACTTCATTATCCAATCCCTCATAAAATTGACCACTAAGTTTCCTCAGAACAGTTATACAGGGCTGTACATAGGCATGGCGACCAGAAGTAGTAGAATCCAACTGACCAAGGCAACAGCCAGAGCATGTAAGCATAAAAAAGGTGACAAAACAACCCAATGTAGAAATACCGAATCGCTTACCCGCAAAGCTGATAGTAAATAATCTTTTAAATCATTTCCACCTGAGGAAGAGGACATAACGCAGCTCTAGTACAATAGTGGGAATTAGTTCATATCAAATTCCATACGAAAGTGTGCCATCAGCCAAAAACAACTAGATATACTTACCTCAAGTAATAGACATAACATTTCAATTTCAATACTAGACAGTTTCTCTGGGGAATTATTTAGCACATTAAAGGATTGTTTCCACCTACTCAAAAGATGAAACAACAGTAACTCAACTTCTCCAACACACACAATCCCTTTTCCAATTTCCTTCAGCAAGGAAAAAACTTTCAGCTGCAAAAAACATGAAACAAATATAAATATTCTTTCCACTAATTGTAAAAGCAATGCACATAGCAGTATCAAAACATTTTTGAAGATATGGATGTTAATACGAATGCAACTTATATGTGTTTGTCCATAAGGAAACAGTTTAGGAAAGATAGCAAACCTTGCCATAGTCTGACAGTTTCAAAGAAGATCCCAAAATGAAGCCAAGAATTTTTTCTTTTGTAGATTGATCAAATCTGGTAAACAAAGCAATTAGGCAAAGAGAGAAAATGTAAATCAATAAGATTGACATTAGGTGGTCCAAAAACTATTTAAGAAAATAAAGGAAAGAAACTCTCATAAGGAAAAGAGAGAGTATCTCATTCAACTCTTCACTAGCAGTCTAAAGGAAAGAAACTGATACATTGATTTATCAATGACTATCTTTAGGGATGCTAGCCTATCAACAACAGAAGTTACATTAGAATAATTGTGCAAACAAAGATGACTGACTAGTCCGATGAATATTTCATTGATATATCGTATAATCAGTTTCGTGGAGATGAGCATATATTCAGATGATTTTCAACATTATTAATTCTCCTGAACCATGTGAATAAGGAAAGCAAAAAGATGTCACAAGAAAATCTCGCTATAAATGTAACATGGATCAGCAAGTCTACAAACATGCTAGGAAATTCTAAACAAAGCTGATTCCATCAACTGAGCATGGTCATAGTATCATGATGAAACCCAAAACTCTTTCGGGCTGCACCTATCAAAAAACGGCCCACAACACAACCAAGGATGAGCCCAATATCGAAGAAGCAAGGCAGAAGTGGACCCACCAGTGTCTAGGAGGTTATTTAGGGTTGTGTGTCTTAGAGAGAAGGTAGACTGGAATTTGGCTTGGCTTTGGGAGAGTGTCCTAACCTCTCGAATGTTAGGAGTGGCTGTGGGAATTAATTTTTCTACAGATTTCTTGTTTTATGAGTGATTTAGTTCATTCTATCTTTATCTTTCCTATTCTGTTTTCTTTATTCCCTTGAAGAAGAGTGTATTTTGCTGATTTAGTGAATTACATTTTAAGAGTGTTATTTCCTTCCATTTGAGTTGGTTCCCATCATATCACTGTTTATTAGAGGAAAATATGGAACGAATGAATGTTTATGCTATTATTTGAAGACAAAAAAATACCTGTTTTCAATATTTTGAGGAACTAAGATGTTGTGACATTTTGAGCCCAGCATAGATGCAAACATTGAAGGAAGGAATCTATCATCAGACAGTATTAGTGTTTTCTGCTGAACTATCAAACCCATAAGTTCACCCATGAAATTGCTCCATGTTGCATTGCTCCCTGCTTTTACCAATTTTTTTAAAAAATAGTAGCGTATCAATGAAAAAAATTGCCACATAGGGAAGAATCCAAATACTCTGAGAGTACAGTACCATTTCTCCTTCCAGAACGTTCAAGATGAGACCACAATACACATAGCCCATCAATGCAGTTCATGGCCGCAACCCTTATATCCTGAAAATGGAGGGCAAAACAAATGAATCAATTAGGCCAATTCCATTTTTTGTTGGAAGAAAATTTGAAAAGAACAGCAGAGATAGAAGTGGCATAGGCTTCTCAAATTACATTATAGAAGAAAAAAGTGTTTTAATGATTATGTTTTTACGAATCCAAAAGGAGGGTAGAATAAGGAAAATACACTTCCAAATGTTTAGTATTGAAGGAAAAAGTCATACCTGGTTATCGCTAGCCAATGGAACAAGAACTGAAGGAAACTCGGCTAGAAGTTCAAATTGACAACTTTCATGCGACAGGCTACAAAGAAATTCAAATAACTTGAGACTTTCAACTTGGACTTCAACAGGAACACCTTCAAAATGAAAAGACCAGCAAAAGATTTAGCCGATGCAAACTTTTAGAGGAATACAACCATGACAATATATAACAATCAAGAAAACAAATGAACTCACACACTAAGATTTTATTAAACTAAAAAAACAACAAAGCCTTATCCTAGCTAAGCGGGGCAAACAACATGGATTGCACAGCGCCATTGTGCTCTATTGATAGTCATGTTTGGCGATAAATTATTGACTAAAAGATCTCGTTGAATAATTTCATTAAGGTTTTCTTCGGCCTCCCTCTCCCTGTTTTAGGAGGACTCCACATTATATGATCAACTATTCTTATTGGAGCATCTAATTGTCTTTGAACATGACCAAACCACCTCAAGTGATTTTCTAACATTTTCAACACACATAATCAGTAATTTTCTAACATCTCGAACCATACAATAACCTTACCCCTGAATATTGATATCAACAAGCCCAAAAAAGGGTAAACTCAGTTCAAGTCTCCACTTGGTGAGGATTCTGAGAAATGGAATATACTAGACAACCTTACCCCTGCTTTATGCAGAGAGACTGATTCAAACCTATAACCTCAGACTTCCACTAAGTGAGTTTACCTTTAAGCAAGTCAGCCCTTGATATCAACAAGTCCAAACTCAAATAAACAATCAAGCAAAACATCAATTGTTATATTATAGCCTAAGGTCATTAAGTGTCTTTCAAACAGAAATCAAATGAAAAGTACCTCCTTCTGTGAAGAACTTGGATAAGAGGCAGGGAGGTGATATCTTGCATTGAGCCACCAAGTAGCGTAGATGTCCAAGAAAAACAGGCTTGAATTTTGAGGAAGCAAAACATACAAACAGATCCTTGATAAAGCTGACCCACATATTATTATCATCCTGCCTCATATGGGTGGTCAAATTAAGTGAACATATAAAAAACTCAGCAATGTCACATTCTAATAAAAAGTGGAGAATTCTCGAGTCTTCAACACCATTCTTTATTACAGGAAAAAAACTACTAACCCGTGAAATTTCAGAAGGCATGGCTACTTCTAGTGCTTCAAGTAGCCTCCAAAATATGCAAAAAATAAGTTTTGCATTCAGAGTTTTGAGATCAGTAGTATCCAAAGACTTCAGAAACGAACTGCAATCCCACTTCAAAACTTCATCGAACTGTAAATTAAACACCATCCAACCCAAAAAAATAAAAGCAAAATGAGTACTTTATCTCCCATAACAACTAGATACATTAAGATCATGAATCCATTTTACCTCTTCAAAAACCAAATCGCCAGTAGTCACTAATAATTCCCACTCAGACTTTAAAATAGGAAATGCAGGTTCAAAAACCTCAAGAAATTCAACACCTAAGCACAATAAAAAAGTACAAATTCAGCATCAATAAATCATTCAGTTAATTTCTCGTATGTTCTTTGCTACATCATGTCACTGAATATTTCAGAAAAATTAGGAACGCTGAAGCAGTGAATTGAAAGAATGAGAGGGGGGAACAACTGCTTGGCTTTGCTAGATCCTCCAATAACACCAAAAGAAAGAGCGTTTTTGACAATTCCAAATCACTGCACTTCTCCACAAACCAAGAAATGTGTTCTCGAGAGTGGGTCTTGAAATTGTTAGCCAGGCTCTGGATGGTCTTCAGGTTAATTTCAGACAAAGTTCCAGAAACAATCTGCAATTGCATCTTTATAGTCAGTAAAATGATTAGCAAACAAGAGGGGATGTGTGGATAAAGGTAGATGGTGTGTTGGTAATATAACATGATTTTAACTAACTTTATTAATCTAATCAAATTAGGTAATTAGATCTTATATTTAGGAACAAAGGGAGCAATATTTATGCCCCATCCAAAGTAATATTGGCCCGGTTTCTTTTACTAGATTAGCTGAAAGTGCTCAGCGTTCCCAACAACTTCTTTGACATCAAATACCACAATGCCAGCATTACAGGAAATACAACACACATTAAAATGATGATAGTTAATTTCAATATTCAGATGTTTACTCATCACAAACAAATACTTTCAAAACTACATCAAAATGTTCATATTAGTATACTTCTACTAGATTAATTAAATAACACAACAAGTGCCAGTAGGCACCAATTAAATCTTCCAAAAGGATTGAAAGTAACAGTCGAAGTTTATTGTCAAAAGGTTGCCACTCCCCACCACCCCCAATGTCAGATTTGCGATTAGCGATCCTCGCAGAATTTGTCGATGATGAAAGGCCAAGCGAGATGATGTGAGATCCCAGCAATGCGTGGGAGGATCAGGTAAAAAAAAGAAAAGGAAGAGGCTATGTTTGGAGATGGAAATAGAGACATGGAAATATAAATCTTAGGATCTATGTGTGGAAACCAGTTCCACATGGTTTGATGGATAAGCAAATGGAATGTGTTCATATTCAATGGAACCAAACATGCTTCAAGCATGGAAATGAACTTCATTTCCTTGTCCAAGATTCATTACAATTGTACCAAACAAGCAGTAAGAAACTAATGGACCAAGTGAAAGCGCTTCATATGGATTTTGTGACCAAAGTAAAGCCTCAAAATTAAACGGATAGAACTAACTGGAACCAAATATTTCAGTTTGTTCAATTCAATTATTGTTGTTTTGGTTCAGTTCGGTATCTTACTTTGATACAGTTCACAGTTGCTCAGTCTTTTTGGTCATTGAACATAACCGAAATGAAAATCTAAATGTTCACCCTTACTTATAACTCCTTACTCTGTCATTTGCAATAATATTATTAGTTTACGCAGACAAATCTCTTCACCCCTTGATCAAAGAATATTTAACACCATGCCAATAGTTAGATCTACTTCAAAAGCTCAAATTGGCAGATGAAGATCCATCATCAATTTCATTAATATACCCAACATCACACTTATCCTTCACAAACCTCATATCAGATAAACATATTAAATAAAACTTAAGGAAACTGAATTCATCAGTAAATAACTTTTACCGATTCTCCAGCAGGTGCAGCTGCAAGATCCTGATATAGGGGCCAATTTATTTCATTAACTAATCTTATTGCCTTCAAATTCAGGCTTCGTGTCTGTACAATATAAGAAAACCGGTTAATGCGAAAATCAACAAGAGAAGGAAGAATCCGAATGCTTGAAAGATGGGCGACGCCAGGTCAGCAGAAAGCTATTAAATCCAAAGTCAAGTGAAAGTCAGAAAGAACCTGAGGCAGAGCAAAAAGTAACGGAAATATCATGGCAGCTGTTCTATCTAGATAATAGGTATGACCATGGGAGCATGATATGGCAATATTGAGGCAACTGACAGCAACATCAGTGGCTAAACTATCATTTTCAGCTGAACCTGCAAGCAAAAGAAAAACAGGATGAGTCATAAATGTGGTAGACAACAGAATTATATAACTTTCCCATTTCCTCGTTACAATTGCATTATAATTGGGCTATGAGGGATGCCATAATAACTGAAATCTTAAATGCGACATCAGGACATTAGGTGATTACTGTCACTGGAAACTCCAAGTGAGCAACTTCAGCTGTACATATTGGGTGTTGAAGATATCAAAGAGGGAGAAAGATGGAGAAAATAGAGATAGAGATATAGATAAACGAGATAGAAAGGGAGGGGCTTAGTCTATCATTCCAAAGGATAAATACAATAACCCTCTTGTGCCCTTTCATAGATAATAGCTGCTTAACCCAATCAACCAAATATCCATTAACCTTCCATAACTCTTTCTCACGGTAGTTTTTTACACAATAAAATCTCCCCACACACCTTTCCTAGAAGCCAACTTCATCCTCATCCAATTGTAAAAATCGTCAGCAGTTCTTAGAGGAATATATTTCTCATTCAAAGGTAACAGCAATGCAGTCATATTAACATTACTGGCTCATAAACCACATAAAGCGGCACCCCTACATTTTTTTTTCTTAAGATACTGGGGAATTATCTGCTTTGTATTTTCCATAAAACTTGATGCACCAAGAGAATTTTGATCAGTTTTCTATTGATCCAGTAGAGACTTGGGTCATGACAAACAAAAGAAGTAGAATCTGAGTGATAATCATATGGTTAGGAATAATTATTCCTTGATAATTTGTTTCCATTTATATTATCACAGATTCTTAGGCATCAATTTCATGATTGTAAGCTGATTATAATTTCCGTTTGCATCTCCTTCTCCTCCTCCTTCTCCTCTATTTATTGCATCTTTTCTACCAACTCAACATATCAGTAAGAGTATGTTAATGCTAAAGTTCTATGAAAATGCAATAATTTCATAGTGCTTCGGTAAGTAAAGGAGAAAAAAGGCTTGAGAATGAAATTGGTGCAACATTTAGATGGTCCAGAACTAAGCTTTCATCAAACAAGCATGAGTGCTTGATTCTCTTTAAAGTTGTGAAATCGTGGTAGCAACTGATAGTCAATCATGCCCCTAATATTTATGTTGAAGGAGTTGCACTAACCCCAAGATTCCTTATAAGACAGGATTTTCTTTCTTATCTCCCTTGGCATTCTGCTTATGACTACTGCAGAGTGCAAACTAAGGGGAGCTTCTCCCATACATTAATAGGGAATGTGCCCGTTCCTAACATTTAAGACCATACATTTTCCTTTCAATGACTCTTAACTTTTAGTCTATTGGGCGGGTTATGGGAATATGATCACATGCTCTCCAGTCTCCAGTCACACACTTTTCTCTCAGTTTCTTTACAATGAAAATGAAATAATTAACCACCACATATTTTCTTTGCCTCAATTTCTATCATTTTTTGCCAAGTATCTATGAAAAAATTAACGTTTAAGGTTATTGTAAAAAAAATTATAATAATAAGTTTTAGAAAATAATTAATAATAAAACATAAATCTAATTTTCCATATAATACCATGTTTGGCCAATAGTAGCTTATCAATGCATCTTCTTAGCACATTCTGAAGAGCACCAAAGAGTTCAGAAGAATTTATTACATCAGGCAGTCCATCAACAGATAAAGCTGCTCGAACAACTGTTAGGTCTTTATCATTGAGTTGTCTAAACAAAACCTCTTGAAAGTCTACAAGATTCTGATCAAAAGGAAAATATTAGGAAAAGTCATCTAAGAGCTAAACTTTGCACAGAAATTCAATCACGACAAAGGTCCATCTTGCAATTACAACAACAAATAATTTACATAATGTTTAGAACAATTAATTGATCCCATCAGAATTCAAATGAATTAGCTCAACACCCTTCAATCACCAACACTCTAAATGATAGGGTAAAGGTGCAGATTCAGAAAAACACTATTGCACTAGGTGCACCAAACATAAAAATCTTGTGAGGTGCAAACACAGTCATTATAAAATAAAAAGGAAAAATATATGGCATGTTAATTAATTTGTCCAAATATCTGTCTAACATATTTGTTGGCCCAACTTTGTGAAAAAATGATGGACTTACCATATTAATAATGTCTTTATATCATTGTGACTATATTTGCACCTCAAAATATTCTTATGTTTTGTGAGATCCCTAAATATGCATGCACATTTGCCATAAAAATCATGAACATAAAAGAAACAGGGGAAAAGAATGGGTAAGCGTAGAGTGAGAAATTTCAAAAATTAATTGATCTTATTGTTCTCACAAGGGGTATTGATGGGCAAACTGGAAAAAAACTCATTAAATGCTTCGACAAATCTAACCAAGCTCTTATAAATAGGGACAAACCCATTAAAATTTCAGACTCTTATAAATGGGGATGGAGGGAGTGTCATTCTAACAAAATGTCAACATTAATGAATACTCCAAAATATTGCTACCATGAAGCTAACAAACAAGATAGCTTTAACTTTTACTGACAAATTGAACAAGGCCTACTCCCATTAAGTGGCCCATTAAAAAAATTGAACTAAAGAAAATTAAATGGAGAACCATGTAAGTAATAAGGTAAAATACAGTCTCAGTGCATACATATTAAATGCTGATTTGAACAACAATAGGCAATGTAATACCTCTGAACCAACTTCCTTAGATTTTAGAATGCCTGATGAATTTAATTCAGCTAACAAAGCACATCTCACATCAGCCTGTGCCACATAAAAAAAAGATGGTTCTATAGTAGCTAACTCAATGACACGAGATAGTTGCCACCATATCAAGGGCAATTAAAGTATTTAAAGCAATGTTGTAAAAGCTGGACCGGCAGACGAGCCGAAAAAGACTTCGGGTCATGGTTCAACACGGTTGAACCACTAAAACCGATGGTTGGACCGGATGACTGTTGATCCGAAATGTGAAGCGGTCTATGGTTGGACCGGTCCAACCGTCCGGTCCGGTTCTTACAACACTGATTTAAAGTGTAAATAAAAGCTCAGTGCTTCAATATGAATTTCCATAGATGATACCTTAGGATGATGTAAGGCAAGCCAAATTTTGGAATCTGACATATTGAGTGATGAATCTACATTCCCATCTAGCATCTTACATAAAATCTTGTACACTGATCCATTTTTCCGAGAAACAACTGTGTCATCCTATTAAACAGGTTAAAAAATTAAAGATGTTGTGCACAGGCGAAGGTACAAGTATACAAGTAAAAGCAGAATATATCCCCAAACCTGAAGGAATTGATTGACCGCTCCGCGTAGCTCAGACGGATATCTTTTATTGAAAACAATCAAAATCTGCTTTACCCATCCTCCTAAACAAGTAATAGTTATGATTTAAGTCCAATCATCTAAAAAAAGTGTTAAGCTGTATAAAGCAAGAGGAATTATTAAGGGCCAACTATTGAAGTTTTTTATTTAAGAAAGAAAGATTACTCATTATTTTTCCAGGTGAAGTCTTATAAGAAATTTTGGGATGTTTGTTTAAAAATTAGAATCTAAAACAAGTCTAATCATCTTGTAGAGTTATTGAGTAACTTTCAGAAATAATCAAATACACTAAAATAGAGGGAAACATGATGAAAAATATGGAGATACACAGATTTCATAAAGCCTGAAAATAACAAAAAAATTTGTTTGTATACAGCCGAAAACAAAATAAATTCTTCCTTTTTCATAAAATCCCTAAACTACATATCAATTATTGTAAAAAACCTAAAAGATTTCAAAATCACTAACTTTGAAATTATAAACAGAGAGGCTTTGGATCACTTTCTTATATTTTTAATCAATGTATCCCTACTAAAGTTTTGCGCTACTGTATTCTTTAAAAAAAGGACAACCCGAGATATTCTCAATTGCTATATCACACCCTAATGATAAGGAGTCAACATTTTATAAATGGCCACTTCAAACCGACGGGTGAAGTGAGACTATAATAGTTATAAAATTAAAATATGGGGGTGAGTGATACATATCATAAATGCATAAAATGCTTCTTTGTGTACTATTTCACAATGATGCTACTACTAAATTGTCACCCACTTAAGTAATAGCAGGAAGACAAACTGAACAGACGAAAATAGCAGTAGTAGTTCCTTCATAATCAGCAAAAACTGCAACAGCATTTTTAGGCACAGAACATTTTAAAAGAAACTTTAGCAAGTAGATTTAAACCCATTCTCACATAAGCTTTGAACTTGATAATTATGAGCATTAACTCAGTCTTACAGGATACATGACAACAGATTGTTAAACGAGGGAAATTACACTACAGTGACATAAGTAGGAACCCATTGACCAACAAGTCTTGATCCAAAACATACCCGGCATAGAAAAATTTGAATCACTAGCTTTCTGCATTAACTTCACACAACTCGATAAGATTTTAGTAACCATATGATGAACATAACTCTTTATCGGGACTTTTTCAACTAAAGATATTAACGCCTGCTGCGAAGATTCATCAGACCAACTGCAAATGCATGAAAATTAAGATAAAACACCAAACTACTATGCAACTTGATATCAACAAACTAAATAAAGCAGTGAACATTCTCACCTTAAGTCAATTAAGGAATCCATGAGCACTGAAAGGAACTTATCAACACTGAGCTCCTTAGATAATTCTGATAACATCCCTGCCAAGTTTCTTTAAAAAAAATCAAACGTAACTATCATAATGACACAAAAAACAAATCATAATAATTATGATAACTCCTACAATAAATATGAAGAATTACCTTATATTTTTCAAAATGTCTGTGGTCTTCTTTGGAAGAATATCGATCTTGTGTGACTAATAACAATCCAAAAGAAAAAATTATAAAAAAGACCCTAGTGTGCACCATACCGAAATAGTATAATCACAAAAATGCAAGGAATTAAAATCACAGAGCACATACGAACCAAAGTTTCTGAAGATCATTTTGCAAACCAAAATAATAACAAAAGAACATCGAATTTAAGTCTAAACACCAAGGGCATATTTCAGGCACATATACACATGAAATATTTTTCCTGCAATATGCACTCATCACCTTAGAGAGTTAAGAGTTGCTCGACCATAAACTTACTTTAGAGTTATGGTGCGTTCAGCACCCCAAACTATTTTTTGACCTATAATAAGCACTTAAAAGCATTTTGGGGTACAATCAGCAACTTGAACTATTTTTTTTGGGGGCAATCAACACCCTAAACTACTTTTGAAGGGGAAACCATCACCCTAATGTATTTTGGGATGCTATTGTTAAAATGTGTGCTACAAAGCTAGTGTAGATTATTTATTATTATTGTTATTACTAGGTCTACTAGTTTGAATACATCATATCTATTTTATCTCATTGTTTGTTACTTAATTTATTTTATTTATTGAATGTAATTTAATTCATATGCACAAGCCCATAAATATGCTATTTGTTCTCCTTTTCTCCTGTATGTCCTTCTTTTCTATTTTTCCCAAATGGTAGATTGAAAGGTCCTGTAGAGGCCATTGAGTTGGGAGAAAATATTGAGGGTGGTACCCTTTGTGGAGGTGTTAAAATATTTGCCGATAGTTACCTTGCTTCTATTGCTAGAAAAAGACAGTAATCTTTGAAATTTGAAGTTAAAAGAATAGTTGATAGTTTCCTTGTTTCTATTATTGAAAAAGGCAGCAACCTTTGAAATTTAATGTTAAAATGACTGATGGTTTTCTTGTTTCTATTGCTAGAAATAGGGAGCCTTCTTTCAAAATGAAGGTTAAAATTGCTGATGGTTTCCTTGCTTCTATTGCTCGAAAAATAGAGCAATTTTCAAAGGCAAATGTGCATCTTTGAAGCACGGGGGAGTGTTGAACATGTGCTACAAAGATATCATAGATAATTTATCATTATTGCTTTTACTAAGCCTATTAGTGTGAATAAGTCATTCCTATTTTATCTCTATTATTTGTTTATTTATTAAATGTAATTTAATTTATATGTATAAGCCTGTAAATAGACTAATTGTTATCAATAAAATAGAGCAATTTTCAAAGGCAAATGTGCATCTTTGAAGCACCGGGGAGTGTTGAACATGTGCTACAAAGATATCATAGATAATTTATCATTATTGCTTTTACTAAGCCTATTAGTGTGAATAAGCCATTCCTATTTGATCTCTATTATTTGTTTATTTATTAAATGTAATTTGTTATGGGATTCTTAAAAAGATTTAGAAAGATCAATAAAGATTGAGAAAAGATTGAGAGAATTGAGGGGAAGAAAAGAGAAGAACAGATTTGAGAGAGAGAAAGAGAGAGAGAGGGAGAGGGAGAAGAGAAAAAGGCCTTAGGCCATCACATTATGCCAAAGTATTACAATATACAACACACTTAACAATTGAGAGTGAGAGTCCTATTTATAGGCTTAGAGTGTAAACTAACACTAATGACTCTATTGTAACTAACTTCTAACTAACTCTTGCCTTTATTTAATATTTCATAACAATACCCCCTTTCCAAAGAGATCCTTGCCCTCAAGGATCAAGTAATATTTGACATACAAATCTAAAACCGAACTAAAAACAAACAATTCAATGCTAGTAAAAACAAATCTCTTAAACATTGTAGATATTTGTGACTTGGATCTTTAAATTGAGTTCTTCACATTCACTTCAGTTTGCTGCACACGCTTCTCCTTTTGTCCATATTGCTTAGAGCCAAAATCTCCCAAAAGCATTGCAAATATCTCCCCCATAAACTAAATCACTAGAGTTCTTGCTAAGAGAAAATTGAAGAAACCATTGCACTATGGGTATTCCTCAATCAAATACATTACCCATTGGAGCAAACTGGAACCCACAAGCATTTTCATTAAATTTCCTTTAAACCAAATATGAGTTAAGCATCTTGTAGGAGCATTTTCTTGAAATAAAAGTTCTGTATTTCCAGAACACATTACACCATTGTATTTCTTGGTTGCTATCAATTGTGCCTTTGACTGCCTTTTATCTAGCCACGTCAAACCCAAACCAAGAACTTTTGGTTCTAAAACTTTGGTAACTTCACCTGCAATGTCTTCAAGAAAACCAGACCTTTCTTGAGTGTTGGTCAAACCAACCCCACCACTTTCTTGAAATACAAAAGATTCTTCTTGAACTTCTAGGGTCCAGGGTAGAGAAGACCCATAATTTTCTTGAATGATTGGAGCTTCTTGCACTACGATAAATTCTTGGATCTTTTCTTGGAATGGCTGATTTACTTCATTAACTTCTGAGGCCTTTCTTGACTCCTTGGCTTGCCTCTGCAAGTATATTTCTTTGATCTTTTCTTCATTGTCCAAAACTGTCTTCAATAGCTCCATCATTACTTGAATTTGTTCTTGAAGTGTGTCCGTTTTAGAAGTTTGTTCCTTGAACCGTTCATCCCAGTTCTTCACTAAGTCTTCCACAGAAACAGAACTGGTGGTTGAAGACAGAGATTGAGGCTTAGATCCCATTTTGCTTCAGAGTTGCACAAGGAAACTGAGAAATACAGCCAAGGAAAGATGCGCTCTGATACCACTGTTATGGGATTCTTAGAAAGATTGATAAAGATCGATAAAGATTGAGAGAATTTGGAGGAAGAAGAGAGAAGAATAGATTTCAGAGAGAGAAAGAGAGAGAGGGGGGGAAGAGAAAAGGGCCTTAGGCCATCACATTATGCTAAGCATTACAAATCACAACACCCATTACAATTGAGAGTGAGGGTCCTATTTATAGGCTTAGAGTGTAAACTAACACTAATGACTCTATTGTCACTAACTTCTAACTAACTCTTGTCTTTATTTAATATTTCATAACAATCTGTTATGGGATTCTTAGAAAGATTGATAAAGATCGATAAAGATTGAGAGAATTTGGAGGAAGAAGAGAGAAAAATAGATTTGAGAGAGAGAAAGAGAGAGAGGGGGGGAAGAGAAAAGGGCCTTAGGCCATCACATTATGCTAAGTATTACAAATCACAACACCCATTACAATTGAGAGTGAGGGTCCTATTTATAGGCTTAGAGTGTAAACTAACACTAATGACTCTATTGTCACTAACTTCTAACTAACTCTTGTCTTTATTTAATATTTCATAACAATACCCCCTTCCTAATGAGATCGTTGTCCTCAAGGATCAAGTAATTTTTGACATACAAATCTAAAACCGAACTAAAAACAAACAATTCAATGTTGGTAAAATTGAATTGATAAAGATTGATAAAGATTGATAAAGATTGATACCACTGTTATGGGATTCTTAGAAAGATTGATAAAGATTGGGAAAGATTGAGAGAATTGGGAGGAAGAAGAGAGAAGAATAGATTTGAGAGAGAGAAAGAGAGAGAGAGAGGGCGAGGGAGAAGAGAAGAGGGCCTTAGGCCATCACATTATGACAAAGCATTACAATATACAACACACCTTACAATTGAGAGTGAGGGTCCTATTTATAGGCTTAGAGTGTAAACTAACACTAATGTCTCTATTGTCACTAACTTCTAACTAACTCTTGCCTTTTTTTAATATTTCATAACAATACCCCCTTCCTAATGAGATCCTTGTCCTCAAGGATCAAGTAATATTTGACATACAAATCTAAAACCGAACTAAAAACAAACAATTCAATGCTGGTAAAAACAAATCTCTTAAACATTGTAGATATTTGTGGCTTGGATCTTTAAATTGAGTTCTTCACATTCACTTCAGTTTGCTGCACATGCTTCTCCTTTTGTCCATACTGCTTAGAGCCAAAATCTCCCAAAAACATTGCAAATAACTCCCCCTTAAACTAAATCACCAAAGTTCTTGCTAAGAGAAAATTGAAAAAAAAAAACCATTGCACGATGGGTATTCCTCAATCAAATTCATTACCCATTGGAGCAAACTGGAACCCACAAGCATTTTCATTAAATTTCCTTTAAACCAAATATGAGTTAAGCATCTTGTAGGAGCATTTTCTTGAAATAAAAGTTCTGTATTTCCAGAACACATTACACCCTTGTATTTCTTGGTTGCTGCCAGCTGTGCCTTTAACTGCCTTTTATCTATCCACGTCAAACCCAAACCAAGAACTTTTGGTTCTAAAACTTTGGTAACTTCACCTGGAATGTCTTCAAGAAAATCAGACATTTCTTGAGTGTTGGTTAAACCAACCCCACCACTTTCTTGAAATACAAAAGATTCCTCTTGAACTTCTTGGGTCCAGGGTAGAGAAGACCCATTATTTTCTTGAATGATTGGAGCTTCTTGCACTACGATAAATTCTTGGATCTTTTCTTGGAAAGGCTGATTTACTTCATGAACTTCTGAGGCCTTTCTTGACTCCTTGGCTTGCCTCTGCAAGTATATTTCTTTGATCTTTTCTTCATTGTCCAAAACTATCTTCAATAGCTCCATCATTACCTGAATTTGTTCTTGAAGTGTGTCCGTTCTAGAAGCTTGTTCTTTGAACCGTTCATCCCAGTCCTTCACTAAGTCTTCCACAGAAACAGAACTGGTGGTTGAAGACTGAGATTGAGGCTTAGGACCCATTTTGCTTCAGATTTGCACAAGGAAACTGAGAAATATAGCCAAGGAAAGATGTGCTCTGATACCACTGTTATGGGATTCTTAAAAAGATTTAGAAAGATCAATAAAGATTGAGAAAAGATTGAGAGAATTGAGGGGAAGAAAAGAGAAGAACAGATTTGAGAGAGAGAAAGAGAGAGAGAGAGGGAGAGGGAGAAGAGAAAAGGGCCTTAGGCCATCACATTATGCCAAAGTATTACAATATACAACACACTTAACAATTGAGAGTGAGAGTCCTATGTATAGGCTTAGAGTGTAAACTAACACTAATGACTCTATTGTAACTAACTTCTAACTAACTCTTGCCTTTATTTAATATTTCATAACATAATTTAATTTATATGTATAAGCCTGTAAATAGACAATTGTTATCAATAAAATTGAGTCGGTATTTTCATGACTTCCCTCCTTTTCTCCCGTACGTCCTTCTATTTTATTTTTTCCATAGCTATCAAGTATCAACACCCTAAAGCATTAAAAATAAGGCAATATCACCTCACATTGATGTAACCAAAGGCATGTGTTTGTCCCCCTAAACTTAAAAGATGACAAAAGGTAAAGAAAACATAGCAAATAGGCTGATGGTTCTATTAGTGTAGGGGTGTGGTTGCCCCTTTTTAATATCTTAAGGTGTTGATTGCACTTTTAGAAAAAAAAAGGTTTAGGATGCTGATTGAACCTAAAATAATTTATGGTGGTAATTGCGCATAAAAAATAGTTTGGTTGCACACCGAAAAATAGTTCAGAATGCTAAATGCACCGTGACAATATTAATTTATGAAATAACATTAATTAGATTAAAGATATCAGTGGATTTCAAAAGTAAGATCTTCCTTCAAGAAAATAATGGGGGATAGTAGTAAGGAAGCCATTATGCAGACTTTTGAAACATTATTAGATAAGTAACTTTTACCCATGAAAAAATTACCTTTCAGCATTTCCCTCACTAGAAAATATACTTTTGGAATATTAAAATATCATATGCTCTCCATTTAGAATGTCAATATAAAAAAGCATCACTAAAACAAGAAAATAAACATTAAACAATGCGGAAACAATTATGCACTTATGACATGCAATTAAAGACTAATGAATCTAAGAAAAAATGAGTACCTGAATGAGGTTTATCAAAACAATAAGAGATAAACGAAACCACTGTAGTTCAGTTGACTCTTTTGCCTCCTCACAAGCAATCTCAGCAACTGAACGCATCAAGCTATTTAGAAGTTTAGGAGCTAATGCAGCTTTTCTAACTAGCAACCCAATGATAAAAAAGGAGGCAGCCTATACATTTCCAAGGAAACAACAACATATTAGAGGTGGCCCGAACATGGAAATATGTAACAAGTTAAATAAACACAGGCACAAATACAACAAAGTCTTATCTCACTAAGTGACGAACACAGGCACTAATACAGTAAAAATTAAAAAAATAAAAGGCCTAAAAATGATGGAAAACATTCCATTAGCCAGCTATTTCATATATATTTCACTTACTTTAAATATATTTTATGCCTTGTATTTAACTTCTCTATTGAGCACTACTAGCCCTATAGTACTGTATCATGGTTAATATCATACCGTGGACTCTTAAAGCAAGGGAATGACTAGGCATTAATTAAAAAACACCCTCCCCCAAGAAGCAAAAAAAAAAAAAAACTGAGGGAGAAAGAAAAAAGTGCAACAAATAAGTACAACAGACTATCCTGCCTTAACAATAAATGTAGACATGTAGTAAGCAAAGATTCAAGTACATTAGCAACAAAAGGCTGGTTCAAGTGGAAAGGGTGGGGAGGAAAGAAGAATAGGAGACTAAGGGTTTAAACCCTTTAAAAAAATGAAACAATACTGTATTCAACTCACAAAACAGAATCTCCAAAAACGAATATGATGGCAAACAATACGCTGATTTCGATTTAATCATTTCAAACAATCATCATACTTCCAGAGCATGCAAAATAAATCACTAAATTTTAGGCTTACATTAATGAATGGACCCACAAAAATTGAAGATAGCAAATAACCTTCTAGTATACCAAACATTCTAAGACACAAGTGAGGAGAGAAACTGCTGAAGGTGTACTACAAAGCTGCCGCAAATTATTTATTATTATTAGTTTTTCCAAGGTGTATTAGTTTGAATAAGTCATTCCTATTTTATCTCATTGTTTATGTTTATTATTTATTATTTATTTTATTATTAAATGTAATTAAATTCACATGTACAAGCCAATAAATAGGCAAGTTGTCAGTATTATTTTGGCTTCCCTCCTCTTTTTCTCCTTGCCGTGCTTCTCTGTCTTTTTACAGAAAGACCAAACAGTTGCCAGTGTCTCAACTAAAACAAAAATCAAAGAGCAAAAAATTATATCATCTACCCACCAACAGAATATATTTAGGAACTACGATAATGTTCCAATGATCAGAATATAGGAACTAAATTTCTTCTAAATGAAATATAGGAACTACATGAGCCTCAACCTTAGAGACCTTCATTCCACAATAAAAATAAAATGAAACAGGCCGCAAGGTAAATATGTTGCAGAAGGGTGCAAAAAGGGAACATAGAAAATGAATAACAAATGAATTTTTTTAGAACCAACTCTTTGATTCACAAATTCTAAAATGCTTCATAGCTCAAAAAAATCATAGTTATTAAAATGCCCAAAACAGAAAAGGGATCAATCACACAAGAAGCAGATCACTCAAAAACAATGTACATAGGGAAATGGTACAACATTGCGTTCGCTAAAACACAATCGAATTATATGAAGGAAAACAAAATATAAGATCAGACCCTGTGATTTGAAGCTCCTTTATCACCATGATGAAGGCCAGAGACAACAAAAGGAAGGATTCGTTTAATAAGATCATCATCAACTGTCACAGCTGTATCCAAAACTTCAAGGAAAACAGTAGCACAAAAGCCAATAACATTTTTTGAAGGTTGTAGCTTCTTTCTTGGAGATGCCTGCAGCCAATAGTTCAGTTAGTTATTTGAATTCATAAAAAATTGATTAAAATTCATGGAATAAAAGTTAAACGAGCACTCACATAGTCACATAAAACATCTAAAATACCCTTATCACAGAGACTCTGCCGCACTATAACACTTTTAGGTGGAGGAGCACCAGAGACTTTAACACCATCTAGAAATGCCCACTTAGTATTTCTATTAAAAGGATAGAAAAATATCATAATACACTCTTATCAATAATAAGAAAAAAGATAACAAAAAATTGAATAGACTTGTTGTGCCAAAAATTCTAACTTTCTAACCTTGCATCGAGTATCTGAACTATTCGAACAAATGCATGTGTGTCATGGTAAGGCAAGGCACAAAGGATGAGGTCCTCCATATTATATACATGAACTCTGAAAAGTAAAGTGTCGATATACTACAATTCTTGCAAAGACATAAGTTTATAACACAAAATACTTACTTGTAACGACGTATCAAGTACTCAAGTGTCTGAAGAGCAGAGTGCAGGGGGAAAAATCCAGACAGCAACCTCAAGTATGAACTAACTGAGGCATTGATTTGATTGTTTTCTTGCATAGACATCAATTCCCTATCCACCTCTTTACTCTTGTGACTAAACAACTCATTCTTATAGTTCTCGAAGCGCTCATCAGAGCTTATGAGAGCCTCTAAACCTGAAATGAATAAATAGTACAAGATAATTAAAATCGTCACTTCAATTGCTCTTTCTACAACATATGAGTATAAATTCTCAACTTATCTACTTCCTCCGTTTCTAAATATAAGACCTAGTTGACTTTTTTGGAAAATCCTAAGAAAGCAAAATATGTCAATTGTAAATTGATTCACCAGATTCTTTCCCTTAAACTAGTTTATTAGATTATTTGATAAAAATATCAAATATATCACAGTTAATAACCTATTTTTGCTTCCTTAATATCTAAACAAAAAAGTCAATTGTGTGTCTTATATTTAGGACCAGACAGAGTATTTTATACTACCTCCGGTCCTAAATATAAGACCTAATTGACTTTTTTTTGGAGAGATTAAGGTTGCAAAATAAGTTATTAAACCATGACATATTTGATATCTTTTTAGATTATCCATTAGCTTATAGGTAAAATAAACTAGTGTAAGAGAAAAAAATTAGGTAAATCAATTTATAATTAACTTATTTTGCTTTTTTTAGGATTTTTCAAAAAAGTCTCTTATATTTAGGACCGGAGGGAGTACTATGAAGAGAGAGCATGAGAACAATTGAACATTCTCATACATGTATATATGCAAGTATACAATATTCGTGCACAATACATGACAATTAAAACCGTCACTTCAATTGCTCTCTCTATAACATAACAGTGTGAATTCTCAACATAACATATGAATGAGACAGCGCACGTAACTTATGAATGAATGCAAGCACATTAGTTGTGTAGAATAGAGCAGCAAATAAGTTAGTTAGTTAGTTAGTTTGAATTACCTTGAATTGCCAAATCCCATATGGCTTCAATAGCGATATCGGCGGCTTCTTTGGGATCGAAGATAATGGTAGGGCGAGTGAAGGGCCTTTTGGAAGGCTGAGAATCGACGTGGACGAAGGATTTTATAGCTTCTAGTTGTGCGGCCATGGACTTCGCCATCGTTGAACTGTGTTGAGCGATAGAGCGGCTAAGAAAAAGGACGGCGGTGAAGTATGAAGAAGGAAGGCCAGGGTTTATCTTTCTTCTTATATAAACCTCTCAATTTAAGTTTTCTCTTTTTTTTTTCAATTGTACTGTTTTCTCTCACTCTATTTTTTTAACTTCCTTCTTTTTTTACCATTTTTTAATTTTTAACTTCCTAATTTAATTTTAGGAAAATATCAAATAAATCTCTCCCAATACCCAAAAGGACAAGTGAGGAACCTAAATTTTCAAAAGGACTATGAAGAACAGGCATCTACTTGTCATTTTAAAATTTTGCGAAAAAACTAAATTGCTCTCATCATAAAACACAAATTGCGAGAAGAAGGTGGGTGTTAGGGTAGAGTAGTGATTTGTGTTTTAGAATAAGGACAATTTTGTCTTTTCCTAAAATTTTAAAATGACAAGTAGGTGCTGGTTTCTTCATAGTCCTTTTGGAAGTTTAAGTTCCTCACTTGTCTTTTTGGGAATTTGGGAGGCATTTATTTGGGATTTTCCCTTTATTTTCTCTGTATCTCTACTCTCTTTTTCAACTACCTCACTTTCCCCTCTCCTAACTTCCCATGTTTTATCCATGTTCTGTTGTCAATGCCATATATTTTCGTATTCCTTCTAGATCCAATTCTCAAGCAAGTGATTGGAGTTCATGTTAATTGCTTGTCTATGACTAATAAAATGAAACGAACATCGAACAAAAATAATCAAAAACTAACAACAGACATAAACATTGAAAGGGAATTAATTAAGTTTTTGGGCTTTTTAATCAGAATTTTAGGTGTGGAAGCATCATCAGAATTTGTAACCTCATTAATCATAAATAAAATAAAATGTGGATTTTTATTTAGGATTTTAATAATAATCACTTCAATTCAATTTAAGTAGTTTAGATTTTTTGGGATTTAGTGCTTCCTTATCTTAAAGGAAGTTTAATTAAATTTTAGGGCTTTTTAATCAGAATTGAAGGGCTTTTATTTCAATATTTGATAAAATATTTTGGAAATTATATCTATTAAATAGGAAATTGAGGTTTGTTAGAGATTTTTATTTGCCTAGAATCAGATAATTAGTTTTGATGATAATTAAGTTTGTAATTTGGATTTTATTATTTAATTTTGATTTGAGGATTTAATTGATTTGGTGTTTGATTTGGATTGTAATTGTTTGAAAAAATTTATGGTATTAGTTGGAACGTTAATTTGGTAGTTATGTTAACAATTAAAATGAAGGAAGAAAAAACTAAATAATATTCACTTAATCATCTAAATTTTTCAACTTCATGAATCAATTAAGGAGTATTCAATGTTTTGACTGGGTTGAGCCTACAGCACTAGGCTAGATTGGGTCAGGCAATCATACTTCAATTTCCTTGTCCTTTGATTGTGGGTGAGCCTAACCTCTTTCCTAAAATTTATTATCAAAAAATAAGAATTTTATTTATTTGAATCAATTTTCATTTTACTCTTTTTTTTTTTGCCAGTTCATTTTACTCTTTTTATGTTTAGAAAGTACACTTATCTTAATATTAATAGTTAATAGTTAATAGTAAATACAGTAAGTTTTATTTAACAATTTTTTTTCTATTTTATAATTAGATTTAATATTAAATCTCTAAAAGTATATAAATTTGAAAAATCATTAATTTTATATAGAATATAATATAATAGAATAAAAAAAGGAAAAAAGGAAAATTAATTTGAGGTCCCCCACAAGGGAGTTAATACTGGAAAAGTCCCAAAAGTTGAAAATATTAATGTAGGGTCCCAAAGGACCTCACTTTAATATATTTGAAAAGTGAAAAGACATATTTGCCCCTAGCCTTAACAAAAAATACCTCACCCCCACCACCCCCACCCCCTTCTTCCTCCTCCTTCACCCCACCTCCTCCCTCAGCGGCCCCACACCCCCCACCTCCTCCATCAGCGCCCCCACCCCCTCCTCCTCCTCCCTCACTTCAAGGGTGGGGGTGGGGGTTGGAGGAGGGGGGTGGGGGTGAGGGAGGAGGAGGGGGCGAGCAGGGAGGAGGAGGGGGGTGGGGGCACTGATGGAGGAGGTGGGTGGGTGTGGGGCCGCTGAGGGAGGAGGTGGGGGTGAAGGAGGAGGAGAAGGGGGTAGGGGTGAGGTATTTTTTATTAAGGCTAGGGGCAAATATGTCTTTTTCACTTTTCAAATATATTGAAGTGAGTTCCCTTGGGACCCTACATTAATATTTTCAACTTTTGAGACTTTTCCAGTATTAACTCCCTTTTGGGGGACCTCAAATTAATTTTCCCAAGAAAAAATTGAATAAAAATACATTTTCAGTTGTAGAGGATATATATAAAAAGGATGAAAAGTGAAGAGGGGTCTGTTTTACGCGGGAAACACGAAGCTTGAGAGGGAAGAAAGAAGGAGAGAAAAAGCAAGGCATACTGAAGGTTCCTGTTATACACCGTTACACCTTAATGGGCTTGGGCCTTGACAGAGGCCCAATAAAGAGATAGACGCCCTCAGGGCGTCGAGGATAACATCACCGGCGACAGCAGATTACCGATAACGGGATAGACGCCCTACAGGCGTCAAGGACAATGTCACCAACGGCAGTAAAGCGGAACGACTTGGTCACCCACCTTTTTCGGAGCAGTCGCCCACCTTTTTCGGAGCACGTGCAACGTCTCTTACCCATAACGGCAGCCTATAATTTCGCAACCACCACGACGAAGCTTCAACTATAAGAAGATCACGAACTCATTCAGAAGCCAACAAGCAATTCTCTGCAATCATTCTCTTTATCTCTTTCTCTGTATTCTTCTCTCCGATTATCATTGTTCTCTAAGCTTAGTCTTTGTGATCAAGGCATTTACGCCTAAGTTTGTAACCACCGTTGCCGGTGATCCCGTTTATTGTATTCAATCATATTATCAATAAAGAGTTTCGATTATTTATTCATATTCCATAGTTCCCCTATATTGTGCATCAACATTTTGGCGCCGACCGTGGGGACTCCGGCAACATTATTTCCAAAGGCTTCACGTTCTCTGAGTGAGCGATTAAAACTTTACGATGGAACAGCAACCAAAAACTGTTTCTAAGCCAACCAGCTCTTCCACTGACCTTCAAAAAGTCCTAGAAGCCTTAACCTCTCAGTCTGAACAAATGAAACGTCTCGAACAATCTGCAGGAATTCAATCTGAGAGGATGAAACGTTTGGAGGAAGAAAACAATGAATTAAAGTTGCACCTAGCAGGCTTAGAGTCCAAGAAAAACAAAAGAAGGCAGAGCGGACCTGAAAGGGAGATTCGCCAAGTGCCAAACCCAAATGACCATGAACGCAATCCAAATGGCGATAAAGGTAATAAGGGTAAGAATACTAACGATAATGATATTCCTAATGATGAAACAGGTCGTGAAGACGAAGAGGGCTATGATGATTCTCAGACGTTTGATAGTCGAGAACAAGGTGAACAGCAGTCCGCTCAGAGGTCACAGGCAAAAATCCCTCAGAGTCATGCACTTGGAGGACAAAAGAAAGACGATGAGATCCTTTCTTTTGCTCTCCGGATGGAGAAGGAGGTTGCTGAGCTAAGGAGAAAGATGTACGAAATTCCAGGTGTCCAGAGGCCTCTTGATGCAGCGCGCATAGGAAGTTATTCAGAGTCGCCCTTCATAGACGACATAGCATCCGCGGACTTACCTGAGAGATTTGTTTTTCCAACTATGCCTAAATATGATGGAAAGTCGGATCCGGATCAACATTTAGCCCAATACAGGCAGATTATGCTAGCAGCAGTTCTCCCAGCCGACAAACGACATGCAGCTATGTGTCGCGGGTTCGGGATAAGCTTGATTGGCCCCGCCTTGATGTGGTGGACCAATCTCCCTCAAGGTAAAATAACTTCATTTAGTCATTTAACTGACATTTTTGTTGAACAATTTGCGAGCAGCAGAGTTATGGTCAAGACGTCAGACGACCTATATCGAATCGTCATGAGGCCAGACGAATCATATAGAGATCTTTTGAAGAGGTTCACGGCAGAGATGGTAAGTATCCCAAATTGTGATCCTAACATCGCCGTGCAGGCATTTAGAAGAGCATTGCCGCCCACATGTGGCCTCTATCAAGAGCTAGTGCTGAAACGAGTAACGACTTGGGCAGAAGTCCAATCTTACACGTGGTCCCACATCAATCTTCAAGAGGACGACGCCAGTAGAAACCATGCCATTAAAATGAATCAAGGACTGGCAACGACCAATCTCCCCGCAAACTCAACGACTGCTACAAACGCAGATAAGCCTGCTAATCAACAACAAAACAACTTGGGATCCACAGATCGCCGTTCTAAACGGCAACGAGGTAGAAATTTTCGTTTTCACCCTTACACTAACAATAATGAACAGGGCGACAAACAGAGAAGGGATCCACCCCCTCCTAGATATGAAGAATTCAACATGTCCATTGGACCAGCCGAAATGGTAAGTGCACTTGAAAAGATGGATAGGGTGAAATGGCCTAAACCTATGACGACGCCTATCAATGAGAGAGACGCCACCAGATACTGTGACTACCACAAAGACGTCGGCCATCGAACAGAAGATTGTTGGAGGTTCAGAAAAGAAATAGCCTTCCAACTTAAACACGGTAACTTGCAACACCTTCTTAAGAATAATGCTACTAACAATGCAGGCAGAGAGCAGAGGCAGAACGCCCCAGCTCAGCCCCCACAGGCCGTCAGAACGATTAATACAATCATCGGGGGGTCAGCAATAAGCGGGATGTCCTATTCCGCTGCAAAGAGGCATGCCAGATCTTTACCAAAAGAGGTAGAGTGGATTGCTAACAATGTAAGTAACGATCAGGCTGTTGAAGGTCCAATAACCTTCAACGACACTGATATTCAAAACGTCCAGCTGCACGACGACGCCCTGGTAATATCTTTACTTATTGCCAATTGTTTGACCAAAAGAATATTAGTAGATGCTGGTAGCTCCGTTAATATTATTTACCTTCAAACTGTCAAAGAGTTACAATTAGAATCCCAAATAATTAAGGCTCCAACTGTCTTGGTGTTTGGGAATGGAACGCCAGACAGGACGATTGGAGAAATTTCATTGATGACTTTTGCTGTTGGCATTAATGCTTTAGTCAAGTTTCAGGTGATGGACTGTCCATCCTCGTATAATGCTTTGTTAGGACGTCCTTGGATTCATGAGATGAGGGCAGTCCCCTCGACGTTACACCAAGCGATAAAGTTCTCTACACCTTGGGGTATCAGAGAGATCAAAGGCGATCAAAGGATGGCAAGAGAATGTTACCAAGCAGCGTTGAAAGGCTTGGAGCAATCTCCTTCGTCAGCATAGCAACTACAGGCGTTCATTCCTATGGACAGGGCGACAAAGGAAGAAGACGATAATTTAGAAAGTTTATTTTTAGATCCTGAAAATCCGGAAAAACTCTTGTCCATAGGAATGGACCTAGCTCCTGAGGTAAGAAGGGAACTAATTTCTTTTCTAACGAATAACCTGGATTGTTTTGCTTGGTCCTATGATGATATGACAGGTATAAGCCCAGACGTCATCGAGCACCAACTGAACGTCGACCCCACATTCAAGCCGGTCAGACAGAAAAGACGGAAATTTGCCCCAGAACGGAATAGAATTGTTAATGAGGAGGTTCAGAAATTATTGAAAATTGGGTCTATTAGAGAGGTAAAGTATCCAGATTGGCTTGCTAATGTTGTGGTCGTCCCAAAGAAAAATGGTAAACACCGAGTATGCATTGATTTCACCGATTTGAACAAAGCTTGTCCGAAAGATTCTTTTCCACTGCCACACATCGACAGCCTAGTAGATGCAACGTCAGGCCATGAATTGTTAAGTTTTATGGACGCCTTCTCCGGGTACAATCAAATATTGATGCATCCAAACGACCAGGAGAAGACGTCGTTTATCACAGATCGTGGAACTTATTGTTACAAGGTAATGCCTTTTGGGTTGAAAAACGCTGGTGCTACATACCAAAGATTAGTCAATCGCATGTTTGCCGCCCAGCTTGGGAAGACGATGGAAGTTTACATAGACGACATGTTAGTCAAGTCCTTGAAAGCGGAAGATCATATTGACCATTTGCAGCAGACGTTTGATCTTTTGAGAAGGTATAACATGAAACTCAATCCCGAAAAATGCACTTTCGGGGTGCAGTCTGGCAAGTTTTTAGGGTACTTGGTGTCCAAGAGAGGAATCGAAGCGAACCCATCACAAATCAAAGCTGTGTTGGACATCCCGTCGCCCAGGTGTGTGAAGGACGTCCAGCGCTTGACGGGCAAGATAGCTGCTCTGACCAGATTTATATCTAAGTCCTCTGAAAAATGCCAACCATTCTTCGATATATTGAAGAAGAATAAGGAGTTTGTATGGAATGACGCCGCTGAAAAGGCGCTTCAAGATTTGAAAGAATATCTCACGAGCCCCCCTTTGCTTTCTAAGCCAAGTCCAGGTGAAACCTTATATTTATACTTGTCTGTTGCCTCTAATGCTGTGAGTTCAGTGCTTGTTAGGGAAGAAGATAGGCGATTAGCAGAGCTTTGCTAGATACGGAGACGCGATATTCAATGATGGAAAAACTTGCTTTGGCTCTAGTAGCGTCTTCCAAGAAGTTGAGGCCGTATTTTCAGTGCCACCCAATTGTGGTCGTCACGACCTACCCTTTGCGGAGCGTCCTCCACAAGCCTGACTTGTCTGGAAGATTGGTGAAATGGGCAATTGAGCTGAGCGAATTTGATATCTCTTATGCCCCAAGAACAGCTATCAAATCACAAATCCTAGCCGACTTTTTGGCAGAATTTAGCCCCAACCTCCAGGTAACAGCTAATAATGAATCTTTTTCTGTTAAGAAACAGGTGAACTTGTCGCCCTGGACCCTTCATGTAGATGGATCTTCCAATGTGAAAGGAAGTAGACTAGGTATCGCACTTGAAACCCCCGACGGTGAACAAATTGTCCAGGCGATAAGATGTGGCTTCAAGGCAACGAATAATGAAGCTGAATATGAAGCCCTCATAGCTGGACTTAAGCTAGCATCAGAGTTGGGCGCAAAAGTTCTGGAAGTGAAAAGTGATTCGCAGTTAGTTTCGAAACAAATCAATGGTTCTTATCAGGCAAAAGACCAAAGAATGAAGAAATATCTGGATGCAGTGTATGATTTGACCACGCGGTTTGAAGCCATGAAGATCACCCAAATAGGCAGGGAAGACAACCGGAAGGCCGACGCCCTTGCCAACATTGGATCCTCCATAGAAGTTGTGGAGACAAAACAAATCCCACTGTTTTATCTGAAAACACCGGCGATCGAGGTAAATAACCGAATTGTATTGAATAACAGTTTGACATGGGACTGGCGATCCCCTTTGCTTTCATATCTGTTGCAGGGTAAATTGCCTTCTGATAAGAATGAAGCGCGGCGAATAGTTGTTAGAGCTGCCAGATTCACTACCATAGACGACGATCTTTATAGACGCACTTTTACTGGTGGACCTTTGTTAAGATGTGTCTCCCCATCAGAGGCAACATATGTGTTGAGAGAAATTCATGAAGGTGATTGTGGTGATCATAGTGGAAGTCGTTCACTTATAAGAAAGGTAACTAGAGCAGGATACTTTTGGCCGACCTTACAAAAAGATGCAGTGAGCATGGTGACTAAGTGCGAGCGATGTCAGAAATTTTGCACAGTAGCAAGACAGCCCCCAGAACAACTTCATGTAATAGTGCCATCATGGCCCTTTCTCAAATGGGGAATGGATATCGTTGGTAAGTTTACTCCAGCACCTGGACGTCTAGTGTTTCTATTGGTCGCCACGGACTATTTTACCAAGTGGGTAGAAGCTGTCGCCTTGAGCCAGGTACAAGAACCCCAGGTGATTGATTTTGTTTGGAAAAGCATAGTATGTAGATTTGGCTTGCCCCAGGAAATTGTATGTGATAATGGATCTCAATTTATTGGAAGACAATTTAGAAAATTTTGTGATAAATGGCATATTAAGCTTAAGTTTTCCACCCCTAGGAATCCTCAATATAATGGGCAGGCTGAAGCCAGTAATAAGACTATAGTTACATCTTTAAAAAAGAGGTTAGATAAGGCCAAAGGTAGGTGGGCTGAGGAGTTGCCCGCCGTCCTATGGGCGTATCGGACGACGTCAAGGACGTCAACTGGTGAAACGCCTTTCTCTTTAGTTTATGGATCTGAAGCAATGATACCTGTAGAAGCGGGAATCCCCTCCATAAGGAGACAATGGACTAGAGAAAAATCTAACAATGAACATTTAGCCCAAGATTTAGACTTGCTAGATGAACGTAGGGAACAAGCTCTTGTTAGAATTGCCGCCTATCAACAAAGGGCGACAAAATTTTGGAACAAAGGTGTTAAGGAGCGCCATTTCCAAGTAGGAGATTGGGTTCTTCGAAAAATCTTTCCTAATACACCCGAGCATAAAGATGGAAAGTTAAATGCTTCATATGAGGGCCCTTATAAGGTGGTCGAAATCACTGGTCCCGGTGCTTATAAGTTGATTGACGTTCATGGTAAAGACGTCCCAAGGAGTTGGAACGCCATCCATCTCAAGAGGTATTATTTCTAAGTTATTTGATCATTTGATTTAAAGAACGATGATACTGACACGATTATTCGAGAAAGAATGCAAATGATGAGAAACGCCTGTAGGCGGCGAGCCCAATTAGAAGACCTAGTGTCTGATGATATGTTTAGCTGTGGTCGTAATAATCTGATGCAACTTAACCCTATTTTTTGAGTTGTTTTGTTGTGAGATATCATTTCCCAGATAATATGATGAATTGAATTCAAAAGAACTCGATGATAAGATGACGCCAAAATGACATGATGACATGACGCCCTAGGAGGCTGATAAGAAGTTGATTTGAAAAAGGTATATATTACCTGAATTATTTTGAGTGATTCTTATTCGATTGATTGATGGACGACGTTAGACTAATGTTTGATAATCCCTTGGCAGGGCCGCTAACGTTTGATTAAGGTACGAGTGACCACGTTTTGAATTGATATTTGATGAGTATAATTTAAGAGATTCCTTTATTAATGGATGGATTTTTGCCTTTCTTGATAGGTTATTACTTACACCCGTTGGAGGTGTGGGTGTTTAACGGAGGAAATAATAAATAATTAATGTTATGACGAGAAATAAATAAAGTAAAGTGATGCGAAGAGTACTAAGTGTGAAGACAAGATTTGCATTGTGTTAAAGGAACAGTACAAGTTATACATAATGAAAATAAAGAAAGTTTCTAGAAGTGGAAGATTTAGGCGTCGCCGCCGCCTTGCTCCTTGCTGGTTTGATTGTCGTCGCCGCCACCATGCTCTTTGCCAGATTGGTTGCCGCCGCCTTGATTGCCCTCGCCTTGGTTGACGCCCTGAGCCCTCATTTCATTGATCGTTAGATTGTCCTCATGAGAATGACTGGACTCGGATTCTTCCTCAGGGAAAAGCTGATAATAATCGTCAATGACATCATCAGGCTTCCAGTTTACATGCCAGCCGCTCTTGTATTCCTTCATGAGCTCCATCCGAGCGCGGGCATCAACTTCCAAGATATGAGTCTCATAATTCTCAGTCATTTGACGCATATCTTTTTCCTGCTGGTGATAGGCAGCTTCCCATTTATCCCTGGCCGACTGGAGAGCCTTGATCTCTTCATCTTTGGCAGACGACTCAGCACGAGACTCATTGACGTACTCCTTCAGTTTTTCGACGTCATTATGATGATCAGCTTTCAGCTTCTTAATGAAAGCCTTCAATTCTTCTTGCTTTCTGTCAGATTGATTCATCAGATCTTCCACCCTCCTTCTGTCTTCATTAGCTTGTTTTTTAAATTGGAGGGCGGACTTCAAGTCAGCCAAAATTTTTTCTTTATCGGCCATGGCAGCGTCCCTCTGGGCGACGAGCGTCGCCTTATCATCTTCGTTCTCCTCAGCATGGTGGAGAAGGACTTGTAGGGACTGAGAATATAAGGGACGGGAATAGTTAGAGACGTCTAGTGTTAAAAAGACAGAATAGACTTAATGATAGGTTAAGTGATGATACCTTCTTTTGGTGGCGAACAGCCTTCCTGAAAGCCTCTTTCCTCCCAAGAGATTCTAGGGCGGCCTTGTCGTACTCGAATTCCAGTTTACTTAATTCAGAGTAGACGTCGTCCCATCCTTCTTTATTTCTGACAGATGAGTTGGGAGGAAAAGATAGAGTGACTTCGCCAGTGTCTTCTTTGTCGCCCTTGACCTTGGCAGATTTTGAGGACTTAGAAGCCCTAGATTTCTTGGTGACAGGCTCTTTGGCAGGCACCTCTGCAGGCCTCTTTCCCAGAGAGACGATTTCCTTGTTCGTAGGAGATACAGGCTTCTTATTTTTTGGTTGAGGAGAGGGAGCTGTAACGGATTCAGGATTTGGGGGAGGGGCGCCATGGGGGTCGTGTCCTTCTTTTCTTGCCTCGGCGTCATATTCCCCCCTCTTGGCCTTGAGTTTCTCCAGCCGCTGAGCCTTGGCTCTAAGAAGAGCTTCTTTGTTTATTTTTTGCTCAGAAGCCTTGGGGATCATCTTCTTTCCTGATTAACAGAAAGAAGAAAGAATAAGATGACTAAGGTGAAAACACCTGAATTAAACAAATAGAGTATAGGCGTCAGGAGACTTACTTTCCATCATGACTTTGAAATTCCGCTGGTTTGCTGGAATTTGGAGGATTTGCTTGATTTTCTTTTTGGTGTCGCTATTGGAGCGCGGAGAGATCCTCAACTCGTACGCACCTGCAAAATAATTGAGATATTATAAATCAGATGACAAATGCAATGAGAAAAATATTATTGAGACGACGACTTACTTAAGCGATGCCACATTGGAGATACATAATCCTCCTGGGCGACGGATTGGAAAGGCACCATTATAAAGCGTGCATCTCATTGACGATCATTGGGCAATGACTCATACGTCCAAGTTGGTAGCCCTTCCTTGGCTTGGATGAAAGAGTAGACGCCCATCCTAATTTCTTGAAGTTTATAGGAGCCGAATAGATCAAACATATCTAAGTCGACTCCTATTTCATGATACATTAACTCAGCCATAGCGATGAGACGCCAGGCGTGAGGAGAAAGTTGAGAGGGAGAGATTTCGTAAAAAACACATAGATCTAGAGCTATGTTTGGAAGAGGAAAGGGGTTGACATAGCGGAAACTTTCAAAACTCAAAGAAATGGTGTCGCTAGACCAAGAATCAAGAGCTTCCCCGACTTCAGGCAACCTAAAGGGTACTCTAGGGTCAAAATAATAGAGTGATGGCATTTTCAAGATTTCTAAGACCCTAAGATGAGTTTCTTTGACGTCATTAAGGATGTTGGCCCTAGACGTCGGTAAGCCCCCAGTTTTGCAAGCATATGGGGCGTTTATGATTTGGGGGTTAGATTTCCTCCCAGAACTAGTTGAGGGCGATGAACCAGCATCAACCCATTCTTGATATCGACTGTCATAAATCTTTAAATATTTACCAGATGAAGCAGATTTTTTACTACGCAATGGTTTTTTCCCTTTGGAGGGATCTATAAAGGGAATGATATCTAAGCGATTGCTATTTGAAACTTCTGTCTCTTCTAAATCTATTACATTGTCTGGGTTCCTAGAAGACGAAGAGGCGCTAGAATGGGAATTTTCGCTAATATAAACTTGTTCAGAAGCAGTTTCTTCAGAATCAGAAGGCGATGTCATAACTACGAATTTACTCATGATAATAGTAAAAAGGTAAGATATTTGGTAAGGAGATACCTTCGTAGAAAGGAGGATGACCCGTTGATGTAAGCAAATGAACAAAGTTTTGATTTTTCAAAGTGTCGGAGGAATGGAGAAGAAGAACGTCTGCGAAGAGAAATGGGAAAATGAACAGTCGAAATGGAGTATATGTGAACTGCTTGACGACGTTAAGTTACGGTGTTACTTTAGTGGAACGATCCAGAACATTGATTTAAGTGGGAAAATATAAGTGAAGATCTGGGCCGTTGGACGTGGGATAACCGCTACTTCCCAATACTTGATGACATCAGCATTGAGAAGTGGGGGACTAATGTTATACACCGTTACACCTTAATGGGCTTGGGCCTTGACAGAGGCCCAATAAAGAGATAGACGCCCTCAGGGCGTCGAGGATAACATCACCGGCGACAGCAGATTACCGATAACGGGATAGACGCCCTACAGGCGTCAAGGACAATGTCACCAACGGCAGTAAAGCGGAACGACTTGGTCACCCACCTTTTTTGGAGCAGTCGCCCACCTTTTTCGGAGCACGTGCAACGTCTCTTACCCATAACGGCCGCCTATAATTTCGCAACCACCAGGACGAAGCTTCAACTATAAGAAGATCACGAACTCATTCAGAAGCCAACAAGCAATTCTCTGCAATCATTCTCTTTATCTCTTTCTCTGTATTCTTCTCTCCGATTATCATTGTACTCTAAGCTTAGTCTTTGTGATCAAGGCATTTACGCCTAAGTTTGTAACCACCGTTGCCGGTGATCCCGTTTATTGTATTCAATCATATTATCAATAAAGAGTTTCGATTATTTATTCATATTCCATAGTTCCCCTATATTGTGCATCAACAGTTCCATTCCTACGCTATTTCCCCATTTCTTCAACATATCAATGCTTTATCTATATCAATGTCATATTAAGAGTCTTCATTTTTCTATTTCCACTTCAAACTTGCAAGCTTTCCATTTTTCTCTTCGTTCTTCTTCCCACCTATGCATGCATTTTGTGCTTCATCTTTTTATTTTTGCTCTCCCATAAATCTTTTTGGTCTAACCCATCTCCTTAAATTTAATTTTCACATTTTCAAGTTCAATGGGTATTTTGTTTTCTGAAAATCTTTTAGGCTCTGTTTGGTTGGGGGTTTTGGAGTGGAGGTGAGGGGAGGTGAGGGATGAAAGGTAAGATACCCTGTTTGGTTCAAAAAAGTGGAGGGGAGGGGAAGTAAAAAATTTTGTCTTTATCTGGCCCCTTGCTCTCTCTCTCCTCACACCCAAAAGTGGGGTTTTTTGGAGGGGAGAGAAAGTGGGTGTCTACTTTTAACTTATTTGCCCATATCATATTTCACTAATACCAAATTTACCCCCAACAATTAACACCCTTTATCCTATCAAATCTGGTCCAGGGAAGAAAATCAGCACGAAGAAAATCAGCACTAGAGCTTTCTTCCTCCTCCTTTGCGTTCAGTCCACCTCGTGCTGCCCTCTGTGCGTGAACTCCCGTGCCCAGTTTTTTCGTTTGTGCTCTGCTCGTGTTCGCCTCCCCTCTTGCGTGAATGTGTACCTTCCAAAGAAAGACAAAAAGTGCCGCCACATTATTCCTATTTCAGCTTGTAATTTCCTTTTTCCTTTTTCAATCTCTTGGCTGCGTGTGATTCTCATGCATGTCTAGGTCTTTCTTTCCTTTTCAGCTTGCACTTGGCCTCTTGGGCCTCCACATGAATGTGCTTGTGTCAATTATGCTTAAAGCTCAAAATTGTGTGCATTCTATTTCTTTCCTTAATTTATTCCTTCTTTGTCTTCTTTCTTTATTTGGAATCTGAACATGATAAGCACTTGCAAATCAATAATATTTATTTAACATGGTGTGTTGTAGATTTTTGGTAGAATAATAAAAAGGTATATTATAAAATAAGATTATAAAAGTGAGGGGTATAATTGTCAACTAATAAATTACCCCCTCCCCTTCCCTTCTAAAACTAAATAAGAAATTGATATCTCCTCCCCTCACTTCCCTTTAATGAACCTCCTCTCCCCTCCCCTCACCTCCCTTTAATGAACCTCCCCTCCCCTCCCCTCATTTGAACCAAACATAGCCTTAAATAATGAGGGTTTAGGTAAAACAGTGATGAAATTTTCAGCTCCAGATAAAGAGTCTTTTCTGGGATTTGGTTTAATCTTTTGTTTCATAACTTGTCATCGTATCTTTTTCTTTAGGAAAAACCAAAGAGAAGGGGGAAATGAGCTGAATCTTTTTTTTTTTTGGGTATGAACCTAAACCATGTAAAACAGTTGAAGTAGTGCCATGACTGGTTAAAGTTCATATTTACCCTTAAGTATGCACAGAAGATCATATCGCTGTCCGTGAAGTAATTTTTTTTTTTGCCCAAATTTGTCTTGGGAGTGTGCACAAATGATTATATTTGCCCTTAAAGTATACATGAAGGGTCATATGTACCCCGGGAGTTTGTGTGAAGGGTCATATTTACCCTTAAAGTCTGCACGAAAGATCATGTTTGGCCATTAATATTTTAAGGGCAAAAGTGCTGATCTAATAATTAACTCTTTCAGTTTGGGCAAAACTAATAAATGACTATTTCGCTGTGCATAAATAATATTTAACTTTGTGACCCGGTGCAAAAATGATAAAACCGGTTCTGAATGTTAATTTGTAGTTATGTGAGACCTTTCTGATATTATTTTGAAAGTGAAAAATACATTTTTCCCCTCCCAATTAAAACATTGCTGATACTAGTTAGCATAGGAATATGAAAGGGGGAAGAAAGAAGGGTTAAGTTTTAATTGTGAGAGGGTAAAATTGTATTTTTACTTTAGAAAATAATATCAGAAAGGTTCCACAAAACAACAAATTAACATTTAGTACCGGTTTTATTATTTTTGCACCGGGTCACAAAGTTGGTTATTATTTATGCACCGCAAAACAGTCATTTATTATTTTTGCCCAAAGTGAAATAGTTAATTATTAGATTAGTTCTTTTGCCCATATTTTAATTCTAAAGGGAGAATATGATCTTTCGGCATACTTAAGGGGCAGATATGGGCTAAACAATACTTTAGGGGCATATATGGGTCAAACAATACTGTAGGGGCAAATTTGATCCTCTGTACATACTTCAGGGGTAAATATATATGACCCTTAACCAAAAGAACATGTGTTAAATTGTGAGACCGTTGGATCGAAAAACTTGGTTAGGATTTGTTAGAATTATCTTTTTATTATTTTAGCAGAATCTAAGTCATAATTATGGATTATAAGAATAAGGAAATGATATGATTTGATTAGGAGAATAAATCAGGGTAGAATCTTTTTTATTTTATGTATCATGCTGTGAGAATATTGTATATTTATTGTGAATATTTTCTGTTATTAGGTGTTTTATTAGTGTTTATTAGTATTTATTGTCTTGTCTACTATTCTAAGCTATATATGTAGCTTCTCCTTGTACACATTTCATCATCAATGAGAAATACAATGTTCTTTCTCTATTTTCTGTCCATTATCCACATGGTATCAGAGCTTAGTCTTAAAAACTTCAAAAATTAGGGTTTGAAAGCATGAGTGGAATGAAACTCCTTCTTCAAAGGATAGGGGTGATTCTGTGCGCGATGATCGAAGCTCCGTTAGCTCTCACCGCCAGCCCCATCGGAAAGAGGAGGGTCCGATCGGCCAAACCCCAGGTTTCCGCCGCGAAAGGCGGCGCGCGTGGGTCCCACGCGCCGCAGCAGTGTTCGCCGGCAGACGCGCCCTACCGGCGCGTGGAGGCGCGTGAAACGGCGGTTTCGGCGGCGAGTTCCACCGCTGCGCTCGTCGTTTCATTTCCGGCCATATTCCGGTCTCAGATGTTGGATCCGAGGTCGGGTGTTCAATTTCCCAGATGGAGCAGTGTTGTTTGGGCATTGTTTGTTCATGTGGTTGGTTACCTTTGAAGGTTGTGGGTTGCCTTTCAATGTCACTAAAATGATGTGTAGAGGCATTGAGACATGTTTTCTGTTAGCTACAGAATTGGGTATGCGACTTCTCAAACATATTGTTGCTGCCTGGATGTTGTGGTTCTTGTTTTGTACCTATCTCAGAGGCTTATGTGTATTTGGAGTTTCATTAATGGTGAAGATAATGACTTCAAGCCTTTTAGTCAATGCTGCCGTTTATTTCCTAAGAGTGGTAGTAAGGAAGGCGACTCATTCATCAACTGAAACTGTTGCTATGGAGACAATATCCTTAACGTTTGTAGCAAAGCGTGGTAACTTTCTCCAAGCCCTAAAAACCTCACAGGATCGACAGGTGTGGATTGTTGATTCTGGAGCCTCTGATCACATGACCGACAATCACAAATTGTTCACCACTTACATCCCATGTGCTGGCAACATGAAAGTGAAAATTGCTGATGGCTCACTCGCTTCTATTGCTGGGAAAGGGAGTATTAAAATTTCAGAGAGTATCACTCTGGAATCTGTTTTACATGTGCCTAAATTAGCGTGCAGCTTACTATCTGTTAGTCAGTTGACAAAGCAATCAAATTGCTGTGCTAATTTTTTGCCTACTCATTGTGTCTTTCAGGATCTATCATCGGGGATGGTGTTTGGTCACGCTAAGGAATGCGAAGGACTTTACTTCCTTGACGACGGCTGAGTGAGTCACCCACCTATCACAAGGGTATGTAACACAATCTCTAAAAATGAAGATACTATGTTGTGGCACAAGAGAATGGGTCACCCTAATTTCCATTATTTATCCCGTATGTTTCCAACTATTTGTCCACCATCAAACCTTGATATGAAATGTGAAGTCTGTGAATTTGCCAAACACCACCGATCATCATATCCTAGAGCTCCATATATTCCTACCAAGCCATTTACTACCATTCATAGTGATTTATGGGGACCTTCCCGCAACCCAAACCGTACCAAAGCAAGGGGGTTTATTACATTCATAGATGATCATACTCGTGTTTGTTGGGTTTATTTGTTAAAGGATAAGTCTGAGGCACCAAATGCTTTCATGAATTTCTATGCTATGATTAAGAATCAATTTAATGCAAGTATCAAAGTTTTACCTTCTGACAATGGTACTGAGTATTTTAACCGGACTTTGAGTGATTTTCTGCAAACTCATGGTATTATCCATAGAAGTTCATGTGTTCATACCCCTCAACAAAATGAGATTGCTGAAAGGAAAAATAGACACATCTTGGAAGTCACTAGGGCTCTTATGATCACTTCTAATGTACCAAAGTTTTATTGGGGAGATGCCATTTTAACTGCTACTCACCTCATCAACCGAATGCCCAATAAGGTGATATCTTTTGAAACTCCACTAAAAATGTTACAAAGTGTCTTTCCTACCACTCACCTTGAATCAAATCTTACATTTCGTGTCTTTGGGTGTACTATCTTTGTTCATGCTCATCCAAATAACAAATTTGATCCTCGTGCAGTGAAATGTATTTTTCTTGGATATTCTCCAACTCAAAAAGGGTACAAATGTTTTGATCCCGTCTCTAAACACCTATTTGTAAGCTTTGATGTTACTTTTCATGAAGATACTCCTTTATATCCCAAATCTTCAATTCAGGGGGAGAGAACGAGTGAATCTCAGACTTGGGTGCCTGAACCTATACAAGAATATAACACCCTTGAGCAATGGATAACTCTACCACAGATAGAGTCATCACCTTCACCTTTACCACAAACAGAGTCATTACCTCCACCTATACCACAGACAGAGCCATCACCTCCACCACGAGTCGAACCTCCCTTAACCCAACCATCTCTTGTGCCAATCACAAATGAAAACTTGAATACGGGGAACAAAGATATGATGGTGTACTCACGAAGGCAAAAGTCTAAGGGAGGGAGGAAACTTGCATCTGAAGCACCCAAGCAATCAGAACCAGTGATAGCTCTTGAAGAACCAAAGGATGCTGAAGTGGTGGTGGCCCCTGAGGAGATTAATCTAAAGGTACATCAGGAAATTCCTGTTAATATTAATGAATATAATGACCTTGATCTGCCTATTGCTCACAGGAAACAGTCTCGATCATGCACTTTACATCCAATTCAGAAGTATATGTCCTATAATGCCCTTTCCTCTAGCTATCGGGCATTTGTTACCAGTCTGGATCGAGTGCAGATTCCTAAGAACATTCAGGAGGCACTGGAGATACCTGAATGGAGAGCTGCAGTAATGGAGGAGATGAGAGCTCTAGAAAAGAATGGAACATAGGCTCTTGTTGAAAGGCCAAGAGGCAAGAAGCTTGTTAGTTGCAAATGGGTATTTACACCCAAGTATATGGCTGATGGTACTCTTGACAAGTTGAAAGCACGACTTGTGGCGAGAGGTTTTACTCAGACTTATGGTCTAGATTATCAGGAGACTTTTGCACCGGTAGCAAAATTGAACACTATTCGTGTCTTATTGTCTGTAGCAGCTAATCTGGAATGGCCATTGCATCAACTGGATATTAAGAATGCTTTTCTGAAAGGTGAACTCAAAGAAGAGGTTTACATGACTCTTCCTCCTGGTTTTGAAAAGGGAAAGAGTGATAAGGTATGTAAGTTGAAGAAATCTCTCTATGGCCTTAAACAGTCTCCCAGGGCTTGGTTTGACAGGTTTTCGAAGGTTCTTAAGTCTGAAGGCTATAAACAATCTTTGTCAGATCATACTATGTTTGTCAGAACAGAGGGCAAGAGAAGATGCATCCTCATTGTGTATGTTGATGATATCATCCTTACAGGAGATCATATTGATGAAATGTCAAGAATAAAGCTTGCACTTGGCAAGGAATTCGAAGTAAAGGATCTGGGAGATTTGAAATACTTTCTTGGAATGGAAGTTGCAAGGTTAAAGAAAGGGATCTATGTGTCTCAAAGAAAGTACATTGTGGATCTTCTTGAGGAGACGGGCATGTTAGGGTGTAGTCCTGAACCAACTCCTATCATACCTCCTAAGAAAAAGAAGAAGAAGCCTAGAGAAGAGGGGGAGTCAGAAGAGAATGATCTTGATGATGATATTGAAGAAGAAAAAGAAGATAAAGAGCAAGAAGAACCAGTAGATAAAGAAAGATATCAGAGACTTGTTGGTAAGTTAATCTACCTTTCCCATACAAGACCTGATATAGCGTTTGCAGTCAGCGTTGCTAGTCAATACATGAGTGATCCAAGAAAAAAACATATGGATGCTGCCTACAGGATTTTGAAGAACTATTGAAGTTTATACAGATGCAAGCTGGGGAGGAATACATCCTGACCAAAGATCTACCTCTGGTTATTGCTCTTTTGTATGGGGTAATCTAGTAACTTGGAAAAGTCAAAAACAAAGAGTTGTGTCCAAAAGCAGTGCTGAAGCTGAATTACGGGCATTGGCTCAAGGAATAATGGAGGAGTTGTGGCTGAAACGTGTCCTTTGTGAGATACATGTCGAGGTGAAATTGCCACTCAAGCTCTATTGTGACAATAAGGCAGCTATAAGCATGGCCTTAAATCCTGTTCAGCATGAAAGATCAAAGCATGTTGAGATAGATAGACATTTCATCAGAGAAAAGGTGGAAGAAGGAACTATATGTTTGACCTTTCTACCGACACATCTTCAAGCTGCAGATGTACTGACAAAGGCTTTGCTTAAACCCGCATTTGAGAGTTGTATAAGCAAGTTGGACATGATTAACATCTACGATCCAACTTGAGGGGGAGTGTGAGAATATTGTATATTTATTGTGAATATTTTCTGTTATTAGGTGTTTTATTAGTGTTTATTAGTATTTATTGTCTTGTCTACTATTCTAAGCTATATATGTAGCTTCTCCTTGTACACATTTCATCATCAATGAGAAATACAATGTTCTTTCTCTATTTTCTGTCCATTATCCACACATGCAAATCCCTGTAATGATAAATTTGGGGTCTCTTGTACTATATAATGGGAGCTAATAGTAAGAGAAATATATCAGTCTTTTACCCATTCTCCTTTGTTCCCACAGGATTGAATAAATGCACTTAATACAGTCAATGAGTGCCTGCAGAGAATCCATATCTAGTGTTTCAGACTCATGTCTGATGGTTATAAAGGCCATGTAACTTTCAAAATGGTATGCATTTGGGAGAACTGGAGACTATAACTTTCTATGCATAGTTTGTAAACATTATCCAAACAGATGGATAAATATTTTAAAAACAACAGAATAACAACTCATCAGACTAGGAATTATAGTTGTGTGAGTTAGAGCCCAAAATGTACACATGTTAGCGATATGTTTCCAGATGGAAATTGTGGAAATATCTTGTAATCATTATATTATTCTCTGTATTATTAGGTTTTATTAGTCATTAGTAACTTGTCTCCTCTCTTAGCCTATATAAACACACTTGTATATTGTTTATCATATCAATGAGAATATCATCTTTCTCTCATATCTGATCTCTCAAAGTCCACATGGTATCAGAGCAGGTGCTCAAAAATTTGTCAAATTAGTCATTAAGGTTTCATAACCATGGAACTTTCCCTTCAATATATAGGGCTGAAACTATACGCGATGATTGAAGCCGTTTTGGATCTCACCGCCAGGCCCATCGGAGAGAGGGAGGTTCGCGCGGCCAAACCCTTCAGTTTCGCAGCCTCCGGCGGCGAGCGTGAGCCTTACGCGCCGTCGCACCGTCCGGCTGCAGAGCGCGTGTGGCGGCTCTTGACGGCGCGTGCATCGTCCGTTTTCCAGGCGGTTTCGTCCGCCATGTTTGCCGCCTCAGTCCCAGCAAGGATCTGGCCTCATATTGCAGATCCGAAGTCAGGCGCATCATTTTCCAGATCGGGTTGTGTTTTCCAGAATGGGACTCTTGCTGTCCATATGCTATGGTTCTTGATTTGTACCTATCTTGGAGGTTCATTTGCAGTTGGGATTTCGGTAGCGATGAAGATAGTGGTCTCAAACCTTTTAGTCAATGCTACCACGCATTTCCTAAGATTGGTAGTAAGGAAGGCGACTCATTCATCGACTGAAAAATCTGTTGCAATGGAGACTTTATCCTTAACGTTTGTAGCGAAACGTGGTAACTTTCTCCAAGCCCTAAAAACTTCCTCAAGGGATCGACAGTTGTGGATTGTTGATTCTGGAGCCTCTGATCACATGACCGACAATCACAAATTGTTCACTACTTACATCCCATGTGCTGGCAACATGAAAGTGAAAATTGCTGATGGCTCACTCGCTTCTATTGCTGGGAAAGGGAGTATTAAAATTTCAGAGAGTATCACTCTAGAATCTGTTCTACATGTGCCAAAATTGGCATGCAGCTTAAAATCTGTTAGTCAGTTGACAAAGCAATCGAATTGTTCTATTAATTTTTTGCCCACTCATTGTGTCTTTCAGGATCTATCATCGGGGATGGTGTTTGGTCATACTAAAGAATGTGAGGGACTTTACTTCCTTGACGACGTCAGAGTGAGTCACCAACCTATCACAAAGGTATGTAACACAATCTCTAAAAATGAAGATACTATGTTGTGGCACAAGAGAATGGGTCACCCTAATTTCCAATATTTATCCCGTATGTTTCCAACTATTTGCCCACCATCAAATCATGATATGAAATGTGAAGTCTGTGAATTGGCCAAACACCACCGATCATCATACCCTAGAACTCCATATATTCCTACCAATCCATTTACGACCATTCATAGTGATTTATGGGGACCTTCCCGCAACCCAAACCATACTAAAGCAAGGGGGTTTATTACATTTATAGATGATCACACTCATGTTTGTTGGGTTTATCTGTTAAAGGACAAGTCTGAGGCACCAAATGCTTTCATGAGTTTCTATGCTATGATTAAAAATCAGTTTAATATTCAATTTGATCCTCCAAATAACAAATTTGATCCTCATCCAAATAAATTGAATTAAATATTCAATTTCGTGTCTTTGGTTGTACTGCCTTTGTTCATGCTCATCCAAATAACAAATTTGATCCTCGTGCAGTGAAATGTATTTTTCTTGGGTATTCTCCAAATCAAAAAGGGTACAAATGTTTTGATCCTGTCTCTAAACACCTATTTGTAAGCTTTGATGTTACTTTTCATGAAGATACTCCTTTCTATCACAAATCTTCAATTCAGGGGGAGAGAACGAGTGAATCTCAGATTTGGGTGCCTGAACCTATACAAGAATATAACACCCTTGAACAATGGATAGCCATACCACAGATTGGTGTACTCACGAAGGCAAAAGTCTAAGGAAGTGAGGAAACTTGCATCTAAAGTACCCAGGCAATCAGAACCAGTGATAGCTCCTGAAGAACCAAAGGATGCTGATGATGTGGTGGTTCCTGAGGAGATTGAGGTACATCAGGAAATTCCTGTTAATATTAATGAATATAATGACCTTGATCTGCCTATTGCTCACAGGAAGCAGCCTCGATCATGTACTTTACATCCAATTCAGAAGTATATGTCCTATAATGCCCTGTCCTCTAGCTATCAGGCATTTGTCACCAGTCTGGATCGAGTGCAGATTCCTAAAAATATTCAGGAGGCACTTGAGATACCTGAATGGAGGGCTGCAGTTATGGAGGAGATGAGGGCTCTTGAGAAGAATGGAACGTGGGATGCTGTTGAAAGACCAAGAGGCAAGAAACTTGTCAGTTGCAAATGGGTTTTTACCCCTAAGTATATGGCTGATGGTACCCTTAACAAGCTGAAAGCACGACTTGTGGCAAGAGGTTTTACTCAGACGTATGGTTTAGACTACCAAGAAACATTTGCACCGGTGGCAAAATTGAACACTATCCGTGTCTTATTGTCTGTAACAGCTAACCTTGATTGGCCATTGCATCAGTTGGATATTAAGAATGCTTTTCTGAACGGAGAACTTAAAGAAGAAGTTTACATGACTCTTCCTCCTGGCTTTGAGAAAGGAAAGAGTAATAAGGTATGTAAGTTGAAGAAATCTCTTTATGACCTTAAACAATCTCCTAGAGCTTGGTTTGACAGGTTTTCAAAGGTCTTGAAATCGGAAGGCTTTAAGCAAGGATTGTCAGATCATACAATGTTTGTCAAAACAGAGGGAAGAAGAAGGTGCATCCTTATTGTGTAAGTTGATGATATTATCCTTACAGGTGATCATGTTGATGAAATAGCAAGGATAAAGGTTGCCCTTGGTAAGGAATTTGAAGTCAAGGATCTAGGGGATTTGAAATACTTTCTGGGAATGGAAGTTGCAAGGTCGAAAAAGGGAATCTATGTGTCTCAAATGAAGTATATAGTGGATCTTCTTGAAGAGACAGGCATGTTGGGGTGTAGTCCTGAACTGACTCCTATCATATCTCCTAAGAAAAAGAAGAAGAAGCCTGGAAAGGAGGAGGAGTTAGAAGAAGATGATCCTGATGATGATACTGAAGCTGAAGAGGAAGATAAAGAGCAAGAAGAACCGGCTGATAAAGAACGATATCAAAGACTGGTTGGCAAGCTAATATACCTCTCTCACACAAGACCTGACATAGCATTTGCAGTAAGTGTTGCTAGTCAATACATGAGTGATCCAAGGAAGAAGCATATGGATGCTGCGTACAGGATTTTGAGATACCTAAAAGGTACTCCAGGGAAGGGGTTGTTCTTCCGGAGACAAGAAAGAAGAACGATTGAAGTTTATACTGATGCCAGTTGGGGAGGAACACATCCTGACCGAAGATCTACCTCTGGTTATTGCTCCTTTGTATGGGGGAATTTGGTAACTTGGAAGAGTTAGAAACAAAGAGTTGTATCCAAAAGTAGTGCTGAAGCTGAATTAAGGGCATTGGCTCAAGGAATAATGGAGGAATTGTGGCTTAAACGTGTACTCTCTGAGATACATGTCAAAGTGGAATTGCCACTCAAACTCTATTGTGACAATAAGGCAGCTATAAGCATGGCCTTGAATCCTGTTCAGCATGAAAGATCAAAACACGTGGAGATAGACAGACATTTCATCAGAGAAAAGGTTGAAGAAGGTATCATATGTTTGACCTATCTACCAACAAATCTTCAAGCTGCAGATGTGTTGACAAAGGCATTGCTCAAGCCTGCATTTGAGAGTTGTATAAGCAAGTTGGACATGATCAGCATATATGATCCAACTTGAGAGGGAGTGTGAAAATATCTTGTAATCATTATATTATTCTCTTGTAATCACTATATTATTCTCTGTATTATTAGGTTTTATTAGTCATTAGTAGCTTGTCTCCTCTCTTAGCCTATATAAACACACTTGTATATTGTTTATCATATCAATGAGAATATCATCTTTCTCTCATATCTGATCTCTCAAAGTCCATAGAAATCTCTGCAAATGGGCTTATTTTATAAGCAACAACCTTTGATATAAAGTACAACATATGCTTGCAACTATTTTGGGCTCAATAGTGCTGCATATTCCCAAGTTTTTCATAAAATTCGTGCAGTTTAACTTCTACACCTCTTGAAGTTTTGTTTTGGGCTGAGAAGTGCTACATCTAAGTTAACTTTGGCATGCAGGAATTTTTCTTGAGGTTCTTGTCAGTTTTCAGTTGAAAAATTGATGACTCTAATCTTGCTTACTTGCATGCCTTTCATGGACATGATTGCTTCACATCATCTAATGATACAATTCTTTAGCTGTTTACAGATAGAGTCAATCAAGTTGTCTAGCCTGAGAAACCTTCTGCTTGGAAAGCAAATATACTTTGCGCTAGCATGTTTGGCTTTGCAAAATTTACCCAAACTGTTACCTTTTGGAGAATAATTCATTTTCTATTGTTGTATGGGCTACTATTTTATATTTCCCACATTCACAAATATGTGAAGTAATCATAACTTTGCTTAAATAGTTGCCAGAGAAGGCTTATTAATGATTTCAACAATAGAAAATACTTATTTTGATGAGTTCTATCTTTGTAGGCTAAAAGCCAAGCTAATTTGGAAACCCCATTAATGGCTTCACCCGAGCATCGTCGTTGGATGGACAACAGAGTAGTTGGTCGTGGGAATTCGAGGATCAGCAATGCATTCTTTGTGGGTGTAGAGGAGTTTCTTGAGTTTGGTAGCCAACTAGAAGTATTCAAACTCAAAGGGAAATTTGCATGCCCTTGTTTGAAATGCAAATGTGAGAAGCTTCGCAAGCCAGATGATGTGAGAACTCATTTGTATGAAAAAGGGTTTATGCCTCATTACTACTATTGGCATAAGCATGGGGAGAAAGAGGAACATCCTGATCAATTGGCTCCAAATGATCAAACTACTATGGATGTGGATGGAGCATCATCATTGAAGAGAGATGGCAAATCAGAGGAACTTTGCCCAAATTCTGCAGAATACAATGAGATGCTTGCTCTTGCACAAGCTCCATTGTATGATGGTGGTAAGGAAACAGTGTTGTCAGCAGCTCTGAGATTGTTGGGCTGGCAGTCTAAGTGTGACATTTCTGATGTGTCTCTTGATGAGACTATTGCAGTAACGAAAGATATGTTACCTGATAATAATCGAATGCCTAAGAACTTGTACGAACTCAGGAAATTGGTTTGGAAGGCTGGTCATCTCAAGCTTGATGAAGATGATGATAGGACTAAGCTGGGTGGTCATAATGATGGTCATGAGGATGAGGAGGACAAGGATTGATTTTTTGACTAATGCTTAAGTGATGACACTTTTACTAGTATGCCTTTATAGTAACTATTTGAAGGACATGTTATCTTAGGTTTAGTTTATGTCATGACATTTTTAGTACGTTTACCACTAATCTAGTGAGGTGTTCCTTGTGTATGCTTTGTTATGGATTGGCTGCAGACTTATAGCTCTATGTGCTGTGTTTATTCAACTCTGCATGATATACACACTCGCACATATATATATGGGTGGGGTTTTGACATTAGTCCAACAACTTTGCTTGTCCAGGACCCATTTCAAATTTGGTGAGACTGAATTCATTTTGATTAGTCATTACTCCCTTCATCTCATTTTACCCATCTTAGTTACTCATATTACTTAAATGATTCTGTCCACATATTTGAGTGATCGTATTTGATTCCCACACATTGTCATCCCCATAAGTGAGGTTGTTTTTGGCAAATACGTTTCATTTGTTTAAATAATTTTTGTCTCCAACTCATTGAACCTACATTTTGGGCAATATGATTCCGTTATTTATTAGGTAGTCATGACATGCATTTGTTTTCTGATAAAAAAGGGCATGCACTTGTTGATTAATTAAGTAAATAATAATGTTATATGGATCAAGAATTTTGCTTGCGTAGGGTGTGGATATCCATCTTTGGGTGTCACTAATTCATTAATGAAGTAGTGTTAGCTATTCTACAGTCAATCGTGTTTGTTGTTTGTATTTAACGTGGGATTAGTTGAAAACAGTGAAAACTCGGTGAAATTAGTTGAAAAACAAAACTCATTGGAGTACTGATACATGCATAAAGTGGTTACTTAAGAATTGAATACAAAATTATTATCATCAACAATTGAAATTTATGTATTTAATCAAGTACAACATCTTTTAAATGCTCCCTAGAAATTATATACCCCTTCTTTTATACTTCAAGAAAAATCAATTTATGAGTAACTTGTTTAGCTCTATCAAAATTCTTAAAAGTAAATCAATTAAATCCTATAGATTGGAAAAAAAGACTTCCTTAGGACAACTCTTCCACAAGCCTCTCACTTGCTATATTTAAGAATGGAAAGAGTATATGTTGTATTCTTGGAGGAGCACAGGTTAAATTTTCTCTTTTTAAAGAAAAATGTAACACACTCTAATTCAATTATTGTACTTCTTTATGAGAAAAAAAAATTATTGTACTTCTCATTCTTATTTTGACACAATGTGAATACAAGCCTATTGCACTTAACTATTGAATCGTAAGTTGTTTCCCCTAACTAAACTAGGTTTAATATGATCTTTTTCTGCCCATGGAGAAGCTCATGGAAAATACAAAAAACCTGCTACTTAACCTAAGTTTATAAATACTCTTTCTTGTTCCAATTATAAAATTACTTTGATTTTTTTAGAGAAATTAAGAAAAGTAAAATTAAACACTTTAAGTTGTGTATAATCATCTTTTTTTCCTCAAAACTAATTTATTCTATTTATAAATTTATAATATAATTACATGTTAGTTGTTATTCTATTCAATTAAGACCTAAATGTTTTTTTACATATGCTCTAGTGGGTTCCACTTTATTTCTTTATATATGATTTTCATTTATTTACTTGTACTATAGTTGTTATTGTTTTCTCACGTATAAAAAAACAAAAACTATAAATACTTCATCTGTTCATCACCACAAACAAAAGGTTACCAAAAAAGAAAGCCAGATCACAAAAATCAAGAAATAAAAAAAGTAGCCAAATAAGTCTGACTGAAAGATAATTATTAGCTCAACCCGAAGATGAGACAGGCTCCAGTAGATCATGAGTTAGGTGTTCTGCCCTTAGACTGGGTTGAGCTCAAACCCTTCCTAAAATTTTGTTACTAAAAATAGCAAAAACTAAAAATCATCTGTTCATCACCACAATGGCTAACCAAAAAAAAAAAGAGCCAGATCATAAAAATCAAGAAATAAAAAAATTAGCCAAATAAGTCTGAGTGAAAGATAAAATATAAAATTAAAAGTTTAAAACTCTGTTCAGTCGTTCTATCTCCCCCAATCTCTACACAATCACTTCCCTTCCAAGTTTCAACCCATCACTGATCCCAAACCTTATACCATTATGACTAAAAAAAGTTCCCATTTTTCCAACCCTGCATCAAAAAAAATGTCATCTTTACAAATAAGATTCACTGGATGGCAAAACCCACCAGAACAATGGCAAACCTGGGAACAAAAACTCCATGCCAAGTTCCAACATGTGTGGAGAAATGCTGGAATCCTCCAAGCAATCAATGCTTCCACATACCAAATACAAAGAAACCATAATCTACTTCTTGGGCTTTCACAAACGTGGAATCCTGACACAAACACATTTCTATTCTCATGGGGTGAAGCCACAATCACATTGGAAGATATAATGCTTTTGGGTGGTTACTCTGTAATGGGGTCCTCTGTTTTCACACCTATTGAAGATGAAGAATGTAAGCAGATAGAACAGAAATTGATTGAGGTCAGAACAAATATGATCAGATCCAAATACAAAAATACCAGTCATGTTAAATGGATGAGACATTTCATGGAGGAAAAAGATGAGGTAGAGCATGCTGCTTTTCTATCATTATGGCTCTCAAGGTTTGTTTTTCCTGGTCATATTTCAAAACAAGTTTTTCCCATTGCTATAAATCTAGCTAGGGGTAATCCAATAGCTCTAGCTCCTGCTGTTTTAGCTAGTGTGTATAGAGATTTGACTTTGTTGAGGTTGAAAACTAGGGACAGTGCTAATTGTAATGATAAAATAATGCCAGCATTCTTTAGAGCTCCTTTTCAGTTAGTTCAAGTTTGGGCTTTTGAGAGATTCCCTTCATTGCTTTTAAAGCCTAATTTGACTGAGTACTCCCTACCTGTCATGGCAAAATGGAACAAAGTGAAAATGCTGAAGTTTAAGGATGTTGGTTTGGTTTTAGACTCTTGTGGTGCAGAAAGATTTGTTTGGCAGCCATATAAAGAGATTCTCAAGTTGGTGTGCTTAAATTCAGATTCTTCTGTGGATGTAGAGGCCTTTGCTAGGTGCTTAAGGAAATGTGAGTTGGTGGGTATGAATTGTGTGGAAAAGTACCTTCCACATCTTGTGCCTATGCAATTTGGGCTGGAACATGACATTCTAAGGTGGTTAGTTCATTGTGATGAGATTGATTCTAAGATTGATTGGACAATCTATGATAGGCCAGTGACTGATAAATTGTTGTGTATTGCTTCTTATGTTGCATTATCATCTGCCTTGGAGCCAAGTGTTGCTTCTGAGTACTATGAATGGTTGAAGAAATCAAAAGTTGGATGTGAATATCAACCTGGTACAAGTTGTAGGGCTACAAACATAGAGAAAATGTCACAAGGTTCATGTGAGATGGGATATCCTATTCATAGATATCAAAAAGTGGATTCTGATTCAGATGATGGTTTAACAATTAAAAAATTGCAGAAGAGATATCACAGTCATGAAAATCATATTTTAATGGAGGATGGGCTTGAAAATGTAGTAGATGATGTGGATATGAATGTGATTAGAAAATCTGAGTCAGGCAAGTTAGATGCAAAAATGGGAGATGTGATTGGTAAGTTTGAGAAAGCCAATGAAGGTGAGTTTGGTGAGGATGTTAATGAAGGAGAAAGTGGGAGTGATGGTTCTGTAGATGCATTAATTTTTAATTTTGAAACTCGTATAAAAAAACTTGAAAGTGTGGTTGCTAAGCTTAAAGCAGCAAAATTTGGACATAAAAATGGGGATTTTATAACCAAAGCTGGTTTATCAAAGTGATGATGCTCTTGACTTAAGGATGAATATAGTTGTAATGAACAGGTAAGCATGCATGTCAAAAGTTCATCTCTTTGATATTGATATGCTCAATTTTTATCGATGGTTATTAGCATGTTTATATTATAGTGTGTTGAATTCTTTTGGAAATGTGATTATGATTATTTCCGGCTGTATGAAATTACTAATGTTTGATGGACATCCTTTGCATGTCTAATGCTATAGTTTTATTTTATCTAATGAAGATTGTTATAATTTTCAAAACAGTGTAAAATTGTGACTGAAAAAGGCATTGTAATAATGTTTAGCATCTGATAACAGTTCTGTGCATGGGATTATGCAACTTTCATTCAAACTCCAAAGCTGAAGAGGTTAGCAGGGCCTTTTCCCACTTAAAAGAGCATTTTATTTTGAGTTTTTTGTGTAATTTGTGGAATAAATTTATTTAACTTACCATGTATATGCCTTTTGGCACAGGTATTTTGTAAAACAAGTTGGCCATTGGCCTTTTTAGTACTCCAAAAGTTTAGTTGCTGTTTGGGTGAAATGAAAAGAAAAACACTTTTCAAGGTTAGACCATGGTTTTAAAAAAACTACCCAAACACAAATTAAAATGGAAAAATGATCATAGTAACAAACCATGGATTCATGATACAAAACCATTGTTTTGAAGGAGATTTTTTGTGCTTTTGGTGGAAATTCATGGTAATAATGTTGTTAGTACATTTCATAATGTGTTGAGTATCATATTTGCCCCTCAAAAGTATGCATGAAAGATCATATATATCTGCTTTTTGGGCTCATGTTTGCTCCTAAAATATGCATGGGTAATATGAAAAATTTAAATTTTATACTGTTATAAAATACGGTCAAGTGAGTACCCCTCATCACTTAAAAAATAGCAAATATGAGACTTATATATTATAAAGTCTCAATCTTATTTTGTCATCAAAATTTATAAAATGTATGATTTTTCACCAAAAGTATTTCCCTTAATTGCAGGCTGGTAACATGTTTCCAATCCAATGCTAATCATAATAATAAAAAGTTATTGGGCAAAAGCGTTGATCTAATAATTAACTATTTCAATTTGGGCAAAAAATAATAAATGACTATTTCGCGGTGTATAAATAATAGCCAACTTTGTGACCCAGTGCAAAAATAATAAAACCGGTACTAAATGTTAATTTGTAGTTTTGTGGAACCTTTCTGATATTATTTTTTAAAGTTAAAATACATTTTTTACCCCTCACAATTAAAATTCAACCCTTCTTCCTTCCGCCCTTCATCTTCCAATGCTAACTAGTGTCAGCAAGGTTTTAATTGGGAGGGGCAAAAAAGTATTTTCCACTTTGAAAATAATATCCAAAAGGTTCCACATAACTACAAATTAATATCCAACACCAGTTTTATCATTTTTTCACTGGGTCACAGAGTTAGATATTATTTATGCACCGTGAAATAATCATTTATTAATTTTTTCCAAACTAAAATAGTTAATTATTATATCAACGTTTTTGCCCAAAATTATTTTAAGAAAATCATTTCGCAACTGTTACAAATAAATAATGTAACCAATTATTTTAAGGGAAAATGATCTAACCAAATTGGTTAGTTTTTTTATATTTTTTTAATCAAATTTGGCATATGTCCATCCTTACTTTGTCTTCTCATGCTATATATCTCAACTTTCTAATATTATTTTCAACTTATTGGGCATTGACATTAGTTTCAAATGTAGTTAAAACATACTCCCTCCGGTCCCTAATGTAAGAGCTAGCCGTCAAAAAAACGCTTCTTAAGAAAACATGTGAATGTTAGTTGGGTGTCTGGAGTTAATACTTCTTTTCCAAAATTGCCCATATTTATTATGGTACTTTTAAGAGAGAGAAATATATAAGCATTAATAAATATGAAAGAGAGTTAGGGGTAAAGTAGGAAAAAATGCATTAAATGAGGAGAGAATATGGGGTGAGCTCTTACATTAGGGACCAAAACCATTCAAATTTTGGGCTCTTACATTAGGGACCGGAGGGAGTAGTTTAAATATCATAAATCAACAACCTAACAAAACTTGAAATTTATAAAAGCCAAAATTGATAAGTAGGTCAAACTTAAAACAAGATTTTTTTTATCATGTTGACCCAAGTATCAACTAGCAATATTTTCTTTTCACATAAAAAGTATAATAAATCATGAGAAAAAGTGCTAAGACAAAGATCAAAATAGAGCGCGCAAAAGTTTATACAAATTTCTTTATATTTGGATTAAGAAAAATATATTTAGCTATCTAAACTATTGCTCCTCCATATTTAAATATAAAATCACTTACAAATTTCAATTTGTTTTTAAATATCAGACACTTTCTGATTTTTCTAAACTTTTTACCAAATAAGCCTTCATAACGTTCATCTAATAAACAAGCAAGAGAAGAAGAATAGAGGGGAAATTTATGTGGTTAGCGTAGATTTGCAATATCATGTGCTAATAACTAACTTAACTTCCTTATTATAATCAAATTAGAGAAAATGTTCTTATATTTAGGGTTGGGAGGAGTATATGATTTAGTCATGCCCTATATTCTTTAAAACTATTAGGAAAGAACTGGGGTGTTCACACTTCACGGGCTCACGGGATGGGATCAGGAACCCCGTCCCGTGTCAGATCCCGAAAAAGGTTCAGGACAGATTTTCGTCTTATGTTTCGCCCCAAACTTTCTCCCGTTTCGATTGGGATCGGGACGAGATCAAGATTGCCCCTTTTAACAAAAAATTTTGTTGTCCCTTTTTAAAAAACGGTTATAAAAAATTTATCAAAGATGCATCTAACATGAGGGGTGTGAGGGTAGAAAGAAAAGTGAGGAAGGAACACATATCTTAGATCTGATTCACAAAGTCATCCTTCTAGGCAAAGGCTTGGGAGATATAATATTTCTTTGGTTTTCTTTTTGATGAGAATGATCCTTTAATTTTCTTCTAGAAATTAAATAAGCAAATTAAACCACTAAAGTATAGCATTTAAAACTTATAACTAGATTATAGGTTATTAGAATAAATTAGTTTTTTTAAAAATAACTAAAAAACAATTTAATTTTAAATTGATTAATTATGCTTGATTAAAATTGTGCATTTGCTACCAACTACCGCCTCCCTGGAGGAGGGACCGAGGGAGTATCGTTCTTTGCTCCAACCCAACATTTTATGAAAGCGGAATTAATCATTAATGTGCATTGAAGGAACAGAACGAAATAAAGTAAGTACTATTACTACTAAGATTTGAAAAAAAAAATACCTAAAATAAAAATACCTAAAATAACGTTTCGACTTCTTTGGCACAAAAAGCACACTTTATAGTGTACACGTAGATGAAACTTCGAAGTTCATTAGTCATTAATCATGCTCCTCATTCCCAACATCTCTTCCACTCATCACTCATTCCTTGTACCGAAGCATTCTTAATTTTTCAAACGTAGATGGTAACACATGAAGCACATTTTTTTTTAGTTTATAATCCGGTATCCTAGGTCAGCCCCAATGTCACGGGGAACTCAACGGGCTCACACTAATCCACATCGGCACCAGGGCTTCCACTTAAGGGTAAAGTGCTGGCCAAGGGTCAACCTGCATTCCCAGAGCTCAAACTCGAGACCTCTGGATAAGTGGTGAAGTAAGGTAACCACTACACCAACTACAAGCACATTCATATATGAGAAAGACAAAGAACTTCCCATTTTCTCAAACCCCTTCATTAGAAGACCACATTCTCACAAACAATCATCCCACATGCACAACCTCAAAATGTTACCTTCAAATATAAGAATCACCGGATGGAACAATCCAACAGAACAATGGATGACCTGGGTAGAAATGCTTCATGACAAGTTCCAACATGTATGGAGAGACGTTGGAATACTCGAAGCATTGAAAGCTTCCACGTACCAAATACAAAGAAGCGATGATTTGATTCTTGGGCTTGCACAAAAGTGGAATCCTGAGACAAACACATTTGTACTCTCTTGGGGTGAAGCTACAATCACATTGGAAGATATGATGGCTTTTGGAGGCTTCTCTGTAATGGGGTCCTCTGTTTTTGCACCTCTTGAAGATGAAGAATCTAAGAAAATAGAACATCAATTGAATAAAGTGCGAACAACAATGATGAGATCCCCAGCTAGAAATGCCTACCATGCTCCATGGATGAAGCATTTCATGGAGGAAGAAGGTGACATAGAGCATGCAGCTTTTCTATCACTATGGCTCTCAAGGTTTGTTTTTCCTCGTACTTTTTATAAAGAAGTTTTTCCCATTGCAATAAATCTGGCTAGGGGTAATCCAATAGCTCTTGCTCCTGCGGTTCTAGCAAGTATCTATAGAGATTTGACCTTGTTGAACATGAACATTGTTGATGAGGTGGTTAAGTTGGAAACTAGGGAAAGTGTTAATCATAATAAGCCAGTAATCTTAAGGGCTCCTTTTCAATTAGTTCAAATTTGGGCTTGTGAGAGATTTCCATCATTGCATTTAAAGCCTAACATGACTGAGTACTCCCAACCCATCATAGCAAAATGGCACAAAGTGATGAACATGTTGAAATTAGACAATGTCAGTTTAGCTCTAGACTCTTGTGGTGCAGAAAGATTCATTTGGCAACCATATAAAGATATCCCAAAGTCTTACAATAAAAAGGAAAAGTGGGCATGTTTTAGTTCAGATTCTGATCAAGATTTAGAGGCCTTTGCTAGGTGCTTAAGGAAATGTGAGTTGGTGGGTATGAATTGTGTAGAAAAGTACCTTCCACATCTTGTGTCTATGCAATTCGGGTTGGATCAGTACATTCTAAAATGGGTAGCTCATTGTGATGAGATCGATCCTAAGATTGATTGGAGAGACTATGATAGGCCAACGACAGAGACATTGTATATTGCTTCTTCTGTTGCATTATCATCTGCCTTGGAGCCAACTTTTGATTTTGATTACTTTGAATGGTGGAAGAAATCAAAACAAAGTTTTGAAGATGACCCTGCTGATACAAATTCTAAGGCTGCAAATATATCAAGAAAAATGCCACAAGTTTCATCAAAGATGGGAACTTCCATGCATAGTAATGAAACAGCGGATTCTGATTTTGATGATGATTTAACAATTGAAGAATTGCAGAAGAGATATTACAATGACGAAAATAGGGATGTAAATGTAGTTGATGTTGAGAATATGAATAAGGTTAGAGGATCTGAAAGAGGCAAGTTAGATGAAAAAATGGGAGATGTGATTGGTAAGTTTGAGAAAGCCAATGACGGTAAGATTGGTGAGGATGATAATGAAGGAGAAAGTGAAAGTGATTGTTCACTAGACGCATGTATCTCTAATTTTGAGACTCGAATTAAAAAACTTGAAAGTGTGGTTGCTAAGCTTAAAGTAGCAAAATTTGTACATAAATAGGGGGATTTTGGAGCCAAAGCTGATTTATCATATAGTAATGAACATGTAAGCGGGTCAAAAGTTTATGGCTTTGATATTTTTGGGCTCACATGCATGTTTATTGGTGATTATTAATCAGTTTGTTCTATTAATTGTTTTAGGTAGATTAAGTCTATTTGTAAATTCTGTGTTGGATACTTGAATTCTTTTGGACATGTAATTTTAAATCTTTCGGGTTTCATGGAATTACTGATGTTTATCTACATCCTTCGCTTTATAAATCATCTCTCAAGCTGCAATTTTATTTTGTCTATTGAAGATTGTTGGTATTTTCAATGATAGTGTAAAATTGTGAAACATAATCACACTGTAAGACACATAATGACACAATGACACTGTGTTGAATACTTGAATTCTTTTGGATATGTAACACTATATATTAGGGACCAGAGGGAGTAATGTTTAGCATCTGATGGCATTTCTGCAAATCGCATTATGTGGAGGAGAATTGAAGGATATCCTCACGTAATAAATGTTATCATAAAATGATTTACTCTGATCCTATTAATTTCTTCAATCTTTTTAAGCAGTCAACGGATGAGCCTTATATGCCAAGTATTAGATGTTGCACCATATCATTTTATCTTGCATAATACTACCTTCGGTCTTAAATATAAGACCTAATTGACTTTTTTTGGAGAGATTAAGGTTGCGAAATAGACTATTAAATAATGACATATTTGATATATTTTTAGATTTTACATTAGTTTATAGGTAAAATAAATTAATTTAAGGGAAACAATTAGGTAAATCAATTTATAATTAACTTATTTTGCTTTTTTATAGGATTTTCCAAAAAAGTCAATTAGGTCTTATATTTAGGAACAAATGGAGTATTTCTTTTGACATGCAAAATTGATACAACATCGTGTGTGTGAGTAATAGGTACATGTGGGTGTAGTTTTGAATTAGTTCAACGCTTTTGCTTGAGACATATATTCCAATTTAGTTTATTAGTGAGAATCACTAATCATTTATTAGTCACAACATTCATGTAGTCAAGCTAAGTTATAACGCTATAGATTGTCTAAGACTTAGCTTAGGCTTGTGTAGTTCGTCGTGGCCACAATACATAAGGAGATTAACTACTATATGGTCGATGACTTAGCCTATGTATATCCTGATTTGTTTGGTTAATTATTAATTGATATATGTTGTTATGAAAATAAAGGAAATATAGAAGTTAAAAAATACATATGAATAAGAAGAAGAAAAGAAGATGATGAACAAGATAGATAAGAGAGAACGTTGGAGGGAAATGAGACTATGAGAGGATATCTTATTCAATTGTGTGTCACAATGTTTTGTATATAGTCTCTATTTATAGGTCTCTAAACACAGTAAGAATTACAAGCATATAAATAATAGAATTAAGTAATATAATAGTATAATTGGAGGTTATAAAACAATGCATTCATTTTAAACCTCTCAATGTGATAGTTATTATATAGCATATATTATGAGATAAAATATTAAGAGTCCATTTGATAATAAACATCCACATATTAGTGTTTTATCTATAACCCCCCTGGATTTTCAAGTCTAGAATAAAAGAAAAATATATAGATATTTTAAAATAAATATTTAACTTTTTTAATCTGTTTAAATTAATTATTTGGGTCTTAAAAAAGTGATGTAGCAAGATCACCTAAACTTGCCAACCTAACGCGTGGAGATGGGACTGCACAGGGATCATGCTGTGTCCTCATTTAGCCAAATAGTTCATAGTGGACCAAATATGGGTCGGTGATAATAGTTCATAGTGGACCAAATATGGGTCGGTGATACTGGATATATACGGTGGTGAAGGTGTCAGATTACCTTTCATATCAATTATATTGACAATATATATGAACACAGAGTGATCCATGCTTGCTATATTGGTGCGCACTTCCATAGTGCTTGGAATATTTTGAATTAATGGTGTTGACATAAGTGATCAGAAATTGACATCCTTTCTCAGCTGATTCCATTTCGAATTTCACATTGCAAGTCTGCAAGGAGCATTCTCTGACTTTCGAATCAATAATTATATTCCTCATACCACAATCTTTTATGTTGAAATATCAATCCCTCCATTTATATTAATATAAGATCATTTTTAAATTTCAATGTATTCATTAATATAAGCTAATCAAATTAGGATAATGATATTATATTTGGGAATAAAGTTAGTATTCTCTAAACTTGTATATACCAACTTACTGTTAATTTTTGGACCCATATACGAACTTACTATCTAGGGGTGGAAATGAGCCGGGCCGAGCCAAGCTTTGCCTAAATAGGCCTAGGCCCGTTATACAATAAGAAGACTTAGGCCTAGGTCTGGGCCTGGTTGTAGCCTTTTTCCAGAAAAAAACCTACGCCTGCAAAAAATAGTAAAGGTCTGAAAACGTTTTTAAAAGTCTAGTTACAATGTAGACCTTTAAAAGTCTTCAAAGGCCTACTTCGAATTTAAGTCTTTAAAAGGATAAAGCCTTTTAAAAGGCCTTTTAAAACCCACATATCAAACTCTAAAGGACCATAAATATGACATATTGTGAGAGTTGAGAGGGCAAGACCACAAGAGGCTAAGGTACATATTGTGTAAATGAATGTTATAGCTTTCATTAATATTATTATTTTATTATTAGTACTAATAAACGGGTCAGGCTTGAAGGCTTTCGAGCCAGACTTTACTAAAATAGGTCTGCCCTTTTTAGGTAAAAAGACTTGTAAATAAGCCTGAGTCTGACCTTTTTATTAAAAAGGTCATCAGGCCGAGCCAGGACCTAAATAGGCCGAGTCGTAGGCCGTCCGTTTACGGCCTGACTCATTTTCACCCCTATTACTATCTAATGTCTCTTGAGAATCATTTAATTTATACTTTATATTAAAACCAAGTACTCCATGTGGTTTGTTCCTTTAATTTTTATAAGAAATATTTTGAAGATCAGATGTCTCGCTTTTTTGAGGTCTCATTATACTCTCATGAATTACCAATATATCATTGTCTTCGTTGTATTCATTTACACTTTCTTCCCACCACACATACAAACTTTATATATCTCTTTTTTTTTCTACTTTTTTACTGTCTCTTTTAATTTGTTCCTTTTCTTTTTGAGAAAAATATTTTCACTTTCATATATTTATTATGTCTTCCCTTCCTAAGCACCCTCATCATAGGGACTAGAACTGGGTTGACCATTTTTATATATTTATTGTCTTTAACCAACTTCTTTAACTATGGTATCTAATTAAATGTTTCTCTTATATTAATAAGTAAAAATGGAATATAATACATATTAAATAAATACATAGTTAAGAAGTTGTAAATTTCATACGAGAGTTTTAATTTGGAACATATTTATTAAGGTTTTTCTTGATTCTAGTAAACATATGGAAAGTATATTAAAAATAGAAGGGAAATATTATACGCTTTTTTAATGATGCTTTATTTTTGAAAACCCCTATATACGTGTGTTTTATAGTTTAGTGAGTGTGTATGTGTTACTATAGGAGTATATATTTTTGTGAGCACGTGTGTGTGTGTGTGTGTGTGTGTTTGTGTTAATGTGATCCACTTGAACTTTTCTGAGACATGCTAGAAACAAATTAAACCGAATCCTGTAAAATATCAAATATTATGGATTAGATCATTAGAGGGAGAACCAACGAACTCTGGAAAAAAGGTCGGTAATGGTTTTCTTGCCAAAACTATTAGGCCCCTGGCCTAATGATTTAATCATACTATTTACAACAACACTAAATAGTGAGGGTTGGAAATGAATAATTAATTTAATTAAGGGTTAAATATCATATTCCATACTTAACAATTAATAAAGAATCAAATTTCACAATGAACAACAAATAGTTTTATGTTGACCAATGAACATTTTCTAATTAGCCGGCCAATACCATTAATTGGAATTTGATTCCATTTAAAATTTTGTGTTGCTTGATTGTAACACAATTATAGTTAATTGTCAATATTGGTCAATGAGAATTTTTTCTATAGTTTATTGGCCAAAATGAAGCTATTTATTATTCATTGAGAAATTTGATACTTCATTAATTGTTAGTTATGAAGTATGATATTTAACTCATAATTTAATTTTATTTGCATACTTATTTTGGACAAATTTTTAACGGATTTTTTATACTAACATAACTTTGACATAACACAAAGTCTAATTCATTTTCATTTTTTTAAAAAAACAATTATATATTTGGTTGGAATACGTAGCATGAAAAAAGTTCCCTTACAACACAAAATACACCATATAGATGTAATGCGAGGTTGAGAATATCTAAAGGCTTCCTTCTCTTACACGGGGCGACGCGTTTAGTAGAAAATGATTATATTTCAATCCACATAATATCCTTTGGCCTGAAATGAATCCAGCTACAGCTAATTAAATAGATAATATCTTTTACCAAAATTAATAATTAATAACAATAATCATAATTTTTTATTTTCAAAATTACTTGTGAAAGAAATATAACTAATATTTTTATAGTAAAAAATTTCTGTTTCAAGAAACATTTTATTTTCTGTCAGTATCCAGAATTACAAGTTTTAGAACAAAATAAACATTCTAGTTTTCACACACCAAAACGTGTACAGCTCATCCAATAGAGGAGTCTTTTAAAACCCAATCTCTTGTTCCTCTCCCCTCCACACAAGTCGCTTGGTGCACTCACTCTCACACGAACATGACTTACTTTGTCGTCTCTATCACTTTCTTCTGCTTTTTGTACTTCTTCTTCTTCAGCTATTATTGTGAGGCACAAAAGGCTTCTGCTCTGTATATGTTTGGAGACTCACTTGTAGATGTTGGGAACAACAATTATCTCAAGCTTTCCATTGTGAAGGCCAATCACTTCCCTTATGGCATTGATTTTCCTTCCAAAAAACCAACCGGAAGGTTTAGTAATGGCAAGAACGCCGCAGACTTCATTGGTAAGTGATTAATCAATCAAAATTAATTCAAGTTTCTCTCGTCGTTCACAAAGCGTTAGCGTTAGTTTTTTCACTATGTCTTTGTGTGTGTTTACTTTATTGATTATTGGATGAACATGCAAAAATGTTGTACAGTTTCGTGCATGTGCATTCAATACTGCAAAGTCTTTTTGTTCAAAAGGCCCATGTATTTGCCAAAATACTAAAAAAAAAAAAGCTTATGATATCAATATAGGCTAATGATGTTAAGTTATTCAGTGTTAGGGAATATAAGATGTGCAAAATAACCATAAATATTGGTCTCAAGTGTATCCAACACAACAATTTTTTTTCATAGTTGCCCACTTTTGTTTCTTTTTCGTTTTTATTATTTCTTGCAAGCTTCCTATAATTCCTATTACCAAATAATATGTGTGTTTGGCTCGACTTGTAAAAATAAAATCAGCTTAAAATTAAGTTTTAGGTTGACTTATTTTTATGTTTAGATGAAGTGTGAAAAAATGGTTTATTTTCTCATTTGACCTATAAACATATTTGGATGACTTTTTGTTGAAAAGTAGCTTATTTTTAAGCTAGCTTATTTTTAAGTCAGCTAGAAAAATAAGATGACTTTTTTTTTTAAATAAGCTACCAAAAGTGGCTTATGAATAAGCTGACTTATTTAAAATAAGTTGCGTAAAAAATAAGTCCAGTCAAACATAGAAAAAAGTCATCCAGCCCAAATAAGTCGGCTTATTAACTGCTTATTTTCTCAACAAAATTTCAGCCAAACACACTAAATAATATTCATATTTAACATGTATCTTCACTATACCATCTTCTAAATGTTGTTATTAGTTTACTCGATCTCTTTCTCTCACACACACTCTTATACCATTTGAATGGTGCAAATCATAATGCAACGTTGCTCTCGCCTCCTAAATGAAATGACCAAAATGCAATCAATAAAAATTTATAACACACACTAAACCACAAATTAATAACTACTATCGATCGTTTCATGAATTATCTCTCTATTTGGCCCCCAAAAAAGTCACATGTCTCTCACTTTTTATCGTGCATGCATATGAACGAAGCATACTTTAACATTTAATTTCTTATCTCATTCTTGTGGTTACCAAACTAGTATATCTATATAGCTTTGTTTTTCTGAGGTCAATTTCTTTTCATTTATATGCAAATTTCAACCGTTCAATGTAATTTCAACTGTCCCTCTCTGCATTCGTGCATATAGTAATTAATTAAGTAACAACGGTAAATAATATCAAAAATTAAATAGAAAATTGTATGCATAACATCTTTCTGTGGTGAAACACATTTGGTGATAATGACAGATAGAAAACATAAAGAGCCACCCAAACATGGGAGTCATACACTAACTTTTATAAAGTTTCTCGAGGTAAAGTGATTGCTTTATTGTTAAGTGCGAAAAAATAAAGTAAAAAAAGATCGAAAAGGCATGGGTTTGGAATATAAATTATTAACTTGGGAAAAAAACATTTTGAAGAGGTATCCACTCTTTTGAAAATTCTCAATTTGATGCCTACTTTTTATTTATGAAATCTCTGAACCTTTCTCCTCACATGAGTTAACCCTTTTTTAAACAAAATAAACAAAGTTAAATGAATTATTTAAAAATATATCTTTATCAAATTAATTAAAAAAGGAAAGAAAAAACAGGTAGACGTGTAAAATGGAGGGGGTTCATTAAGCATCCTTATAGTGTCATATTTCTGTCCTCTATTTGATTTTTATGAGAATTTTTTACTGAAGTGCAAATATTTAGCCATATAATATCTTTTGCTTTATTATTTGCATATGGAAGCTGAGGCATTGGGTTTGCCAACGTCACCACCATACCTCTCTCTGATTTCCGAAGCAAAGAACAACAAAAATAATGTTTCTTTTGTGGGTGGTGCAAGCTTTGCTTCTGCTGGGGCTGGAATATTTGATGGCTCAGATGAACGTTATGTGAGTGATCAATTATGTCGCTAATCTACTTTTTATAAGCAATTGAAAATTTGAAATTATATAAACACATTTTGTTTTACAAAATTAAACGTAAGCTATCTATTTTAAAAATTGATAATAAGGTTTAAGAAAGTGATCGATCACAGATTTTTAATTTCCTTACATTAAGCGACCACGTCTCTAACATCCCAAAAGCCAGACGCCACCTGTTCTTTTCTTTACACCCAACCAGAAATATTTATATCTTTACTTTTAATTTCTAACAATATTTTTCATTTGAAACCACTAAAAATTTACTTCTCAGTATTATTAGTAAATAATATTCATTGATATAATTTCTTTTATTTTCTCCCGCGTAATTATTTTCGCTCAATATGCATATTTAGTTTTGGTCGTAAATATAGAACTTAATCTTATTTTGTTTTCAATTTCTCCCCAAACTATCATTATTATTTCTTCTCCAACAATAATCAAGTAAGATATAGTAATACTACTCCTATAATATTAGAGGGAATAAGGGAGATGATTTGGGTTTTAGAAAAACGAACCATATTATTTTACAGAATTAATATTTAATGAGCATGTAGTGTTTTTGGAACATTTGCAGAGGCAATCAATTCCTTTGACGAAGCAAGTGGATAACTACGTGGGAGCACACGATGACATGGCAAAGCAATTAGGAATGTCTGCTTTACAAGAGCATCTCTCAACTTCCATCTTTGCAATTGTGATTGGCAGCAACGATCTCTTTGGCTACTTTGACTCATCCAACCTTCGCCAAAAAAACACCCCTCAGCAGTACGTGGACTCCATGATCTTCTCCCTCAAAGCACAACTTCAAGTGAGTAATTATTATTACTGGATAATGTTACTTTGCCCATAATTAAACTCAATACCCTTGTATAATTTCATTACAAAAAAAAGTGGATATAAGTGATGGAATTTATTGACGAAATTTGATGATTTTATCATGAGATAGTCTATCAATAATTGGCAATTAAGCAATATAATGATAGTCTGTCTTAAAGTCAGTTTTAACGCTAGAATAGTGTCGATATTTCTTTAATTTGGTTTTTGAAGTGTCATTCAACACTAAAATAATCTTATTTGTGTATATTTAGCGAAAAAATCTTATTTATATTATATACGAAATTTTGATATTATTTTCTAATATGTACATCGATCTAGCACCTTCTTGGTGTCATTGTCTAGTTACCTATATCACTCCTAATATCTTACTTGTTGGATACAAATATATTTATCCTGTTGGAAAAACACAGAGTCATGAACAGATGCACTATAAATAAGACTAATATTCCATCTGGTTCTAAATATAGGACTTAATTGACTTTTTTGAAAAATCCTAAAAAAGCCAAAATAAGTTAATTATAAATTGATTTACCTAATTTTTTCTCTTACACTAGTTTATTTTACCTATAAGCTAATAGATAATCTAAAAAGATATCAAATATGTCATGATTAAATAACCTATTTTGCAACCTTAATTTCTCCAAAAAAAAGTCAATTAGGTCCTATATTTAGGACCGGAGGTAGTATATTAGATATATTTTACCATGTTACTCCCTCTTGTCCAAAATATAAGGTTTAATTAACTTTTTTTAAGAGATTAAGAAAGCAAAATAACAACATTAATCATAACATATTTAATATATTATTAAAATATATTTTAGTTTATAAGCTAAATAAACTAGCTAGTTAAGAGAAAACTTTAGGTAAATAAATTCATAAATGGTCTATTTTAATTTGCTCTCTTAGGTTTTTCAAAAGAAAAAATATTATGTCTTATATTTAGTATGTGGTGAACCAATATCTAGCTTTGATTTTATTCGATTAATTGATGATTGATACTTACACAGCCAATTATGTTAATTCACATACGGGTAAATACTAACGTGTGTTGTATGTGTTATTGTATTTTGTATGCGCTCGTGCGTGTTATTTTAGAGAATATATGACAATGGAGGGCGCAAGTTTGTGATAGCCGGAGTAGGGGCACTTGGATGCTGCCCAGCGTATAGGGTGAAGAACCAAACAGAATGTGAATCAGAGATCAATTTGTGGGCAATTCAATACAATGAAGGCCACAAATCAATGTTGAAGGAATGGAAATCCCAAAACAAAGGCCTTTCCTACTCCTTTTTTGACACCTTCGCTGCCAATAACGAACTCATTCTCAACCCTTCTCCTCATGGTAAGTTATACACGTATGTATATATATTTTCTCTGATTGATCCTCACTCACACACACACGCACATTAACAAACAAATCTTTCATTACTTAATAATCATCCTCGTCCTTATTCTTCGTCAAATTCTTTCTTACAAAACTCTTTTGTGACCTTGTGAGTTAGGCTTTTCTTTAGAAATTTTAATTCCCATTTGCAAAATTATTAAAAAAAAAATCAGTTTTTAAGGTCCCTTTTAAAAACGTGTTGCAGTTAAGAAGACTCAAATTTTGAAATTTTAGAGGGGGATCTCGATTTTTTGACAGACTCTAACTAAAATAATTTTGAATAAAATTTTTATCACTCATTTTTTATATTTTACATACTTGCATTTCACTTGTTCATAATGTTTTTGAGCGTAATTGAATGTCATTTTCCCAAATTAATATTTATGTATTGTGAGATAAAGACGTCAAAAAATTAAGAAAAAAATGAAAAAAAGAACGAAGTTGATCTGATGACATTTGGATGAGAAATGAAATTAAATCTAAATTTAAATAATAAAAATCTAATTAAAGTAAGTGTGATTATTGGTGTGGCTAACAGGATTTTCAGAGGTAAAATCAGCATGTTGTGGTCTGGGAGAGCTTAAAGCTAAGGTTCCTTGCTTGCCGTTGACCACCTTTTGTTCCAACAGGAACGATCATATCTTTTGGGATCAATACCATCCTACGGAAGCCGCTTCACGTATTTTCGTTGATAAAATTTTCAATGGGCCATCTCAATACACTTCACCCATCACTATGAAACAGCTCCTTACCCTATGAACCCGCCTATAATATTCATTAAATGCCATCTATATCTACTTATTTCTTTTACCCTTGTGTGTGTGTGAGTGTGAGTGTGAGTGTGTGTGTGTGTGTGAGAGAGAGAGAGAGAGAGAGAGAGGCCATTTTTATATAATTGTGATGAAGGTTATATATATAGGGTATGAAGGTCAATTTTTTTTAACTAAGAGAAGGTCTACTATGAAGAGTCAATTTGACTCAACGGTAAGTTCACTTGTTGTGAGGTATGAAGTTGTTAGTTTGACTCAGTCTCTGTACAAAAAACAGTAATGGTAAGTCCGCTAGTACATTCTTTTTTCATTACTCTCATCAAGTAGATATTAAACCTGAGTTGACCTTTTTCTTTGAAGGAAGATCTACTATATATAATGGTGTTGAGTTAGTTTTTGTACTACAATATATTTAATTTCAACATGTTATAGCATATATGCAATGGTCATGAAAAATAGCCCAGGGGGAGTCATTTTTATTACATTGTACCAAATCATAACAATGAGTAACGTACACTACTGCGAAAGTTACTATTAATTAGAGTCCATGTAGAGTTGTTCAGTTGTAGGCATTATTAGACACATCTAATTATTTTGAGTTGTATTTTGAAAGTTTATTGTAGACTTTGGAAATATTTGTGAAGAAGATGATGGATTTCGGAATTATTAGCATATTAGCATATGCAATGGTCATTAAAAAACAAAGAACCCGTTGGTTACGGGCTTACGCGCCACAACCCAATGGTCAAATGGGTCAGATGGTGCATCTTAACAATTGAAGGGTTTGAGTTAATAGTGGTTTTTTTTGGCGGGCTACTTTTTCCTTTTTTTGAAAAAATGTGATAGCTCTAACTGAACAAGATATACTCTCCCGTGCAAAGAGATAGCCCTTCTAAAAATTTATTGTGATTTATTATTTACTCGTTTCAAAGCAATACATTTTATCTAATTGGAAGTAGTCTCATGCATAAGGTACTTACTGAGAGATAGTCCATATGAAAATCTTTTTCTTGCAATAATAATTTTATAGTATTTTAGTGATTAAGATATTAATTTTATCATATTGTGATGAAGAGATTAGAATCTCAAATCTTGCTATAATGATTTAGATAAATAAATGAAAAATACAATGATTTAGAAACAGTTTTCCAAATTATCTTTGAGACACTAATTAACATTCAAAATGTAAATTTTTCGGTTATATTTTCTTCCGTAAAGCACAATAATAAGTGATATATTTTCCAAATTATGTTTATTCCTCAAAAATTGTTACTTTTTAGGCCTATAATTGTCAGTATTTTTATGTTGTTATTCTCATTTTTTTAAAAAAAAATTGAGTCAAAACAAACAAAACTTTTTGATCAAATAAAATCTAACATTTGGTAGCCTATTGAACAAAATTTTTTTAAGCATTAAAATTGTTATTTGATCCTTTTTTTTCTTTATAATTTTTTTATTTTGATGGCCCAATTTCTTCCTTTTTTTTTTCAATTTCCATCATTCTCTTCTCTCTCACACAGTACACGTACTTTTCCACATTTCACTCAACACTCAACCCAATGCTCTATTCACCTACACGTCTGCATATATACTACAGAGTACAGACTACAATAGCCTCTCTCTTCATCCATCACATCAACCTGGGCCCTCTTCCATCTTTCGCCTTCTTCCTTCTTCTTCCTTCTGCAGAATCTAAAATGGAGATTGTATCAATTCTCTTCTTCCTTATCTTCAGCTCCCAATATTATGATTTTTCACTCTCAGATCTGATAGATGATTTATGCCGGTCAGACCCAAACTCGCCAAAACTTCGGATTCATCTCATATTTATAAACACCTCTTTGTGTTGAGTCAATTCGTCGGAAGAAGAGGCCTACTTTCCATGCATGATCTCAAGAAGCCTTTTTTATTCCGTTAAGGTTTCTCGAACTGAACACTTCCTCTCTCCCTATCTACATCACACGATTTACAACTCTAAGCTGGTCATTTTTTGTGAAACTTGCTCTAGTTATCTTCTTCAGCGATGAGTTCTTGTTTTAAATTGCTACCTGTCGAGAAAAAAATGAGCAACCACATGATTTCTGTTTTAATTCAATGGTAGGGACCAAATTTCAGAATAATGACTACAATCAAGGTAGCCATTTTGGGATTAGCAATTTTAGAACCCTCACCAAGCTTCTAATGGTGGTCACACCCTTCTTCAAAAACTGTAATTTCTTCCAAGATGTCTACAGACTGCTAACATGTATTGCACATACTAATCAAGCGATAAGTGATTCTGCAAAGAGAGGAAGGAGAACAGAGCATGTGTAAGCAAAACAGAACGAAGGCAAACTTTAAAAAACAGAGTAAAGGAGCAGACACTATTAGCAATATAATCTCCATTACTCTAAACCTTTGAGCATAAGTCAACCTCCAAATGTCCACCCCTGTTTCAATAACAGTCCAGCGTTGTTAAGAGGAAGATGTTAAACTGAAAGCACTATTAGCAACATACCCCTAAAAACCAGGCAAAAGCATCTTCAAATTTCATCTGCAGGAAGAAAACGGAGGCTGGGAGAAGAAGCTGGAAACCCTTAGAATGAGATTGAAGACAGTTTGCAAAGTACTTTAAATACTTTGATTGATAGGTAACTTCAAAATTCAAATTTCATTAATCCCGCCCTCTTTCTCTCTGTGCCACGTGGACATGGAGCCGTTTAAGACTCTAAGGATGAAATATGGCTCATGAATAGTATTTTGAGTCTAGAGCCGTTTAAGACTCTAAGGATTTTGCTATTATATATTATACAATACAATTACAATTACAATACAATACAATTGTTGAACAGGGCAACCCGACAAGCCGACAAGCATTCCAAGCAATTTAAAACTTAGCATACATCCATGGAAAAAAACTATAGATTCCAATAAATCAAATATTGAACTAAAAAAAAGGATCAGATGGATAAAATAACCAGTAAAGTTTAACTTTGTAGCACCATTCATCATTCATTCATTCATCAGTAGCATATATCACTATATCCTACATAGTAGCCGTATTATACAGCTCCAAACAATTACAAGACTCGAGTCTAGTGCATTAGAAATTTAACATGCGTGATATAAAATCTTGGCCATCAAAACATATTTCCTAAGAAAACATGTAAAAGTTAGTTGTATATTTGAAATTAATGTTTTTTTAACATTGCTCATGTTTAATATAATATTAAGAGAGGGATATACATAAAAATTAATAAATATGAAAAAATAGGGTCAAAGTAAGAAAATACATTAATTTAAGAGAGATTGTAATAAGATGAGATTTTACATTTTAGAAAAAAATATTCTAATTTTTGGATTATTATATTATATATTGAAAGAATATTAATTATAAGTGAGGAGAACCATGATGAATGCATTGGCTACACAATGGATATCCGACGATGCTTATTTTATCGGTATTTGATGAAGAAAAATTAAGAGAAAATATCTTCAAGAGACTAAGTAAATATGTGGAACTTGTTTTTCTACTCATATATTTGAAACTAAGTCATCATCTACTTCTGTTTTCCCTACTCATCAAATATATGAGTAGGTAAATATAATTAAGTATATCTAAACCATCTAAATCACATTTAGGAAGTTTAGATTTGATTTTATTAAACATGTTTTAACATGTCTAAGATCAAATCTTGATACAGTTCAATGATATCTAAATGGATTAGCTAGATTACTTAGCTCTCTATATTCATATTTTATATGAGTAGGGAAATTATAGACGACCTCATGACCTTATACTTAACTCTATTACAAATATTTTTTGAGTAGAAAAGCCAATTCAACGTACGTTTACATATCTGCCAAATTTTTAATCTATCTCTTCCAACAATCATCAGCCTTGAGAGACAAACCTTTTGTTACCTACTTCTCATTTTTCTAGAAGCTTACGTCGTTGAATGCTTGAGAGCGAACATTTGTAAAACCCGATGAGGCCCTAAATTATAATCATCTCGATGAAGGCGGTGGTCGAGTGGTGGTGGCGGGGGAGGGGTTAGAGGGTGAATGGAGGGGGAGGAGAGGTGGGGAAAAAGAAAGAAGGAGGGAGAAGAGAGTGAAGGGTGATTTGAAATTTTTTATTATCTGTGGGTCCCATATCATCAGAATTTATTAAAGTGAAGTCTTTTGGGACTATACTTTAACTTCCCTAGCTTGTGAAACTTTTTTTATATTATATCCCTTACATGAGACGAGTAACTAATTTCCCCTTAAAATACAACCTTTTATGTTGAATAATGATTTATTTATTACAGAATATGGATGAAGAAAATTCATAATTAATTTAATTAAGGGAAATGGACCAAATCTGACCCCCAAGTAACCACCAAGGAGCGCTGAATACCCTAAACTAACGACAGGCCCGGATCTGTACCCCAAGTAACCAAGATGTTAAAAAAATACCCTGGTTGGACGGTCAACAATGTTTAACCGTTACTTTGCCTGTGTGGATGCCACGTGAGACCGGTTTTGCCACTTGGCGCCGCGTAGGATAAGTGTGTGGGTCCCACATTAAATAAAAAAAGTTTCCCTCCCTCTTCATCAACAAAACAACCCGCCAACCCCCCCCCCCAACACCCACCACCAGCCCCACCCCTCCACCTCCCCCACCACACACCCCACTACCTCCCTCCCCAGCCCCCACGGCCCCACCCACTCACCTCCACCACAGCACCCCCACACCACGCCCGCCACACCCCCAACACCGCCAACACCACCAACACCCCAAACACCACGCCCGCCACTTGCGCCTCCACACCCCAACACCACGTCGGCCACTGCGCCTCCCACCTCCAACACCACGCCCCGCCGCCGCGCCTCCACACCCCCAACACCACTTCCGTCGACGCGTCTCCACACCCCCACCACCACGCCCCCCACCTCCACAGCTCCGCCGCCCTCCACACCAGTTTAAAGAAAGAGAAGAAGAAGAGAAGTAGGTACATGGAGGTGTACCCAAAGCCCCCCACCTCGGGGGCGCCGGCTGCATCGGCCAACACCAGATCAACACCAGATGTGAGGCAAAAAAAATTCAAGCTTTTTATTTTCTGGAAAAAGATTCGAACTTTGGGTTGATGGGTGGGGGCGGCGAGGGCGTGGTGGTGGGGGGCGTGGCGGCGGAGCTGTGGTGGTGGGGATGGGAGGCTGGGGAGGGAGGTGAGTGGGTGGAAGGGGGGTGGGGGCGGACGAATTTTGGTGATGAAGAGGCGTGGTGGTGGGGGGGCGTGACGGCGGGGCTGTGGTGTTAAGGCTGGGGGGGCTGGGGAGTGGGGGGGCGGCGGACGGATGTTGGTGATGAAGAGGGGGGGAGAATTTTTTTTATTAAATGTGGGACCCACATTAACTTATCATACGTGACGATGACGCGGCGCCAAGTGGCAAAACCGGTCTCACGTGGCATCCACACAGGCAAAGTAACGGTCAAACGTTGTTGACCGTCCAACCGAGGTAGTTTTTTAACATCTTGGTTACTTGGGGTACAGATCCGGGTCTGTCGTTAGTTTAGGGTACTCAGCGCTCCTTGGTGGTTACTTGGGGGCCAGATTTGGTCCATTTCCCTTTAATTAATGAATTACCTGAAACTAACCTAACATGACAATCTTCTCTTTTATACTAGTATTTTTTTGGCTAAACACCGTCCAATAATCAGACGTCTATTGGCAACCGACAAATCCAGACATAAGAGGTATGAGTGTTGCCCACACAAAGTTGTCCCCTCTCTCAATGAGAGTGCTTTCTGAGAATCGAACACGCATTTTCTTTCTTACGAGGGTTGTGAATCATTTACCAACTTAACCAATTACCCATTGGTTCTCTTACTAGTATTTTAGTAAAAGACGGTCTTATGAATTTTGAAAAGGCAAAGTTTCTCAGTAAAACACTATTGAAAGGCCTGTATAGCCTTACATTGATAGTCTTAAGAGCAAAAAATTCAATAAATAAATAGTATAAATGTAGTAAATAAGTTAATAATTTTAAAAGAATAGTTGACTATCCCCCCTTTTTTATAAAAGTAAACTCTATCAGTAAACCATTTTTAAAGGGCACTGATAGCAAGAATGAGTCAATTATGGCACCTTGAAATGATTAAATGATTAACATCGACACACCATTGTAAAATAATTTAATAAATAATGTGAAATATGTTATAGACTTATAGGGAGAGTAGGAAGAGTGGGGACTCAATACCTTATAAAATTATCTATTTGTGATAACTTGATGGATCCAATTTGATGGATATGATCTCATTTAGATGGTTTAAATTTGATTCAATTAAATATATGGTTTAAATTTGATTCAAATCTAAATCGTCCATGTTATCGAGATCTAGATGGAAGGTTGTAATTAGTGATGATGGTTTTGCGCTAGCGCCTCTCGTACTCCTCTGCCGCTTCCTTGCTACTCCCACTGTTCATATCTTTCAATGCGCTTTAGATTAAACCAAATCCGTTCCAAATGATCTGTGGCTGCACATGGATAGAGGATTAAAATATTAATAACACATTTAGTTGAAGATGATAAAATTAATACCTAAAATACCCACGCATTTTTCAAGATCTCAATTTAGATTGAAATATATATATATATATATATATATATATATATATATATATATATATATTATTAAAATGTCGAAGAAATTCATTTCGTTTATTTTATTTGCAACTACTCCCTATTATATCAAAATATATACTATCAAATAGCTAGACACAAAATTTGGGGGGGGGGGGTCATCAGTAATTTTACAAATTCTGTGATTTAATATTCATATTGAAACACCACTGGCATGCAATATTTTTATGACAAGTCTACAAGTCTTCTTTGATTATTCAAAAAATTAAATTGATCAATTTAACTCACCAGATATAGCATGCATGTATCAATAATTGTGTCCTTAAGTTATATTTAAGGAGGAGCTAGTGGTTGCTGTGATTGAACTAAGTTGTGTAGGAAAGGCCATTATGGATGAGAGAATAGTTGAAGCTGCAAGAAATGGAGATGTTATTGAGTTGCAGAAAATAATGAAGAAAGATCGTCAAGTCACTACAAAACACTTGCCGCTTACCGGCGTTTATTTTTGCCTCTTTCCGGCGTTTTTTCCGGCGAAACAACTCTACGGCGTTTTTGCAAATCGCCGAAAAAAAAAACGTGGAAAAGTAGCACATCGGCGTTTTTACAAACGCCGTAGGGTACCCACAAACGCCGAAACGCGGGATGCAGAAAATAATATAATATTCAGACATACCGGCGTTTCCCGAAACGCCGGTATGTCCATTATTTTAATAATTGACATACCAGCGTTTTGATGAAACGCCGGTATGCTATTATTTAATATAAACTTTTTCGGCGTTTGCAGAAACGCCGAAAAGTGTTTAAAAATTATTAAAAAAAAGTAATTTTCGTCCCAATTTAACATTAAATTGGGACGAAAATTTAGTATTATAGATATAAATAAAAAATATTAATAAATAATAATGACAGAAAAATCATATTACACACATTAAAAGAAAATAATACCTATAAGAGCAACTAAAGTATATCAAATATAAAATTAACAATTACATAAAAATAAACAAAAATGAAGCAAATATAAATAAAAAGAGATATGAAAATAAGCAACCACCAAATGTGCAATGAGGGGAGAGCACCGCTATTTATAATGATCACTGAGAAACAAATAGAAAGAAGTAGGAAGGAGCAAGAAACGAATGAGCAACGGAAAATGAGGGGGGAGCATCGCTATTTATAGGGAAGGTGGAGCATACCGGCGTTTATGATGGGAACGCCGGAAAATGATATTGTATTATTATTTTACCGGCGATTTCGCAAACGCCGATATGCATGATTTTTTTAAAAAATATTATTTAATACTTACCGGCGTTTTTCTTACACTTATCGGCATTTCCAGGAAACGCCGGTATGCATGTTTTTTTTTAAAAAAATAATATTTACTACTTACCGGCGTTTTTCATACGCTTATCGGCGTTTTCAGGAAACGCAGGTATGCATGTTTTTAAAAAAATAATATTTAATACTTACCGGCGTTTTTCTGACGCTTATCGGCATTTCCAGGAAACGCCGGTATGCATGTTTTTTTTAAAAAAATATTATTTAATACTTACCGGCGTTTTTCTTATGCTTATCGGCATTTCCAGGAAACGCCGGTATGCATGGTTTTTTTTAAAAAATATTATTTAATACTCACCGGCGTTTTTAAGAATGAAAAACGCCGATATGTGTTATTTTTTTCAAAAAAAAAAAAAGAAAAAGAAAAGCAAATAACAAATTTTTTGATTAAAATATACATACCGGCGTTTTTGTGTCCACAAACGCCGGTATGTGTGCGCGGGAAAGAAGGCGGGAAGCGCGCGCCAAATTTTGCGGCGTTTCTTTTAAGCGTTTTTTAGAAAACGCCGGAAGGCATGTCATTTCCGGCGTTTTTGATGAAAACGCCGGAAGGTGTACGCCGGAAAGCGCCGTTTTTTTTTGTAGTGAGTACTGGAAAAAGCATCTTTAGCTCTATCTGTAGATTCAGTGCTTCACGTTGCAGCACTCTCAGGAAGAGAGGATTTTGTGAAGCAGATTATAACTCTCATGCCTTCACTAGCCATGCACACAAACCAAGAAGGTTTGATTCCCTTGCACATGGCTTCAGCACAAGGTCATGTTGATACAGTGAGAGAACTTTTGAAGGCAAAGATTAACAATGGTGAAGAAGATGAAGTGATGAACCAATGCCTAGTGAAGGACAATGAAGGTCGGATTCCACTACATTATGCAGTTTTCAGAGGGAGAGTTGGAGTGATTCAAGAATTGATGAAACATAGTCCTGAATGTGTTGGAGAATTTACAGCAAAAGAAGAAACTGTTCTTCATTTAGCAGTGAAGGCTAACCAGTTTGAAGTGGTGGAATTTATGGTGGAGAGCATCAAAAGGCTTCCGAATTCCCAAACATTGATTCAAGCCAAAGACATCGAAGGCAAGACTGTCTATGAACTTGCAGCCGCAAAGAAACAGTTGCAGGTACATGCTCGTCTTGTTTTTAATGTGTGAGATCCATGTAATTATTAATCTAATTATAATAATGGACCTAGTTAAGCTTAACTTTGCTTTCCTAAAGCAAACTAATCATCATATTCCTTATTTACTTCAATCTTTTTCTGTCTTTTTTTTTGAAAAGATAATTGATGAATATGGGGAAAGGTCTTACATTTATGACTATGTTGAAATCATTTGATATATCATATACTTCCTCCAATCCTAAATATAAGATCTATTTGGGATCGAAGGTGGTTTTGTTCTAAATATGAGATCTCTTTCCATTTTTCACAAAATATTTCCTAAATTATATCCCTAATATTAATACTACCCTATATATGGTAAATAAGTAAGAGATGAAGGGTTAGAATGAAGGATTGTGGTTGGAGAGATTTAATAATTTCTTGTAATTTAAATTAATTTAATTATGAAACTTAATATAATTGAATCAGGTAAATATTTCTTATATTTAGGAACGAAAGGAGTGTTATAAGTATTAGAGGGAACATATTAGGAAGAATGACATATAGGTTGTTCAAAGGAAGAGAAAAATACTACCTCCGATCTTAAATATATGACCTAATTGACTTTTTTTGGAGAAGTCAAGGTTGCGAAATAAGCTATTAAATCATGACATATTTGATATATTTTTAGATTATACATTAGTTTATAGGTAAAATAAACTAATATAAGGGAAAAATTAGGTAAATCAATTTATAATTAACTTATTTTTCTTTTTTATAGGATTTTCTAAAAAAGTCAATTAGGTCTTATATTTAGGACCGGAGGGAGTGACAACTAATAAGTTCATTTAATTATCCAATAATTATGTCTTTCCCACGTATTCTTATCCACTTCAATGCAATTTGATGGCTTCAAGGAGCCTGATTGTTATTTTTTCTCTTCCTTTATGCCTGAGTGTAATTATCTAAGAAAAGTATAATTTAACTTGTACATATTTCTTGGCCACGGTGTGTGTTACATGACTGTTTAAATATGTTGATTGGAATATATGTATGTGGCATAGTTACTAGAGGCATTTAAGGAAGAGGTGGGGGAGGTTGGTGGAATAAGAGTGGAAAGTCATATAAATCTACCTATGGAGAGGACCGTGAATAATGATGTATCTGAAAACCAGGAGAGTGCTGAATCAAAGTCACAAGACGATGCAATATTAGTAGTGGCAGCCTTAATTATAACATTGACATACCAAGCTATGGCAAGTCCTCCATCAACATTTCTCAAAGAGGGAAACTCTAAGATAGACTGGAAATGTGCGCTTCACCCTGACAAGAACAATACATCAGTAGATTTCAAAACGCGCTCGAACGATTGTCCAGCCTCATTAGCTCTAGTGTTCTTGATTGTAAACTCTATGATCTTCTTCCAATCAATATACGTCATGAGTACCACTTTGCGAGGCCGACGTACAGCAAAAGTGAAAGGTGTCATTCATCTCCTTGTTTTCTGTTATTCTGTTTTGGTCTCGGCTTTCTGCTTTGAAACATCATATTATCCATTTATCGGTGCAGCTATAGCCATGTTTCTTCTCATCCTTAGAGATCGGCTAAATTATCTTTTAGAACAACTAAGAATGCTAAGAATGCGCATGCATATGATATGATATCTGGCCTATTGGCAAAAATAAGGCGTCAAAATAAAGGATGGCAATGAGGTGTCCACATCAGAAACATGAAGGATCATATATAGTCAATGGAATGAATTTATATTACAATATATCATGTAATGTAATGAGAAATGTTGATCATATCCTTTGATTTTATGTTTATATATGCATACAAGCCACATAATTACTTGTCTAGTGCACTCACAACAAATTGTGTAGTTTTTTTTTTGTTCATTTGAAGTATTACCACTACAAGAAAATAGTAGACTAGTCACGTGGGTATGTAGCGCATGGGGCAAGAGTGACAAAATCAACTTTGTTTGTCACGTATGACTTCCCCAAACGTGACACAAACTGGAATGGACTTTCTTTGTGGCGCATGGACATGTTTGTGCGTCACAAACTTGACACAAACGTGACACACAAACTTAAATTTAAATTTTTTGTGGCGCATGGGCTTTCTTTGTGGCGTATGGATCCATACGCCACACATATGACTTCCCAAACATGTTTGTGGCGTATGGATCCATACGCCACAAACATGTTTGGGAAGTCATATGTGTGGCGTATGGATCCATACGCCACAACTTCCCCAAACATGTTTGTGGCGTATGGATCCATACGCCACACATGTTTGTGGCGTATGGATCCATACGCCACACATACCCTCCACTTTCTGTAAAAAAATTTAAATTTTTTCCCTCCACTCTTCCCACTTTCTCCCTATATAAACTTCACTTCTCTCACATTTTCTCCTCCCCACTCTCTATTTTTTCCTACTCTCTCCCCACTTTCTTTTCTCCTCTTCCTCTACTCCATTATTTTCCTCCTCTTCACTTCCATTCTTCATATTTAATTTCTCATTTAACTAATTATACTTAATTTTTTTTGCAGGCTCATTGTTTAAAATCTTCCACAATCTAAGGTATACACTTTATCATTCGTTAATACTTTGTTTTTTTTCTCATTCATTATAATTCAAATTCTTTTATTTCACTATAATACTAGCTTTTAATTATTTTTCCCTCTACTTCCTCTACTTCAAACACTCTCTTTCCTTCTTTCTAATTATTATCTCCTATTTTTTTATTTTTTTAAAACCTGCTTCCTCGGCAAGCTGCAGTTTTTTTTTTATTTTCACTGCACCTTATGTCGCGCATGGGTTATGCGCGACATGATTTTATTGCATTAAAATTATGTGGCGTATGATACGTGACACAAGTTTGTTACGCCTCGATTTGTGGCGTATGGATCCATACGCCACAAAAAAATTTCCTACGCCACATACTTCACAAATTTCACCATTTTCAAACGTGACTAGCAGGCATTTGTTTTGTAGTGTACGTTTTTGAAAAATCAAAACTGTCTGCAAGTTGGGGTTGGTTAGTGAAATGATTGATAACAAAAGAAAGGGAGTGCAAGTTGGGTGATATAATAAAATTATCTCAGATGTTTATAAAATTATTGATTGACCTAACCTTTTTGGGTGTATTAAATTATAATATTAAAAATAAAGTAAATACCATTAAAAGGTAAATCTTCACAGCTAGTCGATAATATATATATATCCAAGATTTCATATCTTTTTGAAAAATGACCACCAATCTACCGTTCGAAGCAAAAATAACAAAAGTACGAGGGAATACTACATCTTTAAAATGAATGATTAATTAATAATGAGGAAACACAATATTGTGAGGCCATAAGTAATAGAGAATAGAGCTTTGTGATTATTTGAACAGATTCAGTGCTTTATATGTTTCAGCACAATTTGAGGGAAAGCAAAATTTGTGAAAAATAATCTAAAAAAGGCAGGATATATTATATTCATATTTAAAACTTGGCGTGCATCTAGATGGAACATTTTGACATACAGTTGACCTAACATTATTTTTATTTTTAAATTAAGTACTTGTCCATGTATATATGGAAGCTCAAAATTAACAACATCATTTTGGAACAATTAATAAAGAGGATCATTGCAATAATATTTTATATATTTACTATGGACATTTGGTACTCTAATCATCTAATGTATCGTATAGGATTATTTGGTTAAATTTAATTTAGTGACCGGAGAGGCTCTTAATTATTTTATGAAAGAAGCGCAATGAAGCAATATTTTGTTTGCTAACTGATTCACAGAAAGTCATTTAATCAAATTGTGTACGTAGCATTGAGTCCAGTACTCGAATTTCCTGTAATGTTATTTAGAAAAATACATTGTTACTTTTCACTTATTTGATCAAGCTACACACACTATACTACAAGGTCGATTATTCTAATTTTATATTAAGAAAACAATTGATGCTAACAAAATTTTGATAAAAGTTCCGCAAGTGTAAATGGTAGATCATGGTTAATCTTGCAGATACTCAAACAATTATATAATGAACTTGCACTAATTTACTAAGTCCAATTTATACCGGTACTGATACCTCGCTCTAATGTGACTATGCAGAGCTTTTAGGTATATGTCTATCTTTGTCGCTCGCAAAATATTTAATCTCATGGAATCCATTTAAAATATCTTTTTTCGTGCCCGATTCTAAATTTACTAAACATGTCTAATGGTGATCAAATACTAAATAATAATCAATAATAGCAATAACTAAATAATGGGAATTATCACTAAGCTACAAATTACTAGTTCATAGCAGTTTAGATTGTAAAAAGAAATTAGCCACACATAGTTGAAATCAATGGCAAAAGATATTGAAATTGAATTCATTCGATGAGGAGACATAAAGAGATGCCAAAATATAAACGCCTTTGTTGCTCACTTCTCTTTTTGTCCCTTTCCGCGTGTATGTGGATGTATATAATTGTTGAATTGAGTCCTCACAAAACCCAAAAGTTGCAACTTCCCTTCTTTCTTTCGTCTTTCTCCGTGTCAATCTTTGTGTGTACATATTCTAATTCAATGATCCCACAAGAAACAAAAGCTGCCACCAAATCCCTTCCTTCTTCCTTCTTACTGCCAGTGATAATAGCTTTTCTTGCATGTGTACTCTTCCTTTTCTTCGTCGTGAATTCCCTCTAGGCTCTAGCTAGGAATGAGAAAGAATTATCACCAACCTCCTCTACTCCTCTCCTGCTAAACGCGCGCGTTTTAATCTCTCTCTCTCTCTCTATATATATATATATATATATATATATATATATATATATATATATATATATATAAGACTCTACTGTTTAATTTGATTATATTAAGAAAGTTAGTTGGATTTGTTAAAATTATATGATATTACCAAAACACCATAACTATATACCTTTATTCTACCTCCATAATTTCTGATTTTGTTTATTCATTATTGTTAATGGGAATAATTTGGGAAAGGAGAGGAAATTAGAGAGATGATTTATATTTTAGAACAAAATCACATCCCAAGCATGTCCTAAATTTAGGAGCGGAGGAAGTGTGTGTGTGTGTGTATATATATATATTGAAAATTAAATTACATGTAACTTGTTTGTCAAAAGTGAAGATGTGCCTATCGATGATCATAATTGATTAATTAAACTGGTAAGTAAGTTTCCTCTTTCGTAAAGATGAGAATGTGTCTTTGAATTTACGGAAATGTTCTCATTAGAAGAATATCATTTGTACCATTAGAGTCGAATTAGTTTAGTAAACTCAATATGCATCAGAGTAGTAGGTGGTGTGTTAAACGAAAAAGTTGAAGATGAGCCTTGTAGAAAACAAACGAAGAGGAAATGAATACTAGTCTTTTAGCAGTTAACGTTTTTCTTTATCGTAAGATTTATGAGAATATTTCGTATACATTTTACCACCACCACCACTTTTATTATTGTTGTAGTAGTTGTTGTTGTTGAATGAATGAATACACACTCACACAAACAAAAATTTAAGGAGGGGGGAATTGGTTTTGGTAAACGGAAAGTTACATTAATTATTTTTTGAAAGGTATAATTAGATCTAAATCTATCAAAAACATAATATTTGACTAAGACTCAAACGTTGGACCTAATTGAAGCCTATCGAAATAACAGGGGATCGGATGAATTGATCTTGAAGCAAGGCACGCACATGTGTCGGTGCAGACGAGAATATATAAATGAAATTCTCTATCTATATCTTACCAAGCATTATATTGTACACTATTGTAATAAAAACAAATATCGTAGTCTCACGTTCAGAAAAGAAATAATCATGCATGAGAGATTGGTTGAAGCTGCAAGAGCGGGAGATGTGAAGGCATTGCAAAGAATATTGGAGGAAGATCCAGAAATATTGGAGATCGTTAATTCAATCTGAAGATTCAGTGCTTCATGTTGCATCACTATGAGGGAAAGCAGAATTTGCCCTGGAAACAATATCGTCCTGGAAGTTTCCACCCAAGAGCACTGAGTATATGGAAGTATTCTAAGGGGTAAATATACCCTAGAAACAATAAAAATGAGGCAAATTTGCCCTTCCGTCAAAGACACTGACAGTCAACCGTTTATTTGACCAAAAATATTAAGGGAAAATTAATTACAGTTCTCTGGTAAGGGACATGATAAGGAAAAAGTCCCCCTAATTGGAGAAATTAAAGTAGAGTCTCAAGGGACTTCACTTTAATAAATTTTGAAGAGGTGGGGCCCACAGTTAATAATAAAAAATATACAATCATGGATAGTAAGTGGGCCCATTGGGTGACGTGGCATGATCGGGTCAAACTTAACGGTCAAACCCGTTGAAATTGACAGAAATGCTAGATTTGAGTCATTTTTGAATAGATGTGTGCTACATTTGAGCCATCAAATTCTTGTTTATGTTGGGTGAACTTTTGACAATAGTAGAGTGCTAGACTTGACCCTTAACCCTTAAACATATGTTTGAGCTCAATATTAAGTTTTAAAATCAGGCTAGACAAACACTCATAGTTTTTTTCTTCAGAATATAGTTTTTTGTCAAAACCTAGGTTTCAATTAAGTCAGACAAACACTTACATACATCTTTTTCAGAATAGTTTTTTAATTGAAAACCTAAGATTTTAGGGTAAAAACCCTAGGTTTTTCAGAAACTATTCTCCAGAATCTATTCTTCAGAAGAGCTTTTTCATTTTTTAAGAAACTATATTCTCCAAAAGCTATGTCCACAGAAACTTGAAGATGGAAAGAGAGGAGGTTGTCTTCTCTCCCTTCTCTAATTTCAATTCCTCTTCTTCATTTGTTGCTCTGCCCCTTGCAACTGACTTGTAATTATTGCTTATTTTTAACCCTTGTAAGCAATTCTTCTATCTGTAATATTTATGTTGAAATACTCCCTTAAGTCTTTATTATAAGTTACCAATTACACATTTTTCACATACTAAGGAATGGTAGTTGGGTCTTAAAATTCATGTTAAATTTGTCACTTTTCCAACTTCACCCTTCATTGAATGATGTGTTTCACATTTTTAATTTTAAATCTCCATTAATAACAGGGGTCAAGTGAGAAAAAACATTTAATGTGGTGATTGATGCCTTATTAAGGACCCAAAATTGTAGGTAGTTAGTGGCTTATAATAAGGACTGGAAGGAGTATGATTCTATATCTTTCCTCGATCATTCATAATCTCATTATTTAAGATAAGTGAAGTTTTGAAAAAAAAATAATCTAAAATCAGTTTAATGAGTTAAATATCAATTGATAAAGATAAAATATATGGAAGTGTGTGTATGAGAATTTTCAATATGAATGGTTCATCCAAGCTTAATTGCCTAAGACACCAATTTGGAAATTTGTAGTATGTTACAATATGTTATGAAACTATTCGCTTTTGTGTATTCGGAACCCAAAAAGTTCCGGTTATAGAATTATTAAGTTAACTGAACATGCTTATCACGTCCTTCCCTCGGCATTGCATTTTACTTGCATACTTTGTGAGGAGGGGTAGAGATTTTGGGTGTGTTTGGGAAAAGTGGTGGAGAAATGTTTTTTTTTCAATATAGTTTTTTAAAAGTTGGCTTGGGTAAAAGTTGGTTTGCGAGAAACGATTTATGTTTGAATCCGTAGTTGCAGAAGTGTTTTTTTTCAGACTACTTTTACAAACATGTCTGGATGGTGATTTTGAGAAACCAGTTTAGATGGGAACATGATATTTATTGAATAATACACAATTAAAATATTCATATATTTTCAATAATTTGAAATTAAAAAATTTAATAGATTAAATTGCATAAAGTTTCCAATAATTGCAAATAAGAAAAATTTAATACATTAAAATGCATATAAATTAGAGGTAATGTCTATCACATTACATTTGGATGATTCAATTCCATAATTAGTTGTATCAAAGATGTTCTATAATTCGATCTCGAATCCTGTCACGGATACGATTCATGCGAGAAGAAGATGATGTAGAAAAATTTGATGAAGAAACATCTTGGTTTTGATGACAATTATCTTCATCTATCAAACTTTCATCTTCAGAAACCAGTTTTTCAAAAATAAGCTGGTTGGAGAAGCTCCAAATTGGAGTTTCTCATGAACCAGTTTCTCAAACCAGTTTATCCAAATAAGCTGGTCAGAAATAAACAAGACCCAAACATGACCAAAAACCCAAAAACTGTTTATATAACTCTAACCAACTTTTTGGGTCCATAAACAGTTCCCAAACACATACTTTCTCTCGGCAGCTTTAATTTCTCTCCTCATCTCTTAAAATCATCGTATCCTCACCATCTAACATATCCAAGTGCACATCATTGGACATTTATACACATCTGAACTGTTGATGTGGAATTATGAGAGCCACTAACACTCTTAACGCAGAGAGAATCCAGACCCCTATGTGAGTAGTAGATAGATATGACATCTAACTTTTCGTTTACTTGTTATGCTATATATACGGACGATAAATTGCTTTACCTTCAAGTTAATTAATAATCTTTTTTATAAAACCACGTGCACTTTTCTTGTGTTGTCAACATTTTTATATTCTCAAACTTTTCCCTTTGGTATTTATTCTTATCTTGTCAACATTTTTATATTCTTATCTTATTAAGAGAGAACGGTGACCCTGAAGTTTATAGGAATAAAGAGGATGAATAATTCAAGTAACAGTGACTTAAGGTAACAAGAGCTCGATGACGAAAAAAGAAGAATATAATTATAGTTAAGTCTCATAAAAGTTAATCTCAATTCGGTTTCAAAATCTTTTCCTAACAGAAACTATGCTAAGGCTAACATCAAATCATCATAACTATGAGAGTCTCATATGCCAAAAACTAGATATGACCTCTGAAGCTTCAATGTCTGATTCGCAACTGAAAGTCCTATATTTTATAATTGTTTAAATTGATATTTTTACGGGTTATCGGTCAAAATTAAATATTTCATCATGACTTTGTTAATATAAATGGATTTTTGGGGCCTAACTATCTTCCCATAAAAACAATTTGAGAATCCGACATGGTTTTTTATATAAAGATGGTGAACTCAGTTCTAATTCTCACTTGGCCAGTAAGGGTATTAGGAAGGATATATACTAGACAATCTTACCCTTATATTATATAGATAGGTTTTTTTTTATATATAATATACTTTACTTTTCGCTCTCCCAATAATATATAGTGAAAATTACATGTAACTTTAGTTTGTCAAAAGTGAAGATGTGCCAACGATTAATAATAATCGATTGAATTGCCCTTTCGTGAAGATGAGAATATGTATTTGAATTTGAGAAAATGCACTCATTAAAAGAAAATCACTTGTATCATTATAGTACGAATTAGTTAGTAGTGAATATGCATTAGAGTACTAGGTGGTGTTAAACAAAAAAGGTGAAGATGAGCCTTGCAGAAAACAAACGAAGAGGAAATGAAAATGAATACAGGTCTTTTAGTAGCTGACCTCTTTCTTTATCGTGAGATTTATGAGAATATTTTGTATACATTTTAGCACCACCACCAGTATTATTATTATTATATATTATTATTATTATTATTATTATTATTATTATTACTATTATTATTGAATGAATGAATACACACCCACACAAACAAAAAATTAAGGAGGGTGGAATTGGTTTTAGTCAACTGAAAGCTACATTAATTATTTTCTGAAAGGTATAATCAGATCTAAAGCTATCAAAAAAATAATATTTGACTAAGACTCAAACGTTGAACCTGATTGAAGCATATATGGGATGAATTGATCTGGAAGCAAGGCACATGTGTCGGTGCAGATGACAATATATAAATGAAATTCTCTATCTATATCTTACCAAGCGATTGTACACTATTGTAATAAAAACAAATATCATAGTCTCACGTTCAGAAAAGAAATAATCATGCATGAGAGATTGGTTGAAGCTGCAAGAATGGGAGATTTGAAGGCATTGCACACAATATTGGAGGAAGATCCAGAAATCTTGGAGAAAGAATGGTTGGCTCATTTTGAAGATTCAGTGCTTCATGTTGCATCACTACGAGGGAAAGCAGAATTTGTGAAGCAGATTGTGAGTATAATGCCTTCATTAGTCAAAAAAACAAACCAAAAGGGATTGATCCCATTACACATGGCTGCAGCACAAGGTCATGTTGATACAGTGAAGGAGCTCTTGAAGGCAATGCTTGATGACAATGATGAAGTGAAGATGATGAATCAGTGCCTTGTGAAGGAGGAGGATGGTTGGATTCCATTGCATTATGCGGTTTCCAATGGGAGAATTGGAGTGGTTCATGAATTGATGACACATAGTCCTGAATGTGTTGAAGAAGTGACAGCAAAAGGAGAGACTGTTCTTCATTTAGCAGTTAAGGCTAATAACCAATTTGAAGTGCTCGAATTTATAGTGGAGAGCATCAAAAGGCTTCCGAATTACCAGACATTGCTTAAAGCCAAGGACTTCAAAGGCAAGACTGTCTATGAACTTGCAGCCGCTAAGAAACAGTTGCAGGTATGTATAAACATTTGTCTTTTTTATCATAAAATGTTGAGCTTCATTCACATGAGGTTGTTTTCACCCGTGTAATCAGGTTTGAGAAAAAAAAAACTAGGGCAATGGTCCTATTTTGCCCTTCAAGTAACCACCATGGACCATCAAGCACCCTAAACTAACACAGGGTACAATTTTACCTTGAAGTAACCAAAGTGGTCCAATTTTACCCTATGACCAATGTAATGTTGACACGTGTCATCCACGTGTCAACATTACATTCCACATGTCAACATTACATTGGCGAGAGGGTAAATTTGAACCATTTTGGTTACTTTAAGGGTACAATTGCACCTGATGTTAGTTTAGGGTGCCCAGTGGTCCAGGGTGGTTACTTGAAGGGCAAAATAGGGTCATTGCCCGAAAAACTACTATTAATGGAAACATTTGTCTTTTTATCATAAAATTAGGACCGGATCAGATCAACCTTTATAATTTGTTTTAGTGTAATGTAGCCATTATAGTTTTGTCATTTTATAATTTAGTCATTGACTTTATGTATTACTTTTTTTTTCTAAAACATGGAGACTAAATTATAAAATAGTTTAGACTATAGTAACTTATTAGTAGTTGGACAAAGTTAAAATATTGATTTACAACCGAGTGCATAGCTATAAATATTGAATTGTACTGAATCAAAAGTACAGGGATTGATTTAAAAATATATAGACAAAAAATTGTTCCTTTTTAGAAATCATTTATTAAAAAATGAATTTGCAAACAAATTTTTAAACATTTTTTTAAATCTTTTTTAATATGGAAAATCAATCGAGGCAGTAATTTGTGCTTCTTGTCAATATAACTGTTACAGGTCCTGGAGATATTGAAGGAAGATGATGATGATAAAGAGGGTAATGAAATAAGAGAGGAACACCATATAAGGGTAGAGACTGAGAATGAAGCATCTAATAAAAAAGAGATGAGTGATAAAACAAAGTCACCGCAGGAAGCAATATTAATAATTGCCACCTTACTTATAACATTAACATATCAATCTATTGCAAACCCTCCATCAACTTTGCTCAAAGAAGGTAACAAAATAGACTGGCGCTGCTTTAATAATTTGTTTCGAACTCGTAAACATAGTAGTTACAAAATAGTACAAGAGTGTCCAGCCGTGTTGGCTTTCTATTTCATGATTTTAAACTCATTGATATTCTTGACTTCAATTGGCGTTGTGGTTTTCACTTTGAAAGGCGTCCCACGTGCAGCTCTTGTGAAACTTCTCACTGCTTACCTCATCCTGTCTTATTCTGTCTTGCTCACTGCTCTCAACTATAAGATTGCAGATGGTGCACTTTATTTTGCTTCTTTATTGGTTGCGGCCTTAGCAGTATTCTTAGCAAAAGATATAATGCAAGATATAATGCTTAGGTTTTCCATTTTGGCTAATAAATGGCGTCAATGGAAGCATCGATCAGCAGCATAAGGAAATATTATCTAATGGATTCTATATCTTTTTTTTTTATTTAAAGGGCAAACACTAACGGCTTGAGGTTACAAGCGGGATCGAACCTGCAATCTCCCACCTAAAGGGGAGATGTCAGACCACTAGGCTACAAGGTCCTTGGTAATGGATTCTATATCTAATTCCACGTTTTATATTTATGTATGAAATTTTAGTTATGGGTAAAATGTCTATAATGCATATAGTCAATTTACGCCAATCATTCAGTCCAAAAAAGGTTAGGCCGATCATTGCTTTTCTTTCGGATATTTTATGAATATATTTTATCTTTTCTCCAGTATTTAAAACTTTTTGAACTTATGGAAGCCATTGAACGAGGGAGAGGAGGGAGATTCTCCTTCTGAAATGTCAAATTGATAGTGTTACCAAAGTGTCTTTTTTTATTATTGGCATGTACTTTTTTTATACATTATAGGCATGTACTTTTACAATTACAATTTAACGATGAAATGGTATTTGTATGGGATTTTCTCAAGAAACAAGTCATCTATAATTGACAATAAAAAATTTCAAAAAAGAAAAATAAAAAGGTTCCCTTGTCTCACAATGGGAAAATAATAGTTAAATATTTTATAAATCTCAAAATCTCATATAGGAAATTTTAATTCTGAGTCACGATATTAACAACTACTAATCACCTATGTAGGATTTTGAAATTCAAAAGGTATTTTTCTGTCAATTTTTCTCTCATTTTCCCTTCTCTGTAATTAATGAAGTCCTACTTGAGTTAGAATGGAGAATCCTTCGTTCCCATGTCTTTTAAAAATGCAATTTTGGATGGTATGGGTCTTCCGTTCACTATACGTTTATACCCAACACAAGCCTCCTCCGGTCCTCCCCATCACTTTGGATTTCTTAGTCCAATAAAAAAAACCCAAAATCCAACTAACTTTCTTAGAGGAAGTGAGTTCTCTCCAACCAAACCAACTAATTGAATTTTCCACTTCCACTTCCACTTCCCTACCCCCAATTCCAGCGAACCAAACGACCCCTAAGAGTCCGTTTTGGTTGGATAGAATTGGGAAATGGAATTGGATGTGGGAATTGAAGATAAGGGGGTAAAGATGGAAAGTAGAGGTAAATTAGGTAATGATGAGAAAGTAAAGTTTGTGGGGCCCGTGAAAAGTGTGAGATGGAGAGAGAAAACTTGTGGGTCCCAGGATATATGTAAATTACTATTATACTTTCTCATATTCACTTTCCATTTTCACTTTCTAACCACACAAACAGGCCCTAAGGTATCCAATCAAGTTCACTTTAAATAAAGTCATGACAATACATTCATACCGAAATCTATTGTGCAAAATTTTTTGCAATGGCCTGGAAATCTCTTCAGATCCTCATCTGACTTCTTTGTGTATTTAGTCATAAAGAGCTAATGGTGAAAGTGGTTTTACTTCACTGAGTTCTCATCTTACATAAACTTTGTCATAATCTGATCCCCTAATGAGCATTGAATCTAGCAGACACACCCAAGTGGCCACTACACTCACAAATTCAAGCATACAAGATAAATTAACACACACACACACAGAGCAAAAAAACAGCAACAAATACACCACTAGTTAACAAACTAACACAATCATAAACTTGATGGCTGAAGGTCAACTTACCATATAAACTCATTTAGAAAATGCTTTTTTTTTTATTTATTTAAACAACTTCTCTAAGGTCAAAAGGCCAATATATATTCATAAACCACCTTCTCATCAGGAAGAGTCTTTCCACACAGTTCTTGCTCTGAATAGGGCTCTTGACCCAAGTCATGAGCTTAGGGCACTCTGCTTCCACCTTGAAGTGTTCATAAGTCTCAAATGTGTAAGCTCGCCATAAAATGGAATGAAACCAACATCAAGAAACCCAATTAAGTTATCCCCATAAAAGATCTTCTCCCCAAGTGCCCATTCTAGAAGCTTAAATATGTCTAGCTGCTTCTTCTTTGTTATCTAGTCACATGTTCAAAAGTCACGCAGCAATATAACATACACAAATTCATCATCATCAGAAAATCAGTTCATATGAAAGCAGTTTTCTATTATCAAATTCAATCAGTTGCATTTGCTCCTTCGCTGCAGCAAACAAAACTGCAGTTACTGCAAGACCAACAAGATAATATCGTGCTCATCAAAAGAATTAAACATAAAGAAACTCAATGAATTCAATTTTATATATATGCATGGTCATACAGTTGAGCACAGAAAAACACATGCTCCTTTGTACAATAGTTTTCTTTTTTATTATCTTTGAGTTTATGTATTTTGTCAAATATAGTGCATATAAATGAGTCTCGTAATTCCAGAGAGGATCTGAACCTAAAAATTAGAAGTATCTTCTTTGGATAATGCCAACAGGCATACAGATTATATCTTGGCAAACTCAATAGTTTTCTTCCCATCATGAGGCTTGCTGAAGAAATACTTGAAGTAGTCTGAGTACACAACTTGCTTATACTTCGGCTCTTCTCCCTCCTCCAGCACTTCTGGCAAAGGACCGATAACGGCATCAGGCGCCAGGTTCACAAAAATTGGGATGGAGATCCTGGTTTTGGCCTTGTTTGTAACAGCTTGGTGCTCAATGCTTTTGTACCTGTCATTGCTCATTATTTGTAGCACATCTCCAATGTTGATTACTAATGCACCATCAATAGGAGGCACAAATATCCAGTTATCACCATCACTGGCCCTTACATAAAGCCCACCTATCTCATCCTGAAGTAGGACAGTGATCGATGATATATCAGAATGCCGACCTACACCAACTACAGATTCAGCATCAGGGCAAGGAGGATAGTAGTTGAAGTCAAGTATCATTGACCCCATTAGTGCATGTTCTCTTTCATTGTCCATCTCCTTTGCATTCAGTCCTTTGAGGAGCACATTTAACAGCCTTCTTATAAGAACTTCAGCATGTTTCATATATTCCAGGGATTGTTCTCTGCAAGAATGGTAATCAATTATGGTTGATGTAGACATCAATTATCATTTCTTGGTAAGAAAACCTTATAATAATAACATTATCCATTAGATATTGTGCCATGTATAAACATACCAAGCTATATTTGGTTGGCGAGAAAAAAGAAATCAACTTCCATTTAGGATGCATTTGGATAATTGAGCTTGAAAAAGAAAACATATTCAATGCATCCTATAATTCCACCATTTTAGTACAGAGAGTTTTAACAGTTTTTTTTCCCATATATGCAATATCACACTTTAAATTACATGAGTGCATTTCAAATTTTGTCATGTCACAACATTAAAGCCATTTGTTGCCACTATTGATGCTTCCTATATTTCTACCCACTATTGACCAATTAACTTGAACAATCATTGGCCTCAAAATACCTATCAAATTCAAGACACGCTCCAAATTATGTTCTTAACACAAATGTTGAATCAAATTAAATTCCCACATGCCACATTCACTCAAAGTATGCCTAAGATGAATTCAAAAATATGTCTCATTTCTCTCTCATGGCTCAAATAATGCACACATTTTTTTCACAATGCATTACAAGCACTCAAGATAATAAAGTCTCAAACTTGCTTGCATATGGCAGGCCAGTATGCCTGAATTCTCTCCTCTGAAGCATACACAAGTTGCAGATAATCTTTCCATTCCAAGACAGACTCTGCATGGGGACTAAAACTAGTAGCCAATCTGACAACATCACTGGGACAATTCTCTTTGATATGCTTCTTCTCTTCAGCAGGCAATTCAAAGAATCTATGAGCAGAAGCTTTCAAGTCCTCAATAGCCTTCATGGGTATTCCATGGTTAACAATTTGAAAGAAGCCCCACTTCATAGCAGCATTGGAAATCGACTCTGCAACATTTGGGTCATCCCAATTAGTGACATCAATGATGGGTATGGATTCATTGGAAACCACTTTGAGATTGTTGAATCAGTGCTGATGGGGTTGGATGTATTGATTGGGAACAGCTTTTATGCCCAAATCAGAAAGACCCTTTACTCCATGGCCTTTGTTCACAACGAAATCGATTAGATCAGAGGGGATGGACATGGTGGTGGCAAGTTTGACCTGAGAGTCAACAAAAAGAAGGAACAAGAAGTTGCTAATCCATAATTATTGTGGACAGATGAAGTTATTAATCTAATAAGAAAAAAGTGGATAGATGAAGCTAAAACATTTAAATGGATGACCAATTGAGGTTTGGTGACTAATTTCTGGGCCATATTTTAGCCCAAACATTAATTTCTTTTCTTTGGGTTTGTGAGTAAAACAAATGTTTTTTTAGAAGAAAACTTTATATCATTATATAACATTGTCACGCCATGTATGGCACGACATAGTTATAGATAAATATTATATGCATATTGCGCCACAATTAATTTATTCTACTTATAAATTGTTATATAGTCTGATTACATGTGACATATACTTTAGTAATATATTTGGTTCCTCAACTTAAAATAAGTCAAAATAATATTATATATAGGACAAAAGTAAAGGTCTTGTCATACTTTATTTTTAAAACAAAAAAGACTTCAAATGTTTTAAGAAATCCAATAACTAGATAAAAAAATAGTTACTGGTCTATTCAATTATGTATTAGTTTATAAATAAAAAATATTTTAAAGGAGAAACACTCCTCAATTTTAAAATAAAGTTATTGAATTTCAATGATTTATAAATATAATTATAGGAGAATCTTTTTTATTTTGCTAATTAAAAATATTTTTTATAATCTTAATATAACATTTCTCTAAAATTATCACGTATCTTTTATTAAATCTTCATCTAAACTTTTTTTTAAAAAAATAATAATCATAACATGATTTTAAAAGTTAGACAAAAAAGTCACTTATGCACATATCACATTATACAATTTGACTTCTATCCAATAAGATTGAAAATTTTCACTTCTTTTTTATTATGAAATGCCTTAGCTATGTACTAAACAAGTTTAGCAAAAAAAAAAATTCACTTCTGTACGATTCATCTTAATAGATCTAAATAAGACTTGCGGCTATTTAAGATGATGAGCATGAAGAGTTGAGGTTATTGTTTTATAAATAAGACTTGTAGATATTAAGGTAAAACTTTCTTTGACTAATTGATAGTGGTATAATCAACTATATTTGATTTTTAAAATTTATGTATTAATTAATGTGTTCAACAAAATCACTATTTTAGGCAGCAATCCAAACATATATATTTGATTTACAATCTAAATTTTTATTTTGGTAATTAAGAAATTTGTAATCAAGACTTATAAAAATAATTCATATTTTTTATTCAAATAATTGCAACTAATAATTTATAGTAATTAAATTTTGCTTTTTGAAATAACTTGTTAATCATAAAATAGCTGTTCGCAATAGTTAAGTTCTTTAGTTTATTTTTTAATATTTTAATTTATGTGCATCCCACGTGGGAGTAAAATCTAATTTATGTGCATCCCGCGTGAGAACGAAATAACTTAATCTATTCTTAAAAAGTTTTAGAAAATTAGTTAATTGTAACAAATTATTATTGGAACTACCTCCTAATGGAAACTCCCTAGAGATACACAATAAATAAGAATACCGGAGTAAAATTTATTTTTAAAAAATCCCTATCTAACTCTTACATAACGTATGAAATCAAAATGTCACCATTGCCCGGGGGCGTAGCTTGATGGTTGTGTGTATCCCGCCATTTAGCTCAAATATACTAAGTTCAAACTCCTGGGAAGTCAGTCATCCCGTTTACGGGAATCCCGGCTGGCGACTCCGGATCAGTCTGCACCTGACGGGTGTGGGATACCGGGGAAGCAATTCAAAAAAATGTCACATTGGCTTGAAAAGATGTTACTCCCTCCGTTCCTAAATATAAGACCTAGATAACTTTTTTTTTGGAAAGATTAAAGTTGCGAAATAGGTTATTGAATCATGATATATTTGATATCTTTTTAGATTATCCATTAGCTTATAGGTAAAATAAACTAGTTTAAGAGAAAAAATTTGGTAAATCAATTTATAATTAACTTATTTTTTGCTTTTTTTAGGATTTTTCAAAAAAGTCATATAGGTCCTATATCTAGGAACCGAGGGAGTAGTATTTTGAAACCAAATTTGTACTATCTCTTATTGTCCTATACATCATTTTTTAAAAAAAAATAATGCAGATTACAAAATCATTTTCTTGACTCCCCCAACTTGTTCATCTATATGCCTAATAGTAATAAAAAAACATGTGCCAACTGAATTGACAAGAGAATCCATCACGTAATCAATCCCTCGTTCTCTATATCCACAGATTTTAGATTCCAAACCGCACCGATTTCTTGTGTCCAATTCTTAAGGCTTAAGTTAATTATCAAGTTGGGAAATTTCACTTCGCGTGCATCCCCACATTACCTAGCCAAAATCAAAGCTGACTTTTCATTTGACAATTGTGATCATAGAGATAATTTTATCTTTAATTTGGTCAAGATAAAAATGAAGATAATTTTATCCAAACAGAGATTTAATACTCCCTCCCTCCATCTCTAAATAATATAAGACCACTTTTAAGATTCAATTTGCCCCAATCTATAAGTCCCTTATCAACTTTACCTCATTTTTGTCCATCTTCTGCTAACATATCCATATGTGTACTTTTACAAACAAATTGTATTTCCACACTATCACCTATTCCTAACTTTGAAAGGGGACATTATTATGAAAACATATAAAATTACGGAAGTTAAAGATTTTCTTTAATCTCTATAAATAAGATAAAGTGATCTTATTATTAGGGACTACAGCAGACAAGGACCCTGAATGGAGAGATTTCATCCGTGAGATTTCGTTTGATGATTGAGATGCTAAAATTTGATTGGTGACAAGTAGGCAACATAATAAACTTTAAATGTCCACACAGGATCCCATCCCATCTTATCCAATACGCCAATGTTGACCACTAGGGAGTAATCGATTGTGCTCTCTCTGACTCTCTCCACTATATAAAGACATGACATGAGACATCAGAACTGTACTACTTACATCACATAGCATTGAACTGAAATCACAGAGAGAGAGAGAGAGAGAGAGAGAGAGAGAGAGATGGCGGGAATCCCAGGTGGTATTCAGGACGTCCCTGACAACAGGAGTAATAGCCTTGCAATTGATAGTCTTGCTAGATTTGCTGTTGACGATTACAACAAAAAGCAGGTTTTTTTATACTACTTATGCTTCCTATTTGTTATTTTTTTTACTTGATGAAATTGGAGGAGGAAATTGAGATTATGGGGTTATTTTTATTCTTGATTATTGGCCTTTTTTTTGGCCAATTGATTATTGGCCTTTTATGATCTTGTTTGGGTGTAGATTTTAATATTTGATGGTGTTAGCTTCTGGTTGGGTTGAATTTCTGAACCCAGATTTACTCTTGTTTTCTTCGATTTGTCTGACTCATGATATTTAGATGGGTTACTATGTGCTTGAAATTCGCCTTTATTTTCGTCTTGTTTGCTCACTTTTTTTTGGTCACATGTTTGCTCAAGTTTTGAACATAAGGTTTTGGGGGCAGAATGGTCCAGATATTTATCACTCCATTTCCCTTCATAAATATAACACATACTCCCTCCCTTCCTAAATTTAGATCACTTTAGGAATGAGAGCTTGTTTTTAAATATAAGATCACTTACTAATTTGACTTAAGTTTTCCTCAAATTACCCTTATACTCCATTCACCCAAAAAATAGTGGTTTGAAGAAGGTGAGAGGATATTTTGGAAATTTCATGTAATTCCAACACATTGAAATGTCTTTCTTAATCTTTCCAAATTTGCTAAAGTGATCTTATATTTAGGAACGGAGGGAGTATTTACCTAAGTTAATTTGATTAAATATGTTAGTTAAGTTAGTTAAAATCAAATGATCATCAAAACACCCTAAACACCTATATTTGTTCCATATATTCTCTATTTTGCTTATTTGTTGAGGAATGTCAATTGGCATAATATGTTTTTAGTCAAATACAAGAGGGGAAATGTTGAGAAAAATTAGAAAGAGTTCTAGCTAACCTCCCCCAAATATGCTCTATATCAAGGAAGGAAGGAAGTAAGACGTAGGAGGGAATGCTTGAAGTATAATTATGTTTCAAGTGAACTGAATGACCAAATACTAACCAGATGGAATTTGATGGTATTAGCCTCTTGATGGGTTAAATTTCTGTATCCTGATTATTCCTGTATTGTCAAATGTCAAATGTGTTAGTTTGTAATAATGGGAATTTCCATTTTTTTTCCCAAGGTTTAGTATTTCCCCCTTTTCTTGCTTGCTTGTAATTGTTTTTTTTTTTTACTTTATTTTATTGCAGAATGCTCTTCTGGAGTTTGACAAGGTAATAAGTGCAAAAGAGCAGGTGGTTGCTGGCACCCTACACTACATCACGCTGGAGGTAACTGATGGAGGGAAGAAAAAGATTTATGAAGCCAAAATTTGGGAGAAGCCATGGCTGAACTTTAAGGAAGTGCAAGAGTTTAAGCTTATTGGTGATGCCCCTGCTGGTGATGCCCCTGCTCAGTCTTCTAGCTAGGTATATCACTAAACTGCACAATGTGCTCTGGTCAGACCCAAATTTTGATATTATTCATGATTGTCTTCTGAAGGGACATTTAACAGGCCATATGGGTTTTGATAGCTAGTGTTTGATGGAAGTCTTAAGAATGAAAGCATATGGAATTGTTATTGTAGTTTGTTAGTGAAACTGTTATTCTAATGGAATGAATCAAATGTTTGAAGCACAGGAGAAATAAGTAGGAATATGATTTTGGTTATACCATCTGAATTTTACTTATTGGGCAAAGAATTTCTGGTTGTAATGGATCTCTTGTTCCCATCTGAATTTGGAGATTGATATGCCTACAATGGACATCTTGTTTAGTAGACTTTACTAAAACTATGTTGTGATTTTTTCTTTTTCAGGCATATGAAGTTTCTCTGTGGCTGATTTGGCTTGAAGGTGGAGTGATCAGGATGTCAAAAGAATGCAATATATGGAATAAAAGTAGCTAATTAATTTACCTTTGGGATTATGTTCAAACCCTTCCTTATTATGAAACATGTATGCTTTTGTAATCCTTTTACAATTCTAAGTGCAAGAAATATGGTGGTTCATTATGTATAAACGTTTATCACTCGCCCTCCGTGTACATCTTTGGATCTACTATATACTCCATACCTAAATATAAGACAAATTTGAGGAGTTGACTTTGTTCCTAAAAATAAGATTTCATTTGATTTTTTTACATTTACCCAAAATTATCAGTATTAATATTTTTTAATAATAAAAAAGTAAGAGTGAGAGGGTAATAATAGATAATTTGTTTATGATGTTTTAGTAATTTCATATGATTTTAATCAATTTCATTCACATCCTTAATCAAATTAAAGTAAAAGTTTTACATTTTGGGACCGAAGAGATACGTTAAAATAGCAATAGTAATGTCCAGTAAAAGAAAATTACCAAGAGTGATGTATAATAATAATCGTCAGCGTAGTAAGTTAATCTTAAATACTATCCTTATTGTTGCTCACATTAAACTGCCAACTGACTTATAATGCCTTTCATACGCATTTGTTAGCTTACTAGCTCTGTCATGTGCAAGAGATGGGGTTACATGAAAATGTTGTGAATAATCTTCTTCACCATTTCTTTTCGTTTTTTTAACCTTCTCCGCCATTTCAATAGCCAGGGCCAAAGTGCTTAAATAAAGAATTAACAAGAACAAAGCATTAGGTAAACCTTCTACACTTATTGAAACACTACAATCAAAAAAATCAGGTAACCTTTTGACCAAAAAAAAAATCAGGTAACCTAATGTTAAGGCCAAACATTATTGGCTTCTCTGTTATTTTCTTCCTATTCTATTCTTCATTCCACCCTCCTTTTTATTTTATGAATTTATCAAAATTTCAATGGTAAAGATTGACCTTTGTAAAATAATAATAATATTATTATATTTTTTTTATAAATAATCTTAGACTGATATAATTTTTCATAAAGCAATTTTCTTAACTTTGTCTACTAAAGTTATTGATTTTCAAATCAAATATTAAAAAGTTTAAATTTATTTATTTATTTTTGAGTAAAATTATACTTATTACTATTATTTATAAAAATAGTTACATCTAAACCATTAACATTTTTGATCAAATGGTGATACGAGGGTAGAGAAGTGTAAGGGTTATATTAACCAAATTTAATTTCAATTGTGAATTTGTGATTCTATACCCTAAACCCTCAAAAAAGATGAGACTCTTGCCTGATTCTTAGCTTGTAGGATGAATGAGCTACATTTCGTAGCATATTCCTCCGCCTTGCATATATGGTAGGAGCTCTAACAATTTTGAACTTGGTTAGGGCTTATTGGATAACCCTATAAGTGGTGACACTCTACTTTATAAATAGGCTAAAGTATACTTTTGGTCCCTTATGTTTGCATCAAGTTTCAATTTAGTCCTTTATGTTTGGAAAGTACACTTTTAGTCCTTTTTTGTTAACACCGTTAGTTTAACTTAACGGAAAATGCTAACTAAGCAATTTTAAATGATTATTTTATAATGAAATTGGACCAAAAATGATAAATTTTGAAAATATAAGAATATTTACACTTAAATATTTTAATCTGAACGTTTTTTTATTATTTAATAATCATTTAAAATTGTTTAGTTAGCATTTTCCGTTAAGTTAAACTAACGGTGTTAACAAAAAAGGACTAAAAGTGTACTTTTCAAACATAAATGACTAAATTGAAACTTGATGCAAACATAAGGGATCAAAAGTATACTTTAGCCTTATAAATATATTGATTACAAAGTCTAAGAAGCACTCATCCAATCAAAGACTCAACTAACTATAAAATGTGCTCGTTTAGTTTACCTAGTGTTTACATGGAGGATGTCATGAATTATTGCTTAGTTGACAATTATATATATTGAGCTTAATGCGCTAAAAAAAAGCACCCTGAAAACCCCATGTAATTTTTTTTTTGAACTGAAACCCTATGTCATGTTTTTTTTTGACCAAAAAAACCCTATGTCATGTTCAATACATCTATTTCAGCATTGGAAGAGTCCAATGGCTCGATTGGGGCCCAAGTGCATAGTATAGTGAACTAAGAGAGCTTTAGAATGTGATTCAACTATATACAAGTCCAAATACTTGTGTTTAAGGCTCAAACATCCTTTTGGACGAAAATAATAAAGTGGACATTTCTTTGGGAGATCCAAGAACGTTCAAGAAGATATTACAAAGCTCCAGTGCATGAAATCTCATGGGAATCGGCTATGAAAAGTTTCTTATTTTTTCATTCAAATAAGGTCATTTGTTCATCAACGATTATTCTAAAAGCCTTGTCATATTTCCCCATTCTATTATATTCTAGTTAGCTGACATTTTCTTCTACAGTAAGTCATTTAATGTTTGTTTGTTTGGGATGTTTTGGAGGGGAGGTACGGGGAGGGAAGGGATGAGGGTCACACAACCTTGTTTTGGTTATGAAATTTGTTTGAGAGTGGAGGGTAATATTTTTGTCTTTTAGTTCCTGCCCTTCCACTATCATCCATCCAAAACAGGGGTTTTATGGAGGGGTGATAAATTTTACACTCCATTCTGACAAAAAGGTACATGATAATTTTTTGATATTCCATACTTACCCCTCTCTTGAAAACCTTTTTATATCTCAAAGTTCAGCATAATTTTAATTAGACTATTAACATGATAATAAAGAATGAAAGTGGACCTGTCAAGATTTTTTTTGCCACTCAAGCCTCCCAATTATTGAATTTTGCAAGGTCTCATGAAATATTCACAAATGTGCCTAAAATCAATAAATGAAAGATTTATATAGAAAAATGTTATTGTTTTAGTATAGAACCATGTTTGTTTTGCATTAAATGACATAAATGTCCTTTATTGTATATATTATTTTGGAAATGGAAAAACTTTTAAGAAAATCATAAAAAACTCTAATTCATAATTATAAGGAAAGTTGTTAGACATGTATTAAATAAATAAATTCATTTTTGTGAAACCGTGTAAAAAGGGGTATTTTAAGTAAATCAATTGGATGTTGTGACCTCATCTTTTTTGGACAGATCCTGCTACCACATCGGATAACTATTGATTGATGATTTTTTTTTTCATTTTATTTTTGAGATCTTTGTGTTTCATATATATACACACACACATATACATATACATATATATACACACATATATATATATACATATATATATATAGTTGTGGTGATTATAATAAATTTTAAATTAACTCCAATAGATTAATTTATTATTTAAATAGCTATCTCTTAATTCAAATCACAAAATACATGAGCTAGGAACATGATTATATTCCATTTTAATTGAGTTTTTGAATGGTTAAAAATAATTCCAACTCATCCATCGAGAAAAATTGTTTGGGAAATGAAAGGTATATAGATGAAAAGTGATATTGTTTTTGGGTATAGATAAGTGTCTTAGCACCCCATATAGGCGAAATAAGACTTTGTTGTTTTTGTTATTGTATAGATAAGTGTCTCTTTCCACTTTATAGAAAAAAGTTTAAAGGAACTATAAATAAATATATGGTAATTACTAATGAGTGATTATATGGAAAGTAATTAAAAGTGCATTAAATATATCTTTGTGTTAATAGTGTAAAAGAGGCTATGCTGAGCATATTAAATGTTATATTTATCACAAATATACGGATTCAGTATCAAAATAGTTGTCTCTTAATTCAAACCACAAAATAAATAAGGATTGTGATTTCATTGTATTTGAAATCTCTTAACATAATAATGATGAAGAAAGTTTCATATCTTGTAAAATTTGGCCGCTTGAACAAGAGAGATGACCTTGATGTGCATCCTTGCAAGTAATTGGCTCGATTTCGTTGTATAAGGATAATTTCTCAATCAATATTATATACTTTAACTTTTAATTAAATAAATTCTTGTTGCTTCTGCCAAAAAAAATTGTTCTTGCATAAAATCTTTAAAATTAAATATGAGTTTATGGTCAATCTTATTAGAGATTTCTTAACATAACTTTTAGTCTCTCATGTTTCACCCAAGTTTGCTTTTGGTCCCTCAAGTTTCAAATGCGTGCTTTTGGTCCCTCAAGTTTGCGGTGTTAATACAGTTAGTCCCTCAACTTTGAAAAGGACTTTAACACCGTTAAATTATCCTACATGGCACTAACTCTGTCAAATATAATGACGTGGCACCATATTTAAAATCTGACTGGATATTTAATTATTAAATTAATAAAAAAAACCAAAATATCCATGGTTTCCCCTCCCCCCAAACTACTTCGGCCACTGCACCTCCACCAAATATCAAATCTTTTCTTGATCAGAACCAAATATCAAATCTAACTTCATCTTCTTCAACCATTAAAATGAAACATGGTGTTATCATTATCATCATCTTCACCTCCCAAAATCGTATCAAATTTCCTTTCCTCTTCTTCATCTTTCTTCTCCCCAAAATGCCCTCCTCCCAAAAACCGTAACACTGTCTTCATCTCCGCCGCCGCCATCTCCCCTCCGATCTCCCTCACTGCCGACGAGCTCCACATGGACGTCCTCTCTGAATCACCCCCCATCATCCAGAAACTCCACAGCAAGACCATCGTCGTCAAGTACGGCAGTGCCGCCATGAAATCCCCCTCCCTCCAACATTCCGTCATCAACTACCTTGTCCTCCTCTCCGTCATCAACTACCATGAAATCCCTCATAAACCAAAAAGTCAGATTTGAGATTTGGTGGATGTAGTGGGCGAAGAAATTTGGGGGAGGGGGAACGATGAATGATATTTTCTTTTTTAATTTTCCATTTTATTAATTTATTAATTAAATATGCGGTCAGATTTAAAATAAGGTGTCACATCATTATATTTAACAGAGTTAGTGCCACATAGGATAATTTAACGGTGTTAAAGTCCTTTTCAAAGTTGAGGAACTAACTGTATTAACACCGCAAACTTAAGGGACTAAAAGCACGCGTTTTAAACTTGAGGGACCAAAAACAAACTTGGGTGAAACTTGAGGGACTAAAAGTTATGTTAACCCTTCATTTTTTCGAAACACTTTTTCTTCTGTGGGGCTTACTTCATAGGTTTTTAACTAAATTTATTTGCGTGAAGATAAAATAGTGGTAAATATTCAAATGTCATATTAGTTTTGAGGAAGAACTTATATATTTGAATTATAATACCCAAAAAGAAACAAATTACTATCACACAACAATAAGATATTCGTTAAAAGCCTGAAAAGCAACTATGACATATAATATGATTGTTAAGGGAAATCATTAAACTACTTGGAAAACGCATTTCCCATGCATTTGGTGTTTTTTAAATATCGCCCAATAATCCAACTCCTATTGGCGACCGACTAATCATGACTCGAAGGGTAGGATTCCTGCTCAAATAGACAAGGTTGTCCTCTCTCCCAATAAAAGCACTTCCCGAGATTTGAATACATGTTCTTATTCTTACAGAGGTTGTAGCCTACTTATCAGCTCAATCAACTACGTACCCGTTGTTTTATAAAAACTAAAGTGACAATTGTGTGAAAATTATAAAGACCAAAAGATTAAATATCCCATATTTGCTTTATGAGTTGTGATTTGATTCATTCCAATGCTGATAACTTGGAATATATAAAATTTGAAAAATAATTGAAATAACGAGAGGATCCTATCAAAAAAAATATCTTTGCCTTGTTCTTGAAAATGCAAGTAAATCAATACGAATAATTTCAAAAGAGCTATCTTTTTTGCAAACAAGGAAACACTATCTAAATGAAACATAATTCCCATAAAGAAATTAATTACTTCTGCACACTAATACGAGATTCATTAATTAAAAAGTTAAAAAGCAACTACGAAATATATAATAATTGTTCATGGAAATCTTATGGATTGTTTATAAAATCCAACAAGCTACATGAAGAGCTACCTTCCATGCAATATGTTTTAATTAAAGAAGAAATATATGAAGCAACGATAAAACTAAAAAGAAGAGTAAATTTCTCATTTATAGGTTTTGTTGTCGCAGGGATTTGGAGTATTAATAATGAGTCCAATTCATTCATTATGGAAAAATATATAATGAAGATCCAAGTTCATAAACAGTGTGTGCTTGTCATTATTGTATGGAAGAGTTCAATTCTTCTTCTTCGCCGCGATTGGGAGGATGATTGAAAGAAAATGATCTTTTAGTGTTTTTACCTGTCACAAAATGTAGGAGGGATTTTAGTTCTTAGAAATCGCTAGTCGGTCATAGCATGAGTCTGCACCATCACGACTCAAGAAAAAAGAGATGCAGCTATCGAACTATTACCATGGAAGAAAAGGGGCGAAGATTTTTTATAACATAGAAGAAATGTTAGAAGTAGCTAATGGTGAACAGAAAATGAACCTAGATTGTTTGTTGTTAGTTAAGTTTTTGCTGAGTTTTAGTTCAAGAAAACAAAACTTAGATACTATCAAAAATTTGAATTTTGCAGGGTTAATGATCATTTTGCCCAACAAACAATTATACAAGTATCAATTTGGCCAACAAATAGTAAATTGTATCAATTTGGCCAACAAACAATAACAAAGTATCATATTAGACAAGACAGTCAATTTCCTTCTAACACAATTTTTTACAACATTGGGAAATATTGACATTGTTAGAGATAAATTGATGTTCATGACCAATATGATACTTTTTTATTGTTTGTTGATCAATTCGATACCATTTATTATATATTGGCTAATAATTGATACTTGCATAATTATTTGTTGGCCAAAATGATTATTAATTCCTTTTTTTGCAAACATGACAATACTCTATCTAAATGAAACATAATTCTCATAAAGAAATTAATTACTTCTACACACTAATACGAGATTCATTAATTAAAAAGTTAAAAAGCAACTACGAAATATATAATAATTGTTCATGGAAATCTTATGGACTGTTTATAAAATCCAACAAGCTACATGAAAAGCTACCTTCCATGCAATATGTTTTAATTAAAGAAGAAATATATGAAGTAGCGATAGAGTAAATTTCTCATTTATAGGTTTTGTTGTCGCAGGGATTTGGAGGATTAATAATGAGTCCAACTCATTCATTATGGAAAAATATATAATAAAGATCCAAGTTCATAAACAGTGTGTGCTTGTCATTATTGTATGGAAGAGTTCAATTCTTCTTCTTCGCCACGATTGGGAGGATGATTGAAGGAAAATGATCTTTTAGTGTTTTTATCTGTCACAAATGTAGGAGAGATTTTAGTTCTTAGAAATCGCTAGTCGGTCATAGCATGAGTCTGCACCATCACGACTCAAGAAAAAAGAGATGCAGCTATCGAACTATTACCATAGAAGAAAAGGGGCGGAAGATTTTTTATAACATAGAAGAAATGTTAGAAGTAGCTAATGGTGAACAGACAATGAACCTAGATTGTTGTTAGTTAAGTTTTTGCTGAGTTTCAGTTCAAGAAAAGAAAACTTAAATGCTATCAAAAATTTGAATTTTGCAGGGTTAATGATCATTTTGCCCAACAAACAATCATACAAGTATCAATTTGGCCAACAAATAGTAAATGGTATCAGTTTGGCCAACAAACAATAATAAAGTATCATATTAGACAAGATAGTCAATTTCATTCTAACACAATTTTTTACGACATTGGGAAATATTGACATTGTTAGAGATAAATTGATGTTCATGACTAATATGATACTTTTTTATTGTTTGTTGATTAATTCATACCATTTATTATATATTGGCTAATAATTGATACTTGCATAATTATTTATTGGCCAAAATGATTATTAATTCATTTTTTTACAAACATGACAATACTCTATCTAAATGAAACATAATTCTCATAAAGAAATAAATTACTTCCACACACTAATAGAGATTAATTAATTCATTAATTAAAAAGTTAAAAAGCAACTAAGATATGCATGTATCATAATTGTTCATCCAAATCTTATGGAAAGTAGTTTATAAGATGAAGAAGCTACATGAAAAAGTCACACCCATGCAACATGTTTTATTTATTAAAGAAGAAATATATGGAGCAACAATAAAATTACAAAGAAGAGCAAATTTCTCAGCTATCAGCATTATTGTCACTCGGCTTTGGAGGATTAACAATGACATCCAACTCATTGATTATGGAAAAATCCATGTTCATTGTCTGCTCACCATCAGCTATTCCTGACATTTCTTCTATATTCTCAAAACCTTCAAATGCAAAAATATTTAGTTAGATAAACATACTCGAAAATTAAATACTCAGAAAAAATTCATTTACATTAAGCTAACATAAATATTGGCAAGCTAAATAAGTTCTTTTTCGTTTAGTTAAATTGATATTTTCACATATCTATTTAGTTATCCCAAACTTGATTGGAGTTGGGAGGGATGAACGATGAGGGTCACATAGAATCTCCTAAATTTTCATCTTTTTTCATATATTATATAGATGTTATACATCCGTAAGAAAATAATGCAATATTTATAAGTATTCTTCTTCCAGTGTCTTTCCTATAAACATTGTTCTATTTATGAGATATTTCAATAATTTGTTTAAGAAAGAACAATTTGTAAACACTTAACTTTAAGTAAGACTTTGGACGTCAATTTTTAAAAGGACATGTAATCAAACAAAAAAGTTTTGTGAGCTTTTTACAAGAATCAAAAGGGTGATGTAGAAAGTAATTTCTACATCAATTACTCAAGGACATGAACATAGAAAGCGAATTTTACGTCAAAATTTGTTAGTTACGTCTTTAACTAGTGTTAATCTATTTTTAATGTCTCTTAATTAATATCATATCTACAACATTAAGCGTATGCTTTTGGATTTCAGGCTCTTGAAAGCAGGCACTTCGCTATCAAATTAATTAGGGATTAGAATTTTTTATCAGTTGCTTTTATTCACAATGGCATGAATCACATACACATGCATACATATATTTCAATTATGAATGTTAATTTTCTTAGAAATTATAAATAAATGTTTGGTTACCTTGAGATGAAATATTAGTATCAAATATTTCCTGATCATTGGTATGAGTGTTCAAGTTTGCAAAAGCCATCATCATTGCTTGTGTTTCTGCCTCTTGTTGCTTTACCAACTCCCTCATCTCATAAACTTCAGCTTGGTTCCTTTCAATTTCAGCTGCAAATTCAAAACTCTCAACCTTTCTCATCAGTTTTCCAATGCAATAATTTGCTTCTCAGAAAAGAATATTATTTTTGAACAAATGACAGCTAATATATTATATTATTTTAGATTTTATATTACTATATCTATTAAGATATTTTATTCAAAAAAAGTATAGAATCTATATTTAAAAAAAATTAGACTATCAAATTAGATCTGGATGTTCATATTTGATTAAACCTCCTAGCCTAATGATGCTTAGTATTGAAGCTGGTCTCAATCAATAGTCTTATAGTATGTACTAAGTTCACATATAGGACAACGGGAGGTGATAATTTCGATCCCATTAATAATTTCGATCCCATTAATAATTTCAATCTATTAGCATATGCAACTTCAACTGAAAGAAATATATACTCCACAAACCAATGTGCGAAAGTATTTAAAAGGGATGTGTGTCTATGAGTGAGTGAGTGTCATTATAGGATCACCTTGTTTAAGTAGTGTTTCATTATTTAGAGCAGCAAATCGTTGCCCTAAGATTGTTTTCTCCAACATCAACATGTCCTTTAAATTGGACAGTTCTTCAATTTGTCGCTTGAGGGAAGGTACCTGATTCTGCACACAATAAAAAGTTCAATCAAACAATAACATAAAAAAGAACCATAACGTAACGTGTGTCTGGAAAAGCATTATTCATGCGTGCGTTTGTTTGTGACCTTCAGTTGTTCGTATTGCCTCTCCAAATTAGCTACATGTTCAAGCTTTCTCAATCTTGATCTTTGGGCAGACAACCGATTTGACATCACTCTGGATACACAAATGAAAATAAAATACTCCTTGATTACTAATAAACAAATGAAGATCTATAACTGGTTATTAATCCATTCATTCGTTAAAGTTACAAATATATACCGCCTGAGCCTCCTTGATTCTTCATAAGGATCAGATACGTTTGGTTCATGTTGGTTCTTAACTTCAAGCTGATATTGTTGAGAAGAAGCAACAATGAGAGTGACATTACTATTGCTATGAGTAGAAGACTCATAAGGTGCTTGAAGTTGTTTGTTCTTGTCTTGCTGTGAGTTATTTCTAGTAATTAAAGCTTCAATGGCTGGATGAAAAGGATGGTTAGAGTTATAATTAGGTTTTTTAAGGAGTGAAGAAATTGGTCCCAAAGGAGGCTTTGATGAAGATGGTAGTAAGTTGGGTTTCTTGCTTCCAAACATGTCATTCATCAATTCATATGCTGTAAAATTGCAAGAAATTAAAACAAATTAAGAGATACCAAAAATGAACTCTTAACCCATAATCGTCAATAGACTATTAACCATATGATAATAAAGAATAAAAGTGGACCTGTCAAGGGTTTTCTGCTGCTCGAGCCTTCCATTATTATTGAATTTTGCAAGTTCTCAAGAAATAATCAAAGAGATGCCAATAATCAAGAAATGAAAGACTTATATAGGAAAAAAGTGATTCTTTTTGTATAGGCCGGCGTCTCTTTTGCCTTAAATGGCAAAAATATCCTCCATTGCATCTATTATTTTGGATATGGAAAAACTTTTAAGGGAACCATAAACAAAAATGCTAATTTGTGATTATAAGGAAAGTTGTCAGACATGCAATAAATTATAAGAATTTTTTTCAAATAAATGAATTTTTCTATCAAACCGCGTTACAAGGGGTATTTTAGTAAATTATTTGGATGTTGCTACCTCATTTGTTTTTGGATTGATGTTATTACCTCATTGGATACCTTTTTTTCACTTAACATTGGATGCCGATTGAGTTTATTTGTCATTCATTTTTGTAATCCTTGTATCATACAGCTGTCCTGATAATATTAAATTTTAAATTAATCAGAAATATATTGATTTAGTATTAAAATAGTTGTCTCCATTCAAATTTAAAAATACACGAGAATAATCATGATGCAATTGTAACTAAGGTTTCGACTTAGCATAATGATGAAGAAACTTTCGTATTTTGGTAAAATTTAGCCGATTGAAAATGAGAAATGCCCTCAAAATGTCTCCTCTCAAGTTGGATATCTGTTGATTGATGGTTTTTTTCTTTTTTGAGATCCTTGTGTGACATATATATACAACTGTGTTGATTATATTAAATTTTGAATTATTCACAAATATATTGATTTAGTATTAAAATATATATATGTCTCTTAATTCAAACCTCAAAATACATGAGGATTATGATCCCATTGTAATTGAGTTTTTCTTAACAAAAAAAGTTTCATGTCTTGTTAAAATTTGCCATCTTACACAAGAGAGAATCCCTATGGTGTGTTTGGTTGGGGTTATTGGAGGGGAGGGGAGGGGTGAAAGGTTAAAATTAACCTTGTTTGGTGGTAAAAAAATGAAGGTTACGGAAGGGTTACAATTTGTCTTCTAGTGCTCCCTTCTCCTCCTCTCTCTCCAACTTGGGTTTTTTTTGGAGGGGTGAGAAACAATTGAAACCATTCTGATAAAATTGTCCATGTCATCACTTTTATGATATTTCGATTATGCCCCTCACAAATCAATTTCATCTTTGTCTCTCCTCCTCCTCCAACTTATATTGCCATTACTGTCACCAACTTCACCTGTCCATTTCCTTCTATACACTGGAATCTAATGATATTTGCAAGGCTGATTCAAGGAAGTTGGAGAAATACAGGCTTTTAAAAGATCATGTTTTGGACACTGGAAGCTAAGTTTGGCGGAAATGAGATAAGGAGACATTAAGAAGTTTACAGCTAATCTTGCAAAAAAAAGGGAAGTTACTGTTGCTATATGCTAGGCTAAGGAGAGATGTGAGTTATAAAAAACAAACGAAGAAGTTGCTGCAACTCCTGTTGGTGTAGGCAGGCTAAAGAGTGAAGAACAATGGAGTCATGGAGATGTGTGTAACTGTGTATTGGGTGCGAAATCAATTTTATTAGTAACAAAAATTTATGAGATATTATATTAAAAATAAGAAAATCCTCTTTTACTACCATAAGAAATTCCTCTTATACTATTTAAAATATGTTATCATCTAGAACATTATGACTTGTTACTGGCAAAAAATAAGCATTATCATTTGATGTTAAAAATAGAAAGTAATAATGTTAATGTAAATAATATAAAACAAGGCTAAATAATATTACTAGGATATATTTATCAACTTAATTATAACTAGCTCTCATCCTCTCCCCTCTTCAACCAAACAAGAAATATTATCCCCTTTCCCGTTCCCTTTCCCTGGTATAGAGATATTCTGACTATAAATATTTGAAATTTGAAAAATAATTGAAATAACGAGAGAATGATATTGAAGGAAACTGTTTGCCTTGTTCAACTAAAAAATTAAATACTAGTAAATCAAAATGGAACAATATGGAAAGAGCTATATTTTTTGCAAACATGGAAACGATCTACCTAAATGAAACATAATGCCCGAAAAGAAATAAATTAATTCCACAAGCTAATAGGAAATTTAGTAATTAAAAACTTAAAAAGCAACCTCGACATATTTCACTACAAGAAATTGTTTAAGCGGTGTTTCATTCTCTAGAGCTGCAAATCGTTGCCCTAAGATTGTATGCTCCAACATCAACATGTCCTTGAAATTGGATAATTCTGCAATTTGAGAAGATATCTAATTCTGTACATACACATAAAATGCTCAATTAAACAATAACCTCAAAAAGAACCATAACGTGTGTCTGGAAAAGCATTATCCATGTGCATGCGTGTTTGTGTGTTACCTTGAGTTGTGCATATTGCCTCTCCAAATTAGCTATATGTTGAAGCTTTATCAATGTTGATCTTTGGGCGACATCCGATTTGACGTCACTCTAACACACAAATGCAAACAGTACATTACGATTACTGATAAACAAATGAAGATTTATAACTCACTAATTCATATTCATTTGTTAAAGATACACATACCACCTGAGCCTCCTGGCTTCTTCAAAATGATCAGATACTTTTGTTGTTGGTTCATGTTGATTCTTAGCTTCAAGATGATATTGTATGTTTTGAAGAAGCAACATTGAGAGTGACTTTATTATCATTATCATGAGCAGAAGACTCACATGGTGTTTGAAGCTGTTCATTCTTTCGTGCTAAGAGTTATTTCTAGTAATTACAGCTTCAATTGCAGGAAGAAAAAGAAGGTTAGAGTTATTATTAGGGTTTTTTTTTCAGAAGTAAAGGAACTGGTCCCAAAGGAGTCTTTAATGAAGACGCAGACGGTAGTAAGTTGTGTTTCTTGCTTCAAAACAAGTCTTTCCATATGCTCTAAAATTGAAAGAAATTAAAACAAATAAAGAGATACTATAAGTGATGAACACTTAACATAATGGTCAACAGACTATTAACCACATGATATTAAAGAATAAAAGTGGATTTGTAAAGGATTTTTTCGCTGCTTAAGCCTTCCATTATTGAATTTTACAAGGTCTCAAGAGATAATCATAGAGACACCAATAACCAAGAAACAAAAGGTTATATCAGAAAAAAGTGATTTTTTTTTGTATAGGGCAGCGTCTACCTTGTATTAATTGGAAAAATTGTTCTCCATTGCATATATCATTTTTCATATAGAAATACTTTTAAGAGAACCATAAATAAAAATAATGCTAATTTGTGATTACAAGGAAAGTTGTCAAACATGCATTTAATTATAAGAATTTTTTAAATAAATGAATTTATCTATGTGAAACCGTGTAAAAATGGGTATTTTAGTAAATTAATTGGGTGCTGCCAGCCTGCCACCTTACTGGATACCTTTTTATATCATCATATTCGAACCTATTAATTGATGATTTTTCATCATTTTATTTTTGAAATCCTTGTATGTTATATATACAACTATGTTGATGATATTAAACTTTAAATTAATCACAAATATATTGATTTAGTATTAAAATAGTTGTCTCTTAATTCAAACCACAAAACACACGACGATTATGATGTCATTGTAACTGAGTTTTTTTCTCAACATAATGATGTAGAAAGTTTGTCTTGGTAAAATTTAGGTGCTTGGACAAGAGAGATGCCCTCAGCATGCATATTTACAAGTTATTGGCTGAGTTTTAATGCATGATTACTTCATAATTAAGATTATTATAATATCAATTTTAATTAAATTGTTTTTCCTTGAGCCATAAAAAGTGTTTTTGGTTAAAAGTTGTACAATTAATGTGAATTATGGTAACTAATAACCATTCTATATTTTTTTCTTGTCATTTGTTTTTCTATGGCCTTACTTTGTAAGGTATTCACCTAATTTAGTTGCATGAAGACATGAGAGTGGCAAATATTCAAATGTCATGTTAGTTTTGAGAACTTATGCCTCATTATCACATGCATGTTCACTTTTTGACATAATCGTCAATAGACTATGAACCATGTGATAATAATATAAAGAATAAAATTGAACCTATTAAGGGTTTTTTTATTTGTTGCTCGAGCTTTCTATTATTGAATTTTGCAAGGTCTCAAGAAATAATAAGAGAGATGCCAATAATCAAGAAATGAAAGACTTATATAGGAAAAAAAGTTATTTTTGTATAGGGCGGCGTCTCTTTTGCCTTAAATGGCAAAAATATCCTCCATTGCATCTATATTATTTTGGATATGGAAAAACTTTTAACAGAACCATAAATAAAAATGTTAATTCGTGATTATAGGAAAGTTGTCAGACATGCAATAAATTATAATAATTGTTTTGAATAAATGAATTCATCTTTGGGAAACAGTGTTAAAGGAGGTATTTTAGTAAATTACTTGGATGTTGCTACCACATTTGTTTTTGGATTGATTGTGCTACCTCATTGGATACCTATTTTTTTAACCATGGATGCCTATTTTTTTTTGATACAGAAATTTTAGGAAGGGGTTTGGGCTCAACCCAATCCAAGGGCAGGGCACCTAACTCATGATCCACTGGGGCCTGTCCCTGTGGGCTCTGGAGCATGACAAGCAAGCCCTTTCTTTCTGTCCACACAGGTAGGTTACTCCCAGCTTCACTTAGCTACGGAGATGCCTCCCCAAGCGCCGCGATGGAGACACAACAAAGTGTCACTCCCCAGGATCGAACTCGCGACGTGGTGGACAACCTGACGCTCATTGTTCAATCCCTTCGCCACTGAACCCACGGACGATGGGTAACCATGGATGCCTATTGATTGATAGTTTTTTTGCCATTTATTTTTGTGATCTGTATTATATTATACAGCTGTCCTGGTAATATTGAATTTTAAATTAATCAGAAATATATTGATTTAGTATTAAAATAGCCGTCTCACAATTCAAATTTAAAAACTCACGAGGATCATGATGCAATTGTAACTGAGGTTTCGGCTTAGCATGATGAAAAAGTTTCATCTACACTTCGTAAAATTTAGCCACTTGAAAACGAGAAATGCCCTCGAGATGTCTCCTCACAAGTTATGGGCTGAACTTTAATGCTTGATTATTTCAAAACATGATTATCATATTTTTCAATTTTCAATTTTAATTAATTTGTTTTTCCTTGAACCAAAAAATTTGGTCTTGCATAAAAGCTGTAAAATTAAATGTGATTATGGTAACTCTTAGAGATTCTACTTTTTCTTATCACTTTTTCTTCTATGGGGCTTACTTTGTAAGTTATTGACCTAATGTAGCTGCATGAAGACACAAGAGTGCAAATATTCAAATGTCATGTTAGTTTTGAGGAATATAACTTATGCCGCATATTAATATTGCATTTTCAGATTGACGTGGAGAGAACGGGGGTTAGAGTTTTACTTAGAGTAGATGTAAGCGGATAATTGAATTTTAAATGCATTAATTTCATGATTGAGTATAAATTATACTCCGTATTTAACAGTTAACCAAAAGGAGAGTAACAAAAAAGACACTGGAGGAGGGCAGAATTGAGGAAAAAGTAGTGACAGGAAGAGAAGTGCATAGTAAAAACTAAAGCTACATTTAATTATTTATTATTTCAATGTTCAATTATGAGTTGAAAAATAGCGAAATGTTATACTACAACAAAGTTTGGCCAAGGTTTCCTGTTCATTAAACAATTTTAACAAGAGTTATTGAATAGTTAAATAATATATTCTTCTTTTTAAAAACATTTAAAAGGGGTATTAAAGTAAAAAATAATTGCTTGATGATGTTTTATTTTTTCTTCCCTTGTATGTATCGTATTTTTGAGATTATTCTATGTCATATACAGTTTTGCTTATATCAATAAATTCTAAATTAAACACAAATATACTGCTTATTATGGGATAAATAATATAGTTATCTCTTGTTCAAACAACAAAATACATCTATGGGGATTTATTAGGCTCCAATATTACTGAGTTTTTGATTTAAAATAGTGAGGAAGAAAGTTTCATTTTCCATTAAACTTTAGCCGCTTGGAAAAAGATCTATGCCCTTGAGTTGGTTGATTTCAAGTTTTTGGGCGAACTTCAAAATTAAGATAATTATTTCGCCTTCAATTAAATATTCATTTATTGATTGATAGAGCACAATACTTTCGTAAACTTTTTTATTATTGTTGTAAATTTGTAATTACCTAATCAATTAAAATCTATTTTGCTTAACACAATTTTTTCTTTAATGGGGTTTGCTTGCAAGTTCTTGACTAAATACACACATCAAAATATAAGATTAATAAAAACTAAAAAGGCTACCCTCCACCCATCATCTATGGGTTCAGTGGCGAGGAGATTGAAAATAAGCGTCGGGTTGACCACCACGTCGCGAGTTCGATCCTGGGGAGTGACACGAGAAGACATCTTTGTAGCTAAGTGAAGCTGGAAGTAACCTACGTGGGAGTGACACGGGAGACATCTCCGTAGCTAAGTGAAGCTGAAAGTAACCTGTCATCTCCATAGCTAAGTGAAGCTAGAAGTAACATACATGGGAGTGACACGGGGAGACATCTTCGTAGCTAAGTGAAGTTGGAAGTAACCTACGTGTGTGGACATACATCTCCGTAGGTAAGTGAAACTGGAATTAACAGCTGGAAGTAACCTACGTGGGAGTGAAACGGGAGACATCTCCGTAGCTAAGTGAAGCTGAAAGTAACCTGTCATCTCCATAGCTAAGTGAAGCTATCTCCGTAGGTAAGTGAAACTGGAATTAACAGCTGGAAGTAACCTACGTGGGAGTGAAACGGGAGACATCTCCGTAGCTAAGTGAAGCTGAAAGTAACCTGTCATCTCCATAGCTAAGTGAAGCTGGAAGTAACATGCATGGGAGTGACAGAAAGAGAGCCCCTGGATTGGGTTGAGCCCAAACCCCTTCCTAAAAATTATACTACATATAAAAAAAAAAGGCTACCCTCCTCAGATACATATCATAATGCATCAACTAAAAATTTTCAGACAAAAGTATCATAATAAATAAATACACATGTTTTCTTAAAGCAGCTATAAGAAAACATTTTTGATTCTCAGGGCTTATAATCAGACACTTCTGAGGGCTTAGTATTGAATTGCATCGAAATGGCTGGACTAGTGGGTGGTATTCGAGACGTTGAAGGCAGCCAAAACAGTAACAGTGTTGAGATCGATTCTCTTGCTCGCTTCGCTGTTCAACATTACAACCAAAACCAGGTTCAATTTTCTCTTTTCCCATTTGGGTTTTCAAATTCCAGGGCCATACTCAAATATGCTATATAATGTTCATCAAATTTCCACAATTTTTTTTTGTGGTAGGAAGAGAAACCTAATAAATAAATACATATATACTTATAACCTACTCCCTCCGGTCCTAAATATAAGACCTAATTCACTTTTTTGAAAAATCCTAAAAAAAGCAAAATAAGTTAATTATAAATTGATTTACCTAATTTTTTCCCTTAAACTAGTTTATTTTACTTGTAAACTAATGGATAATCTAAAAATATATCAAATATGTCATCATTTAATAGACTATTTTGCAACCTTAACCTCTCCAAAAAAAAGTTATCTAGGTCCTATATTTAGGACCGGAGGTAGTAATATATAAATATTTGTGTGTCATGTGCATATTTGATGAGTTGAGTTTGGCCCTAATTAAATAAAGCTTCTATTAGATTTTTCTCAATTTTCCCCCTATTATCTCTGTTGTTGATGCTGAGACTAAAATCATATGGTTGAATTGTTTGTGTAATCTCATATGATTTTAACTAATTTAAACAACATGTTTAATATATTCAAGTTTGGTAATTATGTTTTATATAATCAAGGAAGAGTATAGACCATTCATATCTCCACAGGATTCACTCACGGTACTCATCGTTTTGATAGGTAAAAAGTGCTTGTCGTCTTTAGGTGCATTGTTTCGTTAAACAATTCTTAGCCATCCAATAGAAATTCATCTTACCACCGATGAGGGGCATTTAGGGATGGAATGATAAGGATGAATTTTTATTTTTCTTGTTAAACACAGAACACACGTTCTCATCCTAACATGACTTGTAACCCACTTAAGATGAATTTTTAGTGGATAACCAAGATCCAATTTTGTTTGATAAAGCGACGTTTCTAAAGACGACTAGCGTTTTTTTACCTATCAAAATGATGAGCACCGTAAGTCAATCCTATCTCCACATGGTATTATTCAATTTGTGGTATTATATTTAGATTGTTAGCTTGCATTTATATTGTGTGATAGTTCAATTGGGATTGTCCATTTTATCCCAGGTTTTAATTTGATTGAATAATTTCCCCCTTGTTACTAATTGGGTTTCTTATGATATTGCAGAATGGTCTTCTGGAGTTTGGAAAGGTGCTGAGTGCAAAACATCAGGTAGTTGCTGGCTCCATGCACTACATAACGCTGGAGGCAACTGATGGAGGGAAGAAAAAGGTTTTTGAAACCAAGATTTGGGAGAAGCCATGGCTGAACTTTAAGGAAGTGCAGGAGTTTAAGCCTGTTGGGGATGAGTCTTCTAGCTAGGTATATGACTACGCTGCACAATGCGCTCTGATTGGATTTAAATTTTGATGTTCACTCTTGTTCACATTTGAAGGGCTGGTTTGGCTAAGTGATAAGCTCACTTGTCGTGGGGTCTGAGATCGTGGGTTTGAATCAGCCTCTCTGCAAAAATGCAGAGATAAGACTGTCTAGTATATTCTCTTCTCTTGCACCCTCACCAAGTAGAGATCGAACTGGATTGACCGTATTTTCTTGTTCACATTTGTCTTGAGGGTACAATTTCTAGTTATTATATTAATATTTGGAGTCAGTTATGAGAGCTCTGAATTTTGTTGCAAAAGTATTTAAATGTCAACCCTATGATAACTTGTGTCTTAAGAAATTCTTTGAGAACAAAAGAATATTCAACTGTCATTCTAATGGAATAAAAACAAAATGGTTTGAACTGTAGTAGAAATAGGTTAGAATGTGATATGTAATCGTAAATATTAAAAGGAAGGTTAGTTACTACTTACAAGATATTGCCGTTTGACATAGAATTAGTTATGAGGAGTGGTCTCTAGAGTTAGATATGAGGCAGATGTTTTTAGGCTATAAGTAGATTATGGTTCAATTGTACATGTGGACTATTATGATTTATGATGAATTAGTAATGTAATCAGTTTCTTTGCTCTCCTTCTCTCCCTCTCTGTTTCTCTTATACTTCTATTCTTTTCTGTTTCTCTCTTCTCTTCTCTTTCCCCCTCTTTTTCTTCTACATTCCCTTATCATAATGGCTCAAATCCCAAGTAGCAGACTGTATTTTTTAATCCTTCACAATAATAAGTTGTGAAATTCTGACCTCATACAGATGACTTACTTGGGTGTTCATGACATCGAGAAGAACAACCTTCTTATTTATTATGCCGCCCCTACTCCATTAAGAAGAAATGAGTAGGATTAGTACACTAAGCTAGAACTATGTGTTTCCTTGTTAATGGAACATGCATATCATATTGAAAATTGGCAAACTATTTTTCTGGGCTAAATTTGGCATAAGCCTAAGATTGCAACATAGGAACTGCTCATTGATAGTTACTGGACAAATTAGTGTTTACACGTCCAAACAATGATTTTTCTAATGAAGTGAGTAGAAAATGTCTTTTATACTCACCTTCAAATTGAACGGTATCATTGTGTCCTTTTAACCTCCCTCTCCTTTGTATGTCCTTCTGCTGTTTAATAACTGGACTTTTATGATTTAGGTTTTGCATTTCATTGTTTTCCTTTGTTGAATTTCCCTTTTAACTAGACTTTGGTTTTTCCAACTCAATTTTTTCTTATGCAAAGAATTGCCGGTGATAATGGACCTCTCATTCACATCTGAATTTTGGGTTTGTTGTGCCTTCATTGTATCTTGTTTGATAGAGTTAATAAAAAAGTATGCTTTGATTATTCCTTGTTCAGGTTATAAGCTTGAAGGTGGAATTATCAGAATATCAAAAAGCATGCAAAAGATAGAATAAAAGTAAATTAGTTTACCTTCGGGATTTTTTTCCAGCTCTTGCTGTGAAATATGTATGCTTTTGCTATCCTTCAACTTTGAGTACAAGAAATTCGGTATATTATGCATATCTGATACTCCTTGTGAAGCACGGAATAAGGGCGATTTGAAAATATCTATGGTAAGGGCAACTTCGAAAGATCCCATGGCATTGATATTCCTTATTCCTTATCAACAGTGATGGAAAGTATTGTTTTTTTTTTGGAAATGTATATCCATATTCTGCTCATTTGGTTGGATGGAAAGTGGATGATAGAAATGGAAATGAAAATGGAAATAAGTGTAAGGGGGTAAAGATGGAAAGTAGAGGTAAATTAGTTAATGATGAGAAAGTAAAGTTTGTGGTCCCAGAAAAAGTGTGAGATGGTAAGAGAAAACTTGTGGACCCCAGGATATATGTAAATAACAAAAATCTTTCCCATTTCATTTTCTATTTCCATCTTTCTTCCAACCAAACGTACCCTATATTCTGAAATTTTGTAGGAAGTCATATTATGTACAGATAAAATTTCGTGCTAATTAAACATGAAATTATTTCGTTGCTAATTATTGAGAGAATTCCATTGATAATTTTGACTAAAGAAATTTCTTGATAATTAGCAACAGAGTTTTTCCAATAGTGATTCTATCGTTAAATTTTTCTGATAAAATTTTTATCAGAAATCTGTCGTAGATTACCGACTAAATTCATTCCATCGATAAAATTTTATCGGTAATAACCTATTTTTCATAGTGTCTTTTCAAAGACATTTTGATGCGGCCTTTAATTCTAAAACTTCATGCATATCATTAAAGAAAGACCCTAAGCAATTTGGACATGAATTGGAGGAAGAAACAAACAAAGGGGTCATTTCCACCATTGGCTCGCCACCACTTCGTTGAACCTTGTCACGGCAAAGACTCTTATATTGTCCATACAAACAGAACCAAAATAGGTTATCACCTGTTTGCAGGCCATCGCTAAAACAATCCCTAAAAGATCGAAAAAAAATGTCACTTCCAACATCACAAACCTAGCTAAACCTAAATCGCATTAGATAATTTGACAACTACCTAGTCTAACTTATGTAAATGTAACATTAAAAAACGTTACCCCTCCTCTATTCCTTATCAGAAGACATTAGCCAACAATTTTCATGTGCCAATTAAGTTGATTGATTAAAAGCATGAAATCAGTCCAAAGGTACAAGGAATTTTCAATTGTACCACACTACCACTTATTACACTAAACTCTATATATTATAAAGGAATAATATACATTCTGGCCAACAAACAATTAGTGAAGTGTCAATTTGGCCAACGAACAATAAATTGTCTCATTTTAACCAATGAACAAAAAAAAGCATCACATTTTGGCCAAAGAGACATATGAGCAATATAATTCAATTGTGAAAAGTCTCTCCTACCCCTCATCAAAATAAATTAAAAAAATTGTGGGTCCCACGTTTGCTCATAAAGAATTTGTGGGTTCCACGTTTGTTTATAAAAGATGTGAGGAAGATGGAGGCATTTTTTTATGAGCAAACGTGGGACCCACAAATTTTTTTTTGTTTGTTTTGATAAAGGGTAGAAGAGGCTTTTCACAATTGAATTATATTGTTCCTAATTCTCATTGGCTAATATGATACTTTTTTGTTCATTGGCCAAATTGAGACCATTTATTGTTCGTTGGCTAAATTGATAAAGTATAAATTATTAAACCCTAGTATATTAAACCCTTTATAAAGTATAAATTATTAGTCTTCTTATTACCTTTAGTATGTGTATATAAGGAAAAGTAATTAATACCGTCTTCCAAAACCAACTACTACCTCTGGTCCTAAATATAAGACCTAATTGACTTTTTTTTGGAAAATCCTAAAAAAGCAAAATAAGTCAATTATAAATTGATTTACCTAATTTTCTCTTGAACTAGTTTATTTGACATATAAACTAATGGATAATCTAAAAATTTGCCAAATATGTCATAATTTAATAGCCTAATTCGCAACCTTAATCTCTCCAAAAAAAAGTCAACTATATCTTATATTTAGGACAGAGCGAGTAATTTACATACATAAATCAAGTCCAAAACACACCCTACTTACCCAATCTTGCCCCCTACGAAACGATGGATTGTATTTGTACTATTGTAGTATAGAGTGGGCAGTATATAAGGCAAGGAGGATAAATCACTCATAATTCATATTCAATAACAGAATCCAAATCAGAATCAGAATTTGCTTGACTCACAAGTCATAAACAGATCAAAATAAAAAGGAATTTGCTTATAAAAAAATCATTCAATCTTTTACGGAACCAAGGGGGGAGAGAGAGAGAGAATGTGTCATATGGTGGGTGATATTCGGTCCGTGTTGTTCATAACCAGTAACATCAAGTCTCTAGCTCGCTTTGCAGTTCAAGACTACAACAAAAAGCAGGTTCGCTTTCTTTATTCATATGGTGTTCTCTTTTATTTTCATACTGCTCTGTAGAAGTATGTTGAGTCAAATTTTTTAATCCTAGAGATTATTAAGATAAGTATCACCTTGAGAAGAATGAAAGATATATTAAACCTCACATAATGTTGATCAAATTTTCATAAGCTTAAAGACAAATTTAATGTATGTATATACACCGATATATGTATGTAATCTCTTTGGACGAGCTAATTGACTTTTTTTAGAGATTAAAAAAGTTAGTTAATTATGACATATTTTATTTATTTTTAGATTAACTATTATTTTATAACTAGTTTAAGAAACAAAATTAGGTGAATCAATTTATAAGTGACTTATTTTGTTTTCTTCGAATTTCTGAAAAGTCAACTAGGTCTTATAAGGAGATAGGACCGGAGGAAGTGACAAGCATATAACCTATTTACTGAAGTGAGTTTTGGCCCAAAATATAAAGCTTATTTTTAATTTTTCTCTAACTTTTCCCAAATTATCTCGCTTGATTCTAAGAATAAAAATATAGGGTATGGTTGAATTGCTTTTGTAATATCATATGATTTTAACAATTGTAGTCTAGTTGTAGCTAATTTAACTAAGTAATTAGGTATTATAGGAGAGTGAGAGAGTATAGAATGGTCATGTTTCCACATGGTATTATTCAATTTGTGTGATTGATATTATATTAGATTGTTAGTTTGTATTATATTGTGTGTAATAGCACAATTGGGATTCTCCATTTTATCCCAGGTTTCAATTTGATTGAATAATTATCCCCTTGTGTCTAACTGGGTTTCATATGCTTTTGCAGAATGGTCTTCTGGAGTTTCGAAAGGTGGTAAGTGCAAAACATCAGGTAGTTTCTGGTTCCATGTATTACATCACGCTGGAGGCAACTGATGGAGGGAAGAAAAAGAGGTTTGAAACCAAGATTTGGGAGCAGCCATGGCTGAACTTTAAGGAAGTGCAGGAGTTTAAGTATGTTGGCGATGCCCCTATGAGTCTTCTTGCTAGGTATATGACTACACTTCACAATGTGCTCTGGTTGGCTTTAAATTTTCAAATGTTTACTATTGTTCACATTTGTCTTGAAGGTACAATTTCTAGTTATTATTAATACTCCGTATTAGCGACCAGCCATAAGAGCTCTAAGTGTAGTTGCAAAAGTATTTAAATGTCGACCCTATGATAACTTGCGTCTTAAGAAATTCTTTGAAAACAAAAGCATATTGAACTGTCAATAAAACTTTTATTCTAGGGCGAAGGTGCAAAAATGATACTAAATTTTGCCCCTAGGAGCGTTTCTAATACTAGAGTTTCGTGAAGTGCAAAAATAGTACCAACTTGAGGTATAGGTGCAAAATTTAATGAGGAGCATAAGAGTCTTTTCATATCTAAAGTTTATTTTCCTTAAGTGAAAATATTATATTTGCACCTGGACCTCAAGTTGAGTACTATTTATTTTTGCAACTCACGAAACTTAAGTAATATAAACGCAATTTTGGGTAAAGTTTAGTATCATTTTTGCACCTTCGCCTTTATTCTAATGGAATACACAAAAAATGGTTCAAACCGTAGTAGAAATAGGTAAGAATGTGATATGTAATCATAATCATAAATATTAAAAAGAGGGTTAGTTACTGCTTAATAGATATAGCCGTTTGACATAGAATTTGTTATAAGGAGGGGTCTCTAGAGTTAGTTATGTGACAGATGCTTTAAGCCTATAAATGTGATCAGTTTCTCTTTTCTCCTTCTCTCCCTCTGTTTCTCTTCTCCTTCTATTCTCTTCTGTTTCTCACTTTCTCTTCTCTTTTCCCCCCTCTACACTCCCTAATCAAAATGGCTCAAATCCCAAGTAGCAAACTGTATTTTTTAATCCTTTAGACCTTTACAATACAAAGTTGCTGGTTATAATGGACCTTTCATTCACATCTGCTGATTCTGGGTTTGTTGTGCGTTCAATGTATCTTAATTGATAGTGTTAATAAAAGTATGTTTTGCTTTTTTCCTTGTTCAGGTTATGGAAGTTTTAAAGTGGAATTATCGGAATGTCAAAAGGCATGCAATAGATAGAATAAAAGCTAGTTAGTTTACCTTCCGGACTTCTGTTCCAGCTCTTGCTGTGAAATATGTATGCTGTCGTAATCCTTGCAATTTCAATTACAGGAAATATGGGGAATAATGTATATCTGATGCTCTTTGTGAAGCAAGAAAATATATGGACAACTTGAAAATGTCTTTGGTTAGGGAAACTTCTAAAGACCCCATTTATATTCCATAACATCATTATGGAAAGTATTGTTTTTTGGGAAAATCACATTTAAATCCCTCCGAATATATAAAAGGACAATTCAGGAACTCAAACTTTCAAAAGGACCATGAAGGAACTAGGACCTAATTGACATTTTAAAATTGTGCGAAAAGACAAAATTGCCCTAATCATAAAACAGAAATTACTAACCACCCTTACACCCACCATGTTCAATAGGGTGGTTAGTAATTTCTGGTTTATGATTCGGGCAATTTTGTCTTTTCACACAATTTTAAAATGTCAATTAGGTCCTAGTTCCTTCATGGTCCTTTTGAAAGTTTGAGTTCCTGAGTTATCCTTTTGTATATTCGGAGGGATTTAAATGACATTTTCCCTTGTTTTTATTTGGGAAATCCATATCCATATTCTACTTATTTTCGTCTAAAATTTTGTGATTATGTACAAGTCATAAACAGTACATCTCTACGTAAATATTTGGAATCATTGTCTATTTCATTAAAATAATCTAACTATAACAAAATTTATGATAAAACCATTATAAACTCCAATCACTCCTATTTCTCAAACCCGAAGGATTTAATATTTTGCATCCTTAATACTACCTCTGTTCCTAAATATAAGATCATTTTGGCTAATTTGAAGAGATTTAGGAAGACTTTCCAATGAATTAGGATTACATGATCTTCCCAAAATACCCCTCACTTAAATTTAAAAGACAAATAGAGATTTGAGAGAGAAGTGAGGGAGCTAAGAAGTATAGGGGTAATTTGGATCAAAATTGAGACAAAATAGAAAGTGATCTTATATTTAGGAACTTATCCACTTCCCCAAAGTGATCTTATATTTAGGAACGGAGGGAGTATTATCTACTGTCTTTGTCGTAAAAGATATCAATTTTTATAGTAATAATTTTTTAGTTGTTATTACTCCGAGATATTCAAGCAATAATTTTCTGATGACAATTGTAATTCAATAATGCTTTAGTTTTATGGAGCTCATGGAACTAGAGTTATGAAATTATAACATTGGAGCGTATGGAGGTATTTTATTGTAACTAACTTCCTTGTGCGGAAATGAAAAATTTGAAAGTAACAATCTAAGAGGTCTTTCAAGTTATATTATTTTAGGAAGCATAACTAAACAACAACACAACACAACAACAAAGTCTTATCTCAACTAGGTGGGGTCGACTACATGGATCACACGACAAATGCGTGGATCCATGCTCATAAGATTCGACAATATTTTTAAGTTGGTTGCCGAAGCCTAACACAACCCTACTCCTTTATTTTCGGGCTTGGGACCGGCTATAAATATAGGCGAAGTATTTCTTACAGAAAAGCAAGTAAAAGAGAAAGGAAGCATAACTAAACAAATTAAACAAATCCAATCTACACCTTTTATTGTATTTCCATGTGTTAATATATAAATACATACACATTCAACTTGCAATTATACAAATCACTCCTTGTATAAGTGTGCTGAGAGAGGGGACACAAACCCAATCTACACCTTTTATTGTATGAAGTATTAACAAACACTAACAGTAATGGTGATGTACAGTCATGATCTACAACATATAGAGTTCATTAGCTCATCAAATGTTATCCTTCATGGTTGCTCTCCTGAACCACCAACCGACTTGTATTTCTCATATGCTAGCTTTGCTAGCTTACTAGCTCTGTCATGTGCATAACTGAAGGCTTTTTGAACAACCTTCTTCACCATTTCAATTGCCAGAATGCAGTAAAGGAAAATGGCCAGTGTGATTAAGTAAAGAATGAACAAGGACAAAACATTAGGTGACATAGAAACTGAGAGAGTTATATAAGTTATCATCATTGAAATGAGTGCAACTGGCAGCAACACTCTGACATAGGATCCTTTCCTGTAGAAGAATATGAGGAATGTGGCTGCGAAAAACCCCGATGTGTTGAAAGACATGAATAGATAGTAAGTGATATCAGGACAGGAATGAGAATGAGAATGGTTGGCTCTGTGGAAGATACACTTGGGATGGTTTTTCATGTCTTCCTTCCAGATTGTTTGAGGAGGTGAAAGGCCAGCTTGGTAAGTGACAGTGGCTATTAAACTAGCCACAACTAGTACCATTTGATCTAAACTCTCCCATATGTTCTTCATAGAGCTCTCTTCTGTTTGCTGAGAAGTCTGTGTTGTGTCTGCATTATTATTGCCTCTCTGTGTTGTGGCTTTCGGTGTCTCAATCTTGGTTTCTGATAAAAGAACCTCTAGAGTGGCACTCTCTTTGTTTGTTTGGCCTTTCAGTCCCAAAAATTCTAGGACCTGCCAATGTAATGTATATAAAAAAGGAATTATTGCTATATGATAATTCCAACAAATAAAAAAAGATAATAAAAGCATACTTAATAATGTAAACCGTTCCTGCATCACCATGATGTGTCCAACTAAAAAAATCAGGATACTGTGAATTAGAGGATGAGTATTGCTAAAATGTATGTGTAGTCTATGTCAGTGACCTTCTATATTACTCAATATTTGATAATTAAAATGTCTCTAAGAAGTTGGACCTTCCTAATGAGTTGCTATCATTAACAAACATATACTTCTACACACACGTGTCTGTGTATGTATATAACTGTTTAGATAGCTGGTGCATTGACTATTAGTTGTTGACTTTAAGTTGCACCCACTAGTCAGCCTAATGAAAACACAAGAATTATTTTAATCAAATATTAGCGAGTTGTTCTTTCAATCTTGACATAATAATGGTGGAGAACAACAGCAATAAGAAGAAAAGGGAAGAAATAAAATCATGAAGGTAAATTCAGTTCAATATATCTGATTTTGGCTTAAAAATGATCTACATTTTTGTATTAACAAAAAGTTGTTGATCTGAATAAGAAAAAGAAGATAAAGAAAGAAATAAAATCATGAAGCTAAATTCAGTTCAATTTATCTGATTTTAGCTGAAAAAAATATTTTACAATTATTTTAGAAGAAGCTATTGCTCTGAATAAGATAGTCCTGTATATACTCACATAACCTTAGAATCAATACCTATCTATTTCTATTTGAATTCATGTAAATTATTCAAATATAATCTTACTGCATATGAAATAGAATGATCCCATACTGTAACTTACTTGGAGTTGTTTTGTAGCCATAGCAATCTCCATGACTGTTCTTCCATCTTTATCCTTCATGCTCATAATTTCATCAACATCACCATCACCATCACCACAGAGCTCAACCAAAATCCTTACAGCTTCAAACTGATGATTCTTCACGGCAAGGTGAAGAGCAGTCTCACCTTGAGCAGTGACTTGTTTGGCTGCATCAGGATAAAAAGAGACCAACTCTTCAATAACACCAACCCTTCCTCTTATGGCTGCATGATGAAGTGGGTTCATTCCAAACTTGTCCTTAAGGAGACACAGGTTAGTCCCTAGCTCTAATGATAATAGCTCTATCACTATCTCACTGCTTCCTGTGGCTGCAGCTATGTGTAAAGCAGTGAAGCCATCTTTGTTCAGCTCCTCAGCAAAAGAAGGCTTTAGTCTCAGAAGTTCTCTTATATACTTGGCTTTTCCTGCAAGTGTAGCAATATGCAATGGAGTTTCTGCAATCTGAGATAAAGCAACTCTGTTTAATATTAGGGGATCACCTTCTAGTAATTCATTTAGTGCACCAGTGTCTCCCAATTGTGCAGATTTTACCAATCTTGGATCCATGAGGAAAAAATATAAAAAGACTATAACTTAAAGCTAAGCAAGAGTTCTATACATATATTTATAATCTCTGGTATGAAGTTCAAGTAATGAGTATTTATGGAAACTATTATGCATTTAAGATTTTGTTTCTAGAGTTTTCGGGAAAATCAATACCAAACAGACTGAGGTTGACTCTTCCAGATGTCATTTAGTTAATGTTGAGAAAAAAGAGATGCTGAAAACTATATCTGAACGAGAAGGAGAATAAAAAAATAGACACGATCATAATATCATCTCCATTTGTACGATTGACAATGTCATCAATTTCAATTCATCTATAGATTTTAGTAATAAATAAATTACAAAAATGATGCTGATGGTACTATCATTAACAAGAGGATGAAACATGAGCTGTAGTACCGCATCAAAGCTAATTGCAAGTGGTACCATAAGAATTCACGTATGATGGGGAATGATCTAGCACTAGCCATCTTTGGAGGCATATATCAAGGATTGCGAGCAAACCAATCCACCATTCCACTTCAACCTTCCAATTCAAGCATTAATCCATTCTTGACATTGGGTACTAGATGATGTAATGAAAAGATGAGGGAAATCATAGATACTACAATCATTGTGCATGAGCATCCTTTTAACATTGTCCATGATGAAGTTTGGATGTGATTCCAATATGCAAATTTTAATTTTCAAAAAGTCACTGCTAAGACCGCAAGTGATTGCTTGGCCATATTTGAGCGAGAGAAAAAAATTACAAGGTGTGAGCGAGATTAGTTTGACTACTGATATGCGGAAATCAAGTCACCAAGTTGTTGAGTATATGGTTATCACTAGATATTACATTGATGCGGGTTTGAACCTTCAAAAGAGGGTTTTGAGTTTTGTGAATGTTCCAACTCCTAAACGGGGAATCAATGTGACAGAGGTTACTATGTTCAAGTGTTTGAAAGCTTGATGCATTGAAAACAAAGTGTTTTTAGTGTCAATTGACAATGTTTCATACAATACAATGATTCTTGTTTAAGGGCTATTAAAGACACTTTATCTCTTAGTAGTTCATTACCTCTAAGTGGTAATTTGTTTCACATTAGATGTTGTGCACACATGCTCAACCTCTTGATGCAAGATGTCCTAGGTAGAATTAAGGGCATTATACATAGTGTCTGTGAGAGTGTGAAATATATATCAATTATAGTGATTCAAGACTGAAACCATTTGGCCATATTGTTGAGTAGAAATGTTTGAAGGAGAAGAAACTTATTATGGACTGTCTAACAAGGTGGAATTGTACATAATATGCTCTCTACTACTTTGAAGTTTAAGGTTGTCTTTCCTCATTATAAGGAAAGAGAGCCACATTATTCCCTAGTTAGTCATATTTGTGCCACTAATCCTATGTTAATTCTATATCTAACATGGATGAATGTGAATCTGGCCTTGTGTAAGTACCATACAGATAGTGTTTTATTGCAAAGAAATTCCCCACCAATGTTAAGTCAATTGGATCTGTGCAAGTTGATACTGATGTTGACTCATTTAGTGACCTTGAATAGTTAAAGGCAGATGCTGAAGTAGCTAGTTGATGATGAGAGGCTACATATGCTGGTGAGAACTTCCTCTGTATCATCTGGGATTTCTGTGGGAAGTTTTTCTTTAGTGGAATCTGCAAATGAACTCTTCAAGAAGATCAGAAAGTAGCTAGTAATTAAATCTCTTGGTCATTCAAAAAAGTATTATCACAAGGGCAATGACCCTATTTTGCTCTTTAAGTAACCACTCTGGACCACTAGGCACCCTAAACTAACACCGGATACAATTTTACCTTTGAAGTAGCCAAAGTGGTCCAATTTTACCCTCTAGCGAATGTAATGTTGACATGTGTCATCCACGGGTCAACATTACATTCCACGTGTCAACATTACATTCGCCAGAGGGTAACATTGGACCATTTTGTTTACTTTATAGGTAAAATTATACCAGTTGTTAGTTTAGGGTGATCAGTGGTCCAGAGTGGTTACTTGAAGGGCAAAATAGAGTCATTGCCCTTATCACAAGCAAAGATATAATTATTCCAGTAGAGTGGTAAGTTCATCTTTTGATATTGAGGCCATATCTGACAATTCTGAGCCCCATTGTCATTGTCATCATGTGGAAACAGCAACAAGTAAATGAGTAGTGAGTACTTTATTTATCTCCATTGAATTTAATTATAATAAGTTGTTTTCATCCATGAGTGTTACCTATAGATGAACCTTTTCTCTGTCCTTTTAGTTCTGTTATGAAGCAAATTAAAGGAGGAGAGTCCTCCAGCAGGTGTTCTAGCAAAGCTCATCATAATCATAGTGTGGAGGAAACAAATTAGGAACCCTAACAAAGGTTAGTGTCATAGGCCTTATATGAACCCTCATAGCATTCAGGTACTCCGCCTTTATACTATCATAACTTGTAGTAAAGTTAATAATAGAATATTTGGAAAGATGTACTTTTAATAAAGGAAATAAAATTTGGAAATCACTATGAGATCTCAAAGAGGGATATGGTAAGATAATAACAAAAGAGCTCTGTGAACAAATTAATAGCCCGGATCTGTTGTCATTTCTTATATTGAAACTTGTTACTACTTGACGCTCACTTGTTATGGGACTTCTAGCTATTATATTTCTATGTTGTGACCTCAAAAAAAAGAAAATATTACAATGGGTAAATCCTTTAAGACCACTCCACCAAAATATAGCCCTTCATTCTTACACATATTCATCAAAATAGGCATCAAAGGGAGTTGAATCATTGTTAGTTTGTTACAGTCTACCAACAAAATGTACAAAGGACAAAGTGATAGAGCAGTAATATTACTAAGAAGTTAAGTTTAAAAACTATCCCCCTTATTTAACTGCAACGATTAGGTTATCATAAAATCAGTAAGTAGGCATCAATATATAAGTACTTCATGTCAATTAAAATAAAGCTAAGGCTCAACACACAAATTGGTAAATAGAATATTTAGTATGGCCTAACGTCAAAGGAGATACATGCAAAGGCAATATATTCTGGAAGAAAAGGAACATTGGCACAACTCATCAAACTCTATCATATAACTGCTTGGGGAGCACGAAATAAACCATAAAGGGGAAACTTAGCAAGGAGGGGAATAAATTTTTTAATGGAATACTTGGAGATTAAGATAAACTCATAAAAGTACAAATAAAGTAGATGAAAAAGCAAAATTCTCGTACGGAACCCATTTATGATTGTGTCATCTAAGGACTATAAAAGGATAAGGTTGATTATAGAAATTAGATTTCTTATCTATTACCTAGAGTTTGAAAGAAAGAGGGAATTGGAAAGTGAAGTGGTCATCATGAAGCCTATACTTAGTAGACACTATTTCCTTGAGACTATACTTTTTATCTATATCACTAATAACTTCTTGAAGATGTAAAAATATATATGGTAAATTGTGAAAGAGGTACCCAGTATCATGGTAATTGTTTTCTTTTATTCAAAGGAGCAAACACTAACGACTTGATCAAACGAGATTGAACCTGCAACCTCCCACCTAAAGGGAGATATCATACCACTGGGCTACAAGGCCCTTGGTGTACCATGGTAATTGTTAAAGGGGCACCCAGCACCATGATAGTGAAAAAAAAAGATGATGAGGAGCTCCATTTTTATTTACCATGTTTATTTTTCTGCCTTCAAAATTACGATCGTGTTGGGTGTATTTTTGCACTACTACATTCGCTAGCCACTTTGGGTATTATTGGACTTCTCGCACTATTTCATCCCCTAGTACTTCTTCTTTTATGATTTTGTTTCTCTTGGGTGCAAGCTTTCTACGTTTATGCTTCACCGGTTTTATATGTAGGATTAACATTCATGTGTATCATATTTGCATGAGAATAGGCGAAACAATCTTGGTTTTGTTAGAGTAATGAGATGATCTGGTTCTGAATTTCGTGAGGCATTTGGCTCCAAGATAAACTTTGCGTCTTGGGATATGGGGGTTTAGATGAGTAGGAACAAAATCCTCCACATCTTTGTCCCTAGTGTAAGCCTTCAAGGACGATCTCTATAATTGCTATACGTGGTTCTCCATTGGGTCCAATAACTTTATCATTCTTGGACCAAAAAATAGACTATGCAAATTCAAAATAATAAAAATATAAATCACACGTATTTGGAAAGCGACTAATCAAGGCATGTTACATTTTTTTGAACTGAAAAGGCATGTTGTACTACTCAATAAGGAGACTATTATTTTGTCATCCATTGTTTCAGGTATGTATGTCTTGTCCTCTTCCCCACTTTTTTTTTCTTTCCGTTGACTTTTCCTTGCATGTTCCCTATTAAAACACCTAATGGCTAATGGGTGATGGCCTGATGGGTCATGGGTGTATATCAAGTTATTATTACATGTTTGAATTATTTTATTAGGCTAAAGTATTCTTTTAGTCCTTCAAATCTAACATCGTCACTCAACTTAATGGAAATTAGTGACTCATCAAATTTTAGTGATGAGTGTTCAATTAAAAGCTGACAAAGCATAAATATATTATTTTGAGTAAGAAAATAAAATCAAGGAGAAATAAAACAAAACTTCATCTTCCACAATAAGAGAATCTACTTCCTCTTCCTCCGTTTTTGACAATGGTTTCTCCGTCCTCCGAACCTCGTCTTCTTCGATTCTCTCATGGATACACATGCATCACTTCGTTTAAACTTCTCATTTTTTAAGGTGAGGAGATAAATCCCCCTCCCCTGTTTTCCTAAACCAAACAAAAGGAATGGGAGAGAAATTACTTACCTTCATTTTCCCTGCCAAACCCTTCAATCCCTCAGACAGTGAATTAAAGAAATTTCATCTGAACATCACCATCTCGTTTCTCCAACTTTATTTTCTTATTATCTTTATAGTCCAATTAGTGCCATGTAATGTATTATTGAGATTCTTTGATCCACAGAATGTAGAGAGCAAAACAAGATGATACAAAAGAGCTTATTAGAGAGAAGATGAAAATTTGGGATGAACATATAATTGTCGTCACAAAGAAAAAACCTAGTAAATGTAGCTTTCAATTTAAAGCTTTTTTAATTTACATGATTTTTAATTTAGAAACATTCTATTAAAAAGGATTATAATTTGGGATGATTTTCAATTTTCATGATTGATTTTATTTTTTTACTTAAAATAATATATGTATGCTTTGTTAGTTTTTAATTGAACAATCATTACTAAAATTTGATGAGTCAGCAATTTCCGTTAAGTCGAGTGACGATGTTAGGTTTGAAGGACTAGAAGTTTACTTACCAAAGATAAAGGATTAAAGTAAAACTTGATGCAAACATAAATGACTAAAGATATATTTTAGTCTATCTTATTATAAGTTTCTATAAGATTAGTACCTAAATTTTGCTTCATAAAACCTGAAAGAGTTTTCTTTTTTTTATTGGTTGTTATGCTTGTTTACCGAACAATAAATCATGTTCAACTACTCAATAATTGATTTTACTTGACATCATTATTATGTTCCCTATGTTCTCCTATTTGGTAATATAATCTCATCTTAATATTAAGGCTACATTAAAACTAAAATTCATGAATTTTGGGTCTGTTGCATATAACTTTTTTAGCATTTCAGAGTCTGAATTTAACCCACTAATTATTTTAATCTTAAAATTCATACGGTTAACTTCTTGTTATCCGTTAAATCCTTACCAGTTCCAAACAACTCTTGACATCATTACAAATTTTAAGTCCATCCTTAAGGTTTTAATTTTTAACATTATTTATTAAGGCGCTCCTTGTTAAATTTAATCAGCTTAATATATATATAAACAAAAAGGTAATAAGTTGAATGTGATTAATAATAAAACATAATGTATTACTACTAAAAAATTTAGTTCATCAGTCCTCTAACTTCTCAAAATTTAAATTTAATTTTATTGATGTTTTAATTTTTGGTATTAAACTCTCCACAAATTTATGGTTAAGTTACTGATTTATTGTCAAGCAAACTAATGAGAGTAACATGACACATGACATGGGTTAAAAAAAACTAATAACATGTCATATGAAATGGGTTAATAAAAATAAGGTTATAGAAATATGCAAAAGATTTATGAACTCTTCTAGAAATACATAACACAGAACTCTTAAAATTTGAATTTCATTTAATACCAAAAGTTAATTTCTTTTTAACTATAAAGTGCCATGTCACCCTCATTGATGTAATTTTGTTTTTGGACACGACAAGGGATTTCATGTTGGAATCCATATTATAATGTTAAGGAGCCCATATTTCTTTTTTATCAAAGACAAAAGAGCTTATATTTCAACTCTAAAGTGCATACAATCTAAATCCCAAAGATTTTGTAGATTTTAGCTAGTGAAACTTGAGAGAATTATTCTATTGCGGCAGGCAGTGTTGGCAATGTGTTAAATTGTCATCGACCAAACAAACAAAACTTTTCCCTTTTTTTTTTAATAATGAACAGAACTGGTTTTTAAAACATGCGAAAAAGATTTATTCAAAAAACTTAATAACCTTCCATGTGCTTGATGAGAGGCAACAGGATTTTTTTATTCCAAAAGACTACATATTATTTAGTGAAACTTAGAAATTACGTGTAACAAACTCATTGAGCACATGCCCTTGCAAATTACTAGCTGAAAACTGTACTAGTTAAGGAGCGCATATTTCTTTTTCTTTTTTATCGGACATTAAGGAGCTTATTTTTCAACTCTAAAGTTCATTATGCTTACAAGTTACAGCCTACTTATGCCGAAAAAAATGCATACAGCCTACATTACAAGGATTTTGAAGCAGACTTTAGCTAGTGAAACTTGAGAGAATTCTACCTCGGCAGCTAGTGTTGGCAATGAGTTAAATTGTCACCAAACAAAACTGTTTACTTTAATATTTTACTATTTTTATAATGAACAAAAATGATTTTTAAGACTTGAGAAATAATTTAATGAAAAAAACTTAATAACATTCCATGTGCTTGAGAGCAACATAATTTTTTTTATTATCAAAAGACTACCTATAAGTCGGTGAAGCTTAGAAATAAAGTGTAACATAAACTCATTGAACACATGCCCTTGCAAATTACTAGCCGAATATTGTGCGTAGTATTTTCCCCTATAAATAATATTTATTTAAGAAATCAAATTACTTTGATAGGAACATACTCTCGGTGAAGATAATATTTAGGATTCCTCTTCCGTTCCTAAATACTACCTCTGGTCCTAAATATAGGACTTAATTGACTTTTTTTTGAAGACATTAAGGTTGCAAAATAGGTTATTAAATGATGACATATTTGATATATTTTTAGATTATCCATTAGTTTATAGGTAAAATAAACTAGTTTAAGGGAAAAAAATTAGGTAAATCAATTTATAATTAACTTATTTTGCTTTTTTAAGGATTTTATAGAAAAAGTCAATTAAGTCTTATATTTAGGACGGAGGGAGTATAAAATTTATTTACCAAATTCAATTATATTGATATTGCTAATTAAGTTAGTTGATTTGACATATTTTTCCCTCTCTCTTACTTGATTACCATTGAAGAGGCATTGTTGGGTAATTTTAGAAAAAATGATATAAATTAGAAATATATCTTATATTTTAGACTACAATCATTTCTTTAAATTTGTCTTATATTTAGGATTTGAGGAATATATTGATATAAGAGGTCTATTTAAGAATATTATATTAGAGAAGAAAATATTGTTTTTGAAGAAAAGTAAAACTTTAAGATAAGGATGAGAGCAGTGTACATTTCTTCGTGAATATTCTTAGTGGTCTCATCGTGGTCATTATATATACATCAAATATTGATGAAGGCAGAAGATAAAATATTACTAGTCAGAATAAGAAATATTTTTAGATATTTTTAATAAATGAATCAGTATATTTGATATTCCTCCAACGGGGGAAATAACGGGCTACATTTACTAAACATTATCACGATTTTCAGTTACCAGCAAAAAATATTGCTACTCTAAAAAAATATTTATTGTTGGAAAAAATATAGAGCATGCTTCAAGTACAAACTACCCAGAATTATCAAGCCGTATAAATTAAGAAATAGCTAGTCAAATTTACTTTAGGGCTAAAAATAGTCATGTAATTGTCACGAAGATGCAAAAATGACCATATAAAATTTTTTGGAGCAAATTGACCATTGAATTTAAAAACTAGGGCAAAAATGGTCACATGGTTATTTTTTTTTGCATCATCTTCCGCCGATTCATCTCTAATTAAAATATGTGGCAGACTTATGTATTTATTAATATTTGTCCTTTTGTGATGATGCAACACGGGATGATGAGTGAAAAATAAAAAAAATAACTGTGATGGCTATTTTTGCCTCAATTTTGAAATTCGATGTGCAGTTTTGCACCAAAAAATTTTACATGGTCATTTCTGCATTTTCTTGACAATTACATGATCATTTTTACACTTTAGCCTTTTACTTTATACTGACTTCTCCTATTCTACATCCCAGAAAAATTTGAGCTCAGTAAACTTCATTGTGAAAATAAAGACATACAACAACAACAACAAAGTCTTATCCCAACTAGGTGGGGTTGGTTACATGGTTCAAACGACGTCATTATGCTTTATCAATAGTCATGCTTGAAGTGCGTGTGTTCATTTTTATAAGATTCCCCATATTTTTACATTGACTGCCAAAACTTAACACAACCCTGCTCCTTTTTCCGGGTTTGGGATCGGCTATGAATATAGGCGGAGTATTCCTTACAACCTTAGAAAAATAGAAATAATAATAATAATAATAATAATAATATAATAATAATAATAATAATAATAATAATAATAATAAGGATAACAAGAACATCGGACCGAACCTAACTGTTAGTCATCGCCTCATATCTCGGCCCTTCAAAGTCCTCTTCACCCCTTCAAAAACCGAATCAGCAAGATAGTATGTAATTACAACTCATATCACATCTGTATAATAACTTAATAACTGTCATGAGATCAAAGAAGCTTCATCTTTATCATCAGCAATTGGTCATCCTCTTTCCAATCTTGTAATTTCTTACAACCCAAGGCACATATTTAAACCACAAAACGATGATTTTGACGATTCATAAACATCATGCAAATATGATCATTCTTCCATAACAACATTCTTAAAAATGCTTCCATGTATGAAATATATATTGACAATTCTTTTCTTTTTTAAAATAGTGCTTAAACTCCTAGGACAAATTATATATACTTAAACTTAAGTGTGGAATGTTGGTTCTTCACTTGGTTCATTAACCAAGTGGTTGTAAATTATAATCACATATTTGGGGCAATGACCCTATTTTGTCCTTCAAGTAACCACTCTGAATCATTGGGTACCACAATCTAACACCAGGTACATTTTTACCTTTGAAGGAACCAAAGTGGTCCTATTTTACCTATGGCGAATGTAATGTTTCACATATATTTAATGGATTATTTGATTTACAAAGTACTCCAAATAGAGAAAGTAATTTTTGATAAAAAAAAATTTGATTTACAAAGTAATTCTAATAAAAAATAGAGAAAGTAATAATAATATACAAAAATTTATTGTAGTTAAAGGAATGAATTGATGACAAATCAAAAGTGAAGAGGGAGGGAACCTGGGGTGTGTGGTTGAGTGGCAAGGACTCATTCACCCTTAACCAATTGTCTGGGTTCGATCCCTGGCGTTGGGTATGGAGAAGCATTAAATCTCCCAGGCTAGCTGTCCCACCCTTTGAGGTGCCTACAAATCAGCGGGGGATTAGTCTCTCACTTGTCGAGTGAGGGGATACCTTGATCATGTATAAAAAAAAAGTGAAGAGGGAGGGGATAATAAGAGTAAATGAGTAACTATAAATTGTAATCAACCAAAATATTTGTTTGAGAGAGATCGAGTGTTTTTTTTAGAGTTTTAAGTTTAATTTTATAAAATTGTAGTAGAGTCATATAATTTTAACAAATAAGAAAGGTAAAATATAAATTTTATTGATTTTTTTTAAATTTTAACAAATATTAATAAAATTAGAAAAGTCTCACTAATTGACCAAATTAAAGTACAGTTCTAAGGGACCTTATTGTTAAGAGCATAAGAGTCTTTTTGTGTTCTAACATAATTAGAGTAAAGTCCCTTAAGACCCTACTTGAATTTGGTCAATTGGTGGGACTTTTCTCATATTATATGTTTTGGGTGAGAGTTGAGGGCATAAGAGTCTTTTATATTGTTAAATAATCAAAGCAAAGTCTCTTAAGACCCAATTTTTAATTTGACTAATTGACAGAACATTTCCAATATAATGTATCTCATGTGAAACCTGAAATCAATTTATCGAATTTTAATTTCAAATTACTCCGCATTATTGTATCATAAGATTAAAAGGAGTATTAATGGAATATGTAAATTGTAAAGAGGGTAGACTGTAGAGAGAGAATTAAGACAGGAAACGAAGAAGTATAGTTAAAAAGACAAATTCAGACCCAAAAAAAAGAGTTAAAAAGACAAGGTGGTATGTTTTTCCTAAGAAATCTCCCCTTGCCTTCAAAACCCTAATTCCTCCAAATTCAGTTTCAGCCTCGAAAAACCTATCTCTCTCTCTTTCCTCTCAGACCTCTTTTTTCTCTCTCACTCTTCAGGTTCCTTCCAAATTCTTCTCCCCCTTTTCTCTCTCTCTCCTTATTTTCATTTCCCTATTATTCGCTTCCTCATTTTCGTATTCAACACAATTAGAATTCTGTTTTTCTTGTTTTCTCTGCTTTTTTTTAATTCTGCATTTCCGTTTCTTCATTTTGCGCCATATGATTCGGTATTTTGCCTTTTTTACTAACCAATTATTTCCAATTTCGAAGATTTGATTTTTGGGGATTGTATTACTTCTTGACTCTTTAGAATAAGTGTAATTCAAATTTGGCAGTTCTGGATATTATACTCTTTAGAATAATTTGTGTAGCTATGATTTATTCTACATTATACCTGTTGTGGAGTCCTCCCAAAAAGAGGCACAAGAAAATTCTTAATGAAATTATACAATGAGATCTTTTAGTCACTAATTTATCCCCAACCATGAATGAATGACTATTGATAGAGCACAATGGTGTTGTGTGATCCATGTAGCCCTACTAGTTAGGATAAGGCTTTGTTGTTGTCGTTGTATATGTTGATGCGGATAGGGCCTGAGTTTAAGAGGAAAAATTTGTGTTGTGTGTATGTTCATGTTCAACTTGACTGATTTTGCAATGGGTGTCCTACTCTTCATTATTTAGAATGTGAGACATTGCACATGTAAGGTCTGAAATGATTGTCATTTTTGGCATCCCTGACCCTTTATTCAGTTCATATGCATGCAATTTTATCAATGTTTTGCGTTTAGAATTGGTATGGAAACTCAGAAAAGATCAATGAGAAAGGGAGAAATTCAGAAACAGAAACTTTAGTTATAGCTCACTAACCCCTTCTTACTAGCCACTAAAGGCCTCTCCTCACTAATCCTAATCAGCATTAGCCTAAGTAATTGTAACAAACTGACTTAAAATGCTTGAAGCACTTTAAGTCACAAAACCATAACCCTTCTAACGGACAACATACACACATATAACAGAAAATATAACAGACACATAACGGACCACTACTTGTGGATTTATCATATCAAGTAAGTTATTATTTTAGGGTAAATGTTTTGCTTGAAGCACTTTCGTTCTCTAGAATGGATAAATTATATCTGCACCGATGGTTTCTGTTTTAATGTTGGACAATCAGACATATGGAGAAACCAAATGTGCCACAATTACTTGTGTAACTAATGTTTATTGGAATATAGTCATACAAGTGCAAGCTAGGTCACCCTGAATTGAATGAAATGCAAGGGCCATTTATTTAGCTTTGGGTGAGGGGACTGAGACATGAAATTTTGAATGGTCGTTCCAGAAGAATGTTTTTATTTTGTTTTATAGGAAAAAGCTACTGCCTCTTTGTATGATATGGATGGTAGTGGAGATGAGCAAATCATTATTCATTATTTGAGAGGAATGGGCATTCAATAAATTTCTTATTTTTTGTCACACAATTTTAACTTTGTTTAAAAGGATGGGCATTTAATTGAATTCGTTATGTATCTTGTAGCTAGTAATATAGTAAGTTGGACTTAGCAAGTTTTCTTAACTATTTTTGCAAGACATTATATTGGACCTGTGGCTACTGCTTGTACTGCCGGTTGACTTTGTTTCAACCTGAAAATATAACTTCCAGTTTCTTCAATTCTGGCCGCATATTAGATTATAGTGGTAACTACATAGCCGTTTAGGTCTTATCCTGTTTTGTAATGCAACCCTTCCCCCTCTCTGAAAGAAGAAAGAAAGAAAGAGAGAGAGAGAGAGAGAGAGAGAGAGAGAGAGAGAGAGAAACTTTGAGATGTGATTAGAATGCAAGAACATCATGGGATAAATGCACAGATTTCATGACTTCAAAACTTGACAACAAAGTGTAAACAAAAAGCATTCTTGTGTTGTTTCATATCTATCTATAGATGAATTAGTTCGGGTCTATTTTGGTAATTTGACGCATGATAAGTCACAATGTTGAGTATCTATTTTGAAATAGAAACAAAATAAACAAATAAGTTTCAGCTGACCATCAGAACAAGAGACAAAACTAATCTGTGTTTGTCCATTTATGTTACTTGTCCGTTCAAAGTTGTTTTAAATAAGTTCATGCTGCTTTGTTAAGTTTGTATTTCTTGGACTGTCATGTTTTAGCCTTGCTCATCTGGATTTAATTTCATATGCTTCAAGCAATTGTGTAGATGCTACTTTTTGTTCTCCTTTTACTCTATGTATTCAATTGTCTTTTTTATCTTTTAGTTGGATGCATGATTGTGAATACAGATTTGTAGGATTTTTTGTTTACCAAATATCCCTATGGAAGGAGATAGTGTTGTTTTCTTTTTTACCTGTATTTACTTGTGATACATTTTAACTCTACTAAATATAGGGTCTACTTTCAAAGGGGGGAATGTTAATCCATATATCTTGTTGCAGGGCCTTATTTATATTCTAAGGACATGTCTCCTGGATCTCGATCTAAGTCAAAAAAGGGGAACAAGGATGCCCAGAAGGCGTCTGCAAAATCTCCAGGACCGAATAATGCAAGCGCTAGTTTGCCTGCTAGTGCATACAACCCATTATCAGGAACATTCCATACTCTTGAAATGTCACTAGCATCTTCTACCTCTCCCGTTCATTCTAATGGTCGGTTCCGGAATATAGATGATAGAGATGATCACCATGGGGGATCAGTGTTAGCTGGCAGTGAGTATGATTCTGTATCTAATAATGGTAGTTGGTCCGGTGAGTCTGAGGATCATAAAGAGAAAGGTTCTAATCTACCTGTTAGATTAGAAACAGTTCCAGGAGCCGAAAGTGACAAGCGGGAGAAAATTCGCCAGAAGAATGAGAAAAAACATCAACGCCAGAAGGAAAGGCGAGCTCAAGAATTGCATGAGCGTTGCAGTGGCTACCTTATGTCAAGAAAACTTGAAGTTCTTGCTGAACAACTTGTGGCAATGGGGTTTTCTCATGAACGGGCAACAATGGCACTGATTTTGAATGAAGGAAAGGTTGAGGAATCTGTTGCATGGCTATTTGAGGGCGGTGAAGAAACAGACAATCAAAATGATAGACATACAGGTGGGAGCAATTTGAAAATTGACATATCTGATGAGCTTGCTCGGATTGCAGACATGGAAACCAGGTATAGTTGCTCAAAACAAGAGGTTGAGAGAGCAGTTGTTGTATGTGAAGGTGATCTTGATAGAGCCGCTGAGTCCTTGAGAGAATTGAGACAGGATCCACCATCTGCTCCCTTAAAGCCAGAGGAAACTGGGGATCCTCCTACTCTTAACAATGGGAAGCAGCTAGGAGTATCAAGTCAGAGTGCTAGGCCCCAAACAAAGCTCAGCCTCTCCCCCAATCAACTAAAGAAGGATGATAAGGATTTTAACTACACAAAATCAGCAGTTATGATTGGAGGATCTTTAGAACCTAGTAATAAAAATACTCAGCCTCTAAAGAAAATTCAATCAAAGACAGAGTGGGCAAATTCCCAGCAAACTACAATTTCAGCAGATAAGAGGTGGCCTAGTGCCACACCTAATATTTCTGCATCATATACTTCGGCATCACCTTTGCAAGTGTCTCCCACGCCTGCTAAGGCTGAAGCTCGATATATAACTGTTGGAAGTGATTTGAAAAATCTTCAACCTGGAGCACCTAGGGAACCGGTATTTGTCATGCAGCGTCCTCAAACATCAAATGCAAAGCACATTCCAGCCACAAGCATGAGTTCATCTCCTCCTGGAATATCTGCCAACTGGTATCCAACTAGTAGTAGTACAGAGGTAGTTAGGTCTAACGGCTTTTTATCCCGCCCTCCTACCACTAGAAGTCTCAGTCCTAACTATCTCAGTTCGAATCAGATGTTCCAACAACTCCAGTATCAACATCAGAATCAATTTGTCACTGCAAGCAATCATCCAGTAGATCCCCAAGTAACAAACCGAGGGAATGGCTCATGGAATAGAACAAGTACATATCCAACATTAGCTGCTGCCTCTTCTCTAGGTCTCTTTTCTGGGTCAGGATCGGCTGCCACATCAGGGGCATCATCTCCAGTGGACTGGAGCACCGGTGGATCAATGCACTTCGATTACACCAGCATAGACTGGTCCTTGGATAGAGGAGTATCATCACCGAGGTCAAATGCATTATGGAATGGTCTTTCACCTTTTACAAAGAATGGTTATAGTCATGCTCATATTTATGATACAAATACATCTGGGGTGGCCACACACCCGTTAATGAGATCAGTAGCCTCAAATGGTAGCTTAGTTCCCATGCCTGGATTGCAAGATGGTGGGGTTGTAGCTTCTGCAGAGACCTCCGGTTCTGGGTCCCGGGAGTGGAGTTCACCATTTGAAGGGAAAGACATTTTTAGTTTGTCCAGACAGTTTGTTTCTTCTCCTTCTCTGTAGAATGAGTGGCGAGGAGTTGAATGAATAAAACAGAAAGAAAAACATTTGAAATGTGTGTGGTTTGATGTTGGTTCCTGTGCTAAAAAGAATCGTTTGTTGTTGGTAAAATATCGTCTTAGTATCTTTTTCTTGGTCACGCCTTGGGGCATTAGTTAACTCAAAAATTGAAAACGATAACATTTTTCGGGCAAAGAGAAAAGAAAACGATAATCTGCTTCTCATGAAAGACCTTGAAGACTTTAATAACTCTTGTTGAATGTCGTTAAATATGTTTTAAATTTACAACTTGCGGATATAACATTCATCACATTAAAGCGTCAACAAAACAAGCATCATTTTTTCACTTGCGATTGGGCTAATCCTTGCAAATGGGATCCTAACACATGTTTATTGAATTCACATTTCACTTTCTTCACAGGGAATTGTATTGATTGACACATAACAAAGTCAGCCTCTTGCCTCTTCCTAGTGTTTGCATTTGGGACAAGGATCATCTGCTGCTGCTGCTGGAACAGCACCCCTTGCAGTGCTGCTATTTTTTCAGATCTAACTTTTGCTTTTTTATTTTTGGGGAAAAGGTCAGTGTATTTTGTTGACTTTTTCTCACAAAATACAAAATTTAAAATTTTAAAATTGCAGCAGCAGAGGATCCAAATCCTTGCATTTGGCACTAGACATGTATCATTTTCAAGTCACAGCAGAGCTAAGTTTTACATCATTACATGATTACAATAAACAGATCATGAATAAACATGAGGAGGCTTATGGAAATGGGGACAAAAAAGATGAACTAAGCAGTCTGAGAAGAATAGGATGGAGGTGGAGGGGAAGGACTTGAGGTAGGTTCTTTGTACCACTGGTTGGCCTCCCTCGTGAGGAAATAGGCATCTGCAATTGAACAAGACTTTGGTAAGAAATCCCTATAAGAGCAAATCTCTTATTATTAGAGGAAATCAGTTGTTTCCAGCTGATTTTTAATTTACAGCCACTCTTCCACCCCCAAAGAAAAGAAAAAGAGCAAAGAGCAAAGAAAATCTTAATCTCATGGGGCATACCTGACAAGAAAACATCTTTGTATGTATCTTCCTCATAAACAAATTGGGGAGGATCCGGGGACCCAACGCCAACTATAGTGCTTCCACTGCATGATTAGAAAAGGTATGAGAACAGAGATCACAACTTTAGACGCAAGAGTAAGATAATTGATGGTGTCATTATAAGTTGTACCTCAGATGACAAAGAAAACATGAAGAGATTTTAAGCACGTACTGACAAAGGATATGCAAAGGAAATTGACATAATTATACAAGGAAGATATATATAAAAATAAGTGCAATGTTACATTTTTATGGTTTTAAGCGGTATGTTATTTATTTGAACAGCAGCTTTTGGCTCACAGAAACCTGGAACGGATGAAAAAGGTTTACAATGTTACTGATTCATGTAAATTTCTTATCATTTAGAATCATTGCCATGTCGATCTAGCCTAATGTACAATGATACACTCAATCCAACTCACTAAGCAACGGAATGAAGTCAAAAGATTCTTCAGTTTTATGCACAACATTGGCAAAACCATGGGGGAATATACTGATTCCAGTTGATTTGGCTGATGTGTGGAATTAGCGATTTCCACATAATCATGAGGCAACCGTACCAAAACCATATGCAGTATATCAAAAAATAAATTATTATGATGTCAGACTAGAAAATAAACTGAGTCGGACAAATCACCATATGGCCTTGTCTAGTTTCTAGCCATATATGTTCAAGAATTCATACAACTGAGTCTATGGAGATAAAATTTTAAATTTTGGATACTACAGAAAACCGAGTATATTATATCTTCAAATGTCTTTTTCAATACATGATTTCATCACAGTAAAGTTCAATTGTGCTGAATTTCGAAGAGTGTCCAGTCTTGTATTGCACAGACACTCAAGAGAACAAATATTGCATGTGTACATACATGATTACCTCTATTACGTGAATCACATATACTTAGCTTAACAATAACTAGTACATTAAAAGAAAATTATGGTTTCTGCATTTGTACCTTCCAGACATAAAAACAGCATCATATTCTCCACGACCAGCTGCAGCAATACGTTGCTTCAGTCTTTTAAGAGATGGAAGAACTTCAAATGCCGGGGGTTCTGCAAGAGCAAGTATAAATGTAATGCAGATGAGCAAGCAAAGCACTTTTAAGAAAACTGGAGATTATGCTGTGATGATTATACATGCAAAATCAGGAATATAAAAAACTTTGAGAATGTCAACTATAGAAGTAAATAATGTGCAGTTACAGAGGCACAAGCTTAAATAACTTGTAATAAAGGGGTATAAGTAAATTTTAAATTGAACTCTAGATACCTCCACAATCACACCTCTTATAAAGTATTGCTAAAAATAGTGTCATATAAAAATGAAAAGCTAAACTAAACAAAAAGGAAGAAGAGAAAACGGAAAAAAAATTGAAACTCAAAAAACACTCTGCAAGAAACATACCCAAATCATTGATACAAACATCTTGTGATATTCCGTTCCTTGAGATCTTTTCCAGCAGCATCAAAGGATCAACATTACTAGTCTGGTCCAGCTTGAAACGCTGTCCAGTCGAAATTTGTTAAACAAAGCTCTTTTCACCCATTTAATATCAAAACATATAGCAAGTCAAATAAATCACAAGCTACACATAGTCTGACTTGTTTCATGAGGCTTCATTCTATGCAAAGGCACACCACTTATCTACAATAAAAACCAAGAGCGAAGTATGGTTTGTTTGTTTGTGAAGCACAGAAATCATATACCTTGTAAACTTCTGCTGTTGAACATGCCTCTGGTGGCTTTATGAGAACCATTGGAGTGTCCAAAGGTACAGGAGGAGGTATATCTTGAACGACCTATGCATATGAAAGAAAAATCTTAAATGAAACCACATCGAATAAGCCTAGCTGCCTTACAAAAGATTAGGAATTCCGTCCTCAAACGCCCAATTATCCTAAGATTTGTGATAATATTTTGCCACTAGACAAGGGGTTGGTTTATAACCAAGCCTCATAACTTGTTTTCTGGTAAAGGAAACTGGACAGACCTCACCTCGACCTGTGCAATATGCTGCTCCCTGAGAGAAAAAGAAAGGGATATCTGATCCAATCTCACTTGACCATTCCTGAAGTTCCTTCTCTGTAGCAAGGCAACCACTGAATTGATTAGCTGCCCATAGTGCAGTTGCAGCATTGCTACTGCCACCACCAAGCCCTGCCCCACTGGGCACTTGTTTATCAAGATGAATCTGCCATGATGAATAAAGGCTTGTCAAATTAAGAGGCCATTTAGCCATTCGAAAGCATGAGAATGGAGTGGAAAAGAAAAAAATAAGAAAATAGATTGACTAAAATAAGCAGGGGAGATATGTCAATGATGTTTAAAAAGTAGAATGTGTAATCTAGTTCAAATGAAAAAATTTTTAGGGTAAGAAGTCAAAATTTATGAGGATCACCATGGATGTATTGATTCCCGCATTTCTGATATTGAGCTTTCCCATGAGAATGATGATACCAAGGTAAATGTGCAGCCAACACATTATGGCAAAATGGAGTCATCATTCCCATTCTTTAAGCCTAGACTCTAGCATTTACATGGGCCCTAAATATTATACTATGCACAATACCTCTTAATAAGATCAAATATGCATGCTTGTACAGAAAATAAGATGAATAGCATGAAGTAGATGGTACGTTTAGTTCATACCCAAAAGAACTTTTCACTGCCAGTCTTCTTCCTGTAAAGATTAAGCGCCTTAATAATCTGAGGAAACATAATAGCATAGCATTCACTCTCTGTAGAATATGCAAATAACAATAGAAGAGGAAAAAATTGAATTTTTACAATCAAAGCTTTAGCTTTAGCTATCTTACCAAATTACTGTCATCAATGGGCACCCCAGACACATTGGTGGACAAACGGTCCTTTTTTGTTGATGGTGACAGAGAGAACTTAATTGTATCTCCAAGACTTATAACCTGAAAATTCGAAAGTAGCGATCTCACACACAAACACATATATAAAATCTTCATGAGAAAACATTGAATAAAGGGTCAACCCAGTTCTAGTTCCCACTCAGTGAGGGTACTGAAAGGGAATATACAAATCCTTTGGCTAATTCAAACCCACGACCTCAGACCCCACGTTAAGCGAGCTTACCGTTGAGCCAAGTCGGCCTTCATGAGAAAACATTGAATCATATAATAAATTACCATTAACATCATAATTAACTTACATGAAACAAAGATGCCAAATCATGATATCCATCTTCCCTCTTGTTGGTAATTCTCAAGAAAACATTTATCTGAACCAGACAGCTAAACAACATCAATACATGAAAAAAATGAATTTTTTTGGAGTAACTCTAAGCAGAATAACTTATAATAATACCTTGCAAGGAGAGAACAAAGTAAGCCTTGAAAGGGGAGCATCCTTGTCCACTTCATCAGCAAGCTTATTCACTCTTTCATCAGGATCATACACAATCTAATTCCACCAACAATAAAAAAAAATAAACAAGTAAAACAATATCAAAACCATCTCTTTCATAAAATGCCAAACCAGAACTTCAATCCAAAGCATAAAAAACCAAAAGGGATTAGATAAAAACCTCTACTTGTTTCCTAGAAGCATTTGAATCCAAAGCCATGACTTTAAGTTTAAATCTTTCAAGTGGGGTCCTTTGAAATTGAAGCTTTGAGGCAAAATTACAAGACCCATGTCTGAATTGAGGTTGATGGTTGCTTCTGAATGAATTATGAGAAGTAGAGAAGTAATTACTGCATAGAAACTGAGAGCAAGCCATGGATAGCAGAAAAAAAAACAGAGAGATTTTTGGTCAACCAATGTACTAGTGTGTTCCTTTCAGTAGAAGAAGAAAGAATGAATATTTGCCTAGTATTTCAACTCTTCCATGTTTAATTAATGTAACGTTCAATGCGCACCTTGCTCATGCTTATTCATGTACTCGTGTTCTTCGTGTTGTTTTTTCTAGGACTAAATTTTATTATTAAAATATGGTACTCTATTTTGGGAAAATTGATTTCTCGTCGGGAGTACAAAAGTGGTCCCATAAACTGCACATATTAAAGTAGGATCCCTAGGGACCTTACTTTAATTTACTTCGAATACATAAAGACTAGATTGTCCCTTCTTCACTGCCCATGAACTTATTATATTTATACGTGCGCATTACCTTGTCATTCCTGCCCAAAACCTCGTCAATATTTGCCCATTAACTTATCACAGGTGGGTCATGACCTTGTTAGAGTTGTCCATGATCTTGTTATACGTGTGTATGACCTCGTCAGTATGGCCTTACACAGGGAAGGACAATCTGGTCTTTTTGTATTTGAAATATATTAAAATAGGGTCCCTAGGGACCCTACTTTAATATGTGGAGTTCATGGGACTTTTCTACTATTAAGTCTATTGTGAGGGAATTTAAATTAATTTTCCCCTCTATATTTCTCTAATTCTCTTTATGTCTCTGATAGTCAAAAATGAAATGAAATATTAATTTTTTTTTATAAATGAAATGAAATATTCTGGTAGGATGTTTTTTTGACCAACATGAAATATATGTGTTTTTTCCTGTATAAAAAATATATGTGCTATTGTCTATTGTATAATTGTATATTTGTATTTCAAGGGCGGCTCAGTTATGACTTATTATATGTGTTTAGTCAAATTGACTAAATTAGTTGGCAAAATGAAAAATTGACTAAATTCATTGTTTTTTATGTTTTTTTCCTGCTACGATAAACATGTTGGGTCATATAGCTGCGCTTCAGGAGGCCTATACAAGTTTTTTCTCTCTGTCCAATAAAAAAGGCTGGTATTTTGTTTACATTAAAAAAAAAACTTCTGTTTTACTGTTGATTAGAGGAAATGCTCCTATATGATGTATATCATCGACAAGAATAAAATTGCTTATGACTTGATTTAATTTTTATTATTTTAAGAGGTTTCAATTCAATTTATATTGTTACATTTTAATTTTTACCAATATTAAAACTTTCATCATACAATGTACTCCAATGTCCCATTTATAAAAGCATTTAGAACATACTTCATACAAACTAGGCAAAACATTAAATCTCATTAATTATAATTAAAATCTGGCTACTTTCCAATTCTTTAACAATCATTATAACTTATAAAAGCAAAATCAATACACAATAATAAATAGGTTCAATAGTACATTCATACATAAAATTTAATGAAATGTCCTATTAAAAGAACTTAACAAAATTTTCTCTATTTACTCTATAGATTGAGTAGGAATGGAATTATGGAACTACTACATTTTTAGGGGTCTCAAGTGTAAACATGTATGTAAAATAAATACTTCATTCCCCCTACTTTAATAGAAATTCACTTTCTTATCACTAGATAGATGCATGATGTAAAACTATTGTCATTGAATAAACATTGATGTAATTATCACTCGCAAGCATTTTAGTTCCAGGCCAATTTTAAGAGTTATAGGATATTGTGTTAAGTTTAATATTTCAACATGAATATTTATTTTCAATGGCTATTGAATTAACAGGAAATACCAAAAAAGGGACAATTAAATGTACTAGTTGAACAGCACGATCAACTAGTAGAGTAACAATATTTACTACTTAAAATCAACTTTATAAGATTATAAAATGCAGCCATTCATGTGGTATTTCACTATTTCCCCTTGAATCAATTTGCATGGATCACAAACATATTTATAACTTAATCATCAATTCCTTCCCATTTAACTAAAAATAGACATTCAGCACTAGGCATGCCGAAGAGCCCAATTCACAATAAACATTTAAACCAACACAAGTCCTATCCCAGTTATCATATAACAGACTTCTTTTTTTCTTTTTTCTTTATTAACTAAATATAACACGCTTTTCAATTCAGTCATTCCAATTTCCAAGCTGTGCCAATCAATTTCATCAAACAATGAAATAAACTCTTCAACATTAAAATTATTGCGAATTGAAAGGCCATGACCTCGTTCCAATTATTCATAATCCACACACATTGTGGCAGAGTTTAACAACTACATTATTCTTTGCAATAAAAAACATGGTACAAACATTAACTATCACGAGGAATCTTAATTGAGCACCAACCAATCTGAACTTGTCCCGTTCTCCATTATTACCACTCAAAATAGGTTGGGCCTACATACACTCTTAAAATCCTGTTTACAGTGCTGCTACACATTCAATTTCAATCTTTGCACCTAAAGGCAAGGCAGCTACTTGATATGTTGCACGAGCTGGAGCAGCTGAGACAAAGTCTGCAACAAAATCATTTGAAACAGTCCAATGAAAATTCTCAAAATTATCATCAACATCAAACGATGGGAATGGCATGTTTATGCAGGATAGGTACATCGATATATACGATAATACACACGTAAATGACAATCACATCCTAGCACAACCTATCATAAGTATTTTTAGCTTAATCTTAAAGTTCGCCACCCAATATAACATTTAACACAATACCTATATCATATCATATATTTACTTATTTCGTGTTATCATTATGCAACTGTTGATCTCTGTTCTACTATTTCTTTCTATGAAGGTCAAAAGGCTTATCCATCACCATTGTCCCTTCTCCTTTTCATCTCAAGGACTCTATGCACCAAAAGGTGGAGTAAAATCAATCTGCATGGCAAAATTCAAAATATAATGCAATTTTTGATATGCAGAAATGTATTTTATAGAAAGGAGATGAGAAATGCTACTATCCCATCTTATTTCCAGGTGCATTTCCTATTTACTTTCAAGGAAACACTTTTCTGCATATAAAGCATTGTCTAATTAATCACAAATAGTAAAATTCATTAGCAAATAGCACCATTTAGCAGTTAAACCCTATAAGAATTGTGAATGTTACGTATCAATGAAACAAAAGTATGGGACTTTAGTTGCTTCTCTTGAGAGAATAACGATCTCCTACAGACTAACACATGGTTTATGTAAAGGAAACATCAAAATTCCAACCACCAAACTCACATTTGCCATATATCTCATTCACTGTCTTGAAGTCCTTCAGGTCGGCCAACCTACAGGATTCAAGTGGAAAAATAATAAGTATCTTCCGGGAACACAATAAAAACCATATCATGGAGGAGAGATAAGTCAGGATTATTACAAAATAGTTGTCTTAACAACTGATGCATAGTCAGCTCCACCAGCTTTTAGGATTTCCCCCATGTTTTTCAGAACCTGTATATTTTAATGCAACAATTATCAGGTAGAAAAATAGTAACCAGATTACTGAAGTAAACGGCCCATGTGTTACTGGTAAACAAGACAGCATTTCACATGCATCAACCAAAGAAAAACATATAACAAGAACTTTAACATGGGCATGGAGGTTTTCACTTTTCCTATTCTAGTTTTCCACTTCAACACTGCCATTACTTATGATTAGTGTCATAGAACTCCTTATTGGATGGATAAGAATTGATCTCACAAGTAGTAAAAAACATAAACGAAAGGTCAAAGTATACACTATTCAGGCCAAAATTTACATTTCATTGCCATCAAAATCAATCATCTCTATTCCTTAAATCAGCAGAGAAAAAGAAGAAAATTATCACAACCAATATATAATTTTATATAGGAAGTAGGGACAACAAAAGAAAATTCCAAGGCCTAAAATGGTCAATTAAGCATCTCTGCTTGAAGCCATACAAAATACATTGATATGAAAAAAAAAACAGAAAGTGTAGCCAAAAGGGGTACACAAGAAGCAAGAGAAAAATCAAGTCACTAAGGCATTCCTCGAGATCAGTGATTTTAGTACCTGCTCTGTTTGATCCTCAACAGTATCAGAGGCAAGTTTTCCGGTCTGCAGTTAAACACACAAAACAAATTGTAAGTACACATATATTCCATCACAGAGATGGCATATGAATGAAGGGACAAGACTAAACTCAGACGATAACAAACCTCAGGAACAAGACCAAGAACACCAGATACAAAGAGAAAGTTGTTGGCTTTAATTGCTTGGGAGTATGGTCCAAGGGCAGCAGGGGCCTTCTCACTATGAACAACTTCCTTGAGACCTAAATTTCACAAAGCAAGGCCACCCCACAACTTCAGAATATTTTTCTTCATCAGATTAGACACTTAAAAAAAGTAGCATGCATAATAGTAACCAAAATCATGGAGCAATCAGCGCTCTCTCACACTCACATTCTCAACATAACAAATGAATTACAATCATTAAAACTTAAATTTTACAAAAGGATGACCATAACCATCCCCAGAACACCAAAATAAGTTTCCTCATCAAATTAAACACGCAAAATTAAAAGCAGCATGAATGATGCTAACTGAGATTATGGAACAAATAGCTCATCCTCAACATAATTGACTAATAACATTTATTGAGACCTAAATTCCACAAAAGCATGACCACCCACAACATCAGATTTACTTTTTCTTCATCAGATTTGACACAAAAATAAGTATCATGAATAATGGTGACAACTAAGATTATGAAGCAAACAGTTCATTCTGAACATAATAAACTAATGACATTCATTGAGACCAAAATTTGACAAAAGGTTGACCACCCCATAACATCAGATTTTACTTTTCTTCATCAGATTTGACACAAATATAAGTATCATGAATAATGACAACTAAGATTATGAAGCAAACAGTTCATTCTGAACATAATAAACTAATGACATTCATTGAGACCAAAATTTGACAAAATGTTGACCACGCCAAAACATCAGATTTGACCCAAAAATAAGTATCATGAATAACGCTAACTAAGATTCTGAAGCAAACAGATCATTCTGAACACAATACACTAAAGACATCTATTGAGACCAAAATTTGACAAAACGTTGACCAAACCACAACATCAGATTTGACTCAAAAATAAGTATAATGAATAATGGTAACTAAGAATCTGAGGCAACTAGTCATTCTGAACAAAAAACAGTAATGACATGCATTGAGACCAAAATTTGAGAAAGGGTTGACCAGCCCACAACATGAGATTTGGTATGGAGCATATAGATAGGATTGAAGATGGGAAGTGGGGTTGAAGAAAAAGAGTTGAGAAAGGGTAAAAAAGGAAACTTGACTGGCATGAGTGGAGAGTCCCATAGAAGCAAAAGGAGAAGAAGAAGAAGAAGAAGAAGAAGAAGAAGAGGGATTGGAAGAAGAGGAGCGCCAGAGGGCGAGGGAGACACAGCCGATGCGAGCCGGAAAGGAAGCTCGCCGGCTCAATGCGGCCATGTCCATTGCCGGAAGCTGGAACGAACAACGAGCACCAAACGACGCCATCACTCTCTCTCTCTCTCTCGAACACAGAAAGTGAAAAGACAATGACCGCCAATGCCCAATAAAACCTCCTTTTTTCTTTATAATTATAATAAGTTGCCATAATTAACCACTGTTATGGCGGCTATGCATTTCTTAATATTATTATTATTATTATTTAAGTGTGTTTTTAATGGATTAATTTTGGTCCATTTCATGTTTTAGTCATTGACTTTTTTTTTCTCAGAATTTTAGTCATGAACTTTGAAAATTGTGTTTTTGGGCAAAATCATGTTTTAGTCTTTTAACTCTGAAATGAAATGATGTTTTTACTCCTTTCAAATTAACACCATTAATTTTCTCTAATGAAAAATGTTGATTAATGCTGATTGTATAGGTTTAAAATGCTGATAAGGAAACATTAACACACTTTACCCTAATATAAAAATACTAAAAATACATTTTTCAAAGTTAAGGGATTAAAATATGATTTTGTCTTAAAGGACTTAAAAACACTTTTTAAAGTTAATGGACTAAAACATGACTCTATTCAAAGTTAAAAGACTTAAAACATATTTTAGCCTTATTATTATTATAAGAGTGTAATTGGCAAAATACGCTTCATAAAAAACATGTACGAGTAAGAATTAGTTAAGTGTCTAGAGTTAATTCTCTTTTTCCAATTTTGCCCTTATTTATTATGATACTATTAAGAGAAATAAACATATAAATTTTAATAAACTTAAAAGAGAGTTAGAGGTGAAATAGAAAAAAACGTATTAAATTATTAGAAAATGTAAGGGTGAAAATTTATATTCTCGACAAAATAAAAGAGAATATCATCCATGTTAAAAGAGTTGAATTTTCAGTTATTGGGGCTCAACAATAAGATCTTTACTTTTTTAACCTGAAAATATACGATCATAAGTAGTAGAACTTACATAATTATCTCTCTCACACACACACACATAAAAACAAAAGGGTTTGAGATCTACCTGTAATCTTTTCTGAGCTTTTATGAATAATATTTAATTCATATTTCAAAGCACTTCGTCTTCATCATCATTACCACTCGCTTTTGAAACAATAGTAATATATCATCTTTCTAGACAAGTCAAACCTCACTATATATTTATAACTTGTTCTTGCCCCCATAATTGACTTGGAATTTAATTAATAGTCTAGGCTCTACAAAGATGGCAGTATGGCCTACTGTTTAATTTGAAGCACTGGAAATTTGGATTGAAAATCTTTACCGAACAAAATCAAAAATGTTGAAGTGAATTGAGGAAAACAAATTTTTTATGTGGAATGAAAAGTTTAAAAACTAGATTTGATTGAGGACATTGATTCCTCCACTCCATAAATTGAATGGACCCTACAATTATTTATCTCATTTGTGCTCATAAAACTTGGTCGATTTCTTCTTAAACTAGCGGTATCTCCCGTGCGTTGCCCGGGGGTTTCCCGCGCTCCGCGCGGTTTTGTTTAAAAATTTGCATTCACCAAAAAAACTATTGTCTAACCTTAACCTTAGAAGGAAGAAAATTTCAATGACAACTTCTAGTTTACATTATCAAATGACCATTTTTCTGTAAGTTGTAATGAAAATCGAAATTAAATCTAACTGAACACATCTTCCCTATGTGAAGAAACAACTCTTCTTTTTGTGTTCTATATCTACATGGAACAACATCTAGTTTGCACGGGAAAGATAGGCAAATAAAAAGACACAATAAAACATTTGCAGATATATATTAGGCCAAAAAGATCATCATAATGATGACACTAAAAATATAAATCTTTAAGGCAAATTCACAAAAAAAAAATATGTGACCCAAAGAAATTAGCCCAAGAAAGTAAAGAATACGTAGTCCAAATAAATTCGCACAAGAAAGCAATCACATACAATAGTAATAGAGAATGTCAATCACTGCACAATTCGCTCATGAACAAATTTTTTAACTTTTTTTTAACAAATTTGCACTAAAAAAATATATGACAAATTTTTTTAACTAAAATATCGGGTGAAAAAATCATATAATAACTAATTTTTAAAAAAAAAACAAGTAAAAAAAAGTTTTTTTTTAAAAAAAAAAGTTTAAAAAAAAATATATTATATTCCACCAAATTAATGTTCATGAACAGTACTATGAACAGTGATTTGGTGGAAGACTCTTATATGTATATACTAGCGGTATCTCCCGTGCGTTGCACGGGGTTTCCTCCGCTCCGCGCGGTTTTGTTTAAAAATTAGCATTAACCAAAAAAACTATTGTCTAACCTTAACCTTAGAAGGAAGAAAATTTCAATGACAACTTCTAGTTTACATTATCAAATGACCATTTTTCTGTAAGTTGTAATGAAAATCGAAATTAAATCTAACTGAACACATCTTCCCTATGTGAAGAAACAACTCTTCTTTTTGTGTTCTATATCTACATGGAACAACATCTAATTTGCACGGGAAAGATAGGCAAATAAAAAGACACAATAAAACATTTGCAGATATATATTAGGCCAAAAAGATCATCATAATGGTGACACTAAAGATATAAATCTTTAAGGCAAGTTCACAAAAAAAAATATGTGACCCAAATAAATTAGCCCAAGAAAGTAAAGAATACGTGGGACAAATAAATAAATAATAAATATAAATAATAAATATAATAAATAATATAAATAATAAATAATAAATAATAAATAATAAATATAAATAATAAATCATTAAATAATTAAATATAAATAATAATAATAAATAATAAATATAATAATAAATATAAATATTAAATAATTTACTCATGAACAATTTTTTTTTAACTTTTTATTTTAACAAATTTGCACTAAAACAATATATGACATATTTTCTTTTAACTTTTTTTTACCTTTTTTCTAACAAAGTTGCACTAAAAAAATATATAACAATTTTTTAGCTAAAATATCGGGTGAAAAAATCATATAATAACTAAATTGTTTTTTAAAAAAAAAAGTTAAAAAAATAAAAAATATATTATAGACCCAAATAAATTAGCCCAAGAAAGTAAATAATACGTAATAGAGAATGTCGATCACTGCACTAAAAATTTGCTCATGAACTAATTTTTTAATTCTTTTAACTTTTTTTTAACAAATTTAAACTAAAAAAGTATATAACAATTTTTTTAGCCAAAATATGCGACTCAAATAAATTAGCCTAAGAAACTAAAGAAAAAAAAGTTAAAAAAAAATTTGCTCATGAACAAATTTTTTATTTTTTTATTTTTTTTTAACAAATTTGCACTAAAAAAATATATGACAAATTTTTTTAGTGCAAAATATCGGGTGTAAAAAATCATATAATAATTATTTTTTTAAAAAAATAATAATAATTTATTATAGACCCAAATAAATTAGCCTAAGAAAGTAAAGAATACGTCGCCCAAATAAATTCGCACAAGAAAGCAATCACATACAATAGTAATAGAGAATGTCAATCACTGCACTAAAAATTTGCTCATGAACAAATTTTTTAACAAAAAAAATAAATAATATATTATATTCTACCAAATCACTATTCATGAACAGTGCTAAAAAAATATGTGACTCAAATAAATTAGGCTAAGAAAGTAAAGAAAAAAAAGTTAAAAAAAAATTTGCTCATGAACAAATTTTTTAATTTTTTTTATTTTTTTTTAAAAAATGTAAAAAAAAATAATAATATTATATTCCACCAAAAACACTGTTCATGCTCTCACAAAAGTTCATGAACAGTGCAAGAAGACTTTTTAGTGATTTATTGATTGATGATGATTGATGATGATATAGATATTTTTTTTTTTTGAATATGTATGCTTTCATGAGATTCAAACGCACAAAGTTCATCACTTGAGCCAATATCAAATTTTTTTCATTAAAATTCACACTATCTTGGTACAGCTAATGAAAATCAACTTTGAGCAACAACATTATTTTGAAAATGCAATATTAATTACGATATATCTATTTTGCCAATACATCATCCATTTACAAAGTAAAATTGAAGTCAGACATGAATCTGAAATCTTTTTTTTTTTTGGACAAAGAATCTGAAATCAAAACTAAATAAACAAATCAATCTAAATTGTCTTTTCTTTTCTTTTTCTAAAAAAGAGGTTAATTAACATCATTAAAAAGAAAACCAATACAACATACAGTTAAAAAGCATTACAAATAACATTATTATAAACAAGACAATCTAGAAAAAGGAATAAAGGAAAAAAAATTTCATCAGCTCCTCCTTATTCATGTGACCAAGAAATTTTCCTCTGAAATATGTATGTCAGCATTCCATGTAAATCTTCTGCAGCCACATCCCATATGTTGGATGAATGAAAAACTAGGACTTGAGGTTTATGAGCATACAATGAGCATCTGCGACTCTAATCAATTGTGGGAGGAAATCTTATTTTGAGAAAAATTATTAAAGCGGTCTTTTAAGAAAAGTTTTAAATTATTGGTATTTTTGGGCTTTGTATAATAGAATAAGTATTTGAAAATCAATTAAAATTATATAGTATAATAGTAAAAAGTTAGATGTTACAATCTACTAGGTGACATAACCTAATCGGATGACATGGCAGATAATGTGGCATAATTATATCAAATTTAACGGTCAAACCCCAAAAAATTGACGGGATTGCTACATTTGAATCATTTTGTAATACTACCTTCGGTCCTAAATATAGGACCTAATTGACTTTTTTTTGGAGAGATTAAGGTTGTGAAATAGGTTATTAAACGATGACATATTTGATATATTTTTAGATTATCCATTAGTTTATAGGTTAAATAAACTAGTTTAAGGGAAAAAATTAGGTAAATCAATTTTTAATTAACTTATTTTTCTTTTTTAAGGATTTTCTAGAAAAAGTCAATTAGGTCTTATATTTAGGACCGGAGGGAGTACGTAGTTTTTTCCTACATTTGAAACTCGAAATTGTTTTGTATGTTGGGTGAATTTTCGCCAATAATTGAGTATTAGATTTGGTCCTTAACCCATTGAAATATACTCTCCAAACAAAGCCCGTTCTCAAACTCATGCCTTGAGAGATTACAAGTCACTCCATAAATATGTTACCAAGTTTAAGCACAACAAACAAACCAGCCACCTTCCTTTTCCTCTTCCTTCTCTTTGTAATTGTCTGCATTTTCAGCTCAGATCCAAACTCAAAGCGTTCAAAGACCACAAATTTGGACTTTTAACTTTTTTAATTTTTCTGAATCTTGAACTTTGAGAAGTATGTCCTTGTTTCTATATTATACATTGTTTAAAGATCACAACTTTGTTTTTTTAATGCTCCAAGTTCTGAATTTTTATCTAAAGTTTCTAGCTGCCCATTATAAATTTATAATGGCCTACTTGAAGATGATGGAAGGATGGAGATGGACGGAGGGAGAGACAGTGGGTAAGGGGAAGGAGGGAGGAGGGGTGAGGTGGGGTAATTTTTTATTTTTAAAGGGGAGACCCACATCTTTAGAAATTATATATTAATTAAGTCTCAAAAGGTATTTTTAATCTTTTCCAATAGCTCATTGGTTAAAATGAACCATTTTTATTGTTTATTGGCTAGAATGAGACCTTTTATTGTTCGTTGGTCAAATTGACCCTTTCAAAATAGTTTATTGGCCAGAATGATATTTAATCCCCAAAGTTCAACTCATTTTTTTTTATCAAAAGTTCAACTCATTTTCTTTTAGCATATTCTCAATCTTTTTTGCAAAGTTTTAGGCTCAACCAGAATGGAAAGTAAAAAAGAAATTGATCATAACCAAGACAAACATTGCCATAGGCAAGCGTACATATATATAAATGACGTACGTCATCCCGTATTTGTTGACAGATTTGACTTTAAGCTAGGATACTATAAAATCGTGAAACAGGGTACTGCTAGAGGTTATTCTTCACTTATATATGAACTAATTTGGGAGCAATTTGGAGCACTACCTTCACTAGAAAATGTTTTAAAACAAGTAGTGCATTTGACTTTGTGCAGCATTTTTTAGAGAAAGTGCTAAAAACAACACTTTATTTTGAATTTTCTTAGAAAAGCGCCACAAAATCCAACGTTCTTGTTGTGTTCTTGTCTTCCCCTTGAGCTATCTTGGTTAGTAGTACTGCTATCGACATTGTTTCCTCCATATTGAGCTCCGAAATGAGAACTACCACCTTGTTCTAGTGGGGCCAACTCATCATGACTACAAGAGTTTGGCTAAACCAAGAAACAACGAAGTCAAAGTGAGCAATCGTGAATAACTACAATATCCATTATGTACTTCTTAAATTTAAAGATAAAATCTACAAAATCCTCCAACTCTAGAGCATATGCTTTAATCAAAGAGGTCCCAAGAAGTTGTTAATGACTACTATTAATAACTGTAATAGTCTTCATTAACAATTGGTAACAACTTTTTGAGATCTCTTTGAAATTAAATCTCTTATTTGAGACCTATGTACAATTGTCCCTTTAAATATTTCAAATTTCAAACTTAACCTTGTTTACATTTTCATTTTTGACACTGAAAACCTTTGAAGTTATGTTTCTAATAAATAAATAAGGATCAAATGACATCTTACAATTAAGAAAAATCAAATCTAGTCATTTACAAAATTTAAGTTTTGAAATGTGTCAAGGTAATACTACTATACAATTGTCCAAAAATTCAGGGGTGTTCTTTTATATTTAAGTCACATGTCCCATTATCTTCATTAATCTAACACATGGTAGTTTTTGTCCTAAATTTTTATTTAAAAATGTTAGAGAAATGCATGCAGCTGGCATAAAAATGAGTTGCTTAGCAATTTATTGTGTGCATGTTATCCTCTCCTGATCCCAATTCAAATTATTGTTCGAGTCGAATGAAGGTAGCTCTACCAACGCTCGAGTATTTTTTCAATTTGTGACATTATATTAAACGAAATTTGAAATAAGAAATTTACCACATAGCAATGTGACACACACGAATGAATTTTTTAATACTTATATAAAACAATAGAAGGCTTATATATATCCTTAGTTTAAAGCTAAAATTCCTCCAACTTCCATAGGTTCCTACTCGTTTACTCTCTTTATTGCTTCCAAGTTCCAAGGCATGAAATCATATTACTCCTATGTAGACACACCATACTACTACCGTGGTTAATATACGAATATGTTGGATTTTGTCAGAATTTGATGTTAATTTATTTTGGGGGTTTGATATTAGATGAACACAAGTATAGAATGCTTACTAGAACATTTGAAGTTGTAATTGAACTTTTCTGGACCATATTACCCATTAAATATAACTAAAAAAAATTTAACGAATTAACTAATCTTTTTGTGGGGCCAACCTTATCATCTGATTCTCAAACAGGAGGTGGAATAAATTAGTTTAACGTAAATAAGTTAAATATAGGAAGAAAAATTGAAAAAAATTATATGGGCATAAATGTAAAATGAATCCCCTCCCCTCCCTTTCTAAACCAACCAAAAAATTAAACCTCCTTTACCACCCTCCCCTACCAAACAAATTACATGAGTCACCCTCCTCTAACTTAAATGAATCAAACATAGTCTAAAAGGAGTTTTTATCCTGATAGTCTTGGAGGAGTTAAGAAAGCTAAATATATCATTTTAAGGTATTAGTATTGCTATGTGATTATGTTGTACACAATTTTTTTTGTCTTAATTACTTTAAAAGAATTCAAATTAATTAATATTCATGTACAATTAAATAACTTCTTTAATTTTAGTAATCTTCGAAATATAATCAGCAGCCTTATATTAGGAAATAAGAATATGAGGTAGTATTGAGTAAATAAATGGACTGACTAATTTGGTGGCTTGATCTTTGTTTCACTTTAACAAAGGTGAGTGGTTTTTTTTTTATCAGAAGGTAAGTGGGTTGGTACAAAGTAGAAACCAATACTTAGCCGCCTGGGCATCAATAGATATTAAGGGAAAATGAATAAAAATACCATCAAAAACTGCTTGACACCCACATCTTCAGCACTATCACAAGCAACAAACAACCACAGAGCATATCTAGCTGAAAAAAACCCTCTACTACTGTTTGCATTCTGGAGGTTGCTCACCCTACAGTCCTCCATTGATAAATGAAACTCCGGAATCCCATGAAGTGATGAAATCAAAACCATACTATCATACCTTGTGTGATAGCTGCATCGACTTCCAGAACAAATTTGACACCACAAAGTTGAGAAAAGAAAAAATCAACTCATGTTCTACAAGAAAATAGAATCAATGAAAGATTCCAAAGCACAAAAAGAATACTAAAAACAATTAGTACATAGTACCTTCTTCTTGGTTTCATCTTCCTCTTCATCATCTTCTTCAATGTCTTCATCTTCATTGTCCTCTAGGCCTCCAAATACTCTCCTTAAATGGATCCCCAGTAAACCATGATACAGCATGGGGAATAATCTTGTCTCTTATTGTTGACCTGAACAAAATAAAGTATGATAAAAAGTCAGGATGTGGGGAGGTATTGGTTGTCAATAAATTTAGTTGAAACATTAGTAAGAGCAGCATAATGGACCAAAATAATATGACACATCTCACAAACAAGTAAAAGGTAATTAAGCTCACCCAATATCATAGTCTTGCCTCATCTGGTTCTGAAGTTCCTCAGCCTGCTCATAAAAATTTAACTATAATTACAAGAAATGGAAAGATAAATCAAATTTATAAATCTAGGAAATCTAAAGGGTCAATCATACAAGATCTTCATGTATGGTTTCATAATCTTCAGGGACCTGTGGTGGGTTGAAAAAAGTGAAGAAACTTTGACAATTTTTCATTTTAGTGATTGGCCTAGCATTCTTTGAACCCTTCTTGGGCTTTTTCTTGAACAGCTTCTGGGTCAAGCACTTGCTTAGGTACCATTCAATTTCTGTGCTGTATGAAAAGGACAACAAACCATCCTTAGCTAGACCTTCTCAAAAGATTGTATAAAGGGCTAGGTAAAGTGAAAGCATCAGTGTGTGTGTGTGTGTGTGTGTGTGTGTGAGTGTGTGTGTGTGTGAGAGAGAGAGAGAGAGAGAGAGAGAGAGTTACCCAATTGGTTTCTCAAGAATATGCTCATCTTCATCAATCATATGATATGTTTTTGTCAAGACTAAATTCTTAAAATAAGGATTGGTATCAAAGTAAAACTCAAGCTTAAATCCTTTGGGACTTTCTATCCTGCTCCATTTAATATCCTTGAGATACTTGAGAGCACCTTCATCTCGCTTAGAAATCTGATTTATAGCAGTGAAAAAAACAGTTGTAATTATGTTTTAGGCGAAGACCCAATTTTGATACATAACTATTCTAAGGTACACTAATGATACTCAAGTTTTACCATGTGATCAAGAATGATATTTTCACTAATATGACAATAAGATTAGATGTGAAAAGTCCAAAATGCCCTTATAATTTAAATAAAGTTTCTTTCTCCTTCTTCCATCTTCCTTCTTCTTCCTTCCAACACTAAACAACCACACTGGCGGCGGAGGCTCACCGCCAACCACCACCGGCGCTGCCATGGCGGGTGCGGGCGCTGCCCAATGAGAGAAGGGTGTGTGGTATGGGTGTCTAGGGGTGAAGGGAACGTTGAGGCAGACATAGGCCATGACTCTACCACCCAATGAGAGCTCCCCAGTCATGGCCCACAAGGAACACCTCATCAACGCACATGGAGTCCATAAGTGCAATGAGGTCACCCACAATGCGAAAGGGTACGGGAAGCTGGACACTGAAGCAGGAGCATCGGTGTCGCCGTAGCCACAGAGGTCCAGCGTGATAGCGCAGTAGCCCCGAGAGCTGAGGTACAAGATCTGGTAGCGCCATGGGGGAATAGCACCACTGGGCCTTCTCCTTTCTCTGCCACATGCATTTTTATGCCATTCACTTCCACTGTTTTGTGCTCTATCCCTTCCATCTCCCTCGTTCTGGTGACAAGAGTCAATGGGGTTATTTTCTTTTTCTATGTTTTTTAAGAGCGGATCTCATGCCTTATTTATAGAAACGATTGTCGTTGTTCTTAGTCATGTTCCCTTCACTCATTGGGCAGCGGCGGTGCCCGGTGGTGAGCTCCCGCTGCCGGTGTGGTCGTTGGTGGTGGAAGGAAGAAGAAGGAAGAAGGAAAAAGAAATATTTCATTTATAAGGGCATTTTGGACTGTTTGTGTCTAATTTTTATAGTCATATTAATGAAAATATCATTCTTGATTACATGGTAAAATTTGGGTATCATTGGTGTAACTTGAAATAGTTATGTATTATTTTTGTTCCTCGGCCAATAGTTATGTATCAAAATTTGGTCTTCTCCCTTATGTTTTAACAGAAAAATCATTGTAGGTTTAAATTTACATTAAGTACATACAAGTGACTAACCTCCTTAGCTAACACTTCATTATTTTTCATGGCAGTGAGCCAGAAAGCAGGCACACCTTTCTCTACACAAGATATATAATAACTATATCAAAGGAATGAAATATTTCTAGAAGAAAAAAGAGATGCATTTATACCATACCTTTATCCTCTTTTGTATCAGCAGCATTTTTAGTTGTTACCCCTTCCACTTCAGCAAAACCATTTAAAATATCATATCGCTGCATCCATTCATTAGTAATTTTAAGTAAACATGCTAAAATTTCGATATCAAATGTTTTATTACTTAGAACAAAGATTTTTCCCTAAAATTCAGAATCATATCGATACGAAAATGGTAGACGTTACCAATAGCCTCATCACATAGCATGTAACTTATTCATTCCATCTTCTACAAGTACAGTGTACCTTTTTGTACAATGGTTGGTACAATTCTTGGTATTTGGCTTTAAGAGCTGCTCTCTCCTCAGAAAAGATCGCTTCTAATTCATCATGTTGACCCTGTAGTATGAAATTTTCATAAGATGAAGTCATGGAACTGCATGTTCGCTCTTATTTGCTAGTTAGTAGTTACATATGACATCTGGCCAAAACAAAATTAGATAAAGAAAAGTGAAAGGTATTATTTCAGCCAACGACTCTATAATTAAGTATGAAATGGCTTTTGTAGATTTCTTATACAGCTTTCATTTAACAACATACTTACAACTGGGCAACAATCAATACAACCAAATGTTTTAAAATCAAGTTTTTATTCCAATCCACAATATCTATTTTGTACACGACGCAAATATTCTTACTTATTACAGTCACATATTAAATCACATATACAAGAAAACAAAAAGGTTTACATTTACTACTCCCAAAAAATAAAGAGTTTCAGCGGAAGATAAAAGCTATGACATGCCTGGATTTTTCTAAGAACCTTAACACGCTTCCTGACAATAGGATTCAAACTATCAAGAACATTTGTGTGCTGCTCAGCCAAATTCTGGATCTTATTCTGCAAAAGTAAACAACCGTACAAGCCAAACCCAAAACCAACCCAAGTTACAAAATCCCATCTTTAATTCAAGTAACCCATCGAAGTCTCTAAAATTCACTAATCAAGCAATAACATATAACTGACAAGATTTGGTATTCTATGTTGGAACAAGCTATGGGAGAATTGCAACAAAAGAACCTTTCAAGATTCTTTTCACACATCACACATCGAAACAACACTTTACATTGCATTATTAAAGAAAAGCAACACAAAATCCAACATTTTTTAAAGAAAGCACTAAAAACAACACTTTACATTGCATTACTAAAGAAAAGCACCACAAAATCCAACTTTATTGTTGTATTCATGTTTTCTGCTTGAGCTATCCTAGTTAGTACTGCTATCAACATTGCTTCCTTCATATCGAGCTCCGCAATGAGAACTACCTTGTCTTAGTGGGGCCAACTCATCATGACAAGAGTTTGGCTAAACCAAGAAACAATGAAGTCAAAGTGATAAATATGGTTATAATTTTTATGTGAGAGATAAGGTGAGAATGTTGTGTGAGTGTGTGTGTCTATATGTGTGTGTATGTGAGAGAGAGAGAGAGAGAGAGAAAGATAAGAAGCACAAACCTTTTCTTCTTTTGTAAACTTGTCCACCCAATCTTGCATATCATCATCTCTATGGGAACTATCTTGTTTTGGAGGTGCCAGCTCAGATGAGTTATTCTGAAACAATCAAGCATAAACATACACGTCAGTGATAAATATGCATAATTATCTTTAATTGAATTCCTTAATTGACTTCAAGGTGCTCTAAAATCGTGAAAAAGGGAGTAATATCATTTTTCACTTAGATATGAATTGATTCGGGAGCAATTTTGGAGCACTTCCTTGTATGGATTTAGTGCTCTTGAGGAGAAACTACAAGAAAATGTTTTAAAAAAATAACGCATGTGATCATTGTGTAACATTTTTTTTCCGAGAAAGTGCTAAAAACAACACTTTATATTGCATTTTCTTAGAAAAACACCACAAAATACAACTTTTTTGTTGTGTTTAATTTCTGTCTTCCGCTTGAGCTATCTCATTGACATTACTATTGACATTGCTTCCTCCATAATGAACTCCACAATGAGAAGTACTTTATCCAAGTGGAGCTAGCTCATCATGATAAAAGTTTGACTAAACCAAGAAACAACAAAGTCAAAGTGATAAATATGGTTATCACGATGATTTCTATGATGGGAGAGATAAGGTGAGATGGTCTATAGCACATATATTGCTCAAATTAAAGATTAAATCAATTATGAAATCACCAACCTCTTCTTCAATTAACTTGTGGCCCCACTCTTGGATCTCTTCTTGAAATAGAGCCCGCCATCCATATTCCATATATAGTACTCTATCTTCAAAAAATTTATAACGCACTCTAAGTTTGATTTGCAGTAAGTTTTTATCTGCTTTTAAATGTTGCCAACATGTTTTCCCATTGAAATCCAAAATCATTAGACATAACTTAGGACTCGCTTCATAATCAATGAAAATTTCATTTTCCCATTCATTGCAAACATAATTATCTTCAGGAGTTTGGCAACTCCAAGAAATGACAAGCCTATCAAAGTTTGTTCCCTTGTCTTCTATTGTGAGACATACAACAAGTCCAGACCATTTACTTGCAGGAAAATGTGTAGGGATGTCCACCTCAAATTCATATTCACCCTTGTTAGGCCCAATAGACCAACAACTTGTGTTTGGAAACCATAGAGGTATTTTGGATATTGGCAAGATCGCAAGAAAATCTGCCTCAGGAACATATTCGGACTGTAAAAACATTCATAAATCATTACCACTAATTTACTTTAAAAACGAGAATTGAACAATACATATAAATATGTAATCAGCTTGTACCTGAATGGGTTGGAGTAATCTTTCCTCATAATTAGTTTGATGGCGATACTAAAATATAGGGAATAAACAAGTCATGTCATATGTACTTATTAGCTAGGTGAAATAAAAGGATGCATGATTATAGTTGTATATACCTCATGGTCAAGTGTTGAAACCAGATTCCACATTCCATCTGATGATAAAGGATCCATTGAGTCACAACCGTCTGCATATAATCGAGCTAACCTTGGCGGAAGCTTTGGTAGTGATTTGAGATTTCTACAATTATTCAAAGAAAGATGAAGTAGTTGAAGAAGATTTGAGAAGCATCCACCGGGGAGATTAGAAAAATAATTTCCATCTAGATTTAAAGAAGTCAATGATGACAAACCACCTAAATCTTTAGGAATTGATCCATCCAAAATGCCACAATAGCTCAAATCTAACATGGTTAATGATGTTAGATTAAATATAGACATTTCAAGAACAAGTTCTTCATGACCCCTCAGATCCAAATCTTTGAGATTTGTCAAGAATTTAAGGGATTTTGGAAGTTTTGTAATCGCGGTTTTCCTTGCATCAAGCATTGTTAAGTTTTTCATACATTCCCCAAACTCTGGAAACACTGAAAGTCTTTTGCACCAACTAACGTCTAACTTCGTTAGGTTATCCATTTCCAATTTTTTGGGAAGTAATTGAAGACTCATACAATTCGACAAATTCAATTCAACAAGCCTTTTCAACTTTGCAAGTGAATCATGAACTACAATGATAGACGAGCACCCTTCAAGATTTAATTTTTCCAAATTCGGAATTTTTGAGAAATCTGGGGTTTCAACCATATCTTTGGAATTGCTTAGGTTAATAAACTTCAACCTCTTCATAAGCTGCCAAAATGAATAAAAATAATGTAAGGGAATCAATTACACAATAATTGTATCAATGTCAAATCAAATATTCCCTAAAACATTGGGATATGGAGTGTATATTTTAATTACCTGTAGGTCATTCCAATGTTTTATTTTGCTAAAAGGCATTTGAATGTCAACAAGATTATTCAACCGATGAGTTCCATTCGGAAGAGTATCTTGAGGATATGACCTCCATTGAATAACCTTTAAGGAACTAGGAAAGTAACTGAGACCATTGGGAAATCTCAATTGACTTGATATGATGAGTAACCTAAGATTATCCATCTTTGAGAAGGCTTCATGATGTACCTCAATTATTCCATCTAGGTTAAAAGGCAAAGCAATAGCTTGTATTGCTTCAGATCCCTGATTAAATGTGCATTGCAACAAGAATTACATGAGAATGGTTTCATAGTAAAGCATGCTAAATGCATTAAAACTATTACTTAAACAGCATGTGAAGAAAAAAGGCACTCACTTTATCATCTTTCAATATTTCTTCGATGTCTTCTCGATTCCACAACCTACTTCGTTTGCGAAGATTATCTCGAAGAACAATACTCCTAGCTAATTCTTGAAGTAAATCATGTACCTCTAGTATGATATTTCCATCCAATGTTTTTTCAACCAAGAGAGCTCTTTCAATCAAAACATCTATTCCAATTGTGGGATGAAGATCACAATTTTTCAAGACTCGAATTACTTCATCCTTTTCCCATCCATTGAAAAAACAAGCAATATCTAAAAATATTTTCTTTTCATCTTCATTATTCAATCCATTATAGCTTATTTCAAGTAGTTTAACAATAGCTTTGTCTGGATCTTGTTTCATCCTTTCAATGGTTTCTTTCCATTGAAGAAGGCTTAGCTTCTACCACGAAGAGAGCGACCTAAAGTATTCAGTGCCAGGGGAACTCCTCCCGTATATTTAACCACAGTTTCAGCCAATTCAAGATAATCATCATCAGGAGGTTGATCTTTCTTAAATGCTTTTTGGCAAAGGAGTTTAAGAGATTCATCTTTTTCCATGGGCTCAACTTTATATATTATGTCAACTCCATGTGATTCCAATAAATGTGAATTTATAGTTGTTATAATGACTCTGCTCCCCTCCCCAAACCATTCGGGACATGCCAAACTCTCTAATTGACTCACATCGCTTACATCATCAAGGACAAGCAGAACCTTTCTATTGCGAAAAAACTCCCCATCATATTTCATTCCATATCGAACAAACTCATCATATACCTCATGCCTTTGTTCAAAAGATGGATAAATCTTGTCAATAAAACTAACTATTAGTTCTCTTTCTGAATTCTCTCCAACATTTCTAAGGAAGTAAGACTGTTGAAATTGGTCTTTGATTCTATCAAAGAGAAGGCTAACAAGAGTTGTCTTACCAACACCATGCATGCCCCATATCCCAACAAAACGAACATCATCCGCCTTTATCTCTAATACTGAATTTAGCTCATCTATCCTTGATTCAATTCCAACGAAATTGTCACCATTATAAGATGGCAAATTAGAGAAAACAGAGTTCCATATTGCTTTAACAATTTCTTGGATGACTTCTGTTTCTTTCCTAACCAATATAATAAAAAATGGATCATGATAAGTTTAATATGAATAATGAATTATTGAATTATTCTCATGATAAATTAAAATAGAAAAACAAAAATATTCTCCTAAAAAAATATGATTTACGTACCGTCCCCTAGTGTCCCAACCTATCAACTTGCTAACTTGTGTCAAAGCCTTTCTCCATTCATGAACCTTATTACTATCTTCCCTATTCTCAAAACTCTTTTCATAATTGGCTAAGGCTACACCGAAACTTCCTCTTTGATGCCTTACATCTGATGGATCTACTTTATAGAAGACAGGAAAAACTTTAAGACCAAGTTTTTCTCGAGATTCAAGAATCTCTGCAAGTTCCTTCAAGCACCATTTAGAATTTGCATAATTTTCGGAGATAACAAGAACTGCACAGAGAGAATCATGAATTTCTTTAAAGAGATAACTTAAGTCTTCCCCTTTTGGAAGATCTACATCATCCTTAAAACATTTGATGCCCCTTCTGATGAAAGCATTGTATATATGATCTGTGAAATCTAAGCGAGTGTCTGCTCCTGCAAAACTCAAGAACACATCATACTTCTTTGATTTTGAAGTAGATGAGCTTGAAGATGATTTTTCATGGAGAACACGTCTGCTTCGATCTCCTGGATGCATTTTTCCAAGTAGTAATCTGCAACAATAACGTCATGATATATATGTATATGTACATATATCCATACTCACAAATGAAAATTGTAATGGAAAAAGAAATTGAAACTGTAGTGATGGAAGAAAAACAACTTGTTGTAAAAGATGTTTGTAGTCTAGTTGATGGTATTTTCTCTTTGTAAGGCTCAAAGCTGCGATCTCAAGTCAATGAACCATACTTTACTTACAAAATTTAAGAAATACTACTACTATAGTAGTAGGTACGTAGGCAAGAGGCGAAGAGGGCACAGATATCAACTTAGAAAATTTATTAGAGAAAACTTCATGTAGCCCCAATAAAAGCAATTTAATATCAAAGAGCCCAAGAAAATTTTCACCATATAGCCTTGTAGCCCCAATAAAAGCAATACAAGACAACAAGCAAATTTTCACCATATAAATGAATGTATTTCACTGTATAATATATATGCATTGTAACTTAGTGGATTATATCTCTCTATTAATTAAATGGAAAGTTGTGGGTTTTATCTTGTTTGTAATTTCAAACTAACTAGTGTTTACCCCTTTTTTACCCCTTTCATTCGTAAAAAATAAATGAATGTATTTTGATAGAATATATATATATATTGAATACAATGTTTAATAAGAGAGAGGAAGCACATTTATCTTTTGCAAATGACAAAAAGCTAATTAAGGTATTTGACCCTTGACACTTTAATTTATTTTCTCACCGCATGTGCAGTGATGTTTCAAATCTTTTTTGGCGTCTTTGATATTAATTCATTTCTATGGGTCCTAATTATATGAAAATTTCTCAAACTGTTATTTTTATTTCTTGTACTTGCGATAAAATATAATAATCCATGCATGCCGTGAAAAATTCTACTGTATGTACTAGTCACACCCATTTATCATTGTAATTTTCAACGAAAGTGGATATTTAATTAATTATTCTTTGCTTCTTCCCGAATTTCACCCTTGAGATCAATTAACTCTAACACCCACATACCAGTGATTGCTATAAGAGCCTGCGCGCATGCACACCCCAATAGGCCAATCCTAAGACTAGCCATACAAAAACGAGTATACACAATATATCAACACGGTAAGGATAATCTTCTGTAGTCAACGAAAGCGGGCTTGATTACAGGAGTGCAAATAAAGTAATAGGTGAAGTACCACATTGTGAATTTTCTATTTCTAAATATTTGATTTATTATTGAACGACTATATTGCCAGCTCAAGATTGCCTGTAGCTTTGGTATACCAACTTGTTTTAAAATTTATCTGGGTCAAACCGTCAAATGATATACCAAAGCTAATAGTCTTCTACTCCGCAGTGGAATCTAACATCATCAGCCGTATAACATGATAAAGTTTACAATGATTAAGATCTTAAATATTCCTATATTAAAATATTTAAAAAGTTCTCAGTGCAAGTGGATGCACAAGGAAACCTGAAATCTTAATATTGATGATAACAAATCGTTTACTCCACTTTTGTCTCGACTTACACTATGAAACCTGTTAAAAAAAACTAAATACTGAAACCTAAGATTCCATTTCGGTGCTAAGCACCTTTATGAGCCAATATAATTAATGATGCTAATTATGATTTTTTATTCACATACAAAAGCTACTGTATTTATCTTTTAATTACTCTTTCTTTTAATATGTGAAGATGTCCATCTAATGATCCAATCCGATCCGGTTTTTTTTTATCAGTATCCAATCCGGTTTCATTATAAAGTTATATATAACTGATTGAGACATTAAGATTATATAATTGGAAGATAATAATTTTTCTTACATTTTTTCAAACTTTGTCTACCATCATTTGAGCTATCTGGCCCATGGATATGAAACTGATAATAAATATTACAATTGATTAAGACCGAAAATTTTTAAATTGTTCAACATGGATCCCAGAGCAAGTGGACGAAAAATGACAAGTGAACAAGAAATTAAATATTTATTTTGATATATAAAATAACAGCCCTCTATAAATCATTGACTCCAAGCTATGCATGTATATCAATTTACAAATAGGGAAGAGATTGTAAATTTATTTTCTTCTTTATTTTTAAAATAACCACTCAAATCAATTTAGAAATAGGGAAGATATTGTAAATTTATTTTCTTACCTTTTCATATTACCATTAAGGTTAGCATGACTTATGTTTTTGAGCCCTCTAAATATTGTTCATTTTGCCTCACTTTTAAAATTTCATTGGTAGTTTCTGTATCAAAAAAAAATTCATTGGTAGTTTTGCTTGAAATTTTTTTTACATGAGTATATTTATACCTTCGTGACAATCATATGGACATTTTTGCACTTTAACCCTAAAATGACAAACGGAAGTTATATTATTCAATGGGCCCCGAAATTTTATGGGTAGTTTTACTTAAAAAAATTGTACACGGGTATTATTACACCTTCGTAACAATTGCATGAGCATTATTATTTCACTTTATCCCTTTTCTTTAATTTCAATAGAAAAGTAGCTTTACTATCCTTGCAAATACATTCAACTTTATAAATTTATTTATAAGGCTTTTTAATTTATCAATAAGACCCCCAAGCCCTTAACTAAAACTTATTGGCTCTAACCTAAATTAGGTGGATGAAGAGGAGATGGGCTTGTTTCTTAGGCTTTTTGTCTTTTATTCAACTAGGATATGGACTAGGCTTGTAGTTTCCATTTTTTTCAAGTAATATTATGGCCAATCCCCCATGGATCCCAATCCTAGTCCCAGGAATATTTTTTCTAGATCTCCCGCGGCAGGAAATTCCTAGTATGGACTTGCCAAGACCGGGATAGGATGGTTGTGACCGAGATCGAATGGACACCCCTATCTTATAGTGTGGAATTATTGATTACTTTTAAGTTGATACTAGTACTTATTAGTCATAATTGATTTTTCTAATGTGAAATATATTTAAAGTTTGTATGAGTATGTATTAGTCATAATTGGATTTTTTTCTCATGGGAAGAGAATAACGACGTAGGAAGTTTAGCGACCAAAAAGCCTAGCTTGCTCTTACCCATTCGTTAGGGCTTCATAAGGCATTGAGTAGTAGGGCATCACCCAATCGTCATTCCTAAGGCTTGGCAATTTCCTCCCTGCCCACACGCACCCACACCTAACACATATATGTTACATGTATATAATTGCATTTCACATTAGTTTATAATTAAAAATAATTAGTTTTTAGACAAAATTATAAATATTTTGAAATGATTTATTTTGCATCCTAGAATAGTCTAACTTATTAGTAATTTATTTAAAAACAGAGAAGAAGGTATAAAGTAATATTCATCAACTGCTATAATAGAGATAGTGTTTTGCTCTATATAGTGGTATTCATGAATGTAAGACTTTATGAAGGCAACTACTCAGCTTGGAATAATTTATAAGTACTTTTGCACCTTAACCTTGAATATAAATATTACTGATATCAAAACTAAGAAACCAAAATAACGCTTAGGGTGGCCATGCTCCTGTCTCCTTGAGCTATCATGGTTATTGCGGCTAATGACATTCCTAACTTCAAGAGTTCTATCACCATGAAAAGTAGTCTGTCCTAGAGGTGGCGGCTCATTACAGAATGAGTTTTGCTGAATTCAAGAAAACAACAAAGTTAGAGTGATAATATGGTCGTATATTCAATGATGGGCTACATATTCCTTTGATCTTATTCTTAAAGTTGATAAAGAATGTTTTATTTGGTGTTATTTATTATTCATGCATTAAATATTTAATATGTATATATGTTTTTTTTTAAAATTTCTTCATTTATAAATGGGGGTGGAAATGGTGAGAGTGAGTAATGATGAAAAAGATGAAAGAGAATGCATGAGAGAAATTGGTGAGGGGCATAATGGGTAAAATGCATTTATTACTCAAATAAAACCTTACAAAAGGGACACACAAACTCAAATAAAATGGCCATGCAGTAATCAGCAAGGATAGAGGATATCAGATATGATAAAGAGGATTATAGTAGCACCAACCTTTTCTTTTGCTAACTCGTTGCCCCTTTCTTGTATCTCTTCTTTAAGGGAATTGTCTTGCTTTAGATGTAATCGCTCATGATAAATGTTATGCTGAACCAATCATCAAGTAACAACATAAAAATTAGAAGGATAGATATGCTTGGTTAGCGCAATTGTAAACCTTCAAGATATACAAGGTATATATACTACCTCCGGTCCTAAATATAGGACCTAATTGACTTGTTTTAGAGAGATTAAGGTTGTGAAATAGGTTATTAAATGATGACATATTTGATATATTTTTAGATTATCCATTAGTTTATAGGTAAAATAAACTAGTTTAAGGGAAAAAAATTAGGTAAATCAATGTATAATTAACTTATTTTGCTTTTTTAAGGATTTTTTAGAAAAAGTCAACTAGGTCTTATATTTAGGACCGAAAGAAGTATAAGAGAAAATGATAGCTTGAATTTAAGATAATTCTGGTTATGAAAGCACCACCACTTCTTGTATTAACTTGGTGCCCCATTCTTGTATCTCTTCTTCATGTGAGCCACCTTGTTTTGTAGGTAGCTGCTCATGATATGTGTTATATTGAACCAATCAAGCAACGACATATAAGTTAAAACGATAACCATGGGTATCACAATTGCACACATTTAGCTTTAAAATAAGGTATATATATTGCACATAAAATTATAATCTCTTGAATATATAAGTTATAAAAGGTTATGAAAGCACCAACCTCTTCTGTTAACTCGTTGCCCCTTTCTTGCATCTCTTCTTTAAGGGAACTGTCTTGCTTTGGAGGTGATTGTTCATGATAAATGTTATGCTACACCCATCAAGCAACCGTATAAAATTAATAAGAAGGATAGATATGCTTGGTTAGCGCAATGTTATATCTATTTTTGATCAGTTGTTTTTATTAGGACGCATTGGTATATCTTCAAAATAAGGTATATAACACAATAATGATAGTTTGAGTTCAATATAAAAACTGATATAAAAGAACAACTTCTTCTTGTTTTAACTTGCTGCCCCATTCTTGTATTTCTTCTTTATGGGGACCACCTTGTTTCAGACGTAATTACTTATGATATGTGTTATGTTGAACCAATCAAGCAACAATAAGTCAGGGTTATAACCAATGGTATCATCACAATGGCTCAACTTTAGCTTTAATAAAATGTACATTTCACATACATTAATCTCTTGAATTTAATAAGCTAAAAAAGGTTATTAAAGCACCAGCCTCTTCTTTTGTTAACTTTTTGCCTCCTTTTTGTATCTCTTCTTTAAGGGAATTGCCTTGGCTTATAAGTGACAACTCAAGAAATGATTTATGCTAAACCAATCAAGCAATAATACATAATTAAGACTGTAAATGTGCATGGTTATCACAATGGCACGCCTTTAAGATAAGGTATATAAGAAGTAATGATATTTTAAATTCAAGATAAATAGGATTATAAAAAGCACTAACCTCTGTTTTCGCTAACATGTTACCTCTGTTTTGCATCTCATTATCATGTGAACTACCTTCTCTTGGAGGTAATAGCAAAAGATTTGAGTTATGCTGAACCAAATAAATAACATCATATAAGTAAGAGTGATAAACATGCATGGTTGTAAGGATTATTGTATATCTTTAAAAAAAGGTATATAGAATATACAATGATCAGTTGAATTTAAGGTAAAAACGGTTATTAATGCACCAACCTCTTCTTCCAATAACTTGTTGCCCTTCTCTTGTATATCTTTTATACAAGAATCATTTTGTCCTTGAGGTGACAACTCATGAAATGAACCGTGCTAAATCAATCAAATAATCTCATATAGTCAGAGTGATAATAAATGGTTACCACAGTTGAATAATTTTAAGATAACATATACAACACAACAAGATTACTTGAATTTGAATTTAAGATTTTAAAAATTATAAAAGCACCAACCTCTTCTACTTCTTCTTCCTCCACTTCCTCTTCCTTGTCCATGTTCTCCTCGTCCTCTTCCTCTTCATCTATTAACTTGTTATTACTCCATTCTTGGATGTCTTCTTGACATAGGATCCTCCATCCACATTCCATGCTTAAAAGTCTACTAGAATACTTATAACGGGCGGTAAGCTTGATGTGAAGACGGTTGTTATTTTCTCTTAAATATTTCCAACATGTTTCTTCATTGAAATCCAAAAGCATTAGGCACGAGCTATCCTCCCATTCATACCCCACGAAAATTTCATTTTCCCATTCTATGCAAGAGTAGTAATCTTCATGAGATTTACAACTCCAAGAAATGACAAGTTTATCAAAGCCCATTCCTTTGTCTTCTATTGTGAGGCATACAACAAGTCCACACCATTTACTAGCACGAAAATGAGTAGGGATTTCCACCTCAAATTCATATTCTGAAGTACTGTCATAATTAAAATGAGTTATGGACATTGAAAATCTATTTGGAAACCATGAAGGTATTATAGATTCCGGCATGATCAGAAGAAAATCTGCCCCAGGTACATATCCTGACTGTGACACAATTAATAAAACTTTCATTGCCACTAATTTACTTTGAAAATTAAAAATGAAAAAAAAAACTGACAAATATAGATTCAACATTCATACCTGAATGGGTTGGGATACTCTTTTGTCATAATTAGTTTGACACCGATACTAAAATAAGGAATAAACAAAGATGTTTAACATGTGATTAGTTAAAAGAAAAGGATATTGATGCATTATTAGCAAATTTAAATATACCTCATGATCAAGTGATGAAACTAGACTCCACATTCCATTTGATGATAAACTTTTTAATGAGCTGCAATTTTCAGCATATAATCGAACTAATCTTGGTGGAAGCTTTGGCAGTGACTTGAGATCTCCACAACCATCCAAATAAACATAAAGTAGTTGAAGAAGATTTGAGAAGCAACCACTTGGTAGATTCTCAAATGAATTTGCCACCAGATATAAAGAAATTAATGAAGACAAGCCGCCTAAATCTTCAGGAATTGATTCATCACTAAGGCCACAAGCGCTCAAATCTAAAATGGTTAATGTTTTAAGATTAAAGATACACATTTCGAGAACAAGCATTTGGGTTTTCTTCAAATTCAACTCTTTAAGACCAATCAAGAATTTAAGTGATTTTGGAAGTTTGGTTATGGCAGTTTTCTGTGCATTAAGGGATGATAATTGTTTCATACATTCCCCAAACTCTGGAAGCTTTGAAAGTTTTTTGCACCTACTGATGTCTAAGTCCAGCAAAGACTCCATTTCCAATTTTTCAGGAAGGGTTTGAAGACTTATACAATTAGACAAGTTCAATTCAACAAGCCTTTTCAACTCTCCAAGCGAATCATGAACTTTTATGAGAGATGAGCACCCTTCAAGATTTAATTTTTCTAAATTTGGAGTTGTTGAGAAATCAGGGGTTTCAACCATATGTTGGGAATTGCTTAGATCAATAAACTTCATCTTCTTCATAAGCTGGTAAAAAATAAAGGAGGATTAGTCTCACAAAATAATTGTATTTTTATCAAAACACATGAGAAATAAAAAAATGATGGGGTATGCAATGTATTTCACCTTTATGCCATTCCAATGTCTTATTTTGCTGAAAGGCATTTGAATTTCAACAAGTTTATCCAAACGATGAGTTCCAACCGGTAGAGTTTCTAGAGGATATGACCTCCATTGAATAACCTGTAATGCACTAGAAAAGCATTTGAGACCATTGGGAAGTTTCAATTCACTTGATATGATGAGTAACCTGAGATTATCCATCTTTGCAAAGGCTTCATGATGTACTTCAATCTTTCCATCAAGGTTAAAAGGCAAAACAATAGCTTGTATGGCTTCAGATCCCTAAATGCACATTACAAGAAGAATAAAATGAGGAAAATGTCATGCATGGAACACATTAAAGGCATTACAATTTTTAAACAACATATGAGAATGTAGAAATCAGGCACTCACTTTATCATTTTGCAATACTTCATTGATGTCTTCTATATCCCACAACCTGCTTCGTCTTTCAACATGACCAGTAGATTCTTGAAGAACAATAATCTTAGCTAACTCTCGAAGTAAATCATGCACCTCTAGTACATATTCTCCATCCAATTCTTTCTTTTCAATCAATAGAGCTCTTTCAATCAAAACATTTATTCCAATTGTAGGATGAAGACCACAATTTTTCAATATTTGAGTTATTTCATCTCTTCTCCATCCGTTGAACAAACAAGCAATATCTAAAAATATTGTCTTTTCTTCATTATTCAATCCATTATAACTTATTTTTAAAACTTGAAAAATATCATCATCTGGAATTTGTGTCATCCTTTCTAACGTTTCTTCCCACTCAAAGAGGCTTCTTCCACAGAGAAAGGATCCTAAAGTGATGAGTGCTAAAGGGAGACCTCCAGTGTATCTAACCACTGTTTCTGACAATACAGAATAATCGTCTTCAGGACAATCTTTCTTAAACGCTTTCCTACAAAAGAGTTTAAGAGAATCATCTTTTCCCATGGGCTCAACCTTAAATATATCATGCACTCCGTGTGATACCAGTAAGTGTGAATTTGTAGTTGTTATAATGATTCTACACCCTGCCCCAAACCACTCAGGACTTGCCAAACTTTCTAATTGGCTTAAATTGCTTACATCATCAAGGACAAGCAGAACCTTTGCATTGTGACATAGTTTGCTCATATAACTATTAAAAGAATACTGATCAATATCATCTTCCAGTTCACTTACGATGAAACGTGGGAGAATGTCCTTTTGCAAACTAGCTAGGCCTTTTCTTTTTGAGTTTTCCGTAACATTGCTAATGAAGCAAGTATATTCAAAATGGCCAGAGATTTCCTCGAAAACAAGTCTAGCAAGATTTGTCTTACCAACACCTCGCATGCCCCATATCCCAACAAAACGAACATCATCTGCATCTATCTCTAATAATGAATTTAGCTCAACCATCCTTGACTCAATTCCAACTAAATTGTCATCAAAAGATGGCAAGTTAGTGAATTTAGTGTTCCATATTGTTTGAACAATCTCTCGTACAACTTCTGTTTCAGGCCTAAAAAAATCCGTGAGATTAAATATACGAATTATTGTAATATAGATTACAGAAAAAAGAGAAATTTTATCTAAACTCCTTACTAATAAATAATACATTGAATGTGAGAATAAAGATAAATGGTTAAAGTATTCTACAAAATATCATGTGATATTAACTAACCAAACTAACGTCTTCAATATAAATAAATTAACTTAACATTTTTCTATTTAGGAAAATTAATGAGTGAGGAAGGGACGGATTGGAGTAGACCAATTTCCGTGCTCAAGAGAGTGATGATTTTTTCTTATCATTGTGATGAGATATCTTATTGAGTCAAATTTAAAAATTTCAATTTGTTGATTTCAAAATGGTTGATTCATTTTTATGAGAAGTGATAATTATCTTTATTTTACATTTTGCATAAACCAAAATAATAAAAGCTATTTAAAGTATAAAAAATAAATTAAAACAAATATGCAAACTCAGCTAGTTCGTATATTGTTGTTCTAGTAGATCTGGGGAGGGAGTATAATTGATGTAAATTCTGTGTGGATTGCTAAGTCAACTTTGGAAATTTTGGGTTTCCTACTTCACTTGCATGTTTTTTTTTAAAAAAAAAAGACTTACCGATTTCTGGTGTCCCAGCCTGACAATTTGCTAACTTGCGACAAAGCCTCTCTCCATTCTGAAGCCTTATTATTGTCTTTGTCTTCACTTTGTTGGAACCTCATTTCATGTTTGGCCAGAGCTTTCCCAAAACTTCCTTTTTGATGTCTTACATCAGATGGATCTACATCATAGAAGACAGGAAAAACTTTAAGACCAACTTTTTTCCGAGATTCAAGAATCTCTCTAAGTTCCTCCAAGCACCATCCAGAGTTTGCATAATTTTCAGAGATAATAAGAACCGCACACATAGAATCATGAATTGCTTGAAAGAGATCTTCTTTAATGTCTTCCCCTCTCTTAAGATCAACATCATCCTTAAAACATCTGATGGCATTTCTAGTGAAGGCATCATATATGTGATCTGTGAAATTCAAGCGAGTGTCTTTCCCAGTAAAACTCAAGAACACATCATACTTCCACTTTAAAAAACTGTAGTTAGGGTTAGGGTAAAGTTCTATCGAGGAATATATGTCTGGATTCATTTTTCCAAGCACTTGTCTGCAACAACAACATCCATCACAATCAGTACTTGGAAATGAAAATTCGAAAGGAAAAAAGAAAATAAAACTAGCGGTACAAATTACAAGTTGTAAAAGATATTGCACTCTTGTTGCAGGCCGGTATTGTTCTCTTTGTTAAGCTTAATGCTCCAATCTCATGTCAGTGACCACACTCTAAAGACAAACATAACTATATAAGAAATAAATATATACACAGACAAAAGGTGAAAGAGTGAGATTTTGAACTTATGTTATTTTATTTTTGGTTGCAGTGATATAAGATATAAATTCATTTCTATGGGTCCTAATTATATTGAAAGTTTCTCAAACTGTTATTTTTATTTCTTGTACTTGTGAAAAAATATAATAATCCGTGCATGCCGTGAAAAATTCTACTATACTAGTCACACCCATTTACCATTGTAATTTTCAACGAAAATGGATATTTAATTATTCCTTGCTTCTTCCCGAATTTCACCCTTGAGATCAATTACTCTTACACCCACATAACTGTGATTGCTAAAAAGCGCACGCACATACACATCCCAATAGGCCAAACCTAAGACTAGCCATATAAAAACGAGAATACACATATCAACACGGTAAGGACAATTTTCTGTAGTCAACGAGAGCGGGCTTGATTATAGGAGTGCAAATAAAGTAATAGCTGAGGTGCCACACTGTGAATTTTCTATTTCTAAATATTTGATTTATTATTGAACGACTATATTTGCCAGCTCAAGATTGCTTGTACTTGGCAGCAGTTCAGAATCCTAAGTACATATTATATTAAAATAATTTTATTTTCCCTGCATTTATTTAATGCGGATAACAAGTGCCTCAAAATTTCGCATAACTTTTCCACACTACAAAGTTTTCATAAATGCCCAAAAAAAATGTGTTGCCACGGTGGTTTTTATGGCGTTTGTGATAACATTGTAGTGCTTCTTCAGTGTTTATTAACATAACAAATTAGCGAAATCCGCCTCACTTCGTATTTTTTGTGGTTTAAGTATTTAAAATGTTAACATGATTATTATGAACCTCAGGATTATTGCTTGTATGTAGCTTTGGCATACCAACTATCTTTTATTTGTTTTTGAAGATGGCCTCCAATTTTGTATCCTTATCATATGGCCTATTTGGCTTCAGTATTATGAACCTGATATATGGACAATCACACTCAGGTCTCACGTAAAATAAATAATATCAATCAAATATTCTAAAATGTCAATGACACTATTTCACATATTATTGACACAATATGAGTCTCGCATGATATTATTTATCATAGTTGGGACCTTAGTAAATTTTTCCTGAAACTTATTACCATTTGCTATATTGTAAAGCCAAAATTAGAGTCAATGATTTTTACTACTATACATCAAAATGAAGATTTTTGATCACATGTATCGATCGTGTTTGTTCACTTGCTCTTAAAATAATGCAAAAGTATTAAAGTCTTTGAGAAGTTATAAAAGCACATCAAGAAGGGAAAAATACAGATTTTTAGAAAGTATCATTTGCCCCCCGGCCCAAAAAAAAACGATGGGAGACATTACAACCTATGCCCTATTGGAAAAATAATTGTTAAATGAATCAAATCATGAGTAATATTACATGTTTGAACAACTCATGGTTAGGTCTAATCAATTTTAATTCTTCTGGTCGTTGTAAATTCAATAAACTATATCTTGACACTGGAAACTTCATTACCTAACTTTTCATTGTCTGTCGAATTTTTCAATATAGAACGTGTGAATACGTTCATCGATCCTACTTATGTATTGGCGTGATTATGAATTTCAAATATTCAAAAGAACAATTATATATGCCTTCACATTGTGGTACATGACGCAAAACATGGCAAGGAAAGCTTATTTGGTCAACAAGAGCATGCTTGAAGACTGGAGAGCAAAAATAATTAATATAAGGTGAAATACGAATCATGCATTATGAATTTTGATTTCTATTCCAAAGTACTCCCTCTATACTTTCAAGTTTCAATTTGTTTCTAAATATAAGATTATTTTTTATTTTCCCAAATTTAATTTAATAATGTTTATCTATAATATCAAACGAGAGAGAGAATAATGGTAAAGACAAATAGTTAGGATAAATTGACAATATCATGTATTAATAACTAACTTATCTGACATTCTTAATTAATCTAATCAAATTAAGGAAAATGCTCTTATATTTAATAACGGAGTTAGTATTGAATATACGCAAGGTTACTGACTAAGCCAGCTCAACATTGCTTGTAGCTTTGCATTAACTAGTCTTTGATTTATATTTTATATATGTATAGTTGAATTCGAACTTTGTCGATTATCACTCGGGCCACCTGGCGATATGAACCTGATAAAATTTACAATGGATTAAGACATAAAATTTTTAAATTGTTGTCAGAGCAAGTGGACGGAAAATGACATGTGAACGAGAAGTCTTACTTTTGATATATAAAAATAATAGCCCTCTAGAAATCATTGACGAAAATTTTGGCTCTACTCTATGGTAGTTATATATGTCAACAAAACTAAATGCCTTCACAATTTCGACAGTACGATCGCCTGCGATAAGAAGGAAACTCCAATATACAAAATGATGCTCATCTATCAAAATTATTCAACATGGACTCCTCTCCATGTACAAGGAATATATATTTAACAAACCCAAATATTATGATTGGACCACTACAATAAAATGGTCAATATATAGTCGCGGTTCAAATTTTAAACAATTGCAAAGGATGTCGCACCACCGTGAAGCGACAAACGGCCAGTGTCGCGGTTTTCAATTACACGATGTGATAGTGAAAAAATGTTGCGCCACTGTGGCGCAACATCCTTCTATTCTAAAAAAATTGCAATAGTTTATGTCGTGCCACCTTTTATGATATAAGCTGCTAAATTTTTTAAAAAAATATTATTGTCGATAAAGAGTTGGAAAATAATGGAAAAAGAGTTGAGAGTTTTTGAATTAGAAATAGTAGTGGGAAAATAGTGAAAAACAAGTATTAGATGATGAAATAATAGAGTTCGATATGCTTTAGTGTATACATGGTAGGAAAATTAAATTGTGAAGGATAGAAATTATAGTGTTTAAATAATTAACCTGCTCTGATAAAAAAAATAGTTAACCTGCAAAAAAATTAAAGACAATTAGTTAAATAAGTAATATGAAAATAAGAGATGGAGGAGAAAAGAAAGTAGGGAAGGGGGAGAAAAAAAATAAAGTGGAAAGGGAGAAATTTAAGAGGAGTGAAGTTTATATAGATGATTCTGATGTCACGCTTCATTAGTCATATGTCGCTCCCAAGGATATTAAAAACATGTGCATTTGAGTTTTTTATTTGTTTCATTTTGTGTATGTATGATGTAGCACCACATACATATATAATAATAATAGGGCAAATGTGCAAAAATAGTCATCGTAAATTTAAAAATGTGCAACTATAACTCTGGTAAATTGAAGGGGGCAAAACTGTACACTGTAAATCAAAATGGAGCAAAATTGGGCAAATGTGCAAAAATAGTCATCGTAAATTTAAACGTATGTTTTTCAGACGTGGCCCCACCATCAGTAAATGATGTGTCATACATTTAATGGTGCAATATGTTGATGAGACTTTAATTTTTTTATGAGACTTTATTTTTTCAGATGATTACGTAGAAGTAAGGTGAATTTCACATGATTTGGGGTTCTATTTAATTTCTTATCGAAATGATTTGGGGGTTAGAGTTCGTTTTTAGTGATTTAGAGTTCAACTGGATGCATTTTAGCTTTGACGTTCGATTTTGGAATCGACATGTCATTTACTGATGATGCAGCCACGTCTGGAAAATGTCTGTTTAACTCGGTCTGACAGAGAGGTTACTTTTGCCTCATTTTGGTTTACAATGTATGGTTTTGCCCCATTTTAGTTTACAGTGTACAGTTTTGCCCCCTTCAATTTACCAGAGTTATAGTTGTCCATTTTTAAATTTACGGTGACTATTTTTGCACCTTTGCCCATAATAATATATATGTATGTCGTGCCCCAGAGGTGCGACATACATACTATACACAGTATAAAAAACAAAAACAATTGCATTTTGTCGCGTCCTAGGGCGCGACATATGCATTTTATATATTTTTTTAAAAAAATATGTAGCTTGCCGCACCAAAGTTAAATTAGAAACAAACTCATTAGTATGAGAAAAAATGGACAGATTTATTGTACTTATCACTAAATCCACCCACTATTTTTCACATTAAATACAGATGGCCCTGCATAACAGTTTAACTCGTCTCATTTGCATTTTTCTTTTTGTGTTGAAAGTTTGATTCGCAAGTTTTTTTTATTTAATTAAATTACTGTAGGAGTTTAGTTGTTTACTTGTTGGCCAAAAAAAAGTTGTTTACTTTTCAGTCAATATGGAAAAAACGATTAGGTAGCAAAAAGATAAAGGTTTTGGACCTTTTGTGACAACTAGATAGTAATACCCCGGCATCGCCGGGGTAATATTGAGTTTTGAGGGACAAATTGTACCTAATCTAGAAGCGAATGTAGTGGCTATATTTAATTTATACATAGTAAGAAAGAGCAGTGAAACAACAAATTTCGAAGATAAATGAATGTACATATAATTGGAAAGCAAATGGTTAAGCAAACGAAAAGAAAACACAACGTATACATTGATATGTCAAAAGAAAGACAAAAGGGCTGTTTGGATGAATTTCCAAAAGTTTTTCTGGCTCCTAAACCTAGGTTTCACACAAAGATATCAAAACACTCAATTTTTTTAGATATGCTATTTTGAGAAGAAAAACTAGGTTTGAGGTTCCAAAAGTTATTTTGAGAAAAACTATATTTTTCTCCTTTTCCAGCTGAAAGTTATAATCTCTCATTTAGGAAAAACACTTATTTCAAATAAAAGAAATATGAAAAGTTATTCATCATAACTATTTTCTAGAAAAGTTATATTCTACTCAAAAGTTATTCTTAAAAGCTATTCTCAAAAAGCTTAATTCAAACACTTTCATTTCATCAAAAGCTATATTTAGAAAAGTTATTCTACTCAAAAGTTATTTTCCGAGAAGCTATTCTCCAAAAGCTAAATCCAAACAGGTCCAAAGTACAGTGGAAAATGGTAGATTAAATACTAAGATTCTGAAAATTTTCTGTAAATGTGAGTTGGAGGCAAAGTAAAAAAAATGATTCAAATGATGAAAGAATGTAAGTGTGAATTCTTATATTTTGGAAAAGATTTATTTGAATTTTGGCTCTCATATTACGGACCCTAAGAATATTATTCTTTGATGATAATGATAACAATAATACACTTCTCATCCTTAAATATAAGGTGAAAAAACCACTTTGCTGTATTGAAAAAATTAAAAATAGATAAAATATTTAATGTATCACTAAGTTTTTTCCAACTTTATCTCTATTGATAAGATGGAATTTTTGGGCAAAATAAAGATAGAATGTGTAGTAAAGAAGAGAAAGAACAAAAAGTTAATTATAATATATAAAGTCAACAAAGGGCAAAATGGTAAAAAAACATATTAAAGCATTGTGACGGACATAATGAGAGAAACAAATCATAATTTGTTTTTTTAAAAAAAAAGACTATTTTTTTTAAAAAAGAAACTATAATAATTAATTTAAAAATTTAAATTATCCTATATATATGGGAATGGTGAAACACTGTTAAATGAACAGTGATTCTCACCATTCCCTTTATATATATAGGATTTTCGTCACATCTCTAGTTTAATAAGAAAGCAAGATTCTTTGGCAACTTTCACGACAGTAATATGGTAGCTAGTTTTATTGATCCTGCACAAGAAATCTTAATTTTGACATATAAAAATAATAGCCCTCTACTTATAAAAAAAATAATAGTCCTCTAGAAATCATTGACGAAAATTTTGGCTCTACGCTATGGCATGCATATGTCAACAAAAATAAATGCCTTCACAATTTCGACAGTATAAACGCCCGCGATAAGGAAACTCCAATAGGAAATGATGCTCATCTAAATTATTCAGCTAATTAACATGGACTCCTCTCAATACAAGGAGTATATAGTGCATGTAAACACCCTATTTTGTCCGGGCTCCATAAAATAATTGAAATAAAAAATAATAAAACAAAAATAAATATAATAATATAGATGCTCTTCTGATTATGTGATGACTCTCATATTTAGTGGTTTTAGGAAATATTTTGTTGTATTTGGGGAGTCATTAATTAAGTAATTAAGAGATTTTGATGTGAATTGGAAATATATTATTTGGGAATTGAAATAGGAAACTTGAAATAATAAAAGAAATATTTTAATGGAAAGTTTCCTATTAATGAGATTATGTGATTGAGTTATTGTGATTATTTCCTATTTCCTTCTCTTCATGAATGCAGATTTAATGAAAAAGGAAATAAAGAGAAGGAGATGATTTGATTATGTGCAAGAAAAGGAAAGAAAAGAAACTTAACATGCAAGGCAAAGGCAATATGGTGTTGGGCTATTTTATTATAAATATACACATGAAATTGAAGAGAAGAGGAGGCTTGGAAATAATTCTTCCCATTCCTTAAGCCCAAGCACGGACGGAGAATTCACAGACAAAAAAGAAAGGAAGTGAGGCAGCTGAAGCACATACACGCACAAAGGAAAGGAAGGAAGCTGGAAGAGGCAGATTTTGTCCTTTTGTGGAAGGATTAATCACATTCATTTACAAACCCTACTTTAGCAAAGTCTTTTCCATTGCTCAAGAGGGATTCAAATCAGTAGAGTTATTACAAGATTATCTCTTGGATTTTCTTTATGGTTTGGATCTAAACTTAATTGTTTGTTGGGTTGCTTTAGATATTATGTGTGTTTAATTTCCTTTACAACCTAAAGTACTATGAACTTGTTTATAACTTAGTATTTTATTTCCCACTATTTAGTCATGGTTAATTTGATTTAATTTATTTAATCTTGCTTTTAGTGATTAACTTGTTTAGTGCTTGATCACCATTAGACATGTTTAGGGAATTTAGAATTGGACTCGGAAGAGGGAATTTTAAATAGACCATGAGATTAAATAGTGTAGGATTGGATTTTAATCTAATTTGCGACTAGGATAGGAATATACTTAGAAGCCCTACATAGTCACATTAGAGCGGTACCGAGATAAATTAGCCTAGTAAAATAGTGCAAGACATTGTGTAATTAAGCTAGGCAAGGATGTAAGTGGACCGGAAGACATTTATAGACACTAGTACTCTAGATTAGCTAGTTGGATTAATTCATAATTAATTTAGTGGGAATAAAATCTAGGAAGCAGATAAGGGATTAGTGACTCTAGGTTGTTCTTTTGACTCGTGAATTTCTTTTGTGTGCATATTTGTTTTATTTTATTTTCTAAAATGCCTAGTTATTAATTGTCTGAGTCTCTGTGGGATCGACCTTGATTTACCACTTTACTAAAATATGATCCGTACACTTGCGGATATTTTTATCAAACTTTTGGTAGCATCAAGTTTTTGGCTCCGTTGCCGGGGACTCAAGACAATTAGTAATTAGAATTAGAAATTCTTTAGTAGTTTTGTTAGAAACTACTCTATTGAGTGATAGAGTAGCCTAAATGCCCTGCTAGCCTATGAGGCTAGGCTATTGAGTGATAGAGTAGCCCATGTTTAGATTAGGAATCAAGTCATTCACTAATCTAGAGGCCGTGCTAGGCAGAAATTCTTTAGTAGTTTTAGCTTGAGTTTTTTTTCTTTTGGAGAAAATAGAAAGATGGACTATTCAGAGACTAATTATAAGTGGTATCGTTGTTATTGTTGTGGAAATAATCATGTACCTGAGAATTGTCCATTTTGCTTTGGCAACAAACTTATGTTGATAATTTGTCTAGGCGTAGGAATTTTGAGCAAGATGAGTGTTGGAACCCACATGTAGATTCTTATTCAAATGCATTAAACCCACCCTTCATATCTTATTCACATGTTCAAGGAAACAATTTTGAGGATGGTGAAATCTCTCGTAGAGAAGAAAGATTTGACAGATTAGAAAGATTAGCCGATATGTGTTTGATAATGCTAGAGGATAGTTTGAAATGGCAAGAGGATAGTTTGAAATGGCAAGAGAATTGTTTCAAAAGGTTAGAATCAATTGAGACTAAGTTTGAATCAAGCGTACAAAATATTGTAGTACAGGTGAGTCAAATGTGCAAAGACCTTGAAGAAGTGAAACAGAATTGCTCCTTTAATCATAGTTCCCCTTTGTTATCTAATGAAATTGAATATGAGGAAGTTGGGGATAGGGATGACCATGAAGTTAAAGAAGATTTAGAGGTTGTCTTAGAGCCTGAAACTTGTTTAGAAGAAATTGATGGGTGTCTAATTGATCTTCAAAGTGTAAATTCAAATGCTTGTGATTCTGATATACATGTTAATGTGAGTGTTCCTATAACTGCTTTGTATGATTCTCCTATTGATGAGATGACTCTTACTGATGAGAGTCAAATTGATTTTATTGGATGCTCATTATTCTTAGAAAGACATACATCTAATTGTTTGTATGAGCATATTTTAATTCCTTTGAAATCAATGATTGCTTGTTCTTTGAAATTGTCTATGATTGAAAAGGCACAAGTCATTACTTTGATTGATCACTTATACTGTTTGAAAAGGAATGAAGATGAGGTGATTATTGTGTTTGATACTTATGACTAAGATTTGTTTGGAAAGTCTGGCTGAAGACTTTAAACTTAGCGCTTCTTGGGAGGCAACCCAAGATTTTGGTATTTGATGTTTTGTTTTTGAGTTTGTAGGATTTTTTTTTCTTTTGGCCCCAAAGGATGCTTCAACTTGATTTGGATGGACTAGCAGTTAAGAGTGGAAATCGAGAAGAGGAAGGGGAGTATTCTTCTAACTTTTTCTTGATTTTATTTGACTAAGAATTGTTTTGGTGATGAGTCTTTATGCTGGTTGATATGTGTGTGATGGTTAGATTTGATGGTGTGCCTCTTGAGTACTATGCTTGGTTGATATGAAAGTTGAAATATTTGTAATCTTTACACTTGTTATGGATATTTTTGTAATTCCACTACTTGTGTTACATGTTCACATTGGGGACAATGTGACATTTAAGTGTGGGGTATGAGAGTATCATTGTTCTCTAAAGATTGTCCTCAAGCTTTCATTTTGTCAAATTATTTTTGATAAAAAAATCTTTTTGCCAATTTTGGGATTAATTTAAACTTGAAACAATTGGATTTGATTAGACTTTGATCTCATCTTCTTTAAATGTAAGTGAAAAGGCAAGCTATTTGATTTAGATAAATTACTCTAGTATGTCAAAAAGCCCTGTGAGGAATTTGAGCCTTAAATTTATTCTTTCATGAGTGAGTACATCTATTGTAATTTCCCCTCTAGAATTTGTCTTGAATCTCTTTTGACGCTCAAATCTCTTGCATGCACAAAAATGATTAAGGCCTTCGTTTCATAGCTAGTTTAGCCAAAAAGTCATCCCTTTTACATTATTTCCATTGCTTAACTCCTTTGAGCCTGCTTCTCTTTTAAAAAGAAAGATTGCATATTTTAGCCTTTGAATTCATTTGATGCAATTTTTCATCTCTTATCTATTTCTTCCATTTACGCTTTGAAAAGTGTTATACTATATTCATATGGAAAGGGGTGAAGGAATTACAAAAGGAAAAAGGGAAATGTAAGTGTTGAAGAAAGGATTAAAAAAATAGAAGTGAAAAAAAATAGAATAAAGGTGAAAATAAAAAGTGAAGGTGAAAAAGGAAAAGAAAAAAATCACACAAAGTGTGAAAAAAAAGAAAGAAGAAAGAAGAAGATGAAAATCAAAAAAAAAATTGAACAATTGTGGATTCAAAAGAGTAAACCCCTATGTGCTTGTTAAGTTATGTGATTCCTTCATTCCTTACTATAATTGAAATGGTTTAGCACTTTTCAAACATACCTCCATCTCATTTTCATTTCATTATCCTACCTTTTTCGTTACAACCCTTAAAAGTCCTTTTGATTTGTGTGTGCATTGAGCTATAAGAGTGGATATCGAGATGATAAACAAGCCTATGGTAGCTGGATTACATAGATGGAATTGAGTGAAACACAACCCCTATATACTTTGAGAGTAGAGTGTAAACACTTGACCGATGAGGGACATGCTTTTGTGATTTATCTCTATCAAATTGATTGCCTTATTGCTTGCATTTGGGGATGATGAGAGAGATTTCTAAGAGGATTTAATTGTTGAGAGTTTGAATTGATTCTAACTTTGTGATGATAAAAACTTGGTTTCATTTTTTGTGCTAATGTGTTAACAATTTGAAATCTTGAGGACAAGATTTAATGCAAGTGTGGGGGTGTGATGACTCCCCATATTTAGTGGTTTTAGGAAATATTTTGTTGTATTTGGGGAGTCATTAATTAAGTAATTAAGAGATTTTGATGTGAATTGGAAATATATTATTTGGGAATTGAAATAGGAAACTTGAAATAATAAAAGAAATATTTTAATGGAAAGTTTCCTATTAATGAGATTATGTGATTGAGTTATTGTGATTATTTCCTATTTCCTTCTCTTCATGAATGAAGATTTAATGAAAAAGGAAATAAAGAGAAGGAGATGATTTGATTATGTGCAAGAAAAGGAAAGAAAAGAAACTTAACATGCAAGGCAAAGGCAATATGGTGTTAGGCTATTTTATTATAAATATACACATGCAATTGAGGAGAAGAGGAGGCTTGGAAATAATTCTTCCCATTCCTTAAGCCCAAGCACGGACAGACAAAAAAGAAAGGAAGTGAGGCAGCTGAAGCACATACACGCACAAAGGAAAGGAAGGAAGCTGGAAGAGGCAGATTTTGTCCTTTTGTGGAAGGATTAATCACATTCATTTACAAACCCTACTTTAGCAAAGTCTTTTCCATTGCTCAAGAGGGATTCAAATCAGTAGAGTTATTACAAGATTATCTCTTGGATTTTCTTTATGGTTTGGATCTAAACTTAATTGTTTGTTGGGTTGCTTTAGATATTATGTGTGTTTAATTTCCTTTACAACCTAAAGTACTATGAACTTGTTTGTAACTTAGTATTTTATTTCCCACTATTTAGTCATGGTTAATTTGATTTAGTTTATTTAATCTTGCTTTTAGTGATTAACTTGTTTAGTGCTTGATCACCATTAGACATGTTTAGGGAATTTAGAATTGGACTCGGAAGAGGGAATTTTAAATAGACCATGAGATTAAATAGTGTAGGATTGGATTTTAATCTAATTTGCGACTAAGATAGGAATATACCTAGAAGCCCTACATAGTCACATTAGAGCGGTACCGAGATAAATTAGCCTAGTAAATTAGTGCAAGACATTGTGTAATTAAGCTAGGCAAGGATGTAAGTGGACCGGAAGACATTTATAGACACTAGTACTCTAGATTAGCTAGTTGGATTAATTCATAATTAATTTAGTGGGAATAAAATCTAGGAAGCAGATAAGGGATTAGTGGCTCTAGGTTGTTCTTTTGACTCGTGAATTTCTTTTGTGTGCATATTTGTTTTATTTTATGTTCTAAAATACCTAGTTATTAATTGTCTGAGTCTCTGTGGGATTGACCTTGATTTACCACTTTACTAAAATACGATCCGTACACTTGCGGATATTTTTATCAAAATTTTGGTAGCATCATTATGGCAGTTAGATCATTGTGAGTAAAAATAATAACAACAAGTTATTCTTGGAATAGCATTCAATCTTCATCATTTTGTTATAAGAAGAACTTCAAATTAAAGGTGAATGACTAAACTTTGTTGATTCCATAATGCTTGCTAAAGTCTTGATTTTTCCATTGATTAGAAAATATAAATAAGATAAACCTTCCATATTTGAATTTGAATTAGAACAACTTGTGAAGATCATAGAAAGCTCCCAAGAATTCACATAGAAAAAAAATATAAAAATTCACATATGATTTAAAATAGGAATAAAGAGAGATTATTTCATCATTTATGTTGATTCAAAATGAACTCCTAAAGTCAAAAAGTATATAATTGGAAGAACGTATGTGTTGGCTTTAATGCAGAAACTATAATTAGAAACAATATTGTTGATTGTTACCCCAAAATCAAAAAAATATGATTAAGGAAGAATTTGTAATCCATGTTTGAATGAGAGGATAGCTGAAACGGTCCTATTATGAAATAAAAAGGAAAAGGCCAACTTGAATTTGAAATGGAATGCGCATGCATTGCAACGGCCAAATATTTTCTTGATTGCAATGGTCAAATTATGAAGAGGAGGAATTATTGCCATTCCTGGACATACAACGGTCAGCACACACAAGTCTATATAAGTAAGCTTTGATAGCAGCTTAGAGACAATCATTTTTTGGGAGAGCATTAGCTTGAGAGGAACTTTGAGGGAGCTCATTTTAGAGAATATTTTTTAGAGGATCATTTTTCATAGGTTAGGTTTCATTTTTAGTGAGAGGCGTTTTATTATTTAGAGAAAGAGAGTCCTATGACAAGAGCCTTACAAAAAAAGAGAGCTTTACAAAATAAACCTTACTCAAGCGTATCATACTCCTCCCTCTTTTTTATTTCCATCTCATTGTTTATCAACTTACATAAGTTCTTTAAGAACACAAGCAACCACCATACACATCATATCAATTTATATTTATCATAAGTCAAGAATGTTAATCACATGTGATGACACACACTTGCATACATCTAAAGGTATGAATTCTTCCTATCTCTTTCTTCTACCATGAACATATTTTGATATTGGATTATTGCTTGGTAGATTATTGTGAATAATTTCTTTTTCTAAAATAAATTAAACTCAAATAAAGGTAAAACATTTGTCAAAAAATAAATAATAAGTTATTTTCCAAATGATGGTCATGTTGTGTGAAGGTTTTTACAACCTCCTCAATCATGATTGATTATTCTTCCGTGAGAGATATTAAATCTCCACAGGAAGTTAATCCAACCTTTTTTTAAAAAAATATACTTTCTAATAAACTAGGTGTTTTTCTTGAATAAAAAACACAAACCAAATATAAAACTTTATTTCAAAATCAAATAATCATTTTTCTAAAAACAATGACCAAGTGACACACATTTCTACCTCATTCGAACTACGTGGGCTTTGATCCCTTAAGGGTACGTACGCCCTAGGGTTTCTCCTAGCTCAAGTCCAATCATATAAAAATTATCTTTTTTTCCTTTTCATTTTTATTTTTATTTTTTTATATTGATATTATTTGGTGATTTAAATAAAATAACATGAAGGCCATAATTATTTTTAAATAATTAGCTTAGGGTAATCGTTCTCTTGAACGGGTGTTGTGGGGTGTCTAATACCTTCCCCACGCACAATCGACTCCTGAACCCAATTTGATTTTTAAAGATTATTATTTTAAAAGGTTTTCCAAAATATCCTTATTAAAAATTTTGGTGGCGGCTCCATTGTTTTTAATTTTAAAATGAATTATTTCTTTCTGGCGGTACAGTTTGGCGACTCCACTGGGGAAATTTATTTTTTTTAGAGTCAAGTCCATTTAAATTTATTATTTAAAAACAATATGGCCTTAATTTTAATTATTTTTTTTCTCGTTTTTCTTTTATTTATATTGTCAATTCTTGCTATTTATTATTCTTTAATTCTTCATTTTGATCACATTATCTATATATTGTCTTTGTTTAATTTGGGTAGAATTTATGCACATGTTTGTTTTGCCCTCTTCACACACTTCCACCTACACTATCTCACACACATATTGGGCCCTATACCCGTGTCGAGCGTACCTTAGTGAGACTTCATCCTAGTTGTTACCCATGTGACAAAGTTAATCTCTGTGGGGTTTTCATAACTCCCTGAAGGTTAATTTTTATTAGTGGGGTCTTCATCATGGTGAAGGCAACTAGGAGACCTTGATTAGCACAACCTAAACCCATTTCACTTAATAGAAAGAATTTAGAAGCCTACCCAATTAATTAACGCTTTCCTTTATAGGGTACATGACTTCACCCTAAGGTTATCCCCAAGATAGGACACTAGAGGACATATTTTTTTTTCTTCTTTCTTCATGATCATTTTCATTCATTAACATTTAAACTAATGTAGGCGCAATTAATTTCTTTTTTTTAAAAAAATAGTTTATGATTCTCATAATATAATAATCTGAGGAAGTCAAGGTTTTATAAATGAATAAATAAAACAAATAAAATCAAGTTAATAAGAACTACTACATATATTTGCATAGGATAATAAACCCTTATAGGGGGTGAAGTCTTGTTTTTTTCATATTCTTACAAAAGCTCATAAACTTGATATATGTTATAATATAAATACAATAAAAATTTTCAAAGCCCATAACCACTCATATAAAAAATGACATATTTAGTGCATATCATTACACTTTTGATAAAAAAAGGTTCATATCATTACATGTAGCATGCAAATACACTCTAATTTTTCCTTCTTTTCTTTTTTAAAGAGGTAAACGAGTTATCAGATAAGTTTTTCTTGTTTTTTGTTTTTTAAAAAGAAAAATAAAAAATAAATTAACAAGAAATAATACATTGCATATCCTTTGACCATTCTAGGTCTCATCACATTATTTTTTTTAAATCATAACTATTTACAAAAACCTTAGTCGTGTATTGATTTGAGTCATTCTGAGACTAATGAGTGTTTCATCTTCCATATAGGGTAATAAACACTTTTAGGGAATGAAGAATTTTTTCCTAATCCAAGTAGATTAATAAGAAATAAAAGAATAATAAAAAATAATTTAATAAGCAATAATACATTGCATATCCTTTGATCATTCTAGGTCTCACCGCATTATATTTTACATCATAACTATTTACCAAAAACCTTAGTCATGTATTGATTTGAGTCATTCTCAAACTAATTAGTGTTTCATTTTTCGTATAGAGTAATAAAACCCTTTTAGGGAGTGAAGAATTTTTTTTCCTAATTCAAGTAAAAAGAGCTCATGATGCACCATTAATTTGATATAAGCTATAAATGCAATAAATATTCACAAAAATCTTAGTCTCGTAATGGCCTAAGTCATACACTGTCTAAGGACCACCTCACTATCTCTATGAGATAATAGACATCTTGAAGAAATGAGGGTTTTCCTAACGTTTAACACTCATGAAAGTTTAAATAAATTTAATCACATACATTACATTCACTGTTAAAACTCTTTGTCACTTAATTTCATTTTATGAGTTTTGACATAACAAATGACAAAACAAATTTCAATCTTATAGTGGTCTTGTCCATTAATAAAGGGCAATGGTCCTATTTTACCCTTAAAGTAACCACCATGGATCATTGGGCACTCTAAACTAACACCGAGTACAATTTTACCCTTGAAATAATCAAAGTGGTCCAATTTTACCCTCTAGCGAATGTAATGTTGACACGTGGACGACATGGTACAATTTTAACTTCCACGTGTCAACATTCCATTGGCCAGAGGATAAAATTGGACCACTTTGGTTACTTCAATGGTAAAATTGTACCTGGTGTTAGTTTAGGGTGCCCAGTGGTTCAGGGTGGTTAATTTAAGGGTAAAATAGGGTCATTGCCCATTAATAAATCACTTGAAGATTTTTTTTTACTATCCATCAAGACTTGATTTCATGTCATAACTAAGAGATAATCATTTTAAGACTAGGCTTTTGAACTTTAGACATAATAATTATTACGATACTCTTAGTCGTGTATTGACCTGAACCATTTTTAGGCTGGAGTGTACTTCATTCTTCTTACCCTAAGTTTTTTTCTTTTTTTTTTTTAAAAAAATAAAACTAAATACATATTTTCACTCATGCATTTGATGTTACATCAATAACTCACTGTTTGTGAAATGCTACCTTAACATTTGAGCTCAAAATAACACTAGTTTCATTTTAAACCAAAAGGTGAAAGATGGTTTGAAAATCAGGTAAAAAAACAAAAGAAAGAAGGTATGAAAAGAAAACGAAAAAGATGAATATGTCTTCCATTACCCAAAGTAAAATTAGAAATAAAATCATTAGTATGAGAAAAAATGGACTGAGTTATTGTACTTATCACTAAATCCACCCACTCTATTCATTAAATACACCCAAGGCCCTGTATAACTGTTAACTCGTCTCACTTGCATTTTTCTTTTCTTTTTTATTTTTTGAGTGGAATAGTTGAATATATTCACAGGCTAAGCTAAAAAATCATGTACCATCACTAATTTGCTACGTCATGGACCCCACTTCTACCCAACATAATCATTGCTTCTATTATTACAGGAGAAATAAGGGTGTGTTTGGATAGCCAGTGGAAAAGTAACTTTTTTTCAATTGGACTTTTTTAGAAGTAAGATTGGAAAAAAGTCTGATTGTGTATTGTGATTATGTTTGGATGTGCAGTGAGTATAAGTTACTTTTTTCAATCTGACTTTTAGATTTATGTTTGGATAGTTACTTTGAAAAAAGTAAGATTAGATTAAAGCATTAATTTTATTAGAAGTACATATGACATCAAAATATTGTTATAAATTTAGAGAGAAAATATGAATTAAAATTTAAAACTTGAAATAGTAATTTAAAGGGAAAATGACAAATAAATACCTCTGAAAATGGCCACTTCGTGAAAACCCAAAGGCACTCACTAGTCACCTGCATTTTTCTTTTCGTGTGGAAGCTGGAAAGTTTGATTCGAGCATACGCGTTTTTTTTTATTTTATTATTGTACTAGGAGTTTAGTTGATTACTTGTTGGTCAAAAGACTCGTTTGGTTGATAGAAAGTGGATGATAGAAATGGAAATGAGTGTAAAGAGACAAAGATGAAAGGTAAAGATAAATTAGTTAATGATGAGAAAATAAAGTTTGTGGGGCCTAATAAAATTGTGAGATTGAGAGAGAAAACTTGTTGGTTCAGGATATATGAAAATTCAGTGTTGTAAAAGTCAGACTAGAAGACGAGCCGGAAAAGGCTTCGGGTCACGGTTTAACACGATCGAAACGATCAAACCGATGGTTGAACCAGATAACTAGTGATCCGAAATATGAAGTGGTCGACGGTTGGACCAATCTAATCGTTTGGTCTGGTCCGATTCTTACGACACTATGAAAATTACATAATTCAATTTCAAGACTCAATTCCATTTCCCAATATGTGCAGCCAAACGGATTGGTTACACATGGAAAGTGAGAAAGAATTAGAAAGGTAGTAAAGTGAGGGTTACTTTGATTATTTAAATATATAGTGGGTTCATAAACTTTCTCTCTCAATATCACATTTTTTTCTTATTCCCACAAACATTACTTTCATGATTTCATCATTTCCTATACCTTTCATATTCACCATTTCACTGTTTGGCCAAAAAATATTCACCCTTTCACTTTTTATATTTTCACTTTTCTTTTCTAAAACCAAACGGGCCGGGTTACATCTTAAAAGTTGTTCACTTTTTAGTCAATGGAGAAAAACGCTTAGGTAGACAAAAGAAAAAGGTTCACGACCTTTTGTGACAATCTTCGTCCACATCTCGTTTGATAAGAAAGCAACATTCTTCGGGCCTGTTTGGATAACCATTTAAAATAGCTTTTAGAAACAAAACCTAGGTTTCACACAATTTTTGCCAAACACTCAAAATATTTGGAAAAGCTATTTTACCTCCAAAACCTCAATTTCAGACTCAAAACCTCAGTTTAGAGAAAAGCTATCCTTTCTTGCTTTTTTTGACTTTTTCAGACAGAAAAGTGGTAGGTGAGAGTGTAAAACATCTTCTCACCCAAAAGTACCCTTCTCGTTCCTCTCTTCAAGTTCCATTGAGACGTGCGCTTCTTCTCCTCTCCTCGACTGTGTTGCTGATTTTTTCTCATAAATTTATTGCTATGTGGCCGATCTCGTGTGTGAGGAAAGAGGCATGTCGGATTTAACCATTTTATTGGGGCATTTTTTGGGGTTATTGTTGGTTTTCGAATGGTTGTTACGATCTAACCATTTTATTTCTTCATCTCATTTCTATTTTCATTCACCAGTCTTGCTCATTTTCCCTCTTATGTGTGGCCTTGCTTTGATTTATTTTACCCTAATTTATTTTACCAATTAAACATTTATTTATTGCTTTGATTTCATTTTGTTACAGTAGGTCATTATAAATAATTAAATATAAAGGGGGAATTAGTGAAATTATTTAATATTTCTACTATTTTTAATAAAATATATTTAATAAAATTTATTTATTGTGCTTATTGTATTTTTATGTTTTTATTGTAATTTTTGTAGTATTTTTTAATATTTTTACTAACAATGATAAATTTAATCATTTAAATATTTAGAATAAATTTTTGGGCAAAATTGACCCTTTTGGTAATTTGACATTCAAAAAGCTATTCTACTAACACTTTATCCAAACACTCTCATTTTATCAAAATCTATTTTCCAGAAAAGCTATTCTACTCAAAAGCTATTTTCAAAAAGCTATTTTCACAAAAGCTATTCTCCAGAAGCTAATCCAAACAGGCCCTTCAACAACTTTCACAAGAGTTATATAGTAGCTACTTTTATTGATCCTGCACAAATATTTTTTTTTTCTTGATCATATACCCACTAGTTTTAATTTCATACCTTTGATTCCTTTCCATGTTTAGCGTGGAAGGAGAATCTTCTTCCAGCTCCGATGCTTTTGTTTCAACTCTCAAACATAAACATGATGTATTCTTGAGTTTTGCAGGGAAAGACACTCGCTTGAAGTTTACAGATCACTTGTACGATGCTTTGATTAGAGCAGGGATCAATGCTTTCAGGGATAATGAGGGAATTGAGAGAGGAGAAGTTGTGTCACAGAAACTCCATCAAGCAATCAAGGATTCTCTATGTGCACTTGTTGTTGTTTCTGAAAGTTATGCAGATTCCACGTGGTGTTTGGATGATCTTCAATTGATTCTTGAGTGTAGGAGTGAGTTGGGTCAACAAGTTTTTCCAATATTCTATGATATTGACCCTTCACATGTAAGGCACCAAAGGCAAAAGTTTGGACATGCTTTAGCCAAACATGAAGAGAGATTCAGAGATAACAAAGGCAAAGTACAACGTTGGAGAGAGTCTTTACATGAGATTAGTCAAATAGCCGGTTGGGACTCGAGGGGTTGGTAAGTTTTCTTTTCAAATGGGTCCTTATTTTGGTTTGAATTATCCTTTATAATGAGTCTGCCAATTTTGACATTAGAATGTGTATTCTATCTTTAATTTGGTACACCATATTGATTAGAGATCATATTTACCATTAATAGAGAAAGAATGCTATTTATTTTGTAGGCATGAAGCAGATCTTATAAAAGATATAGTTGGGAAGATATTGAACTATTCATATTCCAAATTACCATCTTATGATGAAAATCTAGTTGGGATAGAGTCAAGAGTGGCTGATTTGATGTCATATTTGGAGATTCAATCGGATGAGGTTCATTTTGTTGGGATATGGGGCATGGGTGGTGTGGGTAAAACAACGCTTGCTAGAGCTGTTTTTGAGAAAGTCTCGAACCAATTTGAAGACTATTACTTTCTTCCCGATGTAAGAGAAACGTCAAAAAGAGAAGGTCTAGTTTCTCTACAGAAGAAGCTTGTTCTTCATATAACTGATCTGTATGAGGGAAATAAGTCTTTACAAAGATTGTTTTGCAATAAAAAGGTTCTTCTTGTCCTTGACGATGTAGATCATATTAATCAAGTTCAGAATGTGGCTCAAAGTCAATGGTTTGGCAAGGGAAGTAGAGTAATTATTACAACAAGAAATAGCCACTTACTCACCGCATCTAAAGTGCTAAGAATATATAAAATGGAAACCATGAAGGAAGATGAGTCCCTTCAACTCTTCTCTAACAAAGCATTTGACAAGAATCTTCCTGAAAATGAATTTTTGGAGTTGTGTCATTCTGTGGTCAAATATTCTGGAGGTCTTCCTTTGGCCCTTATTGTCTTGGGTTCTTTTCTATATGGGAGAAGTAAAGGTGATTGGATGGATACAATTGATAGATTGAAGCACATTCTTGATAATGATATATACCAAGTGCTCAAAACAAGTTATGATGGATTGAATGATGAAGAAAAGACCATATTTTTGGATATTGCTTGCTTTTTCCGGGGTTCACAGAAAACTTCAGTGACTGAGATTTTGAAAAATTGTGATCTTCACGCAAAAATTGGAATAGAGGTTTTAATTCAAAAAGCCTTACTAGTTGAAACGGACGATCACAGATTAGAGATGCATGATTTACTAGAAGAGTTGGGTAAGTATATAGTTCGTCAAGAATCTCCTTATGATGTTGGCAAGCGTAGCAGGTTGTGGGAGTTTGAGGATATTAAGGAAGTATTGGAAAATAATAAGGTCAGTTTCTTGCATTTTAAACATTTCAACACGCTGATATGCATTTACTATTTTTTTTCAAATACTCCTTGATTCCTTATCACTCATGTTAGTTTTTTTGGAAATTACCTTTTAGGGATCTGAGGCAATACAAGCTGTTGTTTTGCGAAGTAATATTTATAAGGCCTTCAACAAAATTAAAGTACATCCACAAGCCTTTTCAAAGATGAGTAACCTTAGATTACTCCTAAATAGAATGAGTAGTAATTCACTCTTCATACCCAGGGGAGTGGAAATGTCTAATTCATTAAAAGTTGTTCGATGGGAATCATTTCCTTTAGATAATCTTCCACTTCCATTGGATAAAATTGTTGATATTCAAATGACTGAAAGTAAAATAAAGCAACTTTGGAATGGCATTCAGGTGAGATTGATGTTTTATGCTTCACTGTTTATCTTTAAAATATATCTATTTCTGTAACCTTTATTGATAGATTGTTTACTGTGTGACTTACTCAACAATCCTTTGTTTGATCCTAGTTTTTGCGTAAGTTGAAGTTTATCCGCTTGAGCTTTTGCGAAGATTTTACGGAAACTCCAGATTTCTCAGGTGTTCCATACTTAGAGCATTTACACCTTAGAAGATGCAGATCCCGCGTTAAGGTTCATCCCTCACTTGGACGGTTGAAAAAGCTTATTGAGGTGCACTTGACTGATTGTGAAAATCTTAAATACCTGCCAAGAAAATTAGAAACAAATTCCTTGATGAAATTAGATGTTTCATTGAGTGAAAATGTTGCTGCACTGCCAGAGTTTGGAGACGGTATGAAGAAGTTATCATACCTTGATGTTAGTGGTACTGGTATAACTAGGCTTCCTAAATCACTTGGATCATTGACTGGTCTTAGAGATTTGGATTTGTCTTCTTGCAAAATTATTGATCTTCACAAGTTGTTGAAGCCTCATTTAACTCTCCAAATTTCTGGATTGAATGTAATGTCTTTAACAGAGTTATATTTAAGACGGTGTGGCTTAAATGATGGATCGATTCCTGATGATTTTGGCTGTTTATCATCACTTATTGTATTGGATCTAAGTGGTAATGGTTTTGTTAATCTGCCCAAAAATTGCTTCTATGGTCTCTTTGGACTTGTCTTTCTTTCACTGGATGGTTGCAGCAAGCTCAAGTCATTGCCAAGGCTTCCACCACGGTTAATTAGATTTAATGCATCTCGTTGCCGTTCAATGGAACATTTATTATCAGATGTAGAGTTTTGGAATCTGCAGGCTGCTTCACTTGACCATGAGGTATGTTTGTATCGCTACAAGACCCCATTATCCAATCATTGTTATCTTTATGTAAAGTTTTATACGCATAACATGACTAGTTTTTATTTTAGTACCATGGGAAGGCCAAATATGTCATCTCAAATGAGGAAAATGATTATCGCCCATCAGAGTTTGAGTACATTGAGGTATAATTCTGAATCTTCGTCTCTGTTTTCTAACATTTGCTCCCTTAATCATGTGCTTAATCAATGTTAACAGCATTTTGCATGCCTGCAGCCTGAAGAATATCATCCCTTGAGAAATTTTTGTGCAGTCATTTCATCAAGACACAAAATACCATCATGGTTTCCAAATAGAAAATACTATCATATGAATGAGAATGAGAATATAAAGGAATTTGTGATGAAAGTGGACATACCTTCATGTTTGCGTCATAGTGAATGGTCTGGAATTGTTGTATGCCTGCTTAGCATTGGTTACGGTTCTGTAGATATTGCTTGGAGTAGTAAAAGGCTCCAGAAGACAATGACTATAAGAGCAAGAAATGGGCTCATTCTTTTAGCTTTGGAATAGATTATAAGCTTTTCATAATGGTGTTGGAATTAAATGAGCAAACATGTTGGCAGCACCTCACACCTCCTAACAATTGCCTTCAATTCAATTTTTTCACTCATAAATCATTATATGGTGTGGCAAAAATACGTGGAAGCGGATGGAGATTGTTATGTAAAGAAGAGGTGAAAGAGTGGTGCAATCTCTATGATCTCAACCATCTCACTCTTCCACAACTTGCTTCTCCTCATGAGGTCAACATTCCCAAGAGAGTATTTGATAGATTCATTAAGAAGGTACCCAATCATAGTAAAAGACCATTTTACCATGAAAATGTATTAGATACATGGTTGTAGTGTATGAAGATGTATCAGATGACGAGTATAGTTTCATGTGACTTTTAAGTCCTACAAAATCAGACCTTGAATAGTATTGTAATTCATGATAAATATTTTATTTTGAATTGATTTTACACTTGAAGTATTTCAATGAAATAACTGTCTTAAGGGCAAAATGGTTGATTCAATAATCGACTATTTGAATTTTGGCAAAAATAATAAATGACTATTTCACGATTCATAAATAATAATCAATTTTGTGACCCGCTGCAAAATAATAAAACTGGTACTAAATGTTAATTTGTAGTCTTGTGGAACATTTCTGATATTTTTTTCTAAAGTAAAAATACCTCTTTACCCTTCACAATTAAAACTCAATCCTTCTTCCTTCCACCTTTCATCTTCCCATGTTAACTAGTATCAACAAGGTTTTAATTGGGAGGGGCCAAAATGTATTTTTTCACTTTGAAAATAATATCAGAATGGTTTCACATAACTACATATTAATATCCAGGACTGGTTTTATCATTTTTGCACCTGGTCACAAAGATAGATATTATTTATGCACCGCGAAATAATCATTTATTCGTTTTGCCCAAACTGAAATAATTAAATATCATATCAGTGTTTTTGTCCTTGTCTTAAATATATACTATTTTCACATCGTTTCATTAATATTAGGGTAATGGACCTAATCTACTCTTCAAGTAACCACCTACGAGCATTGAGCACTCTGAATTAACAACAGACTCATATTTGCATTCATAGTAACCAAAGTGTTTAAAAAATACCCGAGTGGACGGTCAATCACGTTTGACCGTTAATCTGCCCATGTGGCCACCACGTGGGTTAACGTTTTTGCCATGTAGGATAAGGGTAATGGACCTAATCTACCCTCCAAGTTACCACCCAGGAGCATTGAGTACCCTGGACTAACAACAGACTTACATATATACTCAAAGTAACCAAAGTGTTTAAAAAATACCCCTAGTGGACGGTCAATCACATTTGATCGTTAATCTGCCCATATGGCTGCCACGTGGGTTAAATTTTTGCCACTTAGGATATGTCATGTGGGGCCCACATATAAAAAAAACAATTCCCTCTAGGGGTGGGGGGCAGTGGCTGTGTTGGGGGGAGAGAGTAGGGCTTTTTGGAAGTGATGAAGCAAGAGGAGAGAAAATTGCTTTTTTATTATAATGTGGGCCCCACATGACATATCTTACGTGACAAAAATTTAACCCACGTGGCGGCCACATGGGCAGATTAACGGTCAAACGTGATTGACCGTACACTCGGGGTATTTTATAAACACTTTGGTTACTTTGAGTGTAAATATGAGCCTATTGTCAGTTCAGGGTGCCCAGTGCTCATAGGTGGTTACTTGGAGGGTAGATTAGGTCAATTACCTTTTTTATTATATGTGGGTCCCACATTAAATATCCTGCGTGGCAAAAAATTAGCTCGCATGGCGGCCACATGAGCAGATTAATGGTCAAACGTGATTGACCGTCTACTCGGGGTATTTTTTAAACACTTTGGTTAGTTTGAGTGTAAATATGGACCTATTGTTAGTTCAGGGTTCCCAGTGCTCCTGAGTGGTTACTTGGAGGGTAGATTAGGTCTGTTACCCTTAATATTATATTAGGAAAATGAGAGTTCGAATAAGTTTCAAGATTTTGAAAAGTTACTATTATTAGGCATGGTTTTGTCACAACTAATAATTGGTGAGAGCCAATATTTTTGCCATGTAAGATTGAACTAGCTCTAGATTACTTGTCATTAAGGTAAATATTTCAAATACAAATACTTCATCAACACTGAAAACATTATTATTTATGGATATTTAGGTAAATTATCACATTTTGGTAAAAAAAAAAGTGAAATATCAATTTTTATAGTAACTTTATTCTTTAGTATAAAAATGAGATGGCTATTTTAAGGGACTAAGACAGTTGAATAAATTATTTGATTATAATATACTTCCTCTGGACCTAAATATAGGACCTAATTGACTTTCTTTTGGAGAGATTAATGTTGCGAAATGGGTTATTAAATGATGACATATTTGATATATTTTTAAATTATCCATTAGTTTATAGGTAAAATAAACTAGTTTTAAGGTAAAAAATTAGGTAAATCAATTTATAATTAACTTATTCTGCTTTTTTAAGGATTTTCTAGAAAAAGTCAATTAGGTCTTATATTTAGGACCGGAGGGAGTATATTTTAACATCAACTCTCTAAAATAATGTTTTGTGATTGAAAATCAAATGACATGGATAACATGTATAGCTCTATAAAATTGACCCTTGTGTATTTACTTATATCAGATGCTCTATACCAAGAACAGATCATAGGAACAAGGAATGGATGAAGCAGCGATTAAGTCTATAATTCTATATAATACTTTAAATATTTGAAGTTAAACTTCATATATACGACCCAGAGAATGAAAGTAAAAAAAGAAAGTGTTCTTTTATTTTGTTTTATTTTTCATTCTGAAATGTTCATTTTTTTAAAGACATGGAAATAGATCATAACTTTTTATATGGGAACATTGCAAGAAGTTGTAATGAAAAGTAATTATTTAGTCATCATACTTTCACCCAATTTATATCATCATTCTTATACTTTGATTCAATGATGTAAAAAAGTGGATCGAACCGAATGGTTGCATTGGTCCAACCATTGAGCATTTCACATATCAGCCTGACAATCATTCGTTCGACCGTCTGTCTAACCCATTTGATCATGTAGAATCATGAACTAAAGCCCTATCATGCTCACCTTTCAATTCGGATTTTACAACGTTACTTTGATTTGGTGGGACGCGGAGGGGAACCCCTCCTTTTTATTGCCAGTATCCTTTTCGTATCTTCTTTCTCCATTCTTCACCCTTCATCTAATCCTACAGCCAAAAATAATAGGTGTTTCTTATGACTTTTCACATGGGATAATTTCTCTTCCCTTGCTTCATCTTCATCTTACACTTCTTGCCCGCTCTCTGCATTGCCAAACTCAACTAGTGGCAGTGAAAAGAATTTGAAACAACAATTGCAGAAATAATGGAGAGAAAAAAAATGGAAGCAATCAGAACAAAAAGTTTGAGAGAGAGAGAGAGACCAATTAGAGAAGGGGAAATGACAAAAAAATGACACTTGAATTTGAGTTGGACAAAATGGGGTATCCAATTCCAACTTGGACAACTAAGGGATAGTCCCCAATTTGTCCTAAATGAAATTTGTGACTTTGCGCCACAAAAGTAGTGAATGACGCATTCTAAAGTAGTTAATAACGATACTTGAGTAGTTATTGACAATGGTAGTTAATAGCGATACTTTGGTAGTTAATTGTGATACATGAGTAGTTATCCATGAACTACTCATGTATCACAATTTTGTCCAATTCAAATTCAACTGTCATTTTTTTTGTCATTTTCCCATTAGAGAAGATCACCGTCACTTAACGACGAGCAAGCGGAAGCAACATCGTCCTCGCCAAAATCCGACTCGCTAACGGGACAACGCCATCAATGACCGCCACCAATCCGCCATCACACCGTCCCCATCAATCGTACATGGGCACCTTCGTGGGGCCACTGGGCGCCCCTTTGGCCCATTCTGCTTCCCTATTCATTTCACGTATTTCTTTTTAGACTTGACCACCTCTTCCTATACGAAATAGAAAATGGGTCGACGAGTTCTTGAGTTTTGCAGGGAAAGACACTCGCTTGAAGTTTACAGATCACTTGTACGATGCTTTGAGTAGAGCAGGGATCAATGCTTTCAGGGATAATGAGGGAATTGAGAGAGGAGAAGTTGTCTCACAAAAACTCCATCAAGCAATTAAGGATTCTCTATGTGCACTTGTTGTTGTTTCTGAAAATTATGCAAACTCCACATGGTGTTTGGATGAACTTCAATTCATTCTTGAGTGTAGGAGTAAGTGGGGCCAACAAGTTTTTCCAATATTCTATGATATTGATCCTTCACATGTAAGGCACCAAAGGCAAAAGTTTGGACATGCTTTAGCCAAACATGAAGAGAGATTCAGAGATAACAAAGGCAAAGTACAACGTTGGAGAGAGTCTTTACATGAGATTAGTCAAATAGCCGGTTGGGACTCGAGGGGCTGGTAAGTTTTCTTTTCAAATTACTTCATACTCTCTCAGTTCCTAAATATAAGATCACTTTCCTTGATTTGAGTAGATTAAGGAAGTTAGTTAGGTTAGTTATTTACACATGATATTACCAATTCACCCAAACTGTATACCTTTATTCTTACTCTCCCTCTCTTGTTATCATAGATAAGCATTATTAGAGTTAATTTTGGAAAAAATTGGTAACAATTTATTGAATCTAATGTTCAAGATAATTTCTTTCCTAATTTTGGTTTGAATCCTTTATGATGTGTCTGCCCAATTTTAACACTAGAATGTGTATTCTGTCTTTAATTTAGTACACCACATTGATTAGAGATGATATTTACCATTAATATAGAAATAATACTATTTTATTTGTAGGCATGAAGCAGATCTTATAAAAGATATAGTTGGGAAGATATTGAACTTTACATATTCCAAATTACCATCTTATGATCAAAATCTAGTTGGGATTGAGTCAAGAGTGGCTGATTTGATGTCATATTTGGAGATTCAATCGGATGAGGTTCATTTTGTTGGGATATGGGGCATGGGTGGTGTGGGTAAAACAACACTTGCTAGAGTTGTTTTTGAGAAAATCTCAAACCAATTTGAAGAATGTTGCTTTCTTCCCGATGTAAGAGAAACGTCAAAACGAAAAGGTTTAGTTCCTTTACAAAAGAAGCTTGTTCCTCATGGGATGCTCCATATAACTGATGTGTATGAGGGAAATAAGTCATTACAAAAAATTTTTTGCAATAAAAAGGTTCTTCTTGTGCTTGACGATGTAGATCATATAAATCAAGTTCAAAATTTGGCTCAAAGACAGTGGTTTGGTAAGGGAAGTAGAGTAATTATTACAACAAGAAATAGTCACTTACTCACTGCATCTAAAGTGAAAATAATATATAAAATGGAAAACATGAAGGAAGATGAGTCGCTTCAACTCTTTTCTAACAAAGCATTTGGCAAGAACCATCCTGAAAATGATTATTTGGAGTTGTCTCATTCTGTGGTCAAATATTCTGGAGGTCTTCCTTTGGCACTTATTGTCTTGGGTTCTTTTCTATATGGGAGAAGTAAAGGTGAGTGGATGGATACTATTGATAGATTGAAGCAGATTCTTGATAATGATATATATCAAGTGCTCAAAATAAGTTACGATGGATTGAATGATGAAGAAAAGACTATATTTTTGGATATTGCTTGCTTTTTCCGGGGTTCACAGAAAACTTCCGTAACTCAGATTTTGAAAAATTGTGATCTTCACGCAAAAATTGGAATAGAAGTTTTGATTCAAAAAGCCTTATTAGTCGAAACGAACAATCACATATTAGAGATGCATGATTTACTTGAAGAGTTGGGTAAGTATATAGTTCGTCAAGAATCTCCCTATGATGTTGGCAAGCGCAGCAGGTTGTGGGAGTTTGAGGATATTAAAGAAGTATTGGAAAATAACATGGTCAGTTTCTTGCATTTTAAATATTTAAACGTGCTGATATGCGTTTAATATTTTTTCAATATTCCTTATCGCTCATGTTTGTTTTTCTGCAAATGACTTTTTTAGGGATCTGAGGCAATACAAGCTGTTGTTTTGCCAAGTCATTATTATGAGGCCTTCATCAAAATAGAAGTACATCCTCAAGCCTTTTCAAACATGAGTAACATTAGACTACTCCTAAATAAAATGAGAAGTGATTCACTCATCATACCCAGGGAAGTCAAACTTTCTCGTTCATTGAAAGTTGTTCGATGGAAATCATTTCCTTTAGAAAATCTTCCACTTCCATTGGATAAAGTTGTTGATATTTGGATGATTGAAAGCAAAATAAAGCAACTTTGGAGTGGCATTCAGGTGAGATTGATGTTTATGCTTCACCGTTTATCTTTAAAATATATCCATTTCTATAACATTCAATGATAGATTGTTTACGTGTGACTTTCTGAACAATCCTTTGTTTGATCCTAGTTTTTGCAAAAGTTGAAGTTTATCGGCTTGTGCAACTGTGATGATTTTACCGAAACTCCAGATTTCTCAGGAATTCCAAATTTGGAACATTTACATCTTAGAAGTTGCAATTCCCTCGTCAAAGTTGATCCCTCACTTGGACAGTTGAGAAAGCTAACTGTGGTTTGCTTGACTCAATGTAGAAATCTTGAAATCCTGCCAAGAAAATTGGAAACAAATTCTTTGGTTAAGTTAACAATTCATATGTGCCAAAAGGTTTCGGTGCTGCCAGAGTTTGGGGAAGGTATGAAGAAATTATCATGCCTTCGGTTGTTTTATACTGCTATAACTACGCTTCCTGAATCACTTGGATCGTTGACTGGTCTTAAAGAATTTGTTTTCCATGACAGCAAATTTCTTATTGACAACATGTTGAAGCATCACATAACTCTCCTAATTTCTGGATTGAATGTAACTTCATTAACGGAGTTGTGTTTAAGTTGTTGTGGCTTAAATGATGAATCGATTCCTGATGATGGTTTTGGCTGTTTATCATCACTCATTGTATTGGATGTAAGTGGTAATGATTTTGTCAATTTACCCACAAGGTGCTTCTCTCGTCTCTTCCGACTTCTCTTTCTTTCCTTGGAACGCTGTCGAAAGCTCAGGTCATTACCAAGACTTCCACCTAGGTTAGTTCGATTAAATGCAGCTCATTGTGATTCAATGGAACCTTTATCATCAGACAGAGAGTTATGGAATCTGGTTGCTTCAACTGTCCATCAGGTATGTTCTTCCTAAAAGACCATTATCCAATTATTTTTATCTGTATTTAAAGCCCTGTATATTTAATTTCAGTACCGTGGGCAGACCAAATATGCAATCTCAAATGTGGAAAGTGATTTCAGCTCACTAGAGCTCGAGTACATTGAGGTATAATTCTGTCTCATGTTACTGTCTTGTTTTTCAACATATGCTCCTTTAGTCATGTGCTTACTTGATATTAACAAAAGTTTTTGTACGCCTGCAGCCAAAAGAAAGTCATCCCCTTAGAGATTTTTTAGCCATTACTTCAGGGCACCAAATACCGTCATGGTTTACAACTAAGATATGTGATAATTTTGGAGAGTATGAATTTGTGATAAAAGTGGACATACCTCCGCATTTGCGTCATAGTGAATGGTCTGGAATTGTTGTATGCTTGAGTATGTGGGGTTTTGGTTCTGTGGAGATTGCTTGGAGTAGCAAGGCTCCTGAAGATGATGACTTTGTATCCAACAAGTGGGCTCATTCTATTGATTTTTATAAAGATTGTAAGCTCTTGACAATGGTGTTGGAATTAAATGAGAAAACATGTTGGCAGCACCTAACACCTCTGAACAATTCTCTTCACATCAAACTTATTACCAAGATAGGTTCATTTGATGAGTCAGATATAATGGGATATGGATGGAGATTGATACATAAGGAAGAGATGAAAGAGTGGTGCGATCTCAATGATCTCAACCAACTCACTCTTCCACAACTTGCTTCTCCTCATGAGGTCAACCTTCTCAAGGGACAAGTTCAAAGATTCATTCCGAAGGTGTCCAATGAGAGCTCATTTTTATTGGATGATGTATTAGATGCATGGTTTTAGTGTATTAGATTACGCATGCAGTATCATGTAACTTTTTTAAGAACCACAAAAACAGTTATTGTGACCTATAATGTATTGTAATTTATGATAAAGATTTTCTTATGAATCGATGATTTTACACTTGAAGTATCTCAATCAAATAACTGGCTTTAATAGATATTATTTACACGTAGTTTCATTACTATTGTATTAGGAAAAATCAGAGTAAGAAAAGTTTCAAGATTTTAAAAAGTTATGATTATTAGGCGTGAGTTTTTCATAAATGATAGTAACTCTTAAGGGCCAATATTTTTGTCATGTAAGACTGAATTACTCCAGATTATTTGTCATTTAAGGCCCTATTAAAACATGAACTTAAGTGGTAAGTATTCTCGTCCCTTAAACAAGTGCTTGAGGGTTCGATCCCTAACTCTTGTGAATAGAGTAAATTCAAAGGTCAGCTGTCTACACCCTATATGGGACTTTAGAACAGCGAAAAATTAGTTTCACTTGACATGCGGGTGGATACCCTTGGGTAACCAAAAGAAAACTGAAACATTCTTTTTGTACTCCCATGTGTACTAAATATAATACTCCCTCCGTTCCTAAATATAGGACCTAGTTGACTTTTTTGAAAAATCCTAAAAAAAGCAAAAAAATAAGTTAATTATAAATTGATTTACCTAATTTTTTCTCTTAGACTAGTTTATGTTACCTATAAGTTAATGGAAAATCTAAAAAGATATCAAATATGTCATGATTTAATAACCTATTTCGCAACCTTAATCTTTCCAAAAAAAAGTTATCTAGGTTTTATATTTAGGAACGGAGGTAGTAGTACTTTTGGTATTCAATTTGGTCTTAATTATAAGACTTTTATTCACATTATCTCTTTTTTTTTCTTTTCCAAAAATACACCTATATATAGGGAGATTGAGAGGTTATTGTGCTTCTTTCAATTTAATGTAAAGGTATTTTTGGAACATTAGACATTATCATCTAATTAAACTAACTAACTTAATTTCTTAAAAAATGAAAATGGTCTTACCACTCGAGGTAGTATTTGTTAGACTATGAGTTTAAATTCTCCACTAGTGTATTCCCTCTTTCCTTACTCCTAATTCTATGGTCAATTAGACTTTTTTTTAAGAAATTCTTACAATAAAATCAATCATTTTAAATTGTTTATATTTATCTTTTTTCCTTTAAATTTGATTACTGTATTCAACTTATAAACTAACTTACCATTTGATCTAATTACATCCGACATATGTTTTAGGAGGGGGAGTATACATCAACATCGTCTCTTACAAATACTTGTGTGTGTTTCATTGGAATCTAGATGACATGGCCAACATGTATGGAACCATAAAAAGCACCAATAGTACTTTAAATCTTTATAATATCTGCTTATATCAAATGCTCTGTATCAAGAACAGAGCATAAGAACAGGGAAAAAATGAAGCAGCTGCTCTAACATCTTTATAGTACTTTAAATCTTGGAAGTTACACCTCATACTTAATATGAACCAGGGATCAATGAGAGAAAACATGGAAGTGTTCTTTTATTTTGTTTTATTTTTCATATTGGAATGTTCATAATTTATTTTCATGACATGAGAAAAGATCATAACTTTTTGCTAAGCGAACACTGAAAGGACTTGGATGAGAAAATTAGTTGTTTAATCATCTTATGATGACAATCTGGTTGTGGTGGAGTCAAATTTAAATCATATAAATCGTAGTGCTTTCTTGAAAAAGTTAAAGATCTATAATGAAATATATGATTATTATAAAAGACTGAAGATGATAAGATAGCAACTTTGCAATCAACAGGTTCTTCTTGCCCTCAAAGATCTCGATGATGTGAGTCAAGTAAAGAATTTGGTCAGAGCCAAAATTGATTTGGTAACGGAAGGAGAAACAGCCTCACAAGAGAAAAATAACCACTTCATTACTTACTGCATTTAGAGTGTATATTAGAATACTTATGTCCAAAAAAAAAAAAAAAGAGTGTATATTAGAATACGAGATGGAAATCATGAAGAAAGATAAGTCTGTTGAACTATTTTTGAACAAAACATTCAACGAGGATTATTTGGAGTATTCTAAATGTAACACCCTAGAAAAAATAGACATAGTAATTAATACACACACATTTCTATAGTTAGTGTAATAACAAAATGTAGTGTCTATATATATATAACCCAATATTCCTACTGTAACATCTTAGTAGTAGTAATAATATTAATAGTAATAGTAAATATATGTATGAGTGTGAATAAGTTGTATTTATATCAATGAAAAACTCTTTATAGTTAGAAAGGAAATAGAATGAGTGAAGTAATTTTTACATCTTTATTATAGAAGTAACAATTAGAAAGGAGATGTAAGGAAAATTCTAGAAATAGAAAAAGAGAGATTAACTAAAAGAAATACCCCCTCCGGTCCTAAATATAAGACATATTTGAGGGAATGAGTTTGGTTCTAAATATAAGACATATTTGAGGGACTTATTTCTAACTTTTAGAGTGTGTGGGTGAAGGTTGATAATTAGGGTATATTGGTGGAGAGTGAAGTCAATAATGTTCCCTAATGGTAGACAAGAAGAGATAGAGTGTGGGGGTGACGGTTGATAGTTAGGGTATATTGGTAATATCATGTCATTTTAACTAACTTAACTAACATTCTTAATTTAATCAAATTAGGTAAATAAGTCTTATATTTAGAACCGGATGGAGTATGATACATGTAATTAATATAGAAACATTTCTAGAAATGAAAGAGGAGGTTGACTAGTGTAATATAAATGAGAAAATGGGGATTAACTGTTATAGATAATGAATAAGGGTCGGGAGGGTAACTTAGTTGCCTTGAAGACGAAGATAGAAAAGGGGATTAACTAATTAAATTTAGAAAATTGTAGAACATTAAAAGGGGGAGTAATTTGACTGTCTTGAGGAAGATGATAGTAAAAGTGGATTAACTAATTAATTTTAGAAAACTGTAGAACATTGAAAGGGGGAGTAATTTGGTTATCTTGGAGAAAAAGATAGAATGATATATGGATTTGACTTAAAAAGACTTTAACAAAAGTAAAGTGTAACAAAGAACTTAATCTTCAGGAAATACTATAAATAGACCTAGTGGTGAAAGGGAAAATCACTACAACTAGAAAAAGAAATAGAGAACTAAGAAAAGAAAGTTTATTTTCCAAAGTTTCTGCAAAGTAAAAATTTTTCTTACTGAGTATAGTCTCATTTTTCTGCCCTTACTCTTTTTATTTTCATCATTATTCCTCTTAAAAATGTCCACTTTATACACTTCTTATTTCCTCTCTTTCGTCTTGCATTCGGACATGGAGAAGCATTACTAGGGATACGAGGAAAGCTTCTCTACTTCATACACTTCTTATGAGGAAAGCAAATTCATTTCCTTAGTAATGCTTCTCCATATCCGAATGCAAGAGGAAAGAGAGGAAATAAGAAGTGTATGAAGTGGACATTTTTAAGAATAATGGCGAATATAAAAAGAGTAATTAAGGGAAGAAAAATAGGACTATACTCAGTAAGAAAAATCACTTTACAAAAACTTGTGACGGAAGATAAACTTTCTTTTCTTGTCTCTCTAATTCTTTTTCTGGTTGTAGTGATTTTCCCTTTCACCACTAGATCTATTTAAAGTAGTTCATGATGACTAAGTTCTTTATTACACTTTACATTTGTTTAAGTCTTTTTAAGTCTCCATGTATCATTCTTTCTTTTTCTCAAGACAACCAAATTACTCCTCTTTCAATGTTCTAGAGTTTTCTAAAATTAATTAATTAATTAATCCCCTTTTACTATCCACTTCCTGAAGACAGCCAAATCACTCCCCCTTTTAATGTTCTAGAATTTTCTAAATTTAATTAGTTAATCCCCCTTCTCATTTATAATTACACTAGAGCTCCCCTTCCATTTCTAAAAATGTTTCTAATTTAATGACATGTATCATATTTTTTTAGTTGATCTCTCTTTTTCTATTTCTAGAATTTTCCTTACATCTCCTTTCTATTAGTTACTTTTCCATATTCCTTTTATAATAAAGATGTATAAATTACTTCACTCATTCTATTTCCTTCCTAACTATAAAGAGTTTTTCATTGATATAAATACAACTTATTCACACACACACATTTACTATAACTATTAATATTATTAATACTATTAAGATGTTACAGTAGGAATATTGGGTGTTAAATATAAATATAAATATATATATATATATATATATATATATATATATATATATATATATATATATATATATATATATATATATATATCCACATTTTGTTATTACTCTAACTATAGAAATGTAAAAATGTGTGTGTAGACACACACAGACATATATTAATTACTATGTCTATTTTTTTTCTAGTGTGTTACACTAAATCTGTGGTTGAATATCTTGGAAGTCTTATGTGGCAGTTAGGGATGGAAATAGGCTAGGCTTAGGCAGACTTTGATAAAATAAGTCTGAGCCTGTTTAAAAATCTAGACTGTAAGTCTGAGCCTGAACCTATTTCTATATATATTAAATGTAAAGTTTAGATGAACAAATAAGTTGATAAGTTGATAATGTTATATATATAAGTCTTTATATATATAAGCCTGTTATATATATAAAGTTTAGATGTAAAGTTTAGATGAACAAATAAGTTGATAATGTTATAATTAATTTATATATTTTATTTATTTTATACAATATTATAATAGAAATCACAAAATAATTAAATAGGTCAGGCCTGTAGGCTTGTAGGCTAGGCCTTGTGAAAAAAATCCTGGCCTATTTAGTTAAATAGGCCGAATGATAGGCCTGAATATAAGCCTGACTTATTTACTAAATAGGCTAGGCTAGGCTTTTTGAAGGTTATGCCGTAAGCCCCTGTTTAAAGCCTGACATATTCTCACCCCTAATAGCAGTTCAAGCTTTGGATTCTTATCTTTGTGGGGGAAGAAAAGTTGTGTGGGGAGATGCTTTAATTTTAAGAAACTGAAGCAAATTAATTCTTGAAAAAATTTATTGCTGAGAGAACAAAAATGTTTTTTGATTTGTATCAAAAAAAATGTTTTTTGATATGGTTCTCTTAAGTCTTAAGTGTTGGAAGAAAAAAAGAAGTGGCTCAATTTTAAAATGTTGTGATCTCAATCCAACAATAATAATATATGTATTTATTTAAAAAACCTTGGAAGTTGAAAGCCAAATTATTGTTTGAGTCAAATTAAGGTAGCTTTATCAACCCTTGAGTATTTTCTTTATGTGATATTTTATTACCATACAACAATGCCACACAAACACATGAAATTTTTTAATATATAAAATAATAAAGGTTAAATAATATCATATTTCACAAGGAACAATTAAGGAAGTAACAAATGTCATAACGAATAATAAATGGTCTCATTTTAACCAATAAACCATAAAGAAGCGTCTGTTTGGTTAATACTGTCAATTGGCCTATAACTCTTTACTATCGAGCAACACAAATTTTTAAACGGAATCAAATGTCAATTAATGGTATTGGACAATCAAAGACCATTTAATAGTTCATTAGCCAAAATGAGAATATTTATCCTTCATTTGTTTTATAAAATAATGATAACAATTGGAAAGTTGATCCAATAGTTTCATGATTTAATGAATTAAATAATACCAGTTTTATTTTAAACCAATCGGTGAAAGATGGTTTGAAAATCAGGTAAAAAAACAAAAGAAAGAAGGTATAAAAAGAGAATGAAAAAGATGAATATGTCTGCCATTACCCAGAGTTAAATTAGAAACAAAATCAATAGTATGAGAAAAAAATGGACTGAGTTATTGTACTTATCACTAAATAAATCCACCCACTCTATTCATTAAATATACAAGGCCATGTTTTGTTTTGGTTTTTATACAAGGCCCTGTTTAACAGTTAACTCATCTCACTTGCATTCTTCTTTTTATATTAATTTATTAAAGTACAGTATGCAGTAATAGTTGTTTAGGTGTTTATTTTTTTTTTGAGTTTTTAATCCGGTATCCTGGGCCAGCCCCAATGTCACGGGGAACTCAACGGGCTCAGACTAATCCAGATCCGCACCGGGGCCTCCACTTAAGGGTAAAGTGCTGGCCAAGGGGCAGGCTGCATTCCCAGAGCTCGAACTCGAGACCTCTGGTTAAGCGGTGAAGTGAGGTAACCACTACACCAACCACGCTTGGTTTGTTTAGGTGTTTATTTGTTGGTAAAAAAAAAATACGTTGTTGACTTTTCAGTCAATGGAAAATAAAACACGATTAGGTAGACCAAAGAAAAAGGCTGTTGACCTTGGTGACAAATTTCGTCTACATCTCTAGTTTGATAAGGAAGCAAGATTCATCAACAACTTTCACAAGAGTTATATAACTAGCTTGTTTTATTAATCCTGCACAAATACTTTTTTCTTTATCTTACCCACTAGTTTGAATTTCATATCTCTGAACCACTCTGATTTTTTTCCATGTTTAACTGGGCTGTTGGTAAGATTACGTGTTTTCCAATTCAACGTCGTCGGAAGTTACGCAATGATCAAGCCCCTGAAACATCATATAGTGTGGAAGAAGTGGAATCTTCTTCCAGTTCTGATGATACTTTTGTTTCAACTCTGAAACGTAAACATGATGTGTTCTTGAGTTTTGCTGGGAAAGACACTCGCTTGAAGTTTACAGATCACTTGTACGATGCTTTGATTAGAGCAGGGATCACTGCTTTCAGGGATAATGAGGGAATTGAGAGAGGAGAAGTTGTGTCACAGAAACTCCATCAAGCAATCAAGGATTCTCTATGTGCACTTGTTGTTGTTTCTGAAAGTTATGCAGATTCCACGTGGTGTTTGGATGAACTTCAATTGATTCTTGAATGTAGGAGTAAGTTTGGTCAACAAGTTTTTCCAATATTCTATGATATTGATCCTTCAGATGTAAGGCACCAAAGACAAAAGTTTGGACATGCTTTAGCCAAACATGAAGAGAGATTCAGAGAAAACAAAGGCAAAGTACAACGTTGGAGAGAGTCTTTACATGAGATTAGTCAAATAGCCGGCTGGGACTCTCGGGGTTGGTAAGTTTTCTTTTCAAATTACTTAATATTTATTTTGGTTTTGTATTTCTTTCCTTATTTTAGTTCCACACCTATATTGAACCTCATGTCTATTCTACGTTATAGCCAGTCCTAGTCTGGGTAAAGGAAGAGAGTTGTGTTAGTATATAAAAATTTATCAAATCTAATGTTCATGATGGTTTCTTTCCTTATCTTGGTTTGAATCTTTATAAAGAGTCTGCCCAATTTTAACATTAGAATGTGTATTCTATCTTTAATTTAGTACACCATATTGATTAGAGATCATTAATTAAGAAACAATGCTATTTATTTTGTAGGCATGAAGCAGATCTTATAAAAGATATAGTTGGGAAGGTATTGAACTATACATATTCCAAATTACCATGTTATGATGAAAATCTAGTTGGGATGGAGTCAAGAGTGGCTGATTTCATGTCATATTTGGAGATTGAATATAACTCTGTGCGTTTACCATGTCATTTGAATTCCATCATTTAAGCCACACCGTCTTAAATATAACTCTGTTAAAGACATTATATTCAATCCAGAAATTTGGATAGTTAAATGAGGCTTCAACAACTTGTCAAGATCAATAATTTTGCAAGCAGACAAATCCAAATTTATAAGACCAGTCAATGATCCAAATGATTCAGGAAGCCTAGTTATACCAGTACCACTAACATCAAGGTATGATAACATCAAGATACATAAGGGTTCTATTTATAGGGCTATACATACTAACCATGTCATTTGAATTTCAATGACAAACGCACATAGAGATATTTATATATAAGCATTTTAGAGAGGCTTCAACAACCTGTTATCCCTACAAGAATTCAACGCACATAGAATTCAACTGTCAAATGACATGGAGTCAAATTACCATGTATCCCTACAAGACCCATTATCCAATCATTGTTATCTTTATTTAAAGTTATATACGCATAACATGACTAGTTTTTATTTTAGTGCCGTGGGAAGGCCAAATATATAATCTCAAATGAGGAAAATGATTATCGCCCATCAGCGTTTGAGTACATTGAGGTATATTTCTGACTCATGTTCGTCTATGTTTTCTAACATTCACTCCCTTAATCATGTGTTTAATTAATGTTAACAACAGTTTTTGCATGCCTGCAGCCAGAAGAATATCATCCCTTGAGAGGTTTTTGTGCAGTCATTTCATCAAGAGACAAAATACCATCATGGTTTCCAAATAAACAATACTACAATATGGATGAGAATATCAAGGAAGGTGTGATAAAAGTGGACATACCTCCATGTTTGCGTCATAGTGAATGGTCTGGAATTGTTGTATGCTTACTTAGCTTTGGTTACGGTTCTGTAGAGATGGCTTGGAGTAGTAAGGCTCCAGAAGACAATGACTATATAAGCAACAAGTGGGCTCATTCTTTTAACTATAATAAAGATGTTAAGCTCTACATAATGGTGTTGGAATTAAATGAGAAAACATGTTGGCAACACCTCACACCTCCTAACAATTCCCTTCACATAAAATTTTTTAGTAGTAAATCTTCATATGGCATGGCAACAATATTTGGAAGCGGATGGAGATTGATATGTAAAGAAGAGGTGAAAGAGTGGTGCAATCTCTATGATCTCAACCAACTCACTCTTCCACAACTTGCTTCTCCACATGAGGTCAAAATTCCCAAGAGAGTATTTGATAGATTCATTAAAAAGGTACCCAATCATAGTACAGTACCATTTTACCATGAAAATGTATTAGATGCATGGTTGTAGTGTATGAAGATGTATCAGATGACGAGTGTAGTGTCATGTGACTTTGAGTCCTACAAAATCAGACTTTGAATAGTGTTTTAATGAAATAATTGTCTTGAATAAATACTCCCTCCGGTCCTAAATATAAAACCTAATAAACTTTTTCTAGAAAATCCTTAAAAAAACAAAATAAGTTAATTATAAATTGATTTGCCTAATTTTTTCCCTTAATTTAGTTTATTTTACCTATAAACTTATGGATAATCTAAAAATATATCAAATATGTCATTATTTAATAACTTTTTTCGCAACCTTAATCTCTCAAAAAATAAGTCAATTAGATCCTATATTTAGGACCGGAGGTAATATTATTTACACGTCATTTCATTAATATTATATTAGGAAAATGAGAGTTCGAATAAGTTTTAAGATTTTGAAAAATTATGATTACAAGGCATGGTTTTGTCACAAACAATAATTTGAGGGAGCCAATATTTTTGCCATGTACGAGTGAACTAGCTCTAGATTATTTGTCCTTCAAGGTCAATATTACAAATTTGATTACTTTTATCAATGGTGATAACATTCTTATTTATTGATTTTAAGTAAAATATCACATTTTGGTTAAAAAAAAGTGAAAAATATCAATTATTATACTAACTCTAATCTTTAAGGAGAATAAGCAGTTGAAGAATTTATTTAATTATAATATATATTTTAACAGCATCTCTCTAAAATGCTTATATATAAATATCTCTATGTGCGTTTGTCATTGAAATTCAAATGACATGGTTAGTATGTATAGCCCTATAAATAGAACCCTTATGTATCTGCTTATATCAAATGCTCTATACCGAGAACAGAGCATAGGAGCATGGATTGGATGAAGCAGCGATTACATCTATATAGTGATATTTGAAGTTACACCTCATATTATAAACAACCAAGTCAGGGATGAAAGTGTTCTTTTATTTTGGGCAAAGTTGTACCTATCCTCTTGTAGTAATATTTTGTTTTATTTTGGGCAAAGTTGGCATGGCCTGTTTGCCAGGGATTTGGAGGGAAGGAAAATTGGTGTGAGTAAAAAAAACAAGTGAGGTTATGAAAGTGAGAGAGTGACGCATTTATTAGGTGTTTACTATGCAGTTTTCAAGTCAACGGAGAAAGCTTGGTCAAAAAAGCCAATGGAGAAATTAAAGAAGATTAGGTAGAGTAGAAAATTTGGGAAATAAAAACTATAGTTATTATGATTTGTTAATAACTAACTTAACTAACTTTTTTAATCTACTTAAATCACTAATGTTTTACTCCCTCCGGTCCTAAATATAGGACCTAATTGACTTTTTCTAGAAAATCCTTAAAAAAGCAAAATAAGTTAATTATAAATTGATTTATCTAATTTTTCCCTTAAACTAGTTTATTTTACCTATAAACTAATGGAGAATCTAAAAATATATCAAATATGTCATCATTTAATAACCTATTTCGTAACCTTAATCTCTAAAAAAAAGTCAATTAGGTCCTATATTTAGGACCGGAGGTAATATTTAGAAGTGGTGGGACTAATAAAAAGAAAAGAGTAAAGGAAAAGGTTTTGGTCGTCTCGTCCAGTTTCAACAACCTTCACAAGAGTATAGCTATAGTTTTATGGATCCTGCACTAATGTTCTTTCTTTGATTTATCCATAAGTTTAAATCTCATAAATCTGATTTCTCTCCATGCTGAACTGGACAAAACGAGACGAAGGAACTTCTGAAACGTCATATAAGGAAGGAGGAGAATCATCTTCCAGCTCTATAACTTCAATATCAACTCATAAATGGAAGTATGATGTGTTTTTGAGTTTTGCTGGGAAAGATACTCGCTTGAAGTTTACTGATCACTTGTACGATGCTTTGATTAGAGCAGGGATCAACGCTTTCAGGGATAATGAGGGAATTGAGAGAGGAGAAGTTGTGTCACAAAGACTCCATCAAGCAATCAAGGATTCACAATGTGCAATTATTGTTCTATCTCAAAATTATGCAAAGTCCACGTGGTGTTTGGATGAACTTCAATTGATTCTTGAGTGTAGGAGTGAGTTGGGTCAACAAGTTTTTCCAATATTCTATGATATTGATCCTTCTGATGTAAGGCACCAAAGACAAAAGTTTGGACATGCTTTGGCCAAACATGAAGAGAGATTTAGAGAAAACAAAGGCAAAGTACAACGTTGGAGAGAGTCTTTACATGAAATAAGTCAAATAGCCGGTTGGGACTCGAGGGGTTGGTAAGTTTTCTTTTCAAATTACTTAATCAATTTTGATGAAGGAAGTTAGTTAAGTTAGTTATTTACAGATAATATTTCCAATTGATGCCAATTGTATACATTTATCCTTACTCTCCCTCTCATACTTGTTACTATAGGTAAGCATTATTAGAGTTGATTTGGGAAAAAGTTGGTAAAAGTTAGAAAGTGACCTTATAATTAGGAACAAATTGAATTTTAAAAGTGATCTTATATTTAGGAAGAGAGGGAGTATTTCTTTTGGTTTTGTATTTCTTTCCTTATTTTAATTTTGCCCATATTGAACCTCATGTCTATCCTACGTATAGCCAGTCTCATCCTGGGTAAAGGAAGAGAATTGTGTTAGTCCGTAAAAATTTATCGAATCTAATGTTCATGATGATTTATTTCCTTATTTTGGTTTGAATCCTTTATAATGAGTCTGCCCAATTTTAACATTAGAATGTGTATTCTATATTGAATTTAGTACACCATATTGATTAGAGATCATATTTACAATTAATAAAGAAACAATGCTATTTTTTGTAGGCATGAAGCAGATCTTATAACAGATATAGTTGGGAAGATATTGAACTATACATATTCCAAATTAACATCTCTTGATAAAAATCTAGTTGGGATTGAGTCAAGAGTGGCTGATTTGATGTCATATTTGGAGATTGAATCGGATGAGGTTCATTTTGCTGGGATATGGGGCATGGGCGGTGTGGGTAAAACAACCCTTGCTAGAGCTGTTTTTGAGAAAATCTCAAACCAATTTGAAGAGTTTTACTTTCTTCCCGATGTTAGAGAAACGTCAAAAAGAGAAGGTCTAGTTCCTTTACAAAAGAAGCTTGTTCCTCGTGGAATGCACTATATAACTGATGTGTATGAGGGAAATAAGTCATTACAAAAAAATTTTGCAATAAAAAAGTTCTTCTTGTCCTAGACGATGTAGATCATATTATTCAAGTTCAAAATTTGGCTCAAAGACAGTGGTTTGGTAAGGGAAGTAGGGTAATTATCACAACAAGAAATAGACACTTACTCGCAGCATCTAAAGTGCAAAGAATATATAAAATGGAAACCATGAAGGAAGATGAGTCCCTTCAACTGTTTTCTAACAAAACATTTGACAAGAATCATCCTGAAAATGATTATTTGGAGTTGTCTCTGTCTGTGGTCAAATATTCTGGAGGTCTTCCTTTAGCACTTATTGTTTTGGGTTCTTTTCTTTATGGAAGAAGTGAAAATGAGTGGATGGATACTATTGACAGATTGAAGCAAATTCTTGATAATGATATATATCAAGTGCTCAAAATAAGTTATGATGGATTGAATGATGAAGAAAAGACCATATTTTTGGATATTGCATGCTTTTTCCGGGGTTCACAGAAAACTTCAGTGACTCGGATTTTGAAAAATTGTGAACTTCACGCAAGAATTGGAATAGAGGTTTTGATTCAAAAAGCCTTACTAATTGAAACGAACGATCACAGATTAGAGATGCATGATTTACTTGAAGAGTTGGGTAAGTATATAGTTCGTCAAGAATCTCCCTATGATGTTGGCAAGCGTAGCAGGTTGTGGGAGTTTGAGGATATTAAGGAAGTATTGGAAAATAATAAGGTCAGTTTCTTACATTTTAAATACTTCAATGTGCTGATATACATTTGATTTTTATTTAAATATTCATTATCGCTCATGATAGTTTTTCTGCAAATGACTTTTTTAGGGATCTGAGGCAATACAAGCTGTTGTTTTGCGAAGGAATGATTATGAGGCCTTCAACAAAATAGATGTACATCCTCAAGCCTTTTCAAAAATGAGTAACATTAGATTACTCCTAAATAAAATGAGTAATGATTCACTCATCATACCCAGGGGAGTGAAACTTTCCTGTTCCTTGAAAGTTGTTCGATGGAAATCATTTCCTTTAGAAAATCTTCCTCTTTCATTGGATAAAGTTGTTGATATTCAATTGACTGAAAGCAAAATAAAGCAACTTTGGAATGGCATTCAGGTGAGATTGATGCTTTATGCTTCGCCATTTATCTTTAAAACAAATCTATTTCTATAACTTCTGTTGATGATTGTTTATCCTGTGACTTACTCAACAATCCTTTTTTGACCCCAGTTTTTGCGAAAGTTGAAGTTTATCGGCTTGAGCAACTGCGAAGATTTTACGGAAAGTCCAGATTTCTCAGGTGTTCCGTACTTAGAGTATTTACACCTTAGAAGATGCAGATCCCTTGTTAAGGTCCATCCCTCACTTGGACAGTTGAAAAAACTTATTGAGCTGCACTTGACTGATTGTGAAAATCTTAAATACCTGCCAAGAAAATTGGAAACAAATTCCTTGATGAAATTAGAAGTTTCTTTGTGTGAAAATGTTGCTGCACTGCCAGAGTTTGGAGACGGTATGAAGAAGTTATCATACCTTGATGTTAGTGATACTGGTATAACTAGGCTTCCTAGATCGCTTGGATCATTGACTGGTCTTAGAGATTTGGATTTGTCTGGTTGCAAAATTATTGATCTTGACAAGTTGTTGAAGCCTCATTTAACTCCCCAAATTTCTGGATTGAATGTAATGTTTTTAACAGAGTTATATTTAAGACGGCGTGGCTTAAATGATGGATCGATTCCTGTTGATTTTGGCTGTCTAACATCACTTATTTTATTGGATCTAAGTGGTAATGGTTTTGTTAATCTGCCCAAAAATTGCTTCTATGGTCTCTTTCGACTTGTCTTTCTTTCACTGAATAATTGCAGCAAGCTTAAGTCATTGCCAAGGCTTCCACCACGGTTAATCAGATTTAATGCATCTCATTGGCGTATAGAACCTTTAATATCAGATGTAGAGTTTTGGAATCTGCTGGCTGCTTCACTTGATCATGAGGTATGTTTCTATCACTATAAGACCTATCATCCAATAATTTGTTATCTTTATTTAAAGCCACATACACATAACATGACTAGTTTTTAATTTAGTACCGTGGGAAGGCCAAATATGTAATCTCAAATGAGGAAAATGATTATCGCCCATCAGAGTTTGAGTACATTGAGGTATATTTCTGACTCTTCATCTCTGTTTTCTACATATGCTCCCTTAATCATGTGCTTAATTAATGTTAACAACAGTTTATGTATGCCTGCAGCCTGAAGAATATCACCCCTTGAGAGATTTTTGTGCAGTTACTTCTTCAATACACAAAATACCATCATGGTTCCCAAATAAAGAATATTATCATATGGATGAGGATTTATTAGAGGATATAGAGGAATGTGTGATAAAAGTGGACATACCTTCATGTCTGCGTCATAGTGAATGGTCAGGAATTGTTGTATGTTTGCTTATCTCTGGTTACGGTTCTGTGGAGATTGCTTGGAGTAGTACAGCTCCAGAAGATAATGACTATAGAAGCAACAAATGGGCTCATTCTTTTAGCTTTGGAAAAGATTATAAACTTTTCACAATGGTGTTGGAATTAAATGAGAAAACATGTTGGCAGCACCTCACACCTCCTAACAATTCCCTGCGATTCAATTTTTTCATACATAAATCAGAATATGATATAGCAAAAATACGTGGGAGCGGATGGAGATAGATATGTAAAGAAGAGGTGAAAGATTGGTGCAATATCTATGATCTCAGCCAACTCACTCTTCCACAATTTGCTTCTCCTCATGAGGTCAACATTCCCAAGAGAGTATTTGATAGATTCATTAAAAAGGTACCCAATCATAGTACAATACCATTTTACCATGAAAATGTATTAGATGCATGGTTGTAGTGTATGAAGATGTTTCAGATACGAGTGTACTGTCATGTAACTTTTAAGTCCTACAAAATCAGACTTAGAATAGTATTGTAATTCATGAGAAATATTTTACTATGAATTGATTTTACACATGAAGTATTACAATGAAATAATTGTCTTAAATATATATTATTTTCAAGTTGTTTCATTAGTATTATATTAGGAAAATGAGAGTTCGAAAAAGTTTCAAGATTTTGAATAGTTAAGATTATTAGGCATTGTTTTGTCACAAATAATATTTTTGGGACCCAGTACAATAGTTTTGGGGTTAAAGATCATATTGGGCAACAAACTATTTTCAATGTATCAATTTGGCCAACAAACAATTAATGGTCTCATTTTGGCCAATGAACAAATAAAAAGGTCCAATTTGGCCAATAGCCTACAGGAAAATACTAGAATACCCCTTCTAAAATAAAAATCTTAACTTTTATTTTTAAGGAACTACTTTTTAAAAACAAAAAAAGAAAATGATGTTATCTTCTTCCTTCTCTCTCCCCCACGTGAACAACAACCACTTACCACTCCTCCCCCTCTCATTCCTCCGCCAACATGCCGACCACGGTGGCTTGTGGTACCTGCTGCCTTCATTGACATTTCTTATGAAGAGCACTTCTAATGATGTCCATGGTTCCAGCTCCAAGGTCATGAGCCAAATACTGCGAGGATGTTGGAGTTGATGATGGAGTGGATGTTGACGGTTTCGGTTCGGTGGTGGCAGGTGGTGACTTAAAGTTCTCACCGACGAGCTCTAGATTATTTATCATTCAAGGTCAATATTACAAATTTGAGTTACTTTACCAACGAGGAAAACATTCTTATTTATTGATTTTAAGTAAATATCACATTTTGGTAAAAAGAAGTGAAAAATATCAATTATTATACTAACTCTAATCTTTTATACAAAAATAAATTGGCTATTTTAAGGAGGTCAAGAAGTTGAAAAAATTATTTAATTATAATATATATTTTAACAGCATCTCTCTAAAATACTTATATATAAATATATCTATGCGTGTTTGTCATTGAAATTCAAATGACATGGTTAGTATGTATAGCCCTATAAATAAAACCCTTCTGTATTTGCTCATATCAAGTGCTCTATACCAAGAGCAGGGCATAGGATCAGGGATTGGATGAAGCAGCGATTACATCTATATAGTAATATTTGAAGTTACACCTCATATATACGACCAAGAGAATGAAAGAAAAAACGAAAGTATTCTTTTATTTTGGGCAAAGGTGTACCTATCCTCTTGTAGTATTATTTTGTTTTATTTTGGGCAAAGGTGTACCTATCCTCTTGTAGTATTATTTTGTTTTATTTTGGGCAAAGTTGACATTTTGTAGAATGTAACCTATCCTCTTCTCATCGACTTCAAATAAATTAGAAAGTTAAGGGTAATTGACAAATATCTCAGACCCCACAAGTTTTCTCTCTCAATCTCACACTTTTCATGGGGACCATAAACTTTACTTTCTCATCATTACATCTACTTTCTATGTGCTTATTTTCTAGGAATGCCAACTAGGGATTTGGAGGGGAAGGAATATTTGTGTGAGTAAATGTTTTTTAAGAAAAAAACAAGTGAGGTTATAAAAGCTAGAGAGTGACGCATTTATTAAGATAGGTGTTTACTATGCAGTTTTCAAGTCAATGGAGAAAGCTTGGTGAAAAAAGTCAATGGAAAAACTAATCAAGATTAGGTAGAGTAGAAAATTTGGGAAATAAAAACTATAGTTATTACCATCTGTAAATAACTAACTTTCTTAGTCTATTCAAATTATAGAAAGTGATGTTATATAAAGAGTAATAAAAAGAAAAGAGTGAAGGAAAAGGTTTTGGTCGTCTCGTCCACTTTCAACAACCTTCACAACTCACAAGAGTATAGCTATAGTTTTCTGGATCCTGCACAAATGTTCTTTCTTTGATTTATCCATTAATTTAAATTTCATAAATCTGATTTCTATCAATGCATAGCTGGACAAAACGAGATGAAGGATCTTCTGAAACGTCATATAGGGAGGGAGGAGAATCATCTTCCAGCTCTATTACTTCTATATCAACTCCTAAATGGAAGTATGATGTGTTCTTGAGTTTTGCAGGGAAAGACACTCGCTTGAAGTTTACAGATCACTTGTACGATGCTTTGACTAGAGCAGGGATCAAAGCTTTCAGGGATAAAGAAGGAATTGAGAGAGGAGAAGTTATTTCACAAAAACTCCATCAAGCAATTAAGGATTCACTATGTGCACTTGTTATCCTCTCTGAAAATTTTGCAAATTCTACATGGTGTTTGGATGAACTTCAACTGATTCTTGAGTGTAGGAGTAAGTTGGGTCAACAAGTTTTTCCAATATTCTATGACATAGATCCCTCCCATGTAAGACACCAAAGAAAAAATTTTGGTGAAGCTTTAGCTAAACATGAAGAGAGATTCAGAGAAACCACATGCAATGTACAGAGTTGGAGGAACTCTTTACATGAAGTTAGTAACTTATCTGGTTGGGACTCTAGGGGTTGGTAAGTTTTCTTTTAAAATGAGTTAATTTTTATTCGTTCTTCTTATTTTTCTTATCTTGTATATATTTTGGTTTAATTCCTTTATAATGAATCTGCCCAATTTTATTTAAAGCAAGTTATTCTAGTTTTACTGTTTCAGTAAACAATACTCACTCATTTCCAAAATAAAACAGCTATTTATATAATTTCATTTGATTTAGAATGTTAATTAAATTAGTTGAAATTACATGTATTATAAAAAACATTACTATCTACCTTAATTCCTACCCTCCATATCTTGCTTATTTATAATTTAAGACCATCAATCCAGATAATTTAGGAAAATGAGAAAAAAATACATTGAAGTTTTATATTTTGGAAGAGGCTCATCCTCTAAATAGCTCTTATATTTGATAATGGAGGGAGAAATATTCATGAGAAGTCATATGTATAATAAATAATAATTGAACAAAAATATTATTTATTTTTGTAGGCATGAAGCAGATCTTGTAAAAGATATAGTTGGGAAGATATTGAATTATTCATATTCCAAATTACCATCCTTTGATGGAAATCTAGTTGGGATTGAGTCAAGAGCGGCTGATTTGATGTCATATTTGGAGATTGAGTCCAATGAGGTTCATTTTGTAGGGATATGGGGCATGGGAGGCGTGGGTAAGACAACTCTTGCTAGAGTTGTTTTTGAGAAAATCTCTATTCAATATGAAGTTTTTTACTTTCTTTCTAATATCAGAGAAAGGTCACAAGAAGAAGGTCTAGTTTCTATGCAAAAGAATCTTGTTCCTCATCATTTAAAGGACGTGATAACTGATTTGTATGAAGGAAAGAAATTATTAAAAAATATATGTTGCAATGAAAAGGTTCTTCTTGTCCTTGATGATGTAGATCATATAAATCAAATTCAAAATCTGGCTCAAAGTCACTGGTTTGGTAAGGGAAGTAGAGTAATTATTACAACAAGAAATAGCCACTTACTCACCGCATCTAAAGTGCAAAGAACATATAGAATGGAAACCATGAAGGAAGATGAGTCTCTTCAACTCTTTTCTAGCAAAGCATTTGACAAGAATCATCCTGAAAAGGATTATTTGGAGTTTTCTCAATCTGTGGTTAAATATGCTGGAGGACTTCCTTTGGCACTCATTGTTTTGGGTTCTTTTCTTTATGGGAGAAGTGAAGATGAGTGGAGAGATGCTATAGATAGATTGAAGAAAATTCTTGATAATGATATATATCAAATACTTAAAATAAGTTATGATGGACTAAATGAGGAAGAGAAGACAATTTTTTTGGACATTGCTTGCTTTTTTAGAGGTTCAAAGAAAAACGCAGTGACTCAAACTATGAAAAATTGTGACCTTCACGCAAAAATTGGAATAGAAGTTTTAATTCAAAAAGCTTTATTAGTTGAAACAGAAGACTGCAGATTAGAGATGCATAATTTACTTGAAGAGTTGGGTAAGTATATAGTTCGCTTAGAATCTCCCAGTGATGTTGGCAAGCGTAGTAGATTGTGGGAGTTTGAGGACATTAAAGAAGTATTGGAAAATAACAAGGTGAGTCTCTCATTTTCTAAATATGTCATTTTGATGATATGCATTTAATTTATTTAATATTCATTAATTCCTTATCATGTTCTCATGTTTTTCCTTTGTTTGGAAATGACTTCTTTAGGGATCTAGCGCAATACAAGCTATTGTTTTCCGAAGTTGTAAATATAATGTGTTCAACAAAATAGAAGTACATCCTGAAGCCTTTTCAAAGATGAGTAACATTAGATTACTCATAAATAGAATAGGTGGTAATTCTCTCATCTTACCTCTGGGAATGAAACTTTCTGGTGCATTAAAAGTTGTTCGATGGAAATCCTTTCCTTTAGAAGCTCTTCCACTTCCATTGGATAAAGTTGTTGATATTCGAATGAGCAAATGCAAAATAAAGCAACTTTGGAATGGCATTCAGGTTAGATTGATGTTTTATGCTTCATTGTTTACATCATTAAATTATAACTATTTCTATGTCATTAATTGATAGAATGTTTAGTCTGTCACTTAATCAACAATGTTTTGTTTGATCCTAGTTTTTGAGAAAGTTGAAGTTTATCGGCTTGAGCTACTGTCATGATATTACAGAAACTCCAGATTTCTCAGGAGTTCCATATTTAGAGTATTTGCATATTAGAAGTTGCAAATCCCTCGTCAAGGTTCATCCCTCACTTGGAGAGCTGGAAAATCTTATTGAGGTACAGTTGAATGACTGTGAAAAACTTGAAGTCCTGCCAACAAAGTTGGAAACAAATTGCTTGATGAAGGTAGATGTTTCGTGGTGCGACAAAGTTGCGGTGCTCCCAGAGTTTGGGGAAGGTATGAAGAAGTTATCATACCTTGATGTGAGTTTTACTTCTATAACAACACTTCCTGAATCACTTCATTCCATGACTGGGCTTAAAGATTTGGATTTGTCTCACTGCAAAATTCTTAATCTTGATCAGTTGTTGAAGCCTCATATACCTCTCCAAATTTCTGGATTGAATGTAACTTCATTAACAAAGTTATATTTATGTTATTGTGGCTTAACTGATGGATCGATCCCTGATGATTTTGGTTGTTTATCATCACTCATGGTATTGGATCTAAGGGGTAATGATTTTGTTCATCTACCCAAAAGTTGCTTCTCTGGTCTCTATGGACTTCTCTTTCTTTCCATGGAACACTGCCGGAAGCTCATGTCATTGCCAAAGCTTCCCCCAAGGTTAATTCGATTAAATGCATCTCATTGTGATTCAATGGAACCTTTATCATCAGAAGGAGAGTTATGGAATTTGGTTGCTTCACTTGACCATAAAGTATGTTTGTCTCCCTACAATACCCATTATCCAATCATTTTTATCTGTATTTAAAGACATGACTAATTTTTAATTTCAGTGTCGTGGGCAGACAAAATATGCAATCTCAAACAAGGAAGATGATTATAGCCCACAAGAGCTCGAGTACGTTGAGGTAAATTCCAGTCTCATGTTAGTCTCTTTTTCACAACATATATTCCCTTAATCATGTGCTTAATTAATGTTAACAACAGTTTTTGTATGCCATGCAGCCAGAAGAATATCATCCCTTGGGAGATTTTTGTGCAGTTATTTCAGGACACAAAATGTTGCCATGGTTTCCAAATAAAGAAGATTATCGTTTGGATGAGAATATAGGTGAATGTGTGATTAAAGTGGACATAAATCCTTGTTTACGTCATAGTGAATGGTCTGGAATTGTTGCATGCTTGCTTATCTCTGGCTATGGTTCTGTGGAGATTGCTTGGAGCAGTAAGGCTCCAGAAGACGATGATTATATAAGCAATAAGTGGGCTCATTCTTATTACTTCAGTAAAGATTTTAAGCTCTTCATAATGGTGTTGGAATTAAAAAAAAAAATGAGAAAACATGTTGGCAGCACCTCATACCTCCTAACAATTCTCTTCACATCAAATTTTTTACTAATAAAACTTCATATGGTATGGCAAAAATATGTGGAAGTGGATGGAGATTGATTTGTAAAGAAGAGGTGAAAGAGTGGTGCAGTCTCAATCATCTCAACCAACCTACTCTTCTACAACATGCTTCTCCTCATGAGATCAACCTTCCAAAGAGAGTAGTTGACAGATTCATTCAAAAGGTAACCAATCAATGCCCAAAAGTATTTTACCATGACGATGTATTAGATGACGAGGACAGTGTAATATAACTTTTATAAGACCTACAAAGTTAATTATTGTGTGTCATTGAAATTTAAAATGGCATGGTTAACATGTAGGAGTATATCACTATAAAAAGCACCTTTGTGTATGCTCATATCAAATGCTCTGTACCAAGAACAGAGCATAGAAACAGGGAATGAATGAAGCAGCATTTACATATTTATAGTACTTATTTTTTACCAGATATATTTATCGTACTTAAAATCTTTGAAGTTAGGGGGGAGGAATGCCAGAAAACATGAAAGTGTTCTTTTATTTTGTTTTATTTTTCATACTGCATGTTCATTTATCTATTTTTATGACAGTACAAAAATCAAAACTTTTGCATATGGGAACATTGAAAGAAGCTGGATGGGAAAATTAGTTCATTAATCATCATATTTTCACCGCGAGTTTGTAACACAATCCTTGTACATCAACTAGTAATCATTATCTTTTTTGTATCTTATTAATTAATCCGAACAAAGCAAAAATTCTAGTTTTGGGTTTGTGACTTCCCTCACAATAAAACTATTTCAACTAAGACTTGATCTCCAAAAAATAGAAGCTTACATTGCTATACCAATTATGAGTTGGTAAATTACTTATTTTTCTTTATGAAGATTTTGTTTGACTTTAAAATTAAAATTTCCTTTATACTGGTGCTCAAGATCATTCGAATTTTGTGAGAACCATTCTTTCCCTTAATGAAAATTGAAAGGTAATCAATACAAAGTAGAATAACTGAATTCGCAATACGCCTTGATAATCAATCAGTTGATGGACTATATACTCAAATATCAGAGTGGACTCATTCTACTTCTTTTTCTTTGGTCAATCACCGCCCAGTAATCCAGTGTCTATTGATTGAGGGGTAGGATTATTGCCCACATAGGCTAGGTTGTCTTCTCTCACAATGAGAACGTTTCCCGAAATTCGAACACGCGATCTCATCGTTACGTGGTTATAGTCAACTTACCAACTCAACCAACTACCCATTGGTGGACTCATTCTATTTCTTTGAGAAAAGATAGTAAGCTTTGCATAATGGTGTTGGAATTAAATGAGAAAACATGTTGGCAGCACCTCAAACCTCTTAACATTCCCTTCAAGTCAACGTTTTTTACCCACACATTTTCATTTGGTGCGGCAAATATACTGGGAAGCAGATGGAGAGTGATACGTAAAGAAGAGATTAAAATGTGGTGCAATCTCAACCGACTCACTTTTCCACAACTTGCTTCTCCTCATGAGGTCAAACTTTCTAGGGGAGTAGTTAATGAATTCATTCGAAAGAAGCCTAAACTCAGTTCAGCACGATTTTACTATGAAGATGTATATTTTTTTTTTTTGGTCAGAAACTATGAAGATGTATTAGATGCCTAGTGATAGTGTATGAAGATGTATTAGATGACGACTGCAATGTTATGTTACTTTTTTTAAGACTTTCAATGTCCATGTTTGTGATATCGAGTTATATTTTAATTTATGATAAATATTTAAAGAAAAATTAATTTTTCACTTGAAGTATCTCATTGAAATAATTGTCTTAATATATACTCCCTCCGGTCTTAAATATAAGACCTAATTGACTTTTTTAGAAAATCCTATAAAAAGCAAAATAAGTTAATTATAAATTGATTTACCTAATTTTTTCCCTTAGATTAGTTTATTTTACCTATAAATTAATGTATAATCTAAAAATATATCAAGTATGTCATGATGTAATAGTCTATTTCGCAACCTTAACCCCTCCAAAAAAAAAGTCAATTAGGTCTTATATTTAGGACCGGAGGTAGTATTATTTATAGGTAGGTTAAAATTTATACTCCATCGATTCCTAAATATGAGACTTTTTACCCTTTTTTTTAGAGATTAAGAAAACAAAACAAATTAGTTAATTAACTTTGATATATTTGATATTTTTGGGGGAAAACATACGTCCAGTTTGCTATATCAAGTTTCTCCAGTTGCCCAATTAGAACATGCAATCTGTATAAGTGCCCACGTCATTACTAAAGTGAGAAATTTTCCCGTATCTGTTAATCTATTGTTTGTCTCTTTCGTTTCTAAGTAAATCAATTTTTAGATTACATGTTACTCCCTCAGTTCCTAAATATAAGATCACTTTGGTTAATTTGGGGAGATTAAGGAAGAAAATAAAATTACATGATCTTCTCAAAATCCCCTCAATTACTTAACTTTTAATAGGAGGAGGGGTTTTCAATGAAAAGAGAGAGTACAATGGTAGTTTGGGCAAAACTTGAGATAAAATAGAAAGTGATCTTATATTTAGGAACTTATCTACTTCCCCAAAGTGATATTTTATTTAGGAAAGGAGGGAGTACTTTATGAGGAAGATCAAGTAATTTGTCTTTTTAAAATTTTCCAAAAAAGTCAACTGAAATTTAAATTTAACGAGAATTAGAAAGGGGTAATTAATTAGAGGTCCCCCACAAGGGAGTTAATACTAGAAAAGTCCCAAAAGTTGAAAATATTAATGTAGGGTCCCAAGGGACCTCACATTAATATATTTGAAAAGTGAAAAGACAGTTTTAATATTAATGTTGATGATGATTGATGTTGCTATTAATACAATATAGTTCCATTAGACCATTACAGGCGTGCTAATTACTAGGTGTGTAAGAAGACCATTTCATGATGGATGTGAAAAAATATAATGTATTAATATCAATTATTAATATATCCTCTTTCTCACCACTCCAATAAAGTAAGGAGGACTAGGGAAAATTAATACAAGTCTCTGGTAAGGAACATAATACAGGAAAAGTCCCAAAAACTTGAAAAATTAAAGTAGAGTCCTTTGGGACCTCACTTTAATTATTTCTGAAAGTGCGGACCCCACATTTAATATTAAAAAATTCCTCCACACCCACCTCTCTCTCCTCTCTCCACCTCATTTTTTAATATTAAATGTGGGACCCACACTTTCAGAAATAATTAAAGTGAAGTCCCAAGGGACTCTACTTTAATTTTTCAAGTTTTTGGGACTTTTCCAGTATTATATCTCTTACCAATAACTTGTATTTAATTTTCCCCGAGGACTAGAGTTAGGTTTACCCTTTTTATTAACATTGATATTTTTAATCAAATGAACTTAATAATCTCATGGAAAAAACATATCAAGCATAACCCTTGAACCCAAGTCATCAAAAAGTAATTTATAAGCAAAGTTACCATGAGAATTTCAGAAGATAAATAGTGATAATGTATTATACTTCGTAATTTAAACCAAAATTATTCCAATAAAATTCTGAGGGGAAAAAATCGATTATTATAACTCTTAACTACCAATTTTTCCAACCAAAATTATAAATGAATGCATTTTGACCATTAATGCGATCCCATACTAGATGTAAAGCGTTTTACAACAATATTTAAGGGGCACAACACAATCACAAATAATATATTTCTGCATTTTCATAATTCTAGTAACAACAAAACCACCATTAAAAGTCAAAACAAAAACATAACCAACGATAAACTAAGAACAGATAAAATGAGCCGCTTGAAAATGGCCACACGTATGTCCAACATGGAAATCTTAGATTTTGTTGAACGCAACAATGTCACAACTCTGAACATACTCACTGCATGGCTCAACAGTTAGTTGTTCCTCAATGAGGGAATCCACAGAGACAAGGTCGTCAACAATGGTCATCATTATCTGCATCTTCTTGATACCATAACCAACAGGAACCAGTTTGGCTGCAAAGTTTGAAACAAAGCAATTGTTCATGTATGCACATAAATTTAATCGAGTCGTAAAAGGTGAAGGTAACAAATTCAACATACATGCTCCCCAAAGAAGCCCGGGCATCTCAATGGCACGAACAGCCTCTTCAAGCTTCTTCATGTCTGTCTCATCATCCCAAGGTTTCACATCAAGCAGAACAGAGGACTTCCCACCTACAAAATACATAAACAGACATCAATATTACTCAATGCAACGATAGTTGAATGAAAACACAAGTTAATTATAAACCTATAACTGCAACCTTAGAATTAAACTAAAAGAAGAATTAAACTAAATTGAACTCCTGGTTCGTAGGACCAGTGGGAATGTGGATAAAAAGCTTACTCTCTTTCTTCTTGGAGGATTCCTTCTTAGTAGCCTCCCTTTCGGCTGCCGCTGCCTTTTCCTCCTCTGTCTCATCACCAAAGAGGTCAATGTCATCATCATCGTCGTCAGCAGCATCCTGCAAATCCATATAAGAATTCAGTTAGCAGAAGAATTTCCCACAAGTATAATACAATAATAATCTTATCCAGGTTCATTTATCTCAAGCTCATCACAAAATTCCGAATTTCAAACACCAACCTAAGTGTTACCCTGTTATGCTGCAATTAGTCACATTATGATTACAATTGATTTTTCTAATTGTGTTCATCATAACAACTGTCCTTCAGTACCATTCAAAGCCACGTTCGACCTTCTAGTTTGCCCATAATGGTATGCTTGGTATAATAAAAAAATTCTCTTGCATTGTACCAACTACAAAATGAGAAACATTAACTAACCATAACCTCCTACTCAAACTGAAAACTCGTGTATTACTTATTCAACGAAAGACAAGGGTGTCATTGTTAATCGCTTAAAGAGTGATTGGAACTAAAGAGGGCATAAATCTCAAGCAAAACAAGAAGCAGCCTAAATCCAATTCATTAACATACATATTGACATAAGCATCAGCATGATAAACATGTGAATCAGATCCTAAAAACGCTAAAAATCAACATGGTCAATAAGTTACAAAAAGAAAAACAAAAACTACATTACAAAAGACAAAATCATGTGAAATTTCATACCGCCTTGGCAGGAGCAGCTTCAGCTGGAGCAGAAGCCTGGCCACTGAAACTCACCCCTTGAGCTTTTCCAGGGAAGCTAATCACACATACAACCAAAACATCATCATTCACAATAAAAACAAATAATCAAACCAAAAAAAAAAAACCACCCCATCTCAAAAAATTGCATTTTTAATACATAGGAAGAAAAAAAAACGAACCTTTCAGCCAGGCGTGATGAGACAACATCGTACCACTTGCAAGCATTAGGAAAAGCATCACTTGGGTTATTCACAAAGGCAAAAACTTTAACGTCATCCTTGGTCAATTGACCCCTAAAATACAATTACACACCAAAATAAATAAAGGGTATCGAAGAAATCTCAAAGGGTATGAAATCAAAAAGAGAAAAATACAATTGAATGAATTTTTTTTTTAAAAAAAAAAAAGTACCCAGAGATGTAGGGCTTTCCGTTGAGGAATTCATCGAGGGACTTGAGTCCAGATTCGGTGTGGAGATCTGAGAAGGTGACGGCCATTGTTGAAATGTGAAGGAAGGGTGAGATTCAAAGAGGCTCTAAAATAATCAGCGCAAGAAAGAAGGAAGAGAGAGAAGGGAGAAGAAGGTTTGGTATTTATATGAGAGGAGAAGAGGAAAACCCTAGATTATGTTTTCAAGCATATTCTACTTTCATTCTCCTACCGTGCGTTAACCACAGCCTCTCATCAATCTATTTACTTTTCTCAAAATAGAAATGAAGAGAAAATATAATTAAGATTAATTTTTTTTATTAATTAATTTAGATTTAGATGCATTATTTTGATATTTTCATTGTACAGTAGTTATTTTTTAGAATCAATCTATTTTTTTGGTTAGGTTAGTTTTTCAGGATTTTGGTTCTAGATTTGGGTTTCAATATTAAAGATGCATTTTTTTTTTAAATTAGGCCCTAGAATAGCCCAACCCTCATGTCTTCGGTCCTTTTTTAAAAAAAAAAATTCCAAAATTTCAATTTCAAGCACATAATATAGCACAAGTTCTAATACACAAGTATACTACATAATACATCATAAGCACCAATATAAATACACCACAAAGTATCAAACAGAATCAACAACATTCAAACTATAACACAACCATCGACACAAAAAAATCTTTAATCAAAAATAAAGATTAAAATACATTAAGTATTTCTTCTAAACAATAAATTTTAAAACATAAGAGAAGCAATAGGTGTTATATGGCAGTAGAAACATCAAGTTTTACATGATACAAATAGATTAATCATATCTCTTGCTTCTGGAATGGATGTGTAGCATTTTTCATTTCAAACTAACTAATTCTAATTCTATTTATCAAATATCAATTTCCGCTAATATGTCTCTTATCTTAGAGATTTCCAAAAAACACCACACCGATAAAACTACTAAGTGACCTAAAGATTCAGCAGTAAAGAAGATATTTTGATATAAGAACTACAAATCTAATAAGCTCCGAACAATTGAAAAATTATTAAATATACAAAATTGAGCATGCTATTTTCCTTAATTTATACAATCTCTCCTATCTAAACAACCCTACAAATTTACCACTGAGAAAATAATGAAAAAAATGTGCATTAAAGAAGTGAAAATCAAAAGCGCATTTGAACCAATGTAAGATCTAAAATATTTAAAAATTGTGCATGTCATTTCTCTTGAATCTATTTAATCAAGTGAAAAATTTCTCATCAAGAAAATACGAGTAAAAATGTGAATACAAGAAAATAAATATTAGAGTTATAAGGTTTTTGGGCTGATGAGTTTTAATTTACTTGTATTTTGTTAATAATGAAGGGGGAAACAAACAGGCCTAAAAGGACTGGCCCTCGGCCCTTAAGGGTAGACCTTATAGGCCTACACCCTTTTACCCCTTAATTCACAAGTTCCGCCCTCCACGGGCTTTGGAAAAAATAGGTCTGGCCTATGGGTTTGGCCCGTACTATCGACTCTAAAACGAACATATTCCATGATAGGCACCTAAGATTTCCATCCCCTCTCCAGGCAAGTAGGAAAGGAAGAAAATTGAGGAAAGAAAGAAGGAAGAGTTGGGGATTTTGTCTCCACACGCAATTCCTTGGTTTGATTTTAATTTTGGCAAAATCTTATTTATATTGAATTATAAATTATATTGTATACATATTTATGAAAGCTCCAAAAGAATTATATGACAATTCTAAACCTGACGAATTGGCGTGAGTGGTAAGTACTTTTGTCCCTTAAGTAAGTGGTTGGAGGTTCGATCTCTAGCTCTTGTGAATAAAGCAAATTCACAGGTCAACTATCTACTCCTATATGGGACTTCAGAACAGCGAGGGATTAGTCTCACTTGACACGCGGGTGGGAATACGCTTGGGTAACCAAAAAAACTATATGACAATTCCAAAAGAATTTTATGTAATAAAAAACATCAATATAGTCATAGTTCTTGAAGAACTAATAGTTAATGTTGTAAGCAAAAATAATATGTTCATATGAATCATTTGAGGGGGAGACTGTGCGATATAAGTATATGAGTTATATTGTATGAAGTTTTTACTAATATATTTTCCATAAAGCTCATATAATCTCCAAATAACTAGAAGTTAGTTTGATGATGATGACGATGATGATGATGATATTGCAACAAAAAAGTTTGTGAATGTAATGTTTTGCAATAATCATTTAGATTATCCCGGATCATAATAATGCAAAATAATATTTATGAATGAGTATTACACTTACTAATGAATCAAAAGATTCAATTGTTTGTTCTTCAAAGAATGAATTATAAAACATCACTAACTTTAATTGAAATCATATGTTGAAGTGTGTTGTATGAATTATATATGGGCTCATCATATAAATGTTTACATTGGTGTCCATGATCAACTTGTAACCTAAAGTTTGCAAATTTGTTCATTTAAGTACATTAGGGTTGAATGAACAAATTTGCAAACTTTAGGTTTAATATTTGTGAGAACAAAATTTTCAATTTCAAAGGGTAAAATGTACTCCACTATAATTGCATCACACCAACAAAGTATTATTAATGATCTCATTGGCTCTTGGTTAATAGTCAAATATTTTTATATGATGTTTTGATATATTTATTCATATTGTCCTATCACAATAATGCACATAGATGAATATTTATTGAAAGTTGGGATAAATGTTGGGTAAGAACCCTCGCTCTTCTTCCCGTTTGTATCTTATGAAACAAAATGATGTTTTTAAAGGAAACAAATGGATTTACAAGACTTATAGTGCATTTATTTTGTTGTTATTTTACAAAGTGCCCCCAATGTGAGAGGGAGAAATGAATAAGTTGAAGAGATATATATTGTATGTAATAAACATGGATCTCAAAAAAATTAGTAATGTAAGCTACAAGTTCATCAAATGTTGCAAAATATTTGCCCGACCCTATTACTGACCAAATAAAGATTTTTATATCTTATGACACAGTTGAAGAATGCTTCAATAATTATGTATGATAATGGTACATGTTTGAAGTATGAGAAAATGATTTGTTCCAAAAGAAAATGCAAAAATGGAGCTAATAATTAAGGTGATCGTTTTGAGAAGGCTAGAATTAAGATATAACAATTTGTAAAACCCCAAAAGTGGTTCAAGTATCTAAAAGAAATAAAAAGAAAGCTCAATATATTATATCATAAGGAAAAAGACCCATCAAAGGATAAATTTTCGATAATAATTTTAATATCAACATCACGTGATCAGATGAGGATCTAGTATATAAATAGGGTTAAAGATCAAATTTGCCCCGGAAGTTTTAGGCTAGGATCAAATTTGCCCCTAAAGTTTTTTTGAGATCATATTTGCCCCTGAAGTATATAAAATGGATCAAATTTACCCTCTCATCCTACATGTACTGCCATATCATCCTCCATGTCAAATGTGGTGCCACCTCATCATCTTCCCCATCCTTTCTCTCCCTCCACCACCTCCTCTCCTCTCTCTCCCTTCCTCCCTCCCTCCACCACCAAATCTAAATCAAACAACAACAACTACATCAGCAACCATATCAATTTCATTTAAAAGTTGCTTCCTTTTCCTCTAAGAAAATATTATTGAAAAAATCTCCCACCTTTCATCAATTATCATAACCCGACCTCTTCAGCACTTCTTCATTGCTCTCTCTCTCGCTCTCACTTCCTTCCCAGTGTCACTCATTAACATCGGCGGCATCTCATGGTGGCGCCGACTTCTCTCGCTCTTTTTTCTCCTTCACTGGACACTACCTCTTATCGCACTTTCTTATTCCTCTCTTCATTTCCAGCAACTCCGATGGCGGAGAAGGCTGATTCCGGCGAGGTGGGTTGAAGTGATGCATGCAAGTATGGATTTCAGCTCTTTCTTTCCTTGTCATCCTTGTTTTTTTCGTCTAGCGCGTTTTTGACTGAGGAAGAAATCCTAATGGGTTGGGGTTTTAGAAATCCGAATGGGTTGGAGTGGATTCAGATTTGTTTGCCTTCTACTCTAATCAAATTTGATTTTCCTAGTATAATCAGGTGGTGGAGGGAGAGAAAGGATGGGGAAGATGATGAGGTGGCACCACATCTGACATGGAGGATGATGTGGCAGTATATGTAGGATGGAAGGGTAAATTTGATCCATTTTATATACTTCAGGGGCAAATATGATCCCAAAAAAACTTCAGGGGCAAATTTGATCCTAGCCTAAAACTTCCGGGGTAAATTTGATCTTTAACCCTATATAAATATATCATGAGGAGACATAAAATGACTAGCTAGTAGAAAAACAAAAGAGCTAATATGAAATGTGATAAAATGAATTCGTATTTGAAGAACTCGAAGTGCATTGTTAGAATTATATAAATGATAACTCTTATGCGACAAGGAGGAAAAGTATGGTTAGAACATTTTTCACAAAAGTATGATATAGGGTTAAACATTTAATGTCCCTCCGGGAAAGTTTTCCCAATAAAGCACCTAAATTTTTTTTTAAAAAGCAATTAAATCCCTAAAATTTAAATTTGGAGCAATATCACATTTTTCTAGCCCTTAAGTTGGTTTGATTGTTAATTTCGACAATCATTACTCACATGACAGCCACATATATTCTTATTTTTCCATCCCATCATCACACCTCATCCATTATCCCTCCTCCTCCTCTCTCTCTCTCCCTCCTCTTTGTGTTCCCTGGCCTCCGCCGTTTTTTAAAGAGTCAATTAATGAATATTTTCAGAAGACTCTTAAGAAATATAATTTTTAACTTCAATTTTATTCTATTTGCTACTTTTTTTTGTCATAGTACTTTTTACTACTTAACTCTTCGTTTTCATAAATTCCTAAATATAATAGCGTTTAACTTTTGTTTTACAAATTTCATTCTTTGAAAATGTAAAATTTAGTAATTACATGTTAATTACAAATTCAATATGTTCTTTTAATAACTGTTTTCTTGGTCAAATATGCCCACGGACTCACGGTCTGTAACAAAAATTATGTTTTACACGGGGCAAAAAGTGTAGTTAAGGAGAATCTGGGGTATGTGGTTGGGTGGCAAGGACTCATTCACCCTTAATCAATTGTCTCACCCTTTGAGGTGCCTACAAATTAGCGGGGATTAGTCCCTCACTTGTCGAGTGAGGGATACCTTGATCATGGATAAAAAAAAGTGTGGTTAAGAATTTCAAATTATAAATTTAAATGAATCATTTAATCTCAAAAACTTAAATAATTTTTTATGTGGAAAACCTAAATAATTTTTACTACACTGTGTATAAAAATTTAAATAATTATTAAGTTACAAAGATATTTTTTTGATACAAAGTTAAAATGGTATTTTGATGATACAAAGATAAAAAAGTTAAATTTCTCAACAATAATATTAGATTTTTGGAAATTTGCGAGGGAATGATTTATTTGTTATCCTCATTTTTTTTCTATCAGAAATTTCCCCTCATAATTTGCTTCAATGAAAAATATTTTTCCTTAAGATAAAAATAATAATGTTTTTTGTCTATAAATAATAATAATAATGTTTTCTTGTGACAAAAATAATAATGATTTTAATTGTGTGTAGTTGTGTAATGTTCAGTTCAAAAATAGTTGTGTAATGATAGAGTTCATGTATATTTGGCATGACACTTTTAAAAATAATTTTGTCTCGAAGGAGAAAGTGAAACAAGATCAAGAACGAGAGCAAGAATTAACAAGATCAAGAACGCTATGAGAGAACAAGAGCGATCACGTAGCAGGGAACGAGAGCGATCACGTAGCAGGGAACGAGAACGATCACGTAGCAGGGAGAGGTCCGTCAATTCATTGGTGGACAAAGGAGGTACTGAGGGGCTGAAGAATGGTAAAATGGAAGAAGTGCAGTCTTCCAAAGATGGTTTGCATGAAGCTGAGGGTAGTTCTAATGAACGATCTCTCATTCCACGAGTAGAAGATTGGATAACTAATGACAAAATGAAAGGGGGTGATGCTAAACCCATCCGTTCTTATAAAGAGGCTTGTACTAAGGTTGATGATAGGATGATTGATACGGATGAAGAAGATAAGGAATGGTGGAGGAATGAGGGGTGGAAGAAGGATATCACCGTTGATAGGTCTGGGAAAGTTCCTAATATCATTGTTTCAGAGGAGCTTCGCAAGAGGATGGCTAGGAGATAGAAGCGATCCCTATTTGTTTCGGTATTAGGAATGAATGTTCGAGAGGAGATTATGATACGGAAGCTTGAACAACTATGGGGTGACGTTGATACGATTGATATTGGCTCAGGGTTCTTCTTGGTTAATTGTAGGAGGGAAGAAACTTATGACTTGGCTTTAGCTGGAGGCCTATGGCTCATTTTTATCATTATATTAGTGTTCAACCATGGAGATCAGACTTTAATCCAGAAGGGGAGAGAGTGTCACAGATTGCTGCTTGGGTTCGCATTTCCCAATTACCACTTGATTATTATAATAAGGGGATGTTATATGTAGTCGGAAATCAAATTGGTCAAGTGGTAAAAATCGACAACACTACCTTGAGAAGAACTAAAGGTAGATTTGCTCGTATTTGTGTCATGCTTGATTTAACTAAGCCCTTGCAGCCGAGTATCATGATTAATGGAGTGGAAAAGAGGATTGAATATGAAGGCCTCCATTTGATTTGTTTTGGGTGTGGCAAGTACGGGCGTGATAAGGATCATTGTATTACTTCTAATATGATTATTGATCAAGATAGAAGTGATGGTAAGGAGCAGTCTCATGATATGTTGCCGGAGAAAGGGGAAGAAGAGAAGCAATATGGTGATTGGATGGTGGTTCAACGGAGTTCGAAGGGGAGGTTTGGCGGACGACGTGAAGGGAAGGTACGTGGAATAAGGGGAGAAGGTGCAAATTCAGTTCCACAATTTAAGGGATCTCGTTATGATATTTTAAATGGGGTTGATCATGAAGATATTTCAAATAATGATGAGGAGGGCAATCATAATATTCCTGAAACGGTGGTAACAAATCATACGCACCTCAAGCCTAAAGTTTTTTTGAAAAAGTCAATAAATAAGGAAGTGAATGTTCCGAAGGTTATGAGTCAAAAGAAAGAGAATAAAGTTGTTCCTAATCCCATGGATGATTACGTGGATATTAAAAATAGGATTGCAAAATTTGAGACTAATGTTGTCAATGAGAAGGCTGTGATTGTGGGGCCGAAAATGAAGCAACAAATGGAATCAAAGGCTGAAAAGACCCATGTTGTACAAGGAGGGGTGAAGGATACATCATTTGGGCTTTCGAAGTATGCTGATAATCCATTGGATCCGGGTTCGAAGAAGGGACAAGGAGTTTTGGAAATTAGGGAGAATATTTTTTCTTTTGTGCAAGACAATATGATGGGCGTGGAAACTACGACTAAGTCGTTAGTTTGAAGAGTGCTAAAATCTTGAGCTGTTTGGTTCATTATTTTAAATAATATTATTAATAATGATGAATTATTTGTTTTGGAATTCACGATGAGCGGGGGGGAGAACGCTTACTCCGCTTCTTACAGAACTTAGACGTCAGTACAGTTTGAGTCTAATAGCTATCTTAGAACCAAGACAGAAGGGTGATAAGGCAGAACAAACGAGAAGAAGGCTTGGCTTTGATGAGGTAGCTATCATTGAGTCATTAGGTTTTAGTGGAGGTATTTGGGTTTTTTGGGAGAAGGAGGCTGAGTTTGAAGTTGTGGAGAAGCATGAGCAAGTGTTACATGGAATAATAAAAAGAGGGACTAGCAATGAGTGTGGTCTTTCTATTATTTATGGGAGTCCACAGGTACAAAGAAGACGTGAATTGTGGAGACATTTGGAGAGGGTTGATAATTTTGGTGTAGCTAGGTGGTGCTTCTGTGGAGATTTCAATGCTACACTTAATTATGATGATCGGGTATCTAATGCAAGGAATGTTGCTCCTCCCGATGAATGGTTCAGAGAATGGGTGTCTGATTCTTGTTTGAAAGAGATACAAGCGGCAGGTCCAAAATTTACTTGGGCAAGGAAAGGATGTTATAGTAAAATTGACTGGGTGTTGATGAATGAGGAATGCTTGTTGAAGTTTCCGGAGGAAAGTGCTGTTCATTTACCCAAATTTAAATCTGATCACTGCCCTATTTTGTTGAGAATGGAACGGGGAAGGGTAAAAATAAGGAGGAGGAAGGAGTTTAGATTTTTTGCCCCTTGGGTAACCCATGATGACTTTAATGAAGTTGTCAAAAGATCTTGGGTTGAGTCAAGAAATTGGCATGAGAATGTTATGTCATTTGTGGGGAATGTTCAGGAATGGAATAAGGAGGTCTTTGGGAATGTTAATCAGCGCAAGAGAAGTTTGTTAAGGAAACTTGATTCGATTAATAGAAAGTTTGAGAGATTACAGTTTGATAGTAGTATTGAGGGGAGAGGGAAAATGTGTGGGGCCAGTTGGAAGAGGTTTTAGCTCAGGAGGAGATTATGTGGCTTCAGAGATCTAGATGTAGCTGGTATAATGAAGGAGACAAAAATACGAGATATTTCCATTCTATGGCTAATAGTAGAAAGAAAAGAAATCGTATAGAGGCATTGAAAGGAGATGATGGAGAGTGGGAGTATGACCCAATGAAGATAAGGCAGATTGAGACAAGTTTTTTCACGTCATTATATATGGATGACAACGATGTGATGCCAAACGTGAATTTCGGTTACCGGTTTCCTGAGTTATCGAAGGCAGATATTCAATCATTGGAAGGAGGATAAGTTTGGAGGAGGTGAAGAGAGCCCTTTTTGCTATGGGGCCAATGAAGGCTCCAGGCCCAGATGGATTAAACCCATTATTCTTCCAAAGCCAGTGGGAAACTTTAGGTATGTCTCTTTTATCTAAAGTTGATCTTATGTTTGAGAATAAGGAGGAGATTAGTAGTGTCAATGAAACTAATATTGTCTTGATTCCTAAGACTGATTATCCTGAGACTATACGGGATTTTAGACCAATTAGTTTGTGTAATGTTGTTTACAAGACTCTGACAAAGGTGATTGCTACTCGTTTGAGGAGAGTTATGCCGAAAATAATATCCCCAAATCAATGTAGTTTTGTTCCAGGGAGGCAAGGAACAGACAACATAATTGTTGCTCAGGAGGTTATTCATTCCATGAGGAATAGAAAAGGGAAGAAGGGATTTATGGCCATAAAGATTGACTTAGAAAAAGCATATGATCGTGTGAGATGGAATTTGTGTTGAAGTGTCTAGATGAATTAAAGATTCCTTCTAATTTGATTAGAATTATCGAATGGTGTCTCAGCACGGCTAAGTTACAGGTTATGTGGGATGGTGAAAAGGGCGAAACTTTTTCTCCGTCAAGAGGGTTAAGGCAAGGAGATCCTTTATCTCCTTATCTCTTTGTCTTAATTATGGAAAAATTTGCTCATTTGATTCAGACTGAGGTGGAAGAGGATAATTGGAAACCTTTTAGGCTAAAGAAGAGTGGGACATGTATCTCTCACTTGTTCTTTGCCGATGATTTGATGTTGTTTGCTGAAGCAGATATGGACCAGACAGCTATTATCAAGGCATGTTTAGATGATTTTTGTGCAGCTTCAGAGGAGAAAGTCAATAATATGAAATCCAGGATATTTTTCTCCAAGAATGTTAATCACACCAGGGTTAATGAAATTAGTAATTTCATGGGGTTTAGCCCATGTGTTGATTTGGGAAGATACTTGGGTGTTCGGTTGATTCATCAGAAAGTTACGAGGCGATCTCAGGAGTATATTTTGGGGAAAATGGATAAGAAGTTGTCATCATGGAAGGCAAATACCCTGTCTAGTGCAGCTCGTCACACGTTGGTTCATTCGTTGGTGTATGTTATACCTTCATATGATATGCAAACGATGCCTTTACTCTCATCAACATGCAATGAAATTGATAAACGCTACAGAAAATTTTTATGGGGTGGGAGTGAAGCTCGATCGAAGGTTAACTTGGTTTCTTGGGATAAGGTGTGCATGAGGAAGGAGGTAGGAGGGTTGGGATTAAGGAAAGCTAAGTTACAGAACAATGCATTTATGATGAAGCTAGGATGGAGTTTAATTAATAGAAAGGATGCCTTATGGGTTCAATTAATGAGGGAGAAATATGGGTGCGGAGTGGGGGTGATGCCACATATAAATTCGTCTAGAGCGGGATCTCAAGTATGGAAAGGAGTGAAGATGTAACATCCCAATTTTTATATTAAGGATAACAAGGAATTAATTGTGGTTTTAGGGATGTCATTAGTGAACCAAAAATCATTGTTAATAAATAAATGAGAATAAATATATTTTTAAAGAATCAATGTACCTTTTTCTTATACAAATTAAAGAAAATAGTTAGAGATTAGAGTATTGATTGAAATTTTTATGAAATATACTCTGAGGCCTAAACATTATTTTGATGCAAGAAAATATATGAAATCTTGAAAGGGTTAAACTATATTTCATCTTTAGTCAAGTAGAAAATAAGAAAGTCAATAAAAGATAAGAATGGGCAAAATTGTCAAGTGTAGTAGGTAAATCAATTTAAAATACTCCATTTCTATTTTATTCTAGAAGCAACTCCATCCTTCCTCTCAAAAAAATAATGAAACACACACACGCATAAAAAATACTCACCATGAGACATACTCCCTCCTCCCATCATTCGAGATTCTTCCACCTCCTCTCAAAATCTCTCCTCCTCTGGTGATGCTCCACGCAGCCACGGAGTCGCCGCCGTCGATGGTGGTGAGAGAAGTCACTATGGCTTCCTCCATCTCCTTTCTTGCTTCTTTTTGCTCCTCCCTTGTATGTGAGCTGTGAAAGGAAAAAAAAAGGAAGTAGAGCATGAATAGTCAGCGATTTGGAGTGTGTTTTTGGTGACTTTTGGAATCTATTGAAGCCTCATAAACCTAGGTGAGCTTCTATCATTCACTCCTTTCTTTTCATCGTTTCAAAAAAAAAATTTTGATTTTTTTTTTTTGCTTAGAAATTAGGGTTCTTGAAAAATCTGAACCTTAGGCTAAATGAGTACAATTCTATAGTTTTGAAACCAAATTAAGGTGACTTTTAAATGTTCTATTGGTTAGGATTGCATACTGTTGGGTTAGAAGGAATTTTGGGCAAAATAGGTGTTAAAGATTCAAGGTTTAATGTGATTTTCGAAATTGTAAGTTTTCTCACTGTTTTGAGCATTCTGTTTGGGTCTCCTAAGGTTAATAAGTGTTTCTAATGGTGTGGATTCCTTAGCATTGGGCAAATTTGGGGTTTGTATTCATTAGAAGTTTGAATAAGATAGAAATCTTGATTGATTCTGAAATTATTCTCTATTTTTAGGATTTGATGATTTCTATATGTTTATTTGTGCATATCTATGATTCTAATACAGTGATTGATGGGGTTACAATGTGAGTTGAATCTTGAGTGTTGAAAGAGAGGAGAAAGTTGCATGTAGGTTATGAGCACACAAGGTGTTTGTTAAAATGGTTAGAAGAAAATTTTGGTATATTAGCATCAAGTATGCTTCAAAACATTTTGAAGTCATATGAACGATGAGATTTAATATCTGATTTCAAATTGATTTATTTATTACTATGTAAACGTTTTTGAGGAACTAGACACAAAGCGCTTGTTTCGTGACTTCGTGTCACGCTTGTTTCGTAGCTTTGCTACGCTTGTTTCGTGACTTCGTGTCACGCTTGCTTCGTGGTTTTACCACGCTTGAAATGTTTTCGTAGACTCGAGGTACGCTTGAACTGTTTTCGTAGTCTCGAGGTACGCTTGAACTGTTTTCGTATACTCGAGCTACGCTTGAAATGTTTTCGTAGTCTCAAGCTACGCTTGAACTGTTTTCGTAGTCTTGAGCTACGCTCGATTTGTTTTCGTAACCTCGAGCTACGCTTGTTTCGTGACTTCATGTCACGCTTGTTTCGTGGCTTGCCACGCTTGTTTTCGTGACTTCGTGTCACGCTTGGTTATTTACCCTCGTGTGACTGTGTGTCCACGCTTGTTTCGTAGTCTCGAGCTACGTTGGTTTTTCGTGGCCTTCGGGTTGCGTTTGACTTGTAGATTTCGAGCTGCGCTTGTTTCGTGGCCTCTGTGCTGCGCTTGTTATTCGCTGCGTGCCAGTTCCTCTATAGAAAACAAGTTTTTCACAAATATAAGCTTTCATATTTACTTTGTAAACCTTGAATGGAATTACTTTTATGTTATGCTAATTTTGCGCTTTTGGGATTTACTCTCAAATACAAGTATGGTTACAAACTACTGAGGTTTCTATATTCCAAATCTTTATATATTTATCTATTTTTGGGAATTTAAATGTGAAGTCAGTGTAAAGAGATTGTAAATATTTATATAGTATTTTGTATTTCAGATTGAAGAATGTGGAACATCATTTCGTGCTTTAAGATGACGGAAGGTATAATTAGCTTTATAAAGAAAACTGATTCTTATTATTATTGTAAATAATAATATTTATCTATACATTCAATTTGTGTATTTATCTTTGTATGCATTAATACGAAAATGATAAATGTTTAGAAGTATTGGTTGGCTTACGAAGTTTAAATACCTTAAACTTCGTGCCGGTCACGTTTAAAATTTCGGGCGTGACAGAAGAATATATGGTCAAAAGTCCAGAATGACATTTTTTGACAATTGGGGAATGGAAATTCTATCAGATTTTGGGAAGATAGGTGGCTTCCGGGTCAAATTAAATTGGCAGAGGTTGTTATAAATAATCTTCCAGAAGAGTATTTGGAAGTTAAAGTTGCTGATGTTATTACTGAGGATGGAGAATGGAATCTAGATCATTTTGTACCGTACTTAACACCAGATATGGTACGTACAATTTTATACCAGAGACTTCATGTGGATGTGGAGGATTCCCCGAGTTGGAGGTATACCGCTTCTGGGGACTTTTCTACTAGATCAGCGTATATGAGCCAGGTGGAGAATAATAGCAGGCGAGATGAATGGCAGTGGAGGAAGGTGTGGAAATTGAATGTGTCATAGAGATGCAAAATGTTTATGTGGCTTGCTTGTAGAGGTAATCTTTTAACAAATATGGAACGTGTTAGGCGTGATATAGCTACTTCAGAGGAGTGTGGATGTTGTGCAAGATTTCCTGAAAGCGACTTACATGTTCTTCGGGACTGTTATAAGGCGACGGAGGTTTGGTTATTAATGGTACCAGGAAGGTATTGCTCTACCTTTTTTAGTTATGGAGAAATAAAAAAATTGGATGGAATGGAATCTTAAGGCCCAATTTAAAGTGTATGATATTCCGTGGCAAATTGTATTTTCCCTAGCTTGTCAACAATTATGGCTCGCAAGGAATAGCAAGATATTTAATGATGGAGAGGTAACAGCTAGAACTATTATTGCTAAAGTTAGAGCATGTGCCTCATGGAGTGGGGAGTGTATACCTCATGGGTTGAACCGTGGTAGGGATATTGATGGATGGGAAGCTCCTGGGAAAGGATATGTGAAGGTTAATGTGGATGGAGCATGTAACCCGGATGGAGGAGCATCGGCGTGTGCGGGGGTTATGAAGGATTATAAAGAAAGGTGATGGGAGGCTTCTTATTCAATATGGGAAGAGGAGACTGCTACGTAGCGGAGCGGTGGGCTATTCTCATGGGATTAAAGTGGAGCTGGGAGTTTGGTGTTAGACATCTCATACTTGAATCCGATTGTCTTGAACTTGTCCAAGATATTGAGCAATACCGTGAGATGGATGGGAATAGAACAAATGAGATGGAAGAGATTCTGTCTTTGTGTAGGCGTGCATGAGATGTCCAAATATTGTGGTGTAATCGAGAGAGGAATAGTGTTGCTGACTTGCTCGCAAGATATGCGCTGACAGTGGGTGCTGGAGTTGTGCAGTTGAAGGAAGTGTCTGCTCATGTTGCTGCTAAAGTTAGACAAGAGATGCCACATAATATGCTCTGAGTTTAGTGCTTTATTGTAAAAAAAAAATAGTTGTGTAATGTAATTAAAAATTTGAAATTTTGATAAAAAATCAAAATTTGAAATTTCTATAAGAGAAAATTGAAATACAAATCTCCAAAAATCTTTTTTTTTTATCAGAATCTCCAAAATCTTGCCACAAAATGATTAGACACGTGGTTACTTAATTATTTAAAGTTAAAAAATACTAATTTTTTAGAACTGATTGAAAAAATTAATAAATAAGAAAATTATTTAAAGTTAATTAAAATCATTATTATTTTTATCATAAGAAAGATATTTTTTCATTCAAGCCGATTATGAGGGGAACTTTCATTTTTTTTTTATCAATGAAGGGAACTTTCTGATAAAAAAGATTATGAGGTACTAACAAATAAATCATTCCCTCGCAAATAATAATCAGAACATCCATATCTTTTTTTCTATCAGAAACATCCATATCAAAACTAAGAAGATTGAAATCACTAATTTCTATGTTAAGAAATATTATAATACCGAATAAGATATTAGATTCTAATAAAAAAGGAATAAGATATTAGATATGTGCATACATCCGATAAAAAAGCCATATGTACGCACAAAAAGTTGGACTTTTATATAATATTCAATTAGATTTTTTAAAAAATTTAGATTTTTTTAAAAAGGTATGAATTAGTCCAGATTTTTTTTTCCAAAATTTGAGATATAAGGCAAAAAAAACTAGGTAAATTTGTTTTTTAATCAGAAAAAATCTAGGTAAAAATTAGATCACCTCCTTTGATGATGTCCTTAACCCTAGCTGTCTCCTATATATATATTTCTTTCACCGCATATTGAACCTCTCCTGATCAAGTACGTCGGTGCACACACTTGCTTACTCTCCCAGTTTCACTCTCTAAATTTTCCCATCAACCAACACATATATAAAAGCGACTCTTTCAATTTCATCTCCAGCCCTGGATTAAAATCTTCTATTATACCAGCGTTTCAGTGATCTCGCTAAGATAACTTTATTCTTGTCATCCATTTTATTTTCACAACACCAAATCCATGATGTCACACAGCAATCCTTTTATTCCCATGCACGTTGTGGAAGAAATCCTACTCAATTTGGATGCCAAAACGCTGATTCAATGCATGCTTGTGTGTAAAGACTGGAATTCCATTATCATTAGTTCTGATTTCATTTCCCGTCATTCCATCATGAATTTTAATTCAAGGAAAAGATGTCTCCTTGTTAAAGGATGCAAGGCTATACAATATTCTGATGAATTGAAAGCACGCCATTCCTTACATTTGGACAATGATCAATTGGATTTGTTTCAAAGACTCAAATTGCCTTCCATCAAATGCTTTGATTTTAGAGCTAAATTTTTGGGAATAAGCAATGGTTTAGTATGTCTAAAGGAAGAAAGTAGTTGGAATTTTGCTCTTTGTAACCCGGCAATTCAAAGATATGCTTTTGTTCCTAAATTCCCGAGTTCTCCACAATTCGCTCCACAATTTGCCACTGTAGCCTTTGGTTTTGACGCTACCAGTGGTGATTATAAGATTGTAATATTTGTTAATGCATGTGCTCCATTTGAAAAGGTTGATTCGACTTGGGTTTTCTCATATCTCACTTGGTCATGGAAACATGTCACTAACAGCACTCCACATCCTTGCTATATCCATCACTCCCATGTTTTCGTCAATGGTGTACATCATTGGTTAGCTAGGAGTCTTGTAGAAAAGTGTGATATTTTACTTACATTTGATGCATCACGTGAGGTATTTGGAGAAATAAGGCTTCCTAGTAGTAGTCGCTATTTCACTTCAGTAGTGGCGGCTGGGGATACAATTGCTTTGACAAGGAGAAAATATTCGAATGTCGATGAACCAATATGGCCCTTGTGGGTTATGAAACATTATGGGGACGATGAATCATGGGAAATCCTAATCAAGGAAGATAAGTTGGATCCTATGGCAGTTTTGGAGGTAAATATGAATGGGGAAGTAACACTACAAATGGAAGCCGATAAGATTGTGAGATACTATCCATCAACTCTAACAACCAATGTCCAGCGAGTTAGAGGTGATAGAATTTGTATTGATTATTATACAGAGACCTTGTGCTTGCTAGATAAAGGAGATCTTGTGATCCCTAACCAATAACAATCTCTCCTATGGTGAAGAAGGCGCGTGTGATCCTTTTTTATGTATGGTCATGTAATTTGTTTTTTACTTGTTTTTCCACCATGCATGTACTGCATGGCTATCAATATTTCATTTTTAGGTGGATATGTGTTTTATATTAGTTATAGGTTCGAATGTATGGTTTTTGATTGGTTATGGATATATTTTGATTTCCAAAAATGTTATTAATTATGTATTATCCATATATTGAAAAAATTTTGATAAAAAAAAAATTTTGAAAAAATTATGAGAGTAACAAATACTCCCTCCGGTCCTAAATATAAGACCTAATTGACTTTTTTAGAAAATCCTATAAAAAGGCAAAATAAGTTCATCATAAATTGATTTACCTAATTTTTCCCCTTAGATTAGTTTATTTTATTTTTACCTATAAACTAATGAATAATTTAAAAATATATCAAATATATAATGATTTAATAGTCTATTTCGCAACCTTAACCTCTCCAAAAAAAGTCAATTAGGTCTTATATTTAGGACCTGAGGTAGTAAATCATTCCCTCCCAAATAATAATCAGAATATCCATATCTTTTTTTTTTTGCTCAGAAATTTGAACATCCGCTAATAAAAAAAAAACAAAAAGAAAAGAAATCAGAACATCCATATCTTCCTGATAAAAGAACATCCATATCTTTTTTTTGGCTCAGAAATCAGAACATCCGCTGATAAAAAAAAAAGAAAGAACTCAGAACATCCATATCAAAATTAAGAAGATTGAAATTACTAATTTCTATGTTAAGAAATATTATAGTACCGAATAAGATATTAGATATGTGCATACATTCGATAAAAAAATTATATGTGCGCACAAAAAAGTTTTCTCTCAGAATGCGTACAAAAAGTTGGACTTTTATCATATTGAGTTAGATTTTTTAATTCAGTTAAAAAATAAATTTTTTTAGAACGCATGAATTAGTTATGTTGAGATATATAGGGCAAACAACTAGGTAAATTTGTTTTAATCAGAAAAAATCTAGGTACAAATTAGATGACCACGAGGGTACTCTTTTGGTACGCCGTCCAACACCTCATCTATGTCCTTAACCCTAGCGGTCTCCTATATATTTCTTTTGCCGCATATTGCTTACTCTCGCACTTTCTCTCTCCAAATTTTCCCATCAACCAACACATATATAAATAAATAAAAGCCACTCTTTCAATTTCATCTCCAGCCCTAGATTATAAGCCTTTTATATATTATTATACTGCACCAGCGCTTCAGTGATCTTGCTAAGATAACTTTATACTTGTCATCCTTTCTATTTTTACCCACCATATCCATAATGTCACACACCAATCCATTTATTCCCATGCACGTTGTAGAAGAAATCCTACTCATTTTGGATGCCAAAACCTTGATTCAATGCATGCTTGTGTGTAACGCGTGGAATTCCCTTATTAGTAGTCCTGATTTCATTTCCCGTCATTCCATTATAACTTTTAATTCAAGGAAAAGACGGCTCCTTGTTCAAAGACGCAAGTCTACACAATATTTTGATGAATTGGAAGCACACAATTATTCTTTACATTTGAACAATGATAAATTGGATTTGCTTCGAATACTCAAATTGCCTTCCATCAAAGGCTTTGATTTTAGAGTTGTATTTTTTGGAACAAGCAATGGTTTAGTATGTCTAAAGGAAGAAAGTCGTTGGAATTTTGCTCTTTGGAACCTGGCTATTCATAGATATGTAGTTCTTCCTACACTCCCGAGTTCTCCAAAATTCAGCTTTGTAGAGTTTGGTTTTGATGCTACCAATGGTGATTATAAGATTGTAATACTTGTTACTGCATGTGCTCCATTTGATAAAGTTGAATCGGCTTGGGTTTTCTCATATCTCACTTGGTCATGGAAACATGTCACTAATAGCACTCCACATCCTTGCTATATCCATTGCTCCTATCGCTCCCATGTGTTCGTTAATGGTGTACATCATTGGTTTGCTAGAAGTCTTCTAGAAAAGTGTGATATTTTACTTACATTTGATGCATCACGTGAGGTATTTGGAGAAATAAGGCTTCCTAGTAGTAGTCGGGTATTTGGAGAAATAAGGCTTCCTAGTAGTAGTGGCTATTTCACTTCAGTAGTGGCAGCTGGGGATACAATTGCTTTGACAAGCAGAAGAGATTTGATCAGTGTGGATCAACCAACATGGCCCTTGTGGGTTATGAAACATTATGGGGACAATGAATCATGGGAAATCCTAATCAAGGAATATAAGTTGAATCCTATCGCAGTTTTAGAGGCAAATATGAATGGGGAAATAATACTACAAATGGTAGGCGATAGGGTTGTAAGATATAATCCATCAACTCTAACAACCAATGTCCAGACAGTTAGAGGTGCTATAATTTATATTGATTATTATACAGAGAACTTGTGCTTGCTAGATAAAGAAGATCTTGTGATCTACTAATAGCAATCCCTTCATATGACGAAGAAGGCACGTGTGATCCTTTTCTATGTATGGTCATATAATTTGTTTGTTTTTGTTTGTTTTTCCACCATGTAATGATGCATGGATAGCAATATTTCATTTTTTAGCTAGGTGGATATGTTTTTTATTAGTTATAGGTTCGAATGTATAGTTTTTTATTAGTTATGAATATATCTTGATTGTCAAGAATGCCATTAACTATGTATTATCCATATATTGAAAAAATGATGATGATTAGTTTAAAGAATGATGGACTACAATTAGGAGAGTTGAAGAATTCATAGAGCTTCTTTAAGAGAGACTTCTACGTATCTCCTCTTTATTTCTCTCCTTTTCTCTAAAAAAATCTAATTCCGGTTCACATTTTTTTGAGGAAATTGCAATTTTTGACCCGTTATCCTACTTTTGCGGAAATCACAGTTTTGACCCAGTTTTTTTTATAAAAAAAACATTTGCGCAAATTACGCGCATGACCCAGAAAATGGCAGTTTAGTGCCTGTCACTTTGCGAAATTTGCGATTTGACCACTTTTTTTTTTGTCTGTTAACCTGCGAAATTTTTTCCCCTCGTATTATTTATATCATTCATATCTGATCTTTTCTCTTCTTCCTCTCATTTCTCATTTCTTATAATCTTTCTCCTCCTCAATCTATCAAAATGAATTAATTTTGATTTTCTTTTTAAGGCATTTTACTAAATTTATATAGTTTTATTAAATCTTTTATTTTTCATGCATATCTTAACCTTTGTATATTGTTTGTTGAACATTGTGTTGTTCTGTTTTCATAGTATATTTATTAATTACTGTTTTATTTTATTGTTGAATATTGTGGTTGTTCTGTTTTATTGTTTATTGTATATTGTTATTTATTTATTTGTTTATTTATTACTCCCTCCGGTCCTAAATATAGGACCTAGATGACTTTTTTGGAAAATCCTAAAAAAAGCAAAAAATAAGTTAATTATAAATTGATTTACCTAATTTTTTCTCTTAAACTAGTTTATTTTACCTATAAGCTAATGGACAATCTAAAATGATATCAAATATGTCATGATTTAATAACCTATTTCGCAACCTTAATCTTTCCAAAAAAAAGTTATCTAGGTCTTATATTTAGGACCAGAGGTAGTATTTTATTTTGTTTTATGGTTTTATTATATTGTGATTTTTTTTATTGTTTATCGCTTTATTTATTTGTTATTATTTGTGCTAGTTTAATTATTATTAGTGTTTAGTGTTATTATTATATTGTATTCTGTTATTATTGTAAGTAATACTCTGTCTATAATATAACCGGTCCTAAGCCCGGATAAAGAGTAGGTTGTGTTAGACTTCGGCAGCCAATGTAAAAATTTGTCTAATCCTAAAACATGGACACACACAACCATTTTTGCAATATGTCATCGTCTAGCATTTTACAGAAGAAGGGATATATAAAGAAGCAAGTGAATGAGTGTAGGATTAGATTTAGTACGTGGAATATTGGAACCTTAAAAGGCAAAGCTTGGGAGGTAATAGGTGTGATGAGGGATAGAAAGATAAACATTTTATGTCTACAAGAGACTAAATGGGTAGGTGAAAAGGCTAAGGATATTGATGGTTATAAATTTTGGTACACTGATAAAGTGAGTCGTAGGAATGATGTAGGTATAATTTTGGATGAAGTATGAAAGAAGAATGTGGTTGAAAGTTTATAGAAGTGGTGACAGATTATTATCGATAAAAATGGTAATTGAGGAGGAAACAATTAATGTAAAACGTGAATGATGGGCAATTAAAAAACATCAAGAACATAAGATGGATGTGATAAAGATGAAAATGTTGAGAGAGATAAGTAGTATACACTAAAAAATAGGATTCGTAATGATTACATTCGTGAAAGAGTTGGGGTGGCACCAATTTCAGAGAAAATGAGAGATTATCATTTAAGGTGGTATGGATATGTTCAAGAATTAGATGAGCCCGTAAGAATAGCGGAGCAGATGGTAAGGGAGCTGTATATAAGGAATAGAGGGAGAGCAAAGTGAACTTTTGGTGAAGTTATTCAAAGAGATATGTTAGTAAAAATGTTTATTCTCCAGGAATGACTAGGGACATAGTAAAATGGCGTCGTGTGATCCATGTAGCCGACCCCACCTTAGTGGGATAAGGTTTACGTTGTTATATATTATTATATTAGATTCTACATAAAATTACTGACATTTTGAAATCTTATAGACATAAAATAGTTCAGTTTTCAAATTTATATGATTTTTTCAAAGATTTAGTGATTTAATTTTAAAATAAATACATAATTTTAAGTAATAAATCTTTGAAAAGTTATATTAAGTTGAAAATAGAACAATTTTTATTTATAAGATTTCAAAATGTCACTAATACTGTGTAGAATCTAATAGTAATGTCAAAGAAAAAAAATAAGTTTTTGATGGGAATGAAGAGAAATGGAGAGGCCCGCTCTGACAAATATATAACATCCATGTGAGCTCCTCCAAGACTCATGATCATGGGGTTTCAATTCCATGCTAAGCGCATGGATGAGAAAACCAATTCTCATCTCCCCAAAACGACAGCGTTCAGAGTAAGTGAGGAATGGGGACCACAAAGCCAAAACATCTTAGCCCTTGAATCAATCTAAGGGCAATAATTCCCGCAGTCAACCCTCTCATGAAAAAACATAACCCAACCTTCTTATCCACAAGCTCACCACCACCGCCACCCCATAGCCGGCGGTGACCAAGACGGTGTCGGCGTGGCGATCAATCCACGGCGTTGCATAGATCACCGGATTCATCGTCTTCACCGCCCAATACGGCACAACGTTCTGAATCGGTCATCGACGTCCTCTACGCGGTGGACATCAGACCACAAATGAATCCTCTGCTGCCGAGGGGCTTTGCCGGAAACGTCATGTTAGCGGGGGTACATGACGGCGAGGAGAGAGGAATTAGAGAGGACGCCGTTGGAGAGGTTGGTGGAGATGGTGGGCGACCTGTTGAAGGTGGTGGCGGCGGCGGCCATGTGACTGGAGCTGTGTGTGCGGTGGTCGGAGGGCGGAGAAGAGGTGGGTGTGGACGGAGGAGATGGAGGTGGGAAGGTGCAGAGTTTTGGAGGGAGATAGAGTGGGCCAGGGTGTGGATTTTTTAAATTTTTTTATTTAAAAAATGCCTTTATATTAAAACGCATAGCTTTGACAGATGAGAAGATTGAGATGAGAAGATTTTGGCTGTGTATTGAATTAGGATCCCATGATCATGCCCTTCATGTCAGTATAACATGTATACAGATCCACTACAAATGCAAGCAACAACGTCATCACTCCGCCACTATCTATGCAAATTGAATTGATAAATATTAAAATGTCACTTTTCGGAATTTCAAATTTTCTAATGAATATTTTTTTCAACAAATTCTTGATGAGCTTTGTTTGAAAGTCGAGGTTAGGCTCCATTGGTCAAGAAAGAAATGGGCAATTTAGTTATAAATATACACTGAAATTCTAATGTAACATGACAAATCACTTCCTTTTGATATTTTCGGATACAAGGTCCATAATTTAATCAAATCCTTGTGGGCTCCCTTGCATGCTAAACTTATATTTTCATATATAGGGAGTCTTGTAGAAAATTGTGATCTTTTACTTACATTTGATGCATCACGTGAGGTATTTTGAGAAATAAGACTTCCTAATAGTACTTCACTAGCTATTTCAATTCACTAGTGGCAGTTGGGGATTCAATTTCTTCGACAGGGGAAAAGATTCGCATGTGGATGAACCAATATGACCCTTATGGGTTATGAAACGTTATGGGGACGATGAATCATGGGAAATCCTAATTAAGGAATATAAGTTGGATCCTATGACAGTTTTGGACGTAAATATTAATGGGGAAGTAATATACATGGTAAAATTGGGCAGAAACATACATGGTAAATTGTAAAAGATGCAAAAATATATATGGTGAATTGTAAAAGAGAATTCTAACACTAGAGCTGAGACTTCTGGCCCGACCCACCAGGTTGAACCCGAAAATATATTAAAAAAGCGGGTTGAGATGCAAAAAATTCAACCGAATTAAAATTAATTAAAAGCGGGTTTGCACTCTTCTATAGTGGGTAAGGTTGAGTTGACTTGAAAGCTCAATTGTACATCTAAAGTTTGTATTTGGGTCGGGTTGAGCCCAAAAAAGCATAGAAACAAGCAGGTTAAATTGAAAAAATTAAACCCGAATTAAAACGGGCTAAAAGCGGGTCATCCTGAACTAAAAGCGGGTCAAGTCGGGCTAATCCGTTTAAATCGGGTTAGCGCGAAATCTCAACTCTATCTAACACCATGGGAGTGAAGAACAAAGATGATGATGGTGCCCCATTTTTGCACCTTAAAATTACCATGATGTTGTATGATATTTTTACAATTTACCATATAATACCCCCGGTCCTAAATATAGGACCTAGATGACTTTTTTTTGAAGAGATTAAGGTTGCAAAATAGTCTATTAAATCATGACATATTTGATATATTTTTATATTATTCATTAGTTTATACGTAAAATAAACTAGTTTAAGGGAAAAAGTTAGGTAATCAATTTATAATTAACTTATTTTGTTTTTTTGTAGGATTTTTCAAAAAAGTCAATTATGTCTTATATTTAGGACCGGAGGGAGTATATTTTTATAACTTTACCCATCTATTTTCAAACGCCCGCCTAAATTCCCATGCCTACCATATAAAAAAATTCCTTTTTGCATGGTCAAACAAACCTCACTGTCCAGTGTTGTTCAACTTCATAGGAAAATGTCAAAAAGCATATAAAGAGAATTTCAATGCTCAAACATTACTTCACCACATGCAGACACATGCATAGCATCTTTGTCTTTAATTCTTGTCTTCTTCACTAAACAACACTACATGCTCACATTCTCTCACATGAAGTTGGACAACACTAAGCACAAGCCAGCCATAGACCTCGTAGTTGCATTCCTCACCTATGATCATTTCCTTGATTTTCTCTAACACTCTCAAATTACCTCTGTCTTTTATGGGGACACTTTCAAAGTGACCATAACAATCAATCTTTTATAACTCAAGCTTCGATATTATCAATCCACAAGAATTTTGGCTGAGGCATGAAAACCAATTCTATTAAGTTTGTCTCATACTTTTTTTTTTGGACAATAATTGTCTCATACTGATATGTGCATTAAAATATTGGGTTTTTATATAGAGACAGCAAGAAAAGTAGTGGATTTTCCCTAAGGATTCCCACAATGCGGATGGTTCAAGGGCTACAATATATACATATAATATGGATGTGCAACCTCTTGGAATTTGATGGCAGAAGTGTTCTTTTGAAGTTTTTTGGTGTTCAATGAAATGCCCCATTGATGGGGGAATAAGTTATGCCTCCTATATTTGTAGATTGTTGTATTATGTTTTTCATTATATTCTTCCCCCCAAAACAAGTTTTTGTCATATATATAGCAATATAAAGATTGAAACTTTGAAAGTATGGAAGAAAAGAGGGTGGTTGTGATTCTGGATGCTTCTAGAGATCTTAACCCAAAACTCCTTCGCTGGTCTTTGAATGGATTGTCACTTAAGCCAGGAGATAAGCTGACCCTTGTTGCAGTTCTCTATCAGTTTTATACTCCAAGTATGTGCTCTTCCATATATGGTTGTTATGAAAGTTTATGTCAGCTATTAATTATTCATTTAAACACTATTTTTGCGTCAATTGACTTTTGTTATTGTGGGGTTAGATTGCTATGTTTGGATGGAGAGAAAAGTGATAGAAAAATAGGGAGAGGGGGAATAATAGGATGGAGAACTTTCAACAATAGTAACAAAATTTGTTATTTTAGGGTGTTTTGACTTCTAGCATTATTTCTTCCCTAATTTTCTTTGCATCCAAAATTAGGATCAATGTTGTTACATTGCAATGTTTGAAATGAGTACATGCATAAAAAATGTTGGGAGAATTAATTAGAGATCCCAGGTAAAAAACATAATTAAAATGAGATGACACGAGTTGTAAACACTAAGTCATAAGTTGTTCTTATAAGGTCAAGAAGTTGTAATTTACAACTCGTAGGTCCTCTTCTTAATTATCTTTCTTCTATGGGACCTCTAATTAATTTTTCCAAAATTTTTTATTTGAATTCAATGGAGTGAGAAAACAGTTGTATTTATGTGAGAGTGACTATTTATACGTTCAAGTGATGTAGACACAGATAACAGTCAATTACTGACCTAATGTGGGAGTTGTCTTTTGAAGTAAAAGTTGTGTATTTGGTTTTTATTTATGTCTTTGAGGTGGCAATTAGTGTGTTGACATCCAAATGTATAGTATGTGAAAACTACAAGTAAAGATGAGTGACATGAGAAAATTGACACTATTATTTTATTTTTTAGCATATATACCCTATATAAATGATAGATTTTTCATGTATGGATCTTGTAAATACATAGCTTACAAATAGGTTTCATGATATTTGAGAAGTTAAATTCCCATGCACCAAACACCACTAGAATGATACAGGAATAAACTGCCTTTTCTGCTTCCTTTTATATCAAAATCCTTTTGTAGTGGGATACTTAATCGAATTGGACAGCAAATCCCTTGTTGGAGCAAATAAGAAGGCTGTAGACATGCAAGCTGCAAGGAGGATGGATGAGTACCAAAACAATGAGGAGCTTAATGAGATTTCTAAACTATATAAATCACATAAGGTAATATTAACAAAAATTGATAAAATCTTTTCTTTTACTTCATAATGAAGCAGAGCTTGCAAGTTAATAAATGTTTAAGCAATCATTCTCCCAAAAAATTATGCAGATCAAAATATAAAGAAATTTCTTCAATGAATTAGAAGCATAGGATTGTGCCAATTTGTCACCCCTTTATTGTTCAGGAACGCATTAGTACAGACTCATGGTTGGACGGCATAAAAATGTTTTAGATAGAAGCAGATATCATCTTCAGTTAACATATTAACTGATGGTGATAGTAGACAAAAATGATTCAGTAATATATATTATTTTCCCATTAGGATGTCACCATGCATCTTCTTTATTCAAAAATGGGAATCTATCTGTTATTTGTGTAATGCATGACTTTATGTGCTTTACTAGTATAGCTTATAACATTAAGCATAATCATTTCAGGTTGAATTCAGGATTGAGTTGGTCACTGCAGCTTCAGCTAAAGAGGTTGCTTTAAACAAGGCAAAAGAACTATATGCAACTTGGGTGATACTAGACAGGTAAGGCAAAAATTAGTCTGAATATGGTTAAAACAACATTCTTTGGCATATCAAGTAACGTAACTCTAGATTTGAAAGAAAGTTTAAAGCTTTTAGGGCAGCTTAAACTTCTCATATATGTCTTCAGAAAATTCAAAGGAACACAAACTGATATTTTCATTAGCCATGTTAGTTGTATCCTAGTTAAGTAGTTCAAGTCAAAGTGTTAACATATCTGTATTTGAGCTTCTCATATGACTAAGATCTTGCTTGAAAGTTTTACTAATTTTAGATTGAGTTTGTGCATATAAATCATACAAATATGTTTACTTAAAAGACACTTGGGTTGCAGGCAAATGAAGAAAGATGAGAAGTATTTCCTGGAGGAGCTATCTTGTGGTATATCAAGATTGAAGCGTAACAATAGGATTGAACATTTGAGAGGGCCTCCAGTTTTGCCCACAGAGATATTCATTACTCCTCTACCAGGATGTCATGATGAGGAGGATGATAACGATGTGCAAGGCCCCAAGATTAGTAAGCTCTCAAATACTTCTATCACCAGACTACATCTTAATCCATCATAATGATCAACTTCAGATTTTTAAATTTTTTAATAACATTACTATTACAATTAAATCTTTTCTATCCAAAATTCTCTTTAACAAACAAAGCTATTTGGCCTTGTATAAAAATAGTAAAGCTACTTATGTGATTCAGTCATCTTCCTGTGCACCTTTTTCTGGGATTTATTTACCATTAGCCAAATACTCTATAGTTGACAGAGCACTCATACTTTCTCTTTGTGTGTTACTTATATAGTGATTATTAAGCATCATAATAATAAAATTTTGTAAATCTGGTGACAGGTCAATTCAAAGAGGATAATTCAACCAAGGGAGAAGAGATACAAAGCAACTCAGATAAGGGAAATAACTTAACACTTATTGATATCAGTAACCAAACAAGTCAAGCAAAACCTGATGAACCCTTAACAGTAATAGAAGAGAAATGGAAAGGCATCAATAATGAGGGGCAGGATGAGAGGAATGCAGCAAGCAGTGATCTACATATAGATGGAACAAAAGCTGAGCCACTGAGGCATGGTCAAGATGATAACACAGATGTAAAGCTGGATAACATTTTTGGGAATACCAAATCTTCTATCTGCTCAGTCTGCAAAAGTAGACGGCCAAATAGTAAATGGAAAAAAGACTTCACATATGCAGAACTTCAAGTTGCCACAGATGGATTTTCAGTGAAGAACTCACTCTCTGAAGGTGACTGTGGGTCCACTTTCATCGGTCATCTTGATTGTCAGTTGAAAATAGTGGTGAAGCAACATCAACAAGTAGATAAACAAATGATGTCTCAAGTGAATTTGATCCTGAAAGCTAGACATAAGAATGTGGTCATGCTGTTGGGATCATCTATACAAGAAAGTCAACTTCTAGCTGTATACGAGTATGCATGCAATGGTTCACTTGATAATTATATATCCAGTAAGAGTTATGATCCTATAATGCATGTATAATTTTTATATCTTTACAACCTTATTGTAGGAGTTGTAATGGAGATTTCAGTGTGATATAATATCCTTAAACCATGCAGAGAAAAGTGGCAGGCCCTTAAGCTGGAGCGAAAGGGTGAAAATAGCTGTAGGCATCTCCATGGGTCTAAAGTACTTACATGATAATGACATAATTCATGGCAGTGTAAAGCCAAGTAACATTCTATTAAACCATGAGTTCAAACCAATGGTACATACTTAAACCTTAACAGCTTGGGCTTGTAAACCATGGCCTCTTGTTTTTGTCTTAGTTACTATTGTAACTACATTTTCTTATCTTATCAATCTAACTTTTATATTAATGGTAAATACATGTTTAGATTGGAGATTTCAGCTTTGGGAGAGTAGTGAAAAAGCTCCACAAGGATAAAAGTTTAGGATGTGCAGCACCAGAGTGTGTACAAAGTTCAAAACTTACAGCCAAGACTGATGTATACTCCTTGGGAATGGTTCTTTTAGAGCTTATCACTGGCCAGAAGGTTACAGACAAAATAACAGGAGGGAAAACTCTCATTGAATGGGTAAGAGACAAGCAACTTAGTTGATGTTGCAAATGGGCAAAGGGGCAAAACTAGCCACCGACAACTTTGGCACCCGTAAATTGGATGGTGCAAAACCGGACATTATAAAGCAAAATGAGACAAATTTAGTCATGCCGTTAAGTTGAAGCTAACAGACGTGAGTGTTGGCGTGGGGCCTACCTTCATTAACCTCTAGCTTCAACTTAACGGCGTGGCTAAATTTGTCTCATTTTGCTTTATAATGTCCAGTTTTGCACCATCCAATTTACGGGTGCTAAAGTTGTCCATTTGGAAAATTACGGTGGCTAGTTTTGCCCCTTCACCCTTTAAATTTTGAGGGTGATCATCATCGTCATATGATTTCTCTAAAGATCAGAAGTACTCGTTTGCTCTCAGAACCCTATGCTTTTAATTTGTTTTTTAAAAATATTAAAAGTGTTCTTTTTGTGTGATACTATTTAATGTCCTGTAACCACTTGGATATGTTTTTCATGCAAAAAGATCTAATAGCAGTTGAGACGGCCATCTACTTTAATCACATAATTTTTCATGATTGTTGTGAGCTAAAATCCATAGCATTTTAGAAAGAAGCTCACAATTGTCATGCTAGTGCTTATTCCATGTCATTACCTTATATGTGGATGTTGTGACATCCGCACTACCCTCTGCTAAATTGGCCTATATTCCTTTTCATTTTATTGCTTTAAATTGGCATTAATCTCTCTATTCACTTTGTTAGTTTTTTCAAAACATTCAAAATTTTATAATTTTATTTTCTTTTATGTTTAGGCGAAGCCACTACTTGGAAGAAAGAATTATTCACAACTGGTGGATCCCACAATTGGAAGCTCCTATGAAGAAGAGCAACTTCATTGGTTGGCCCAAGTAACAGAACAGTGTCTTAAAAAGAATCCAAAGGAAAGATACAGCATGAATATGGTATGTATCTATTATAAATTTATGTCAATCATTAAGTGCAAGCTAATATAGGAAGAAACATGTTTCATGCACTATTGTATCAACTGTTAGTAGTGAGTTACTATATGTGAAAGATTTCTATATCCTGCTATTGAATGCTCAAATTACTCCAAACCAATCATTACATTACGAGGTCTGTAGGCTGAGCAAATAAAAATATTTATAAGATTAGCGATGCAAATACATAATATTAAATCTCACTTAAATGATTAACATAATGACCAAGCACCCAATGATTACTTTTATTGTTCTAACTAAGAACATTTTGAACCAGTAAGAGGATAAATTCAAGAGAAATGTTACAGTCATAGCATAGCAAGATCTGAGGTTTATAAGCATGGAGATTCTCTGGATGAAATATGATACTGGTGCTTCTTCAAAATTAAAGAGGTTAATTTATATGAATTGATGAACTAGATAAATTACTCATTTCAAGCGCTCCTCATAGACATATCCTAGTAAAGATATGGTATTAACTTTCATTGACTAGGTTCATTCCCAGAAGAAGTTAATAAGGTCCTAATTTTTCTATTTTATAGTTATGAACTGTCAAAATACCATTGACACACGTATTTTCAGGTTGTATCTGCGTTACAAGGAATGGAAGAGAGTAAAGAAAGCTGTGTCACTGTAGATCTTTCTCCAGAGATTTCAAATTTAACATGCAGCATACCGGACATTACTTGTTCACAAGGTAAAGATGATAAAACTGGGAAATGATAGCCTAAGCAGAAAGATAAATGAGGCAAGCAAGAATTACTCAACTTCAAGTTGAATTAATAAAAAATTTTGCTGTTATTTGGCTTGAGGAGAAAAGGTAAGTCAGGAAACATAGAGTAAATGACTTTTAGAGGGAGGGAGAAGAAATATGGGATAATCCCAATGAGATCCCTCATAAGACAAATCACATGTAGGTCCCAAAGATCATCAAATTATATTAAAGTCCCAAGGGACTTGGGTGATATTAAAGCCAATACCAGCCCTTAAGTTGTCAATGCAGTTCTTGAAAACTTTTGTTGTCATAGACAACACAAGGAGCTGGTATTGACAACTCAATGCCAAACCATTTAATATCACCAAGTCCCTTAGAAGTTCAATGTACTTCTGATAAGAGCACATGTTATAAAATTCAGGCAAGAATAAGTGAGAATATTCTGTCATTATTGTAAATATTCTTACTGATTATGTAGGCTCTTATTAGGCTTTATGAGTTATCATTAGCATTAATTAGGGATTATTATCATGTCTTCCTTCTAGCCTATAAGTAGGCTCTTGTACATCAACTTTGATAATAAGAAAATACATTTTCTCTCTATCTTCACAAATCTGTCCATGATTATCCACAAATAACAAACCAAGTTTTTCAACATATTTAAAATTATTGGATATTGTTGTCTGTCCGTTCTAAATATATTCAGATAAGTTGATAGAGAAATGTTTTTACCAAATAACTGCATGATAGGTCAAACGAGACTTGATCAGCTGGCTGAGGAACAACAAAGCAAGAGCTGTTCCCACTATGGAGAAGAGATGAATTCAGGGAGAACTATTGAAAATAACGACATGTTATATCATAGAAAAGCTGATGCTGTACGCCATGAGGTGGAGAAGAGTTTAGAACAGGAAAAAAGAACCAGCCAAGTTGATACTCTAGACCTGGATCAAGGACAAAGCAGTTGTATCACAGATGAGACAACTATTGGTCAAATATTTCTTGATATAAAAGGAGGTGTCCTGAATGAGCACCAGAGAGAAGTAGTTTTGGACAGTTCTAAATCATTCATATGCTCAGTTTGCAAAAGTAGACGCTTAAACATAGAACATCAAAGAGACTTCAGTTACAATGAGCTTGAAGCTGCTACAGGTAGATTTTCATTGCAGAACTCTCTTTCAGAAGGTGGAAATGGGACAATGTTCAGAGGTGTTATAGATTGTAAACTGAAAATAGCTGTCAAGATGCTACAAATGACTAGATCACTAGAAGAAAAGATGTTTAAGTCAGAGGTGCAGTCGCTCACTAAAGTTATACATAGAAATGTGGTCATGTTGTTGGGTTCATGCACAGACAAAAATCAACAGATGCTTGTGTATGAGTTTGCATGCAATGGTTCACTTGACCACTACTTGCCAGGTACAGATTATGTTCAACTTCACATTTAGAGATTTTCATAAATGAACGTTAAACACTTTTTGAAGGGATCTTGATTAAGACTGAAATTGATGCATTGAGAATTTCTGCATTGTACAGGGGGAAGTTGCCGGTCCTTGACTTGGAGAGAAAGGGTAAAAGTTGCAATTGGTTGCTCTAAAGGTCTAAAATACCTTCATGAGAATAACATAATCCATGGAAGCATAAAACCAAGCAACATTCTTCTCACCCATGAATTTGAACCTCTGGTAACTTTGTGGCTGTAAATCTAAATTTTATCATCCTTACTTGGGAATGAAGTATTCCATTAACTTACTTTTTATTTTGAATGATGGATATATATTTAGCTTGGAGATTTTGGCGTTGGAAAAGGAAAACCAGAACTGAAAACCCACAAAGATAAACATGCAAGTTCAGAATATGCAGCACCAGAATATTTGGAGAAAGGAAAACTATCACCTAAGACAGATGTATACTCCTTTGGTGTGGTTGTTTTAGAACTGATCACTGGCAGGCGAGCTACAGATAAAGTATCTGGAGGGAAAAGTCTTGTGCAATGGGTAAGTGACAAGCTGATTTATGGTCATATAAATAACATTATTTTTTACTTGTCTGAGAATATCTAAACAAAATGTACCTTCTCATTGCCTTTCTTTTTCCCCATTCCTATCCTAATGGGATATGGTTTTGTTGTTGTTGATACATTTTTAATGCTTGTGATAGAACTTACCTACATGCTTTCTACAATGTTTTCATAATGCCTAAATTGTTGCAAGAGGCATTTATGCATTTATCATCTTAGTTCTACTGTTCTCTTGACAATCAATAAATGTGATTGGTAAAAGTTATGTCTCATTGAATTGTTACTCAACAAATATGCTTGGTCTTGTACTTTAGTCATTTTCTCAGTTAATTTTGGGGAATAGACGCTCTACATTTATATTTATGTGTTGTTTTACTCCACAATAGTACCTATAATATCATCTTGTCAAATAACTGAAGTATAATATAATATGTATATATCATAACATACTTATATGGAATGATGTACTCCACATACTATATGGCTTAAGAAATTTGCCTCGCCAAATTTTGTTACATATATGCATCACCCCTATTTTCTTCTTATTATTTTGCAGGCAAAGCCTCTTCTTGGAGGGAAAAAGTATGGTGCTTTGGTGGATACTAAAATCAGCAGCTCCTACAAAGAAGACCAACTTAAATGGTTGATCCAAGTAACAGAGCAATGTCTCCGAAAGAACCCTAAGGAAAGGTCAAGCATGAATATGGTGAGTCTCAAATTTCAGTGATAAAAATGTCTAACATAGTTTTATATTAACAGAACATAATATTAGATAGCATTAAATTTCAATGAACTGATATTTGTGAAGAAGTTGAAAGTATCTGTTGTCCAAAGATCAAAAAATACAACTAATTGCTCACAATCCTAATTCAATGCTATTGTAAATTTACTTTTTTTCCTATTCAAGTTTGATAAAAGGAAATTGATAATTTTCTAATCACAAAAAAATTTTGCCAGAAAAAATTAGAGGTAAAAGTGCAGATTTATTATACAAATTTAGAATAAATATGTACATTCGGCATTTAACAATTGTGCAGATTTCACCAAACATACTAAACATAAATAACAATTTTTTGGTATAAACAATGTGTTACTGAAATAAAAAATGAGCAAATATGACAATTATGTTAACCAGCCTGTATGTTAACAAATATAATCATCAACATTACTTGTGACATTGCATGTATGTTTACTACAACCTTTTCAGGTTGTCTCTGCACTGCAAGACATTGAAGATACTGATGATCCAAGTGCAATAGAAAACTCTTTCACTGAAAACTCATATATACCCCAGTCCGTGCCTGACATGCCCTGCTCACAAGGTAATAGCAAAAACAAAACTGTGTATGAGTGAAGATAAATTAAACGTAAAATAAAATGTACAACTAATGCTTAGTGCATTATATAAAATAAAAATAAAAATAAATATACAACTTGCGCCGAAATAATCAGAAAGATCTGAAATCCTAGGAACAAGTAGAAGTTTGTAACTTATAGTGGATCTGTGATTTTTTCTTTCACTGGATAGGGAAATATCATAAATAACAATTTTTTCATTCAACACACACACAATAGAATAACTTGATTTGTTTTGGGAAGAACATATAAGAGGAGATAGAATAAATGTAAGTTGTAAAATCCTCAGAAGAACAATGTAACAGCTGGCCAGCTTACTGATATAGTACTAGGATTTCTAGATGGAGAGCATGTTTCCAACGTTAGTTTTCTCCTTATGTAACAAAAAATAGTTTTGTCATATTAAAACACATTCAAGTACAATTCAAACTGCTGAAAATTTGTATTTTTGTATCTAGTATTTCTACCTGAATCCCCTAAGAATAATTGGTAGTGTATGTAAAGAAATTGACTACTTTATATGTTGCAAGTTCTGCTTTCTTTTTGTCTTTTGAAAAATTATTTTTTTTCTGAAAGAGGTAAGAATGACTTAAATGATAGGTCAAATAAAGGCTGATAATGGAAGTTGGGAACAAGGAAATATTGAAAGCATTCCCCATATGATTGAAAGGAGTTTAAGACCAATAATAAGAGATAATGACCTACTAGATCTCAGAAATGTGCATCAGCAGAGCCAGGGTGAAGAACAAATCAGCAATATTCACATGATGTGTCACATAAAAGAAGATAAGATAAGCCAGGACCAGGAAAATACAGAAGGAAGCATCCAATTAGGAAAGAGAGGCACAAGAATCACAACTATCCGTAACCACATTGCAAGTGAAAGTTATAATGAAGAACAAACTCAGTGTAGCTTTCAAGGAGATTCATTGGATGATTGTAAATACAAAGCATTGTTGGAGTATTCCAAATCTTTTGTATGCTCTATCTGCAAATGCAAACGTCCTCATTTTGGTTGGCAAAAGGATTTATCTTATGATGAGCTCCATGTGGCTACTGATGGATTTTCAATTAAGAATTCTCTAACTGAAGGGGAATATGGACCTTCATTCATAGGCCAGCTAAAGTGCAGCCTGAAAATAGTTGTCAAGCAACTTCAAATGAAAAGCTCCCAGGAAGAGAAGATATTTATGTCAGAAGTTCAGTTCCTTTTGAATGCTAGACATGAAAATGTGGTCATGTTGATTGGTTCATGCATAGACAAAACAAGATTGCTGATTGTATATGAGAATGCATGCAATGGTTCGCTTGACCAGCATTTATCAGGTAACTGCATTTACAACTTTTTTATCACGTAAATACATTTTTTAGTGAAGATGTGAAGTTGATATGGAAAGAAACTTTTGCTTTGTGCAGGTCAAAGTTGCAAGTTACTAACATGGAGAGAAAGGGTGAAAATTGTTACAGGTTTCTCCAGAGGTCTTAAGTATTTGCATGAGAATAATACGATTCATGGAAGTATTAAACCGAGTAACATTCTTCTAACTCATGATTATGAAGCACTGGTACTTCAACTTGATAGCTGAAAATTTTTTCTACACTATTTTTCACTCTAAATAGAAATTTTACTATCTCAGATTTTAATTTCTACTGGAATTATATGTAAATCTATAGGTTGGAGATTTTGGATTTGGAAACTCAAAAAATGAATTGAAGAATTGGCGCAAGAATAGAAATGTTGAGAATATTGGATATGAGGCTCCAGAACTTTTGGAGAGTGGAAAGTTCTCAACTAAGGCAGATGTGTACTCTTTTGGTGTTGTTCTTTTAGAGCTGATCTCTGGGCATAGGATTACTGATAAATTTTCAGGACAAAAAGGTCTTATTGAATGGGTAAGAGCCATTATTTTGCTTCTATAAATCACAAGCTTAACTATTACTAATGATTTCTATTTGCTATATTTCTTTTAATAATATGTTGCAGTAGAACATCTGGAAAACTGTCTGATATTTTACTCTGTCGTTCTTTTCTTTTTGGTCTTCTAGGCATCATTTATTATAGCAGATTGTTATCATGGTGAACTTTTTAGATTCTTACAGTTTTTAAAATACACTCTCTGGACCTGAATAAGACATATTTGATGAGTTTCTCTTGGTTCTAAATATAGAACATATTTCTAACTTTTTTGTTGTTTTCCCAAATTACCCTTATTTATACCACCTCAACAATAACCAAGTAAGAGGCAGGGGGCGGCAATTAAAGAAGATGATTAGTATTGATAGAAAAAACTTATCATCTCAACTTACTTAACTAACATCCATAATCTAATCAATTTAGACAAGTAAGTCCTATATTTTGGATAGGAAGGAGTAACATCCTATTGCATTTTGTCTTTTGATCTTGGCAATTCTCCACGATTCTTTCTGCCCTTTCATAATTTAATTCCAAGTCAACTGTAAACCTTGGACTAGATTGATTGAAGGAGCATAAATATGTCTTTCTTTCGGGCATATTGTGGTCCTTCTTTGGACATTACTACTCTGTGATCTCTTCAATAAAGAATGCTTGGACAGGTGAGGCTGTCACCACCATTTGCAAGTAAAACTTATTCTTTACAACTTGTCATTTTATTGCCTGCATCATTTATGCATTCTTATGAAGTTGAAGCACCAAGGCATAATTAAAGCATTCAGTGTATTCACAATGTTAAATTATGCATTACCAAAGAAAAATTTTGCGTGTTTAAAATCTAATTGTTCTTTTACATCAACTTCCATTGTTTTTCTATAATGCATTGAACAACTTTTTTTCAGGCGAAGCCACTTCTTAGAGGGAGAAGATATCCACAATTGGTTGATCCAAAACTCAGCAGCTCCTACGATGATCAGGAGCTTTTCTCATTGGTCCAAATAATTGAGAAGTGTCTAAGAAAGAATCCAAAGGAAAGGTTAACAATGAATATGGTAAGGTTTATTGGTTCTCTAATATGGCAGGCAAAGTTGAAATTATCAGGAGATAATAATTTATGGTCATAAATTACTAAAAAACTGAAGAGTGGCGGAGGTAAATCCTTTTAAAATATTATGTCCAAAATTAGATACTGGATTCAACATTTTGACTTCAGATTTATTTAGTGATGAACAATGATCTCAAGCACACATTAAAACAGAAACTACTTCATTTCCTGCTCAAGATTAGTGCATTGTGGTAATTTCTTATATGGAAGGAGACTATAAAGCACTGTCTTACCATGTAGAGAATTTGTGACTATGTTGTATTTAGAACTTGCAGATACAAGAAGTCCCTTCTCTTCTTTCTCATGAAGTTTCATCTTTTGTCCCCAAAAATGAAGGAAATAAAAAGTAACTGTTGTTATTTGCTTATGTATATTGCAGGTCATCTCAGCCTTGCCATACATAGTTGACAACAAACCTTCTATAGTTGAGGACCCTACGAGAGAAAAGACGCTCTTCAAAGATGAATCTGGCTCACAAGATCTCATAGTATCACCACAACCAGATAACTTAGATGTAACTATTCAATGAACTCAAGAACATACCATAAATAAAGTTAATTCATGTCCTTTTAGAGGCCTCAATATATCCAGTAATCTACATAAGTATTATACTGTTTTGATATGTTATTTGCAAAGAGACTATAAAGCTCTCTCCTCTGCCACAAAGTTGGATAAGGACTTTGTTTCTTTGTTCTGTCTTGGCATCTTTTGTTGTACTTTCTAGATAGAGGATTTCTTATCCTCTAACATGCAGTGCAATCTATTATTTCTCATAAACTTTCTACTTTTATCTCCAAAAAGAAAAATGACTGATATTATTTGCTTGATAAGATGCAGACTATCCAAGCAATTGAGGATGCCTTTGTAGAAAAGCCACGTCTTGAATGCCCTTTTAATGTTGAATGCCCTTCCAAAGTTGAATCTAGCTCACAAGATGTCAAAATATCTCTATTAGCAGATAACACAGAGGTAATTAAACAACGAACTCAAGCACGCACCAAAGTTAATACTACTTCTGCCATGCTCAAGGCTTGTACTTTCTTTATAGAGGATTTCTTATCCTCTAACAGGCAGTGCATTCTATTATTTCTCATAAACTTTCTTCTTTTATCTCCAAAATAGAAAACATTAACTGATGTTATTTGCTTGATATGATGCAGAATATCCAAGTAATTGAGGATCCTATTGTAGAAAAACCAAGCGTTGAATGCCCTTTCAAAGTTGAATCTAGCCCACAAGATGTCGAAATATCTCCACTAGCAGATAACGTAGAGGTAATTTAAAATTTAACAATGAACTCAAGCAAGCACCAAAGTTAATACTACTTCTTCCCTGCTTAATGCTTCACATGATACCCAATATTCTCCATGACTGAAAGATTGTGATAATATCTTGTATGCAAATAAAGCTCTCCTTTTATTTTCTATGTAGAGGATTTCTTATCCTCTAACCAGAAGTGTCCTACATAATTTCTGACAAACAATCTTCTTCTATACCTAAAATGAAAAATTCACTGATTTTAATCTGCTTGATATATTGAAGGTTAACTCAGCAATTGAGGACCCCATTATAGAGAAGCCAATTTCCAAATGCCCTTCGCAGGATAATGAATCTAACTCTCAAGATGTCAAAGGGTCACCACAAGCAGGTGACTTAATTGAAGTTAGTCAGGAAAGAAAGAACAATGAAACTAGCTGCAGAGACAATGAAGTTACAAATGTTTGTCCAAAGAGAACTGACAACATTACTTGTGCTGGAAGCAATAAAGAGCCACAAGAAACAGGAAGACTGAGCCCCAAGATGCATCAGGAAAGTCTGAGGCGTATACCATATGGTGGTGCCAAAGTCTTTTATCTTGAAGGCGCCAAAGAGTACACAGTAGATGAACAGTTTTTTAAATTGGGTGATCGGTTTTGAGGTGATTATTGGTCTTATTTTTGGCCATCAATTATTGGTCTTATATACTTATATGCACATCCATTTATCCATTTATTTTCTATATAAAGATGAATAAATTAGTACATTGATACATTGATGCTATGTTTGACAATCTACATTTGTGAATAATGTTGAAACATTTTTCTGGGGCTGAAGTGATTATAGACAATATCATAATCATTTAGATAAAAGTTATTCAACTAAACATGGACTCTGAAAATGTTAACAATGTATCCTAGCATGTTGGATTGGCTATATTGTTCACACGACGTTATTATGTTCTATAAACAATTAAATCATGATAAGAGGACTAATTATTTGATATAGTTATAAGAGGATGTTTGTAATAAGAGAATTATTTATTCAAAAGAGCGTGTTCAGTAAAATTTTGACTAATTTTCTCTTCTTTCTTGTTTTTACCCTTTTTCAAATGACTTCTTTAAACTCATCTTAACAACTTCAACTAATTTTTTTTTATTATTTTTTGTTCAATAAATGCTATCAAAATTCTTCAATGTATGTTTGTTATGGATATATATTATATGATTTTGTATGACCACATATTTCTCCTGTCGTCATACTCATCTCGGCTAAGTGATTTATGCTCATGTTATTCCTATAAATTAAGCCCATCATCCACTATCATTTATGGTGTTTTGGTTTTATAAAAAGCAGACAAACCCATTTTGGATGAATATGAGCTTACAATAGAGACCGAGGGGCTTCATTTTTATATCTTTATTTTATATAAAATTCAGGGTTAATATAATGATTGGCCTCTCACATCACATTTACCCTCCTTTTTGTTTTGGTTTTCAACTTTCAAATTACAGATTTCTTTTTTTTTTTTGGCCAATTCAACCTACAGGTTTCAGTCACTCAGGTTTCGTTTTGATTATAAAACAATTTGTCTTTAATGTAAAAATTTTATCCGTCAATTTGTTTTGATTTATACACAATGATGAGATCAACAGTAGTACAATATAGTAGAAGTCGCTGAAACACTGGGACAGCCGAATATGTATTGTCGGTCAAGAAGCCTTGGAATGATCTCATGTGTTTAGAGAAACACTTGTTCATGTGAATTAAGAACTACTACTAGTGTCTATATAACTAATGTCTATATAGGTGAGATCTTCTTGAAACTAATTAATGTGAAAAGTCACTTTTTATGCGTTAAGACTTAATAATACCACATGGCATCTTGCCGCATATGGTCCGAATAGGCATATTGAAAGGTAAAATAGATTATAAATTAGAAGGCCGTTGAAATTGATCAAGAAGTTTTTGTATTAGAGGATAATTATTTGATATCGTTATAAGAGTATTTTTGTAATAGTGAAACAATTATTCTCACATTTATTTAAAATTACTCAAAATAAGCTAATTTAAATAAACACGCAATGAGCATATGTGTTAGTTGCTGATATGATGAGATTTAAAATTTTAAAACCAACTATGACGAGTGATTTGTCATATTCATAAAAAAACTATCACTAAATGCTGTTTCACCTCTCTCTTACCATTAAAATTAAAAACGCACTGTTAAGTATGTCCAAGACCCATATGTTTGTTCATCGAATAAAGTAATTCATTGAACTAAATATAAACCCGAGATAGAAAGGGACGATGAATCTAGTTTTGAAAATGTGAAGGGAATGGATATGATTCAATGAGTATAAAAACCAACTATTTACTATTTAGCTATTTTATTAACTTACCTAAATGGCTAAATGTTGTATTTCATTGGTTGCCTTTTTTATCAAGTAATCAGTATATGAGGCTACTAACAATCGATTAATCTGGTTTGTGAGAATGTAGGTCCACAATGAGGGAACCTCGCTACCTCAAGTAACTATCGCGGCTGGATATTTAAGGATCAAAATCTAGATCACTTGTTATTGTTAAGTTGGAATAACTCTATCAATTGATTCAAACGCCTGGTAGTTTTTTAATTTTTTTTTTCATTAAGATGATAAACATGTAGTTTGTGTTATACAAACTTAAAATCATCAAATTATTAGGTTGTAAGCAACATACAATTCATTTGTTTTTCATTTAGTTATTTGTATTTTATACACACACACACAAACATAAATGCTTTTTTATTTTAGATTTGATTACTTAAAAATAAGATAAAAGATCATTTATGCTATATAAACTATAGTCCAAATATATATCACCCAAACATATATATTTACAAATGATCTCTTATATATGCCAACAAATTTTTAAAAACTTGTTAAACTAACCAACGCCATTAAATCTCATTAACACTATCAAATGGACGGTAATTTATTGAATTATATTTTATGTGACATTAATTTCGTAATCTAGAAATTACTTACAACTAATTGATACTTTGAGCGAGTAGATCTATGCATGTAAATATAATCTTATGGAGTTCCACATATAATATGTATCAGGTTGATGGGATATGATATTTAGGAAATTATTATTTGATGGGAATCACAAAAGAATAAAAAAGATGACAAAGAGATTTGGAAGATTATCATATTAGAAATCAGTATTTCTTGTTCTATTTTAATTTTGCATTTATTGTTATCAATTAGCATTAAGTATGATTTATATTCTAGAGTATTCTATCATTAATATTTAGGTTTAGGTTGAGGCCTATATATAGTCCCTCAACTATTTGCTATGTAGACTTTGATGATTTGAATAATAAGCATAATATTGTGTTGTCTTCTCTTGCTCTCTTCTCTTCTCTTCTCTTGTTCTCTCTTCCTTCTAAATTCTCTCTTCTCTCACTCTTCTCTCTTCTTATTCCACCCTCTATATTCTCACACTCACACTGCATCAATTGGTACCAGAGCCTTGTTTCACATCCTTTCCGTTGCTCAAATTCCCTCATCGCCGTCAACTAACTACCGTTCGTCAAGGCCGTCAATCAGAAAATTTGGGGAAGTTATAACTTTTGGCTCCAAAGATTATTAGAGTCTTGTTTCACATCCTTTCCGTTGCTCAAATTCCCTCATCGTCGTCAACTAACTACTGTTCGTCAAGATCATCATTCAAAAAAAATTCCACTTGGAAGGAATTCTACGGTATTTTTCTCTTTTATTAGTGTTATCTTATTTTTATTTAAAAAGAAAAAAGAGAGTTTGATTATTTGTAGTAGTTTTTTTTTCTATTGTTGCGAGAGAAAAAAAAAGAGAGAGAAAAGCAAAAAAAGGGGAAAAAAAAGGAAAAAAGTGGAAAAAAAGAAAAAAAAAGGCAAAAAAAAGAGAGAGAGAAAAACAGAAAAACGAAAAAGAAAAAAAATTGTGGAAAAAAATAGTGAATTTTATTTTTTTTAAAATTTTTTTTTGTTTTAGTCATCTATAAGCTTTTTATCTCTCCAACATTTGGCCCTATACCCGGGTCACATCTACCCTAAGTTAGTAGAGATTTCTAACAAATTCCCTGAAGGGTTTCCCTCTGAGGTTTCTGTGAAGGTCTCGCTCACGTTGTTACTTATTTAGCAAGAATAATCTCTGAGGCTAGTCCCTGAACGTTAAACTTGTTAAGTAGGGTTTTCACCTTTTTTAGTGGATGCAACTTGGGAACCTTATATAAGTTAGAGACTCACCTTTAAACCTAAAAAGCATGTTAGAACAATGAATTTCAAGAAATATACATCATTTGGAAATCCTTTTGAATATGATATCATATATGAATATAATACTCATTATGATGATTATGAAAAATATGATGAAGAAGAGTATTATATTGATGAAGAATGCTATGATGATAGTATTAAAGTTGACGAAAATTATATATGGGTGGAAGAACGCTCCAATGATTTAGATATGCATGTGGCTTTATTTCAACGCCTCGAGTTTATTGAGAAATGTCATAAGGCTAATGGAGTGTACAATGAAGAATTTGAACAAGAACGTTCTATGATATTGGATGCCTTGGAGACTATTCGCCAACGTATGAGATATCCTTACATTCAGGGGAAGAGTCAAATAAACCAAGCAACTAAGTCAACTAACGTAGTAGAAGATTCTCCTTTAGAACTAGAAGAGTTCTCTTCAACTGTGGAAATCACTCATGCTAATGAGGTTACTTTACCAGAATTTATTCCACAACAGACAAAAAAAGTAGAATATTCTCCTTTAGAACTAGAAGAGTTCTCTTTAACTGTGGAAATCACTCATGCTAATGAGGTTTCTCTACCAGAACTTATTCCACAACAGAAAACAGAGCTAGAAGATTATCCTTTAGAACTAAAAGATTTCTCTTTAAAGGTGGAAATCACTCGTGAGGTTACTCTACCAGAACTTCTTTCAGAACAAACACTACCAGACACTATTTCAACTAAGGTGGATCATTCTCAGATTTTAACCACTAAGGATCAAATTACTCATATGATGGGTAACACTAATCATGTTGATTTCAACTGTGAAGAGTTTATTTTTGGTGAATACTTCAATTACTCCATACCAATGAAGATAGATCTTTCCTTAATTGGGACGACTATGAAAATGAAAGAATATCAAACTAAAGTTTCATTTGTCAAATCCAGTTCTTTATTGAACAAGTCACTCCAACAGTACCTTGTTTGTTGGAAAGGATTTCCAGATACTCTTACTGATAAAACTAGCTACCTTATAAAGGGTTCTCTCTTTTGGTACCTCACATGTTGGAAAGGACTTCCAAATCAAAGTTCCACATTGAAGTTTTTTAAAGTTGTTCACTCTCTGCTCGGGTTTCTCTTTTATTATCTCATCTATTGGAAAGGTTTTCCAGAGTTCAATTGTTATCAAGCTACTTACAACAGTTTCATCTTCAAGTACCTCACTTGTTGGAAGGGATTTCCAAATCAAGAAACCACTTTGATAATTCAAGCTTACACATCTCTATCAACTCATCAGGAGTCGAGTTTTTCAAGCGGGGGAGAAATGATGGGATATGATATTTAGGAAATTATTATTTGATGGGAATCACAAAAGAATAAAAAAGATGACAAAGAGATTTGGAAGATTATCATATTAGAAATTAGTATTTCTAGATTGTTCTATTTTAATTTTGCATTTATTGTTATCAATTAGCATTAAGTATGATTTATATTCTAGAGTATTCTATCATTAATATTTAGGTTTAGGTTGAGGCCTATATAGTCCCTCAACTATTTGCTATGTAGACTTTGATGATTTGAATAATAAGTATAATATTGTGTTGTCTTCTCTTGCTCTCTTCTCTTCTCTTGTTCTCTCTTCCTTCTAAATTCTCTCTTCTCTCACTCTTCTCTCTTCTTATTCTACCTTCTAAATTCTCATACACCCTCTCTATTCTCACACTCATTCTGCATCACAGGTACATGTAACATATAATATTAGTTATTAGTTATAATTAAGGAGTTCCACATACAATTTCAAAATAATGGGACGATTTTTCTAATTAAAGTAAACTATATATAATCAAAATATATTTTACTCAAAATAATTAACAAGAATTTATAGAAAATACTTTATATACTGTAAAAAAGGGAAAAAGAAAAGAAAATTCCTTAGGTAGGGCCCGTAGAGAGGTGGGTTAGCTTATTGCCCAAACTCATCACATAGTGCAATGGATAAACTTCAGCAACAAAAAAAACGTGCATGCGCAATGTATAACATTTCAAAAAATTGGCAACTAAAATTAATTGCCCTCAATAAATTAAATCCTTTTATTTTCGGACACAACTAGTGATAACTAGCAGTAACAATAATTTAAAAAACTCAATTATATCTTACTGAAAAGATGAAATTAAAATAAAAGGACAAGGTTTAAACTTTAAACAAAATTCTAATTAGGTCAAAAGGTATAATTTGACATTTATAAATAAAGGAAACTTAAAGAATATAGGCCTAATTCCGGATTATTTCCCAAAGCATTGATTCGTCATATTTTCGGCTTTTGAAGATAAGAGTTAAAAGAAAGTAAGGACCATTGAACATCCATTGCACTACGAAAATGAAACAAGTCATTCACTGGCTGGGGAAAGAAATAGTGATAGTAAGAAATCCATTAATTACCTTCCAAATTAATTCTTGGCATAATCAGTAATAAAAGGGGTTCTGCGTGTTCTTCAACATGTGGAATAAATGAAAAACCTTACATTAATGAGGACTAAGGATTGCGTGCGTACTGGTGAGGAAGACGAAGATGCTTTATTTGCTTTGTCTATCAAGCTTCTAGTGTTTGTATCTTTTTTGACCCACAAGTTCCCTGAAGGATAAGGACGATAATAGGGTTCTTGGAGGTGGCTCCTTCCCACCTGTGTTAGCTTATTATTTTCTACATACCTTTTATTTTATACCTTGTATTTCACTTTTCCTTACTTTTTTTGTCAGAATCTTTTCCCTATTTTAATGAAATATAGTATGTGTTCATCAATGTATCTTGCAATACTGTTCATTATTGGGTTGGATGTTGTGATTCTATCCTTTATCTTTATCTTTGTCCTATTGATTGTGTTTTAAGCTCAATTATCTTAACTAAGGCCCTCCTTGAGAAATTTCTTGTCTCAAGGAATTCGATCAGGAACCATTATCAAAAGGATAAAAAGAGTACAAATTTGCAAAAGGATAAAAGAGGGATTGTTTTTTATTTGGAATAAAGAAGATTAATGTAGTTAATTAATTACGCCGCAGGAAAAATGAATAATCACTCTCGTGACATGATTTATTACTTATGTTTTTTTACTACTTAGAATTAGAATTATTTCTGTGAAACCATATTAACTATTTCAGTAATACATATAAGTATATAACTATTTGTTGAGTACGAATAACTACTACTCTTACAGTGCATTTAACTATTTCTATTTTGAAACTATATAGAAGGGGACTTATTTCTCTTAAACTATTTCAGTAACATAGGTGACTATTCAAAATGAGCCAATAACTACTCTTATGACATAATTGACTACTTATGTTTTTTTTGAAACTAAATTAACTACTCCAGTAATGCAAGTAACTACTTATGGAGCGAGAATAACTACTCATATAGCGCATTTATTCTAAATAAAAAACAATCTCTCTTGTATCCTTTTGCAAATTTATGACTCATTTTTATCATTTTGATATTTAATTGTCTTTTTATTAAAATTTTTCTAGCAATATAGCTAAAACACTTGAAATCTAGATAAAAGGAAGATCAGATTTTAAGTGTAGACTAAGTAATTACCCTTGTGTGATGCATGGAATAAAATTCAACAACAATAACAAAGTTTTATCCCAACTAGGTGGGGTCGACCACATGGATCACACGACACCATTGTGTTTGATCAATAATCATGCCTGGAGTGTGTGTGTATCCATAAGATTATTGCAATAATTTTGTTAGTAATAATAGGATATTAAAAATGTATAATCTGCCACTAAATACATAATAAGGTTCAAATTTGAAGTTTTTATTTATTTAAATAGATCATGTTTGCTTTGCTTCATCAAGAATTTGTCACTTCCTTATCAAGAATTTCATAATTCTTCTTAAACTGAATCTAGATGAAATAAAAATTAATCATATAAGGAATTTGGAAAATGGAAAGGAAAAAACTTATATCAAGTTGTTTATATTAAGTTTGTCAAGTTCACCTATAAGATATTGCCACATGTTCATTTTTTCCACGTCAACAAGGAGTTGTTTGTTGTTTCACAAATCTCAAAACATAAAACATCCAAAAAAAGGAAATAATCAAATAAGGTAAAAAAAGAAAAAGGAAACGGTGATGAATTGATGATGATGATGAGTGATTAATGTGAACCTCTCTCTCTATCCGCCTTCATTGCTCCACCATCTCATTCACAGAGACGATGATGGGTGAGGGATGGATTTTGGGTTCGGTGCATGAGGAAGAGAGAGGAGGAAGAAGAAGGTAGGAGGGAGTGATAAAGGAAAGGCGGAGAGGGTTTATGGTTGAGGAAACTGTGAGGGGAGCGGTTACGGAGGTTGAGAGACGGCCATGGTGGAATGAGTGGTGGAGATTATGGGGTTTTAGTGAAGCTGAGAGAAAAGAGAAGAAGAGACCATATTTGGTTTTTGGAGAATGGAAGATGGGTGGGCTAGTGTGGATGAAGGGCCAATTCCGATTATGAGAAGCCGATGCCGATTCTTATTCTGTTATTCTTGGCTGTGGAAAACGTAGGTTTCATAATTTTTTTCTTTATTATTTGGTTTTTGGATTGAATATTGTGAGACAACAAACACCTCCATGTTGACGTGGAAAAACTTAACAAGTGGCAAAAGAAATTATAATTTTATTTCTAACAGGTTTCTTTTCGTCATAACTTGTACTTCAACATATTTTTTGAAATCATAAAATCATTACTTTTTTGGACGAATAAATAGCATCACCTTTTTAAGTAACCTTCGATGTGGTTTGTTTAGAATCATTTGACAACAACGGCGATACACTTACATTAAAAATATATAACCCTAAATATAAGATTATTTTCCTAATTTGATTAGAATAAGGATGTAATCATGCAAGTTATTTTAGTTATCAACACATATATTTCTAATCTACCCTAATGATATATTTTTATCCTCATTCACCTACTCTCATTTGTTTATTACTATATAAGCATTATTAGGGTTTATTAAGAAAAAAATTGAAAAAAATCTGATAGTTGCTTTCATTTATAAACAAATTGAAATCTAAAAATGAACTTATATTTAGGAATGGATGAAGTATTTGTTTTTATTATTAAAAACTAATAGTAATAGTATGTAGTTGAACTTGTTCTTAATTTTGTTTACTTACATGTATATATTTTGAAATTTCAGGATTAAAAAAATTCCAACATAGGGCACATAGGGAAAATATTTTCCTTTATTATTACGAACGAGTAGTAATTAACATTCTTTTACCGGATCTTACTTAGGTCAATTTCCTCCATTTAGGTTCTCAATTTTTCCAATTATTGGCCGCTAGATTGAATGAATGGTTGTTATAAAAGGACATGTGTCACTCCTATATTAAAAGAACTTGAAAACCTAGAAAAAGGAATTCGATATAAGTCCCTTTTTTACCCGCAACTAGTAATTAACTTAAAACAATAGTATAATAATATAAAACGCGTAGTCAAAAGTAGGGAGTCAGACAAAGTGTTTTTTTCTAAGAGTCAGCTGGAGTATGAATATCCGTAACAGGTATGGAAAAAGCATTAAATGCCCACTTTATGCAACAATCAATTAGAAGAGATTGCATCGCAATTTCATATACACGTTTACGGCTTAGGGCCTGCTTGTTTGGGGGGAAAATGGGAGAGGAAGGAAAATGGGGAGGGAAAAGGGGGCAAGGGATAGCATTTTCCCCTGCTTGTTAGGAGAGAAAATGGGAGAGGAAAGAAAGTGGGGAAGGAAAATAGTGTGGGCCCATGCCCCATTTTCCCTCCAACTTTTTCCTCCCAAAATGGGGGGATTTTGGGACAAATTTATTTTCTCACTCTCTGCCCTTATCCTGCGTCTTTGCTCATTCTTCACAAACATGCACGCGTCCACTCCTCTCCTGCTTTCTCTGTACACAGCACACAAATTTTCTAACCTAATGGGTCAAATAATTTTCTTCGCTGATGGGTCAAAGCTTGTGTGCTTTCTCTGTACACAACACACAAGCTAATCATTTGTCCTTTCTCTATATCAACATATTTTTTTTCTTTGTTTATATTATCTTTTTTTTTGATAATTTATATTATCTAATTTTTCTCGAAGGTAATATTTGGGGAATGAGCAAACATGCGGGATAGAAGAACAAGGCATCTCTTCTCATATATTCAGATGGAAACCACGCTTTCTGGGTTTGTTTAAATCCTGAACAAACAAGAATAGAACACAAACCCACAAGAGAGGAATGGCGAACACATAATAATTTTTTCTTCCATAGCTGATTTAATAAGTTCCAGTTATGTGGAATTCACTTCTAACTAGTCAAGATTTTAGACATTCCCTTGTAAACTTATTAGAAAAAATAACTTTCCTTTTATTAAAATATATATTTTTCTTACAATAAGGGTATTTTAGTCATTCTAATATATACCTATTTTCCTTCCTCCCTGTTTTCCCTCATCCAGCCAAGCAAGAGAGGGGATAATATTTTCTTCCCTGTTTTCTTTCCTCCTTGTTTTCTTTCCTTTCACTTTCTTTCCTCTCCCATTTTCCTCTCATCCAAGCAGAGCCTTAGTTTCTTCTTCTCCTTTTCTTTCCAAAAAAATAAAAAAGAAAAAAGAAAATCCTCAATTCGCCTCTCTCTATTCTCCTCCCCTCCTCCTTTAACCACTTTCCTCCCAAACTCACTCAATTCAGTTTCATCAAAATCTCTTCTCTCTCTCTCTCTCTCTCTCTCTCTCTCTGACCTTTGAACCAAACAGTGCACTTATTCTCTTAGGTTTAGGTTTTACATCAAAAAACCACTATACAAACATCAATCCGTTACTCTCTTAGTTCCTTTCTTCCTTCTCGATCTGACGACAATGGCTTCTGAGGAAGAAAGCAAGCTTCCTTTTCATCAACATGCAGCTAGCATCAAAACCCATCATCAAAAAAAGGTTAGCTAGCTACGTTATAACTTTTCTTGAATTTCTTTACCTTTGATCCTTTCGATTTTCTCAACTCTTCAAATCCCTTCAACAAAAGGGTTTCCAATACATGTATCTATGTATGGATCAGGAATCTCTAGAAATCTCAAAGATCCAAGAAGAAGGAGAATCATCCAAGAATGGAGCTAATCAAGATTCAGCTAAACCAACAACAGCTATTGCTTGCCCTAACTGTGGGAAAGAGTTCAGTTCTGGGAAAGCCCTAGGAGGTCACAGGAGGATTCACTTTCAAGCTTTCATCAAGATGGATGCTCAGAAAAATCATCATCATCATGAACCATCTTCTCCTTCTCCTTCAAGAATGGAGCCTAATCATATTCGTATTGTCAATCCTCATGTCATCAAATTCAAGATCCTTACTAATAGTTGTTCTTCTCCTCATACTCCTTGTCCTCAGCATGATGCCCCAAGAATCAAGCCCAATAAGAAAGTTAACATCGTTGTCGACAATTCTCCGAATTCGGTCATCGAATCCAAGAACCATATTACTATTGGGAATGGGAATGGGAATGGGAGTGTCATTAATTATTCTTCATCACCCCGTTGCTGTGTTTGTGAGAAAGATTTTCCATCTGAGAAGTCACTATACGGTCACATGAGATGTCATCCTGAGAGAGAATGGAGAGGTATGAACCCTCCTTCCACTTCTGAAGAACAAAGACATAAGGAGATAAGAGATAATGGGGTTTGTTCATCTTCAGCTGCTTGTCCATCCTCAACACCATTAGGATTTGTGGATCTTACTTTATCATGTGCTGGATGTAGTTGGCTTAAGAAAGATAAGAGGGGAAAGCCTAGTACTAGTGCTATTGATGCTGCTGAAACCCTTGTGCTTTTATCTCAAGATAAACGACACAGTTTTGCTTCTCCTCAAAACGAGGACGAAGTCGAAGCTGTTCAACTACCACTCAAGAAAAGGAAGAAGAATAATCTTAGTAGTTCTTCTACTCCTTCATATTGGGAGGAGAGATTGGAGGATAAGTCAAAGAAGAGGAAAGAGAGATTGGAGGATAAGTTAAAGAAGAGGAAAGTTCAAACGATGATGAAGACGGTCAAATCGAAAGGAGAAGAACAATTGAGGATGATAAATTCTGTAGTGAAGTCAATAGCAACACCATCACAAAGATATGTGTGTGACATATGTGGTAAATCTTTCAATTGTCATCAAGCTTTAGGGGGACACAAATCCAGACACTATGAAGCAAGTCGTAAGAAAGTCAAGGAAGTGGTGGTGGAAACAAAACCAGAAGAAGCGTCTCCCACAGTGATAAGTTCAAACGGTAATGATGAGATTAACATGAGTATTGAAGAAGAGAAAGTGAAGGAGGCAGGTCATCAATGTGGTGCTTCTAAAATGCTTGATTTTGATTTGAACGAGCTTTATGTTCCGGAGATAGCATGATAAGCAAAGTGTTGAAATCTTGTATAAAATGTAATAATTCTGCTTTTTTATGAGCTTTTTAGTGTTTGCTGTTTTAACTTTTTATTCGCTTATGCCAGTTGTAAGGCCATCATTGTAGTTTGTGAATTCTCTCAATGGCTACGTCTTCATAGAATTGCCTTGTAAACTGTTCGTGACACTGCGTTTCATTTATTTACTTGAGCATTTGCACACATAATGTCTAAGAATATCTTATACTCCCTCCGGTCCTATTTTTAAGTCTCAAACCGCCCAAATTGTACATATCAAGGAATGGAGGTTAATGAAAGTTGAGTCATTAAATTAGTCTTATTTTTTTAGTCTTTTCCATTTTTGCCCTCTTACTTTATTACTATGGCCCACTACCTCTTTCATCTTTATAACCATACATGTGCTTTTTTCATCTTCTCTCTCTTCTCATTTTCCAATGCTAAGGGTATATTGGGAAAATTTTAATAAATGAGTTAATTAATGTTAGTTGGTGACTTATATTAAGGACCAAAATTTAATGGCGGTTGACGACTTATAAATAGGAACGGAGGGAGTACCTAGCATTAGAAACTAGTCAAGGATATATAATTGGTGAAAATCTCAATTCACCTCTTTTTTGATACAGAAGTCTCAATTCACCTCTTAATCTACGTCGAGAATATATTTCTTTCTTTCCTTTTCAAACTAATTTAATCAATTAAAACTGAAATTAATATTTTACTCAGAAAATAAAATTAATATTTATGTAATGTTTACTTTACATAGAGTAATTTAGGGGGATAACTGATGACTACTTCATTACATTTTTTAATTAACTTAAAAATTAGTTAAATAACTCTTATATTAAGAAACACATGTAGTAATGACAAATCCTCATATTTGTTATGTTTTAATGTGCTTACTTGAGGCAATCAACATGATTAATATGTAATATTGATCCAACTGTGCATTAATTTAGACCATAAACACTTAGGTGAAATTAACATAAAAATGAGAATAATTTGCCTTAATTGTAGGCCAAGTAACATTTTTTTGGCTACAAGGCTTGATCAGTGTCAATTGGTACAATTTTTTTTTTGGAATAAAGGAGGTAACTGATGTAAGTGAATGGAAAGAGAAAACGAGAGAAGTCAACTCCACCGTAAGGTGGCTTGATCAGTGTCAATTTTTTTTGCCACAAGACTTTATCAGTATCAATTGGACTATATAAAGTGGTTGTATTTTATGTTTATATTTTCTTATATCAATTTAGAGTCCTAAATTCATTACCAGAAAAAAAATTAGAGTCCTAAATTTATTTTCATTGTATCTTCTAACGGGTTATTGTCAGACACTCATGCCTTACTCCAAGTAGAAGGTCATAAAACACAGATCAGTAATTGTTTAACCAAGTAAAAGTCATCTAAAATTTTGGTGTCATCTTCATTCATGTATATTATTGGAATCATTAAATAATTTCTAGAAAGTAATTATTACTAATTGATCATGATTTTCATAGTTAATAATCAACTTTAAAGGCTTATAAAATAATTTTCCTAAACATATTGGGCAAAATTATATCAGCCTATTTTTATCAATTATTTGGGAAATGAATAAGCACCTAATTCCTGAATTATTTGGAAATATTGGCTTCAATTGACCACATTAATTATTTTTGGCTCTATTTCCTTGATTAATTATTTCTCTAAGCCTTGTAAACATTATAGAAGCCTTTAACCAAAGCATTGGAACTCAGGATACTTGTTACATATTTTGGTTTGGGAAAAAGACAAATAAAGTCTTCCCAATTGGTAAAAAGACAATTGAGGTTGCTAAATTGTTAAAAGGACAAGTTGGGTCATAGACACCTAATACACATTAACAAATTTGAACAAATGACTCAAATACCCATAAAAACACACACTTACCCTATCCCTCACAAAAAACACATCATTCGATTCTCACTCCACCCTCTCCAATATCAAATTGGTAAAGGCATTTGAGTCTTTTCTCACAAATTTGTTAATGTGTATTAGGTGTTTATGATCCAACTTGTCCTTTTTACAATTTAACAACCTTAATTATCCTTTTATCAATAGGGAAAACTTTATTTGTCTTTTTCCCTTGGTTTCATATCATTTTCGAACAATAAAAGGCAATTATTTGTAACCAAAAAAAAAACAAAAGGCAATTATAAATAGAGTTCTGCAAATTATATACACATCAAATGACTCCGTAACAACTGTCATCCGTCAATTAGGTGACATCATGTGTTCGAGCTCCTTATCAAAATGAGAAATCAAACTAGCTAATTCAAACGTCTATTTATTAGTTGCCTCAGTAAATCAACGTCACTTTTTGATCAGGAGTAAATCAACGTCACTCATTATTCTTATTAGGTGAAATCATATGTTCGATCTTGGCATTGACATGTTTGCATATAGTGTGTAAAAGATACTATTTTGGTCTTCATTAAAAGGTACCTCATTGGTGTTCATTGCAATTTTTGAAATAGTTTTCCCATTTGAAATTTCATTAATTGTGGCTTCTATTTATATATAACTTATAAGATGCAATCCATTGTAATCAAATAATAGATTCAGAATATTTATTTTGTCATATTTCAAACAAAGTTAATTATTTAACCATTCTCCGTTGATTTTGATGAGGTGCCTAGCTACTAGAGAATCCTTACAGTAAGAACCGGATTTTATAATTTGATAAAAAAAAAAGAACCGGATTTTATATATTTATTAAGAATGCGTTTTTTAGTTTTTCTTATACCACAGTTAATACTTTAAGAGTTTTTGAAGGATATTTACTATTTTTTTACATATATACTCATATTTATTTATTGAATCAAAGAAAATACTAATATAAATAATAGAAATATTACAAAGGTTTAATTTTAAGGATGCAGAGGTTGGAAATAAACTATTTATAGCAGTATATTTGTAATATATGGTAATTGCAAAAAATGCATTATTAGGAAAGAAACTATAGAATCGAACAACATGAAAAAGCCACATTGAATCGATAATGAAAGAATAAAAAATAACACTTGATGCTGAGTTCAGTGTTCTTACCAAGGATAAATGGATAACATTAAAAAAATAGCTTGAATTTGTGATAAATTTTAAAAATATAACAAATTTGATTCATTTATCTAAACTGATCAGAAATTATCCATAATTGGAGTCAAGGTGCGGTGTATATCACCCATTTTGCTTATTGACATACTCACAAACTTAAAGAAAATTAGGGACCGGTAGGACGGCAGGTGAAGAAAACATGAGTCGTTATTGGTTTAAAAAAACAATAGAATTACTTGTTGGAATTGAGGAAGCTACTGGACATTACATATATAGGCTTCGTAAGTGTTAAGTTGATTCATTGAACTACCTACAAACTGCCGGTCATATCTTTCAAACCTGTCCCTTTGTAAAAATGTATTTTGGAATCTGGTTCTATTGGTCGATATTAGTTTGTAATTAACATAACAAATTTTGTTACGAAATCAATCAAATACTAATCTTGGAGAAGAAATATTCCATATGTTATATGATCTACCTCTATGCCAAGAAAATGATCATCTACATAAGATTTTCTATTTGTTTGTAGAATTTCTTCTTCGCAATTTCATGTGAGAATCATATCATCTACATAAACTATAGCATAGCTCTTAGTTTTCTTTCAGCAACTTTGACAAACAAATTAGAATCTCATCATGCTATAAAATAACCATCGACAAACAAAAATTCTACAATCTTTCCTAACCACGCTCTTGGTGCTTTGCTTTAATTCACATAGCGCCTTCCAAAGCTTATATACATACTCAGGATGATTTAGATTTTGAAAGCCTATAGGCTATAGGCTCTAGTTTTTGTTCTTACTGCATGCAATTTAAACAAAAAAAAATAGTGAATTTTGCGAGGGGCTAAATGTTCAATCATAATTTTGTCCATATTCTTGAGAGAATCTAGGAGCTACCACTAGAGCTATATATATATATATATATATATATATCTCTCAATTGACCCATCTGATTCTGAATGACGTTTCATCTTGTATGTAGACTCATTAATTAACATGAAATACGCTTGCATCTCTCGGCCTTTAGGATCATAAGGCACGACCAGTAGAGAGATCATAAGATGTAACTACTTTTATGTACTATGAGGAACTGATCCATGCCACGAAGCATATGTAGATTATGAGAACCTGTTACAAGCCATTATATATATTGTGAGGGAGATGAGTGATACTGGGAATTTATAAGGAAAATGGAGGTCTTGAGAAATGTTAGAATGGAAGGAGAAAAAATTAAATTGATATAAAAAGGGAAGAATGAGAAAATAACCCAAGGGCGTAGATCTAAAATCAACAAATTATTATTAATCCATAATAGAGCTCATCGGCCTGATTAATTATGGATTTGTTTAAAGTGTAGGCCCGAATTAAATTTGAATTAAGCTAGGGTTAAACCAACTTTTGGTCCTATAGTTTGGTGTGATTTGAGTTTTAGTCCTTGAAGTTTAAAAGTAGATATTTTAGTCCTTATAGTTTACATCAATTTTGGATTTAGTCCCTATACTTTTAAAGAAGAGGTTTTGATCTTTCAAGTTTCATTTTGTTCAAACAAATGGTCTCTATAGTTTTGATAAGGACTTAATGGTGTTAAATAAGCTAACATTATCAATTTGTCACGTATTGGCGTGACAAAAAGTAATTTTTAAAAAATATTTAGGCATATTGTCGCGAAAATACCCGAAAATATTTAATTTTTTTATTTTTTAAAAAAAACCTATCAAATTTTCATGGATAACAATTTGATAGGGTTTCATTTTTTATGATTTGAATATGTAAGTATTTGATGGTAAAGAAAGAAATATTTATGTAATTAATTTTAGTTATATTATCAGACGAGATGTTGAAAGTATAGTAAGAAATTTTTTTTTTTTAACTGAAAGTATAGTAAGAAATTATTAAATGGGAAAGAAGAGCATGAAGATATAATTTTTTTGGCTAAAGTATGTTTTTAGTCCCTTAACTTTGGAGAAAGTCATGTTTTGGTCCCTTAACTTTGAAAAGTGTGTTTCTGGTCCTTTAAATTTGGAGAATGTGTGTTTTTGGTCCTTAACTTTGAAAAGTGTGATTTTTGTGATTTTTGTCCTTTTAAACTCAGTTAAAATATGTTTTTGGTCCTGTAACTTTGCACAAAATCATGTTTTAGTGCCTTAATTTTGAAATGTAATGGACAAAAAAATATTTTATCTTGTTCTAGAAGGACTAATAACATCACTTTATCCAAAGTTAAGGGACAAAAAACACACTTTTCAAAACTAAGGGACCAAAAACACACATTCTCCAAAATTAAAGGGACCAAAAACACACATTCTCCAAAATTAAAGGGACCAAAAACACACTTTTCAAAGTTAAGGGACCAAAACATGACTTTCTCCAAAGTTAAGGGACCAAAAACATACTTTAGCCAATTTTTTTTTTAATCTTGAAAAAGCATGCTAGCTGAAAAAATAAAAAAGTTAACAAATTATAAAGTAAAAATCGAATTAATTAAATAATAAAAGCTAATTAATGAGAAAGAAGAAATAATTATATACCACACATAGGAAAGGAAACTTAAAACATCTTCTTGACTTGACATTCTTTGGGGACACTTGGGGCAACTCTTAGCTATTGTTTGGTGGTTTTAAGAGAGATTCAAGTGGAGATTGAAGATTTCGAAGTGATTCGACCTCATTTTTCCTTGGTTTTCTTCTTCCCCTTTCTTCCCTTCTTGAACTTGATGTTATAGTTTCCTCTACTTTTAAGATTTGTAATTTTCTTCTATCATAAGTGGCTAAAATTCCATATTATTTTGAACCTTTATATGGAATAAGACTTGATACTTGGGTTAAAGATCATTCTGGCTACTGAACTATTTTCAAAGTATCAATTTGGCCTACAAACAATAAATGATCTCATTTTAGCCAATAAACAAAAAAATGGTCCATTTTGGCCACTAAGCCATTAGAAAATACTCCATCCGGTCCCTAATGTAAGAGCTAGCCATAAAAAAACGCTTCTTTAAGAAAACATGTGAATGTTGGGTGTCTGCAGTTAATGCTTCTTTTCCAAAATTGTCCATATTTAATATGATACTTTTATGAGAGAGAAATACATAAGCATTAATAAATATGAAAGAGAGTTAGGGGTAAAGTAGGAAAAAATACATTAAATGAGGAGAGAATATGGGGTGAACTCTTACATTAGGGACCAAAACCATTCAAATTTTGGGCTCTTAAGGACCGGAGGGAGTACTAAAATGTTTAAAAAAACTTTACCCGCTCCCTCTCCCTCCACCCTCTCCTCCACCCGCCCCATCATCCCTATCAAACAATCTCTTTCATAGGTTCTTGCTCTTCTGTACATACAAATACTGACACAGACATGAAATTCAAACTCTCTATTGGATCCAAAGCTAACAAGCTTCTGATTCCTCCCTCACCCCTTAAGGAAAAACCCTCCATTCACAGGTTTCCGATCCATGTTATTGCTCTTCACTCCTTCAGGCACTCTAATATATGATCCAAGTTTACATTTTTATCACTATGGAAATTGTTTCTATTGATTTTTTCCCATTTTTTTATGCTGGGCTGTTTTGAAGGTTGATCTTTTGATATAAATATACTTTTTATATTAATTACTTGTAGTGTAAGAGTACTCATCAGATCGGAAGCATGCACTTGTATTTTTTTATAAAAACATTATTTTAGTATTTTTCCAATGGCCTAGTGGATAAAATGGACCATTATTATTATTTTTGTTCATTGGCCAAAATGAAACTATTTATTATTTGTAGGCCAAATTGATACTTTCAAAATAGTTCAGTAGCCAGAATGATCTTTAACCTACTTAATTACTCTCTTTATGTATTAAATGATATGTGTGTGTGTGTGTGTGTCTGTGTGTGTAAATTTTATCCTTCTCTAAATGCTTCTTTGTGATTAGCAACTATTATTTAAATTGATGTGTTCATGTGGGTTTGACTTGAGAAAGTTGATACATGTGTATAACTTGGTTAAAATCATGTTTTGCTTGAAATTTACATGATAAATGGATAGTTGGCTGTTCGCATCGCAATTGCACGAGGCGCCCAAGTAATAAAGTGATAAGAAAAGTATAGTTGCCAGGGGATTTGGTTCTAAAACTCAATCAAGTAGAGATTATCACTCTCACCCAATTTGAATGATCCAAATGTCAAGAGCAAATAATAATTATTTTAAAATAAAACTATAACCATGTGTTTCTTCAATTCAAGTTTAAATTGAGACTTAAGATTATTTATCCCCTTTTATTTCATAATCTTAAAGAGCTTCCTCTCACAATTGCTTTCATTTACTATATATGTGCTAACATAAGGTTCAAATGCACTTATAAACGCTCTCTCGAGTTAAGAAAAAGTGTTTGATTTCATTAGTTGCTCAATCTCTTGTTACATTTAACAAAACCCAATTTTCAAACTCCAACCCTAATGTGGCTATGTAAAGTCAATAAATATATCTCTATCTTATTATCAACAAAACTATCTAATCATCAAGCGAACTTAAAGTTTTTACATTATTTCACCAAGTTCCACCTGAACGTAATGGATGCACAAGAGGGGGGGTGAATTGTGCTTCAAAAATAAATACTTAAAGTAAATGACACAAGATTTATACTGGTTCGGTCTACCTGACCTACGTCCAGTCCTCAACCACCCAGGCCGAGAGTTTCACTATAACTCAGGTTTTAAATCGGGTTCACCTGAAACCTTACAACCGCAAGTTTTACGGGCTCACTTGCAACCTTACAACAAGTTTTACACTGGCTCACTTGTAACCTATCTAACTGTCTCCCCCTCACACCAAGCAAGGGTTTGAAGTTTACACTTGAAGGCTTTTCTGACTAAGTTCTCTTACAGAACAAATGATGTTACACACTTAAGTTCAATAAATGCTCTTTTAACAGAAAGAGACTTAACTACTGTGAGTACAGAATAGGTAGGTGAAAAATCACTCCAAGTGTTAAATGCTCTTCATTTTTCTGGGCAGCTTGAATGAATAAGGATTTTCTCGCTCAAGAATATTTGAAGATCATTAACTCCTTCATAAATGAAGTTGAGCTTCCTTATATAGTCTTCAAGCATTTTGAACTCTTGGTAGGTGGGCTAGCCGTTTGAATATGTCCGTTTTTCCCTTGTTACCGTTCGCCCATTTAATGCTTCATTAATGCATAGCAGGGTTGACTTGCTTTATCTCTGAAAAGTAGTCCTGACACCTCTGCTCTGACAAAAGCATTCTGACACTGCATCTCTTTGAACGTTCAGACATTCTGATTGCTTGCGGAAGCAACTTCTCATCCGGAAGCAACCTTACTGAGTGTGCTGCACTTGAACGTTAGTTTAGCAATATAATCATATAGTCTCATGCAGTGGGTGATCCTAAGTCTAAGGTGTATCCGGAAGCACTTCTACATCCGGAAGTAAATTCACTTGATGAGGGATTTAGTTCACCATGACTTGCTCTCGCTTAGTCTATTTCATTCCACTACTCAGCGCTAGTCACTGAGCTATCGGAAGCACTTTTACTTGACGTGGTGAATTCACTGACGCTTAGGGTGAAATCTATTCTATCAGTCTGCGCCAGTCAAGATCTAATAGGAAGCAACTTCACTTGATGTTGCATTTCTGCTGACGCTCGGGGTTATATCTAGTCTATCAACCTGCGCCAGTCTAAATCTAATAGGAAGTGCTTTCACTTGGCGAAGTAGACTTACTGACGCTTGGGGTAATAACTATTCTATTGCTCTGCGCCAGTCTAAGTCTAACAGGAAGCGCTTTCACTTGGGGAAGTAGACTTACTGACGCTTGGTGTAATATCTATTCTGTCGCTCTGCGCCAGTCTAATTCTAACAGGAAGCAACTTCGCTTCCGATTGAACCATAGCTTAGTCTTAGGGTTTGTGCACCTAAAGTTCATGGACCAAGTTAAATCCCTAGTTATTTACTTGCTGACGCTGGGGGATGAAAGCATTCATCCGCATGCGCAAGTCCTAATCTAACCGGAAGTAAATCTTCATCCGGAAGCACTCTTACTTGGGATCCTAAGTATACTATTGCTTCCTAGGCACTTGGTCTAATCCTTTATATTTTAGTCTTCATCAAAACTTAAGATTCTAACACCACCAACCTAGCTCTCTCAAGCATTAATCAAGTGAACCAAACATCTAAATGGTGATCAAGCACTCAGAAGCATTAGGGGAAGGTAAAATAAACACAGATAGATATAAAATAAATTAATCGTAAAAGGAGATGAAGAATCAAGAGTTAATTCATACAAGGTTCAAAATATCCTTGAACAAAGTGTTAACCTATTCATGTTCGAGATTACAGTGTTTATGATTATATTTTAACCTTCTGTAGGAATTACAGTGTTTATGATTATATTTTTCAAATGGAATTACAAAAATATATAGTCATGCTGTTTTGATTATATTTTAACCTTCTGTAGGAATTATTATTGTTCTCTAATATGTAGTTATATAACGTTGAAGAATAAGTCAAAATGTGCTTCTTCGTTTTTCTAGTTTTAATTTTAATTTGAAAAAATAACTGTTTGATTTGAGGATTTTTAGGATAATTTGTAGACTATTTTTTTTAATTAGTTGTAATTCCATTTTATGAATCTATACATTTTAATTATCCTCCTTTTTTATCATAATTCTAATTATGATAAAAAAGGAGGATAATTAAAATGTATAGATTTATAAAGGGAAAAACTTAATTTCTCCAGGTTCTCAAGTTCTTTTAATATAGAAGTGACACGTGTCCTTTTATAACAACCATCTATTCAATCTAACGGCCAGTAATTGGAGAAATGGAGAACTGGATGGAGGAACTTGACCTAAGGAAGGTTCATTTATAAAATGGAATTACAAATAATTAAAAAAATAAATAGTCTACAAATTATCCTAAAAATCCTCAAACAACAAATAACCGTTTGAGGATTTTTAGGATAATTTGTACACTATTTATTTTTTTAATTATTTGTAATTCCATTTTATAAATCTATACATTTTAATTAGGGAAAAACTTACATCAAGTTCCTTTCTCCAGGTTCTCAAGTTCTTTTAATATAGGAGTGACATGTGTCCTTTTATAACAATCATCCATTCAATCTAACGGCCATTAATTGGAGAAATGGAGAATCTGGATGAAGGAACTTGACCTAAGTAAGGTCCTTTTAATTATCCTCCTTTTTTATCATAATTATCCTACTTTTGAGTTTTGACCCTCATCTTTCTGTCGTTTCGTTTTGTTATCCATCATATAAAACATGGAACTAGAGTCATCCAGTGTACTGTACCACAACACAAGGTCACATATGTAAAATATTTACCTTTATTATAATGAACCAATTAAATTATATCTCTGTCCAAAAAAAATAATTAAATTGATAATAAGAAAATTTAATTAAGAAACTTGTATTTTTGTGTATTTGTCTGTATTTGTGTTCATATATAAATATTTAAAAGAAATTATGAATGAAATAAGTGATCAAGAGCACTAAAGGAGGGAGTCAGAAAGAGTAAGAATATCTGTAACAAGTATAGGAAAAGCATTAAATACTAACTTAATTGCAAAACAATTACCAGAGATTGTATGGCAAATTCGCAATTTCATCACAGGATTCACAGCGTGTTTGTTTGCTTTCTTTTCATATCTTCCCTTTTTTAAAAAAGAAAAAGAAAAAGAAAACAGAAATCCTCATCAAATGGCAGTTTATAAAAAAATCAAATCAACAGCAACCTGAGTTATGTGGTTGAGTGGTAAGGATTTATTTACAATTAACCAATTGTTTGAGGCTACAAAACAGCTGGATTAGTTTCTCACTTATCTAGTGTGGGATACCTTGATAGTGGATAAAAAAAAAATCAAATCCCCACTCTCCTTCTCTCATTCTCCTAACAAATTAGTTTCTTAAAACTCTCACAATTCACTAATTCAGTTTAACCCTTCGCCCTCTCTCTCTCTCTCTCTCCCCCCGCCGCCTTCCTAACTCACTCTCACCAAAAATCAAAGATCAAAGTAACATATCTCTCATTATCTCTCCACTTTGACTTGAAATGCTATTTCTCTCTTAGCTTTTACCGTTTCTTTCATCAAGACAAGGAACCACTACAAAAACCTCAAGCCATTAGTCTTCATTTATCCTGAAAGCAAGCTCCGATCCTTTCTCATCAACATCAGCAAGCTACTGACAACAAAACCCACCAACAAGAAGGCTTGGATCTTCAACATCACCATATACATAAGGTAATTAAGCTAAGTTAGGTTATAGATATTTCTTGAATTTCATTGTTTGTTATTGATCTTTTATCATATGTAATTTTTTCCACTCATAAAATTTCCTAAATTGATTGTCAAGGGTTTTGATATATGTATGTATGCAACGGGAATCTCTACTAACAACAAAACCCACTAACAGGAAGGCTTGGATCTTCAACATCATCACAAGGTAATTAAGCTAAGTTAGGTTATAGATTTCTTGAATTTCATTGTTTGTTATTGATCTTTTATCATATGTAATTTTTTCCACTCATAAAATTTCCTAAATTAATTGTCAAGGGTTTTGATATATGTATGTATGTTTTGGGAAAGATGAATGAAAAGCCGTTTTCGGATCTCCAAGAAGAAGGAGAAATATCACAAAATAATGGAGCTAAAGATTCAGTTGCAAATTCAACAATTCGTGTTTGTGATTTCTGTGGGAGAGTGTTCACTTGTGGGAAAGCCCTAGGAGGTCACAGAAGACATCACCTTCAAGCCCTAAAAAAGATGGAGGCTCACAAGAATCTTCATCATCAACCCAAAGGGAATAATGTCAACAATAATCCTTTTTCTCATTCCTCTAAATCATTCCGTTGCAGTGTTTGTGAGAAGGGTTTTAAATTAGAGAAACAACTGTACGGCCACATGAGATCTCATCCTGAGAGAGAATGGAGAGGTATGAACCCTCCTTCCACTTCTTATTCTGAAGAAAGTGAGATGAAATATGATGATGGTGATAATAATAATAAGAATGGGCTATGTTCTTCATCTTCATCATCCCCATTAGGATATGTGGATCTTTCTTTATCAATTGCTGGATGTAGTTGGCTTAAGAAAGGTAGGAGAGGAAGGCCAAGTATTTTTGGTTTTAATGATAATGATGCTGCTCAATGCCTTGCTTATATGTCTCTTGGTAAATACCCTCATCATCCTCCTTCTCTACAAGAAGAAGAAGAAGAAGAAGAAGAAGAACCAGCCAAGAAAAGGAAGACCAATAGGAATAGTGATGATAGGAACGGATCATTATTGGAAGTCGAAGATGTGTTGCAGATGACATTGATGAGCTTCTTGAAGATAGAGAATAAGCCTAAGATGAACAAGAAAGAGAAAGTTATAGAGAAGTCGATGGCCAAATTAAAAGGAGAAGATCAATTGATGGTAGAAACTGTGATGCAAGAAGTAGTAGTGAAGTCAACACTAGCACCACAACAAAAATATGTATGTAACATATGTGGTGAATCTTTCAGTTGTTGTCGAGCTTTAGGGGGACACAAATCCAAACACAATAAGGCAAATCATAAGAAAGGCAAGGAAGTGATGGAGGAACACAAACCAGAAGTCAAGGGTTGCGTCAATGAAGAAGAAGAAGAGAGATTAGTGCTAAGTTCAAATGTTAATGGTGATATTAACATGAGTAATCAAGGAGAAGAGGAAGGGAGAAAGGCAAATCATCAATATGGTAGTTCTAAAATGATGGATATTGATTTGAATTTACCTTATGCTTTAGACAGTTGAGCAAATTGTTAGAGATTTTTGTGAAATTATTTATTAGGCTTTTTTGTGTTTTCATGTGTTAATACTTTAATTCGCCTATGCTTTCTCTAGGCTATCATTGTATTTTCTAATAATCTCAAGTTTCAATGGCCTTTTTGAATACTATCAAGTCTCAATCGCCACATCTTTGTAGAATCACCGTGTAAATGGTTCTTGATAGTCTGTTTCATTGACTTAAGAATTTACACTCAGTCTCCAAGAACGTATCTATAACATAAGAAGCTACTTGACGATATTTATTTTTGGTGGTGTATATCCCGATTCGTTTTTATCTCCCACGATATATTTCTTTAATTATTTTTTTAAGCAAAACAAAGTTACCTAAAATATAATTTGATATGTATGTAATTAATCTTATTTTGGCATAGGAGTAATTTAGGGAGATAATTTATGTCTGATTTATTACATTTTGTTAATCTACTTAAATTACCTCACTAAATAAAGGAAGAAGAACTCACTAATTCAGTCCAGAAAAAAGGAAGAATAAAACTGGGATTCGTGGATATCCTCCTCTTCATTTTTATACACATATTTTAAAAAAGGATTTGGATAACCCACATTCAATAACAAAAATCTAACTTATTTGATTCAGTTGGGCCTATCTCTATGTGCTTCAAAACAAAATAAGGAAAACTTTTTTTTTTATTAACACATTCCGGCCATGGAAATGCCAACCCAATGTCCATTAGTTCAGCTTGCGATGGTTGAACATTCAACCATTTTAATGAGCATTTAATTCCTGAAAAATACTATTTAGTTGTTGTCGCGACACTTGGGGACATTTAAATGAATTTGAATGAAACATGTGTTTGAACTGAAAGAATTGAAAGTGTTTATTTATCTTGCTCTATAGTCCACATGGACAGACTCAAGTAAATCATGAGTTAGGAGGTCTACTCTTGTGAATCTCTTGTGAATTGTGGGTTAACAACTTACAATTGTCAAGGGGAGATTAATGTTTGTTTGTAAAATAAAGCATATAACATCTTATTGGTGAAGTGGACAGATGCTTCCAGGTAAAAAAAAATTGGACAAATTGAATCTATATATTGGACCTAAGTTCGGTGGCAAATGATATTGTTCAGTTTGGAAGTTTGGTAATATTAATTAAAAAACAATGAAGAATTGAGGCTTCAAAAAAAGGTTATATACAAAAAGAAAGATAGCCAACAATAGGAAAAAAACACAGACGGTCTCGGTCTTCCTTCCAAAGATCAGGACAATTGCGAGATAAGACGGGTTGTGATTCTATGCTCATCACTATTGTTACTCATCACCTTCTCATCATCACAAATACACACAAAAATATAAGCACATGGTGGGTCCCATAATCTCTCTCCTAGTGGGCCCACCATGCGCTTATTTTTTTTGTATGTATTTGTGGTGATGAGATGAGCATAGAATTAAAATCCGAGATAAGACAGACATCCAAGTCTCGTCTTATGAACACTCCTTTGAAAAAATTAAATACAATTTAGCTATTTTTATCAATCATATAAGAATGAAAAAAGAAAGCCCCTAGCTGATTCCTGAATTATTTGGAAAATGGCTTTTTGACCATATTAATTATTTTTTGAATTTGTATCAAACATTAAATTCTATGACCTTGTAAACACAGATCTGAATTTTCTAAGCCCATATTTTCTAAGCATCTATAAGCCTCTCCTAATCCTCACCCTTCTTTTCATCTAATGACTCATAAGCTGACACATGTAACATTTAAAAAAAGAAAGAAAACATGCCTTATGTATCGTCTTCATCTTTGGCTTCATTTTTTTCTTGGTCAAATCATCTTCCATCATATAAACGTGAAAATCAAATTCATCTAACTCACATATAAAATTGAATATACAAATTGTGATTTTATCACAGTCATTCCCATATGCTTATGATCACAGTCATTCCCATATGCTTATGATTCGGAAATTAACGAGACAGATGGAGAAAATTAAATTCAGGCACATATGTTTTCACTTGAGCAAGCATAACATTTACTAACACCTTAATTTGAAAAGAAAATTCAGAAAAAAATTAATAAAATAAATAAACTCAATTATAGCAGAAACCCAATCAATAATTCTCTGATCTGTGTTGATCTCAGAAGCATTCTCAATTGATAATAATTCACAAGCATGATAAATAATAACAAATCATACCGATGGAGCCCCTCCAATAATTGATACCTTGTTCCTGCCCCTCCAACTGATATGAATTGCAAGTCCTGTGAATTAACTACTCGCAATTTAACCCATGATCTCAAATCAGAATCAACTATGACAATGTTATAAAAAAAAGAACTAACTATCCCAAATCCATGTTGATGATTGCAATTGATCCAGCCCCATAAAGTTTCCTGCCTTGTTGATCTTATAATTAATTACTGTTTCTTTTTTTATGTTTTCTTTCTTTTTTAAATGCTACATGTGTCAGCTTGTGAGCCATTGGATGAAAAGAAGAGTGAGGATTAGAAGAGGCTTAAAGATGCTTAGAAAATATAGGCTTAGAAAATCCAGATCCTGCAAGGATAAACACTCTTAGCTTAGAATTCTTTAACTAGCACATTGCAACTAATCACTCATGATATTTATTATAGGCACGGTTTAATATACTATTCAAATTAAACAACAAAAGGGGAATATAAAAATTAAAGAGTTGTACCAAAATACTTGCCAATTTTTTTAATTGAAAAGTACTTGCCAATTATTGACGTAAAATAGATAAACTGATTCAACGGATTGTTGCCTCTTCAGTCTTCAGTAATAACTTTCATCCATCATCTTTAATATACTTCTTTAGGTGAAGTCATGCATTTGAACCCGACATTTGAACCCGACATTGACGTTAATATGTTTGTGCAAGAACGTATAATAAGGTACCAATTATACCATATCCAAATTAGAAATTAATTAATTCTAGGCTTAAATAGCAAATCTCCTTTAGAAGTTTTCTTAGAGTAGCATGTCTCCTCTGGAAGGTTTTGTAGGTACAATTTAACCTCTGAAATTTTTTTAGTAGCAAATAAACTCAATTCTAAACATTTATACGAACATAAATTATTTTACCCTCTCATTCTCATCTCAATCCTTTACTTTCTCCCTCCTCCACACAACCCCTCCCTCTCCCCACAAACCGCCACCCTCCTCTCCCTCACTCACAAATATTCTTTTGCTTTTTAGTTTCGAATGGGTGTTTTCTGACAAGTTCCCACAAACTTTTTCACTTTTTCGTCATAGGAAATTTATGAGGACTCTACTTGTTGTGCGTTTGGTGAATGGGATAAATTAGATATCACAATAGTTACAAAAATGGTGCAAGGACTATATTTCAAAAACATAATCACTTGAAGGCAGATCATTATTATCTTAGCAAACTAAAGTCACCTAAAAAATTGCACCATTTATGCACGTAATAATTTCAGGGCTTAATTTCATTAAAGAAACTTCTATGGGGCATGCTCCTTTGATATAACTTTTAGGGGATATTTGGTATTTAACCCTTAAATTCAAAGTCTTCTTCCTTGATTCAGTTAAAAAAAAGTTTTCTTCCTTGGTAGCAACAACAATCATTCTTAGGTGAAGTCATGTGTCCGAGTCCGGTGTTGTCAAGTTTAGGACTATGTATAAGTATCGTTTTGGTCTTCGTTATAATACATATAACTGATAAGTTGCTATAACTTATTATATTTAATAAAAAATAATTATAAAATTTCATATAAGAAAAAATAATTAAAATATGTATTAAAAGTGTATATAGAATGGAAATAAAAATCTAATGTTAATTTTTAAGTATATAAATATTAAAAAATTATATAAAATTAAGGTAATTATTAATATATAAATATCAATTTAATTAGATTAAATATGTTAGTCAAATTACTTATTACCATATGATATTATCAATTCATCCTAATCATATACCTTTATCCTCACTTTCACTTGTCATTTAATTTGCTTATTATTGAAAAAAATAGTAGAGTTAATTTGGTAAAAAGTTTGTAACAAATAGAAGTGATTTTTATATTTAAAAATAAATCAAAATTGGAAAGTAATCTTATATTTAGGAACATAGGAGTAATGATTAAAAAATATTCTATAATATATTAAATCAATCAAATATATATAATATAAATTATATAAAACTTGAAATACAATTATAATACTCGAGGGTTTGAGTCTCCACTTCGTGACGATTGAAGAGAATTTGTAGAGGCGACATGGTGGCGGTGGCGACAGCCGACAAGTGGCGGTGGTCAATGGTGGGATGCTATGTGACATTTAATTTTGAAAATATTTAAAACCTTTTCCCACGGATTACTGATGGAAATTTAGTTTTTCCATGCCTAACTAAATTTATCCACATAGAGGATAGAGAATTTAATTTTCTTATGCAAATTTAGATGAAACCATTTTTCTTTGCTAAATTAATTAGCAACTGAAATATTAGCAACAGAACAATTTTCATAAGAAAAAGCAATTCAATGGCTAATCCGTTGACCGTAGAAAAATTGATCTTTATGATGGAATTTCCATGGTCAATAAGAATCACATTGATGTAATTTTGAATGAAATTTTTGTTCGTTTTATAAAATATTTGACAATCTTGAAAAGTACTAACTAGTTTTTATAGATACCCATATTTAATAAAAGATCATAAGAAATTAAATATTAACACTTTTTATCAAGAATTAAGGTATTCTAATACGGGATATGTGGGAGTTCTATCCTCTGTTGACTTTTAGGTACCAACCTCAAGGGTGAGAAAATTGACGGAGGATATTTAATATTTCTTCATGTCTAAGGTGAAGGAAAGAAACATATACACTATTATGAGTAAATGAATCATTCCCTCTCAACTATACATTCTGAGCTAATATTAACATAGTGAGTTGAATATCCTTGCTAAGGTTAAATGAAAATAATAGAAATAGCTTAAACTTATGTTCAATTCAATAAATTTAATAATTTTTACTTATATATTTAAATTAATTAGAAATTAGTTATATTTAGAATCAAGGTGTGGTGTAAATGACGAAATCCATAACTTATACGTGTTATATACTTATATGCAAGGCTGTCAAACTCGCGAGTTTAATTAGACTCGTGAGAGGGACGTAAACTCGGATCGTAGACTCGGATCGTAGACTCGTAAGAGTTTACCTATATTAATATGCAGTTAAATTATTATAATATAAAAACAAAAATAATATAAATCATTAAAATAAATTCTTACATTACAAATTTAAACATATATTATCAACAAAGTAGGAATACATAGTAACAATTTAAAATATAAATTTAAACACACTCTTATAAGTTGAATTATAATACAATTTTGCTAATTGTATTATAAAGCAATATATGATCAACATCGATTTGTAAGTATTGATGAGATTTTTATTATTGTTAGATTGTTTCAATTAAGGTGTATAATTGTATATAGAGCTTCATTATTGTCATAATTTTTTTTTCTTTGCGCGACTAATGACCTTTTTTCTTGTAGTGATTACTCTCTCTATTTTTATTATATTCTAGCACTATGCTCTTCCTTAATCTGGACTCTGGAGGATTATATGGTGCTAAATTGTTTGGCCTATTAAATTGAGTTTGGATACTTTATCCATCCCTCCAATGAAAAGCTTCCACTTGCTTCATTTTTATCTTCTTTAATTCTATATTTACTTCTGGCTATATTGTGGCCTTAAAATAATAACAATTCCATTTCATTTTATTGCTAAAACCGACAAGATGAAATGAGGATGAACTATATGATTCTCCATATATGAATTCCATATATGAATTCGATCAAAAAAAAAATATATGAATTCCATGGAAAATGAGAAATAAATACTTCTAAATATTTAAAAATACAAGTGAGGAACTCAAACTTCCAAAAGAACAAGTAAGCAAAGAACTCAAATTTCCAAAAGGACAATTAACAATTGAAACGTACCTATTAACAACCGGAACATACCAATTAACAATTTTCTGGTACCTTATTAAGTATCCTTTTGGAAATTTGAGTTTCTTACTTGTCTTTTTAGATATTCGGAAGTTTTTATCTATCATTTTCCCTTTAATAAAATTTCAAGTCCACCTCCCCTATGAAAATACTTCCTCCGTTCCTAAATATAAGATCACTTTGGGGAAGTGGATAAGTTCCTAAATATAAGATCACTTCCTATTTTATCTCAAGTAGTTTTGCCCAAACTACCCTTATACTCCCTCTTTCATTGAAAGTCCCTCCTCCTTTTAAAGTTAAGTAATTGAGGGGATTTTGGGAAGATCATGTAATTTTATTGTCTTCCTTAATCTCCCCAAGTTAACCAAAGTGATCTTATATTTAGGAACGGAAGAAGTATTAATTTAATAGCTATTGGCAAAAAAAATATTCTTCTTCATTTCTCCCAAGTCTAAGACCACACCACACCACATGTTGAAATCATTTAATAGCACTATACCAATAATTTTGACCATGGTAAATTTTCTAATTATCAAATTAACACCTTCACATATGTAAGGTTAATTCAATTAATTACTTCATAGATACCTAACCAATAAAATCAAGTTAATACTTCCCAATGTTCATTCAAACATCAGCTCCTTATGAAAATAATCCTCTCATAATTATTCCCTAATTTCTTAGGCTTGATTCTTGTATTTTCGTAAATTAAATTTGGTTAATTACCCTTAAATTAAGCAAAGTGCTAATAATTCTTTAACATTAGTTTTATTGATGTATTTTCCTCATTAGTAACACCATTTAGGCCTTCATCCACTACCATCATGTCCTATTTTTTTCAGAAATTGTTCTGAGTTTACATGAAAGTTCATAATAATTAACAATAAAAAATAATTAACTATCATTATTTTCAAGGTCTTCATCACAGTCAACTTCAAGCCGGTAGATATAAATATGAACTTCAGGTTCCATAAGATGATTTGTAACTGCCTACATTTTTAATTTTAAAACAAATCAATAAATTATTAAGAAGAAGAAATAAATAATCATATATTACTCCAAGGTGTCAATTGAATTTTCAAAAGTAATACAAATAATTTAGAAAAATTAAATGTTTTTAAGTAATTTGTTAAGATCAGACTTAAGATTAAGAAAGAAAATAATTGGGTATCAAATTAAAATTTAGGAATATTTATGAAAGTAATATTAAGAAGATATAATTGTAGAAACTTTCATTCAGAATCTGAAATAGAATATAATGAAAGTGAATAATATGTTATTTAGAATGTTATTTTTATTTAGAATAATAAAATTTCTTCATTGGAAAATGAAAACAAATACAGTTAAACACATATAGTCTCCTCTTTCTCATCGTTTTCTTCCTCCCTTCTTCAACCTTCTGCTCACTTCCATTTCCCTTTCTTTCTCAGTTGAACACATATAGTTGTTTTGAAGTGAGGATTCGATTTGGGGTGTGGGGTTGTAATGCTGAAATGAAACAAAGAAAGATTAAGCAACTATTCTAATCTTAGGATTTGATGGATGATACAACTTTTGTGAAAAGACCCGAATTTTCTTTAGCTCTCAGGTCCCACGAGTTCACTGAAGCTCTTCCTTGAATGTTTATCCAAAAATGAAATGAAATGAAATTTACTAATGAGTTCATAGTAGTGAGAGTTGGTTTGAGGATCTCATGTGAGTTTGTTGATTTTGAATAATTTACTTGCTTATATTTCTGCTCGGTTCAGACCATGAGAAATTGGAGGGTTATATGTATGATTAATGTAAGACTACAATACATCAAACCTGCTGCATGTTACATTTCAAAATGGCTTCGAATTTGTATTTGAACTTTACTTCCTGATTCTGTTTTGACTGAAACTCATTTTTTTATTTTTATTATTTGTCTTGTTTTCTTTGAGTCACGAGGCAGGAAGAGAGAGCTTGTAATTGCACATTGCATGTTGAATTTCTGGACTATATAGAGTTGTTGTCGATTTTCGCCCCCTTCCTTGTTTCGTTCGATGCGTAAGGAGAGTATATGTTTTCTTTACTTGCTCAATCAGTGTTTGTTTTGCTTGGCTGAAGACTAAGAAATTATCTATAGATAGTTGTTTGAACTGTTAAGTGTGCTACAACGTAACCACCGTAAGTACGAGAACGAGTGTTTGAATCCCGCGAAGGGCTCTCATTGGGACAGAGACAAACTTTCTTATGTGGGCAGCACTCCTACCCTTAAGTCCGGATTAAACTGGACGGTAATTAACAAAAGAAAAATAAAGAAGACTAAGAATTTATAAAGCATATAATTAATTATTGTTGCAAGTTTAGTTTGTAGTGGCTTGGTGAGATTAGTTTAGTATGAATGAGTAAGTTACAGTTAATTTTTAAGTTCACATGTTGAAAATTCTGCATACATTTCCTTTCTTGCTTCGAATGATCCACTGATTTGATGCGAATATTTTTGAATTAATGAGTTTAAGCACATAAATGTTGCTGCATGCTTAATTTAGTATTTGAAAGGGAAATTTCATTTCTTATTCATTTTCCTTTCTCTGCGTGGTCAGATTCCTTCTAAGTTAAGGAGGTTTGGGTAACAAAATGAGAAAGTTAGTTAGGAACTATAAATAAGATTAGATTAGTTCGTTGTCTTATTTTGGGACTTAAGGATCGGAAGTGATTTGTTTTGGTATATATGTATAAAGTGGATAAAGAGATAATGAAGGTAAAATTGAATTGAAATTATCATTTTCTATGATTAGGATATTGAATGAAGAAGTATAAAATTGTGTTGGTAAAAATTACTCAAGACTTAAGTGCTTTTTGTGTTGAGCCCATTTTGTAGCCGGATAATTGTTTTGTCGTGCCAAAAGGTGCAACGGAAAAGAAGATGAAAAGTATAGTTGAAAATATGTGTTTCACTAAATTATTTCCTCTCAAATTTCCAAAATTTTTATTTTATTTTTGAGGAATTTTTGTGTGAACTATCACTTGTGATCTAAATTATAAGTAAACATGTTAGATTACGTGACTTGGCACCGTATAAACAGCTAAAATATACTTTAAATCCTTTATATTTATATCAAGTGATGTTAGGACGTACTTTATGTCTGAAAGTATACTTTTAATAATTTTTGCTAACTCAATGGTTCCTCAACAATTTTCAAAGGTGAATCTATAGTTAAATGTTGATAAAATATTATTAGATTAAAATTTTCATGTAATTAATCCTAACACGTAAAAAAAATAATATTTCTTGACATAGAAATTAGGAATTTCAATATACTTAGAATTAATGTAAATTTGATAAAAAAATTAATGTAATATAGTATAATAATAGTTGCCAAGATGCTAACCTGTTCTCCTTGTGCCACGGTGCCACCATATAGTATCATTATATAGAATTTTTTTAAAAAAATAAAAAAAAGGCTAAAGTATGTTTTTGGTCCCTTAACTTTGACAAAAGTCATGTTTTGGTCCCTTAACTTTGGAAAGTGTGTTTTTGCTCCTTAAATTAACACCGTTAACTTTTCTAACAGGAAATGCTAACTGTGTAAAATTATTATGCTGACTGTGCAAATTTAATATTACATGAAATATTAAATATTGATTTAATATTATTAAATTAAAAATGAAATTATTACAAATAAATAAATAAACTTGCCATGCCAATCTGACATGTTCTTGCATTCAATTTTGGCGCATCAAACCAACTCATCCCCAACAAATCAATCAAAAAACAAAAACAAAAATCATAAAAAAAAACCCGTAAGTGAAGAAAGAAACCAATTAAATTCACACCAGTAATCAATCAATTCTTGAGTGTGAAGAAGAACTTACAAATTGAAGTTGACCGAAACAGTGCGTATCATTCAAAACCTCCTTCATCTTTTGTGTTCGTGGACGGTGCATCCACATGGTATATCATCCATGAAATGAACTCCGTTAGCCTCACAAGCCTCCAGAATCCGGTCAACCTCCGACGCGTTCATCGCCACCGGCAATCCAAGTCACAATTTGTTCAACCCCATTCATGTTTTCATCCAAACCAAAAAAGGGGCAGATGTTGAACACGAGGAAGGGGAAGGAAGACATATTGGGGAAGATGGTGAACACGAGGAAGGGGAAGTAAGAGAGAAGGACGGAGATTTTTTTATGAGAAGGAAGGAGGTAGATTTAGATCGGTGACGGTGAGGAAGGGGAAGGATGGTTTCCACGTGTTGGGTGTTGCGGAATTTTGTTTCCACGTGTAATTTGTTTTAGGTGATTAGACATTTAGTTTTGCATATTCATCATTCTCCGTTAAGTTAATTAACATTGTTAATTTAAGGCGACAAAAAACACGGGACCAAAAACACACTTTCCAAAGTTAAAGGACCCAAACATGACTTTTGTCAAAGTTAAGGGACCAAAAACATATTTTAGCCTAAAAAAAGAAATTAGGAATTTCAATATACTTAGAATTAATGTAAATTTGATAAAAAAATTAATGTAAAAATAGTATAATAATAGTTGCCAAGATGCTAAACTGTTCTCCTTGTGCCACGGTGCCACCATATAGTATCATTATATCTAACGGTTCATAATTTTTTCATACTTATCCAAAATTTTAGAACAGTATTTCAATTTTTTTCGGTCAGAAAAGCTGTATTTCAATTTTTTTTATTTGATCAGAAAAAACTGTGGTAATTTAAATCTGGAAAATTAATAAGGTTTTATTTATTGAATCAAAGAAATGATTTAATGAAATAAAACTCTATTTATTAAATCAAATAAAAGGATTTGATTGGTTGCTTATAGATTAACATGAATTAAGGAACTTTTAACGGGGATCTCTGAATGAGTATTTGTGCACATCCGATCCGAGAAGAATCAAAATAACCTTGTTATAAAAAAAAAAGAATCTTTTGATCAAAAAAAAAAAAGAATCAAAATAACCTAAATTCGTCGGTAAATCTAACAATTATCTACGCAAGTAAAATGGAGCTGAACAATTAACATTATTTTTCATTTAATGTGTGAGTGCTCTTAAATTACTTTAATCAACTAACACATTTCCAATAAAAAATAGCACACAAAAAATTTTAATACCATATGGTCAATTTTACTAGTATACAAATAAAATATCATGTTTTCAATGTTTTTTATTTTACAATATAAATAATTTTTTTTTAAAAAAAGTAGTTGAGTTTTTTTAGGGTTTCTGATAAAAAAAGAGTTTTTTTAGGGTGGTTTCATAGAGCATGAGCTCTTTCTGGGTTTCTGTTAAAAAAACACTATTTCCGGATTATAAGTAAATCAATTTTCTTCGTATACAAATAAAAAAAATATTATTATTATTCAAATATTAAATATTAATTCCAGGCTTAAAAAAATCATATATATATTTTAGATACTCACCTTCTTAGGAACCCTACCGTTGGATAAAAAAAATAAGAAACCTACTTTCCCACTCTTCAAAATTTCAAATTTGTGTACGTAGATCGATCAGGAATCTCCAACAAACAAACATGAATGTAAAGCCAAATCCTCAAAAACAGGAAAAACCATCCAAGAATATTGGAGTTGAAGATTCAGTTCCAGCTTCCACACCTCACGTGTGTGAAACCTGTAAGCAGAAATTCACTTCTGGGAAAGCCCTAGGAGGTCACAGAAGCCATCACAAAGAAGCTCTAAAAAATATGAAGAAGGATCATCAGAGAAATAATAAAGTCATCAGCAAGAACAATTCTCCTTCTACATCCTTCCCTTGCAGTCTGTGTGACAAGACTTTTATATCTCCTCATGCACTGTACGGACACATGAGAACTCATAATGAGAGAGAATGGAGAGGTATGAAATGTCCTTCTACTTCTCTTTCTTCTAAGTCATCAAAACTATTAGGGTTTTTGGGTCTTTTGTTACCAAATGCTGGACGTAGTTGGCTTAAGAAAGATAAGAGAGGAAGGCCTAGTACTAATGATATGGATGCTGCTGAAGCCCTAGTGCTTTTGTCTCAAGGTGAAGGACACCGTGTTAACGTTCCTTCTCCTCCTCAAGAGGAAAACGAGGACGAAGAAGAAGCTGTTCAACAAAGAAACAAGAGAAGGAAGAAGAATAATGGTACAAGTTCTTCTTCGCCTTCAGATTGGGAGGATGATGAGTCAAAGAAAGGAAAAGTTCAAACGATGATGACGGTCGAATCAAAAGGAGAAGAACAGTTGGGGATAAATTCTATGGAGCAGGAAGCAGTGAAGTCAGCAGCAACACCATCACAAAGAAGATATGAATGTGACATATGTGGTAAATCTTTCAATTCACATCAAGCTTTAGGGGGACACAAATCTAGACACTATGAAGGAAGTCGTAAGAACGTCGAGGAAATGGTGGTGGAAACAAAACCAGAAGAAGCGCCTCTGATTATTATTGTGGTAGGTTCAAACGGTACTGATGAGATTAACATGATGAGTAATGAAAAAGAGAATAATGTAAATGTGGCAGGTCATCAATCTAGTGCTTCTAAAATAATGCTGGATTTAGATTTGAACGAACCTTATATTGTCACGAAGAAGAATGATTAAGCAACTGTTGAGATCTTTTTATGTCCAGTAATTTTAGTGTTTGTGCTTTTTTATGAGTTTTAGTGTTTGTGTCCAGTAATTTTGACTTTCAATGATCGCCTATGCCAGTTGTAAGGTCATCATTGTAGATTTATGAATTCTCTTAATGGTGGCTACGTCTTGTGGACAGTGTGTGATTCATTTCCAAGTAATTTATGATTTTTTTTGTTTATATTTTCTTATATCAATTTAAAGTCTTAAATTTACTTTCATTTTAGTTGTTTATCCAAAGTAAAAGTCAGCTAAAAATATTGGTGTCATCATTCATGTATATTAATAACATGAGTAATGAAGTAGAAGAGGAAGTGATGAAAGAGGCAAGTTATTAATCTGGTCATTATAAGATGATGGATCTTGATCTGAATAAGTCTCGTTTTGAATGTGACGGCCTTAATTCAAAATTAGTAACATAAAACTTTACAAGATCTCCCAGTTATGTTTCTCCTCATTATCTATCATGTACAATGACAAAAAATGAGATTGATAAGTTAAAATAATTCCTACTCAAAAGTGTCAACCTCAAACGTATTCGACTTAAAAAAAAAAAACCTCACAAACCCAGAAAAGAACTAGCAAAGATTTTTTTTTTCTCCTAAAGAAAGAGATCAAAGCTTTTTTTTTACAGATATGGAGCCATAGATGTAATTTCCATTAAGGGTAAAATGGACGCTGGAGTTTCCCGCCCAAAAGGCCCATTGTTTATAAAACCTCAAAATTTTACTAATATGTATATAAAAATTCTCAGTTTCCTGGACTAAAACATAGGGTATAAGAAGGATAGAGAAAAGTCTCACTGGTTTCAGATTCTCTAAAAACAATGGCAATTACCCAATGGCTTTATAGGAGCAATGACCATTAGGCCTCATACCCAATGTGCTAAACAGGATTTAATTCCTTTAAAAAAAACATTCCGGTCATTATGCATATTGAATAATTTGAAATTTTTCTGTGAATAACTAGTCATTTTGGTCGTTAAAATAAGTTGCCCTGGGTTATAAGCTGTGAATTGTTAACACAAGAGGCTCCTAGTATTTGTCTAGTAGCATATTTCACCCCAGTTTAATTAAGCAAAGCAAATCAACCTGCTACTTCTCAAGTGTAACAAATCACAGATGTTAAGACAGCTGAAAAAATGGCACCTCCATCTTCCACTGAGGATGAACACAATTAAGTCGAATTTTGAGATCAAACAAATATCATGAATTCTACTCGTGCTAAATTATTAACAAATCCCGTTATTCTACATCATCATCATCATGTTCAAACCAAGTTTATAAAGTCTAATTAATTGACCAAACGCTTTTTTTCCCTTAAAATCCAATCTTCAAACATTTGATGAGGTCAGTTTATCAAAAATAAAAATTATCAGATTCAAGTTCTTTCAGAATTTTCAGCAGCATCTTCAAATCATTATTGAACCAAGGTAATCTATTCTAAAAGCTTTGTTTGTCATATGACTGTAGCCTCTAAGAGGTAACAGAAGTTTTCAAGCAAATGCACAAAAAACTCTAGCAATGCACAAACCAAGAGAACCCACTTCCTACATGTAAGAATTATGACTGGACGAATAATAGCTGTCAAGCAAAGCATCTGGCCTCATTGATATGTCTATCCGACTAAGAGTTTCTTGGCCATTGGAAACGGGCAGTTGATACTGTGAATTCGCTTCCCGCCTTGGTGCAGGACCTGAAGTTCATCAGAACAATAACAACACAGCATTATTCCACAACGTGTTTGTTGACCCAAGTTCATCAAATTTTAAAAAAAAAACAATGATGAACAACTGAGTAGAAGAAAATAGCACACTCACCAAACGTTTGTTCAATGAAGTCGAGGTCATTGACAGTGATGCAAGGGTGACTTATGGTTGACATTATGTCTCCATGTGGGTCACATTCTAACTCAGATTCGTACATATCCACCGTCATACAATTGTTAGACGCCCATGAATTATGATTATCTGAAACCTTGGGAAAGTTGGTAGAACAAGGTTCTAGTTCACAAAAACCACTATGAGGAGTAACAGAACATGACTGCTGATACTCGACTGGAGAAACATCAAGGACTGTGTTAACAGACTTCAGTGAAGAAAGCGGGGGTGGATTTACGTCCCAGCTAACTTGTGAAACTGCTAAATATTGGAATGAAGGGAGCTCCGACATTGGTGCCTTGGATACAGACAATGAAGGAGGAAGAGTGCCATTTGACGTGGCATGGCTGCCAAGGGGATCCACACCATGAAACACATTCATGGCTTCAAGGGATGAATTGCTTAGAGATGACATCAGAGGAAGAGGCGGCTTTGCAGGATAATTCTTAAATTTGTCAAGCCCGGAGATCAAATAGCCACTTCCATGATCCAAACCATTATAAAGCATATTTGGCTCTTCGGGAGAATTACCTAACAATACAAGATCCCCATATGATTGGTTTACTGTATGTTGAAACTGGCTACTACCACGATCATCTAAAATATCAAATGGGAGATAAGCATGGTGCTTTAAATTTTTGAAATTTAGTTCAGGCATACTGAAGAGGCCATCTTGTGGGATATCATTGCGTTGGTTGGCTGTACTAATTGAAGAACCCACATTAGGATTTTCTTGATAGTGTCGCTGCTGCTCTACATCGGGAGGATAAAGTGGTAATCCAGCTCGGTTCAATCTCTTAACTCTAGTGTTCCAATAATTCTTTATCTCGTTATCTGTACGTCCAGGCAACTGAAATAGAGGAAGAAGGAATGATGCAAATTAATTAAACAAAACTAAACCAGATTACATCTTTCAATATGTACTGAATGGATAACACTGAAAATGATGTACTGAATGGATAAAGCACACCTTTCAATATATGGTCCATAATGTAGTCAATGCATTTTCTGGCTTACTTTCCATTATGCTTTATCTGCCTTACTGTGTGAGCATGCAATCGTCACCCAACATATCTTGTTTAACAATAGATCTCTAAACTCTAAGTTTCCAACAAGCTTTTTTCTTCTTCTAATTTCAAGGGAAGGGGAGTGTTTCTAAGGTCATACAAAGGAATGAGTATAAGAAACATTTTCTTTTTCATGTTTCCATTGTCTATCTTTATTTTTCATTTTTATTTGAAATAAAGAATGCCAAAAGCTATGCTAACTATCTTATTACACTAATTGATTTAATTTACATGCACACAGTAACCAAAATGCATACTTGATATATCATGTAATAAATGTAAGATCTTACATGTCTTAATGTCTGCTTTCTATAGTGTTTCTAAAAATTGAATGACACAAATACATCTAGAACGAATAAGAGCATTCCATAAACAATTAAGCATGTTTCTTTACTTTTTTTTTTTAATTAAGTTAAAACGCTGAAACATCAAGTGGAACAGCCTCAAAGAGGCTGAAGTTCATTATGCTTGTATTTGCAAAATTTATATCTCTTATACTTTATACCTATACCTGCTCCTTCCCGTATAAGAAAATTCAAAAATAAATAAACAAATAAATATACAACAACTGTGACAGAAAAACAGAGAAAAAATAAGCAAACCCTGCTTCCGGACATTGATATATAGGATAAGATAATGGTTAAAAAAATCAGTTCAAAATAGTCTCCCATCATTTTGCGCTTATCATGGAAAGAAAGGTTGGCAATTAAAGGGGCCATGGTTTCCTTAGTTAAAACAGTGCTTTCCATTTATTTGATGATGAAACTTGAGAAACAAAAGATAGACTGAACAGGAAATTAGAATTAGATTTGAAAAGGTGAAAAATCTAATGAAAAGTTGTTCTGCAAAACATTCCCAAAAATCTTTTATACAGTACGTCAGACCATATAACTCGACAATTTTATCCTAAAAATGGTTTATTTCCTTTTTTCCTCACAAAACATGACAAAATCATTCAATTCTTCGAGTTAGGGGCAAAAACGGAGAACAATCCTGTGCATTGATTAATTTTAAACTCTGCATTATTTATGCAGGAATTAAACAATGTTTGACTATTATAACATATAGTGAAATTATATTGTAAACGATATCAACAAACTATACATCTGTAAGCAACAAGAGGAATGATTTAAATAGGTTGTAGCAAAATCTCTTGCAAGGAATTGAAATATCCCCTAAATAAAAGCCAAAAAAATACAGGCAAACCATAATGAAACCATACAGCCACTTAACACAGACAAAACAAACGAGCTATTTCACAAAGCATCACCGGGCCTCTCATTTAGAAACCCAACTGCACTTAGATCATCAAAATACACCAAGGTATTTGTATGTCAAACTATATTATAAACCAAAGTTGAACATTCCGTATCAGAAAGACACACCGTTATTGACTTTATTCATGATACATCTTGTTTCATCTGTTATTTCTATCCAACTTTGGCTCTCTAAATAAGCCTAACAAACAGTTACAAACCTTTTGCCTTCCTCTGAACTATATGAAACCTAATAGTCAAGTGCTCATCCACTCTTAAAATGTTGGTTATAACAACAAAGCTCAATATCTACCAAAAAATATGGAGATGGACTTTAGACAAGTCTATTCCCTTGATCAATCTTAGCTCCAACAAATACTCTACACCTAATCTCTAAATTACCATGCAATCTAGAATATGAAGAGATTAACAGTTACTAAGCTGACTATAATAATAAATGTACAGTGCAAAGCTGGATAAAATGGAACAGTTGTGTGTGTGAGTGTCATAGCATATTGAAATAACATTGTCTACAGCAATCATCTATAGTGTCAATATTCACTAGTTTATCTTTGACACAAGGACATAAAATGAAAACTTCTATGGAATTAAGCGTTCAAATATTATTGAAGCTTAATATGAGCAAAGTAAATTAGTTTTAAAGAACAGACCTTTGATGCCATTTGAGCCCATTTGTTTCCCCATTGAGAATGCAATTTAGCGATTAGTTTCTCCTCTTCTTCAGTAAATGCACCCTTTTTTAAATTCGGCCTCAAGTGATTTGCCCATCGTAGACGGCAGCTTTTCCCACAGCGAGCAAGGCCTGAGTTCTTTTGCACTGTATTCCAATTTCCTTCTCCATGTTTGTTCACATAAGCTAATAAAATCGCATCCTCCGCTGCCGTCCAAGGGCCTTTCTTCAAATGTGGTTCTCCTTCAACACTACCTTGGACACTTTCGTCTTTCACTTCAACAAACTCAGATTGCCCACCATTTAGCATCATGTGATCATCACCTCCACCCATCATATTACTCATCATTCCTCTTTCTCTTCAAATCCAGATTACAAGGCCAGAAAAATCATAATCAAAATCAGAATACAAACAGATTATAAAACCATAAGCAATATAGCAATGCTATCATTATGAATAATCTTAACTTCAGATTCTAGTCTGCTATATATGGCTATTACATGTTAGCATCCATATATTAGTTGCCAAAATATCTCACAGCCACTACACATAGCTACTAAATCTTCCTCTAAAAGAATCTAACAAACAATTAATGCATGAAGTTTAACAAATTAATTCCATACCTGAAAATTCACCTGAACAATCCAAAACGTGCACCGCCAATGACAGATCAAGAAACTAATTCCAGATCTAAAGGAAGATCAAGAATGAAGAAACTGCAATCCAACAACAAAAGGGTATAAAAATCTGCAAACTTTGGAGCAAAATAAGAAAACCCAGATAAGGAATTCAAAGAAAAACCAAGAAAGTTTAGAAGGCAGAAAGAAAGAGTAAAAAGAAAAGATCTGAGACTATAATACTATGAGTCACAGTAGAATGAGATAAAGGAAAATGGGTGGGAAAAAAAGTGATCTTTTTGTTACAGGAAAAGGAAGAAAATGCGGAAAGAGGAGAAAATGAATGGGGAAAGGTAAATGGAAAAGGTAAAAGTAGAGAGATTTAAGGAAATAACATGTGAAGATACGTATGAGAATGAGCAGCTACTTGTTGAAGTCCACTTCCTTTATTTATTGTTTCCTTTTACTTCTCTCTCTAAATCTCTCTCTCTCTCTCTCTCTCTCTCTCTCTCTTCACGCTTCACACACACTGACCTGAAAGAGTGCAGATGCAGAGGCAGAGGCTACGGAGAGAAACTTGTTGGGGATGACTGAATCAAACAAGTGGCCCCCACTGGGTATACTTATATGTTTAATAAATAAATTGTTTTTTTTTTGGCCAACTATATGTTTAATAAATTTTTTTTGCTTACATTATGAGCTATTTTCATTTGGGAAAATGCCATTTAAATCCATCCGAATATACAAAAGGACAATTCAGGAACTCAAACTTTCAAAAGGACCATGAAGGAACTAGGACTTAGTTGACATTTTAAAATTGTGTGAAAAGACAAAATTGCCCTAATCATAAAACAACATTTACTAACCACCCTATTGAAAATGGTGGGTGTAAGGGTGGTTAGTAATTTATGTTTTATGATTAGGGCAATTTTGTCTTTTCACACAATTTTAAAATGTCAACTAGGTCCTAGTTCCTTCATGGTCCTTTTGGAAGTTTGAGTTCCTGAATTGTCCTTTTGTATATTCGGAGGGATTTAAATGACATTTTCCCTTTTCATTTTCTATTCTAGCAATTTTAATTATAAGATGAAATAAGCTACTTCTTTTATTTGTGTTTTTGTTATGTTTTGTTTAGATTTATTTTTGAACAGATTTATTTGAAATAAGTAGTTTATTTCTTAAGTAGAAAAATAGGCTTTGATTATTACAAGAATTTTCAAGAATTTGTTTGCGATGGAGGTTGGAAAGAGGAAAGGAGGGAGTGATGGTGAGTCATCGGAGCAACTGGGAGAGGGCGAATAGGAGGATGCCTAAAAGAGGTTTAATTGTCTCTTTTAAGGATAAGTTGCTGGATGCATAGCGTGAATATCTAAATAGCTTGAAAGGTTTCTTTGCCGAGGAATCTTTAGATGGGGAAAATTCTGATGGAAGGAGTGAAGAAGAAGAGGAGGATTCTTTGTCTACTTTGACATTTTCTAGGGAGTAATATGCAAGATAGTGTGCTCCTTGGCGAAAGTTTTTTATTGTTAGATTGTTGGGGAATTGTATTTCTTTGTGGAATATGCAATCCATATTTCTTAGGCTTTGGAAGCCGAAGGAGAAATTCACGTTGCGGGATATTGGGAAAGGTTGCTTTGTGATTTATTTCTTGTGCGATAAAGACATGGACTATGTGTATATGGAGCGACCTTGGATGTTGGCTGATCACTATTTGGTAGTGCAGAGATGTCAACCGAATTTTGATCCTTGGGATGAGAATTATTAAAGTAAGATAGCAGTCTGGATTCGTATTCCTGTCCTTCCTTTAGAATTTTTTAATGCAGAGAGCCTCCCTATGATTTGAAATATAGTGGGTATAACTTTGACGGTGGATTTTATAACTTATCTTACTGAGAGAGGTAAGTTTGTTAGAATTTGCGTTGAATTGGATTTGGATAAGGTCAACGATTCATATTTTCGGGAAAAAACGTATAGTGGAATATGAGAGGTTACATAAAATTTGCTTTTGTTGTGATAAATATGGTCATTGTAGGGAGGTTTGTCCAGAGAATGATTCAAGCATGACCTCTGGTGTCTTTGATAATAATGATGAGGTTAAGTTTTCATCGGTTATGGAGGTAGTAAGGAATGAGAGTAAAAAGAGGCATGGAGGTCATTTGAATGTGGTGGAGAATCATTCGGAGCATATGTATGTGGTGGTCGGCGGAGGGGAGGCTCACGAGTTGCAGAGGTTAAGGGAATGAAACTTAATTAGAAAGTCAACAAAAAAGAGGAAGAATTACGGATAGAGAGGAGATCGTGGGTTCAATTAGAAATTGGAGAGCTAATGATGGGGAGAATATTCCTATTTTTCAGCGAAAGAATAAATTTGAAATTTGATGGCATTAATGGGCGTTTAAAGGAGTCAGTTATTGATTTACAAATGTTTGACTCATCAGCCACCAATCCCATAAAAATTGCTCAAGGATTAAATAATTAAAAAGAGTGGGCCACAAGATCATATAATAAAAGAAAGGAGGAATGAAGACATGTGTATAAGAGAAACTTACATTTTGGGCCTTGTAAGAAGTTAAGTTCAACATCTAATTCAGTGGCCACCAATAATGTGAATGAGAGCAAGAATGCTTTTGGAGTTTTAATGGATTTAGATGAGGAATCGAATAATGAGGGAGAATGATTCATATTATTGTCTCGTAATGAGAGTTTGTTGTTTTCATCTTCTAATGTTGACAATAATCTACATGCTCACGTGAGTGGTTCTTTTCAAAATGTTAATGGTGGTTGTGAAAACCACAATATCAATTTAATGATTCCCCATTGAATTTATTTTCTAGAATTGTTGAGGGTGGGAGCAAGATCTTTCCCGAGTCTAATAAGAGAATTACAGTATAAGTATAAAGTGGACATTGTGTTATTGTTTGAGACTCGATGTGGAGGTATGAAAGCGAGGAAGATAATCTCTAAGATGGGGTTTAATGACTCATATGTTGTAGACACTCGAGAGTTTAGTGGAGGTCTATGGGTGTTATGGCGTGATGAGAGTTGGACTGTTAGTATAATTGGTTCATCTAAGTAATATATTCATTTGAATTTTGATCATAATGGAGAGAAATGCTTAGTTTCTGCGATGTACACAAGCCCTCATTATGTGAAAAGAATGAGTTTATGGAGAGAGTTGGAGGAGTTTGGTAATGATGTGGAAGGTCCGTGGTGTGTAAGAGGAGATTTTAATGCTATTTTATTTGAGAATGAACGACGGTCTTCTATGAAAGAACATTCTTTGGTGGATAAGGTTTCTTCTAATTGGTATGGGGAGTCCGGTCTATCTCATGTTCATACTATGTGATCATTTTTTACTTGGAGTGAGGAGGGTTGTGAGAGCAGACTGGATCGTATTCTAGCAAATGTTATGTTTATGGATAGGTTCACTGAAGTCAAAGTAACAGTTTTGTATAGTTTCAAGTCAGATGATAAGGCTTTGTTATTGACGATGAAGGTGTCTCATTGTCCGGTTGCTTTTGAACGACCGTTTAGGTTTGTGGCTTCATGATTGTTACATAATGATTTTAATGAATTTATAAAGAGGGTGTGGGATAAGGATTTGTCATGGTCCCATAAAGTTAATGTGTTCACCTAGCAAGTTGAGGTGTGGAAGACAAATGTATATGGTCATGTGGGAAGAAGAAAGAATTAAATTCTTGCTAGGCTTGATGGTATTAGTAGAAGTTTAAAAAATAAAAGTTCTTGGTTTTCTCTCTCAGAGCTTCAGAAAGAACTATGACAAGAGTTTGAGACACTAATTTTGCAAGAAATTATTATGTGGGCTCAAAAGGCAATGTGTAAGTGGTTTTATTTTGGGAATAAAAATTCAAAATATTTTTATAGAAGGGCGGAGCAAGGAGGAGGGTAAACCGTATTGAAGATCTCAAGGGTGATGATAAAGTGTGAATATTTGATGTAGATCAGATAAAGAATGTAGGTGTAAATTTTTATCATATACTTTTTTTAAGATCATGTGCATAGGGATGTGTTGAATGTCGATGTATCTTATCATATACTTCCGGAGAGTGCTATTAGTAGTATGAATATTGATGTGAAAGAGGAGGAAGTTGAGACTGATTTGAAGAGTATGGGCCCTCTCAAAACTCGAGGTCCTGATGGTCTTAATCATTTATTCTTTCAAACTCAATAGAAACGGATTAATGAGAATGTCATTGATTTTGTGCGAAAGATGATTGAAAATCTTTGTTTAATTAGGGAGTTTAACCAAACTTTTCTTGTACTTATTCCTAAAGTTCCTCACCCTGAAATTATGAGAGATTTCTGTCCGATTATCCTTTGTAATGTGATTTATAAATTGATAATTAAAATCATAGTTAATCTGATAAAGCCTGTATTGTCGACTTTTATTTCCCCGAATCAGTGTAGTTTTGTTGCAGGACGTTTGAACTTCGACAATATTATTGTTGCTCATGAGGTGATCCATACCATGAACACTATGAAGGGAAATAAAAGATTTATGGATGTGAAAATTGATTTGAAGAAGACATATGATAGAATTAATTGGGAATTTGCTCTTCATTGTTTAAGAGAGGTGAAAATTTCATAGAGTTTAATCCTTATTGATTCAAGAGTGTATATCTTCTCCCTCTATGCAATTATTGTGGAATGGTAGTAAGTCAATGTTTTTAATCCTTCCCGAGGTATTAAACAGGGTGATCCTTTGTCTCTGTATTTATTTGTCATTTGTATGGAGAAGTTGACTCATTTAATTCAATCAAATATTTCATATGGCATATGGATACCAATTCATCTGAATAAAGGGGGACCACCATTATCTCATTTGTTTTTTGCTGATGATTTGATTATTTTTTATAAAGCTCGATTAGACAAGGTATAAGTGATTAAAGACTGTCTTAATGTGTTTTGTGATTCTTCAGGTCAAAATGTAAATGAAGTAAAGACAAGGTAATTCTTTTCTCATAATATTAACAATAATATTGAATCTTAATTGAATAAAAGTTTGAGATTTAATATGTATGCTGGTTTGGATTAATATGTGGGGGTTCCTCTTCATCATGAGAGAGTTTCTAAGTCAATGTATCAATTTACGGTGGATAAGGTAAAATAAAGATTGGCTAGTTGGAAGTGTCATTCTTTGTCTCTGGCAGGGATGAATACTCATATTAATTTAGTGACCTTGACTATTCCGAATCATGTGATGCAAACATCTATTATCCCTGTTGCTTGTTGTGATGAGATTAAGAGAAGTGCTCAGAATTTTTAATGGGGTTCAACAAGTGAAAGAAGAAAGCTCATTTGGTGGCATGAGATAAAGTTTGTTCTCTGAAAGTGTGTGGTGGATTGGGTCTTCATCATGCTTCTTTTCAGAATAAAGCTTCTATAATGAACGTGAGATGAAGTTGGTGAATAACAAGGAGACATTGTGAACCCAAGTAATTAGAAGTAAATATAATTGTGGTCAAGATTTGATTCCTATTATACGAGCAAAGAAGTTGAGTTCAAGAGTGTGGAGTGAAATTAAAACTGTTTGGGAGAACGTTAAGGATGAGATTGAGGTTGTCCACAGGAATGTGGAGTATAAAGCTAAATAGAAGCTGGATAAGCATGGTATTTTTTCCGTGAAATCTCCTTACAATTCTATTGCCAAACATGGTCAGGAGGAACGAAGTTGTATATCATGGATCTTGTTCTAATCTTGATGACGGCGTGACTGAGGCTATGAGTATTGTTCAATGTATGGTGCGGGTAAAGAAAATTCTAGGTGGTCATGAAGGTTTTCTCAGGTATGGTCAATTAAGCCAAGTTGTTGAGTCATGTGTGAAAGTTTTTGTTGATGGTGCATTCTCCTTAGGCTTATCAGTTGTTGGTTGTGGAGACGTGTCTCGTAATTCGGAGGGGAATGTTTTGGAAGTCTTCATGTATTTAGTTTATGGATCTTCAAGTGTTGAGGGAGAGTGATGGAGTTGCTTATGGGGTTGAGGAGAGCATGGGATTCTGGATTTTGACGTGTACCTTTATTTTGTGATGTTGTTTCGGTGGTGGAGGGGTTAGAACATGACGTATCTGCTTTGCATGAGAATGCTGATTTATTTGCTGATGTTGGTGAATTATTACGACATCAGTAGATCGTAGAGTTTCAAGTGATTAACCGGGAGCATAATGTAGCTGCAGATTTTTTTAGCAAGGAGCAGTTTCAACTATGACTTAGGCATTCACGTGGTGTCTAAAGATGGTGTGGTGCATCTTATTAAGGATGTAGTTGGTTCTTAGTTTTTTTAGTCTTATTTATATATATATATATATATATATAAAGAAAAGTAGTTTTTCAGCTTATAAATAGTTTGTGATGTGGAAAGAACAAATTGTTTCTTATTTTAGTGCTTGTCTGGATACATTTCCAAAAGCTATTCTAGCTCTCAAACCTAGATTTCACACAAAGGCATCCAAACACTCAATTTTTTTTGGATAAGCTATTTTGAGAAGAAAAACAAGGTTTGGGTTCTAAAAGTTATTTTGAGAGAAACTACATTTTTTTCCTTTTCCAGCTGAAAGTTTCGATCTCTCATTTAGGAAAAACACTTATTTCAAATAAAAGAAACATGAAAAGCAATTCATCTTGACTACTTTTTAGAAAAGTTACATTCTACTCAAAACTTATTCTCAAAAAGCTTAATCCAAACACTCTCATTTCATCAAAAAATATTTGTCAGAAAAGCTATTATACTCAAAAGCTATTCTCAAAAAGCTATTTTCCCATAAGCTATTCTCTAGAAGCTGAATCCAAATAGGCCCTTACACATTCAATCACAACTAGTTCAAACATGCACAACTTGTGTTTGGACTGGCGGTGGAAAATGACTTTTTTCAATTTGACTTTTGAAAGTAATATTGGAAAAAAGTTAGATTGTGTTGTGATTAAACTTCGATTTGCACGGGTAGAAGTGAGATTAGATTAAAACATTATTTTTATTAAATAGTACATATAAAATATGCAAATATAATATTATTTTAGTTTAGAGTGAAAAAGAATTATAGTTGAAAGAACTTAAAAATTGTAAAATTACAAAACAAATAAATGCATATAAATTATGTACTAAAAATTGCATAAAATTACAAAAACACGCACACACGTATTTAAATTTGTTCAACTAAATTATTTTGGTAGTTGGATTAAAGGTTTCCTACAATTTAATCTTGAATTATTTTACGATGGTAATTCATTTGAGGTAAAAAAGCATTTGACAACTTTATATATGTATCAAACAAAGTGGTTTGTGTAAGAGGTGTTGATTAAAGAAATAATGGGTTGTTTAGATTAAAAAAAAGAAATAATAGGTTGGAGCATAAAAGGTTTAACATAAGATTAAAACCGAAGAAGAAACCAATGTCAATTTTTGAAGTTGTGCCCTCAAGAGATAGTTAAGTTTTGATTATGTAGTTTTTGATAGTTTAGACTTGTATTAGGGATTCTATGAGTTTCTCTAGTTTTTTTTATGGTCAACTCATGTTTCTGTTTTTCATTTCTTGTTTTTCATTCCAGAGGGAGTATCTTCTTAAAGTGCAATGTGAGATTCTATTTATTCTTTTTAAAAACCAACCACTTACATTCTTTGTGTGCACATTTCACTCGGCACCTCACCACATCATTCTTTACAAACTTCAATTCATACCCATTTAAGAGGGTATACTCTCTAACTACATTCTTAAATTCTTGAAGTGAGGTAAACTCCATCCTCATCTGAAATTGAAACTCTTTGCACATTTCTGAGGGCTAATATTTTGGGTTCTTTTCCTGAACCACTATCTCATTTCTATCATCATCACTCATTGTCTCATCTTCTTCAATCTCTTCAGAATCATAGTCCAATGAAATAGGCAATATATCTTCCTCTCTCACCTCCACCATGCTTGTTTTCTCAAATTCACATGGCACAATCTCTCATCAATTGTGAACTACTTATAACTTCATCTAAAACTTCACCTACATCTACATTAACATATTGATTTAAGTAGTCATCATCAATATCTTCTTCATCGCTCATCTCAAAATCCGATAAATATTCCTCTGCGTCACTAGTGTCACTATAATGTTCCTCTAAAATAGGATGAAAGTTCAAGGATCAAAAGTTGGTTTAACCCTTTAAAGATATATAATTTATTAGTTAATTCAAAAATAAGTCCAATCAAACATACCAAACACAATCTGTTACTTTTCAAAAATAATCTGTACACACAATTTGACTTAGAGAAAGAGTGTCATTTGAGGTGGCATGGCTGCCATGGGATTAACCCCATGAAACAAATTCAAGGCTTAAAGGGATTGATTTCCTAGAGATTACATCTAAAGATGATGTGGCGTTGCAGGATAATACCAGGAGATCCAATAGCCACTTCCATTATAATGAATAATTGGTTGTTTAGGAGAATTACGAGGGTCATAAGCATGGTGTTTAGGAGAATTGTGCTGGTTGGCTGCACTAATCGAAGAACTCACATTAGGATTTTCTTGATGGTGTCGCTGCTGCTCTACATCGGGAGAATAAATTGGTAATCCATCTCGTTCCCTTCTCTTAACTCTAGCGTTCCAATAATTCTTTATCTCGATATTTGTATGTCCAGGCAACTGAAATAGAGGAAGAAGGAATGATGCAAATTGATTAAACAAAACTAAACAAGTTTACATCTTATTCCTAATCACAAATAACGCTGAAAATGATGTGCTCAATGGACGAGGCACCCCTTCCAATATATGGTCCAAACTGTAGGCAATGCATATTCTGGCTTACTTTCCATTATGTTTTATCTACCTTACTGCTGTTTGTGTTTGTGTTTTAGCATATTGACATAACATTGTCCACAGCAATCATCTACCGGCCAGGGACACCTCCTATTCCCTGGCCTCCTATTTTGTCCTATTCCCATAATCTCATCCGTCCAACAGATCTAATGGCTAATAAACTTTCACCCCATTCACCCCACTCCCCCACTTTCTCTCTCTCTCTCCCATGATAATCTCATTCTCTCTCCACCTTCCTCCTTACCCAGTCTTACCAGCCTCGCCGGCCACCGCTGCGGCGACCTCCATCCTAGCCTCACCACCATCAACGGCGGCGATGGATCTCCAGATTCGCCGGCAACCAATGATGGCCGCGCCGATGTCGCTTCCCTGTCATGGCGTGGCCGCGCCGAAGATCAAACGGTGGATATGGCCGTTTATTGATGGAGGAGGGCGGGGCGGTGAGGGAGAGTATGCATGGAGAGTGGAGAGAGAAAAAGAGATCGGCAGAGAGAGTGGGGTTAGTGGGGTAAGAGTGGGGTGATTGTTTGTGAGCCATTAGATCTATTGGACGGATGAGATTATGGGAATAGGACAAAATAAGAGGTCAGGGAATAGGAGGTGTCCCTGACCGAATCATCTACAGTGTCAATTGTCACTATTTTATATTTTATCTTTGTCACAAGGACGTAAAATGAAAACTTCTATGGAATCAAGCTTTCAAATATTATTGAGGATTAACATGAGCATAGTAAATGTTGATAAAATGTAAATTAATTTTATAGAACAGACCTGTTGTGCCATCTGAGACCATTTGTTTCCCCATTGCTCATGCATTTTAGCAATTTTTTGCTTCTCTTCGTCAGTAAATGCACCCTTTCTAAAAACTGGCTTCAAGTAATTTATCCATCGGAAACGACAGCTATGCCCAGTTCGGGCAATGTCTGATTTTTTTGGGACATCATTCCATTTTTTTGCTCCATATTCGTCTATGTAATCTGATAAAATCTTATCCTCTTCTCGTGTCCAACGGCGTCTCTTCAAACGCGGTTTTCCTTCAACACTACCTTGGACACTTTCTTCATTCTCTTCAACAATCTCAGACTGCCCACCATTTGGCATCATGGGGTCATCACCTCCTCCCATCATATTACTCATGATTCTTCTTTCTCTTTGACTACATATTACAAGGCAAGAAAAATCATAATCAGAATAAAAAATAGGGCGAATGGGCAAAACTAGCCACCGTAATTTTCCAAATGGACAACTCTGACACACGTAAATTGGATGGTCCAAAACCGTACATTATAAATCAAAATGGTGCAAAGTTAGCCACACCGTTAAGTTTACACACACATTAATGAAGGTGGGCCCCACGCCAACACAAACGTCTGTTAGCTTCAACTTAACGGCGTGACTAACTTTACACCATTTTGATTTATAATGTACAGTTTTGCACCATCCAATTTACGGGTGCCAGAGTTGTCCATTTGAAAAATTACGGTGGCTAGGTTTGCCCTTTCGCCCTTAAAAAGAATATAAAAAGATACTCCCTCCGTTTCTAAATATAAGATCACTTTACCTAATTTGAGGAGATTAAGGAAGACAATCCAATTAGTTGGGATTACATGATCTTCCAAAAATACCCCTCTCTAAAGAGAAAGATTGAAGGGAAAGAGAGAGAAACACTATCCTTTTATGTATAGGGGTAATTTAGGCAAAACTTGGGACAAAATAGAAAGTGATCTTATATTTAGGAACTTATCTACTTCTCTAAAGTGATCTTATATTTAGGAACGGAGGGAGTACATTTTTATGGGATGGGGTCTTAAAACATATGCAATAAAGAAATGTTATCATTATTAATAATCTTGACTTCAGATTAATTTTAGTCTACTATGGTTATTGCATGTTTGCATCCATGTATTAATTGCCAAAGTATCTCACAGTCAGTACACATAGCTACTGATTCTTTCTCTAAAAGAATTTAGTAAACACGTAATGTATGAAGTTTAACAAATAATTAATTCCATACCTTAAAATTTACCCGAACAAGTCAACACGTGCACCGCCAATGAGAGAGCAAGAAACTTATTCCAGATCTAAAGGAAGATCAAGAATGATGAAACTGCAATCCAAGAACAAAAGGGGTATAAAAATCTACAAACTTTGGAACAAAGTAAGAAAACTCAGGGAAAGAATTCAAAGAAACCAAGACAGTTTACAAGCCAGACAAAGTACAGTATAATTAGTAATAGTAAAAAGAAAAATTTGATACTATACTATGAGTCGAAGTAGAATCAGATAAAGGAAAATGGGTTGTTGAAAACAATTAATATTTTTGATAAAGAAAAAGCAAGATGATGCGGAAAGACAAGGAAATGAATGGGGAAATTTAAAGGAAAAGGGTATAAGTAGAGAAACTTAAGGAAATAACATGAGAAGACGCGTATGAGTAGTATAAGCATATACCTCTTCAAGTCCACTATTTACTTCTCTCGTAAAATGTCTCTCTCTCACACGCATTGAGCTGAAAGAGTGCAGATGCAGAAGCAGAGGCTATGGAGGGAACTTGTTGGCGATGACTGAATCAAACAAGTGGCCCCACTGGGTATATTTATATGGACCTTACTTATGTCAAGTTCATCCATCCAGGTTCTCCATTTCTCCAATTACTGGCCGTTAGATAAATGGATGGTTGTTATAAAAGGACACATGTCACTCCTATATTAAAAGAACTTGAGAACCTGGAGGAATGAACTTGATGTAAGTTTTTCCCTATTTATATTAATAATTTATAATAAATTGTTTTGGAAAAAGACAAATAAAGTCTTTCCAATAAGTAATATGACAAGTGAGGTTGTTAAATATCAAAAAGTACAACTTGAGTCACATTACCAAATTAAGGTAAAAAGACTCAAATGCCCTTAAATACATTCGCCAACAATGATTCGTGTTAGGGCATTTGAGGAGTAATTTTGTGTTACTTGTCAAGTTTTTAAGGGCACTTGAGTTTTTTTTTCCTAATTTGGTAATGTGAGTTAAGTGACAATGACCCAATTTTTTTTTTATATTTAACAATCTCACTTGTTCTTTTACAAATTGGGAAAACTTTATTTGTCTTTTTCCAATTGTTTTTGCTTAGATCATGGGCTATTTCCATTCTCTATTCTAGTAAGGGAAAAACTTACGTCAAGTTCATTTCTCTAGGTTCTCAAGTTCTTTTAATATAGGAGTGACAACTGGCCATTAGATTGAATGGATGATTGTCATAAAAGGACATGTATCACTCCTATATTAAAAGAATTTGAGAACCTGGAGAAAAGAACTTGACCTAAGTAAGGTCCTTCTAGTAATGTTAGTTATAAGTTGAAAATAAACTACTTCTTTTCTTTTCTTATGTGTGTTTGAAAAAGTAGCTTATTTTTTATCATACATTAAGTAGCTTATTTTAAGTAGATTATATTTTTTTATGTTTTGTTGGACCTATTATAATAAGTAGATTATTTTACAAGTAGAAAAGTAGTTTTATTCGCTTATAAGTTACTTATGATGTAGAAAGAGCACATTGTTTCTTATTTTATACATTCAATCACAACTAGTCCAAGTATACACAATTTGTTTTTGGATTGACGCTGAAAAAAGACTTTTTTTTTCAATTTAACTTTTTTAGAAGTAATATTCGAAACAAATTATATTGTGTGTTGTGATTATGTTTGGATTTACAGCGCTGGAAGTGATTTTTTTCAATATGATTTTTATAAGTATGTTTAGGTCATTAATTTTATTAAATAGTACATATAAAATATGCAAATATAATTTTGTTATAGTTTAGAGGGAAAATGAATTACAATTAAAAATAAAAAATAGTACAAATACAAAACAAATAAAATGCATATAAATTATGTATATAAAATGCATATAATTAGAAAAACACACACATATTTAAATTTGTTCAACTAAATTATATAGGTAGATGGATCAAAGATTTCCTACTCTTTGTTAAATACATATATATAACAACTTTATGTATGTATGTAGGGCGAAGACCCAAAAATGATACATAATTATTGGTCAGGAAACAAAAATAGTACATAACTATTTCAAAGTACAAAAGTGATACTCAACTTTTACCATGTGATCAAAAATGATATTTTGACTAATATAACAATAATATTAGACATGAAATGTCCAAAATGCCCTTATAATTAAATAAAATTTTACTGGATGACGATTAATTTATAAGGCATTTTGGACTTTCCATGTCTAATATTATTGTCATATTAGTGAAAATATCATTTTTATCACATGGTAAAAGTTGATATCATTTTTGTACCTTGAAATAGTTATGTACTATTTTTGTTCCTTGGCCAATAGTTATGTATCATTTTTGGGCCTTCGCCCATGTATGTATGTATGTATGTATGTATGTATGTATGTATGTGTGTGTGTGTCAAACAAAGAAGTTTGTGTAAGAGGTGTTGTTTAAAGAAATAATAGGTTGTTTAGATAAAAGAAAAGAAATAATAGGTTGGAGTAGAAAAAGTTCAAAGTAAGATTAAAATGGAAGAAAAATGAGTGAGGTGGTGTAGAACAATGAAGTTGCTTATAGAAAGGAAGAGAATTACTTAGAACGGAGTTTGAAATATCAAAATTAACATAAAATAAATGAACTGTTATGAATATCCTATGGATGTCAAGTCTCCTATCAGCAAGTCATCCTCTCCATGTATATCTCCTTATATTTCTCTATTGTATCTATCATTGTAACCCTGATTCTCCTCTATATAAGAGGACTCATATTGTAGATGGCTAACCCCTGAATAATATTCTACAACCCCAATTCTTATTTCTCTTTTACTCTCTTATTCTCCTTTATATTTACAACACGTTATCAGCACGAATCTCTAACCGAGCACGGGAATATAGCAAAAGCACAAAGCTTTAATCAAGCACGAGAATCTAATCGGGTATGTGTTCAATTTTTTTTTATATTAGATTAGTGGCTTTTCTGGAATAATTTCGAAGTGAATCCCACACAAACAATAGAAATCCCTTCAGGCCATAGCTAAATAAATCCGTTCGCCATAATTTTTTTTTACGCCACAAGAAATCCCTTTATTAGGCCAAGGTCATCATCTACCACACAAACAATAGAAAAGGCATTTTCCATTTTTTTTTCAGAGAAGTCAAATATTATGTATTATATCGAATTAGTTAATCATAAAAATTAGTGATGGGATGAACTTCAAAGTGATTTAGTATTATAAATAGAAACTCCTCCCCTACATCAGATTAGATAAGTGACGGTTAATGATATCCTCTCATATATATGTGTGTACGTAATACAACCTATTTCGTATTGAAATTTTAGTTGAAATAGGTATTGAATATATTTGTACTGTTTAAGAAAAATCCCATGTTACAAATTTTTCTAACTTATCTGAAACATCATATTTTCCATGTGTTAGAAGAAGCAGAATACATACGGATTATATAAGAATTTATTTAGTACGAAGCTATAAGAATGAATAGCGAAAACCCCTTTGCCTATGGAAACTGAACACACATCAATAGATTTTCACCCCACAAAATTCTTCTAACCGTTTTCATTTAGATCCCCACATAATTCTTGTTACGGTTTTTATTTAGATTAAGTATATATATATATATATATATATATATATATATATATATATATATATATATATATATATATATATATATATATATATTATATGCGTATTATTCCTATAATTGTGGATCATTACCTATAATTGTGGATCACATCTTATTTCCCTTATGCATTTAGATTAAGTATATATATATTATATGCGTATTATTCCTATAATTGTGAATCATTACGGAAAATTATTATTTCTTTTATGGAAAATTATTATTTCTTTATGTTTATTTTTTGTTGCTGCAAAAATGCATCTAAATTTTTTTCACATCATGCATTGATGTTTGAAGAAATCATATGGATTTGGAACTTGCTGAAAAGTCATATTTGATTATGATGGAACCTGAAGTTCCGTCTACTAATATAAAAATTTTCATTTGTTATGGCCTAAAGCCATATTTGTTGGATGTGAAGCTCTATCTGATTAAAAAAAAAATTTGGCATAAAGTCATCTTTGACGGAACCTGAAGTTCCATCTCATAAAGATTTGACATAAAGCCATATTTAATGGAACTTGAAATTCCATGTGATAAAAGTTTGGCGTGAAGCCATATTTAATAGAACTAGAGGTTCTACTTAATAAAATTTTGGTATGAAACCATATTTGATAAAACCAGAAGTTCTACTTGATAAAAATTTGGCGTGAATTCATATTTGATAGAACCAGAAGTTCTAATTGATAAAGATTTGACCTGAAGTCATATGTGAATAGGGAGAAACCCCTAATTCCAATTTGTATTTATGGCCTGAAGCTGTATTATGATGGAAAACGTGAAGTTCCATCGCCAAAGGGTCTGAAGCCTATTTGATGGAATCTGAAATTCCACGCTCAAAGGCCTGAAGCCTCTTTGATGAAACCTAAAGTTTCTTGTGTTGAAAATTTCGATTTTTTTAGCCCGAAGTCATATTTGATGGAACCTGAAGCTCCATCGCCAAAAGACCTGAAGCCTATTTGATGAAACCTAAAATTTTCATAACCTAACAGCTTAAAGTCATACTTGATGGATGAAACCTGAAGTTACATCTCATAAATATACCAATTTTATGTTCAGAGTTAACGGCTTGAAACAATAAATATTATATTTTATGACCTGTAGTCATATAGCATTTTTTTTAATGGATAGAGCATCATGGCCTGAAGCCATGAAGAGTTCATGAACTGTAGTCATAAAAAGAAAGTTTCTACATGATCGAGTGGTAAAATTCTAACGACATGAAATCATAAGAGTTCTATTTTTTTATTATGACCAGAAGTCATATAAATTTTTCTACTTAGTATTAAGTTTATAAAGCTCAATGGCCTGAAGCCATAAAGATTTTATTTTTATGACCAGAAGTCATATAAAATAATTTTCTATTTAAGTTTTAAGTGGTTGGAGCCCAATGACCTATAGTCGTCATATATTGACCTGAAATAATGACGATTCCATTTTTATGACCGAAAGTGATATAAAGTGGCAAGAAGCGAAATACAAAATTAATTTTATGGCTTGAAGCCATAAAAACTTTAGTTTTATGACTAATAGTTATAAACACTTATATTCTACTCAAGTATTTAATGATATTGATTCCTGAAGAACTATATGCATTAGATATAACAATATTAGTTCCTGAAGAACTATATGCATTAGATACAATAGTATTAGTTCCAGAAGAACTAATAATGTATTTGTGAGTGAAAAGTATTTTACATGACTCATTTGAGGGGAAATTATTGGAATACAAGTATGAGTCATATTGTATAGAGTTTTTTCTCTCTTATAAAATTAGAAGTTAGTTTGACAATGAGAATCATATTGCAACAAACCTGAAGTTTGTGAATGTAATATTTGGCAATGACAGGTTGGATCATCCCGGATCATAATGATGCAAAATAATATCAATACTCACTGATGAATCAGAAGATTCAATTGCTAATTGTTCTCAAAACAATGAAATTTAAAATATCACTAGTTTTTTTTTTCAACAAGTGAATGTTAATTATATTTTATGCCATGTGAGAGTATATCCATATATAGCAAAGCCTCCTTGAATTGCTATATCAATATTCGTGAAAAAAAAAATTCATTTTAGAGTTGAGTAAAATGTACTACAACTATAATTGCATCATGCCAATAAAAGAGAATGAATTCTCCCATTGGATTTTGGTCAGTAGCCAAGTATTTTCCATCTGATGTTTTGAAAGATGGATTCATATTGTTCCACCAATAATACACAGACGGATATTAAATGAAATTTGGGATAAATATTGATGTTCCCAATATGAGGGAGAGGAATGAGTAATTGGAAGAGATATATGTTGTATGCAACAAATATGGATCCTCAAATATTAGTAATGTGAACTAGAAGTTCATCAAATATTGCAAAATATTTGTCAGACACTATCACTGACCAAATAAGTATTTTTATATCTCATGATCCAATTGAAGAATGCTCCAATAATTATATTTGAGAATGAAACATGCCTGAAGCATGAAGAAATTATTGGTTCTAAAAGAAAATGAAAATGGAGCAAATAATCATGATGATCATTTTGAGGAGGCTTTACTTAGACATAACTATTTGTAAGACCCCAGAAGTGGCTCAGGTACCTGAAAGAAATAAAAAGAGAGCTCAAAATGTTATGTCATAAGAAAAAGGAACCGTGAAAGGATAAATTTGTCAACAATAATTTTGATGTCAATATCACGTGATAAATGAGGATCCGGTATATAAATATGTCATGAGTAGACATAAAATGACTAGCTAGTAGAAAACAAAAGACGCTATATGAAATGTGACAACATGAATCTATGCACCAGAAGTGCTATTTGAATCATAAAAATGAGAACACTTATGCGAAAAAGTGGGAGAAGTATGATTAGAATGATTTTCGCAACAGTTCAATAATGATAGATTTTGTCTCATGGTGGAATGAGCATTCATGTTTTGATTTGGTAGTCTGACAATATACGAAATTTTGATGTGCGTCTAAAGAATATGATTATAAACCATGAGTAAATATTGTGAGTTGAATCCTAAAAGGATTTCAAATACTAAAAGTATTATGAAAAATGATTACATATATGTATAGATTTATATATAAACATATGAAAATCCCTGAAGGATTCCAGCTGCCAGAGGCATGCACTTTGAATTCACAAGAACAAAACTCGATAAGGCTAAAGTCCTTGTATAGATTAAAGCAATCTTAGTGTATGTGGTACAATTGGCTTAATGAATATCTCCTGAAAGAAGGATATAAAAATGATCCAATATGCCCATGTATATTTTTGAAAAGATCTGGAAATGAGTTTGCTATAATTTCCATATATGTTGATGATATAAATATCATTGGAACTCCTGAAGAGTTAGATAAGACAATAAATTGTCTGAAGAAAGAATTTGAAATGAAGGACTTAGGAAGAACAAAATTTTGTCTTGGGTTACAAATTGAGTATTTGAAAAATGGAATTTTCATTTACCAAGAAACCTATGTTAGAAAAGTCCTAGAACGTTTTTATATGGATAAATCACATCCATTATGTACTCCAATGGTCATAAGATCATTAGAGGAAGACAAAGATCCTTTTAGACCTCGAGAAATGAAGGAAGAAGGTAATGAAGAAACACTTGGTCCAGAAGTACCATATCTTAGTGCAATTGGGGCACTGATGTATCTTGCTAATCACACACGACCAGATATAGCATTTGCTGTTAACTTATTAGCAAGATATGGCTCTTCACCAACACGAAGACATTGGAATAGTGTTAAGCATATTCTTCGTTACCTCAAGGGTACTTTAGACATGGGACTATTTTACCCGAATGAAAACAAGACAAATCTTATTGGCTATGCGGATGCTGGATTTATATCTGACCCACACGTTGGAAGATCACAAACAGGTAATTTATTTACTTGTGGTGGTACAGCGATCTCATGGAGATCCATGAAACAAACCATATCAGCAACATCATCTAACCATGCAGAAATTCTTACAATGCATGAAGCAAGTCGAGAGTGTGTATGGTTGAGATCATTGATATATCATGTACGAACTACTTGTGGTATAACTTCTAGTAAAATGAGCCCCACAATCATATATGAGGATAATACTACATGTATTTCTCAACTCAAAGAAAGCTACATAAAAGGAGACAGAACGAAGTGCATTTCACCAAAGTTCTTCTTCACTCGAGATCTTCAGAAAGATGGTGAAATTGATATCCACCAAATCCGGTCAAGTGAAAATCTAGTAGATATGTTCACAAAGTCACTTCCTGCTGCAACATTTGAGAAACTTATTTATGGCATTAGACTTCGCCGACTTAGAGATATCCACTGAAGTAGTCAAGAGAGGGAGATGATACATGCTGTACTCTTTTTCCCTTGTCTATGGTTTTTTCCCAATGGGTTTTCCTAACAAGGTTTTTAATGAGGCAGCACCAAGAAAGTGTATCACTAAGCATTGCACTCTCTTTTCTTCCATTAAGTTTTTGTCCCACTGGGTTTTACTTAATTGGAGTTTTTTTAATGAGGCATATGTTTAGTCTTGGCCATCCAAGGGGGAGTGTTATGAATATCCTATGGATGCCAAGTCTCCTATCACCAAGTCATCCTCTCCATGTATATCTCCTTATATTTCTCTATTGTATCTATCATTGTAACCCTAATTCTCCTCTATATATAGAGGACTCATATTATAGATGGCTAACCCCTGAATAATATTCTACAACCCTAATTCTTGTTTCTCCTTTACTCTTTTATTCTCCTTTATATTTACAACATGAACATATATATAATATCAATTTTATAAAAAATGACGGAAAAAATTTGTTTTCGTGAAATTTGAATTGCATGTCCCAATATTTTAAATGCTAATGATATACTCCCTCCGGTCCTAAATATAAGACCTAATTGACTTTTTTGAAAAATCCTAAAAAAGCAAAATACGTTAATTATAAATTGATAATTTACCTAATTTTTCCCTTAAACTAGTATATTTTACCTATAAACTAATGGATAATCTAAAAATATAACAAATATGTCATAATTTAATAACCTATTTCGCAACTTTAACCTCTCCAAGAAAAGTTATCTAGGTCTTATATTTAGGACCGGAGGTAGTATATTCAAATGGATTTAGCGGCCGTGACATCATAACCTTTTGTAAACATATTGTGTCTGTATATGCTAATTAAATGCTTTAAACAAAAAATAAAGGCCAAAAGTAAAGAGTAATAGGTGCTTTTCCTCTCACTTGACTTATGAGGTAGAAGAAATTCACATTTCATTTGTCCCCTAACATGTTAAAAAGCTAAAATAATCCAAAAGTGAAAATAAGCAAAAACAAATTTGGTAGTGGTATCTTGCTTCTCATTCATCCCAAACAAACTTGTCACTTTTTTCACATTTAATGCAACCATAAATCTCATTACACAATCTCACTCGTTTTCAATCTGACTTAAAATATGTCAACTTAAAAACAATTCACATTTCCCTTTTGGAATGAAGGGAGCTCTGACTTCGACACAATGAAGGAGGAAGAGTGTCATTTGATGTAGTATGGCTGCCATGAGGATCAACACCAGGAAGCAGATTCAGGACATCAAGTGATGGATTGCTTAGAGATGACATCTGAGGGACAGGTGGCATTGCAGGACAATCCTGACATATGTCAAGCCCTGAGATCAAATTGCCACTTCCATGAATACATGGTTGGTTTATTGCATGTTGAAACTGGCTGCTACCATAACCATCTATAATATCAAATGGGGTAATGTTAGAATATTCTTGACTAGGTAGCGCTAGCTTTATATCAGGAGGATAAATTGGTAATCCATCTTTTTTCAATTTCTTATTTTTACGGTTGCAGAAATTCATTATGTCGGTAGGTTTACGTCCAGGCAACTGAAATAAAAGGAAGAAGGAATTATGCAAATTAATTAAACTAAACTAAACAAGATCATATCGTATTCCAAACCACAATTAACAGTGAAAATGATGTGCTCAATGGACAAGGCACACCTTCCAATATATGGTCCAAACTGTAGGCAATGCATTTTCTGGCATACTTTCCATTATGTTTTATTCGCCCCGGTTTGTATGGATATAATTGAGATGATGGAAATGGAATTGGAAATGGGTATAAGGGTAAAGTATGGAAAGTAGAGGTAATGATGATAAGTAAAGTTTGTGGGCCCCAGGAAAAGTGTGAGATGGAGAGAGAAAACTTGTGGGACCTGGGATATATGTAAATTACCAATAGTCTCCACTTTCCATCAATTTCACTTTCCCTCATCACTTTCCTTGGTCATCCAAACGGACTCTTAGTGTTGTTTGTATGTTATGGCATATTGAAATAACATTGTGCACAACAATCATTTATAGTGTCAATTGTCACTAGTTTATCTTTGTCACAAGGACATAAAATGAAACTTCTATGGAATCAAGCTTTCAAATATTATTGAAGATTAGCATGAGCATTGTAAATGTTACTAAAAGTGTAAATTAGTTTTATAGAACAGACCTTTGCTGCCATTTTAGTCCATTTGTTTCCCCCATCAGCTTGCCATTGGACGATTAGTTTCTTCTCTTCGTCCGTAAATGCACCCTTTTTTAAATTTGGCTTCAAGTTACGCTTTTTTAAATTTGGCTTCAAGTAATATAGCCATCGTTGATGACAACTTTTCCCACAGCGGTCAAGGGTTGAGTTCTTTTGGATTGCATCCCATTTTCCTTCTCCATTTATGTTCACATAATTTGATAAAATCAGAATCAAAAATAAAAAAGTATATAAAACAGATATTTTTCTGGGATGGGGACTTAAACCATATGCAATATAGTAATGCTGTCATTATGAATAGTCTTGACTTCAGAATCTAGTCTGCCATGGTTATTACAAGTTATTAGCATCCATATATTAGTTGCTAAAATATCTCGCATCCACTACAATTAGCTACTAACTCTTCCTCTAAAAGAATTTAGCAAACACTTAATGCATGAAGTTTGACAAATAATTAATTCCATACCTGAAAATTTAACCGAACAAGTCAACACGTGCACCGCCAATGAGAGATCAAGAAACTTATTCCAAATCAAAAGGAAGATCAAGAATGATGAAACTACAATCCAACAACAAAAAGGGTATAAACCCAGAGAAAGAATTCAAAGAAACCAAGAAAGTTTACACGCCAGAAAAAAGTAGAGTAATTACTAATAGTAAAAAGAAAGGATTTGATACTGCACTATGAGTCAAGGTAGAATCAGATAATGGAAAATGGGTTGAAAAAAGTAAATTTTTTGTTAAAGAAAAAGCAAGAAGAAGTGGAAAGACGAGATATTAAATGGGGAAATTTAAATGAGAAGGGTAAAAGTAGAGAAATTTAAGGAAATAACATGTGAAGATACGTATAACTGTATGAGTGTGATTCGCTACTTCTTCAAGTCCACTTTATTATTGTTTCCTATTATTTCTCTCGTAAAATGGCTCTCTCTTTCTCTGTCCTTCTTCAAGTTTACGCACACTGACCTTGAAGAACGCAGATGAGGCAGAACGCAGATGAGGCAGAGGCTATGTAGAGAAACTTGTTGGCGATGACTGAATCAAACAAGTGGGCTCCACTAGCTAGGTATATAAGTATATTTATATCTTTTAAATAATTTTTGTATCATGTGTGAATTTCACATGTTTGTCCATTAAACTATTTCAAAAACAAATAGTAAAATGTCTCATTTTGAGGAATAATTTGGTCAAAAAAATTGGCAAATACAAAATAATGAATTTTTGTAGCCCGGGGTGAATGTCAGAATGTGTGGCCAGGGTGATTGATATGGTTCCTAAGGTGAAGTATTATTATAGAGGGCTGTAGGAGGTGCTTAAGGTTCAAAATTTGATTTGTTTAGATGGAAATGTACTAACAGTCCTTTGTGTAGCAATTGTAAGGTGGAGGTTGATGTTGGTGAATGTTTGAAAACGACAATAATTAGAAATATAAACGAATACTGGATGGGTGATATGGGAAGAAGATATGAGAGAGATGAGATGGAGAATGTGGAAAGGAGTATGAAATGGCATAGACCAAAAGCTGGACATGTTAAAATAAATTTTGATGGACTTCCTATTGTAGGAGTGGGAAGGCCGCAATCAGGGTGATCGGAAGGGACAATCACTACAAAAAAATAGCCTGCTAGTCACGTTTGAAAATGGGCAAAATTGTGAAGTATGTGGCGTAGGAAAGAATTTTTTGGCGTTGAAATCCATACGCCACAAATCGAGGCGTAACAAACTTGTGTCACGTATCATACGCGACATAATTTTAATGCAATAAAATCATGTCGCGCATAACTCATGCGCGACATAAGGTGAAGTGAAAATAAAAAAAAAACTGCAGCTTGCCGAGGAAGAAGCTTCCTCGGCAAGCTGCAGGTTTTAAAAAAATAAAAAAATAGGAGATAATAATTAGGAAGAAGGAAAGAGAGTGTTTGAAGTAGAGGGAGTAGAGGGAAAAATAATTAAAAGCTAGTATTATAATGAAATAAAAGAATTTGAATTATAATGAATGAGAAAAAAAAACAAAGTATTAACGAATGATAAAGTGTATACCTTAGATTGTGGAAGATTTTAAACAATGAGCCTACAAAAAAAATTAAGTATAATTAGTTAAATGAGAAATTAAATATGAAGAATGGAAGTGAAGAGGAGGAAAATAATGGAGTAGAGAAAGAGGAGAAAAGAAAGTGGGGAGAGAGTAGGAAAAATAGAGAGTGGGGAGGAGAAAATGTGAGAGAAGTGAAGTTTATATAGGGAGAAAGTGGGGGAGAGTGGAGGGAAAAAATTTAAATTTTTTAGAGAAAGTGTGGAGGGTATGTGTGGCGCATGAATCCATACGCTACATATGTTTGAATTTTTGAGAAAAATTTGTCGCGTTTGGTATAAAATTGTTTAAATTTGTTTTAACGCAATTTTGTAGTGCTTTTGTCGCCCTTGCAAAACGTCACACACTAATAAACATATTGAAAAAAATTTGAAAAATAAAGTATATATAGATGCGCGACAACATAGCATGTAAAACGTGACAACGTCTAAAAAAATACTTCTGTCACGCTTTGGGTGGCACCTTGCGTTGAAAACGTGACACACTATTTTTGTTTTGTCGCACTTGTGCAATGCGCGACAATATGGACATGACTAGCCCCTAAATTTGTTGTAGTGAATTATGGAAGGTTTTTGGGAGGTGTGGGGAAGTATGTGATTTTTAAGGGACAAAAAATATATTTTAATGGGCGAAAGCCTAAAAATGATACATAAATATTGGCTAAGAAACAAAAATAGTACATAACTATTCTGTAACATCCTGAAAAATTTAATTCAGGATTAGAGAGTGTTTTGGGAAATTTTGGAATTTTTAGGAATTTTTGGGATGTTTTTGGAAATTTTGAGTAATTAATATGCATATAATTAATTAAGAAATGAAGAGTTTGAAATATGAGGGAGTGGTAAAGCTAAAAATATTTTTAAGTTTAAGGAGATTGGAGGCTGGTTTAAATGGTTTTAGAATTAAAAGAGTACACTATGGCAAGTTTGGGCTACAAATCATCAGAGAACCCCCTTATTACACCAAACCAAACAAAGCCTTCCTCCTCCCTTCCTTAAAAACCCGACGGCAGCCCCCCCCTCTCTCATTTTTTCTTCATCTTCTTCGTTCCTCTTCCCTCTCACCTCCGCTCTCCTCTGCCTCGCGATTTCCGGCGGCCACAGGCGCGACGGCGCCACCTCCCTCACTTTCTATTTCGTTCTTTTTCTTCTCCAGTGACGGCGGGGTGTGATTTCCGGTGACGGAGGCTTCGTTCTCCAGCGGCGGACGGCAACTGTGAAGGTGAGCTTCACTTCTTGTTCTTTAAGCCATTATTCTTCTCCACTTTGTTTCCTTATTTTCCTTCTCTTTTGATGTTCTGTTCGGCCTACAAGTTTGAGTGGCCATTTTCCGGTGATGTCCGGCGACGGCGAGCTCCGGCAAGGCATGGAAGACATAAAACAAGTCTAGGTGAGCTCCCTTTCCATCATTTTCTCTCTTTTTCTGCGAGTTTGGAAGAGAGGCTGGTTAGGGTTTGATTTAGGTTTTGGGATTATGAGTTGTCAAATAGTTGAAAGTGGACCTTTAACTTTGATTCTTGTTGCTGCGATTCAGACGAGATTTGAGAGGGTAGAAATCTGATATGGGGTTTGGGGTTTGATAAACTAGTAACAATAAAGCTTATACTTGTATGAAAGAGTATTTTTGTTTAAGTATTAAGCTAATAGTCCTGGTGGTGTGTTTACAATTTGCTGTCCTTCCTGGTTTCTCTCTTGCTTGATACTTTGGGTGTGTTTTGTTTGGCTATTGAGGTGTTACCTTGTGGTGATACTGTTATTATTGGTTTAGAACTAGTATATAGCTATGAGAAATTGGATTTTCATTGAACTTCAAAAATTTGCCAAATTCTAAATGGGTGCCCTGATTATTAGATGCCTTGAAGAGTATGTAGTCTCTTCTTTTTTTTTGGTTGATATGATGTATTTTAGTTAGGTTCTGCAAAAGAAGGGCTCGTGGGTATGAAGCTTGGAATGGATATGCATTTTTGAGTATGAAATACTAGAATTGTAGTTCGAAGTTGGTGAACAACTTCTAGAATTTTGGGGTAATGATTCCTATGATTAAAATGATAGCTCTAATTTGTTGATAAGTTATTAATTGCCTATGGAATAAGGAAATTGTGAAGGATTGAATTAAAATAAATTCTTGGCATTTTGGTAGTTGTGGTTTAGAAGGGTTTTGCTAATTTAAAATCTGTATTTGTTGGTAATTTATAGACCATGGTTCAAAAGTTTAAACTTGATGGAAGTTGTTAATTGCAGGAATGATTTAAGCTCGTTTATAGATTGTAAATGCAAATGTCTTGGGTTGATATGAAATGGATTTGAAAGTGTATGTGAATGTTTAGGCATTTAAGGAAGTAATCACAATTTGGCTTTTCTGTTTTGGTTAAATTTGTCTATGAGAAATTCTTTCTCCTTGTTTGGGCTATTGATCTTAAAGTTGCATTGGAAATGTTTGGGGTACTTCCTAATTGAATCTAGTATTAAATGTGATGTGTAAGGCTAGAATATTTTATTTAGAATGGTGGCAAAGCGGTTGTTGTATGGGATGAAAATGTAAAGTGGGTTTTTATTTACTTGATTGAGTCCTTGGACTGAATACATGCCTATTTTCTTTGAAAGTTCGGTTTTGGTGGATTGTATGGGATGTGCATCATATTTTCTAAAATTCTGTTTGTTGAAGATATTTGGAAGGTGATATTAAAAGAAAAGAAAGTGCATAATGACAAAGACTATAAATGTGGTTTAAGTTCACCTTTTTGAATAATGGGAATGATGTCTTGGATTTTCATAAATTTGGGTACACACTGTGAAACTAAAGATGGAATGTGGTTGTCTTTCTCTATTATATCATAGTTGATAATAATTGCTATTGCTGTTAGATTCTTGGAGTAAAAGATGAGTTCATGTAACTGGAAATAAAAGTGTAGGGCTTAATTAAGTTTTAAGATGATTGATTACGATGTTTAAATTAGTTTGTGGTTCATATATCTTGCCTTGGACTGGATATATTGCTTATTGATTTGACTTTCCTTTGATTGCCTTGTTTTTGGATTGGTTTGATTTAGGACTGTTTAGGTTGTTTATGTAGTCGATTGATTTTTGGTAAAGTTATGGTGGATGTTGAATGGAGAGATCATTTGGTTATCAACCTTATGGGATTGAAAAATGTTTGAAATGAGTTATTAAAAGTATCTTGGGATGTTAAGAGGTGTATGATCAAAATGATTTTATAAGATATAGTACATAATTGGGAAAATTGGGTAGAAATGTGAATACGAGAGAGACGTTAAATATTATGAAGTAGAAATGGTACTAAATTTATCATTCTGTACTACATCATTATAGGATTGACTATGATGTGGCTTGTGAGACATAAAGAAAAAGGATGAGGAATTGCGTAAATTGCTGGGCGACAGGTAATCACACTTACCTTACTATAACATTGAGGGTGATGTTAGTTGGGGATTTTTAAAATCCTTTCTCACCCTCTATATATATATTATATTTGAAAAGGTATTTTTATATGAAACAGGCTATCGGGTGCCTTTCAAACACGATTATTTTCATATAAAAGATTTTGACACATTATATATGTAGTATCCTGCTGGTGATATTGTTGGACCGAGTATGTGAGTGTATAGTTATTGGGACCTTGGTATTTTAATTTGACAGGGAAATTGAGAGGTACAGTGGATTGGATGTATCGTAGGTTGTGTAGAGAAAATTAGGGAGTTATGTTGATGGAATATAGAATAGGGATTGTGAGCATTGCATGACACTGATTATTAGTACCGTCGGCCGATGTAACCATCGATTTGCGCAAATCGATAGGTTAATTGTACAGGTTCCTCGGATTGTAAAGGAACCAGGGATGTGTACACTTTTTATAGTGCTCCCTTTTTCAGGGACGTTTTCACTATTTAAAGTGCTCCCTTTTTCATGCTTTCAGATTTGAGACTGGGCACAGTGTCAATCACGTTTATTTTTGTCTGTTGAGTTGAATTGGATGTGACTGAGGGATGTTGAGTGATACATGAGGAGTAGAGATGATGAATTTGAGTTAACTGAGACGTGTCAGAAGGATTTAAGTGATGGATGAAAGGAAATGAGAAATATATATATGTATTATTGATTTTAAATGTGGTACCCTTTAGACGCCCTCGCTACCGCACATCTCACTGTTATAGTGAGTTAAGCGGTGATTACTGGGACAAATTGTCTCATCCCACGATTACTGACATTTTTGCAGGTATTCATGCATAGGCGCAAGCATCAGGAAAGGGAAGTAGGTAGTAGAAGTTATATAGTTATTTAGAATCGTATATTGCCAATTTGTATAGGCCTGCATTCGTTTCCGCATGTATATATTTATCTATGGTTTGATATTTATTAGTTCTGTATATTAACCATGTTAGGCAAATCCTTTCTAACATGGTTAGCTTTTAATTATCCATGATAGCACCTATATTGTATCAGGAAATTCTTTTCTATCATGGATAGTATTTAATCATTAGGAAATTCCTTTCCTAACTATGATAGGACATTGATATTATGGAAATCTTTTTTTTTCTATCATAGTTAGTAAAGAGGTTATTAGATCTAAAATGAATATCATTAGTTAATTAGGGAATTAGTAACAGAGTGTTACAACTTGGTATCAGTATTTGGTATACGATAACCTAGGACTGTGCTGCATTGCATGTAGATTGGCAATATACATTCTTAGTATTCCCTTCCTTATGTGCATGAATATCTTGCCTTTTGAGAGGAATATCACTCATCCCGTGGTGGGGAGAGAGTGATAAGATCAAATGAATAAGGTATTGTGGAGAGGTTGAGAAGAATATAAGAAGGGTAATGAAATAAGCAAGATATTGATAAGAATTTCATAAGAATGACGAAATAAGGATGTTTCTCTGGGGTTTCGATTATAATTATGAGTCGACCATAATCATAGTTCAAGCATCATGAGATACCTTATTGGGTTAAGGGATTAAGATAATTCAAAAATAACAAAGAATAATGAATATGATGTGGAATAAGAAGTTATTAATCCTGTTTTGCATTTTGTTAAATTGTTTGATTTGTCGTTGATTTGACTGGTACTATTTGATTGTTTGGAATAAATTCTCTTGAAATTGTTTGTTTTTATAAGCTTCAACATGTTATATGCTTTTGTTTTTGAATGTGCTTTGATTATCCATCACCTAGTAATGGTTGGAGTTCACATCGTCATGGGTAGTAAGAGGTTGTTGCCCATTTATTTTAAGCGGCTGGAGGCTTCCTCACTATATTTAGTGACTGGAAGCAGCCCCCTTATTAATAAGATGTTGGTAGCCCTCACTACTTTATGAGTGTATCCCCACCGTTACTAAACGAATGAACGGTAAGTTGTTTGTTTAAAAGTGTTTATGGATTGAATTTTTATTGATTATTGAAAAGGTTTTGCAAGTTAATCGTATGTAATTGGAAGAATTTGACTGTTAATACTCTATAAATGGGAAAATTATAGTTGATAATTGTTAGTAAAATTGTGAATTGTAGTTACAAATGTGATATTGAATGGAAATTTGTATGGTGGTAATTGTTGGTGAAATTGTATATTGTAGTGATAGATATGAATTGATTTCATTTTTAGTGAATTTTGTTGGTTGATTGTCACGATATGGATGTTTGTTTAAATAATGAAGGGTGTTAAGAACTGATTTGTGTTTATGTGTTTGTTTTAGCAGTGAATTGAACTGGAATTATATGAATTCATTAGCAAAGTTTGTTGTTTATTATCATATTCTTTTATGTATGTTATAGCTAAAATAGAATTGATTTGGGGATGAAATTATGATTTCAGGAAATTAATTTGGGGTTTGTTGCATGTTCAATCTGTATGAGTTGGTGTATAATTATATATATAATTCCTCTGTTCCTAACCTTTCCTTTGAGGTAGCTTATAATTGACTTTATTTGATAAGTGATTGTTTTTAGTGTTGTAGTTGTTTGGATGAAGTTATATCGGGCAACTGAAGTTAGTATTAAGCCTTATCCATTTTGTTAGGAAGTATACATGTTTGTAAATTTCATTCTGTTAGTTTATAATCGAAAGGGATTCTCTTAAATAATTCAAAGCTGATGGAGGAATCTTCTGTTTACCGTCATATTCTTTGAATTAAATGTAAAACAAAGTTAAGTATGAATTAAAAAGTAGTTAAAGAATGGTAGGCATGAGTTCTGATATGCATCGAATATTTGCTTGACATCGATTATAATTGAGTGTATTCTATTGTTGGTTGTTTAAAGGGAAGCAACCTCCTTTATAAATTGATAATTTTATTTGATTAAAGATTTCGGTTTATGAATGGTTTGTGAAATAGTGATTATGATTGTGAATATATAGATATATATGAATCCTGATTGAGTTTTAGTGGTGGATGCTGATTAGGTTGGAGCATCTCTAATGGTATCTCAAGCTTGATAAATGAAGGATTAATGAGGTTTTAGAGCTAGTGTCTTAAAAATTTCAAACTTAAATAGAAGTTTCTAACAATGATATATAATCTCTATGTGGTGGATTGAATTGTATTCCCTGTTAGGATGGTGTGGTATTAGGTCTGATTCTTGGTGAGCAGAAAGCTTAGCATTTGCTATGGTATAACCATCATTGATTTGCCTTGAATTCGAAAATGGGATTAAAGGATGGTGTTGATGACTTGATGTATCGCTGTGAATATAATGAATTGCTATTGATGTTTTAAGTACAGATACTTGTTAGCCTAATACTATTTGTATAATGTTGATGATGATTCCTTTTATACTATATTTCATATGATCATTATTAAAATGGATGTATTTGGATTGATTATTGCTTTGTCTATATGTGAGAATGCTATTAAATTTAGTATATTATTAGCACGTGATGGTTCTTTTAAGGAAGTATGCCATGGGTTCTAAATGGTAATTTTGCATGAATTGTTCTCGTGAGCTGCTTTAATTGTGATTTGACTATCCTATAATTAATTGTGATGTTTGGTTGTAAAATTAACTATGAAGTATGATTCCTATTAATAAATGTGATTTGATTTTGTTTCGAATCGATAGATAAGAAAATAGAATAAATTGCAAATGCTTATGTGTTGGATAAATTGAGATAATCAAATATCTATGTGCATATATGATTTTTATAGAGCCAAATTATGCTTGTATTTTTCGGTTAGTGTTGGTTTAAATGGTTCTTCAGTTGTATGCTTTAGTTTAGTTTAAAGGAATGGGAAGTGAAGTCAAAATGGAAATTGTTTAATTTGACAGATTGAATGCATGTTGATTCATATAATTTTTAGAGTTTGACTTACTTGCTCTCATTTCCCACTACTTGACCATGAATTGAAGAATTTATTGCTGTATTAATTGCATTTTAGAGTTGTTGTATAGGTAAGATCTGTGTATACAGGATTCTTGCATCATTTTTGCTTTGTGCATCAGATTTTGCATTAGAATGGGTTTTGGTATTCGCTGGTGCTTAAGTGATTCTTGATAAATTTGTTGGTTGCATGACAGAATTAGTTGTGATTTGCTTAGAATATTCTTTATACTCCTAGTTTTCTTACGTAGTGCTTCTAGCCTTGTTCAAAAGGTTATATATATTCAAGTCAATTTGACTTGATTTCACCTCTTTTTGAATCCCTAAAGGAACATGAGAATGAGTTCTAGCATGCCTAACCTCAACTTTATCCTGAGAAACATCTTTCCTACTTTGCACTTGACTACATCTAACCAGAAAAACTGCGACAACAACCTTAGTTAAAGTGTTCATAGTTCTTCTAAATCATCAATAGCATCTCTGCGGTGTCATATGAATGACACTTATGGCAATGAATTCTCATTGCCAATGAATTCAGTCTTCCTTACTTATAACCAAATTCCATTTTCTTTTTCTTAAGATGGGATTATCAGTCCAAGAAACTGTTTCTTTTCTTATTTCTAATGGAAAATTCCCTTAATTTCGAGGACGAAATTATTTTAGAGGAGGAGAATTGTAACATCCTGAAAAATTTAATTCAGGATTAGAGAGTGTTTTGGGAAATTTTGGAATTTTTAGGAATTTTTGGGATGTTTTTGGAAATTTTGAGTAATTAATATGCATATAATTAATTAAGAAATGAAGAGTTTGAAATATGAGGGAGTGGTAAAGCTAAAAATATTTTTAAGTTTAAGGAGATTGGAGGCTGGTTTAAATGGTTTTAGAATTAAAAGAGTACACTATGACAAGTTTGGGCTACAAATCATCAGAGAACCCCCTTATTACACCAAACCAAACAAAGCCTTCCTCCTCCCTTCCTTAAAAACCCGACGGCAGCCCCCCCTCTCTCATTTTTTCTTCATCTTCTTCGTTCCTCTTCCCTCTCACCTCCGCTCTCCTCTGCCTCGCGATTTCCGGCGGCCACAGGCGCGACGGCGCCACCTCCCTCACTTTCTATTTCGTTCTTTTTCTTCTCCAGTGACGGCGGGGTGTGATTTCCGGTGACGGAGGCTTCGTTCTCCAGCGGCGGACGGCAACTGTGAAGGTGAGCTTCACTTCTTGTTCTTTAAGCCATTATTCTTCTCCACTTTGTTTCCTTATTTTCCTTCTCTTTTGATGTTCTGTTCGGCCTACAAGTTTGAGTGGCCATTTTCCGGTGATGTCCGGCGACGGCGAGCTCCGGCAAGGCATGGAAGACATAAAACAAGTCTAGGTGAGCTCCCTTTCCATCATTTTCTCTCTTTTTCTGCGAGTTTGGAAGAGAGGCTGGTTAGGGTTTGATTTAGGTTTTGGGATTATGAGTTGTCAAATAGTTGAAAGTGGACCTTTAACTTTGATTCTTGTTGCTGCGATTCAGACGAGATTTGAGAGGGTAGAAATCTGATATGGGGTTTGGGGTTTGATAAACTAGTAACAATAAAGCTTATACTTGTATGAAAGAGTATTTTTGTTTAAGTATTAAGCTAATAGTCCTGGTGGTGTGTTTACAATTTGCTGTCCTTCCTGGTTTCTCTCTTGCTTGATACTTTGGGTGTGTTTTGTTTGGCTATTGAGGTGTTACCTTGTGGTGATACTGTTATTATTGGTTTAGAACTAGTATATAGCTATGAGAAATTGGATTTTCATTGAACTTCAAAAATTTGCCAAATTCTAAATGGGTGCCCTGATTATTAGATGCCTTGAAGAGTATGTAGTCTCTTCTTTTTTTTTGGTTGATATGATGTATTTTAGTTAGGTTCTGCAAAAGAAGGGCTCGTGGGTATGAAGCTTGGAATGGATATGCATTTTTGAGTATGAAATACTAGAATTGTAGTTCGAAGTTGGTGAACAACTTCTAGAATTTTGGGGTAATGATTCCTATGATTAAAATGATAGCTCTAATTTGTTGATAAGTTATTAATTGCCTATGGAATAAGGAAATTGTGAAGGATTGAATTAAAATAAATTCTTGGCATTTTGGTAGTTGTGGTTTAGAAGGGTTTTGCTAATTTAAAATCTGTATTTGTTGGTAATTTATAGACCATGGTTCAAAAGTTTAAACTTGATGGAAGTTGTTAATTGCAGGAATGATTTAAGCTCGTTTATAGATTGTAAATGCAAATGTCTTGGGTTGATATGAAATGGATTTGAAAGTGTATGTGAATGTTTAGGCATTTAAGGAAGTAATCACAATTTGGCTTTTCTGTTTTGGTTAAATTTGTCTATGAGAAATTCTTTCTCCTTGTTTGGGCTATTGATCTTAAAGTTGCATTGGAAATGTTTGAGGTACTTCCTAATTGAATCTAGTATTAAATGTGATGTGTAAGGCTAGAATATTTTATTTAGAATGGTGGCAAAGCGGTTGTTGTATGGGATGAAAATGTAAAGTGAGTTTTTATTTACTTGATTGAGTCCTTGGACTGAATACATGCCTATTTTCTTTGAAAGTTCGGTTTTGGTGGATTGTATGGGATGTGCATCATATTTTCTAAAATTCTGTTTGTTGAAGATATTTGGAAGGTGATATTAAAAGAAAAGAAAGTGCATAATGACAAAGACTATAAATGTGGTTTAAGTTCACCTTTTGAATAATGGGAATGATGTCTTGGATTTTCATAAATTTGGGTACACACTGTGAAACTAAAGATGGGATGTGGTTGTCTTTCTCTATTATATCATAGTTGATAATAATTGCTATTGCTGTTAGATTCTTGGAGTAAAAGATGAGTTCATGTAACTGGAAATAAAAGTGTAGGGCTTAATTAAGTTTTAAGATGATTGATTACGATGTTTAAATTAGTTTGTGGTTCATATATCTTGCCTTGGACTGGATATATTGCTTATTGATTTGACTTTCCTTTGATTGCCTTGTTTTTGGATTGGTTTGATTTAGGACTGTTTAGGTTGTTTATGTAGTCGATTGATTTTTGGTAAAGTTATGGTGGATGTTGAATGGAGAGATCATTTGGTTATCAACCTTATGGGATTGAAAAATGTTTGAAATGAGTTATTAAAAGTATCTTGGGATGTTAAGAGGTGTATGATCAAAATGATTTTATAAGATATAGTACATAATTGGGAAAATTGGGTAGAAATGTGAATACGAGAGAGACGTTAAATATTATGAAGTAGAAATGGTACTAAATTTATCATTCTGTACTACATCATTATAGGATTGACTATGATGTGGCTTGTGAGACATAAAGAAAAAGGATGAGGAATTGCGTAAATTGCTGGGCGACAGGTAATCACACTTACCTTACTATAACATTGAGGGTGATGTTAGTTGGGGATTTTTAAAATCCTTTCTCACCCTCTATATATATATTATATTTGAAAAGGTATTTTTATATGAAACAGGCTATCGGGTGCCTTTCAAACACGATTATTTTCATATAAAAGATTTTGACACATTATATATGTAGTATCCTGCTGGTGATATTGTTGGACCGTGTATGTGAGTGTATAGTTATTGGGACCTTGGTATTTTAATTTGACAGGGAAATTGAGAGGTACAGTGGATTGGATGTATCGTAGGTTGTGTAGAGAAAATTAGGGAGTTATGTTGATGGAATATAGAATAGGGATTGTGAGCATTGCATGACACTGATTATTAGTACCGTCGGCCGATGTAACCATCGATTTGCGCAAATCGATAGGTTAATTGTACAGGTTCCTCGGATTGTAAAGGAACCAGGGATGTGTACACTTTTTATAGTGCTCCCTTTTTCAGGGACGTTTTCACTATTTAAAGTGCTCCCTTTTTCATGCTTTCAGATTTGAGACTGGGCACAGTGTCAATCACGTTTATTTTTGTCTGTTGAGTTGAATTGGATGTGACTGAGGGATGTTGAGTGATACATGAGGAGTAGAGATGATGAATTTGAGTTAACTGAGACGTGTCAGAAGGATTTAAGTGATGGATGAAAGGAAATGAGAAATATATATATGTATTATTGATTTTAAATGTGGTACCCTTTAGACGCCCTCGCTACCGCACATCTCACTGTTATAGTGAGTTAAGCGGTGATTACTGGGACAAATTGTCTCATCCCACGATTACTGACATTTTTGCAGGTATTCATGCACAGGCGCAAACATCAGGAAAGGGAAGTAGGTAGTAGAAGTTATATAGTTATTTAGAATCGTATATTGCCAATTTGTATAGGCCTGCATTCGTTTCCGCATGTATATATATTTATCTATGGTTTGATATTTATTAGTTCTGTATATTAACCATGTTAGGCAAATCCTTTCTAACATGGTTAGCTTTTAATTATCCATGATAGCACCTATATTGTATCAGGAAATTCTTTTCTATCATGGATAGTATTTAATCATTAGGAAATTCCTTTCCTAACTATGATAGGACATTGATATTATGGAAATATTTTTTTTCTATCATAGTTAGTAAAGAGGTTATTAGATCTAAAATGAATATCATTAGTTAATTAGGGAATTAGTAACAGAGTGTTACATATTCAAAGTACACAAAAGATACCACCAATTGAGCATTAGATAAAAATGATATTTTCACTGATATAACAATAAGATTAGATATGAAAAGTCTAAAATGTCCAATAGTTGTGTCTGTTTTTGTTATTGTTATTTAATTTATAAGGGCATTTTAGACTTTTCATGTCTAATCTTATTGTAATATGAGTGAAAATATCATTTTTGATCTCATGCCTAATAGTTGAGTATCATTTGTGTACATTAGAATAGTTATGTACTATTTTTTGTTCCTTGCCCAACAATTATTTATCATTTTTTGGCCTTCACACTATCTTAATATAGGAGTTTTGAGTAGTGTGGAAATTACAGAAATCAAGTAGTATACTTTTTGAAATTCCCTCTTTCACTACAAAAAACCCACTGTTTTGTGGCGTTTATTTTCATTACTTTCCAGCATATGTAAATATGAGTATTTAATTTTAGGATGTCATTAGAACAAAAATGAAACTTGTAAGAACAAATTACACAAAAACACCGGAAAAACGTATTGTTTTATTAGAAAAAGAATTGGTTTTTTCTTTATAAAAAAAGAATTGGTTTTTTCTGCATTTGTACAAAAACAATGGAAAAGCGTTTTATTTTGTAAAAAAAAAAATTGGGCTTTTCCGGCATTTGTATAAGTAAACGCTAGAAAAGTGGTTATTTTTTATATAAAAATAGGTTTTTTGTCGGTTTTTTCTTTAAAAAATGCCGCCATGTTTTTTTTTTAATTTTCATCTTTCTCGCTATTTTTTGATGTTTTCTAAACGTCAGAAAGCAGCATATATATTTTATAAAAATAAAAAACATATTGAAATTTAAAAACGCTGGAGATTATTATAACTTTTTGGCGTTTTTAGAAACGTCGGAATCCATATATTAGTTTTTTATAAAAAAAATAATTGGCATTCTTCATACTACAAACGCCTATAAGTAAATGTGGGAAAATTTGCGCGAAATGAACACCTTTCATCCTCTTTTTCGGTACCTTCGTTCCGGCATTTGGCCTACAAATGCCAGTACGTTGTCAATAAGTGATAACCGGTGTTTTTGAGTAAAACGCCAAAATGAAAGAAGATTAGAGAAATATTTGCTTGTTTAGGTAGACTATATGAAGAAAAATCTCTGAATATGACGGGTGTGGAAACATTTTGATGTCATATATAGTGAATAGATAGTGAAAAGGAGGTTTGTAATTTTGCTTGTGAAGCAGGCAGAAAAATATTGAATAAATTAAGTTAAAAAATTAGTGATCCCTTAATAACAAATGGATAAATTTTTAGCAACAATTGACAATAAATAAACTATAATTTAACACAAAGTCAATATTTGATTTCAATGAGATAAAACAAACATAGCAAAATCAATCCTTTTTTGAAAGGACGACGGTTAATGCCATTTAACAACAATAACACAACATTCATTCATATATTAATTTATGCATAGGTGTCAAATATCTTTTTAATCATAAAGGAGATAAATTTGGCATTATATCAAATTTTGCGCCTTGATCAGAGAATTGAACATAAAGATTTAAGCGAAGGGTTAAAGATCATATTTGTCCCGGAAGTTTTAGACTAGGATTAAATTTACGGTTAAGTTTTTTAGATCAAATTTGTCCTGAAGTATACAAAATAGATCAAATTTACCCCTATATCCTATATGTAATACAACATCATCCTCCATGTCATAAATTATACCACCTCATCATCTTCTCCATCCCGCTCCCTCCCTCCACCTCCTCTCCTCCCCTCCCCCCCCCCCCCCCCCAACAAACACACACACACACACCCACACACCCACCACCACTTCTCTCACTCCTTGCTGGCCCCCCTCTTTGTTTATTAGATTGTTTCTCAGAGACCCCAGCTCAGGTATGATTATTTTCTTATTATTTCTCACAGCATGCTTTCGGTTTAGCTTATGCCAACAGCTGCAGCCATTACTTTGTTGACATCATAACAACATTTTGAATAAGAAGTTTGTTTCGGTCTTCTGTCTTTTCCTATTGTAATTAAATGCCACTCCTATTTTAACTTTGACTTCTTTGAATACTCTTTTATGGTAGTACTGAATGCATGGGTGATTCTGATTCCTTAGATTTGTGATGAATGAAGTTTTTGCTAAATTACTAAACAAAAGTAGTTAATTGTATTTTCACACTAGTTACCGAGGATAAAAAAGTAATTAGTGCGGTTTAAAATGCCTTCAAGTAGTGAAAGAACATTAGTAGTTACATGCATTACTCATCAAGAGTTAATTGTGTTTCCATACTAGTTACCTATGATACGAAAGTAGTTAGTGAAGTTTAAAATGTCTTAAAGTAGTGAAAAATAACTATGTCTTAAAGTTAGTGAAGTTACCTATGATACGAATAATGAAAGCATTATTTGCGTAAATAACTATGTTTCCATTTTCCATATTAGTAAATTGGGATCCAAAAATAGTTACTGAAATTAAAAATGTCTCTAAGTAGTGAAAGAACAATACTAGTTACACGCGATACTTGAGTAGTTAAATACGTTTCCATACTAGTTATAAGAAATTTCATTTATTCCAAGTTGGGGACAAATCTTATTTGCCCTTTTGAAAATTGGTGTCCTCTTTTGTCCAAGTGAAATTCAAATGACATTTATTTATCATTTCTCTACATAACTTTCTAGTTAATAAAAAAGCTAATAACATAATTTGATATAAATAGAAAGGATTCTAAGTATATTTTAGCCATTTTTATGGTGCCAAGTCACATAATCTAACATGTTTACTTATTATTTAAATCAAAAAATGATAGATAGATTAATCAAATATAATAATATTATTTAGTTATTTATGTAATTTCCTATAATTAAAATTAATGGATAGAATAATCATTCGGCTAAAAAATATATTAATTTTAAATAAATGTGACATAAACTCTCTAGAATATCTTTGTGCACTCAATATCCCAAAGTAATTTATTGCCTTCATTATTATTAAATTTAGGTGTTGTTTAGTATTGAGAAATATACTCTCAAAATACTTGTAAATGAATAATTTTATCTTTTTAAATTTCAAAATTATAAATTAAAAAAATTCAAATCATTTTATGACTTTTAAAGATTCTTAACATAAATCATCATATTATCGAATTATCAAACTATTTTTTTTAATCTCCAACTTCGTCTTTTTTGTTGCTGTCCAACAACAAAGCTAAAAATATTTGTAACATATTACAATGTCAAAGAACTTTTTGCACTCCTTTTTCAATTTCATGTGGGAAACCTAATATGTAAGAACATAATATCCATGACCTCAGCGATAATTTCTTCCTCATATACTTCAACTCACATATTTACGTTACACACACTTCAAAACAAAAATATGAAACCTCACACACTTTAAAACAAAACCTAAAAAATCAAATTCAAATTCAAGATGAAAAGATAGAAGAAGACGTGTAAGAATAGAAGAAGGAATATGAGTCTTAGTTTTTTTTTTTCCTTAAAAAAAGCAAATAATTTTTTTTAAAAAAAATAAACGAGTCAACCCGCCAACTCGATGGATGAGCCTGACTCAACCCGATATAATCAGACTAGTGGTTGACCCGACCCGATATAAGCAGATTCTAAATTCTTTGGCCCATGACCCTGCCCGGCCCGACTGTAGACATTGACGCCCTTTCATGATTGAGATACTGACTCCTGCCCTCTCTCTTCACTATCCCAAAGATTCATAACACAATCACATGATTGAGATGGATAGTGAATAATAGTACTAGCAGCAATTATAGTGAGGTTACTTCAACATTTTCTTTGGTGGGCCATGTGGGCCCAACCAAAAACAAAACTTATGAGTTACAACCTCCAAAACAAAACAAAAACTCTTGTTCTTCATTATTTCTTGAGCAGTTTCCTTTCCTTTCTTCCATGGAGCCTCACAGTGCTCCACCAATTTCTCTTCCCACCAATCTCTCTTCTCTTCAATTAACCTTTCTGGACCAACATTTCTCAAACCACAACGATCTCTCCCTCAATGCTTCTCTCCTCTCTTCTTCTTTGGCCCAACAGTGCTCTCAATTAGATTCCCACCTTCGAATTCTCCAAAATGCCCTCACCAAACGCACCGTTTCATGGATTTCTCGTTCCTTCTCCGCTAAATCTTCCATCCATCACCTTAATCTCCACATGCACAATCTCTCCCTTCGCACTTCTAAACGTTAGAATATTATTATCTCTTTAAAAAATACAGTAGTTGATTTTATATTTTTAATGTCTCTGAAAGTTTTTTTTTTTTTGGTTGTTTATAAAAAAATAGTTGGTTCGGAGAAATTTCAGAAGGTGTTGAATGAGGAGATTCCTTTATTGGCTAAGGAATTGAAGAGAATTGAATCTATACGTAGTTATGTTGGTGAGTTATTATTATTATTCATTTTAAAGATTAAATTTTTAATCTTTGTGTGTTAATTATTTTAGTTGTTAGCTATTTTTTCCTTTTTTCAATGGTAATAGATAATTAAATTTTTGAAATCGTGGTTTTATTACTTTAGTATTATATGCAATTTGTATTTTGTAGTGTTGTTTATTTGAATGCTAGACAATGTAGTAGTGGCAGATTTACTTATTAATCTTTTCATATTGGATTGTCAATTGTATGAAGTGATTGATGATTTGTATGAGCATATCGATGCATTAATGTTGTTCATTCTGATCTTGTAAAGAAATTATGGTTGCCTTTTGTTTATCTTTATTGCTTATTTTCAATGCTATTTGTAAAGTTTTCCCAACTTATTGTCTCAGAAACTGCTCTACAGTTGGAAGCTCTTGTAGGCGAACTTGAAGATGCTGCGCTTTTCGTTATGGCTCGCCACCCTGGGAATTTATCTTCAAAGAGGATTTCATATTCACTGGTCTCAATGGTAACTAATTTTTTCTGTCTATTGTTTGATAAATGCATATTGGATAATGGAGAGTTAATTCTGATGGTATATTGTTAGACGCGAATGTAGCCGACCCCACCTAGTGGGATAAGGCTTTGTTGTTGTTGTTGTTATTGTTGTTGTTGTTGTATTATTAGACGTGAATGTGCTTTTGCTGTTCAGGAATCTGCTAGAAAGCATGATAAGTTGCTTCAAGCCATAAAAGCAATGAATGATATTGAAGATGTGTTGGAGACAGTTGTGAAATTCCACTCTCACTGGCATAGCATTGTGAGGTCTGTTGACAATAGAGTAGACAAAATTTTGGCTTCTCTTCGTCCACAAGTTTTTTCAGATCATCGAGCTCTTCTTGCTGCTCTTGGTTGGCCACCAAAATTACTTCCATCGAAGGTTGGTAGTGGAGAAATCGCATGTATTCCTAACCCACTTGTTCTAATGCAAGAAGACAAAAGGAGGAGTTACTCAGAAAGTTTCATAGCACTCTGTGCTTTGCAACATCTGCAAAGAAGAAGGGAAGATAGACAGCATAACTTTATTAAACATAAGAAACTCGATATACAGCTTTGGGCCATCGATGAACTGGTTTCTCCGATTGCATCAAGGATGGAACATCATTTTGCCAATTGGACTGAGCAGCCAGAATATATATTTGCTCTGGCCCACAAAGTTTGTAAAGATTTTATTACAGGAGTTGATGATGTCTTGCAGCCCCTAATTGATAAGGCGAGACTCATCAGTTGTAGTGCTAAAGAAGCTTGGGTCTCTGCAATAGTTCGAGTGCTTTCTTGCTTTTTAGAAAAACAAATTTTCTCTTTGCTTGCTGACAGATATAGAGTAAAGCTTATGAAACCTGACACTATGTCCTCATGGCTTCACTTGATAGACCTTATTGTTGCATTTGATAAACAAATGCAATCTCTTGTTAATCTAGACACTGGTGTCTTCTTGATAGAGTCTGAAAAGATTGATGGCCTATCAAGAGGCATATCTGTTCTGACAATATTCTGCAATAGGCCAGATTGGCTCAAGCTTTGGGCAAAAATAGAATTCAAAAATGCATGGAAGAAACTTAAAGTGGAGCTAAAAGAGGAGAAGATGTGGAAGATTGATGATAAATCTACATCTAGGTTTGACTTGAATTTGGATTCTAAACACCTTATACTTTCTACTGTAGAAGACCATAGAGCTCCTCCTATTGCAGAAGCTTTCCTTAAAATTGTGTGGCAGATGACTGGACGCTGTCAAACTATGCCATCTGTAATATCACGTGCACAATTTATTAGATCTACTGCAGGACAATTTCTCTGGTGTTTTTTTAAGATATTGCTCTTGCGGTTCAAGTCAACTGAATTGCACGCTGATGATCCTGATGATGATGCCGTTATTAGAATATGCGGATTAGTAAATGTTGCCAGATATATTCAAGCTAAACTGCAGGAATGGAGTGACAGTTTGGAATTTTTAGAGTTGAAACTTGCTGAAAACGATTCCAGCAAGCCCATAGAAGATGATGTAATGGATATTGGTTCCTTTTATAGTGATGAAATAATTAGCTTGTCTGAAATGGAAATCAACTGGCTCATGGAGATTATTACAGCCATTCTTCGTCAGTTTGAACTCATTTCTTGGGAATATGTTAAAAATAAAGATCATTTTGAGCAAGAACAAAAGGATAAAAATTCAGTTGGTCTGACACAGGCAGTTGATTTAGCAGTCTCTACTGATTTAGTTGAAGCTCTGGATGCTCTAAAAAGTTGGCTCCGTGTTGTGAGGATAAATCTCAACCCAAAGGATTTCTCAGACTTGTGGAGAAGCCTTGCAGATGGCCTAGATCATTACATTTGCCGCAGCTTTGCCACAATTGAAATCCGGTTCTCTTGTAAGGGGATCCTTCAGTTTGAAGCTGATATGCAGGCATTGCTCTTTGTCTTTCAACCTTTTTGTACTCGTCCTCAAGCGTTTTTCCCCGGTATAAAAGAGGTCCTTAAGCTTATAAAAATGGAAAAAGAAGAGGTAAAGCAATTGCAAGCAGTTTTATCCACTTGTGAGAATAGAGCAAGATGCTTGCGCCTTAATGGCATTTCACATCTATCAGTTACTCAGGTTGTTCAAGTTCTGAGAAACCGAAATTTTGCATCTGCAATAAAGTGAGGTTAACCCAAGGGCAAGTGAAAGAACTTCCCAATTGTAAAATATGTGATTAACAATATCACCCTGCTCAATGATAAAAATGTCACCAAACTTACCAGTGAATTCTTCATATACATATACATTGAATTGAAACTGGTAGGTTGAGCAGGTTACTAAGATATACCAATTTTCAATTCATTGGAAGCAAAAGAGTGACTGGAGAATTAGAAAGCTTGTCTGAAGAGTATCAGAACTCAGGAACTGTAATTTTGTTCTATACAGATTGTTCTCCTGTGTTTTCAGCTGCTGCAATGGAGGATTATATGGTTATAGCAAGAAACCTGATGAAGAGAAATTGTCCATTTTAAAAGGCAAGCGAAAATGAAGATTTTGTTATGTGATATTGGAATATCATGTATGTAATTCAGAAAAAAGAAGAGCCACCTTCAGTGTTTATAGCCTGCTAGATTTAAGGCTCATATAATACACGTCTTGCACCTGCCAGCCATGTGGAATTCAAACAGCAACATCAAGAACTAATTTTAAGTTAGAGAGGTTGAACTGTTGACAGGTCAAAATACTTGAAACTTCTTCTTTGAAGCAACAAAGGCATACAATAACTTCCCTCGATGTATATGATATAATTTTGGAAAAAACTTACCTCAAGTACTTGACCTCAATTACATCCAGTAAGCCAATAAGAATTAGACACATGTCCAACTAACTCACACCACTTTCTCCTTATTTTCTCTCTCCTCCATGTGTTAGTTGTGTATGGGGTTAGTTGGACATGTGTCTAATTCTTATTGGGTAATGGATGTAATTGAGGTCAAGTACTTGAGGTAAGTTTTTTCCTATAATTTTATCCGGTTTTGTAATAGTAGTTATTAGTCACTTAGTTGATAGTTTTATTTAGTATACTGAATTACTGATAGATGATAAATTATAGGAGTATTGTTCTTCTAGGATGCTTTTGCGAGGAGTAAATTATATCATTTCGCACCCAAAAGTTAGAATATGAAAATGCTGTTTGGAGGAACTGATATATGGAAAACTAGCGATCACTCGTTTATCTACTAATTCAAATGGTTATCACCTCTTATATATCTTATATATATGACTTTTTTCAGGGAAATAACTTTGATTCTAAATATAAAACCACTTTTAATTCTTTCTAACTTTTCCCTAAGTTAATCCTAACAATGTACATCAATGATAAACATGAGAGGGAGGGTTGAGAGATGTTATGGTAGGGGGACAGTCTCACTTTTGATTTGAACGATATCTCCAATCACATGTAGAAAATATAAAATCTTTTTTAAAACAATTATAATGATGTTTAAAGAAAATATTACTCCCTCTGTTCCTAAATATAAGATCACTTTAGGGAAGTGAGTAAGTTCCTAAATATAAGATCACTTCCTATTTTATCTCAAATTTTGTCCAACTTTTCATTGAAAGTCCCTCCTCCTTTTAAAGTTAAGTAATTGAGAGGATTTTGGGAAGATCATGTAATTTTATGGTCTTCCTCAATCTCCCCAAATTAACCAAAGTGATCTTATATTTAGAACGGAGTGAGTATTTCATTTATACAAGATTTATTTTTTATAATATATTTTGTATCTATTATTTTTTTAAAAAAATCAAGTATGAATGCTCAAATGAGATATATATCTTCACTCTCTCAAGTTTTTTTTATTGGAGAAAACTTCAATTAATTACAAACTTCAAACTTCTTGGATAAATACTATTACACTTAACTATGTCATTTAAGTAGTGTCATTTAAATACAAGACTATGTTGTTTTTTTCTTACTTTTATGAAGTGACATGGAGAATCTCGTGTCAAAATATGTGTCATATGTTTCAATCCGAGGTTATATTCCCGTCTTAAATATCCGACCCTTTAATTTTTTGCAGAAGCTTATAATTAGGATCGGAAAGAGTACTTAAAAATAGGGGGAAATCAAAATATATATGAGAGAATGGATATATATTAGAATGTCATAGTACAAAATGCATATTTAATCTTCCTTTACATCCAAGTCCTCTAATGTTATCCAACTCATGCATATGATCCCTAATGTTCTACAAAATCATAAGAGAGTATAGGAGATAATAGAGAAAAAGAAGCAAAGAATACTGATAACTTTGGATTACATTTCAAAGAAGCACCACACCACCCACATAATTGATGAAGTTGGACACAGTGACCCATAAATATATTTCTAGAAACAATAATTATGATCAACTAATTAAATTTCATTATTTATATACTCTAATTTTCAAGAAAATTTCAGTTAGATCCTAGAGAAATGAGGAGTCATGAGAATCGGTTCATGCTTATTGTTCTAGTTCATATAAATTGATCTTCACCTGAAGTCCTTTTTTCCTTCCCTACTACTTCTTTATGATGTGCTTAGCATAAGTAATAATTAGTATAATTTGAAATGGAAATATATTTGTTTGATCATTTTTATATCATTAAACAATACAAAATGTTAGAAAGTGTGCTTGTAGAACAGTGTTTTTAAAAGAAAATGTTAGAAGATGTAGAAAAGCGCACTACTAGAATTGATAAGGAAAACAAAATCTCAAACAACTTAAAGAGTAACAATTACACACTTAAACATTTAAAAAGGGGGATATTCATTGTTTAATACTATATGATCAGACATTACACAAACACAAAATAAAAGAATAAAAAAGGGAACAAATGGGGGTGGGGATTTTTTATAGGGGATTTTTTATATGTGACTGGCTGTGAAACTTGCACCTCGGTGAGCGTGTGTGGCTAGTATGGTGTCAGTGTGATAGAAAATGAAGAAAGAAATGGTGAAGTGTGAAGAAGAAAGTAGGAGAAGTGGGAGGGCAACGCTGTTGAGTTCGTAGAAAGAGAAGAAAAGGAAGAGGAAGAAGAAAGCACTCTCACATATCAATCTCCATGGCTGGCTTTCTCTAATTCTTGACGTCACAACTCTTTGATCCCTACCTATCTCTACCTTTCTTCCTCCAAAACCGTACCGCTCCATAATATACTCAACTCTTCCCCCTCCGCTGCATCTCTGGCTTCCAATGTAATATGCAACTCCTCTTCTCTCATGTAGTGAAATCAGTACGCAACCGCACTTTTGCTTGAGACTTCCATGGCGGTAAGAAAGCTTCAATTTTGTGAAGTGTTTGGAGCAGAAACTACTGTCTTTTTCCACTGGGTTGGAATTAAAAGAGAGAACATATATTTTGCCACTTGCTTGCTTTCCTTGTTCATTGGCCGGCCTATAGGAAGAAAACAAAGAACAGTATTTTTCAGCTTTCCTTATAGTTTTACTGGAGGGCGGTGAATCCACAAACGAAAATGAATAGATATGTAAACAGGGTGAAAGTTCCTGAATTCTTACTATAATTAGATATATTTTCCATTGTCATTTCACTTCCTCTGCTTTGCTTCATCATAGCAAAGGTGACTTCTTTCTAAAAATGTGCTTGATTCAATATTTCCTTTCATTGCCTCTGATGCATTGAATCCAAAACTGTGCTTCTGGGTTTTTTGTTGGTTGCTTCTTTGCATTTCATCTCCTTTCTCTTTCTCCTTTCATATGAAGCCTGCCTTTCAGCTCCCTCTTCTTCCTTCTAGCCTTTGGTGATATTGTGAAATACAAATCTTCTTCCTAAATTAAGAATATGTAGTTGATTAGTGATGGGAGAAAAAATGGAATTTCCCATAATAAAAGGGTGGGGAGAAGCAGGGGTTGGGGAGTAGTATTGACACTCTTGCATACCTTCTCATATGTTTCTTCCCATTAGAAGATGTGGCCAAGGAGACGCCATCCTGTACATGCCATTAAAAAGCTGGAGCAGAGAGTGAAGCATTCTGAATCCATGAGCGAGGGAAAGGCGTCCAGATCAAGATTTTGAATTTTGATTTTGAAATGGAAGAAAGATCATGAGCATCCATGGAATGAGGAAGGCTTTTATAGGCAGATTTTTGTGAATCATGTATTTTAGCGGGATAGTTGGGACTGAAAAGAATTTTCAAATGTTTCCTTGAAAATGAATGAGAAAGGAGGACAAGCTTTGTCAGGTACAATAAATATGCTCCATGATAGCTTGAGAGGAGGCCACCATCACATGGCTTAACATCACATCGGTGGGGTGAAAAACAATGGATATATTAAAAAATTAGAGTAGCATTTAATGCTGCACTCGATTTAAGCAATATAATCAAACATTGGATATGTGAACTTTTCAGGTGGCATTGAATTCATGGCGGTGCTTTTGTGTGGAAATATTAAAAAAATGAAGTTCCTACATGCTATAGGCGGCCGTAGCCTAGGTATATGGGAAACAAAAAAAAAATTCATTTTGCAACTTCCCGCCCTTTTTTTCTTATCTACAGTGTTATGAGTCTATAAAACAAAAAGTAGAGTTGATGAATTCAAAATGGGGTGGATGTCCTTTTAATGTATAAGTTGATTGCCTGTGCTCCCGAGGTCGCTGTATAAATGTTTCAATTTGATTCGTATCATTATCTTGTCATTTGTTATCTTGTAAGTTAGTGTATTGTCTACTTTTAGTAAGAAGAAATCTGTTAAGAAATCGCAACAATTTTATTGATTCTTAGCAAAGTTTCGCCTCCTCCGATGGAAATCTGATAGAGAATTACAGAGAAAGAAATCACAACTAAGTACAACTAGTGTATGAGAACACCACCCTCCTTTGACAAGCCAGACAACTCGCATAACATTCCCCTCTTCCCTGCCTCTATTTATACCCTTCTCTCCTAACTACTTTGTAACAGAATTATTAGTAAACTACCGATACTACCCTCACATACTAATATAATCCCCAAACTACCCCAGCCTCTCACTTATCCTCTATTCCCCTCTTGTTCCTTCTAATATACGTAACAGAGGATCGCATCCCATCATTTCCTTCCCCTTCAGAGGTCAAACAAAGGAAACTGCTGCTTCATCACCTCCAATGATTCCCAGGTATTATCAAAGTTATCCACACCCTGCCATTTCACCAAAACATGGGTAGTACCATCAGTCATCTTTCTATGTTTAATCACTCTTTCAGGTTCCACTCTCATCTCCATTTCTTCAGTCTCCATTTCTTCAGTCAATCCCACAGGAAAAGGCTGCACAGAAACATAATGTAAAATCCTAACATTTTCAACTATATTTGTAGCAAAACAATCAATTAATAACCACTTTTCTAGTATTAGAAGTCTAAAAATAACAGTGAATTAAAAATTTTCTTATGCAAAACTAGATAAAAGAATTTCCTAAGTAAACTTGGGCTTCTAAACAATTTATGAAATTCATAACTATTTCCTGAAATTCGCAGCGGTTTATAAATCCATTTAATAGCTAAATCAGTACCTACTACTTAGTTTTATTCTATACACTTGTACTATCTAATGTAACTAAATACTTAACATATTTAAGTCTAACTATTACAATTTTATATAAATATAATTCGGCTATCGCAGGTGATAGCTTATACCTATATACATCACAAGTTATGGACTTGTATAAAAATATATACAACAACTAACATATAATACAAATATATATCACTATTAAGCTTCGGGCCTAACAAGCATCCTTCCTACCTTCCTCTAGAGTTTCCCACAGAATCTACTTCTCCCTGCTTATCTGTAAAAACATTTTGAAAAACAGTGAGATTCAAAGAATCCCAATAACAGTTTATTTCAATAGTTTACCTTTAAATCATGATAATATTCTCTTCTTTCCAACCTCTTGTTGGAACCTGCCTCTTTCCAATCTCTTATTGGAACTTGCCTCGCTATACCAACCACTATTAACGATATATTCGTCAAATGATGGAGGTATTCTATACCTGCAGGGTTTCTGTAAATGTTTGGCATAGGGGGAGCGACCCACCTGATGCCTAGAGTACTCTACTTTCTTATTTATCTATCTGAGATAAATATCCTTCCTTCCTCTTGGATAAATATTATCATGCTTTTGAAAAAAAATATTGATGCGCGCTTATTGCTATTGAATTAAACTGTTACCTGTCCTTCACTTTACTAATACTCCTCCTTTCCTTCTTGTAGCTTCCAAACACTTGTTGTCCAATTACTTCTTTGCTAGACTCTCCTAGTATTACAAAAAGAAATAATGACTATGAATAACTATTCTACACAATAATTATCGTCTCTCTCGAACCTATATTACTACCCAAGCCCCTTTTAAGCCTTTAAATTAAACAACTTCCAAATCTTAGATTAAATTCCAATAGTTTTTATAATGAACTTTAAACTTCACTCAAGGTTATCATTTTAATTCATACAACCATTTCTTTAAGACAACATCTAATTGGTTTCAACAAACAGAATTTTAAATAATCCTAGCACATACCTATCAAAACAAAGAATTAGGATACCAACTAGGCATATACAACTCATGAAAATAGTAGAAACTCATCAAGGTTAACTTATTAGTCTTTAATTAAAAATTGAGGGTGTTTTCATTTCAAGAACCAATCAGCCATGTGCCTAGTCTATCATTTTAAGTACCATTAATATCATTTTCCCTTCAAGTATCATTTGCCCATTACATATGAGAGAGCAGAGAATTTTTAAACTAGCAAAACAATGCAGCAAGGAAAGAAAAGAACCAAGTTTCATATGTAAATAAAATCAATCATAAACCATAGTCATCAATTCATCCATTCCTTCATTATAACCAAAGAATTAAAGCATTAGAGAAGGGAAAATGAATAACATACGAAGTCCTCCTTTCAAATCCTAAATTAAACATGCATCAACATTTAAAAGAAACAAGAGGGGAAAAGAGAAAAACAAACAAGACAATACTATAAAACCTTCCCACTTATTTTCAAACAAATCTTAACATACAAATTTCAATATACAAATTCATGAGAAATGAGACATCAACAATTGAGAGTTAGATTTCAGTTTTGTCCAACTTATTCAAGCAGTCCTTTAGCATATGCAAACCAAAATTTTCTTCTAGACATTTTAACAAACACCTTGAGTGCAATGATATTCAAACATTGGTTTTTAACTTCCCAATTATCAACACCCTTACCAAACAGTTCCAAAACACCATTTAATCAACTAAAAACAACAACTTCCAACATTTATATCAAACTAAGTTCAACCATAGAAAAGGAAGAATGTCAAAACTTGCATATCAACAAAACTTTAATCAAACAAACATGCAATATCATATTAACATTCAAATGAACTCATACAACAATAAAATGAAAGTTTCAAACCCCAAACACCACTAAAGCCATCGGATTTGAGCACTCAAATTTGGGGTTTTTCAACAAACTCAACTAAAACTCCAAGTAACCTTCAAATCCATCTACAAACATGAAGAATCAAAGCAAAATTGTGTTTTAATGATTGTAGAAACCTAAAACTAAAAATCCCAATTCGGACCCCCTCTCAATCTCACCAAAAACGAAGGAAAATGGGTATAGAAATGAAGAGGAAGATCACCTGAAGCTGAATCCATCATTGCATGTTGGATTTGGTCCGAAAATCACCAAGAATCATGACTGGCAGAGGAAGAAATGAATAAAAAAGGAAGAGAGAAAGAGCTGCCATTTTTTTTGAGAGGGAGGGAGTGAAAATGGCGATGAAGAGGATTAAGAGTTGGGATGTCAAGTATTTTCGCGGAAATTACCATTTTACCCTTCTTTCTTTATATTATTTACATTCTTATTTTAAATCCCTACCTTTAAACAATTTGTAAAATTATTCTACCCACCAACTTACATACTTTCTCCCACCATATTTTATCTAAGCTCTAAACTATCTTTCATAAAATTTCTAATGAATAATTTAGTCTCTATCTATTATTTCTTTAATTTTTAACAAAAATAGGTATAGTAATTTCTCAAAATATATTTATCCTCATTTAATTTTTCTAAATTGCTTTGTAATTCTCTAATGATATCCTGAGACCTTAATTAATTCTTTACTATCTCTAATTTGAAAATTGGGGTGTTACACATACGGTGACAGTGATTTCTTCAACTGAGAAACATGAAACACTGGATGAATTCTTGCATTAGCTGGCAAGATCAATCTGTAAGCAACCTTTCCTATCTTATCTTCTATCTCAAAGGGTCCATAGAACCGAGGGCTAAGCTTCTCATTAGGTCGATTAGCTAATGATTTATATCGATAAGGTTGTAGTTTCAAGAAAACCTTATCCCCCTTAACAAAATGAACATCTCTCCTCTTTGAATCAGCATACTCATTCATCTTTTCCTGAGAATGAGCTAAATTAGTCTTTAGTTCATCCAAAATGGCATTGCGTTCCCTCATCCTCACCTCCACAGCATCCACCATGGATAATGGTTCCTGAAACCGGTATAAGGCAGGGGGATCCCTTCCATATAGAGCTTTAAAGGGATTCATTCCTGCTGAACTGTTAAAATTGGTATTAAACCAATACTCAGCCCAACAAAGCCACTTGCTCCAAGTATTTGGTTGCATGCTGCAAAAACATCGCAAATAAGCTTCCACTCCACGATTAGTCACCTCCGTCTGACCATCACTCTGTGGATGGTAACTCGAGCTGTGACATAGTTGAGAGCCAGCCAACCGAAACATCTCCTCCCAAAAATGGCTTGTAAACACCTTATCTCTATCCGAAACTATTGACCGAGGAAATTCATGCAATCGCACAATCTCCCTAACAAACACCGCGGCCACTGTTTCAGCTGTATAAGGGTGTTTTATGGATATAAAATGACTATATTTGGTGAAACAGTCCACCACCACAAATATAGTGTCAAATTGCTGTGACTTAGGTAACCCCTCAATAAAGTCCATAGAAATATCCGATCACACACTATCAGGCACGGGTAGTGGCTGTAGCAAACCAGCGGGGCTCAAAGTTATTTCGCTGACAGACTTCACAAGCTGCCACATAGTATTGTATATCTCTTCTCATCCCATCCCAATAAAACAATCCAGCCAGCCTCTTATAAGTCCTCAAATACCCTGAATGGCCCTCAATGGGCGAGTCATGAAATTCCCTCATAAGAATAGGAATGTAGGCAGAAGTTTTTGGGAGGACCAAGCTTACTTGAAACAACAAATGGCCTCCCTTCACTGAATAACTAGGGTGATTTTGCCTTTCTAACAACAAATCCTGCAATATTCCCGCCAGCTTACTATCCTTCTGAACCTCTGAATCCACCCTATTCACCTCGAATACATGTGCCACAGAAATGGCATTCAACTCCATATCTCCCTTCCTTCTAGATAAAGCATCAGCAGCTGAATTAGTAGATCCGGGTTTATATTGGATCTGAAAAGTATAACCCATCAATTTAGCTACCCATCCTTGCTGTGACTCATCCAAAATCCTCTGCTCCAACAGATACTTCAGCGCTTTCTGGTCAGTCCTTATTATGAAGGATCTGCCCAACAAATAAGGTCTCCACTTCCTAATAGCGAACACAATGGCCATTAATTCTCTTTCATATACTGAACTCAACCTCTTCCTCCCTGAAAGAGACTTACTATAATAAGCCAAAGGCCGGTTTTCTTGCATCAATACAGCACCTAACCCACTCCCCGAAGCGTCAGTTTCCACAATAAAAGGCTTGTCAAAGTTAGGCAGCCCTAACACGGGTGCTGTGGTCATGGCACTTTTGAGCTGTTCAAAGGCTTTGTTAGCCTCCTCCAACCATGAAAAGGCATTCTTCTTCAACAAGGCTGTCAAAGGAGCAGCTATAATCCCATAGTTCTTCACAAAACGTCGATAGTACCCCGTCAAACCCAAAAAACCTCTCAATCCCTTCAAAGTAGAAGGTGTAGGCCACTTGACCATACTCTCAATTTTTCCAGGATCAGCTATGACTCCATCCTTAGATATAATATGTCCCAAATATTCTAATTGGGATTGTGCAAACACACACTTCTTCACATTGATCACTAAATGATTCTCACTCAACAATTGTAAGGCAGTTCTCAAATGCTCCAAATGTAACTTCCTACTAGTGCTATAAATGAGAATGTCATCAAAAAAGACTAGTATGAACTTACGTAAGTACTTCCGGAACACATCATTCATCAAGGATTGAAAAGTGGAAGGGGCATTCTTCAACCCAAACGGCATGACCCTAAACTCAGTGTCTGTCATGCGTGCGAAAAGCAGTCTTGTATTCCTTCCCCGGTTTCATCCTGATTTGATGATAACCCGACTTCAAGTCTATCTTAGTGAACACTTGAGCTTCTCCCAGCTCATCCAACAACTCTTCAATAGCTGGAATAGGGAATTTATCCTGTATTGTCAGATTATTCAAGGCTCTGTAATCCACACAAAAGCGCCAACTCTGATCCTTCTTTCTAACCAATAATACAGGACTTGAGAAGGGACTTTTACTAGGTTGGATAATGCCTACTTGAAGCATCTCCTGAACCATCTGCTCAATTTCTGCTTTCTGAAAATGAGGATACCGGTATGGCCTGATATTGGGGGGTGTAGCTCTCGGTTTTAGGTCAATTACATGATCCACTGACCTATTAGGTGGGAGTCCAGTAATAGGCACCTGAACTGCAGGGAACTCTTCCAATACTCTCAGCACATCCTCATCCCTATCTTGTAAAACCACTTCAGTCATTTTTAATTCAGCAAACTCAACCCAATAAGCTTCCTCCTTCCCCTGTGCCGCCCTTCTCAACTCCTTCCCACTCATTTCTGATTTTTGCAAGGTCGGATCACCTTGAAGACATAGCCATTCCTCCCCCATGTCTATCTTTAAGGTCGACCGCTTCCAACTCACCAACACTTCATCCAATGATTCAAGCCAATCAGCTCCCAATATCACATCCGAGCCTCCCAACCTGAAAGGATACAAGGAATGCCTAATTTCCAGGCCCTGTACCAGTAATGGTACATCACGACACACTCCCTTTCCTTTAACATTTCTAGCGTCCCCTACTTGGACCACAAACGTCACTCTCTCATCTATTGGTAACGCTAGGGCATCTACCAATTCTTGATGAATGAAGCTATGAGTAGCTCCACAATCAATGAGGATTAATACTTTTCTTCCATAAAGTGTTCCCATCAACTTAATGGTTTTCCCACCAGTAAAACCAGAAAGTGCATTCAGAGATAACGTCATTAATTGTCCTTCTCCATCCTCATCTTCTTTGCCCTGCTCCTCATCACTAACACGTCTCAACTCCTCCTGATCCACATCTGGTTCGAAGTTCTCAGCTCCCTCAGATAAAATTAACACCTGGAGCTGCTTCCTTTTACATCTATGCCCTGGTTTAAAGCGTTCATCACACTTAAAACATAGGCCTAACTCACGCCTCCTTTCAATCTCAGCATCCGTGTACTTTCTAGGTATCATTTTATTGGTTGACACCAAATTCCCTTTAGTTTCTTCCTTAGATCTCAGATCATGTGCTACACTCAGCCCTTGTGAGTTTAAAGAATTGGTATCACTCATAGAAGTAGATCGATTTGGTGCAATGCGTACACCCGATCCATAACTATCGGACCAATTCTTGATGTATCCAAAACCCTTGTGACCATTCACCTGAGCCTTTACACTGTCACGCTCTTCAATCCTCACGGCCATGTCCATAATCTCAGCCAAATTCCCTAATTTCATCAGCCTCAAATCCGCCTTAACCTCTCTCTTCAAGCCATTCATAAACGCTGCCTTCATCATATCCTCATCTCCTGAATCTAAAGTTGCAGACAACAGCTCAAACCTCTCGATATAGTCCATCACACCTCCAGTTTGCCTCAATGCCATTAACATTTCATACGCACCCCCATTTTGGGATGGATGAAATCGCAACAGCATTTCTTCCTTCAATTCCTTCCAGGACGCAATTGGCGAGCGAACTTCTCTCCACTGAAACCAATTCAATGCTCGATTCTCAAAGCATAGTACTGCGGCATCTAATTTCTCCTTCTCGCTCACTCGATTCACTTTGAAATAACGTTCAACCCTAAAAATCCAACCGAGTAGATCCTCGCCACTAAACAATGGCATATCGAGTTTGCTGAAACTTGAGAAGTCATTGTTATCTCCTTCTCTCTCCGTCTTATGCTTCCCAGACTCCTCCTCACGATGGTCATGAGTATGCGAATGTTCCCCTGTTTTTCGCGAATCATCATCCTTGCCATTTCCCTTGAAATCTCGCATGAAGTCCATGAGTACAGCCTTCAAAGTCGAGAATTCGTCCTTCATCTCGTTTACATCCGTTCCTAATTTCTCGATGTGTCTCTCTGCCGAATTCAACCGAGAATCACAATTGTCAAGCCTTGATTCCATTTTCCTTGTACTAACCATGCCCTAGGTCTTTTGCTCTGATACCTTTGTTAAGAAATCGCAACAATTTTATTGATTCTTAGCAAAGTTTCGCCTCCTCCGATGGAAATCTGATAGAGAATTACAGAGAAAGAAATCACAGCTAAGTACAACTAGTGTATGAGAACACCACCCTCCTTTGACAAGCCAGACAACTCGCATAACATTCCCCTCTTCCCTGCCTCTATTTATACCCTTCTCTCCTAACTACTTTGTAACAGAATTATTAGTAAACTACCGATACTACCCTCACATACTAATATAATCCCCAAACTACCCCAGCCTCTCACTTATCCTCTATTCCCCTCTTGTTCCTTCTAATATACGTAACAGAGGATCGCATCCCATCAAAATCTTACATATTCAAAATGTTTAAAGTTAATATATAGCTATTTATATCAGTAAAATTCACTAACAAATGTTTCACAATGGAATTTTAAAAATAAGTATAAAATATAACAAAAATCAAACAAAACATAAGTGTTTTTTTTATTGGTTAATCACCACCCGGTTTAATCTGACTCGAAGGGTATGAGTATTGCCCACATAGGCAAGGTTGTCCCCTCTCCCAATGAGAACGTTTCCCGGGATTTGAACACGCGTTCTCATCCTTACGGAGGTTGTAGCTCACTTATCAGCTCAACCAACTACCCATTGGTAGTGTTTTCTTATTTTTAGACGCTGATAATAACGGTATACATTGCATTGGGTTTGAGACACTCATTTATGCCACTAAGCTATAAGCTATGAGGTCATTGTCATAAAAGTATTACCGGAGCATGTTGTGAAAGTCCTACACTTTTCCATTTGAAGAAATAGTCCTTGAACGAAAAGTTGACAGAGTTGGTCCAAAATTCACAACCAAATCAATCAACCGAAGCAGAAGAATTGACGTCCTTTCATAGCATCCAAGCCTATGCTTAGTACAAAACTAATGGAAAGATTTGATTCCACAAATTATATATGTTGCATAAGATTCAAATTTCAGTTGGGAGGTGTGTTCTTGTTTAGACTTTGACTATATTTAAAATAGAATTTCTTTGGGTTAAGGGTTGATTTTATCATGGAAGTTTCAGTTTATAATTAATTTTCTGTGGAAGTTATTGTTGTCCAATTTTAACCTAAGGGTCTGTTTGGTTGCATGAAACCAATGAAAATGGGGTGTAAATAACTTGAAAAGTTAAGGATAATATGGTCATTTACATATATCCCGGGGCCCACAAGTTTTCTCTCTCCATCTCACACTTGTCGTGGGGCCCACAAACTTTACTCTCTCATCATTACCCCTACTTTTCATCTCTTACCATTTCCATTTCTAATTCTTTACTTTCTTTCACACAACCAAACACACTCTAAAAGTTTCAAAACTTAGTAATAACGAACGCCTTATTCCATGAAGAAACTTACGCGGCTAAAAAAGCTAAGGTTGAATTGGTCAAGTAAATGTTCCATTTTGAAATTTTCAAGACAAAATTGGAAAAAATTACTTCAAAACCAAAATTGATCATGAATTAAAGCTTTCAGAGTAAGATTGACCCTTAGCCCGAATTTCTTTTAATAGGAAAACAATAGTGTCTTAAAAAAGGAAGTAGATATTCTCAATTTTTTCAAAGCATCGACATTAAGCAAATCCAAACGAGTTTTGTTAGTTAAGCAAATCTAAACTAATGATTATTATCTAAAAGAAGCTTTTGTCTTTCATGAAAACTAACCATTATTCAATACGATATGTAATTTTATAAAGTCATGTAAGGTGTCTTTTTCTAACCACTCATGTTGCTTATGAGGGATATGGAGAAAAAATGCTTAGCGAGAAAAGCCCCCTACTCCTAAGAAAAGTAAGTAAATAGTACTAAATAATCAAAATATTCCTGCAATGAAGGAGTTCAAAAATTGTTTTGTTGAAATTAAAATGTAATATAAATATCTTTAATTATAAAACAAATTTATCAAGACATTTATAATTTGTTGTTCCGATAGTTAAAAGTTGAATGAATGAGGAACCATTACCATGAGAAATGAGTATTCCCAATAATATTACTGTAAACAAAAAAAGTATTCCTAATCATTCCACTCATTAATGAGTATACTCTGGTAAGCTGATCACCATATGTTTTCTTGGTATTTCAGTTTCACAAAACAAAAAAAAAGCAATACAAATATTGAAATATATAAACACAAATACGATACATAACTAGTAAACCATCATATAACTATGATAAACATCTTATTTAATTTACATCTTATATAAAGTTTTAGTAAATTATTAGTAAACTAGTTTAGTATTTACTTCCTTTGTCTTAAATATAAAACTTATTTTGACTTATGTGAGAGACATTAAAAAAGTAAAACAAATCACTTAATCAAACACATAATTTCTATATTATTAGATAATAAGTCAATTTCACTATAATATAGAAAAAGTATTCAGGTTAATCAATTTAAAAGTAAATTATTTAGTTATCTTAGAACCTTTTAAGAAAATCAGCTAGGTCCTATATTTTAAAAATATGGAGTATCATGTTTTATAGCTTAAGATCAGTATATGAATCAATATAATTTTTACACAAATAACATAATGATGGTTTTAGGTGTCTATATGTTTGTATGTATGCGCGCTCGTTCATGTGTGTATATAGGTGGCTGGGTAAATTGTGAATGGAAGTGAATTATATTAAAGTAATTTAAACTATAGAAGCAGTTACCCCCACTTAAAATGATTAATTCCCAATTGATTAAAATGATAGAGAAAACAATTAAGAAACATTATTCAGCCATTTCGGTTTGACTTTTTCCCTTTTGTTTCCCACTTCCCACTTCCACAAACCTCCCATCACATGCTTTCTTGTTTTTCCCTCCTTCTTCCTCACATATATAGTCTCATCTCATATTCTCCTCTTTGCTTTGGTCAACCAAAACATGGTTCAATTGATAACAGAGTTATTGTACAAATTGAAAGTACCCAAATGTAATAATGTTAATTACCCTCCTTGAACTGAACACCTAGGGCTACATTTACTCACATTTAGATACTTACAGAGTTACAGAGCTATATTGAGTTACAAAATACATTAGGGTGAATACAAGATATTTTTACACTTCCAAGATAAATTTGCATCATAACCCTTAATAAAATATCACTCATATTAGGGTGGGTAAATTAGAAATGAAATTGAAAACCAAAATCGCACTGAACTCAATTCAGTTTCTCGGTTTGTTTTATTGGTGAATTCGATTCAGTTAGATTTTAAAAGTTTTATTTTCAATTTGTTTATTAAAAAGTTAATCAGTTAAAACTTAATAACCAAAATTTATATTGCATATTTATATTTAACGTAAAATATTGATTTTTTATACAATCAATATTGAATATTATAATATGTTACATTATTATATAATTTTTATGATTGATATATGTTTTGAAGATGATATTAAATTCAAAATACAGTTAACATTTTATTTCTATTGCAATATTATATTTTAAAAAATATTAAAATTAAAATATAGTTTTTTGGTTATTCACTGAATCATAATAGTTTGAAGAATTCTATTACAATATTATTTGGTTATTTGGTTTCGGTTCGGTATTTGATGTTTCCCATATATGGTTTTCGCTTATTTCAATTTTTAACGAAATTTGAACCAAAGAACTGAATGTTCACTCCTAACTCATACGCCTTAAAGTACCTAACAAATTTTTATTACATGGCACTTTTAAAAAATAATGTATGATATTTATTATAAGTAGCTAAGCAAAGTATTGGTGATATTTTGTTTAAATCTATATAACAAAATTAATCTAATAATAAGTATCATGAATGAGAGCTGCTATTGCTCGTTGATATCATTTCTCTAATTCTATAACAATAACAACACAATAAAAATAGAGTCTTCTCCCACTATATGAAATCAACAATGTGGATTGCTCAATATCACTGCACTTCATTGATATTTTGTCTCTAACAAATTAATAAATTATGGGGTAAAGACCAATTCATATATATATATATGTAGAAGTGAAGGCCATTTGGTTAAAAGAATGATATATATATATATATATATATATATATATATATATATATATATATATATATATATATATATATATATCGGAAGACTAGCATGCTTGAAGCTTGAGATCATATAAATCTGGCAAGAATCTTAACTGAAGTGCACTGAAAATGACATTTTGATTAGTATTTATACTTATGTCTTCACAATTAATCTATACATGATATTTATATAAGAATATATTGGTTTAATTTTTTTAAGCTTTCATATTATATGTTAAATAAGAGGACCACGACAGCAACCAATGAAACGAAATAGACTAATTTCTTTTTCTATCGACAATCAAGGTATCCCCACTCGACAAGTGCTCTTAAGTCACTTTAAATTCCTGAGCAATCTATTTCAATAGCATAAAGCTTTTTTGCCCGTTAAATTTGAATTTGAATTATTCTCATAGGATGACACTGCTTACCATTATTGTTGGTAAAGAAATAAAGAATAGAATAATGAAGTGGTGGTAATGAACTAATGATCATATCATAATTGAAAATAATGTAACAATAAAGTGGGAATTGTAAGGTTAAATTCCTCGTATCTATAATTGATTGACGCGCACCAACACTCATGTTAAATCATAACATGAAGAGACATCCAAAATAAAGTAAATTTAACTGTAGATTGCAGAGAAATGCCTTTAATCATTTATGTAATTTATAAAATAAATTATGTTAGTCTTTGATGGATTGGATGTTAAATAACCAGAAAAAAGATTAATTAAAAAAAAGTGATAGATAATATAGAACAAGAATCTATGGTGACTCCACTCATCCTTGACAAGTAAATACACTAATTAAAGTGATGAGATGATACAAAGTTAGTTCCACTATTTCCCACCTACCCTTCTCTCTTAATCATTCAATTTTGGTATATATTTTTTTGTTAATTACTTTCTCATTTTATTCTTCCCCCCCTTTTTCTGTTGTTCTTTTTCTTTCTTTCCTTTAGGAGCATCTTTGAGGCACTCCACAACTTGCCCATTATTCCCTGTATCCAACTAAACAAACAATTTTTTTAAAAAAATAATGATTCTGGTGCAAAACAGTTGTTTAAATACACACACACAAAAATAATTTATTAATTTAAAAATAGTAGCGAACGAGTACTTCGGCAAACTTAAAGATATTTCTTCTTCAATTTTTTTCCGGGTAAAATTCCCAAGAACCAGTGACGGAAGAGCGAAATATCTTATAACGATCATACAACATATGAAATAATATTTTATGAATTAATATTTAAAAAATAAATTTACTTGGTGATGATATATATTGTATAACTGATGAGAATATTGAATAAATATAGTAATAATAAATGTATAACACTGAGAGATTAGATATTGTACGACTGATAGAATTTAACAAGTGATCCATACGCTCAATTATTTTCCATATTGGTGAAATTTTGAGTTCTTTTTTGTTACCAATTATTCAGAAGATTGTGAAAAAACGGAACACTACTTGTTAAAAAGACTTATTATATGCATCTTATTCTTAATACATACAATTCTTCTTCAAAAGTGTAAAATCCATCTTCTGTTATGTGCAAAGAAGATATTTCTGCATATATAGATGAATATATGTTACACATACATAGATAAATTAAAGCATTACACCTTCAGAAGATAAGTTTACCTGTTCACGTACGCGGGCTTTTTCAGCAATACATTTGCAAAAACAAATTTTACAATTATTTTCTCTTTTTTTTATCAGAAATTATTATTTTCTCTTGGAATATAGAAATTGAGAAGTGAAGAGAAGACAAAGTTTAACTTAGTCATTCAAATATATCTTAATTTCATCGAGACGTTATTGGCATATGAGCAATAGTCTTTTATACACACACACTTACATAATTACCTGGTGTAATAAAAAGAAAAAAAAATTAAGGAAACGGTAAAATTAAAAAGAAAAGAAAAACAAATTCATTTAATGCATGCAATTCACTTCAATTATAATACTTTCTATTCTAATTTATCGTCTGTCAACTTTCATGTTGTCAATTAAACAACTTCGCACAAATTTTGCAACGAAGTTATTTTATAAGCTAATTAATATAGCAAGTGAAAAAATCAAGCCCCTATATAATTAAGAACAAGTGATTAAAAACAAGATAATATATATTGATTCAAATCTAATTACATCAAAATTGCATATCTCATACTATCACTAACCATGAGATGGTTCATATCAGAAATATGACGAGGAAAATGATGATCAGAAGGAGAAGAATAATAAGAAGAGAGCCAAACTCCATCAGAGGAATTACCACTAACATGAGGGCTAGAAACACAAGAGAGAATTGATATGGGAGCTTGAAGAATACAATATATTATTACAGAAAACCCACCACCATGTCTTCTTCTTCTTCTTCCTCCTCTTCCTCTTCCTTCTTCACCTTCTCCAAATTCTCTTTCATGTCCTAACACCATGCTCTCATCTGCAACCTTAGAACTCTTCTTTACGTTCTCTAGAACACGCCACATAATCTCTCAACTGTACTATTCTCTTCTATATGTGGTGGTTTTTTAGAAACTGATGAAGAGCGAATATGAATATGTGTATATATAGTTCTTAAGAGATATTGATGGAGTTAGTGTGTTAGTGTTATTGTATAAATATAGAATTAATTTATTACTTTTGAAGGTGGCCTGTGTAAAGAAATTGGGGTTGGAATTAGAAGGACCTTTCGTGATAATGGTATTTTGGTGGTGGTGTTGCTAGTGCTTGTGCCTATCACAAAAGTTATATATTACTTGCCCTTTTTTATCATTTTTCTTTCATTTCTTATTTTGTTAAAAAAATTGAATGCACGTGCTAGTTTATTAGCTTGTATGTGTTGATTTCTCAATTAAAACACCTTGTGTTATTATGAGGTCTGCAAGTTTAAAGAAAAATCAGCATATCTCAAAAGTAGACTGTTAATCGAGGCATGTGTGAGACACATAGCATATAGATTTTATTAGAAATTGCAACATAGACCTATGGCTCGTATCTATTATGTACTCCCTCCGGTCCTAATTATAAGTCGCCTTTGACTTTTTTGGAAAATCCTAAAAAAGCAAAATAAGTTAATTATAAATTGTTTTACCTATTTTTTTCCATTATACTAATTTACTTTACCTGTAAACTAATGGATAGTCTAAAAATATATCAAATATATCATAATTTAATAACCTATTTCGCAACCTTAATCTCTCCAAAAAAAAGTCAAAGACGACTTATAATTAGGACCGGAGGGAGTATGTGTAATATATATGCTTTAGTATGAAAATTTGAAACACAATTACTATTGAGTTTAATTAGAGAAAATTGAATTATTGAGTGAAAAATAAAAGAATGAATTGAATGTCTTTGTAGGTATAAGAGTGAGTGGAGGTTGGACTTTAATTAGAAGTTTTAAAGAGAGTAGAGCAAGTTGGCGATGGAGATATGTGGAGTCTAAATCAAAGCTCCAACTTGCCGACAAAGATGAATGATTGCACAAAAGTCTGTTCTCATATTTTTATTTTTATTTTCCAAATTTTATTTCGTATATATATTAAATATAATAGAGAGAGCGCGCGTACACACACATATACACTGCATATATTAACCATATTTAATTAATTTTTTATTATGAACTCTTTTGCTCAGCTAATACCATGTACTCTTTTGATCCTACTTATTATAATGCAAGGAGGGAATGTTTTATTTAAACCATCTATTCATACCCATTTATTATATGTTGACTATATTTTTATGTGATGTAGTGGATATTAAATAGAGGTATAATTAAAAAATTTGTTGAATTTTAAGACTAAATTGATGAGATTTAAGATTTTCTTATAATATGTGTGAGATATATTAGAAGTGTCATACAAGTAGGACTAGTTATGAGTAGCTTGATAATTAATTAATGTTTTTTTGGCTCAAAAAGATGTTGCATCAATCCTTTATAAATAGTGTGAGATCTTTTTCATTTTATCTTGAATTGAAGGATGAAACACAAAAGCTATTGTACTATTGGCGAGACTACCCCTACCGGTCGGATAATGGGATAAAATTGTTTTAAATTTTGGAGTCAATGATTTAGCATAATGCATGTGATAACCGTTATATCAACACGAATATATAATTCAAAATGCTTAATATAATATATTTTTTAAGAAAAATGGAGATAGACAAAAATGTATACATTGAACGGAATCTGAATTCTTCAAAAACTTTAGAGGATCGTCAAGGTAAGACAAAACGTTAAGGGTAAATATAATTGACTAATAGAATCTCATGATAAAAAACTTTATATATATATATATATATATATATATATATATATATATATTAAAGTTAAAATATAATCCTAAGAATTATAATATAGCCCTTCTGTTTTCAACTTTTACAAATTAATCTACCAAAAGTTTTTTTTCGTCTAAGAATTAGTTATATAGGGACACTATACAAGCAACAACAACAACAACAAAGTATTGCTACATAACTCAAACAATGCCATTGTGTTTTATAATAATAGGGACACTAATAAATTGATCTGTTTGTGACATTATCGATCTTTTTTTATCAGAAAACATTATCTTTTTTGAGTAGCTAGTTATAATAGTAGTATTTTCTCAATTAAATTTTAGTGCAGTATCTCAGGACATAGTAATAATTAATTAGATGATTTTTAGGGAATTCATGGAAATAAAATTTTAACCCAAATCATCCAAATTTAACGGCAATATTACATTTGCTCCATGTTCAATAAATAGGTATCATTGGTACACCTCACAAAACTTAGGTATTAGAAACACTCCTATGGGTAATCTTTACTACTCCCTCCGTTCCTAAATATAAGACCTAGATAACTTTTTTTTGGAGAGATTAAGGTTGCGAAATAGGTTATTAAATGATGACATATTTGATATCTTTTTAGATTACCCATTAGCTTATAGGTAAAATAAACTAGTTTAAGAGAAAAAATTAGGTAAATCAATTTATAATTAACTTATTTTTTGCTTTTTTTTAGGATTTTTCAAAAAAAGTCATCTAGGTCCTATATTTAGGAACGGAGGGAGTATCAGATTTGCATGTTTGCCCAATAAATTATTGCAACTTCCAACTGTGAACTATATATATAACTTAATGCGGAAATGATAAATGGGCCCTCATTGTTTATTTAAAAAATAATGTTGCTCGTTAATCAATAATTACCTCCATTTTTAACATAATAGGGTGTCTCATGTTTGCCCACAGACGACCACCGGCACAAAGGAATCCATAATACCACTCTCCTTTTATTTAATTCCAAGATTATATTTGATGAATTATAAAATTTCAGTTAGAAGAATATTCTATGTTCTCATATATGCACAACTGTAGGGTGGTTTTTGTATTATTAAAGAACTAACTAGCCTAATCCGAATGAATGAATATAAGATTCATCTCCCATCTCTTTTTATGAAGGATTTATCTCCCATTTTGTAATTGGTATAATTTGAAGTTTTAACTGAATAGTATTTATGTAAAAATGACCAATCACTCTTAAAGGTTGGTTTTGGGTGTTGGGTGTTGGCACATTCAGCATATTCTTAAGTCTTAAATAAGAATAAAATTTTATATGACTAAACTTTTGACACTGCAAAAGCCAAAAAAGTGTATGAAACTCTACAATAAACTCTCCTATAACTTTTACTTATTTGCCAGTCTCATATATAGATCTAACATTTATTATATATGTTACTTATATCCGCATAACTTCGAATATGAAGGGTTACATATACACACAAAAATCGACGTTTCAGAGAGGATAGGATTGATAAGTGAAAGTTATCCTCACATAATTAAAAAAATCATGGATCTTTATTATTATTAAGTTTTAAAGTTAAAAGGATTGCTTGTACATTAAAAAAATTTAGGGGAACTTTATGTTACTAACTCAAATTTAAAGTTTTAGATTTATCAATGTAGTACAATTGAGTATATAAATCCAACATGCATGCACTAATTTGAGGTTTAGTGGATGGAGCAATTATATTCCTTAGTGGAAACTGGAATGACTCAAAATCAAAAGTCAAAGTGTATGTAATGTGACAGTACAACACATATATACATGGATGTTGTATACAAGAATTAAAAATAGAAAAATAGTATAGCATTTAATTGGGCAATAAACAGATAATGGAATATAAAGATATCTAGGGAATGTATTGATTTTTTATAATAAAAATTTTAGATGACCTGAGTTTTGGGAACTTACTAGAGACCATATATATGAGCGCTTTTAAGATCAAAGAGCGCTTATAAGGTAATTATTTATTGATTGTCCACCAATAAAGTCATGACATTCTCGACCAAAAAAAATAAAGTCATGACATTAGTATGATTTGAATCCACAACTTTATGATTATAACTCAATCTCTTTGCTAATTGGATTAACTTTGTTGGCTAATATATATATTGATTTTAATATTATATAGAGCAACTATAATGGATAGGTTTTTTTATTCCATTAATGGGCTCAACGCGTGAACAGGAAAGATAAATCATGTATTTCGTGGTTCATGCTAAATTCATATAGTTATTGAATAATATTATATTTTCTTTAATTTGAATTTGATGTGATTATTCATAGGTTCCTGTTATGTTTAAGTTGAAAAAGACGGGTCTAAATTTAAAATGGTTGTATATAGATATATCATTTTTAAAATCATGCCCACCAAATCACTTAGTATTGGATATTATCTTTAGCCAATTTAAAATTAAACTGGACTGAATAAAATCCTTTTATAAACAAAAAAAAAACATTTAGCATTCAACAGAAGACTTATCTAAATGAGATTAAGCTATCACCTGTGCTGTGGCCTATCTTTCAACGCAATCATATATAATTGGCTCATCTTAAGCTATTTAATATTTAACAAATTAATTATCTTACTATATTTACAATTAAGGTTATTAGGGATGGTATTTTCCCTCTTGCATATCATAACTACACACACACACACACACACAATCATCATAAATAATTGATTCCTCATTCACGATCAAAATTGTCTAGGATAGATATATACTAAATCACTACTGTCCAGGCCAACACATGGATGCGATACACACACACACACACACAATAACGATACGTATATATGATGAATTAATTATTCATCAATGAAACTTATATAAAAAGTTTTGCAAGAAAAACTTATGTAAAAAGATTGTGGATCGCAAAATTTAAGATGTATGTAAGAAAAAATTGCCACACACATATCATCAAGTAGCTTTTTTGTTTTGTAATATGAACTTTCTGTAATTGTGGGTAAAATTTTGGACATTGCTTGAAATTTAAGATGTATGTAAGTCATCCTATTTGTAATAAAATTATTATTGCCACTTATGATAACTATATTATTTTGTTATAAGTAGAGAATTTATATTCTTGTTTTAGAAGAAGACAAAATTATATCAAAACATATCATATCAACTTTTATATATTACAAAGTGTGATAGGGAAAAAATTCAAACTAGCTAGATAGCCTAAAAAAACAAGTTAATTGATCAACCATAATATTAACAGAAGGAAAGACATGAATCAAAGGGCAGTTTAATTTTAGCAGGTATTTGTAGGAAGTATTTCTTCACACAAAGAAACTACTAGGGGAAGGTTCGAAGCCCTTTCAAAAAACTTTGTGTTATGATCCAAACACGTACAAAATTTATATTCTGTGTATGCATTTTGGAGGAAAATATGTAAAATCAATTAAAGACACTTTATATTGCCATATTGGGGTAGTTCAACTTTTTGTCTAGATATACTTTTGACCATCGATCATACCTGTTTTGTCAAAATCCTGCATTGACTGGCCAAATCCGATCCATATATATGCCAAACTTATATTATTAATTTATTATATTTAGATTATAATTTACATGCATTTTATATTACGGTACCTTCTATTAGCATATGGTAGCTTACATTTTACAATATGCTGTGAATATATATAACAGAAACAAACTCAAAAACCTATTATTTATTTTTAAACGTAGACAGTAGTATAAGATCGATGTTGTAACTTAATGATAAAACATCTCCCAAATATGTTAAACGTTATTACCTGATCGATCTCATTTATTAACTAATTTTTTCCCTAATGATATTTGAATGATAGATTCCCACGATGAGATTTAGTTTTTAATTTCATTCAAATTAAAATTAATTGAAATTTAGATTAATTAACAAAACGAATATAAATACTGCTAATAATCCAAGAGTGCGCAATCATTATGTCCCCCCCATTGAAGTTATGTTCAAATACTTAAACGAATAAAAATCAAATTGGATTGATTTTTTTAAAATTTGGCCAATTCACTTCGTCATAAATAAAACAACAAATATATAAATTAATTATAAGGAAAATTTCTTGTTTTTCAACTTTACTCACACAGAGTCGAAATGATTCTTTACTAGCAACCAACGAATATATTTGAACTTATCATCATTATAAAAGCATTATATATTTTAGATATAATGGGATCACTTGATATTCAAGTAATAGATTTGGTGGGGGTCTGGATCTAGTCTTATCTAGTTATCCGTGGTTATTGATGACTCAATGACTTCGTGATTATCTTTCTCATCATGACAATTATTTTTTTATAAGGGGATATTAGAGTGAAAAAAACTAGTAGCTAGAAAGGATCCTATTTATGTGGACCATAAAATTGTAGTTTTTTATAAAGATAGAATATCAGCACAAGAAATTAAATAGGAGTATATTATTAGCTTTACCACTAAACCATTGAGAAATTGAAGCTCCACGTTATTTATGGTTTGTAAAATACCACGTTTTTTATTTATAAAAAAATATAACTTTTTTTAAGATGATAGGTAAAACTAATGCGTTTTGTTAGCTGTCTAGGCATTTTCTGGGCATTGCTGTTTACATGGATCTTCCATATTCTCTTCATTTCTATCTTAAAATTTCTTAGGCAATATTGGACAATATCTCTTGAATAAATTATTAATTCTACATTTCTCCAATTACTCTTTCCTTTCTCCAAAATTAATTCCATCTCATGTATATTAAATGATGTGTTTTGATGTGATTTAATTAGACATGTTATAAGTGACGCCCCACTCCAAGTTGTTGGAAGAATTTCTCTAACCGTTGCTTACACACAAATAGATAACTCCGCCATTATTAAACTCCATGTTTGTCCTATGTTATAGCGATCACAAGCCTGATAAAGGAGGAGAGTTGTGTTAAGCCTTGACAGCCAACATAAAAAATTCATCAAATCTCATGAACATGTAAAAAATTTGTTAGTACCTCATCCAACAAATTAAGATTAGAAAGTTGATGCCAAATGCATCTGCAATTAGTAAACTAATTTATCAATCACCCAATGCTCTAAGTCAACACCATACTAATCAAGAGCCCTCAATTATCACAAAATATTTAATAAGCATTCAATTGAAAGAAGAACACAAATTTAAATGAAGTCAAAGTTAATTGGGTGAAAATGCTAAGAAAGAGTAAAATGACAATAATCTACAATGAAGCCTTGAAAAACATGTACATCCATTAGCTTTTAAACATCATACAAATACTCTTAGAATCCTAAAAACGTATATATATAAAAATAGGAAGTGAGTTGAATAGCGAAATTCCCGGTTAAGTATGGGAGCTCAAACCCTAAATTCCATCTTTAATAAGAGGTTGAAGCCCTAACCTCCCATTGCTAGCTTGAAGAACAACTCTAAAGGAGTTGCAAATTAAATCTCGGCATGTAGGGTGCCTATTGGAAGGAAGCAGTGGAAATAAAAGATACATGGAAGAATAGAGGTTTGTGTTGGAGCAAATTGTTTTTTTTTTTTTGAACTGAAGATGGAGCAAATTGTTGAAAGTATTTAATCGGATACTCCCTCGATAAACTAGATCTTCATATTGCGAAATCTGACGGCCTAAAGGAAAGGAGATAGTTGAAAAATAAGCATTAATATGTGATTAGTGCTGATTGATTTGATTTGAATCAAATATGTCATTAATGTTGATTAGCAACATTAATGAGTGACAACTGTGAGGGTGACATTCTACCTTTCATAACGACGTTCTTGTCACTATAAATAGAAATAGGGATGTCTCATACAGTTTTTCCTTACCCCAATGCAACCATTGCATTTTTTTGACTTTCTTTCTCACGGTTTTCTTGAGGATGTGATTCATGTGCGAATCAAATCTGAGTTCTAAGTAATCCGGTTATGTATAAGTTGAATCCTCTGTAACTCTTGACTTTAAATTCAAAGTTTTGTCACGCCTATATTTGTTCTTATTTTACTCAACAGGAGTTTGGATGTGAAGCACGGGGAAAGTGTGTGGGCGGGGTAAAATACTGCCCAAATAAAAGAAGGGAGTATATATGGAAATGTAAAATACTGCCCAAATAAAAGAAGGGAGTCTATTTAATGGGGTGAATGAACTATGTAAAATTGAGGATCTAGATTGAAATATACTCAAGAAGTTGGGTCAAGTGAGAAACATATGTTAGGGTCCTAAATCGGTTTAAAAAAAGAAGCAATTTCAGAATAAAAAAAATAGCTACCAATATGAGAGAGAATGCCACTAGTCTGCCAGTCAATGTTTATCCTTTATGGGCCATCCCAAAAAATAACAGCTTTAATGTAATAACATAGTATTAACCAAAAAGACAAACCACATGACATTAGCAAATAAAATAAAATCACGCAGAAATTACATTTACTTACAAAGAAAACCCTATATGCCTACAATTTCAAGCACATGCAGACTGGCAATTGTTCTCTTTAACAACTAATAAAACCCCAAAAAAACACAAAAGAAAAATAAGCAAAGACCTTGTAACCTACTCCCTCCAGTCCTAAATATAAGTCACGATTGACTTTTTTGGAAAATCCTAAAAAAACAAAATAAGTCAATTATAAATTGATTTAACTAATTTTTGTCCCTTAAACTAGTTTGTTTAACCTATAAACTAATGACTAATCTAAAAATTTATCGAATATGTCATAATTTAATAACATATTTTGTAACATTAACATCTCCAAAAAAAGTCAACCGTTACTTATATTTAGGACCAGAGGGAGTATTCTCTATTGTATCATGCATGCATGTCCCAAACTGAACTCTATTGTATTAATCCATAAAAATAAAGGCTTATTGTCATCTTGTATTTCTCATTGACTTGAGGGAGTGGCGAGCATGCTTGATGGTATTGTTCCCAGACTCAGACTTTGGTGGTGTTCTTGGGATTATTGTGTTTGAAGAGTTGAGTTCTTCCAAGGCTGCTACAACATGTATCATAGTTGGTCTATTTTTTGGATCTGCATTTAAACATTTATATGCAAGTGCAGCTGCAGCTTGAGCTCCTTTTTTAGAGTACTGACCTCCTAACCTCAAATCCATAATTCTTGAAATTCTCCTTCCATCTTTAAGAAACGGCATCGCCCAATCGACAAGAGTTTCCCTCACATTCTCAGGTTTATCATCCTCCACCACCCTTCTACCTGTAAGTAACTCCAACAAGACAACACCAAAGCTGTATACATCGCTCCTTAGAGTCAAGTGACCTATTACATAAAAAAAAGTAAAAATGACCCCATCAACTTTCTCCAAGGTAACAGATTGTTCAGCCATGTTCAAACACATATATACATGAATGCAAGATGCTATTAGTGCCAGTTTGATGGCAAGAAAGTAGCTCAATAGAAATTGAAATGGAAAGTTTAGAGGACTCAGACTATAAAAAGTTTCCTAGTGGAGCCCATTTCTACAAGACACAATTACACCACTACCCTCGCTTAAAATCGATTTTAATGACCTAAAATCAATGGTGTAATTGTGTCCTGCCATTGTTGCAGCAGAAATGAGTCTCATCAGGAAATTTTTTACAATCTAGGCCCACTCAACTTTCCATTTCCATTTTCATGCCCCCATTTCCCACAACCAAATGCGCCCAGTTGTGGATGAGAGCAAGAAGTAACAAGTGGTATTTGCCTTTTTCAACCCAATAGTCATAAGTCAATGAATAGAAGCCATCAAGACTCTAAAGATTTCAACTTTAATCAAATGTACAAATGCACAAATATTTGACATTATTGGGTTGGGATAGAGTAACGTGGCTTCTTCTTGATTTGTTCTCGTTAAATAGTTGTTCATATCGCCAGCTTTTAATAACATTTTCAAAATGTGACAAACTAACAATTTCTCAAGAAATGGCTCAGATATGATAGGCTGACTCTACCTGTAGCTACATACTCTGGTGCGGCATAACCTTGAGTTCCAATAATTCTGGTTGAAACGTGAGTGTTATCTCCGGTAGGACCATCTCTCGCCAAACCAAAATCTGAAAGCTTAGGGATGAAGTCCTGCATGTGTTTGATAAAGTCCTTCAGATGGGAAGATTCCATGTAAAAATGATGTAGTCATTAAAGAATTTTCAAAACAATAAATAAAAAATACATGAATTGAGTGCTACATACCGAATCAAGTAATACGTTGGAAGCCTTTAAGTCACGGTAGATAACATTGGAATCCAAGGTATGCAAAAAAGCTAATCCTCTAGCAACGCCAACAGCAATATTGATTCGTACAGTCCAGGATATGGGCTGAACTCCTTCTGCAGAAAGTAAATGTTAATGTGAGAAATTTTGAATTAAATGACATTTTGACTCAGTTCAAAGGAAATATGCAGCACTCTTGCAATCAATGGATACATTATGGTAATAGATAAGGCTTAAATGTCATTTTCTGGTATATGTAGGCTAGAAATTAAATGACAAGGAAAATACTGAGAAAGGAAAACTTGTGGAAGTTTCCATGTTCTGCCATCATTAAATGCTATTGAAAATCATCTTCATGAGCATGCCTTGCAAAAACATTTTTGGGATTATATTCTGCCTATTCACACAAGCTTTTTAGAATGTACAACGGAAATAAAGTTCCATTTTTGCAAAGCTTCGTGCATATCAAGCTACATTAAACAGTAAATAAACTTTACTTTTGTGCTGTTCAACATGTAATAACTAATTCACGTTTCTTAATCATTGGTATCAAACCAATTCAATATCAAGAATCAAAACCAAACTTGCACATGTCATGATAGAATGTGAGCAATACATTCATATAATGCAATTACAATAGGCTTCATTGTGTTAGTAGCAATGCGGAATAAAATTACATTAATTTAAGTAATCAAAAAATTCAGGGGAATGAGAAGCTACTTACTTCTGAATAAATGATTCTCCAAACTTCCTTTCTGCATAAACTCATAAACTAGAAGCCTGTTTTTAGCGTCTGAGCAATAACCAATAAGTTTAACCAAGTTCTCATGGTGAAGTTCACCTAGATAATTGACTTCTGCCTGCCAAGGGAAAAAATGTTAAGTCAGTTAATACTTAACAAGAGTCAGGGAAGTTAGCAAGCATTTTGATCTAAAGGTACTTTGTTACATACCAGCCATTCCTTGTGGCCTTGAAAGCTTTCTGGCTTAAGTTTCTTGATGGCCACCATGATCCCACTTCCCGGTCTCGTGGGAGCAAAGGAGTTCTCATTGATCCATCCCTTATAAACAAACCCAAATCCTCCTTCCCCAATTAAGTTTTCTTGTCTGAAATTCCTAGTGGCTTCTCTCAAATCATTGAAACTGAAGGATTTAAGAGTAGAAGATATGGGTCTGTTTATAGTTGGTTCTGTTTTTGATGCCGCTTTTCGTTCTGAAATTTCTGAATTCTTCCATGTATGACTTTGAATCTTCCCCTTTCCTGAGAATAGATATTAGAAGCAGGTAAAAATCAACCGAGTTCATTCTATCAAATCATAACCACTTTGCTGTATTACATAACAAAGTCAATGAATAAGAACCAATAGATACTTTCAATTACATATAACAAAAGCTTGCTAAACATACTACAACAACAACAACAAAGCTTTATCCCATTAAGAGGTATTGTCTATAAGGATATCAGGATTGTACGACGTCATTGTATATCAACAATTAAATCTTTGGAATATCTTACAAAACATACCGATGAATATGAAAGGCTATCATGCTATAGAGCATGAAATGACATCATTTTTAACATTATTTTCTATGATTACTAGCCAAGGATATCACAATGATTCAGCATAGAAAATAAAACGTGCAAATACTATTAGATAATTAGAAAGAACCATATTAAGGCTGGAATCTGCAAAGGGTTTAATATGTTTGTGTGTGGAGATCTGCGCGTTCTGTTATTTGTGAAAGAATACAAGAATCTATGGCTAAAGAAAACTCAAATGAGACAATAAAAACATTCAAAAATATATACTCTCTCCGGTCCCTTTTATAAGAGCCCAAAATTTGAATGGTTTTGGTCCCTCATATAAGAGTTCATCTCAAATTCATTACAAAAAGAGTAATGTAAAAGAATGAGTAATGTAAAAGCATCGAAATCCATTACAAAAAGATGCTTGTTATATAACTTAAAATAGCAGAGCAAAGCATAAGCGAGTTGGAAGGCCAAAAGAGGAAGGCCATGCAAAAGAAACTGACCAGAAATATTAGAGGAAGAGACATGAGCAATGGGTGTTCTACAGCAGTTTCCCATAGAGAAGAAATGGTATTGTTAGAGGTGAAGCAAAGAAGGAAGGGAGTAAGTGGGGTTTTATGGAAGAAGAAGATAATGTGGAAGGAAGAAAAGCCATTGATGGAGATAGGCATGAAACAGAGGAAGAAGCTACGTGGTCAATGGGGGGAAATAACGCATAATAAGCACAGGCCATAGGTTGTTGAACTTGTCTTCAATGGCCCTGTACTAACTGAAGATTGTATCCATAGCAGAAAATCCAAGAAAATGGCTAAGTCAATGCTTTGACTTTATATTTTTGGGAAATTTCATATGAAAGTCCACCAAAAAACATGTGATTGGTACGTCACCAAAAGACACTACCTATATAATCAATAGATAGTACTCTCTAATATAAAAATGTATCTCGCATTCTCTACTCATTTAATATATTTTTCCTACTTTACCCTTAACTCTCTTTCATATTTATTAATGCTTATAGATTTTTCTCTTAAAAATATCATAATAAATATGGACAATATTGAAAAATAAACATTAACTTCTGACATTCAACTAACTCTTACATGTTTTTTTTAAGAAATGTTTTTCGGCGGCTGAACTCTCATATTACGAACGAAGGGAGTAATAAGTATTCATAAATAAGTGTAAATAAGTGTAAGGAATAATTTTTTAACTAGATTATGATGAATTTACATTTTCACGTTTTTCTGTTAAGATGGGAAACTCCTTTATTAATAATTCCAAATATTAAATATGATTATAATAATTTTTAAAGTTCATGTTAAAAATTCACATTTCCAATTTTTTCTGGTACAAATAAATAAAAGGGAGAATTAATTAGAGGTCCCATGAAAGAAACATAATTAAAATAAGGTCTCATGAGTTGTTATGTGAGGCTAATAAGTTGTTATTGTTAGCCCTAAAAGTTGTAATTTACAGCTCATGAGACTACATCTTATTTATTTTTTTTCCATGAGACCTTTAATTAATTCTCTCTAAATAAAACTTATGTGTGACAATCACATGTTAAAGTGTTGCAAATTCAACACAGGATTCTTCTATTTTTTAATAACCATTTTCAAGTTGATCATTAAAAATTTACAATTTCAATATTGGTAAAACATAAAAATATCATTCTTTTCTAACATGAGATTTGAGATTTCTCAAATTTAAGAGTTTCTTTCTTTCTTTTTTTTTTTCATTTTCAAAGGAGTTTACGCGGAATTTCGCCATTATTTTATTGGTTGTTCGTTATACATCATACACCAATGAAAGAGGCTATGGGCTTTGAGGGTCCTACTGAGTTTAATTTCTGGGTCATCCATTGACTCTGCTTCCTTGTTTCACACGCAAATGATCCTATATGTCAAAGGCGTTGACTTTCCATATAATTCGCACATATACTAATAATAAAATAAAATGACTGTTAAAAGTATTAAATTTATTTAAAAAGTTTGGTGATTTCTTTTTCTCAAATATATTTATCTTTATCCGACACTTCTAACAATCGATTTTTCTCATTTATGGGTTTCTTAGCCTACAATTTACGCCAAATAATTGTGATTTGTATGACAAGAAAATACTAATTTCTAGTTTTTAATCCAATTATGTGTTAAACTTGAACACATGATTTATGTATCAAAAAAAAACTTGAACACTAGATTGATAATTAAACTGAAACTACTTATAATATGTTGATTCAAACATTTTGGGGTAATGACTTATGACACATCCTTTTAATTACTAATCACACTAAACTCAAATCATGCTAGTTTATTTTTTTCATTTTTAATTGCTCACGTAATGACGCAATCCTTTTTTTATTACTAATTACCACTGACGAATGGATTGCTGCATACATTAGGCTAGAATCGAACCTCAACAATTGTTTAAACGTTTAAGTGAATTGACTACTCCACCAACCCAATTTGGTTTATATTAGTTTCTCTCACTTTACTCTTTAATAATATGACTATATGAGTGTACATAAAACTTTTTTAATACTCATTAAAAAGTAAAAACTGTTCATCAAGGTCAATGAAGGGAGCATAATTGTATTTCGATTTTGGAAAGTGGTTAATTAGAAGCTAGAAATGACGAATTTCCAGAGATGGAGCTTCTATTTTTATCAATATCAGAAAGAGGCTTACTACTTTTATTTTATTTTATGCAACACTTGCCAAGTCAAGTCAATTTGAGCAATAGGCTATTCTTACACAATATTGTACTTTATAGTACTGAAAATTTTCCCAAAAAAACATTTTTAAAACATAGAAGATTTAATACTAGTCATGAAGTATTAGCTTAATATTTTATCATCATGCCTTGGTTTTCTATCCATTTTTTGGAGGTATTAGGTATTTTCTATTCTAAATATAAGGCAAATTTTAAGTTTGAATATCATTAAATATAAGGTCAGTTTCTAATTTTTCCCATTTTTTTCAAAATTAACCTTGATAATAGTTTAACAAACAAGAGATGGAAAGTGGGGATAACTATACATAGTTAAAGTAAATTGGTAATATCATGTGATATTAACTAACTTAACTAACATTTTTAATCTAATCAAATTAGTTAAAGTAGTCTTCTATTTATTAGGTACGGAGGGAGTATATTTAATTATGTGAACGAACTTATTTTTATCACACTTTAGGATGGGATGAAAATTTGAAAAATTATACATAAATTTAAAATCAATTTAACCACTTTTTTCTTAACTTCGAAGACACATTGTCGTCAAAGCTTACGGATATAAAAAAGTGGAAAAAAATACTCTCTTCGATCCTAAATATAAGACTTATTTGAGGGGATGAGTTTGGTCCTAAATATAAAACTTATTTCTAACTTTTACCAACTTTTTCCGAAAATATCCTTATCAATGCCCTTAATAATAGAACAAGAATAGAGAGAGAGTGGGGTCAATGCTCCCTAGCTAATGGTAGACAAGAGGAGAGGGAGGGTGGAGTCATTGTTCCCTAATGGTAGACAAGAAGGGAGGGAGTGTGGGGGTGAAGGTGGATAGTTAGTGTATATTGGTAATATCATGTCATTTTAACTAACTTAACTAACATTATTAATCTAATCAAATTAGGTAAATAGGTCTTATATTTAGGATCGGAGGGAGTACTAAATTAAACTATATTACCAATAACATATATCTGATGTTTTCAATGATGTTGACATTAAAAAAATATGAATGGACAATTTATTTTCCCATTAAAGAGTAAAATGATAAGGAAGTTTTTTTTAACTCAGTTTTTTTGAACTGAAAATGATAAGGAAGGTTCACTTGACAAATCTGAGATGAGTGCATGTTAAGGAACTGAAAGAAAGCAGCTTTTGTCAATCTTTTGAATTACGTATTTGTTAATCTTTTGAATTACGTACAATTTGGCTCTTTCATTTCCTACCAGTTAAGTTAACCCTAAACGGCTCACAATATTCTTTAGAAAAAGGCATTTTCCCCCCTCCAATATATCTTTATATTAATAAAACACGAAATTATTGTAAAAAATTTTAATAAATCAAAACGAAGAGAGTAGTAAAGATCATAAACTATGCTAGACATATAATAAATATAACAAAATTATAATTGTTACTTATTAGAATAACACTAATCATATTAACATAACAAGTATGAAAATGAGTTATATATAATTATATTGAATTTCATAATCAAATAATCTTATTATACTATTAAAAAATGTAATGAAAATTTTGAATTACACAAGAACACAAAAGTTTTTGATTTTATAAATATACTTACACAAATAGCAAAACATATACTCCTACAAGTTTAGATCAGATCGAAATCTAATCATAAAGACAATAGACCTCAACTTGTGTATGAATGCTCTCAATCAATGTAATAGAATGCATCTATTTATCTATCTCTTGACTTGACATGGGACTAGTAAGAATATTTTTTAGTATACCTGGGTTTGGATTTGCTGAATCTATTGACACCTTATTCTTTGTTTTTTAAAAGGTAGTAATATGTTAAAAATACCGAAATCAATCGGACAAAAAAATTAGCCAAACTAAAAAAGAGGGATAAAGCTAAGGAAAAAAGCATGATATTGTTATCTGTAAAAAGTTAACATCGTTACCAATAGGTAGTTGGTTGAACTGAAAAGTGAGCTACAACCTCATTAAGTAACGCGTGTTTGAATTCCGGGAAGCGCTCTCATTGGGAGAGAGGACAACCTTGTTAATATGGGGCAACACTTTTACCTTTCGAGTCTGAATTAAACCGGGCGGTGTTTAACCAAAAAAAAAGTTAACACCGTTGATCAAAAGACGCCTACTTTATACTCATTAGCGTTATGATGATAGAAGGGCTAATAAGCACATTTGAAGAGAGCAAAATCAATTCAAGAAAGTACACGGCGAAAGGTCTTGGCTTAGCTTGCACAAACTCTTTTAAGTCCAAAATATATGACATATTTATCTAATTTGATTAAATTAATTATGCTAATTAAAATTATATGATATTATCATTGCACCCAAATTATCTACTTTTATTCTCACCATCTACCTCTTATTTGTTTATTATTGAAAAGCATTATAGGAATAATTTAAAAAAGTTAAGAATTATTAAAAAATGGTCTTATATTCAGAAATGAACACATATATATCCCTGAATATGTTCTATATTTAGGACAAGAGGAAGTAAATTATAGTAAAATAAATTAAAGAAATAATTTCATGAGCTCAAATCCACTGTTTAATGAATAACATTAGCCTTATTATTTCAATCCAATTTGACTTTTATGCTTTCTTTTGTTGGCTTGCAAATATTTCAGTTCGATCATTAATACATACAAGTTGTTTTTAATAGTTTCACAAATATTAACAAAAGCATTTTTGTATTATTTAAGCGGCAAAAAAAGTCCAACCATCATAAACAATACCCTTCAATGAAAAACAAATTACCTTAATAACTTTAAATTTATTTCTGATATAATTTTCCTCTATAATAAAATCAACAAGCCATTCATAGAAAAGAAAATTTGATACTATTGAGTACTTCATAAAAATAATTTATGTTAGATACTATTGAGTACTTCATAAAAATATTTATGTTAAATACTATTGAGTACTTCATAAAAATAATTTATGTTTAGTATGCCACTACTATTAATTAGTTAACACTCTTAATCTTAATTGTATAACTGACGTGTTAACAATGTTCATAGGTTTCATGAAAAATTAATAATCAAAATTAACAGTATTAATTTATTGAAGAATATTGCTCCATTTTAGAACTTCTAGTTTGAAATTGAGACAAAAAAAATTCCAAGGTGGAATTAAAATTTTTGGCATATATACTTCCGGGTTGGATTTAGTATTTAGTCCAATTAAAAAAATAGTAGGAAAAGCTAAGTATATTTAAATCGCTTAGATCTCATATGGATGACATAAATTTAATTTTAGATTTTGTATTCACTTAAATATGCTTGATGAAATCAAATCTAAACCATTCAGATGTAATTAAACATTTTCCAAACTGAAATCTAGATCTTTTAACTTTTTTACCGAATCTAGAACGTTTAGTTGAAATTTAGGCAATTTATGCAAAATGATTTCTCTTTACTCGTCTATTTTTTCTTGGACTGAATCTTTACTCATCTACTTGATCATAAGGGACAACAGTTCCACCTTGACGCGTTCTTGCTTGCATACAAAAATTTGTTGGCTTCCATTTTGGCATTTAGCAACTAAGAACACTTCCAGCTGCCACAAATTTCTTGGCCGGCATGAAATCATTGAGTATTTATTTATTTTCCTCTCTTTATATGCTTCTTGATCTCATTTAATGGGCAATATATATATCGAAATTCATTCGATCATTTCTACAGGCGGAGGACTTTTTTACTACATACATAACACACACACACACACACATATGATCGAATAAAATTTGTATAGTATTACACACACACACACATGATCGAATAAGATTATATTATTATTATTAGTGTTATTATAATTGTTGTAGTTGCTTTGATAATTTGATTACTTCTTACATTTGACCCTGAGTTAAGACATGATGGGATTTAGTGATTACCCGGCTTATCGGTGTTCCCAGATCCCGGAGCTTTGAACTCGAACATGATCTCTAGAATTCTTGTAAGAATAAGAACAAAGAAAGCCGTGACAAAAACAGGGAGCCAAGAATCCCAAAGGATTCAGCTCACGCAGAACCGGGTTACAAGAACCCGAATCAGATTCGCACAGCGAATCACCCTCTCAAGGAAAACTGTGAGAGATAGGAACGTTGGAGAGAGAGAACTCGTTCTCTCAAAGACGGCTTCTCCACACATGAGAGCCTCTCACCACTATCGTTAATGTTAGGGTTACACTTATCCCTATTTATAATGGAATTAATAAAACCTTTTTGTTCTATTTAATAAATAGAATTTTATTCAACTAAATCATTTATCTGATTTATTAAATAAAATTATATTTAATTCCATAATATTTAATGTGCCCATAAAAGGGCGTCCTTTTTTCAACATCTCCCACTCGCACTTTGATGGACACACCACCTTGCGATTCGTTTTCCTGAGCATTCGTATTGGGCGTTCGCCGTGACCGCGCGAGCACAATCTATGCAATTCAGATGTATACAAACTAAAATTCCTTGGAATAGGATTAGAATGTAAGGACATCAATGCATATGGATTCTCAGTCCGTTTGTCTCAGATTCCCCAGGCTAACTCACACACAAGTGGCATTCTCAATCCCTCACGAGCTAATATGTACTCATTAACTCAGATGCCTTCACGTGCACCTAGAATTCCACACTTACTAGCACTTCTAGTAAGGGATCGATCATGGAAAACTAGCGTTACATGTGTGTTTCGAGTAAGACCATTCCTTTCTGACTGAACATCAATTTTGCTTGAATTTGCCGCTTGCCCAGCTATTACTCGTTAGGCCGGATCTCTCATGACCATAGATGTTCAGCTAGAGTAGCAGGCACAAATACAAGCATCCTTGATGACGTCTAAGTCACAAGGGTATCGGTAGAAAGGACAATTTCTCTTCCTACATATGTCTGGGACTCACACCGTTATGGATCAGGGATTTTCCATCTACGTCCCAGTTGCGGTTAATTGAGCACATGTAATACGATTTACATGTTACGGTGATCGACCAACTGTCGTATGTCGATTTATAAATATAATCACCGTACAGGCATCAGTCCCTCAACGGACTCCTAAACTCCCACAGGAGAATTTAATGCCTGGCTACAGACCCGACGGAATACATGTGTACTCCTTATCATGACACAAATTGTCATATCCCAAACTAATTGGGTCGACCTATGTGAAGTATTCATCAACACATGATGATCTCTTGCACGTCTTATCTTCTCATACCTCCAACAAATATGGAAGACGGTTATCCGTGTGAGTGGACTAACCTTCCTTGGGTCTGTACGACATATTGCATACTTTACATTCATGCTTTTATATACAAACACATAGCTTTGTATATATGTGCGAAAACAATAACGAATTGAAAAATGCATCATTTTATACATCAAATGTTGCTTGTGCTTAAAACGCTTTTTAAGCTAGTGAGTGGATTAGCAAACATTTAGTGAGTGGAAATAGTACTGAACAATCACTCGTTTCTAAGAGATCACATCTCTTATAAAATGACATTTGATATCTATATATTTAGTCTTTTATGATCCTTAGGGTCCAATGTGTAGGCTATCACGACTTCACTGTCGCAATGGTATCCATACCATTTATGCCTATACGATTTTAAGAATCTTTTAAGTCACACAACTTTTCGAATAGTAGCCGCACAAACCACACATTCAGATTCTATAGATGATGGTGTCATCAAGTTTGCTAAGTTGAGTGTCCTCCATCCAGATCTCCTGCCCAAATGGCGTTAGAGTATCCTTCAAGATGGAGACTTTCTCCTTTATAGCACAACTTTTACTTTATTACCCTATTGGTATCATATAATTTGATTTTCAGCTTCACAAACTGAAATCAGCTTACAAAGCCAACGACAAAACATATGTCCAGTCTAGCACACAACACAGTGTACATTAGACTTTCAATCACGCTTGAGTATGAGACTCTTTTCATGCATTGTACCTCGGATTGTTTCACAAGCACATATCTCCCATAAGATAATGTCTTTTCACCATAAGGGTATGCATAGGTTTGCAGTCACTCAATATTGAATTATTCCGGGATTTTTGCTATGTATGTCTGTTATGACAATGACAGCATCCTCTTTGAACAATCCATTTTATATCTTGACATACAAGATATTTACTGCTCTACCCATGTATTTCACTTTGAAATTCAAAGACATTAGTCTTTGATTGTTTTAACTTCATAGGTCTAGTCTTAGAAAGGAAAATAAAGAGATAATTTTACAAATTACCTCACAATCGTTTTACAATGGTCTTCTTCGATCATCTCGAAGTCGAATGAAGTTAAAGTCTCATGAAACTTCAAATTCCATTGTCTAGATGATTATTTCAGTCCACAAATGGACTTTAGGAGCTTGCAAACTCTTTGTTCGCTTTCCTATTGCACAAAGCTTTAGGTTGTTTCGTGTAAGAAACAATTCATCTAGTCCTCCATTGAGGGTAACGATTTTCACATCCACTTGATGTAATTCCAAGTCTAGGTTGGTTACAAAAACCAATATAAAACTAATCAAGTTAAAACTTACCATTGGAGAGAAGGAGTCCTCTTGACTCATTTTTTCTCGCTAGGTATACCCTTTGGCTACCAATCGAATTTTGGGCTTGTTGATTAATCTATAAGCCTTTTGCTTATATTTGAGAATTCACATATTCACAATAGCTTTTCGGCCTTTCGAAAGATCAATCAATTCCCACATTCTATTAGCTCTCATGAAATCCATTTCTCTTATTTGGCCTTTTGCCAATTTTCCTTAGCCGGATCTGAAAGTGTATCTCTGACACTTAAAGAATCCTCCTCATCGTCTTTTGGACTGAGGATTAAGTACTGCGCCCTCAACGGAAAAACCCTTTGGCTTTCTTGAATTGGGATTTCAACAGGTTCACTTTCCTGTGATGGATTGTAGTCACCATTGTCATCTAGTGAAAATGGTTAAATCCTCCCACTCGGAGCAGTTAATTGAGTATAGCCTTCTTATTCGTCATACTCACTTAGAGTTTTGGAATACCTAAGGCTTCCTCTACTAGGAAAAAGGATTCAATGAATATTGCGTCTCTAAACTCGACTTCAGTCACTGATCCGTCCTCATTTTCACTAATGAAGACATATCTTTTAGAGTTTACAAAATATCTTACAAAGATACTTGAAGCTCTATATACCCCAACATTTCCATACTTGTAAAACAAATTTTGGAAATAGGATGCTAACCCTCATGGTTGTAGGACTGTTAAGTCCAACTTGCATCCTGTCCATAACTTATATGGTGTTGTAGTGACTGATTTCGAAGGCACATGATTAAGTATGAATGTCATAGCTGAGAGTGTATCACTCTTTAGCAGATAGACACATCTATCATAGACATCATTCACCTAACCATAACAAGAAGGACTTTGTTCCTTCTTTTAGCATCACCATCTTGCGGTGTGCCAAGAATTGTTATATACATAACGATTCTCTTTTCATCATAGAGTATATTGAACTGTTCGTAAAGGTATCTCAGCCTCTATTAGTTCTAAAGGTTTTCACCTTAAAGTTAAGTTGGTTCTCTACCAAACTCAGATACTTCCCAAAACATTCCAATGCTTCAGACTTGAGAGATCAAGCATACATATTAATATCGTGAAAAATCATCGATAAAGTAATGAAGTATCATGCTCTATGATGTGCCCTAATATTTATAGATACGCAAATATTCAAATGAATAAGTATAAGAGGGTACTCTGCATTGGTTCCTTTTCTGAAAGGTTTCCTTATGCTCTTATATGCGAGACGATTCTCACATAGGGACCATTCCCTTTTGATACATTACACAACATGCCCTTATTTGAATAATTTAGTCATATCGTTATGACAAAAATATATTCTAATATATAGCATGGTATGTATCGTAATCAACATTAAATAATGTTGAACAACAAGAAATGAAATCTCAATTTCATTAAAAACAAGGAAACATTTTTGGAACATATCCAAAATCTGAAAATATCTGTCTCATTATTAATGTCAACAATATTGACATTATACACAAATTTTAATTAAAGAAATAATAGACCCAAGATATCACCGGATATCCGGCACATCAAGAACTTCACTCTAACGTCAAAACTTGGTCTCCATAAAAATTTAATTTGTAGGTACCAATCCTTTTGACAACAATTCTCATAATGTTTCCAACGTAAAGTCACATGCCTTTTGTTGGTAACCGGAGAAAGTTCGTAAAGTTTTGACGGTTTCTAATCACATGGTCTGTATGCCCCTGGGCATAGTGGCCGGGATTTCTACAAGCATAACACTTGATCTACGAAAGATCATGTTTCTTAGCTTGTTCTTCCCTTTTCTTAAAGGACTTGTTTCCTTTTAAGCCTTCAGGATCATCTTTCCATTATTGGACTTACTTTTCAACTAATGAAAAAATAATTTCTTTAATTTAAATTGTCTGACCTTTTGGTTCCACATGATCCATTTGGTCATTCTTAAGCGGGATTTGGTGAGCAACGTCAGTAAAAGCCTTAATTCCTCTTCCATACATTGTATGCATGTTGTTCCCTCTATGGAATAATTGCATTGTACTATGGAAGAACACTATTTGGGACTTAGACACTTCTTGCTCCACCAGGACATATGAGATCTTATGACGACACATGTCAAAATTTTCTCCATTCATCGTCTCACTTCTGGTAAGGACAACGATAAATATGTTTTTATACATATAGACATCAAAATTGATATTTTTTCTATAAAGTATGCACAAATAATCTCCTCTTGAGATTTATAGTTCTATGAATCCTCCGAAAAAGCCAACAATGGTAGCTTACTAGTTTTGTTTTCAGGAATCAACTAGGTTGACCCCCATCCAACTCATTCTAGTTCGCTATTCATTAATAAGTTTTTCTTATATTCTCTGAACTATAATAGTTTAAAATAACAATGGCAACACTTGCATATTATTATTAAACTCCCACTCAATTAAATTTATTAATGGAAAGACAACATATGTAATTCATTAATAAATTTTACTTGGAGTATTAAATTTAAGAATAATAACACATGAAATTCATTAAATTAAATTCCACTCAATTGGAGTATCAAATTTATTAAGTTGAAAAACAACACATGCAATCAATAAATAAATTTAACTCCCACTCAATTTGAGTATTAAATTTATTTAATCAGAAAAAAAAAACATATGTAATTCAATAAATAAATAAATTTATATCCCATGGACAAAAGCATTTTTCCAAACCTTTTTGAGGAAGAGGGGGTAGTTCACCTTATTGGCCTTGATCATGGTAATAGAAATTAGATACACACAGTATTCTACATCAACCACATTTATGATCTTGTCCTCATAGGTGTACTAGACAATGTTTACATTGTCAGGTCCTTTCACTTCATCTTTATAATTCACAGTCACACAGACTTGTTCCCTCATAGAACGTTTGATTCATTTTGTGAAGTAGACGGTGACCTTTTGTTAGTGCTCATAGCATCAAACACTGATGTCGGGGGTAATTTTTGGTTTGCGTTGCCAAAAGAGTTATTAATCGACATATGATTAATTTTACTAAAACATTGGTCCCAAAAAAATATTTTAAATTAAACACATGATTCATATATATTAATCATGAGAAAGAAAAAAAATAAAGGATTCACAAAGAATCTCAATAAATTTTAATGACAACTTACATCACTTATGTAAGTTTAATTCATGATTATTCACTTATATATGTAAAATAGAAATTACTCAATTCCTATTCAATTGATACACAATCAACATATTTTTTTTATTTATTTAATTGATACACAATCAATTAATGTCAAATAGAAATCACTTATTTCTATTTTATTAATACACAATTAATTTAATTGATACTTAATCAATTTTAATGTTAAATAGAAATCACTTATTTCTATTTTAATTAATACACAATTAATTTAATTGATACATAATCAATTAGGTCAAATAAGGATCACTTATCCTTATTTAATTAATACAAAATCAATTTATGTGTCTAATAAAAGAAATATTTGGGCCCACATATTTTAAAAAAATAAAGGGAAAAAAATAAGGATTTTCGTTTTTTTTTTGAAAAATAATTAATTAAATAATTATTAATTAATTAAATAATTAATTATTAATTCTGTCAAAAAAAAATATTATTGGGCCGAAAAAAAATGAGAAACAGGCCAAAAAGTCATCTGGGCCGAACCTGTACGGCCCAGAAGCATAAAAAAAAATCATCACCCCTTTTTTTTTTTGATTTGGGCCACGGCCCAAACACCTTGTTCTTGTTTTTTTTTTTAAAAAAAAAAAACAAAATCCGGTCGGACCGGTTCCGTCCGGTCCGGTCCAGCAAAGCCTCAGACACCAAAACGCAGCGTTTCATTAAAACGTGCGGAATGACCGTTTTACCCCCGCCCCTTCTTCAACCTCAGTCCGCCGGCGAATTCTCCGGCGAACTTGCCGCTGCCGGCGGTGGCTCACCCCGAAAGTTCGGGGAGCCATATCTCTCTCGTCCGGACTCCGTTTGACGCGATTTTTGCGCCGTTGAAATCGTCTCGAAGAGATCTATAAGTTTACGCAGATGGGTTTTCGAAACAAATTCGAAAATTATGGACCCAGATTTTTGCGGAAAACGTGCTCGGCAGGTGAGGAAAAAAAACGTTGCTTTTGACCAGTTCCAGAATGTTTTGAACGTTACATATTTCTAAGTTTATTATTATCACACAGAATAAATATAAACCAAGAAAAAAAAAACTCCTAAATTCATGGATTCATTTTTTTTTGACCGGTTCAAGAATCTAACAACACGTTCACATTACATGCTAAGAAAAAAAATCCGGACGATACACGAACTCGTTCATGCTCAAATCCAGTTGGGAAACATTCTAGAACAAAAAAACAGTAAACATACTAGTCGTTCATGCTTTATCAGATTTAGAGAAGCATAGACACTTTCATGCGGTTCAAATCAAAAGAATAAGCATGCTTACTCAAACATATACATATACATGCATATAAACATTCTGAAAAATTAAACTAATTTATCAGATATAGAAAAAAATTTCTAGAAACAATGAAACTCATTCATTCATGTTACAACACAAATATAGCATGTATATATATATTTAGCATATTAATAAAATAATAAACTCACAGTGAATTATTTTATTACATATGCAAAGCAGCGGAAAATTGATTAGAGGCCTACCTCAAATCCAGCCTCAGAATCATCGTGGCTCTGATGCCAATGATGGGATTTAGTGATTACCCGGCTTATCGGTGTTCCCAGATCCCGGAGCTTTGAACTCGAACATGATCTCTAGAATTCCTGTAAGAATAAGAACAAAGAAAGCCGTGACAAAAACAGGGAGCCAAGAATCCCAAAGGATTCAGCTCACGCAGAACCGGGTTACAAGAACCCGAATCAGATTCGCACAGCGAATCACCCTCTCAAGGAAAACTGTGAGAGATAGGAACGTTGGAGAGAGAGAACTCGTTCTCTCAAAGACGGCTTCTCCACACATGAGAGCCTCTCACCACTATCGTTAATGTTAGGGTTACACTTATCCCTATTTATAATGGAATTAATAAAACCTTTTTGTTCTATTTAATAAATAGAATTTTATTCAACTAAATCATTTATCTGATTTATTAAATAAAATTATATTTAATTCCATAATATTTAATGTGCCCATAAAAGGGCGTCCTTTTTTCAACAAGACATGACATAGTAAAGTGGAAAGAGGATTTTGAAAAATTGTTATAGGTATGGGGACTTTGTTTTATTTCGATGGAAATGGTCAATAATGAGTTATATATTGAGTTTTGTTGGACGAAGAGATGAGCGTAATTGTCAACATGAGAAACATGATTAAGGTTTTCAATGCCATGTCATTAATTAACATTTAATTAATTAATTTGTTTTGCTTTTATATTAATTTAAAATATACCAAATTATGTAGCGCACATTTTTTAATACTAATTACCGGAATTGTACTCCTATTAATATTAATACTGAGATACACATTTAATTCAACAAAGTACTTAGCTTGAATAATAACTCTATCATAAAAGTAATAATGAAGTTAAATTAGCTATTGTAGTACATTATACATGCAAAGATATTTTTCTAAATATCTCGATGAACATCTCTACTAAGAGTTACTCTTAAAAACTCTAATCCTGTCTCAAATATACATTTACACTACAAAAGAAGCGGCGATTAGCCGCGCACGCGTCCCGGCGGAACGCCCAAAACCGCCCCCGCGAAAACGCGTTCCGGCGGTCTAAGCCATCCGAGGGCGAGTTGCGAGGGAAATTTTTTTTTTGTTTGTGGTGCATTCGTTGCGGCGGTCACAAAAATAATACCCGCCCCAACGCAGCATAAAAAAAAATACTTAAAAAAAAAAATTTCATTGGCGCGGTGCGTTGGGGCGGTCGACCGCCCCAACGCGAATAAAAAAAGTTTTAAAAAAAAATAAAATCACGTTGGGGCGGTCACCCGCCCCCACGGCGCACAGAGATTTGTGCGCATTTAATGTCGCGTGGGGGCGGTCGACCGCCCCAACGCGAATAAAAAGAATTTAAAAAAAAAATAAATCACGTTGGGGCAGTCACCCGCCCCCAAGGCGCACAGAGATTTGTGCGCATTTAATGTCGCGTGGGGGCGGTCGACCGCCCCAACGCGAATAAAAAAAAATTTTAAAAAAATAAAATCACGTTGGGGCGGTCACCCGCCCCCACGGCGCACAGAGATTTGTGCGCATTTCATGTCGCGTTGGGGCGGTCGACCGCCCCAACGTGAATAAAAAGAATTTAAAAAAAAAATAAAATCACGTTGGGGCGGGCAACCGCCCCCAAGGCGCACAGAGTTTTGTGTGCATTTACTGTCGCGTGGGGGCGGTCGCCCGCCCCCACGTTGCTATCTCTCCCTATAAATAACCTCCCCCCCCCATTTCTACCGCGCGCACAATCTCTTCTTTCTCACTTTCTCCCTTTTGTGTTTCTTGCTGTTTTCATTGTTGGTGCACACATGATGTCTAAAAGTTTGTCTTACTTTTGGTATAGGTATTGTTTATTTTTTCTTTTTTATTTTATTATATCTGATTGTTTTTATTTCTTATTATTTTATTTTCTCTTATTCTTTGTTTCGTTAGAATTTATCTTATGGATTTTGGACATGATCTTTTTGTGCTTGATGGTTTAGTATATATTTATTTCATATATATTACAATAAAATTCCTTTTTCGGTCTTCAATTTAAGTCATTATCATTAAATTGTTCGCATGAAGCAATTTTTTTTTAGTAAATATAACAGCATGCCGGCGGTTTGATACGCCGGCACTATTTATTTTTTTTCCAAAAAAAATCACATGGCGGCGGTCGTAACCGCCCCCATGCCTTTTTTTTAAAAAATAAAAAATTTTGGCGGCGGGTAGGTCCGCCCCTACGTCCGCCCCAACGCGTAGCGGCGGTTCCAAGGGAGCTACAGCGTTCCCTCGTTCCGCCCCCACACAGCGTTCCCTCGTTAAAATCGCCGGCGGTAAATTTGACCGCCGGAGCGCCATGGGGGTGGTTAGAACCGTCCCTACGCTGGGAAAATACCCGCCGCAGATCTGCCCTTTTTTTGTAGTGTTATAACTATTGGGATATTGAACAATTACCCTAAAAACTACAACCTGTCTCAAATATAAATTACTCCCTCCGGTCCCTAATATAAGAGCCCAAAATTTGAATGAATTTGGTCCCTAATATAATAGCTCATCTCACATTCTCTCCTCATTTAATGTGTTTTTCCTACTTTACCCTCAACTCTCTTTCATATTTATTAATACTTGTGTATTTCTCTCTCTTAAAAGTACTCCCTCCGGTCCCTAATGTAAGAGCTAACAGTCAAAAAAACGCTTCTTAAGAAAACATGTGAATGTTAGTTGGGTGCCTGGAGTTAATGCTTCTTTTCCAAAATTGCCCATATTTATTATGGTACTTTTAAGAGAGATAAATACATAAGCATTAATAAATATGAAAGAGAGTTAGGGGTAAAGTAGGAAAAAATGCATTAAATGAGGAGAGAATATGAGGTGAGCTCTTACATTAGGGACCAAAACCATTCAAATTTTGGGCTCTTACATTAGGGACCGGAGGGAGTATTATAATAAATATGGGCAATATTAGAAAGAAGCGTAGCATTAACTCCAGACATTTAACTCTCTTAAGAAGCATGTTTTTTTGCGGCTAACTTTTACATTAGGGACCGAAGGGAGTATAAGTTTTCATGTACTGGATATCCTTTTCATAAGTTACACTGTTTAGTATTCTAAAAAATTGTTATATTTTCAATTTTTATATTCTTTTAGTTACACATCTCTCTCATTTCTTTTGAGCTTTTCATTCATTTTCTCATGCTTACTCTCCCTTGGGTCCCTTTGCTTCAAAGAGCTAGGAGGAACCGAGGAAGCTAAGGAAATGGAAAGGGTAAAAGATGTAAAATATAGGTAATGATGAGATGTAAAGTTTGTGAGCCCCAGGAAAAGTGTGAGATGGAGAAAGAAGGCTTGTGGACCCAAGAATATATGTAAATTACCAAAAAGCATTTCCCTTTCCATTTCTTCCTCCCATTTCTTCCAACCAAATGTTACATTTGGAAAGAAAATAAATATTTCTTTCACAATGCATTGAACAAAATTTAACCAGCTTCTTTATGTGAATATTTTTGTTCATTTGTTGCCTGTATAGGATTGGAGGGCAAACAAAAGTTGTAAAACAAAATAAATTTTTGAAGTCCTATATGTATTAAAATCTTCTTTATGTATTAACATTTCTGAAACTTTGGTAGTTAAAAAGTCGGGCAAAAGCGCTGATCTAATAATTAACTATTTCAGTTTGGGCAAAACTAATAAATGACTATTTCGCGGTACATAAATAATATCTAACTTTTTGAACCGGTGCAAAAATGATAAAACAGGTTTTGGATGTTAATTTGTAGTTATGTGGAACCTTTCTGATATTATTTTCAAAGTGAAAAATACCTTTTTACGCCTCCCAATTAAAACCTTGCTGATATTAGTTAGCATAGGAAGATGAAGGGCGGAAGGAAGAAGAGTTGAGTGTTAATTATGAGGGGTAAAAAAGTATTTTAACTTTAGAAAATAATATAAAAAAGGTTCCACAAAACTTCAAATTAACATTTAGTACCTGTTTTATTATTTTTGCACCGGGTCACAAAGTTGGTTATTATTTATACACTGCGAAATAGTCATTTATTATTTTTGCCCAAATTGAAATAGTTAATTATTAGATCAGTACTTTTGCCCTAAAAAGTCACTTTAACTACTAAAAATTTTGTTCATTAAAAACGTTAATTTCAATGACACAAGTATTAACGGTCGTTAAATGCCCAATTTTGTTGTTGCTAAGCACTATTTGTAACTTACATAGAATGAGGGAAAACAAAAGTTGTAAATATAAAAGAATTTGAAGTCCTACATTTTTAAAATTAAAATAATCGATCAACTTATATATTTTAAATTAAAGGAAGCATTATCTACAGGCTTTAATTTAACAATACATTTAGAGGTAGTAAGGATCACAAGAAGTAAATTGAAAAGAAACTCCATGTATATGTGGACGACTTCGATCAATCCTAATGTTTTTTAACAACATACTATTGATTATATTATTATAATTTTTGCATGATCCTGTATTGTGTGAAAATTAATAGTGAAACTTATCATGAGTTGAATGAAAGGAAGGGAAAAAAAACAAAAACGCTGAATTTGACTCAGCATTCGTAGTTTTTCCAGCTTGTTATTGTCGTTTACAGCTAGATTGCATGTCAAGCTTTACGAGACACTTGGATTTTACGATGTCAAACTCCCCATTTGGTTCATTAAGACTTTTGGCATCCATATAGCTGGGCCCAGACACACCTATTCATCTAGGACTAGCAGTATACAAGTATAGTCATTCCGTATCTTATTTTACAAGCTTTACATCAACAATATTAGGCTAATAAGCTAAGGAAATCAGATGAAGGATTACTTATAAACACAATATATATGTATGGAAAGTATTTTTTCCCAAATATGCATTTACTTGTAAAGAGAATACGTGTGTGAGATTTTAAAAAAATAATTATTAAATAAATAAGTGTGTGAGAGAGTCTAAGTGAATACAAGATGAAAGAGATAGTGAATACAAAATGAAAGGATATAGTGAATACTGAATTAGAATAAAGATAAAAGAGAATGGTATTGAGTATTTACAATAACAAAATTCTTGGAAAAAGGTATTCTTTTTCCATTATACATTATTATATGGTTTAGTTTAGGAAAAGAGTGTGTATAAAATATAATTCTTATTCTAGGTTGGTTTAAATAGTTATTGCATATTTACTCTTTTATGGGTTAGATTGACTTTATTAGGAATATATAGTTTTTTTAATTTTATTCTTATTTACCAATCTAAATAATTTTTTCAATACCAAGAGCCTAAAGCCTAGTTGTATAACATCTCCCTTTTTGATAGGGGATGCATGTTTGATCTTTCTTGTAACTTTAAAGATTTTAGTTCTTGCCCATTTAATTAAAAAAAACTAAGCTCATTCATTACATCGCTAAATTATTCATGATACACTAAATCTAGAAATCAGAGTCATCAACTGTTATTCCTTGATCTTAATTTATAGTTTTATCATGACATGTTCACTGAATTTGTATAATTAGAAATAGAATGCCTTGCAATAGGTTCCAAGAATATTGATATACTCTCTAGGATAAAACATCTTTCTTTTTCTTTTTCTTGATATATAGTACAAATAGCTATATATACATATATTTAGCTATTTGTACTATTTTTTGCCCCAAATACAAATCATTTCAACTAATTCACAAATACTAAATAAACCTAATATTGCCTTTACTAAAAAATATGCTAAACTCCAACATTATACAAAACGTACGCTTTTTCTATATAATTATATATTGATGATGATATATAGAACTATATAAGAGCAAATTGGTTATATAACAATCTAATGAAATTCGTTTTCCCTACTAAGTATTTTTGTTAAATATAAAGATCTGATCAGATATGAATTTTTCATATATAATATATACATTTCATATTTGTTCGTTTTTAAAATACTTATTTTTTTAGTAATTTTGTTTTGTAAAAGCAATGGTTAGAATATTATTTAATATATCATATCCATGAAAATATAGACATTAATCTGAAACATTGAATATTGATAATACAAAGCAAATCCAAAAATCAAATAATGACTGGTTTGGTATGACTTGAATGAAATCATGGTTTTGAGCCAAAATAGCTCGCCAAAACCATGGTTTAGGCTCTAAACTATGGTTCATGAAATAGTACCAAATGTGCGCTTAGTCTCCTCCTAAGCTTTGCACTAGGTGGGGAAATTGGTTCCCAACCTAACTCACGCATTACCTCCCGCTACTATTGGATGATGGACTAATTACCTTAAATTCTACGGATTTAGAGGGTTCTATAAGTTATTCTAACTCTAGAGAGGATCGCCTCTTCAATATATTGATATGGATCGACATCCCTTCACGGTACTAGACCAATTACTACGCCTTCTTCATTTATGGAATTGAATCATTAATTATGACAACAACTACTGAGATCAGATAAGATTAACCATAACTTAACATTTTAATAATAGCCATATACTAAAAAAATATTTTAGTGCTGCCTAAGACGGTCAATAATTTATAAATGGATCAAAAGCAGAGTGTAGAAATTGTCCAATAATAAATTGTAAAAAGGACGTGGAAGAGTAAATTATGCAGTAATTTGACTAATTTTAAAATTATGACGGGAAAGTGCCTAAAAAATGATGGGTCGTCCATGATGCACCCATCTGCATCGTGCTTAGCTTGCCCCATAAAAGAAGATATAGTTACATTAAGACTTGAATTGAGATTGATATTATAAAATTAACTATTACTTGTAATCTTTCTCTTTTGATCATGTTATCATACTACCCCCTTAATTTTAATTTAGGTTATTAACTTTCACTTTTTATTTAGAGGGACCGAAGTTAAGGTTACAATTAGAATTAATCGCATGAAATACCATATACAAAAAAAAAATTACTAAAGGTTGCCATGACCGTACACATATAAGAGTATTTTCCATTTCTAAATATAAAAGCTAATTACCTATTTGATTATATTAAGGATGTTAATTATTGAATGAAATCACATGATATTACCAAAAAAACCATAACTATATATATTTATACGCCCACTTCCTCTCTTGCTTATTTATAATTAAATAGCATTAATAAAGATAATTTAAGAAAAATGGTGAAAATAGATTGGTGTCGATCTTTTATTAGAAACAAAGTCCCCTTTTTAAATAGCTATTTAAGAATGAAAGAAGTATATTGATTTATAATGTAAGGTGATTTGGTGGGTCATTATTATTGAATTAACCACATTTCGTTGGTCTAACTATATATTGATAGATCTCTACCAAAAAAGAACTATATATTGAGAGATGACTTATAATGTAGATGGAAATTAAATGATCGAGTACATGACTGAGGTAAAAGTTCAAAAAGATAATTTTACTTAGTGTGATGTGAAAAAAAATTTCAACATTTAAACTATTTTCTAAAGGATAACATCTTTAGAAAGTTCCCTGCATTTTCGAAAAATACATCTGAAATAATTATTTCATGAAGGTAAATGAAAGAATCGCGTAATTAGTCCACGGGGTGATGTATAAAAGCGCGTTGGGCATGTTGACAAATATAATCCATATTATTAAGAAAGTATCATAAATAAAATAATATATGGATGTTCATAATTAAAAAGATTCTTAAGATTCCCTTTCATGACTACACTATGTCATATAACTCCCATATTGAAGGGTTTTAAGTGCATTGCTTTATATCCTCCAATTATACCATTATATTTAATTACTTAATTATTTCTTTATGTTCTTATTACTTTGGAGGTGTTTGAAGATATATAAATAGAGACTATGTACAAAGTATTGGGACACACAATTAAATAAGATATCTCTCTTTCTCTCCAATGTTCTCTTTTGTTTTTCTTGTTCATCAGCTTTTTCTTTTCTTCTTCTTCACACACACATATATATTCTCTAACTTCTGTATTTCTTTTATTTTCATAACCGAAAGAAAATTTTAGAGCATAGATATTAATATGTTGTCTTCTATTTTTATTACAAATAGTATAAATAATAATGTATGAGATAAAGTATTTAGAAAAGGGGTAAAGGTGCAAAAATAGCCACCGTAAATTTCAAAATGGACACATGAGACACTGATAAATTTAAGGGGCAAAACCGTACACTGTAAACCAAAATGGGGTAAATTTAACATTTTCAAACGGAGGTGTTAAGTTTGACCGTTAGTTGACTGAGAATGCTGATGGGGTTTGCTGACGTGGCAATATGTGACATTAGGTGTCATTTTTTTGTGACGTGACAAAATGTTTAACGGGTGGGGCCCACAGGAAATAATAAAAAAAACAACCCCAATCCTCTCTCTTCCCTCCTTCATCTTCCCCAACACTCCTCCACCTCACCTCCATATCCTCCGACCACTCCCATCTCCTCTCTTCCCTATCTCCGCCGGCGTTTTAGCGGCGCTTAAAGCGCCGTTATGTGATTTTTCTTTTAAAAATATTAAAATTCCTACATTGCGGCGCTTTTTCTAAAAAGCGCCGCAATGTGATATTTCTTTAAAAAATTAAATATTCTCCTACATTGCGGCGCTTTTCCAAAAACGCGCCGCAATGTGATTTTTAAAATAACAAACTTTGCGGCGCTTTTTGGAAAAAGCGCCGCAATGTTGTGATTTTAAAAAAGTAAACTATTTCTACATTGCGGCGCTTTGTCGAAAAAGCGCCGCTATGGGGTTTTTTTTAAAAAAATAAAATACATTGCGGCGTTTTTAGCGGCGCTTGTAGCGCCAGTAAAGGGAGTTTTAATTTTAAAAAAAAAATTCCAACATTGCGGCGCTTCTAGAAACGCCGCAATGTTGGGGATTTTTTAATAAATTTTTTTTTGTATTAAAAAATAAATTTAATAAAAAATGCACATAGCGGCGTTTCTACATAGAAAAACGCCGATAAAAAACACGGGTATGTTGGCGGGAATTGCGCGCCATTTTTTCCGGCGTTTGGAGCACCTACGTTTCGGCGTTGTTGCCAAAAACGCTGGTATGCCATGTATTACCCGCGTTTTTTCATAAAACGCCGGAATGTTTGCGCCGGTAAGTAGCGAATTTTTTGCTGTGGAGACTCAACTCACCTAAACGTTTTTCATAAAAAAAACAAATTAGATAACATTAATAAATACAACTACAAATCAAGGTTTCACTCATTTTCCTTTTTTCTTTGTCTATTTCCCTTAGCATCACTCATTTTCATAGAAAATACATTTATATGGTATAAACTATTTCTAGCCTCCTACGTTTTGGTTTTTTGATAAAATGACTATATATATGTGTGTGCGCGAGCGCAAAAAGATTACACATAATATAATATAACTCACTGCATATTATATTTGAATATTTTTTTTATCATAACTCACCACCTACAGCTACATGTTTGGATTAGCTTTTCTAAAATATAAATTATGGAAAATAACTTTTGAAAATAGTTTTAGAGCGAAATAGTTTTTTTCTTAAAAAATGGCTTTTAATTGAAGGACTTTTGCATATTTGATAGAGTGACTTTTGAAAAGTGTTTGGATAAGTGTTAGTAGAATAACTTTTTGATGCTGATAAAATAAAATAGCATAACTTTTAATGTGTAAATTACCAAAAATGACATATAGCTAATGTGATATTTGCATTTAAAGATAGCGGAGAAAGGGGTATAATGGACTTATGATGAATTAATGAACTTTTGATATTATGTATATGGCTTTAATAAGCCCAGAATATTTAAGCCCACGATGATGTACCTATTATATTCGTAGTGACTAGCTAAGATAAGTCCAAGTATTATCATAAATTCATAATTCATATAACATACACGAATTAAAATTCAATTTAGTTACAAATAAAACTTTTATATAAGTAGGGCGATTTAAATCTAAGATTTTTTTTAAAAGGACAAAAACGCTGATCTAATAATTAACTGTTTCAGTTTGGGCAAAAATAATAAGTGACTGTTTCACGGTGCATAAATAATAACTAACTTTATGACCCGGTGCAAAAATGATAAAACCGGTGCTATGTGTTATTTTGTAATTATGTGGTACCTTATTGATATTATTTTTCAAAGTGAAAATACCACTTTATCCCCTCTCAATTAAACTTGTCTTCTTCCTTCCTCTTTCCCTTCCAAAAAAACACTCATCATCCCCACCCTCTTCCTCAACCACTGCCACCATTAACAAGCAGCGCAAACCCATAATTTCTATATAAGATTCTTTCATTCCTTGCAAACAATCAGCTCAGAATCTTAATTTATGTTTTCAATTGCCATTGAAGTTATTGGTGCAGCTGAATGAATATTTTGTCTTTTATTTATTTATGTAAATGGTGCTTGTATTGTAGCTCGCTGAAATGATTTCATTTGTGGGTTTTCTATACTGTTCATTCATGGGCTGATATTGATTCTCGGAGAAGGGATATAATGATATAATGAAGATATATTACTATATCTCTTTATTCTTGTTCTAGATGCATTGACATAGCTATTATTGGATACAACAGGAAAAAATGGCTGGAAAACTGAACAAGGGGAGGGGCAAGAGAGCGTCACACAATGCTGCGAATTCTTCCAATCCCACAGAGACAGTTGTTGTATGTGATGTTCCTGTAGAGGGCAATTCTGGGAATTCACCTTCTTCACACCCCACGCCGTTTCCTCCACCGAACTACTCCTCCTCCAACATCGATCACCACCAAATCTCTGTTAACCATCACCGCCGACCCTTTTCAGTTTACGGCCGCCGTCTCCTCCGCCGTAACACCACTTTTCAACCATCCAAAGCTCCCACCGAAGCTCTTCAATCTCCTCCGCCGTAACATTAAAATTGCAGAAAATAACAACAGATTAAAGTAAAGCCAGAATAATATAAACACACATGAATGAATATAGTTGAGAGGGGAAGGAGGTTTTGGGAAGGGTGGTCTTGATAGTGGTGGCGGTTGATGGGTGTTTTTGGGAAGGGGAAAGAGGAAGGGGAGGAGGAAGGAAGAAGGATGCAGGCAAGAGGTTTAAAATTAATTGAGAAGGGTAAAATGGTATTTTCACTTTAAAAAATAATATCAATAAGCTTCAACATAATTACAAAATAACACGCAGCACCGGTTTTATTATTTTTGCACCGGGTCACAAAGTTAGTTATTATTTATGCACCACGAAACAGTCACTTATTATTTTTGCCCAAACTAAAATAGTTAATTATCATATCAGCACTTTTGCCCTTTTTAAAATCTAACCCTTTTCTCATGTTAAAAAAATTTCCCAATTAACGAATAGGGGATAAGGGTCAAATTTATTTTGGAAGTTTTCATGTAGAATCATTTTTGCCCTGGAGATGTTTTGAGGAATAATTTTGCCACGAAAAATTTTGCCCCGTAGTTAGCCAAAGTTAATTGTGACAGTTAAGTTGGTCAAACCTCACACATGTGGTGTCACTTAATCATTCACCTTATACACATTATGTTATGTCCTCGTCTCTTTCTCTCACTCTCTCACCACAAATTCCCAACTTCATGAATTTTGCCACAGCAGTACTGGCCGCCACATTCCAGCAACACCTGTGGTATAGTCAGAACTGTTGTGGCGAATTTGAAGTTGGGGATTTGTATGTGGTGAGTGAGAGAAAGAGATGATGACATGACATAATATATATGAGTTAGATGTTTAAGTGGCATGACATGTGGGAGACTTGATCAACTTAACGGTTAGAATTAACTTTGTTTGATTGTGGGGCAAAATTGATTCATTTTGTAAACTTCGGAGGCAGAAATGATCCTGAGCGAAAATTTCCAGCGCAAATTTGAATCTTATCTCATATGAATAAAACTTTGGATATTTAAATGATCAATTGTTTTTGCCAACTAAATGATCAAGTTCTATGATAAAGATTAGCGGTTGTAATCTTTCAATCCATGACAATTGTTTGAGTTATATGTTAATTAGTTTCTATGTAGACTTGTAGTAGCTGAAAATTTTCACATTTCAACGATGATTATGGCCATCACATGGTGTCACATGTGGTACCAAACGTACAATTGCATGTCATTAACTATTAAAATTAGTTTTGTATTCATTGAAGAATATGCTCCATTCATTTCAATTCCTTCTTATCATAAATAAATACCCATTTTTTAATAAATGGAAAAGGCTAATTTAGGCAAAAGCTATAAATATTAAGTAGACAGTTTTTTTCCAATGTATCCTTAGGAAAATGCATAAAATTTTGGGGAAGTATTTCTCTCATCTTTGATTAGACTATGTAGGAAAAAAAATAAATATTTTTTATAAAAGTAAAGTGCTTCTTAAAATAAGAAACAAAAGTATTCTCACATTTGTTTTATATAAAAAAATGGAAGGATTATTATTGATGATAAGTGATAGCCTTCTTAATAATCGATTCAAACTTGCATTTATCAATTTTGAGTGTCACAGGTGCTAATATACTCTTTCCTTAGGCTATGTCCTTGTGGTGCTTCATGTTTGAAATAACAAATATTAATAGGGAAATTTGCAGTTTAGTCCCTGGTAAGGGAAATTAATACTGGAAGGTCCCAATACATTCCAAAATAATTATAAAGTCCCAGGGGTCCTTTCCTGCAATTGTTTGCTTATCTTCAATGACCATTTTGTCCTCATAAGATGAAAGCACATAGTCCCCCTGTAGGGACCAGTGAGATGAAAATCATCTTTAATGAGGGCAAAATGGTCATTGAAGTTAAGCTTCAATTGCAGGAAAGGGCCCCTGGGACTTTATAATTATTTTGGAATGTATTGGGACCTTTCAGTATTAATTTCCCTTACCAGGGACTAAACTGCAAATCCCCATATTAATAATCTATTAAGAAATAAGTGAAAGAATAAAGTATTTTTTTTTACTTCAAGTACCAAACATTAATACAGGCTACAGCTCATCTGTATCTGAGATTTATTCAATTAATTATCATTTTAGTATACATGAATGAGGGGGAAATGAAAAATCCAAGTTCAGAAAATGTATGACGGGGTTCTGTTTTCAAAATTTAATAATTGAAAAATAAGAAAGAATAAGACAGTCATAGTTAAAGCTGACAAGGACACATGCTGCTGGACTTTCACTATTAAATTATTAAATTATTACTTAAAGGGATTCCTCAAACTTTTGGTAAATTAATTTAAAATGTAAAATTTCTATTTTTAAAAAAATCACATGAATAGTAGCTTTTTTTGGTTTCAGACATAAATTCAACATAATAATGTCAAAAACGCAGATTATTTTCATCCCTGAGTTATTATTCAATTAAAGAACTGAAGGGAAATTGATCTGCTGTCAGTTATTTGATTATGAAGAGGTTGATGTCATTATAGGTTGGATTAAAGGGAAAAGAAAAGAAGTGTAGTGGGTACAAAACCGTACACATGATTGGTGAAGGCCTATGGCCTGTGGGGACTGGTTTGTTCATGTTCTTTCATGTCTCAATTTCTACCATGAGGCATTGGCACACGATAACACACACATATTCACTACTCACATATTTAAATTAATTCTTTACTCATTTTTAGGTGATTTGAGTAATATACTCGCACTTCACCAGGTTTGAAATCAAATGGACTAAGTGGTATCAACATACGGAATCTAGCAGAAGTAGTGTTTTGGCTTTCCTACTATCTCCTTCAAGTTTTTTCCCCATTAATTAGCAGTATCATAACTTAAAAGTGATTATTGCTGAAAAAGAAAAATATTTTAAAGGTAAAATTAGTCCAAATTTTTTTATGGATATGCTAATTAATGAAAAACAATTAGAGTATTAAATGCACCAAATAGCTTAGAATACTAAGTTTATTTCACATGCATGCACCATTCAGTAGCTATATATACAACTACCTGTAAATGGAGACATGGAGTCTTTTGTTAGTTGTTAGACTCCAATTTATGTTTTTGCATGGGTGTTAGATTGTTCTCCATCATTTAACTAATATCCAATGATCATCGGATCATGATGTTCATTATTCTAGTTATCTAATTAGTTGTGGATGTTCAGCTGTTTTCATAGATATAAACGTGTACGTTTTTTTTTTAAATGCCTTATTTAATAATAATTTTCATTCGAACTACACATATATAGAAAAAAATTAAACCCTTCCTATACCCAATCAATTACAACATTTTGAGAAAATAACATAACTTTTGTTGGACTAAAAAATATTTTTTTGACTGAAAAAATAACATAGATTTGGAAACAAAATAATCGTTTAATGTCTTGTATTAGAGAAAAATTAAATTATATAACTATCTCATATATTTGACACCCGACAAAATATATTTGGATTCGATATAAATATTTTTCGCAATTCCAGTACTAATGGCGGTACACTTTTAAATTTCAGAAATTGAAATTATTCTTTATGCCACTACACATACTTTAATTTGATGTGCTATGCCTCATACATAAGCAAGTTCTCCAAGTGTTCTAATAGAAACTACAAATATTTGTTCTTCCAATTATGTTGAAGTATATTCTCATAGAAGTTTAGGGATTAGGATACTAATCTCCCACAAATAATTTATTAGCACAGGAAGTACAGGTTATCGTTGCTCCGGCTTCGCTAATTATTTATGCTCTACTATCATATGTTCTAACAATTCATTAGCAGCTACTCAAAAATCCATCTCGCACTGGTAATAATCTTTGTCTATTGGGTTTAATTTGTTCCATTATTGTTTGTTTGTTCTGGCATTTTCTCCATTCTCTCAACTTTTGACTTTTGTTGTGAATAGCTCTTATCATTGTCCATTGTGATACGTATTATGTTTTTAACGATATACTTGGATTGGAAACCTCCGCTCCTATCTTTTATATAAATCCGTGTTATCAGTAGTAGTATTGGTCATCTCCTTCTTACTTGGCATCTTAACTGGTTATGTAATTGTTTTCAATCATTAGCATTCTATTGTTGTAGTACCATTATTAGTAGAAAAGTTATGCTCTTGCAGTAAAGTCGACTTGTCACCCCTTAGCATTTTCAAGGCTTATAAGTGTTCAAGGTCCTTTGTAAGTGGCCTTGTATTAACTTTTCATGTGCTCGCCTAATTTTTGTTCGCCTCCCACTTTATTATACCCCAGTCCACATTATACTATTTCAAGCTTTTCTCCTGACCTTCTTAATGAGCATGCATGCATGTTATTGCTTCTCGCCTTCTTGTAAGTTTATCGTCGTTGTGAGTTCTTGTGTTTCTATGAAATTTATCTTGTAATGGCTGGGGCCAAAAAATTTGTGTATCATTTTACTTGAACATGATAGAGGAGATCAGATAAAGGGCAACTTATGAAATGCATGTTATATTTCCTTTATTTTGTTCAAAATAGAACTATTTCTAATAAGTTACATCAATGATTGCTAAAGTTTCATACAAAGCATGATCCATGCATGTTACAGTATTTTTTTAAAAAACAAATTAAAAATAATTAAAAAAATTGAAATATGTACTGAAAAATGAGCACGAACCAAATCATGACACGTTGACCATCGTACATGGACATGAATCCTAACTTTGTGTGACTTGTTTGCTTTTGCGGACATGCAAGCATATGCAATTGTCTATGTTTGACAAGGTGACCAAATTAAAATGTTTTTGTCTATTTTGAGAAATTGGAGACATATAAAATGGGTACGTTTTAGTTAAGAGTAGAGCTTTATAAAATGTCACAGATCAATGACAGTAGGGGCCACAATCTTTAAGTTTTGATGAAATAAAATGTTAGGACATATGTCCTCAACATCAACGTTGATAATAAGTTCACATGATATTGTCTCTTAATAGTAAATTTTTTATTTGTATGGTACTTTATCAAATTGTTTATATATAAAGATAAGATTGAAAAGTTTCAAGTTTGGAGCGAGGAGGCTCCCTTATCTTTTCTTTATTATCAAACCAAACTGAATAAGACTGAGAGCATCAACCAAGGGCAAGTTTTGTATATCTTATGAAACTATGGTTCGGAGCCTTCTAACTATCAAAACCTTAATTTCATAAGCAGTACGTACGAAATATGCACTAAATTGCCACAGGCGTAGAAGACCATGCAATGGATCTGTGACAAAATTGTCAGGCAAACCATTTGGCTGAGGGGATCCAATAAGGGAGCTAGTAATACTAGAGATATGTGAGTCTGAGATAAAATTTATCAATTTGACCTAAAATCAGGTTGTGTCATATATGCCAATTACATTTTCTTTTAAATTACTTTTCACTTCGGCATGAAAAGAGACGATAAAAACGAATTTGCAACAACACGATGATATCGAGAGAAAAAAATTGAAAGAGAGCATGGACATGTAGTGGGAAAAATTGAATATTTTATTCTCGCAATTATTGTCTTTGACTTATAAACCATTGTTTTTCATCAAGTTCGGAGTGAGGGTGAGGGCTAGATCTAACAACCATTGATGGAGTAGACTTTAGGGAAAAACAGACTTTTTAAACGCAAGACATAAATAAATGAAGGGAAACTATCACGACCAACAATGTTAACCTTTACTCTTTTTATATTATCAAATATCTATATGCAACCGACGCATTTTTAGCATTTATTATCTACGACATCTTGCAACTAACTATTTAAATTTATGATTGGTGACTTTCCCTCGTGATATAAAACTCGGCCTTAAAAAATTTAACTCGATCTTACACCTCTTAACGTGGTGATCTGATGGGATCTCTAACTGTAATGTGTGTTTTTTTATTTCACTTATGTTATCCTCTATTTTATGCCTTTATTCTATTAAAAAGAAGAGAATATCTGGTAAAACATTATAGATGCAGATCCTATATAATACTACCTCCGGTCCTAAATATAGGACCTAATTGACTTTTTTTGGAGAGATTAAGGTTGTGAAATAGGTTATTAAATGATGACATATTTGATATATTTTTAGATTATCCATTAGTTTATAGGTAAAATAAACTAGTTTAAGGGAAAAAATTAGGTAAATCAATTTATATTTAACTTATTTTGCTTTTTTATAGGATTTTCTAAAAAAGTCAATTAGGTCTTATATTTAGGACCGGAGGGAGTAATATTATTATTTTGCGATTAGAGTCATATCCTTTTAGATATCTATCCTATTATTAACGAGAGTGAATTTTCTCTTGTTCCCTGTCTCTTCTTTTCCTTTCTTTTAACACCATTTGATCTTTGATCCAATAATGGTTCATATTTTTAATGTTTTTACAAAAATGAATATAATTATTAACACACTTGAAAATTTAATAAATAAATTTAATCTGTCAGAATTTGGTGTGAATAGTTCATGACAGTATTACAAATTGCAATATAAATTTAAATTTATAGTAGCAATCTACAATTTTGGACAATTTACATAAAATTTGATAGATTAAATTGATTTATTACATTTTAAAATATTATTATAATTACATTATTGCTGTAAGAACATTAAATTTGAACCCTACATTTTTTTTATATAGAAAGGTTTAGGTAAGTTGGGTTCTGGGGGCTTACCAGAGTCGGGGCAGGCCTCCAGACTCAAAAGAGTGCTTACAGAGGCACTTACAGATCGCCCACCAACAAGGCCCTCATATCGGTGGGATTCGAACTCACAACCATATAGTTATAAGTGAAACCCCTTTACCAACTGGACCGACTTTTTAAACCCTGGATTTTTTTTTTTTGAGTTTTTAATCCGGTATCCTGGGCCAGCCCCAATGTCACGGGGAACTCAACGGGCTCAGACTAATCCAGATCCGCACCGGGGCCTCCACTTAAGGGTAAAGTGCTGGCCAAGGGGCAGGCTGCATTCCCAGAGCTCGAACTCGAGACCTCTGGTTAAGCGGTGAAGTGAGGTAACCACTACACCAACCACGCTTGGTTTAAACCCTGGATTTTTTATTAAATGGTTTATCAAAGGAAAAGGAGAGAAAATGAGAGTGATGAAAAGGAGAAAAACCTGACCCATTACTAACACAATCCAAACACGTGTGCTGATAAAGTATCCATTTTGGACACGAAGTGCCTATGCTGACGTAGACGCTGACGCATCCATGCATGGGAACTAATAGATCTCACAGTTGGTCTGAGAGACTTAGATTTTTGTAGTACCTTCACTGTTACTTCTTTGTCTCTCCATTTTAGCCTCACCTTCATTCATTCTCCTACGTCATTTTCTTCCTTTCTTCATTAATTATTTCACTCACACCTACCGCTTTTCTTTTGTTTCCTTTTCTTTTGTCCTCTTGCATGTCAGTTCCATGTCTTCTTTTCTATTATATTGTGGGCGTTGCTTCACGTGTTTACTGTCTTTTGTTCAGATTCATCCTCCCTTGTTCAGAACAAGATTACGATGATGATGATGATGATGATGATGATGATGATGATGATCATGATGATGATGACTCACTAGACAGTCAAATGGATGAACCATAGAACAATAATACCCACCACGTTGGACCAAGTTTGTCCTATGTTTCCATCATTTGATTTAAGTTATTTTTTTTAATGGATGTTGAATGTTGTTTTGGGAGTTAAAGTTTGAACGTTATGACCACTGTGGAAGTGAAAATGTGAAAATGATGTGATGAAAAATTATGGGTTTTTGATAAAGATTGGATTTTGGGTGAAACTTTGTCTGGTTGTTGTGCAATAATAATTGGTGGGGCTGTCTTAGAATTGGAAGAAACTTCTGGTATCTAAGGCTCTCAGACATACACACCTCATTATCAATTATCTCCTAGTCTTTTGAGTCGTTCTTATCTTCATAATAAAGTTTGAGTGTATACAATTTCTGTTTCTCCACCCATATGATCTGACTGCCCCTTTCTCTCTCTCTAGCTTTCTGTATTTTCTCTCTCCACTCCCCTCTCTCTTCCTTAACTCTTATCTTGATCTAAGCTTTTGGTTGTTTCATTTTTTGAGTATCATCTCTTGTCATAGTGGTTCTCTGTGCATTTTTCACATTGATTTCACTTCATTTTTCATACAGTTTTGGATTTTGCCCTTCTGTTTCTTGTGTTCTTTTACTAGGAGAGTTTCAGTTTTCTTCTTCTGTTTCTTAATATTTTGCTTCTATTATATAATTTTGAAGACTTGCTTGCATCATCACTAGACCAAAACTTTGATCAAAATTCCAAACTTTGATCAAAACTTTGCATCATCCTGAAGACAACAATTCTTTGAAGGGTGTGGCGATAAGTTGCCTTTTGGGTTCATATTCAGATTCCTATTTGAGGGCAATCACATAGTAAATTTCATCTCATAGATTTCCAGGGTAATTTTCTTCCATCTCATATTGCTTGTCTCTTCCTTGATAACTATTGTGCCTGTTGCTTTATCATGTTCTTATGGTAGGTTTGAGTTTTGTTGGTTCAACTTCTCGTCTTTCTGACTTGGTTTAAAATTAAATTGAGAGGTTGATATTAAATTGAGTCTGTATTCAGTATGCTTCTTATACATGGAATCTAGATTTGGATTCTCCAGTGCTGTGCTTTATTGGTTGAATATTGAATGTCTCTGTAGCATTATTGCATTGAACTGTACTAGATTTTTATTATAATATGACACTATGTGCTAACTTCCAGTTATGGATATTAAAAATGTTTGCTAATGTGCTTCTTGATCTTCAATACGCATGATCTCTTTGAAACATTAGCCCAAGTAGCATTTCATACCCTCATAATGATTTGTTTCCTTTTGGCTTTTCTACTAAATTCTGACATTATTTTCAGGTAGATTCCTTATAAGGGGAAAGGAGTTGAACTCTATCTGAAAGCCAAGAAGTTATTCAGAATGAGTCACTCTAAAGTCAAGCGTCGTATAGGTAAATATGAGGTGGGAAGGACCATTGGTGAGGGAACATTTGCAAAAGTGAAATTTGCAAGGAACTCTGAGACTGGGGATGCTGTGGCTATCAAAATTCTGGAGAAAGAGAAGGCTCTCAAGCACAAGATGGCTGAGCAGGTAATTATGGAAAAGCATTCTTTTATCATTATGCATCATTGCTCAATTTTCATTCAATTAGAATAAGGTATGGGATTTCATGCCATTGTTGCTTCCTCAATTCTTCCTTCAGCTTTCAGAAGACCTCCTAATTTAGGTATTCTTGATCCTAGTTCTTGATCAGAGTTTACAGTCTTAAAAATGATGATTATTAGCAAGCGAAAATTCATGTATAGAGTATAAATTCTGTAACCAAGCAGGATTGGCTATCACCAATTCTCTATTCACTTTGCACTCTTTCTTTGACATCTTCTTTCTGTTATTTCATTTAATTTAGGGATGGTATAGAATTCATGCCTTAGTGATTTCTCAGACCTTCCAAAACCTTTGAGGTTATTGTTGTATTGTAGTTGTTTTGACATAAGAGGCATCTTGTATTTTGATATGAGAAGCTTCCAATTCTGTTTATTAGTTCTGTGGTAAAGCTGGGTTTGATCCTTACATGATGAAGCCAATGCTCTCTATTCTTTTAACATGTGTTTTAACAGATCAGGCGGGAAATAGCAACAATGAAGTTAGTCAAGCATCCAAATGTTGTCCAATTATATGAGGTTTGTGTTTTTTCCTATCAGATGTCCAGCTTCCACCTACGTTTGCTAATTTATTTAGGAAAAATATCAATTTGATCTGGATACTTGTTTACTAGAAAGAGACGACACCTATTTCGTAGGAATGAATAATACCACTGTTGGCTAAGAATGAGATTTCCTTTGCACATTCTTAAATTTGTTGATGGGGCTGCTGCATTCTAAATATTAATTGTAGAGCTAAAAAAAAGTATGATGGGGTTTTGGTAGTGCCTGCAGCTGAATTTCTTGCTTTTGTTTTCAGGTAATGGGGAGCAGGACAAAAATATATATAGTTTTGGAGTTTGTGACTGGAGGAGAGCTCTTTGACAAAATTGTGAGTAAATGGACGTCTACTTCTCTTATTTCATTCAATGCTTGTCATTTTCAGCAAGCTCAATAATCTTTTGGGTGAATGAGATAGAAATTTACTCTCTAATAAGTATCTTTGTTGTGAAGGTAAACAATGGACGAATGATTGAAAAAGAAGCACGTAGTTATTTCCAGCAGCTTATAAATGCTGTTGATTATTGCCATAGCAGAGGTGTTTACCACAGAGATCTCAAGGCAAGGCCTTTTACCCACTCTTGCATTGCATATTTGAAGATAGCATATTAGAATGGCTGGTGTGGTTAAATCATAAGTAAGAGTTTCTGTTTAATAATTATTCATGCAATTTTTTCAGCCTGAAAATTTGCTGCTAGATGCTAAGGGCCAGCTTAAGGTTTCTGATTTTGGGTTGAGTGCACTATCACAACAAATCAAGGTAATTTTGATTCATTCCTTTTTTATAAAATCGATAGTAGTGCCTAAGTCCAGTTGTAAACCTTAAAAAAATGTAATTAAGATCCGAAAGTGACAATGTTGCAAAGGTGCGCGTGAGTATTTTTTATTTTATAAAATGACGTTGTTGACAGGATGATGGATTGCTTCATACTACATGTGGAACTCCAAATTATGTTGCTCCTGAGGTGTGGACAAATGTCATATCTTGCTGCTTTCTTGTTCATTTCATCATGTGATTTACTTGTATAGAACTCAAGCCTATAAGAATTTGTTCTTGCAATGCAGGTCCTTGATGATGGAGGCTATGATGGAGCAACTGCAGACTTGTGGTCTTGTGGAGTAATTCTTTTTGTATTACTTGCGGGTTACTTGCCTTTTGATGATCCTAATCTTATGAACCTGTACAAAAAAGTGAGCATGTTTGAGAATTTTTACCTTGCAATTTCCTTATCTTCTCAGTTTTTCTGTTCATTACTTATGTTTTCATGGTCTACAGATCTCTGCTGCTGAATTTACTTTCCCCCCATGGATTTCATTCAGTGCCAGGAAATTGATAACTCGAATTTTGGATCCTAACCCCATCACTGTAAGAAACCATTTTTGATTAGTATTTTGTCATAATCTTTTGTCAAGTTGTTCCATTAATTTTGAAGGAAGATGCTTATTTTAATTCTAAACTACAATATAGAGTTAGTTTAGACCCCAAATTCTTGTCTTGAATGAATTGTTTACTAAACGTATTAAGTTCATTACAAGTTAAACCTTCTGTCAAATGCTGTTGTTAGTGTATATGAAATTGGCTCACTAATGTGATCATGCTGTGGCCTAAACTTTGACATTAACAATCTCAGCATCAGCTGGACTTTATGAGTAAATAAGCCGTTTTTTTGAAACTAGATATTGTTCATCCACCTCAAAACATAAAGTGAAAGGAAAATAAAAGTAAAAAGGGAATAGACAAGAATAAAATGAAAAGTGATCAGAGGCTTATTGTATTGCCATTTTTGTTGTTTTAGTACTTAGTTCTGGTCTTCACTTTTGATTTACCCGAACTGCATGACAGCGTATCACTATGTCCGAAATCTTGGCCGATGAATGGTTTAAGAAAGATTATAAGCCTCCAGAGTTTGAGGAGTCAAAAGAAACCAACCTTGATGACATTGAAGCTGTCTTCAGAGATTCGGAAGTATGTTGAGGATAATCTGTAATTATTGTACTTGTTTTTTTATGTCAGTACTGTGAAATTCTGCGTACATAATTATCTACATGTATAAACGATAATAGGTTTTACTTGTGTTTGCAGGAACACCTTGTAACAGAGAAGAAGGAGAAGAAGGAGGAACAGCCTACAGCCATCAATGCATTTGAATTAATTTCCATGTCCAAAGGACTAAACCTTGAAAACTTGTTTGATATAGAGCAGGTACCCAACATGACTTGTATTCTGCCTTTCCTTTATTCTTCTATTTTTGCATTAAAATCTGTTATAAATATTATATGAAAATATTTCTTTATGCTATGAAATAAGTGGAGCCCAACATGTCTGGTTCACTGTATTTTCATGTTCCTACAAGTGTTTAACTGTTAGTTCTTTAGATTAGATACAGGAAAAGTGACATAATACTGAACTTTGTAAGCTCACCATAAATTTCACTGAACTTCTTTTAATCCTGAACCTGATTGGCATAACAACATAACATGTCCACTCGTAGCAGACAATGGTTTTCCTTGCCTAATTACTGTTTGAGGTTTTTAAGATGATGCAATTGCCTGCAGGCATTGAAAAGAGAAACAAGGTTCACATCAACATGTCCTGCAAAAGAGATAGTTAACAAGATCGAAGAAGCCGTAAAGCCTCTTGGTTTCGATGTGCAGAAGAAAAACTACAAGGTAAGTGAAAGATGCAACACTGAGGATTAAATGTTCACGGAAAGAACATGATCTACACAGTTTAATTTACTTTGTAAAAACATTTAATCAATCTTCAACTTCAGATGAGGCTTGAGAATGTGAAAGCAGGAAGGAAGGGAAATCTTAATATTGCCACTGAGGTGAGCGAGATCAGTTTCTTTAATTAGGGAAAGTGTAAAATTATTTGTCAGGTTGTTGTAATGACAATCTGATATAATCTTGTTTTGAACAGATATTTCAAGTCGCACCTTCTCTTCACATGGTTGAGGTGAGGAAAGCAAAAGGTGATACATTGGAGTTTCACAAGGTAAATATTTTCTTTTTTTTTTCCGCATATCCGTATTTGGTTTACTTAGTTTCTGGTTGGCAAACTTTATAGAGATTTGTTCTATTAGTCATTAATGAAAAGACACCAATTACATTTTACATTTCATGCACATCAAGTGGTTCTTTATTTCCAAAGTTTATGTTTGTGTTCAACCTTTTTTAGAAAGATTGCTTAGAGCTCAGTTTTCTGGATGGACCTTTGTTAACTGCTCCGTAGGTCCCACCTCTACCCTGATTCTCATGTTGAAGAATTTATCCTATGCCCGAACCAGAAAGTGTTGAGGCAACCCATGTTCATTTCCAATTTTGTCTTTATAAGGGCATTTTTGGACTTTTCACGTTTAATCTTATTATCATATTAAGAAAAATCTCATTTTTGATCTCATGGTAAAAGTTGGGCATCATTGGTGAACCTTGAAACAGTTATGTATTATTATTGATCTTTGAGCAATAGATATGTATTAAAAATGGATCTTCACCCTTTTGTTTAAGCTGGCTATGTGTATGATGCAGAATCTAAATAACTTTTCATTTACAAAAGAAAGAAATTTTTCTTCCTGCCTATCTTCTGAATGATGGTCAAGTCATAGTTTCTTACATGTTTGTTCAACAATACCTGAAAAGTAGAGTTAAAATACTTGTTCTGCTATTCAACTTAGTTAAATGGCTGTTTGTTTCATCTTAAACGCAGTTCTACAAAAATCTTTCAACAAAGCTTGATGATGTTGTTTGGAAAGCAGTGGATGATACTCAAGAAACGAAGTGAGATGAGCAGCATCATTATCATCAAAAGCAATATGTCTTGATGCCTCATGTTGTACCTTATATCAATTTCTTCATTCATTCTTCATCCTATAGTTCTCTCCTTACATTTTGTTATAGGAAAGCATGCATAGTTTTATGTAATACTAGTTTTTACTCAAACAATAATCAAATTATAAAGTGCTGGACTCCAAAAAGTTTTCATGAACCATCCATTTTACTATATTTTCTTCTCAATCATTTGTGGTAAATGTATTACTCACATTTCAGAATGTTTGGTTTAAAGTCCTGAACTTAGGTGACAATTATTCAGGTACTTGAATCCACATTGGGAAGTTTTGAGCTTATGTGATGAAAGAATTGAAATTAAGATTTACTGTTGGATTGGTGGAATGAAGCCTTCCCTACTCTCCCAATGTTTATTTTGTATTTATAGTCATCATTAACACAGTCTTTTAAAGTTGGGTTTTGATTTACAACCCTAGTAGGTCAAATGAGTTTTGGTCCATGTTGGCTTCATACAAAACATAATCATCTACTAAAACTCTCGAATCCTTATCCATAGGAGAAGCTTTCAGTTGGAAACGCATTATGTTTGAAAGAGAGGTAACATATAATTGTATTTTAATTCACATGCAAATTAAAAAACTATAGGAAAAATATTACAAAAAAGACGTAAGTAATATGCAAAGGTCAGTAAAATCCAGTGAATTTGAAACAAAGACAGTCATATGCTTTGGACCTATATATCTTTTTTGTTAAATTTATTGAAATGGCCAAAATGACCTTGAATGAAAATATTGTTATATTGGGGCAAGGACATTTTGTACATTTACTATTTCTTAGTACGAATAATTAAACCTGAAACGAGGTTAAATATATCAACTAAACATAACATACATGCTCATAACAATGTTGAATGATTGTTGATCATTGATGTTGTTGGACTTGGAACTTGGAAATTAAAAATTTCGAATTTTGATCTTTTGGATTTTAAATATACTTAAAGAATTTGTTGTGTTTTGGAATATTTGAAGTTGAAACATTGTATTTTATGCTTTACTATCAATTTCGTTATGGGTGATGCGTAAAATCTACTACTATACATTTATGAAAAGTTCACCTAGCACACTGTATTGAAAATAGTTGTTCAAAATACCTATTTACATCACAAAATGGTTCAAAGTTATATATTTTTGTGTGTGTATAATCGCGCGTACACACATTATGAAATTACTCTTAAATATCATGCCCGTTAAATCCTTCAAATTGCCACTAAATTTGAGTTGTAGGTCCCACTCAAGTGTGCATGTTTTTTGTTTTAATAAACACTATTGTTGAATACATAAAAGGTGCAATATGCCTTTGAAGCATAAGCTTAGTCTAAAAAGTTTATTGGTCATGGATAACCTTAATTTTCTTAAATTTTGGCATTATTTTCTTTGGGATTATAGTTTGACTACTAACACTAGTACAAACCCTTTCAGTTCGAAAAAAAAAACACTAGTACAGACCCGTGCAATGCGCGAGATTAATGAATATCATGCATAAATAATAATATACGAACATGACAACTTTGAAATTATATATGTATGAAAAGTTTGATCATACTAGGTAATTGATCAGATAGATAATTTATTGTCAACCATATAAATTTAATGGGGAGATTGAAACTTGAGAAAAGTATAAATCAAATAAAATTTTAAAAAGATATTATTTTAGATGAGCGAAATATCAAATTAAATTAATTAAAGTAAGGCGAAGTTAGAGGGAAACATGAGACAATTGGTTGAAAAAGATACATGAGAGAAGGAAATATCAGATAGAAAGTTGAAGAGGAGAGAGAATATGGAACATAAAAAGGACACGTGAAAGAAAGTAGAATGAGTCTAATTGGACAAATGACATGTAGAGAGGCTTGCAGAGACCCTCCTATTATAAAAGAAAGTTTAATGAGTATATATGTTGCACTTTGACTGTATTTTAATTTCAGGCGGGGTCCATAACTCACTTCCATGTAAACATTTTATAATGTATAAGGGTATATTTGACTCTTCACCCAATTTGTTATATGTAATGTGTCCAACACTTCCAACACTTCCAATACTTGAGCTCCAATTTATAATTCAGTTATGAGTATATTTATAGTTATACTTATAAAATACTTCCTCCATTCCTAAATATAAGATCACTTTGAGAATGTGGATAAGTTCCTAAATATAAGATCATTTTCTATATTTTCTCAAGTTTTGCCCAAATTACCCTTATACTCACTTTACAAGTAAAGCACTACCTCAATCTTTTAAATTTAAGTGAGAGGTATTTTGGGAAGATCATGTAATCCCAATTCATTGGAAAGTCTTCCTTAATCTCTCAAAATTAGTTAAAGTAATCTTATATTTAGGAATGGAAGGAGTAATAAAAATGGGTTTAATACGAGTTCGTGTGAAACCAAACAATATAATCGGCCATGAGAAATGAAGTACATATTTAAAAGGCGGCTTTTTATGGGATGTGGAAATAGCTCAATGGCCCAATATATAAGACTATAACATAGGATTGGTTTCAAAAATGGAAAATCCAAAATAATCTCCGAATGAGAAACTTCTTTCCTCTTCATCCATGATTTCTTCTTCAGTATCTACGTTGGCATCTCTTTCCTCCCTTCATTTTCAGTATCACTGTTAGTATGTCATTCTTTGCTCGATGCTATTTAGATTAAAGTTCGAATTTTTTTTGCAGAAATATTAAAATGAACTGATTCCTAAATTACCCAAATTCAGTTTTAATTTAAAAATCTCATTGTGTCTTGAATTTTAATTTCCCTGTGGGAAGGGTATGATATGGTATTAAAAGGAGTATAATAGGTGGCCTACCAAGACAAGCACTTAAGTGAATTGTTTAGTTAGATTGTTGTTTAGACATGTACTGATGAACCTTTATACATGCCATAGTGTGCAGTGTGCTGGAGAAAAAATATCTTCATTTATTGATTGTAACTTGGATGAATAAGTTGCATAGAATTCTGCTCTCTACTGATTAAATGATACAGTGTGGTCAATGCTGGTGATGAAATGGTTTGAAGGGTGAGATTATTAGTATTTTCTCATCCATATTTGTAAAACTTGAAACTTTAAAACTTGTGGGAAATGGAATGGAATGCTAAAATTTGACTGTGTAAAGGAGAAATGTTGTTTTACCCCTAAGTAAAACATAACCCTGGTCCTAAATATAAAAGTTACATGACTAATCTATAGAGATTAGGGAAATTAGTTTAGTTAGTTGTTTGTTAAAAAATGTTAGTTTCCTTTTAATAGGCACTTCAATCTTCTAGGTTGGAACCCCCTTTAGTATGTGCACTTAATAAGAATTACTTGGGAAAAAAATATAACTGTGGGAGACAAGTTTGAGGATTGGAGGGGTAATAAAGGAATTTTTGTTGTCCAATGATGTTACAATAGAAAATGCATGCCTCAAGTTTTATGTAACAGAATTCTTTTCATTGCCTTAAAGGTTACTATAAGGAGTCTCAATTCTTTAGTTTTCTTATTTTATTTGGCGTATTTGATGAAATCTACTGTTCATTATTAATCATTGGGAGATTAAAACCCACAAAATGGATCATATCATATTTTTATGCTATTTTTTCATTCATTGTGCATTTAATGCTGATTGTACTTTCTATGGTTATGATTTATAGCTCCATGATGATGTTGCGGCAGCATACACATATGTAGACTCATTTCCAATTCAATTTGAGAAGTAGCTTCTCCATATAATAGCTGTATAGCTATATTATCTTCGGTTGAATCAAAGATGAGTGGGAACTATCCAGTCCATGTTTTGACATTGCCAACTGCTTTTCCTCCATCTTTGATATCCCTGCCTGGGAATTCTTCCAATGGCATTCCTTATCTTCCATCTAGATCCCGAACAAGATTCAACAGAATTAGAGCTATGTCAGCTGATGCAGGGCCTGGAGAAACATCATCTGCTCCTGAAGTAAAGAATGCTCTATCTGTTGTTTTGGACCTTCCTCGTTCTGTTTGGAGGAAAACACTACGTCCATTAAGTGATTTTGGGTTTGGTCGGAGGAGCATATGGGATGGTGGGGTTGGACTACTTTTAATATCAGGTTCAGTTTTACTTGCTCTTACTCTTGCCTGGTTGAGGGCGTTCCAAATGCAGTCCAAATTCAGGAAGTACACTGCAGTCTTTGAGTTTGCTCAAGCTTGTGGTATATGCACTGGAACACCTGTAAGGATCAGAGGTGCAACTGTTGGCAATGTGACCCGTGTTAATCCTTCCTTAAAATGTATTGAAGCAATTGTTGAGGTGAGTTTCAATGCAAATCTTATAAATTTGTAACTTTATTGCCATTTCCTTTTTTAACATAAGAATGTTGAAATTCTGCTGCGGCTTGCAATTCTATGTTCTGTGGGGTTTAAAAGCTGTAATTTGTAGATTGAAGATGATAAAACATTCATACCAAGAAATTCTCTGGTTGAAGTCAACCAGTCAGGTCTTCTCATGGAATCTTTGATTGACATTACTCCTAAAGACCCAATTCCAACACCATCAGTTGGCCCTCTTAACCCAAAATGTCCCAAAGAAGGTCTTATTGTGTGTGACCGAGAAAGGATCAAGGGATATGAAGGAGTTAGTTTGGATGCATTGGTTGGGATATTCACCCGCATTGGACGAGATGTAGAGGAAATTGGTATTGCCAATAGCTATTCATTGGCTGAAAGAGTTTCTTCTGTTATTGAAGAAGCGAAGCCCCTTCTTATAAAGGTGTGATTTAATCTTCATTTTTTAATATGACTATGATGCTCTCATTTCTTTGTCTTTACTTGTACTAGCATTTCTCTTCGAATTTTTATTTATTTATTGAGCTGTTTTGCTTAAACTTTTTGCTTTCCATATTTCTTCTTTGCCCGACATAAAGACTTGGAATTAGGATTCTCAAGGTATTTAGTACAAACACATTTTGTTTTTGTTTGTTCAATGTCTTTTGCCATTCCTAGGCTCATTATAATAATATAAAGCTATCTGTTTGTGGTGACAAAAAGTTGTTTCCTTTTGAAATAATCACACATCTCATTCTCATCCAATATATTTGGCTTTGATTTAGTGATGTCTCAGATGAAAGCCATGGCTGATGATGTTCAACCTATGTTGGCGGAAGTTCATGAGACTGGTCTCTTGAAGGAGGTTGAAAAGTTGACTCGGAGCCTTACTGAAGCCTCTGAAGATTTAAGGTTATAGCTATAGAAACCTCCAAAACTATTATCTTTGTTATGTCATACCTGCATACGCATGCTTGTATCACATTATCACTAGTGTATAAGATGCCAACTGTTGTGTCAACAGTTTTTTATTGCATGAGATCTTAAATGAAGAGCCTTGTGGAAGGGGTGGTGGCAAGGGTGTGGTTGATTGTGGAATAAGAAAATAAGGTTTATTTATGTTTGCCTTCTTCTGTGATTTTACATTGGTGAGTTCACATGTGTGTGTAAATGTATGCTAGTAAAAGTGGTTCACAGCACAGGCGTGCTTATTTTTAAGAGAAATCTATTTTTTCAATCCAAAAATGGTGTTTCTGGGTGCCACCTATTGTTTGCTTGAAAAAATTATGACATTGCTTTTGCCCAAAGCTTTAATATATACTAGAAAAAAGTCTGCCTAGGTTTATAGAAGTTTTAAAATTAGAATACTTGCCTGAACCTGAAGCTTGTGGTTTTTATATATTTTGTGCCAACGATCTGGTATCTGATTCTGTTGTTTAATTTGTATTGGAACTCCAATGGGAAGTGGCTGTCCTAACATGACTTTTTTTGGGTCCAGTAGGTATCTTAGGGCTTTACTTTAGATCTATTGAGTCCCTTGTATTGGACTTAATTGTTGTTCTGCTGTTGGTCAATCTGTCAGTCTGTGTCCTGTTGAATAACACCTACTGCACCAGGTTATAATTTATGTTAACCTGCCTGCCGTGAGTTTCTGGTCAAGTGTTACTCATATCAAATTAGTGGGTGGTGCGTGCAGTTCATTTGGGAAATGGGGTATCTGGCTTAGGAATGCTGCTTCTAGCTATCTGGATCACCTCCACCTGTGATAATGATGCAAATGTACCATGCTCTAAAACATGGGTCAGATCATGGTTTAAAGGAAAATGCATCACATTTAGTTACTGTTGTTCTAATGTTTGCTATGTTTGATGTAGAACTAGGTCTATGGTAGGAGCCTGCTCTGGGCTCACATCAGTTTTGGGTACAACCATTTCTTCTTGCAGAAGTTTTGCACAATCAGGGCTCTGCACTAGTCTAGCTCTGTCAAGATTGGAATTTTCTTTTGTTTTTGTTTGTTTGTCCAGTCTAGACCTAAAGTGAACAAATTGATGTAAATTCCTATTTTCTGTAAGCAATAGTTCATCCTTCTCCTGTCATATTTTATTTCCATTAAGATCCATAATAATCAGATTGGATAGATAAAGATATACTAGATGTGCAATGAGGTTACCCTTAGCTAATTCCAAAATGTGAACTCCAAGCTAGCTCTAAAATTTTGTTCTCCTATGCCTGGAACATGTTATGACAACTAAAGCCATGCTATGTTTACACAGAAGGGTACATTCGTCCATCATGACTCCTGATAACACTGAACTTATTCGCAAGTCTATTTACACCCTCATATTCACCCTGAGAATGTTGAGGTAAGTCTGTGAACCATCAGTAAATTTAAATCATTACAAATGATTTGCTTATTTTTGTTGCATTATTGCAGAATATTAGCTCTGATATATTGGGTTTCACTGGGGATGAGGCTACAAGAAGGAATCTGAAATTACTGATCAAGTCTCTCAGCAGGTTGTTGTAAGGTTCAAGTTAAAAAGCAAAATAGGATATATAGTCAATTACTTTCTTTCCAATGCATTTCATCAGTCGTGACATTGGAGTATTTCAAAGTACTTATTACCTCTTTCTGTAGCTAGTTCTATGGTGCCTCTACTCGCCCAATTTATCCTTCTTTAATGTCCAATTTCATGGAAATTCTCATTGTAAAATCCTCAATTTTTTTCGCTTAATAAATAATTGGATGATATAAAGAAAAGTGAAACAATTTATAAATAAATAAATACACTATTTTATTTATTTTGGTAATGACAAGTAACAGTTTAGGAAACAATAAGTAAATAAAAATACAAATTAAAAGCTACAACCTGCTAGAGGCATTATTTTCTTACTCCTATTATTATGCTTTGGTAAGGGCTTCATAGAATAGCTATTCATCTGAGGTGATAGTAGTTTCAGAAATCACAATAAACTCGGAGGATAATTGACCAATATAGAAGACAATCGAAATATAACAAGTGGACCAATGAGGTTGTTGCCACAACTTTTTAAGAAGATAATAGATAGATTACAAACTCAACTAGTTCTTTATGTAACCTATCAAAGAATTTATTTGAAATAATATTTCCTCAAGGTCATTCTATCATATTCTTACAACACAGCATCAAAACATCCCAACTTTGTGCAATTTCTATGAAATCGTTATAGATTAGGAAACAATTTGTAATATAAGTTGTAAAATAATTAGATGATAATTCCTTTGATACATATGATAATTTTTTATTAAAAATGATACTTGTGAAGCGGCATGTGAATGAGACAACCCTATCGAAATTTTGTCTCATCCCGCTTTATCTTGTCCAAAAAATTTTCGGGACGGAACACAATTGAGAATGGGACGGATTATGTGGGAGGAAAAATTTTTGAACACCCCTTATATATTAACTTCAAACAATTTTTAGTTTCTACATCAACTTTATGTCTTACTTTCTCTTTTTCCTATCTCCTCCAATCCTCTTCTTTATTTGTCTTCTTCCCTTAAATTCGTCAGAAGGAACTCATCAATTGGTCATTATACTAACACTTTTCGTATCATATCATCTAGTTTTTCTTAAATTACACTCATATTCATTATTATATCTTTAAAATCTTTCTAATAACATGCCATGTGTCCTCTCTTAAGACACAACTCCCTTCTTTGCCTCTAGTAATTAGGCCTTGTTCAATCATAAAAAATAAAACTAACATGAATCAATCAACACTCAAAACTTTTCTTTACCATAAATTAACACTAAAGGTCTGTTTGGTTTCATTGGAAAGTGAAGAGGGAAAGTGATGGTTTAATGGTAATTTATATACTACCTCCGGTTCTAAATATAAGACCTAGTTGACTTTTTTGAAAAATTCTAAAAAAATAAAATAAGTCAATTATAAATTGATTTACTTAATTTTTTTCTTAAACTATTTTATTTAACCTATAAACTAATGACTAATCTAAAAATATATCAAATATGTCATAATTTAATAACATATTTTGTAACCTTAACATCTCCAAAAAAAATTCAACTAGGTGTCTTAAAAGAATGTAGGACGCAAGTATGATGGGACCTCAAACATATCAAATATATCAAACATATTTTGTAAAGGGTGTGGGAAAACGTATGTTGTGGGAAGCAAGTATGATGGGACCTCAACCCTTCCTCGCCATATGAGTGTATGTGCTAATCTTAGGGTACATTTGGATGTCAATGGAAAGTAAGGAGGGAATTGGAAATGGAAGAAAGTGATAGTTTTTTGGTAATTTCCATATATCCCGGGGCCCACAAGCTTTCTCTTTCCATCTCACACTTCTCCTGAGGCCCACAAACTTTACTTACCCATCATTACTTAATTTACCTCTACTTTCCATCTTTACCCCCTACACCCATTTCCATTTATTTCCATCACCCACTTTCCCTCCATACAAACGGACCCTTAGAAGAATGTAGGAAAGTGTTATCTTTTGGTTGTATTTTGGTAATATGAATTCTGTTGTAATGGGGATCTTTTGGCTAGGAAGGTAGTAGTAGTAGATATGCTAATATGCATATTTTGTTGTTGGATGTTAAACAATGCCAGGTGGCTCTTTTTTTTTTGATCAAACACCATAGTGGCTCTTTGATGTAAGCTCTTTTGCTAATATGCTAATATATGCTCTTTTGTAATTTTTCATTTTATTTTTTTAAAAAAATTTGGCGGGTTGGCGAGCCAGCCCGCAACCCATTTAAAGTCGGGTTGCACAGTCTGGCCCATTTAGCCTGTGGGTTGTGGAGGATCAGCCCGTAACCCGCGGCCCAACCTATTTTCCCAGCTCTAGGTCTTATATTTAGGACCAAAGGGAGTATATCCCGGGACCCTTAAGTTTTCTCTCTCTATCTCACACTTTTCCTGGCCACAAAATTTAATTTTCAATCATATAATTTACCTTTACTTTCCATCTTTACACCTTACACTCAATTTCATTTTCATTTCCATTTCCATTTCCATTATACACTTTCATTCCAACCGAAGACAGCCCTAATAAGTCTCAATTTTTTTCCAAACACAAGGGGCAACAATGTATTTTCGCTAGACAAGTTAATTTCATTCCAGAATCGTTAAAATCCCCACACAACAACACAGTGGTGGTGGGAGGCTAAAAATGGAGTCACTCGCGAACGCATTTTCGGTGTTACAACTTGACGCCGATGACAGTGACGTCATGCTTCCCTCCGTTGCTTCCACTAGCAACAACGCTTCCTCCAACGGCAACGCTTCAGGTTTCTCCATAAGTTTCTCTTTTTCACTTTTCTTTTCATTTCTTAGGGTTTATTCAACACTCATATATTCATGTTCTTGAGGAAATTGAGCTATTATAATTATGATGAACAAGTACTAGTATTAGCCGTTTTAGGCACATGCTAGCCTGTGGGATTATATTTCTTGATTGTAACTAATGGTTGGTTCGTATGTGGTTTGAGAGTGTATTAAATGTTCATTCATTGTTAGCCTAAGTAAGGGCTATGGTTATTACTTATTAGTTTGTTGTTTTTGAATTTAAGTAGGCAAGTTTAGTTAGAAAATTCAAGAAAGCAAGTTATGAGACGAAGGAGCTGTACGAGTTTACTGTGGCTCAATAAGATGTGTTTATCTCAAGATTAGGGTCAATTCAAGATCTTGAGATAACACTCATCCATCAATTATTTCTTTGGTATCCTCTGTTTGATTATTTATGACTACAAACTGTTATTATGAAGTTTAATACCATTGCTGTTTAGTTGCTGTTTCCTACTATTATTATGTGATCGCTCATACTTGTATTTGCTGTTGTCAATTAGTAGTTGTCCATTTTGATGGTATACGATATTGTCTTAAATGTTCATGAGAAAATAATTTGTGGTTAAAAAATATTAGTTTTTATTTTTTTTTTTCCTTCAGTGGACACACAACCTACTAAAGCTCAATTTCTTGAGGCAGGTAGATGTGTGAATCAAAATCAACAAAGCACGGTATCTTCTTCCAGTGAATACAGGTTGCCTTTGGTTTGGATTGACTTAGAAATGACAGGTGAGCATGGGCGATATGCTTATATCTACCATAATAATCATATATTCCCATTCCTACTTCTCTCTCTTTGGGTTTGATTGGTAAGTCTTACAAACTTCACGGCATGCGGAAGTGCAGATAAATAAAGCTTTTATACCTGAAAAGCATGGTTCTTCTCTATGTAACTAATGGGTTAGATTTAGTAAAATTCAGTGTCAGGGGTGTGGAGTCAGACTGAACAGAGAGGATCCTTCATATAAATTAAACTGGTTGAGAGTAAAAAGACATAAGTAATATCTTTTGTCATGGTGGCCTATGTTAGCTTCTTGTTCTTTCTTTTCATTCAATACTAGAAATTGCTTGCTGTGCTGTCAATAAATATGATTTTGTTTTCCCTAAGATGATTTGAATACACTGAGAGATGTTAATTCTTGATGATATAAAATTGTTTTTATTAACAAAGAACATTTCATCATGCTGTAAATAAGGACATGATGCGCTTGGATGAATCAATACCTAAAGTTGAAGAATAATTATATCGTGAACTTCTAGTTCCCTCTAACTAATATACTGATAAGTTGACTTGGCTGGACGTGGTGTTGGCATGTCAGTGTGAAATTGAGTCTTTGCCTTTCTTTGTTTCTGTCTTTCCTGTATCTTTGTGTAAAAATTTGACACACTTGTGAAATTGACGATCCTCTCCTTGCTGGCATAATATTCATAGGAACTCTGAATTTTAACTAGTTTGCTTTTATTCACACTTGTGAGATTATAACACATCAATGTATTATAATCTATTCTTCGACTTAAGTTGAATTATTACCTGACGATCCTCTTTTTGTTATCCAATCCCTTTGCTTACCTGCATAGGCTTAAACATTGATGTGGATCGCATACTGGAGATTGCCTGTATAATAACAGATGGGAATTTGACCAAAACATTGGAGGTATTTTTGTTGCTTGATTTTACATGGCATGATATGTAGGGCTGCCAAATTTTTCTTCTTTTGACCACTGCATTTTTCATGACAATTCTTTTACTTCTGATTCTAGCCACTAATTTTCTTGATTTCAATTTTTTCATCTTCAGAAAATCTGTTATAAAAATTGCTTTATTTCATAACTCGAGGGATTGCAAATTAGTTCTGATTGAATAAAGCGTTTCTTTTAACATCAAACAAAGTTTTGGCTTGTTATCTTAGCCTTCAACTTCTTTTGAAGGGGTAGATCAAGGTGCTATTAGACCTTACATTATTTTGATTTTTGTAGTCGATAATTCTATCTTCTTTTGTGGGATGGTTCAAACCTCTCTCTTGTGAATTTAACTTGGTGAGACACCAGGCAGTAGTCTTGTTCGATTAATTCATGTGTATATGTTATGTAAAGAGTCATTCCATGAATGATCATTGGAACATTCATATTTATGAATGATAAATGTCTTCCTATTTAGGGTCCTGATTTGGTCATCCATCAAACTAAAGAGTGTTTGGATAAGATGGGAGAATGGTGTAAAACTCATCACGCAGATAGTGGTAAGTTCTACATGCAAAGTTTGGGTTCTTAATACTTATTTAATTTACAATTCTCCTCCCTGGTTTTGCTTTGCTGAATTTTCTTAATGAAGCCTCGCTAATGAGTGTTACGATTTATTAAGGGTTAACTAAGAAGGTTTTGCAAAGTACTATTAATGAAAGAGAAGCTGAAAAGCAGGTCTGTAGTTACTGAACTATTCCCTGTTATCTTTTCATGAAAAGTTGTTTACTTGTCACATTGTTTTCCATGTATAGCCATGGAATAGTCAAACTCATCCATCAGGGGATTGTTAGTCCTTAACATTTCTTTCTGGCATAATTGCATTAAAGCATGGAGTTAATGTTAGTATTTGAAGGGCACATTATCTTTTATTTGCCAATAATGAACTTATACCATTTTCTAAGTGGATTTGCGAGGATACTAAGCAATTAATAAATATGCTGAAGTTTTTAAAAAAAGAGTGCTGGTACATGCTGTGCAAATGGTTGTACCTTAGGTGGCCCACCTTGTGATTGGACACAGAATTTGCAAATCGATTGAAGGTTCACTTAGAAGTAAAGTTTCAAGTCATATTGTGGACTTCAAATTCCAATGTCTTGCTCAAATTGAGAGAATAATTAAGGGAGAGTTAAACTAGGTCCCATGGAAGGTAATTAATTATAATCAGCTCTCCAAAAGTCATTACATTTCATTGTAGACCCTAGGGCCCTACGTGATATCAAATCAAATGTCTTAGGATTTGTCAATAACAACTAGGTTTTTTTTTTAAAGAGTTTTCAATAACAATTCATTGAACAGTATTGACAACTCCCAACACATACAATTTAATATAACTCAGGTTCCTAGGGACCTCAATGTAATATAACGACTTTTTGGGAATTGATTGTAATTGATTGCCTTCCTTAATATGTATTTGGAAATCTCCCAATAATTTATCTTCAGCAAAAAATAAATTTTGCGTTTATCCATGGTCCATCAAATTGACCATTTATAAAATGTTATTTGCCAGCATTTATTTAAGTGCCAAGTCTATTGAGGTTATTCCCTATATTTCCTTCCTTAATGCTGGACTTGTTGCATTAAAAACATCTGAAAAGCTGTGTCCTCTTTTTATGTTAGATAAATCATTTAGAAGATGGCAGATTTAAATTTTCACTTTATGTTAGCTTTTTAATTGTTATAATTAATTTTCTTTTTCCAATTTGTCCTTGTTTACGTTACTTTAAAGTTTTGTAATATTTTGGAATGTTGCAGGTTATTGAATTTGTGAAAAGAAATATTGGTACATATACACCTCATCTAGCAGGAAATTCGGTGTATGTCGATTTTATGTTTATAAAGGTATTCTGTTTCTGACATTTTTAAATTAGAAAATAATTGTTTCGAGTTGATGTCAATTTTTTTAAATACTTCTATGATATTTGGTATTTTAATTTTAGTGATTTGTATTTGTTGTAATATTCTGCATGATAAAATCATGCATTTCATAAGCAAACGGGTTATCGAGTGTTTGGATCACCGCCTTCAGTCCTATGATCACTAGAACTATTGCTAGTACTGCCATGTAACGTAATTTCAATCACATTGTGACATTTAAGAAATGACTTAATTAAACTTTTGCTGCCAACATAATCATGATTCTACTGGTGTAATGTGGTTGTAATAGGAAGTTGTTAGTCAGTTTAAATTTTATTCTATTGCTCCTTTGTTTAACTCTACTGTGTTAACCGGATTGCTTGTACAGAAATATATGCCAGATTTAGCTGCTCTCTTCTCTCATGTGGTTGTTGATGTCAGTAGTGTTAAAGCACTCTGCGTCCGCTGGTATCCAAAGGGTAAGAATTTATAATTGATAATGATTTTTTACTAGGAAACTGCTGGTAACACTGGTTATATTTCTAATTCATTCTCTTGCCTAAACTGGTTATATTTCTTTGATTTGATGAAAATCGTTATACAGCCCCAGTATTTGCGACTTTATTATTTGCTGGATTGATCTATGTTTTGAAGATGGTTGTTTCTTTCTTTTTTCAGTTTTAGTCTTACAATTAGGGTAATTTTTGTTCAACCTAAATTTAAGAGTTAAGCATATAAAATGCTCTACTATCTCAAGAAACTATCAAAGAATTATCGATTATACTTGCTTGTTGGCATATCGTTAAATATGATTTCCTGTTAGCTATTTTGTAATGGCATATTATATGTGTGTGTGTGTGTGTGTGTGCAGATACGAGGAGAAAACCTTCGAAGGAAAACAAACATAGAGCTATGGATGATATCAGAGAAAGCATCGAGGAACTCAAGTACTATAAGGCACACATTTTCAAACCCAAGATTAGGAAGTGATACAAATGTGCAGATAAGAATTGCTGCTTATGCGTCTTAATGGGAAGGTATACTATGTATTTGTCAATCTGGTCACCGGCATTTGTTATTTAAGATTTAAGCACTAATTGGATGGTTCAAGTGATTTTGGAAAACTGTACTCATAATTGTAAAATCTCAGCTGATCTTTGTATATGGAACCATAACATGTTTTGATGAAAAATCAATTCCTTCTCACTGCAATCATGCAAGTTTGGGCAACAAATGTATATTTTACATGTTTCCTGAAGGAAATATTTATTTTGGCAAGGGATTAGTAATTTTTAACTTATCAGAATCTTTAGACTTTCATGTGGAATACATTAATAGTATGTATGCGTGTATTCAATAATTCTTGCATGACATGTTGCATCGATGAGTGAGGGCATGCATAGTTGTCCCGTTCCAAAAGAAAAGTGATGTAGTGTGGTATTGTTTACTCATGAACAATATATTTTGTGAAATTTTAATATTATGTGTGCGTATATTTAAGAATTCTTGCATGACATGGTGTAACATGTGATTTGTGTACACCAATTGCAAAAAACATAAGATTTGATTTGATGTGGAATTTTTAATGGCCACCCTAAAATTAATTTTCCCATAAAAGAATTTGAATGTCATTTTTGTAAGGGAAAATGACAGAAAAATGACACTTGAATTTGAGTTGGACAAAATGGGGTTTTCAATTCCAACTTGGACAAATAAGACACAGTCACCTATTTGTCCAAAATGAAATATGAGGCAAATGTCTTTTCTGCCCTTCTCTCATTTAGAAAGAAAATCCTCACATACTCTTCCCTTCCGGCCTTCACCGTCGAAGCCCTGTGAAGCCCCATTCCTTCTTCATTGAAACAAACTACTATTCATCTGGCTATGGGTGGCTGATTCCTGACTGGATATGTGAGGAACATATCATGGAAAGTGGCAGAATTTATCCTATATTATTCATTGACCATCATTTTCTTTGATAAAACATTCTGGGTTTAAGCTCTCAGCCATTAGATCCAGTCGAGTTCATAGTTTTCAGATCAAATTAATAATCCGTCTGACTTAAGGATTCGAACGGCTAAGAGTTCAAATTGGAAAAAGATTTAACTTTGGTCTTTGTTTATTTCTCATTAGTTTTTTCTCTTTTTTTCTGACCTGGGAAATGTTTTTTAACAATCATGGGTGTGTTTCTCATTTAATATTTTGCTGGATCTGTTCTGTGTCATGATCGTCTAGGATGAATAAAGTTGAAATCTTGGCAGAAATTATTTTCGGGGGTTCATTTCCAAAGAAAAGAAATTTCGATGAAGAGTTTTTCATTAATTCTAGAAAAATCAGTCATCGAATGCAAAATAGATGAAGAAAAAATGAAGGTTGGGTTTGAATAAGAAGATGGAGGAAGCTGGGTTCGATCATCGATGTATAAGATGGAAGGTTGGGTCTGGTTTTGTTACATGAAGGAGGAAGCTTTATGTGGATGATGAAGGAGAGAAGGGGATCTGAGCACAAAAAAGGAGGAGAGAAGGAGATGATTTTTTTATATAAGACAGGGGCATTTGGTGTCTTTTGACACAAATTTCATTTGGACAAATTGGTGACTGTGCCTTATTTGTCCAAGTTGAAATTGGAGACTCCATTTTGTCCAACTCAAATTCAAGTGTCATTTTTCTGTCATTTTCCCTTTTTGTAAACGTTTTTTTTTTATTTTACAAGCTTTTTTGCCAAATTTATTTTACAACTTTTAAAAAAAATTATGAGTTAGTCATATCATAAATGATGATTTGCACTTGGTTTATGCACCCATTTCTATTATATGCTTGAAAATATCAAAGGCAACTTTTTAATTCCTTGTATACACACACACCCATATAAACTCCCCCTCCTCTCTTAATATCATGATATTAGCCGATTAGGTATATCCTCAAAACTCAAAAGTACTATGATGTTAGGTGCACTTTTTCTAAGGTAGGGACTAGGGAGCGTTAATTAAATAGGGTATGCTTGATGGATCATTAATTAAGAGGGGAATAAGTAATTATAAGATGAGTAAGTTTTAGATCTTTCCCCTAGTATTTTGGCTAACATTACCAGTAAAGATGAGTAATTTTTGAATATTTATAATATCTTGAAATTCTAAACCACCCACTATATTATAAACAAAAAATTAGGGGGAAAAGGTATTGACAAGTAAGACTTCTTTTTTGTGAGGCTAAAGTATACTTTTGGTCCCATGTTTGCATCAAGTTTCAATTTAGTTCTTTATGTTTGGAAAGTACAATATTAGTCATTTTTTACTAACATTGTTAGTTTAACTTAACGGAAAATGCTAACTTAACAATTTTAAATAATTATTAAATATTAAAAAAATGTTCAGATTAAAATATTTGAGTATAATTATTTTTATATTTTCAAAATTTATCTTTTTTGGTACAATTCAATTATACAATAATCATTTAAAATTGTTAAGTTAACATTTTCCGTTAAGTTAAACTAACAGTGTTAGCAAAAAAGGACTAAAAGTGTACTCCATCAAGTGTCACTTTCTAAACATAAAGGACTAAATTGAAACTTGATATAAACATATGGAAACAAAAGTATACTTTAGCCTTTTTGTGATTATTTTCTTTAATTATAATTGTTGGGTCCCGTTCTGTCCACATGGTAACAAGACATTCAAGCCCAAAAGGCATGGACAACCCATGTAACAAGAGATCAGTCCAACTCCAATTATTAAGAATTCAAAAAACGCAGTCAACATTTGCACTCTGAAACCCCTACACTTTTGTAATAAAAAAAAAAAAAAACCCCCTACATTTTCATAACAGTTAGACATGACGACCAGGGTATAATAGCTATAAAATACTTCATTAGAAATACAAGCGAGCTCTGCGAAAACACTTTGAGAACATTACAAAGGTTTTTTTTAACATATAAATCACTAGATGACTTAGTCTATCATAACTTACTTTGTACCTTAGTTTGCTTATTATAACCACTATTGCCGGTGACCCTCTATTAAATTAATAAAAATTGCTTTCTAATTCTTCTCAAATGAATTTCCATTTCTAACCATCCATAAAAAAATATATTTAGAAAAAATATATAAGATGAACACAAAAATTACATACTACTTCAAGGGAGCATGATTAACGTGAAGATTCGTGTACTCCTATCAAATCAAATGCGATAAGCACTATATAAGACTAATGTCCTATATAGGACAAACAAAATACAACAAATTCCATAACATATCAATGACAAGTGAAACGATTACTTATCTACAAGTGAAACGGTACCGCTGATGACAAGTTGATATTACTTGTGTGAGTTATGCCAAAGTTTCTTAATATAAATGATATGATAAGAAAAAATAGTAAATGATATACCTAAGTTTTGTAATATGAGATCTGACTTTATGGTAAAAAAAAAGATCTGACTTACTTTTTTTAAAAGAGACTAAATATAGTACTCCTATATAAGATCACTTTTAAATTTCAATTTGTTTCTAAATATAAGAACTTTCTAAATATTTCCTAACTTTTTTACAACTTAACCCTAATAATATTTATCTATAATAAAAAGCAAGAGAGGGAGAGTGAGAGTGAGGGAAAATGTATATAGTTGAGATAAATTGGTAATATCATTTGTTAATAACTAACTACTTTAACTAGCATCCTTAAAAAGATAAAAAAAAAACTAGCATTCTTAATCTAATCAAATAAGAGAAAATGATCTTATATTTAGGAACAAAGACAATAGCATATTTGTGTATTACACTATTACTACATTATTCGTAATTTATAAGTTAAATAAATTAATTTAGGTAAACAATTCAAATATACGAAAAATATAAGGGATTTTTTTTGTCTCACGGGAAAAAGAAAAGAAAACTAAGAAAATTCCATTAAAAAAAAAAGGAAACGCGCGTTTAGTCTCTGGGTTCAATTCACTGAGGTTTGACAGTTTGGTGAGAAATAAAAAGCTAATAATAAAAAAAGGCTCACTTTTTTCCTCTACTTGTTCTGCAATACCTGTTGGACCGAAAACACATACATACATACATACATGGTGAGTTAGTGAATGTAGTAATTGGCAATTGGGTTTGGTTTATTTATTTTCATAATTTTCTCAAAGGTATATTAATATTACATATTATTATGTACTTACTTGCTTGCATGTTTGTTTTGATCAGAATTTCTTAGCTGGGGCTTTCAAGCCGCCCTGTAAACTCTCTATCTCTTTTGCTGATGGATCATCTCGCAAAATGGTATTCCTATTATTATTATTATTATTATTATTATTATTATTATTATTTCTTTCAGTTTCCTTACATTTTTTTAAAAATATTATTTCCAATACTTTTTAAATATATTTTTTTTATACAACTGTTTGGGAAAATAACAAAAAAAAATGACACTTGAATTTGAGTTGGCCAAAACTGGCTCTCCAATTCCAACTTGAACAAATAAGGGATTGTCCCCAATTTTTCCTAAATGAATCTTGTGACTTTGTGCAAAAAGAGTAGTTACGGCTGATTTTTAAGTAGTTATCAGCGATATATAAGTAGTTACTGAAAATGGTAGTTAACAGTGATACAAGGTAATTACGATACATGAGTAGTTACCAAAGTAGTTACCTTGGTAGTATCTCCGATAACTACATGAGAATCGGCAGTAACTACTCTTTTTACACAAAGTCACAAATTTCATTTAGGACAAATTGGAGACTCTCTCTTATTTATCCAAGTCAGAATTGGAGACCCATTTTATTCAACTCAAATTCAAGTCTCATTTTTTTGTCATTTCCCCAACTGTTTCTATCTTGTTTCTTACTTTTTACCAAATGACAAGTGTCTTTACTTTTTAGCTTCCTCCAATTTTGTTCAAAACTTTAAGAAATTCACATTATTATAATTTTCCTTTTCTCACAATTATGATTTTTTAGGTTCCCCTGAAGAAGGAAAATGGGCAGTCAGTTATGGTTCCTCTCTTTCACAGTCAGGAGAATATTGTTGGAGAGGTGCTTACCTTACATGCCCATATGTATTTGGTGCTTGGTGGAATTTATTTGGGTCAATGTGTCAATTTAAACTCATTTTATTTCATTTTGGCTACAGGTTATTTTAGAACCATTGTATGGGAAGAGGCTGGACCATGATGGTGTTAAAATTGAGTTACTTGGTCAAATAGGTGTGCTTATTGATAGAAAACTATATATTGAATAAGCACTTTATAATACTGTGACTTCATTTCAACTAATTATCTTTTGTATGAAATGAATAATTTTATAAGCGTTGAGCCATTGGCCTAAAGGGCCGGCTTGGCTCAACGGTAAGCTCGCTTGCCATGGGGTCTAAGGTCGTGTGTTCGAATCAGCCACTATGCATAGGTGTAAGGCTGCCTAGTATATTCCTTTCCCCAGCACCCTCACCAAGTGGGGACTAGAACTGGGTTGACCCTTTTTTGAGCCATTGGCCTAAACCTTTGAAAGGGTTGAAATCTGAGGCAGTGGTTGAATTTCATTTAGTAGTACTCTCAAAATGTGTAATTCTTGAATTGTAATTTCCCTGACATTATCTTTCTGTACTGGAGCTTTTTAAATGCATCATAGAATCCTTCCTTGATGTTGGCATCTAACTTAGACTTGAGATTAACACTTTCTAATATTTTGTATTATTCTGATGTTTCATTCCTTTCACTTGCAGAGTTGTATTTTGACAGAGGCAACTTCTATGATTTTACATCACTTGGTAAGTTGACACTTTATGGCTTGGATTTTTCTTTAGGGGAGATTTGCATATGTCATAGTCCTTTTATTCTCAATCTCTTGTACACATCTGTGAGGGACCATGATTGTCTTTATCACCTTTCACTGCTTACAATTGGTATGATCATTATTCTATACTCTTTAATTGCAGTACGTGAGCTTGATGTTCCTGGGGAATTATATGAAAGGAAAACATATCCTTTTGAGTTCTCTACTGTTGAGATGCCATATGAATCATACAATGGAATCAACATAAGGCTTAGGTATGCTATTTTTCTGACTTCTTTGATAATGATGAATTACTTGTAAATTATGACAGAAACTAGCAAGGTTCAAACTCCTGAGTACATGATGAATCAAACTATGACATGTTAAAAAACCACTTCAACGGAATACTGAAGTCATAATGCAAGATTTGATTTTCTGACTAATTACTGGGTGCTTATAATTGATTATACATTTCTACTATTTGTTGTTTCCCTTCTCTTTTAGGTGTTGTAATAGTGTGAAAGCCAATTTATTTAAACCATCTGTTCTTACATGATTAGATAACGCATTCCACAATTTGGTGAGATTAAGCTAGATGCTTATAGTATAATAAGGTGACAATAATTCATAAGTTAATGTAAAATGGATTACCTACTACAAAATTGCAATTTATTGAAGTTCGTTATTATTTGCCCATCAACTGTCCTGTAAATAATTGGCTAAACATGTAGCTTGTTATTTTGGATTCTTTTCCTTGTTTTTCATGCTTCAGGGGTTAGGGGGTTTAAGAAGTTGTCATATTACAGTTACCAAAGCAATCAGAGTGAATATATCTATATCAATGAACCTTTTTTTTGGCAAACATGCAGGTATGTTTTGAAGGTGACAATTGGTCGAAATTTTGTCAGTAATATTGTGGATCTCCTTGATTTTGTGGTAAGAAGTTTTGTGCTTGTATGTATTGAAGAACTTTGCTTTAAAATAAAAATTGACTGTGTTCCTCCTATTAAATTGTCTCATTTATTCTCATCAATTTCATTGCTTGTATTGTGATGTTTCTTGTTCAGGACTGGTTATTTGAGCCATGTTTATATATTAATAACATCTCTTCTGAACTGTACTATTTACTGGCCACAGCAATGTGGCTTGCTCCCTAAGCCTTTTGGCCAGGCATGGACCTGAAATCTAGTAGTTAAAAGAAAACATCAGTATTATATTGTGCTACAAATGTCCTGTATCTTGCTTCATTATGTTCTGTTGTTGGATTAGTTGATGTCGACTTTTTTGTCGTATGTATGTTTTCCAATTATTACAGAAAAAGTATATGCAAGTAACCCACTTTTTACTTTAATTCTTCATCAGGTTCGCAACTATAGTCCACCTCCAGCAATCAATAATAGCATTAAGGTCAGGATAATAAGATTACCTATTGATTTGTATCTTTGGTAGTCAAAATTTCATTTGTGTTTAAATGTGAGATTTTTATTTGTGCCTAAATTAACTGCAAACTGAGAATTGGGCTGGAAAACAAACAGTGAACCGGTAAGATTGTTTGCCCATGTTCTGCTGCAACTGCTTGTAGTGGCATTTTCAATTAGGCTGAACGTATATTGCTTGTCTTAGAATTTCTAGAAATTAGTAGCACCTTGATCTTTTAGGTCCCACTGTCAAAAAGTGTTATTTCTTAATCTATTTTTCTTCATTTTGATGTTTCATTCAGATGGAAGTAGGAATTGAAGATTGCATGCACATTGAGTTTGAATACAATAAAAGCAAGTAAGAATAAATTAACTCATCATAAATAGAAAGTTTCAATGTTTCCATGATGCTAAGTTAGGGGCAACTCCAATTTTGTGATTCCAACAATGACAGGTACCATCTGAAGGACGTCATCATTGGCAAAATATATTTTCTTCTGGTGAGAATCAAAATAAAAAACATGGAGCTTGAGATAAGACGTAGAGAGTCAACTGGATCAGGGACCAATACTTATGTGGAAACTGAGACACTTGCAAAATTTGAATTGATGGATGGTGCTCCTGTCCGAGGTAAGCATATTTACTTTTGGTGGTTTTTCCGCATAAAATAATGATTCTCATATTCATATTGTATTGATATGCGTGATACTTTTGATGAAGAACATGATCCTTGGAGTTGACTTGTCTCCACTATCCACCACTACTCATCATGAAATTTGCATATATGGACAAGGCACATGCTTGTTAGATTATCTTGAACCTTCATATTTTTTTTTAAAGAAATCAAGACGACAAGGGTTAAATTCCTGACAAAGCAAGAATAGTTTGAGCTTCTCTTTCGCAGCACCTGTTGCTATACTGATGAATGATAATAATGGAAATGACATATGTAGCATGAATGTACTATATGTGCATTAATTTATAAGGGAAAACTATACTGATTGATCAAATTTACAAATTAATTACTCCCTTCATTCGTAATTATAAAATTACTTTCACATTTCATTTCAATTTGTTCCTAAATATAAGATCACTTTATAACTTTCTCCAACTTTTTCCCAAAGTAACCTCTTACTAATTATTAATAATAAACAAATTAGAGATGGAGAGTGGGGATAATGTATATGGTTTGAGCGAATTGGTAATATAATGTGATAAAAACTTACTTAACTAACATCCTTAGTCTAATCAAATTAGGGAAATTGGTTTTATATTATTTAGCATTAAGAAGGCTCTCCAGTTTACCACTCAAAACAAATTTACAACTAAAAAGATTATGTGACGATATTTTTGTTTTGGTTAAATAAAACAAGTTTACCACTTGAAAACTAAGTGATAAGGATTTTGTGAAATCTAAGATGTTAATCACTAAAAGGATTGCGATTTAAAGGCAAGTTTACAAGTAGGATAATGAGTATTTACCATTATTAATCCTTAGGATCTAAGACATAAATCTCCTTTATATATATTGTTCATATTTGTCTGTCCCACAGATCATCTGATTTATAGATAATCACCTATCTGTTTAAACTTTATTTATCATTTTCACTTAAGGAATGCTACTGATGATAATTCTTTTTACAGGAGAATCGATTCCCATCAGATTGTTCCTCAGCCCATACGAGCTAACACCTACCTACCGCAACATCAATAACAAGTTCAGTGTGAAATATTTTCTGAATCTTGTTCTTGTTGATGACGAGGATCGAAGATACTTTAAGCAACAAGAATTTCAGCTGTATCGACAGCTGGAAAACTCTTGAAACATTTTGAACCTGAGCTATCTCCAATGTTGTGAAGTATGAATCATGTCAATGCCATGTTGTTAATGAGTCTATGTGCCTTCATAGTTTATACTGAGAGTAGTTTTGTTATGCTTAAATTGGTCCATTTGATCTTGTAATGTTTTAAAGTTTGCTTTTGACACAATAACTAGTTTTTATCTAATTGTGTTCATCAGGATAGGTCTGTCTAAAATAATTTTGATCACATTAAAGCGCACCTATTCTTTTTCTCTATAACAAAAGCTCACTGTATTTTTTATTATAGTCTTCAGTGTTACAGAAAATTAGTTGGACAATAAAGAAGTAGGCTATATCATTTTCTGTCTCACCAAAATTAGTTGGGCAAGATAACCCTTCTGAAGTTGTAATATCACGACGGATTTGCAAGCATTGGACATGAAAACTAATTCATTCACAATCCACCTATGGTGAAACTAGAGCATGTTGCTATTGTGTGGCAAGCAAAATTTTTGGAACGAATCTTTGAGAAGTTTGATTTCATCTACGATAAATTAGGATATTTGAAAGTTGTAGATACTTTCAGAAACTGAAACATAAATTGTTCAGATATCAAATGTTTCAATGGAGAATTGAAAGAAGTAGAAAACGAAAATGATAATAAATAAACTAATATAAACAAAACTCACACAATGCAAAACACTTAGTACATCTAACACAACAGTGATGCAATATGCTAATACTAAGTTAAGAACAAAATCAAAAAAAAGAGACAAAAAACAAATGAACCTCAAAATAGTTGAATATTAATAAATAATAAGTCATTATTGATCAGGTTAGAATTTTGATTAATGCTTGGAACTTTTTTTTACCAACATGAATCATCAATTACATTACTTGGAACCAAATACGACATAATAGTTTTAGAACAAACAAAATAAAATGCAAACACTAACAGGAACTAAAACAACACTAACAAATAAATACAGTTTGAAATCACTATCCAACATCATTCCTATCATTGTTAGGCACAATTCGACCCATAAACTGAGGCACATTGACATGAACTTCACAAAGAAGGATAGCGGTTAGAGAGGTGGAAGTTCAAGAACCAGATCGTTAGGTCCCAACTGCCTTAAAGTGAAAAAAGCCAAATGATTGGCCACAATATTACATTCTCAGGAATAAGAGAAAGTGAGATAAAACTTCATTTATGCATCAGGTTAAATCCATGGGCATGAATGAATGACAATATGACATGATTGAATTGAGCCATTAAGGCCCTTTATCAAATAGAGTATTTACTATTTAATGAAATCATATCCTCAATTGGCAAAAAACTATAATAAATAAAAATTATATTGTATTGTGATTATTGTTTTATCGCTTTATTCATTGTTATTAGTTGTGCTAGTTTTATTATTAGTGTTTGGAAATACTCTGCCTATAGTATAGCCGGTCTTAAGTCCGGATAAAAAATAGTAGGTTGTGTTAGGCTCGGCAGCCAACATAAAAATTTGTCGAATCTATCAAGCATGGACACACACAACCATTTTAGCACTAGGTCATCGTCTGACATTCTAAAGAAGAAAGAGAATGAGAGGAAGATTAGGTTTAGTACATGGAATATTGGAACTTTGAAAGGCAAAGCTTGGAAGGTTGTAGGAGTGATGAGAGATAGAAGGATAAACATTTTATGTTTACAAGAAACTAAATGGGTTGGTGAAAAGGCTAAGGATATTGATGGTTATAAACTTTGGTATACTGGTAAAGTGAGTCATAGGAATGAAGTTGGTATAATTGTGGATGAAGAATGGAAGAAGAATGTGGTTGAAGTTTATAGAATTGGAGATAGATTATTATCGATAAAAATGGTAGTTGAAGAGGAAACAATTAATATAATTAGTGCATATGCCCCTCAGATAGGGGCAGAATTGTTCATTAAGAAACAGTTTTGGGACGAATTAGTGGAAATGATTAAAAGAATTCCTAGCATTGAAAAGATTTTTATTGGAGGGGATCTTAATGGACATGTTGGTAAAAATGCAGAACAATACACACAAGTTCATGGTGGTTTTGGTTTTGGGACAATTAATAATGAAGGACAATATATTATTGACTTCTGTATGGCTAACAATTTAAAAATTATTAACACTTGTTTTGAGAAACATGAAGAACATTTGATTACATTTAAGAGTGGAGTTAATAGATCACAGATTGATTTTTTCTTAGTAAGGAATTCGGATAGAAAAATTTGTACAAATTGCAAAGTGATTCCAGGTGATGGTGTGGCAACACAACATGGGCCTCTAGTTTTAGATGTTCGGGTGAAGTTTAGTAGAATGAAGAAGCGAGAGATGTTGCAACCAACAATTAGATGGTGGCAATTAAGAGGGGAAAAATGAGAATTTTTAAGAATAGGTTGATGAATGAATGTGTATGGGATAAACAAGGATGTGCAAATGACCTATGGAAATAATTGAGTATGTTGGTGCAACAAGTAGCCAAAGAAGTTTAAGGTGAATCAAAGGGTTATATTAGGCGTAAAAAGGAGACCTGGTGGTGGAATAATAATGTTCAAGAGAAAATTAAATTTAAGAAACAGTGTTTTAAGGATTTAAATATATATGATAGTGAGGAAAATTGGGTCAAATATAGATTAGCAAAGAAAGAGGCGAAAAAAGCTGTTAGTGTAGCTCGATCTACTTCTTTTGAGGAGTTTTATAAAGAATTAGGGACAAAGGATGGGGAACAAAAAATTTATCGTATAGCAAAGATAAAGGAACATAAATCAAGAGATTTAGATCAAGTAAGATGTGTTAAGGATGAAGAAGGTAAAGTATTGATTAATGATGATAATATTAGAGATAGATGGAGGAATTATTTTTATAAGTTGCTTAATGATAGAGTAGAAAATTTGAATTATGTTATAGATGATTTAGGGATTAGTGATAGGAATAGCAGTTTTACAGATAATATTAAGATTAGAATTAGTGAAGTTGAGGAGCTCTTAAGGAAATGACTAAGGGAAAAGTTGTTGGACCTGATGGTATTCCTATTGAAGTATGGAAATGTTTAGGAGAAAATGGAGTGTGATGGCTTACTAAACTATTTAATGAAATTCTAAGGTCTAAGAAAATGCCAGATGATTGGAGGAAGAGTACATTAGTACCTATTTATAAAAATAAAGGTGATATTCAAAATTGTGAAAATTATAGAGGAATAAAACTTATGAGTCATACAATGAAGTTGTGGGAAAAAGTAATTGAGCGTAGGTTACGTAATGAGACTAGCATATCGAAAAATCAATTTGGTTTTATGCCAAGAAGGTCAACCACAGAAGCAATATATCTAATTAGAGGCTTAATGGAAAGATATAGAAGTATTAGAAAAGACTTGCATATTATTTTTATTGATTTGGAAAAAGCATATGATAGGGTGCCAAGAGATTTACTTTGGAAAATTTTAGAAAAGAAAGAGGTACAAGTTGAGTATATTAGAGCTATTCAAGATATGTATGAAGGTGTAATGACTAGAGTCAGAACACCGGTAGGAGAAACAATTGATTTTCCAATAAGAATTGGATTACATAAAGGTTCGGCATTGAGTCCGTATTTGTTTAATCTTGTTATGGATGCTGTCACTGAAAGTATACAAGAAGAAATTCCTAAGTGCATGCTTTTTGCGGATGATATAGTCATTTTAGGGGATTCAAAAGATGAAATTAATTGGAAATTAGAGTTATGGAGGACGACTCTAGAGTCGAAAGGTTTTAGAATAAGTAGGAATAAAAAGGAATATATGTGCTGTAGTTTTGGCAATAGACAAACTCATGAGGACATAGAAATTATTTTAGGAGAGCATGTTATACGTTAAGTGGATAAGTTTAAATATTTGGGATCAATTATTCAAGAGGATTGTGAAGTAGATGGAGATGTCAATAATAGAATTCAGGCTGGTTGGTGTAAATGGAGAAAAGCTTCAGGGGTTATATGTGATCATATGGTGAGAAATAGAGTAAAAGGAAAATTTTATCGAACAGCTGTTAGACCAGTAATGTTATATGGTAGTGAATGCTGGGCAATTAAAAAACAACAAGAAAATAAGATGAATGTGGCAGAGATGAATATGTTGAGATGGATGAGTGGGTATACAAAAAGAGATAGAATTCGTAATGAGTACATTCGTGAAAGAGTTGGGGTAGCACAAATTTCAGAGAAAATGGCAGAATATCGTTTAAGGTGGTATGGACATGTGCAAAGAAGAGAAGTAGATGAGCCAGTAAGAATAGTGGAGCAGATGGTAAGTGATCCTTATATAAGAAATAGAGGGAGACCAAAGAGAACTCTTGATGAAGTTATTCAAAGAGATATGTTAGTGAGAGGTTTATCGCCAGGAATGACTAGTGACCGTGCAAAATAGCGTCGTGTGACCCATGTAACCGACCCCACCCAAGTGGGATAAGGTTTACGTTGTTATTATTATATCTTCAATTATTTGTATCTGCACCCACGATAAAAAGGCAATGAATACGCCATACTTTAGAATATGATAAAGGTTCATTAAAAAAAATATGACTGTGAAAGTATCTAATAAAAGGTATCCACTCTATCTCTATCCATTTCAATTCTTTTTACTGTCACTCCTGCATCCGTTTCTAGTTGGACGTTCTACATGTCCCATTATATATGTGTATATGAGAATGTCATGTGTAGCTGTTCCCAACTTTCAAAAGCCAGTCACATTTTTATATTTATCGTTCTTATTTATGCAACCTCAAGTTTGTAATGTCACATAATATTCCTATTATACCCCTCCACATTGTTGAACAATTTCTACTAAATTTAGACGCAAAAACCACATTTGTCATTGTGCAAAGACTAGAATGCCCTTATTACTAGTCATGTTTCATATCACGTCACTATATTATAACCTATAATTCAAGAAAAATATTTCTTTTTATTGAAGAGTAGAGGATTGTATCTGTCTTGGATAGTAGAAAGTTGTTTAATATTGAATCACACTATTCCTTACGTTTGGACAATGACATGTTTGATTTGCTTCAAACAATGGTTTAGTATGTCTTTCAAGATTATACTATATTGCTTCTGTTGTTTTTAGTTTTGACCATATCAATGGCGATTATAAAATTGTAATGTTTGTTTCTTGTGGTCGTGGTAAATAAGTTGACTCGGTTTGAGTTTTCTCATATCTTACTTGGTCAAAGACACGTCACTAATGACACTCTATGTCATTCGATCCTTGTGACGTTAAACATTCACGCTATGTATTCGTCAATGGTATCAGATTGACCAACAAACAATAAAAAATATCTTATTGGACAAAACCATCAATTTCTTTCTAATACCACTTGTAACTTTCACTTGAATAGATTGAATGTATTAAAGATAAATTGACGGTCATTGACAATATGATACTTTTATATTGTTTGTTTATCAATTCCATATAATTTATTATTTATTGCTAAATAATTTATTTAAAAAGATTACACATTGTTTGTTTATTATTTATAGGGGTGAGCAAATCAAATCGAAAACCGAAAATTGAGATAACATATTGTCAATGACCGTCAATGTGTTAATATTGTTTGTTTATTATTCCGCTAAATTCATTTAAGTCTTATAATTAATGTGTTTTGAAGCTAAAATTGAGATTTCATTAACGATTATAAGTATGCAGTAGTGGTCTCTTCATGAATAAACATTACAAACAATGTGTAATCTTTTTGTGTTACCAATAAGACCACTCAAATAGGTTGCCTGTATGGTAATGCAATAAATCTTATCATTATATGGATGCATGTGATCCAACCAAAGTGACTCAATATGTCCTTTATCCTGTCAAGAGTGTAAACATGAATTTGGATTTTGACATTTTATGAAAACTTAATTTGGATTATCCAAAACAAAAAGGGTTAACGGTCAAATCTAGCACTCTACTATTGCCAAAAGTTCATCCAACATAAACAAGAATTCGATAGCTCAAATGTAGCACACATCTTTTCAAAAATGGCTCAAATCTAGCATTTTCGTCAACTTTAACGGGTTTTACCGTTAAGTTTGACTTGACCATGCCACGTCACTTGCCATGTCAACCAGTTTTGCCATGTGGCCTGCCACGTCACCCGCCACGTCACCCAATAATGGATAGTGAGTGGGCCCATTGGGTGACGTGGCATGCCACGTGACAAAACTGAGTGACATGACGGGTGACATGACATGGTCAAGTCAAACTTAATGGCTAAACCCGTTAAAGTTAACGTAAATGCTAGATTTGAGACATTTTTGAAAAGATGTATGCTACATTTGAGCCATCGAATACTTGTATATGTTGGGTGAACTTTTGGCAATAGTAGAGTGCTAGATTTGACCCTTAACCCAAACAAAAATTACCTTAAGTATTTGGGGATTTCTTCTTACAACCATTGTACCAATTTAATATCTTTTTTTTTGTCATAACAATTTAATATCCTTTGACTTCACAACAATTATGCAATTTCGTTGCAGTCTTATTAGGCCAAAATGAAGTTAAAGTATGTAGGGAAAACACTTAACTACCAAAAAATAGTCAATTATCTCTTAAATTTAGAAATAAGATAGTAATCTTTTTTATGTAATCCCATGTTCCTAAATATGAGTTCGCCTTCACATTTCTAATTTTTAGCCACCAATTCATACAACCAAACAGGCTTAAGAAGTTCGAAGGAACCACCAGGTAAGTAATAAACTGAAAGGAATTCATCTAATATAAACTAAAGGAACAGGGCAAACAAAGTATTAAAGATGAAGAACAACAGAGCTACCAGCAACGATTATAAACAGAGATAAACCCAAAAGGAATGATCTAAACAAAATCAAGCTAAGAGAAGAGCAAATTCAAACGCGACATGCATTTACCCAAATAAAACACGGAGAGGAAGCAGCTAAAAATGTGGTGATTAGCAACACTGAGTCCACCATGATCTTACAAGATGGACTTGTGTGAGGTGGAGAGAGATCAAGGGAAATTTGGGAAAAGAGTGACAAAAATTAGAATTAGCTCTAATATTTAAGAACAAATTAATCTCTCATATTAACTCTTATATTTTAGGAACGGATCCCATATTTATTCGCAATATCACTCACAACACAAATTTACAACTAAAAAATAATTAACACCATTTTTGTTTTGGTCAAACATAACAAATTTACCACTCAAACATCACAAGTTTACATTCAGAACAATGAGTATTTATTACCGCTAGTTAGTCCTTAGAATTTAAGACATTATTCTCCCTTTATATATAATTTGCTCATATATGTCTGCGCCATGGATCTTGTCAATGCCATTATATTAATGGGTCTAGATATGCCTTCGTATTGACAGTAGTTTTTTGTTGAGTTTGAATTGCCTTTTTTGGTTTCAGCAAAAAAAAATTGGCTTTTTGGTCTTGTAAAGTATAATTTTGCCACAAGAACCAGTTTTAATTGACTGTGTTTCGATCTTCAAGATAATTTTTTTTAAAATGTATTGAGCACACCCGTTTGGTTCAATTGCATGATAGTTTTGAAGCGTAATGCAATATATAATGAAACAGATGGTAATGCAATCTTCGTTACCATGTGTATGTTTGGTAGGTCTGAAAAGTGATGGAATTGCAATCACTATGTTAAATATAAAAAATTATGCAATTGCTATTTTGCCCCTTTCCTAGAAAAGAAAATCACGTGTCTTTGTTTTGGCTTAATGTATTTTATTTCAAACTATTTGCCTGTTCTCCCCTTTTCCTCTTTTTATTCAAATAAGCAGCAAAAGCCAAATGAAACCAAATTCATTTGTGAGAATTTCAATAAACCTATTTGCAAATAATTCATTTGAAATTCCTATCCTCTTTTTACTATACACTCACCTAATACTTCTCGTAGAAAAAAGTAATAACATATACAATCCTTCAATTTCACAATTTTGGGCTGTTAAACACAACTTAAAATAAGGATAAGTTAGGAAGCATTGGGGAGATGAGACTAACATTGTCAGTCATGTGGGGGTTTCAATCAGATTTGAAGTTGAGAAGAGGCGACTTTATTTGGATGAAATTGAAGAATGGTGAAGGGAGAGAAGTTGCGTGGGATAGAGATGCAAAGAGGAGGAAGAGAAGGGAGATGGAAAGAAGAGAGATGATATTGATTTAAGGACGAAGACCCAAAAATGATACAGAATTATTGACCAAGGAACAAAAATAGTACATAATTATTCCAAGGTACACAAATGATACCCAACTATTAGGCATGAGATCAAAAATAATATTTCACTAATATGATACTCCCTCCGTTCTTAAATATAAGATCACTTTAGCAAATTTGGAGAGATTAAGGAAGACATTCCAATGAGTTAGGATTACATGAAATTTCCAAAATATCCTCTCACCTTCTTCAAACCACTATTTTTTGGGTAAGGGAGTATAGAGGTAATTTGGGGAAAACTTGAGTCAAATTAGAAAGTGATCTTATATATAGGAACAAGCTCTCCTCCCTAAAGTGATATTATATTTAGTAACGGAGGGAGTAATAAGATTAGACATGAAAAGTTCAAAATGCGCTAATAAATTAAATAAAAATAACAAAAACGGACGAGGCGGGTGTCACAGAGGTCGGGGGTGAGGTGCGTGGAGCGGATGATATTGAAGGTGTGAGCTTCTTACAAACTGCGGAGGATGGGCGACGACAATCTCGATGGTTAAACGCGGAAAGTTGGAGAAAGGAAGAAGGAAGGAGAAAGTGAGGAATAAGGAGAAAGAAAATTTATTTAATTTATAAGGGCGTTTTGGACTTTTCATGTCTAATCTTATTGTCATATTAGTGAAATATCACTTTTGGTCTCATGCCCAATAGTTGGGTATCATTTATGTACCTTGGAATAGATATGTACTATTTTTGTTCCTTGATCAATAGTTATATATCATTTTTGGGTCTTCACTCTTGATTTATTATTTTATATCTTTTCATTTTAATAAGTAAGAGTAAAATAGACTTTTAAAGAATTATAATGGATGGTAATGCACATTCATAGAGGGGAGCCATGCATAAATATTATTACTTATTACCAATTTTTTGGTAATCATCATTGCAATAGTTATCTATATTGTCACACTAAAGAGCAACCAAACACTACATTTATGGTAATGTAATTTTAATTACCATTGCAGGAATGCAATGTAATTGAACCAAATGGTGCTCACAATATTCTTGATTTTTGTCTTTTGTATCACTGAATTTTTTTGTGCATGGAAAGAAATAGGATAGATAATTATTTTCTTTCAGAAAAACAATCTGAGTAGTGATATCACCACGGATTTGCAAGTATTGTTATTGAAATAATCTAATTCATTTTCTTTTCACCTAAGTGGAAATTTGAGCATGTTGTTATTGTTGCAAGACAAAATTTTGGAACGCTTAATCTCATCTAGGATAAATTTAGATATTAAACGGTGTGACACTTTCTTGGACACTTTCAAACCAAGAAACAGGAATTACAATAAATTTTGATTGTTCAAATTACCTTCTCTTATTACACTTTTTTCTTTCATTTTTTGAGAAACATTAACAACCTTATAAAAAACGCTTAGAAATATTTCTTTCAGATTAGGTTTACATAAATATATTTTTTTTATATAAATTCGGACCATGTAGAAAAAACATTTGTTTCAAAACCATCTCAACTTTGGGCAAAAAAAAAGTGAAGGTCGTCCTTATTCTGCTAAGGATTTCATTAAGTCAAATAAAATATACTTCAAAGTTATAAAAAGGTTAAGTGTACGTTTTTAGTACTTTATGTATGTATTGAGTTTGATTTTAATACTTTATGAAAAACTTTATGTATGTATTGAGTTTGATTTTAATACTAATTTATGTTTATAAAGTGCACTTCTAATCCTTTTTATTAAAAATATAGTTTCACAGAATGGATCATTCTCTGAATAGTGACTCGAAGAATTTAAATGTTTTATCTATGATTAAATAGATAAAATATATTTGAATCAAATTCTTTTAGTGTAATTATTATATTTTAAAATTTTGTCATTTTTATTCGCATTTAATTATAAAATAATCTTTAATTTATATTTGGTGAGACATATTTTTCTATTAAATTAGACTTACAGTGTTAGTGAAAGAGAACTAAAAGTGTGATTTCCAAATATAAAGAATTAAAATAAAATTTGTTGCAAACATATGGGAGTAAAATTATATTTTAGTTTTGTTTTTTTCAGACCGAAAAAAAAAATTATATTTTAGTTTTTTATAAATAAAATTATACTTAGTTTTTATAAATTATATAACATACACTTTAGTATAAGGTAAAAAAATTGTATTGTTTAAAATTTTAATATATTTTTTGAGAAATTCAATAATATGTATAATTTCAAAACATTTTCAACAATGTATGAATTTTAAAAAAATTACGAATTAATTTATATTTCCAAAGAATTGAAATTAAACAAATTAATAACATAAAATATTAAAGTACAAATTAATTTTAAATGTGAATAAATGATTATTATGTAATATTTTTATGTTGCTTTGAGAAAAAGTAATATCTATATTAATGGAGGGTTGTTTGATTAAAAAAACAATAACTCGACATAAATTTTTATCGGTCAGTCAATGGTTTAATTAATGGAATTTGAATTTTGAAATGAGATTAATAATGTTTATGCTGATAAATACACACACACACGTGTGTGTACTCCCTCATTACTAAATATAAGATAGAAAACAACAAAAGCAGAACAGACAGAAATATAAAAAACAAATGGCAAAATAGATGGGAAATACTCAGGTTTAACTTTTAAGTATCTACATTGATTTATTGATTTGGTGATTTAGCTATCCATTTATACTCAAATCCTTACGTAGCATGGGAAACCACCTCCTTTTATATTTTCGGAAACAAGATTCATACTTTAATCAAATCTGAGCATCAAGGCATATGATCACTGCTAATGGAAAATGATACATTTGCACACACAAGTTGTAACGTTTAAAACTAAACATAAAAATTAAACTTCATCCGAATACACAATTACGAGAAAAAGATTGAATGTGATTTTCACCAAAAATATTAGTCTCATGCGGTATGAAACATCAACTGGAATACTATATGACAAAACTACGAAGAAACTTGTGAGAATACGGGTGTGGGAGCAAGAAATTAGATAATGTAGCCAGTAATCAGCTTCCGAGCATCAACCCAAATGCACATTTGCAGGTCATCAATGATCATTGATCAATATATTGTTGAAAGACGTACAAGCCAATAAGATACACTTTATGTGTCTCCAAGATGGAGCAAACTTTGGTCAACCCAGCTGCCTCTGTGTTTCTTGAAGATCATGAGAATTCCTATGAAATTGGAGATTCAAGAATGAAAAATTTGAGCGAGTAGACACTCCATAAGACTAGCTACAGAAAGGAGTAAATTTACTTTGAAATACTCCAACGTCACAGCTGATGAAATGCATTGCAAAGAAAGTAATCACCTGATATCCTCTTGTTTGTTTGGTTTTATTTTTAACTCGATCCTTACAATAACCTGCTGAGAGACTTGATGAGCAATTCGAGATTCCTTAGTTTTATAACCTCTCATATCCCCATCGAAACCCAATATATAAGCCAATAATCTGCAATAATGCAAAAAGAAATAGCCAAATCAATTGTAATCATTTAAATTACTATTTGCTATTTGTTCCAAATCACAGCCTTACCTCAACTTTCTTCAGAGTGAATATGAGAGTGTAAATGGGCTTGCGAATAAGTTCAAAGTTAACATGGGTCATGATGGACCAATGCACCCTTTTTTGTTTTTGGTTAAACATTGTCCGGTCATGCGGGCTGCAGAGCCTATTGTCAACCAATTAATATGTACTTATTAAAGGGTAAAAATATGCTCATAAAAAAAAGGAGGTAAAAATATTGTCTACATAGATAGGGTTGTTTCCTCTTTCACTAAGAGCATTTCCAAACCAATACGCACTTATGTGTAAACGTAATTTGACTTTACTTGTCATTATATATTTAATTTTCTAAGCTAAATATATGAGAATTTTAGTCACATTTTAGTATTAGGTTAAGTCCACATACAATTTTAAATTAGCTTAGGTTGGGTGACTCCATTCCATATATGTCATGAACATTCTATCTGTCTAATATAATTATTATGGATTTTTTATGGAAATAGAAGATGGCAAGAGGAAAATGAGCTATTTTTTGGGAAAATCACAACTAGGCCCCTTATTCTGAAATTAATCATAGGCAAGTACTGTAAGTTGTCAATTTAACTCCTTGAGTTGTCAAAAGATGTCTCCCGAGTTGTGATGGAACTTGATTGGAATTAAATCCCTTGTGAGAGATTTGATGCAATTTGCCCCCTTTTTTGGCCAAAGAGAAAGATAAGCTATATAAGGTTACATATTATGGGGATTCACATCAATTTGTCCATTTTAGATTTGGACCAACTAAACAAATAAACAAAAGGAAATATTAGACCTGATTCTAAATATAAAATCATTTTTCTAATTTGATTAGATTAAGGATGTAAGCTAAGATAGTTATTAACACATAATATTACCAATTTATCCTAACTATATAGTACTCCCTCCGGTCCTTATTATTAGTTACCAACTACCAATTTTCTTGGTCCTTTTTATAAATCACTTCATGGTTTTCAATATGCATTAATTATTTAAAAGGGTTTTTAGGAGAGAATAATAGTTAATAGTTTTGGAAATAAGTGTATTTATTGAGGGCATCATTGGAAATTACTTGAATTTTTGACAAATTAAATGCATTTAATCAATTTTATTGGCATGTGAGAAAAATTAGTTGGTGACTTATAATAAGGACCAGACCTTTATGTAAAAAAAATCTAAAGGTGATCTTATATTTAGAAACAGAGGGAGTATAAAACTTAGTTGGCATTTTTGGAGAATTCTAAGAAAGCCCAACAAATCACTTAATTATAACATATTTTGTATATTATTAATATTAATAAATCATAGTATGTTAGTTTTAGAGGTTTTTAAAAAAAGCCAACTTAGTCTTATGTTTAAGATTGGAGTATCTTAGTGTATAAAAAAAAAGAATGGAGTATCTTAGTTTCATTCCCTCCACTTCCAAATTCATTTGCTCTGTCTTTCACGCTTTCTCATCATTCCGCTTCTCGTCTTCTCTCCACATTCACATTCACCTTCACGGCACACTGTTTGGATTGCTGTCAGATTCTCATCTTCATCAATCCGCAGGTAATTTGTTTAGTTTTATTTTTATTTTTGGTTTTGGCTTTGTTTGGTCACAATGCCGTCTGATTTTCTTCAGGTGCTACAATTAGGGTTCAATTTTGGATTTCAAGCTGCTTTAGTATACGATTTCTTTAGGTTTTTAGTTATTGATGATTTCCTTTACTGATTGAGAACAATATTGGACTGATTTTCGTTTGTCGGTTAAAATACTGATGTTTCTTGTATTTCCTTTGATGAACCTTGGGGAGTACGTAAGAATAAAGGAATTACCTGAACCGAAATGGTTGGCTTTATATGCCTTGTTTTATATAGTTTCTGATTATGATTAGAGGTGTGTTAATTAATTTGATTGTTAAAGGAATACAACTAGGATGATTTGTTCAGTTCTGATTCTCTTCTTCAATTGACTAAACAAACTAACGAAGTCTTGTTGCTTTAATCTCTGTTCTTCCTCGTCCTGTCCTGTTTTCTCTGAATTAATATGCCTTTATTTGACATTTGTTTTTGTTTTGATTGTCATTTAAACAAAAACAAATGATATAGGACCAAATGAGTGACATTTAAAAATTTAATTGTTTCGGTGCGATTGAAGAATATGTATATTTTTGTTATAAAAAAAAGAATATGTATATTTTCAAAATATTTTAAAATATTTTATTAAACAAATGTGCAAATTCATGCTGAATTCATTTTTAAAAAACAAAATACTACTATTTTATTACCAAGCGTTTGAATCAAAAGAGTGGGGGTTGTTTTAGTATACCGTCGCCATTAATAGTTGGTAGTGAGAATATTTTACTCTACAAAAATCTCCCGCCAAACATAACTTGGTGAGGTAGAAAATAAGATTAATGTCTTGAATTTAGGTAATCGAACCACCCAAGCAAGTAAAATCAGCAATGTAAGAAAAAAGAAAAGTGGGTGGGATGGGGCTTGTCTTTCTGCCGTGGTCTATTTTATTTGTTTGTTTTTTACCTATAACGCCTTAATTTCTATGATCTTTATTTGGACCGACAAAATTTCTATAATCAAAATACTGATTATATTTATCGGATTGCTTTTTGAAGAGCCATTACTGCTTTCCATTCAGCTGGTGAAATTCATCAGTATGAAATTAAAGAATATATTGGCTTTGGTTCTTATAGTCGGGTTTACAAAGCTATAATTAAAAAAACCAAGGAAGAAGTGGCTCTGAAGAAACTTCTGGTGGAAGCTGAAACTTTTACAGGAGGTATTATATTTTGATTTATTATTTATTTTAGAATGCGCTCATTTTTTTCTATTAACAAGAATTTTGCCTCGTTCTATGCACGAAACATTTTTATTTTCAATTAAATATATGTGGTAATATAGGAAACATTTTTATTTTCAATGAAATATATGTGGTAATATATGAATTGAAATCGCCTTTGATACCATTTAAAGTTTTTCGCTTAACAGTTTGCATTTCATTTATAATGTTTGATATCATTTTTAACGTTTGATATCAGAGTGTGTGCGAATTTAAAATTCATTTACATCAAGTTACATATGACCCCACCTTCTAGCTATTATTCTGTTTCTCATTTTAATGAGGATAATTTATTTTTATTTTTTATATAGTAATTCATATTTATTTAAATGGTTCATGTTTTAATTTAATTAACTATAACGTTTTTAATTTTTTATTTTATTGTAAACAAAATCAAAATTAAGATAACTAAAAATTTTTTTAAGAAATAAATCTGTCATTAAAAAAGTAGTGAATTCAAAATTTTTAAATACAAACCATGGTATAAAATTATTTGTTATGAAATTTGAAGAATCTCAAAATGAAAAATATTGCCTATCATAAATATAAAATACTCCTACTTGAAATTTGAATAATTTAAGCCTTTCTTTTATAAATATTTATATATAATTTGTCTCCCTCTCTTATTTGTCTCTTAAAAGGTGGAAAATATGGAGTTTGGTAGGGGGAGGAGGCGGCGGCGGGAGGAGAGGGAATGGAGTGGCGATGGGTGAGGTGGGGGGCAAAGTAGATGGTGGAGTTGGAAGGCTGCTTCTTGAGGATGGAGAAGAGGGAGAATATGATGAAGGCCAAGAATGAGGAGAGAGAGAGAGAGAGGAGAAGAAGAAGAAGATGAAGCTGCTGTCGTGAGAGAGAGAGAGTCACGGCGGAGAGAGAGCACGTGGGCCGTGGCTGGTGTGAAAGATATAAGTCAAGGGTATTTTAGTATTTTCCAGTGCTCTATTGGTCAAAATGAACCATTTTTATTGTTCATTGGCCAAAATGAGACCGTTTATTGTTTATTGGTCAAATTGATACTTCAGAAATAGTTTGTTGGCTAAATTGATCTTTAACCCTATTAATTTTTATTTCGTATATACTCAGTTTTGAAATTCCAGAATTTTTGGAACAATATCATTTAACTAGATAATCGTCCACTTTGCGATGCACATGTATTTTACAAATATGTTGGCCAAAAAAATTTAAAAACAATAACTTGGGGTTGTAATTTGTAGGGTAATAGACCTAATCTACCCTCCAAGTAACCACACAGGAGCACTTAGCACCCTGAACTAATAACAAACTCATATTTACACTCAAAGTAACAAAAGTGTTTAAATTTAAAAAATACCCGAGTGGACGGTCAATCACGTTTAACCGATAATCTACCCATGTGGTCGCCAATTGGGTTAAATTTTTGCCATGTAGGATAAGGATAATGTGAAAGTAATGGATGCACAAGAGGGGGGTGAATTGTGCTACCAAATAAAAACTCAAATAAAAATAACACAAGAGTTTATACTGGTTCGGTCTTCCTGACCTACGTCCAGTTCTCAACCACCTAGGTCGAGTTCCACTATCCCCAGGTTTTACAACGGGTTCACCTGGAACCTTTACAACCGCAAGTTTTGAACGGGATCACTTGCAACCTTACAACCACAAGTTTTACTCAAGGCTCACTTGCAACCTTTCTAACTAGCTCCCCCTTACAACCAGCAAGGGTTCAACCTTTACAAATAAAGGATTTTCTAACTAAGTTCTCTTCAAGAACAGATAATGTTACACACTTAAATACAATGAATGTTCTTAATACAAGAAGAGACTTAACTACAAAGAGTACAAGATAAGTAGATGTAAAGATCACTCAATGAGTTAAATGCTCTTTCTCTTTTCTGGGCAGCTTTGAATGCTTGAAGGATTTCTCGGTTTCTCTCTCTAGTTTTCTTCAATATGTCAAAGATATTAAGTACCTTCATAAATGAAAGTGAGCTTCTTTATATAGTCTTCAAGTATTCTCACTCTTGGTAGGTGGGTTAGCCGTTTGAATATGGTCGTTTTCCCCATGTTACCGTTTGCCCATTTAATGCTTCATTAATGCTTAGCAGAGTTGACTTGCTTTATCTCTGAAAAGTAGTTCTGACAACTCTGCTCTGCCAAAAGCATTCTGACACTGCACTGCTCTGAACGTTCTGACATTCTGATTGCTTGCGGAAGCGGATTCACATCCGGAAGCAACTTTACTTAGTGTGCTGCACTTTGAACGTTAGTCTAGCAATATAAATACATAGTCACATGCAGTGGGAATTCACTAGGTCTAAGGAAGCTTTCTTACATCCGGAAGCAATTCCTCATCCGGAAGCACTTCCACTGGACGATGAGTTATGTTCACATTTTACTCACTGACGCTCAGTGTTATCCATTCCAACAGCCAGCGCTAGTCACTAAGCAATCGGAAGCAAATCTACTGGACATTGGGTTATGTTCATTGGCGCTCAGTGTTATCTATACCAACACCCAGTGCTAGTCACTAATCAATCGGAAGCAACTCTACATCCGGTTGCATCTTAACTTAGTCTCAAGGAATTTTATATATTTAATGTTGTTAGACTGAGTCATTACTTAGTGATGTACTTGCTGTCGCTGGGGGATGAGACTTTCATCCGAGAGCGCTAGTCCTAGTCTATCCGGAAGTAAATCCACATCCGGTTGTACTCTTACTTGGGGTTCTATATTAACCTAATATTCTCTAAGTGTTTGCCTAGTTCTTTCATATTTTAGTCTTCATCAAAACTTAAGATTCTAACATTCTCCCCCTTTTTGATGATGACAAACTAAGCTTATTGATTAAGTTCATATGAAAGAATTTAAAAGTAACAGTTAGATAAGGCACAAACAACTCAGATAATTATCATTGATAAACACAAGATTACAAGTTAGAGTTACAATGACAGATAAAAATTTACAAGTAATTAAAGACTTAACAAAATGAACTATGCATGAAAAATATGAGAAAAAAAATTTCTAAGGTAAATGTTCATAGAGTGGAGTGGGTTCTAAAGGTGATGTCTCTTTTTCCTCTCCCTCTCTTTCTGTCTCTCCTCATTTTCATTTTGGAGCTGGGCTAAGTGGGCATCCTTCTCATTCTGGTCGATCTGGGCAATGATCTTTTGCAGCTCTTCCTCTTCCCTTTCCCTTCTGAGTCTCTCAGACTCAACAGATTCCTCGAAGGCTCTCTTCAGATTTTCAACTTCCTCAAACCCAGGGAATCCAGTTGCATCATCAAAGGGAGTGACCTCGCCATTTGGGTAGTGGACAGCCCTGATCTTCACATTCCATACTGGGAAGTTGGGGTCCTCCTCAACTTCCTGGGCTTTCCTCTTCCCTTTGCCTTTGCCCTTTCCTTTGCCCTTGCTTATGGGTTGAGCAGGCTTGGCTGCTGCTCTTTCAGCGTCTAGGCAGGCCATCTGACCAAAGTTGATCTTGTCCGTGAACCCATACTTCTCGAATTCTTCAGGAGTCATGTCTTCTATCTCCAGCTTAACTTCTTTTAGAATTGGGATGGCATGCTCCTCTTGAGAAGATGGCTGAGTCTCAGGTATGATCTCAGCTTGGACTGATGGAATCTCTTGCTCATTCTCAGCAGACTCAGTAGAGGTAGTACTTCTATTAGCACGCTTTCTAGCGACTGTCTTCTTTCTTGATTCACTGTACTTAACTGCTGAAGGAGGAGGATCAGAGGTTGGTTCAGGTTGGGGAATTACTGGAGGAGGAGGAGGAGCAGAGGTTGGCTTAGGAGGAGGAATAGGCTTGGCTATTACTATGGGTGGATGGTTTTGCCTTTCCAGCCCATACTTCATCATGATCTCCTCTATTATGTTTCGGCTAGGCACAGAGGGAGGAGGCTCAGAAGACGAAGACTCTGGCTCAGGCTCAGGCTGTGGGATACCTTCAGTTTGCTCATACACAACCATTTCCCACTTGGACCTTTGCTCATCTGATCTCTGCTGTTGCATAAATCGGATGGCTTCTCCTCTGATCAACCTTTCAGCACCACTCAATCTTTGAGTCTCCATAGCTCGACGGAGGGCAGCAGTGATATCTTCATCGAGCCAGAGGGATGGTTGAGTCAGGACATCCCTTGTATCCATGGTGTGGCGGAGGGCGATAGCAGCATCTCTCCCCCTTTTGTCATCATCAATGAGGGCGAGGGCCATGGAGGATGGATTGGGTGAAGAGGAGGGTGGAGGTTCAGGGCCAAATTGTGTAGGGGGTGATTGGTCGGGTGAGGATGTGGATGAAGAGGATGTGGGTGAGGTTTGTTCTGGTGAATTAGGAGGGTTGGGGAGGAGGGCTGTGTTTCTTTCCCATAAGGAGGGGTGGGTGAATAGGCCGTCAAATGGGTAGGTAGAGTAGTAGACATCGGGTTGTCTAACTTTCCACCGAATCGGGGATTGGTCTCGGAGGTAGTAGGTGTGAAGTGAGTGATCAGGAGAGGTAAAGCCTAAGGTTTGGGCGATGGTGGGTTGAGAGGTGGTAGGGTTAGGGTTGGAAGGCCCGGCGGAAGTGGGGGATGGTGAGCGATAGGGAAGTTATGTGGAGATGGGGAGTTATTGGAGTTAAGGGGTGATTGGCGAGGGGATTGTTGGGGTGAGTCTTGTGGTTGTTGGTCGTGGTTGGGTGATGTCTGGGGTTGTTCATTGTTGTTTGGTGATGTGTGGGGTTGTTGGTCATTCTGAGGAGGAGGTGGTTGTGGCTGTTGAGTGTTGGGTGGAGGAGGAGGAGGTAGTAGTGGTTGATTAGGTGGAGGAGGTGGAGGTGGGTTTGGAGGAGGGGTTGGTGGTAAGTTACCTTGGGGTTGAGGGATCTGAAGATGATTGAGGATGAGGTCTAGCTTGGCGTCTACACGCGCTAGTTGAGCCTCGACTCGTCCTACTCTGTCCTCGAGCCTCTGGATTCTCTCCCCTTGTTGCAGGAATCCAGTGTCACACTCATCACGGAGAGGAGTCACCAAAGAGTCAGTCAGTCTAAAAAGGATCTCCTCCTTTACTTCTTCAGCAAAGGCCTTGACTGTAGCTGGCACCTTCGCAACACGACTGGGACCAGGATGAGAGTCGACTTCTTGATCCCCAGCACCTGACACAGAGGGGGCTGAGGTATGAGAGGCACTGCCTGCCTGAGAGCCTGAGCGAGTGGCCTTGGCCTTCTTAAGATACTTAATCCCCATCTTGCCAATATTAATTGCGCTGACAGGGGCGCACTTAACATTCTCTTCCTCCACATCAGATGTAGCCTTGATCAGATTCTTTTCAAGGAGGAAGGCGATGATGGTGGGGTAGGGAAGATATCCAGCCTTATGATTTACCATCCATCTATGTAGTTCAAGGCAGATCAATTGACCGGGGTTGAATGGCTGCTGGGTGAGAAGTCTGGGGAACCATGGGTTGTCCAGCAAAGTGAACTCGTTGAAGTTACCCCCTTGTGTGTCATCATGCGGGAGTAGACGTAGTATAGTAGCCTGTTGGAGTCAGACATCCCGGACACCTTCCTCCCTTGGGTGTCATAGATCTTCTCGAGTTCCTCTTTGCTGAATTTGAGTGACTCAGGGTATAGCCACTCATTCATTCCCTCTTCAGTAATCCCCATTAGGGCGTTGATGTCCCTCCAGGTGAAACTGAAGGTTCTCCCCCTTACTGTGGCAGTGAAAGTAAGTCTCTGAATCTGTTCCTTCCCATCCACTGTCTTATGCTTGACCTTCTCAGTGAGAGACTCGCAGAACACCCGCAGGACGTTGATATTATAGTCCTGGTTGATCCCCAGCCAGGGCATGTACCTTTCCAGAAATGGCCGTAAGTGTGGAAACCCTAGTTCATCTATCTTGGCCAGATCTATGAACATTCCGTTGTTGAAGTAGGGCTTGATGGTTTCAAACTTGGAGGAAACAGCCTCCAAAGGCCCATCTCGATACACTCGTGGATCATCCTCTTCCACCCTCTGTCTTTTAGAGGAAGGCTCTTCGCTAAACTGAACCTTCTTTTTCCCTTTTCTTTTCGAGTGTTCTTGTTGTTGTTGTTCAGAGTCCCCAGTTTGTGCTTGTTGTTCTTGGACTCGCTCTTGGTTTTGCCTAGATTGTTCTTCACGTTCATGATGTTCATGAGTTTTTCCAGATTTTCCAGAATGTGTCTGCCCAGATTTGCTCGTTTTGGACTTTGATTTCTTGGAGGTGGTGGCTTTCTTTGTGTTGGGGTTAGTTTCATGTGAGCCGACCATTTTTGTGTGGGTTTAAGGTTTATATGGGATGAAATGCGAAGAAGGAGATGAAGAAGATGAAGAACAGGATGAAGAAGATGAAGGGAATATGATGAATGTATGCAGAGAGTTTGTGGGTGAAAAAAAAATTTGAGTAAGTGAAAAAGTGAAAGTGAAAGTAACTTCCTATTTATATGCAAAGTGACAGCGGGTAAAATGGGTAATGACTCTTCAGATGAAAGCATGCGTTTATTCATTGGGTAACGTAAACATTTAATTGGAACGGCGCACCTTTTGACATGTGTCGCTTCACCTTTTCAGAGAAGGCACAACTTCTCATAGAGGAAGATGAAACGTTTTCTGAAATGACGTGTCCCTTGATCCAGGCACTGGCGCTCTTGCTTGCTTTAGTTCAACACTCAGTGCCAGCAAATGGTCATCCGGAAGTGGTCTTGCTTCCGGTTGCACTTGCTTAAGATTTAACATTGGGGACCTGCAAAAACAAGGATTGGCACTCTGATGCCTAAGTTAGTATTGTTGCAGGTTTTAATCAATTAAGCACATAGTTATTTAAACTTCATTTGGGTTTACCATTCCCAAATCACCTCTTATGAATGTAAATTGATCAACACCCAGAGACTTGGTGAAGATATCAGCAAGCTGATGCTGAGTGGGAACAAACTTCACTTTGACATCCTTCTTCTGAACATGATCTCTGATGAAGTGATGTCTGACATCAATGTGCTTTGTTCTTGTGTGTTGAACTGGATTCTTTGCGAGGCTGATAGTGCTTGTGTTATCACAGAGGATGGGAGCCTCAGGGAATTCCAAGCCAAGATCTCTCAGTTGGTTCTTCAGCCACAACACTTGGGCACAGCAGCTTGCAGCAGCAATGTATTCTGCCTCTGTGGATGATAAGGATACGCAGGTTTGCTTCTTGCTAGCCCAAGAGACTAGACAACCACCAAGGAAGGCGCATTGTCCACTGGTGCTCTTCCTATCAGTTTTATAACCTGCATGGTCAGAGTCAGAGTAAGCCCACAAGAATTCTTGGTTACCTCTGGGATACCAAAGACCAAGCTCTTGTGTTCCCTCAAGGTATCTTAGAATACGTTTAACACATGTTAAATGTGACTCCTTGGGGTTGGCTTGAAACCTAGCACACATGCCTACACTAAATTGAATGTCAGGCCTGTTTGCCGTTAAGTATAGTAGGGAACCTATCATTCCCCTGTACATGGGCAGGCTGACAGATTTACCCTTTGCGTCAGCATCGAGTGCGGCAGTGGTACTCATGGGAGTGTCATATTCCTTGCACTCATCCATCCCAAACTTCTTGAGTAGCTCTCTGCAGTACTTAGCTTGGGAGATGAAGATTTCATTCTTCTTTTGCTTAATTTGCAGGCCTAGGAAGAACGTTAGTTCTCCCATCATTGACATTTCAAACTCATCCTGCATAATCTTAGAGAATTCTTCACAAAGTTTTTCGTTAGTTGCCCCAAAAATAATATCATCAACATAAATCTGGACAATTAACATGTTTCTATCTTTGTGAAGAATAAACAGTGTACTATCTAGTTTGCCTCTTGAGAAACCATTACCCAGCAAAAAGCTGCTGAGTCTCTCATACCAAGCTCGAGGTGCTTGTTTCAGGCCATACAAAGCTTTCTTTAGCCTGTACACATGTTTAGGACGCTTATGGTCCTCAAAGCCAGGAGGTTGTTCTACATAAACCTCTTCTTTGATGTAACCATTAAGAAATGCACTCTTACATCCATTTGATATAATCTAAAGCCTTTCATGGATGCAAAGGCTAGAAGAATCCTTATTGCTTCGAGTCTAGCGACTGGAGCAAAAGTTTCTTCATAGTCTATGCCTTCTTCTTGGTTATACCCTTTGGCTACCAATCTGGCTTTGTTCCTTGTTATTTGACCTGTCTCATCCAGTTTATTTTTGAAGACCCATTTGGTCCCAACTATGGATTGATGAGACGGTCTTGGGACTAGTTCCCAAACTTGGCTTCTTTCAAATTGATTTAGCTCTTCCTGCATGGCAATAATCCAGTCGCGGTCCTCAAGAGCTTGTTCAACTGAAGTTGGTTCCATCTGAGATAAAAAGGCTCCAAACTCAACTTCATTTTGAACCTGCCTTCTGGTTCTGACACCAGAAGAAACATCACCAAGCACTTGATCAAGAGGATGATCCATGTGATGTCTCCTAGCTGTTGGCAGCTGTGCCTCATAAGGCATGGTCTGCACTCTAGGTTCATCACTGGGTTCATCTTCTTCTTTGGGATTGCTTGCTGGTGTTTCTTTTGGTGGTGAAGAAGATGATGGTGGTTTTGGAAAGTTAAGTATTTCATCATCTTCTGTGGGTTGTCCCCATGTAGGAGTTTCATCAAATACAACATGCATTGATTCTTCTACGATTCTAGTTCTCATGTTGTATATTCTGTAAGCCTTACTCCTAAGGGAATACCCTATGAATACACCTACATCAGCTTTTGGATCAAACTTACCCAGATTTACCTTTCCATTGTTATGCACATAGCATTTTGATCCAAAGATTCTGAGGTGGCTGATGTTGGGCTTTCTGCCTTTGTACAGCTCATAGGGAGTCTTGTCTAAGCCCTTGCGAACATAGGCTCTGTTAGAGATGTAGCAAGCAGTGCTCATAGCGTCCGCCCAGAACACTTGAGAAACCTCTTTCTCATTGAGCATGCTCCTAGCCATCTCAGTCAGAACTCTGTTTTTCCTCTCGACTACACCGTTTTGCTGAGGAGTTCTAGGAGCTGAGAAGTTATGATCAATACCGTTCTGCTCACACAGCTCAGAGAAGCTATGGTTCTCAAATTCTCCTCCATGATCTGTCCTTATGGCTGTGATTTTGAGGTCTCTCTCATTCTGCACTTTCTTAGCCAGGACAACAAAAGCATCAAAAGCATCTTGCTTAGAGGCAAGAAACATAGTCCAGGTGAACCTAGAATAGTCATCCACCACCACTAGAGCATACAGGTTTCCACCCAAGCTCTTCACTCTCGCTGGCCCAACCAAATCCATATGGATTAGTTCCAAGGGCCTGCTGGTGGAGACTCTCTTCTTGGTTTTAAACGAGGACTTTGTTTGCTTCCCTCGTTGGCAGGATTCACAAATAAAATCATACTTCACCTTAAAAGATGGAATACCTATAGCTAGCTCCTTTTTAATTAGCATGTCAAGTTGAGTAAACCTGAGCTCACGCTCAGCAGGTTGTGACAGAGACCATCCACCAGATAGACATCCTTGACTGGTCCTACTTCTCCAACTCCGGTGATCTTTCCACTTTGATTACCTCCAAAGGTTACTGTGGCTCCATCTTTGATCACCAAGGACTTGAATTTGTCTCTGTCACCAGTCATATGTCTCGAGCATCCACTGTCAATGTACCACTTTTTGTTCTTGGATGCCTTGAGACAGACCTGCATAAATTAGACAAGCTTAGGTACCCAACCTTTATTGGGTCATTTATCATTAGTCTTCTTTCCCCTTGGTCCAGTGTTGACCTTGGGTTTGTGATTGTGTTGTGCCTCTGGCCTTGTGGAGGCTCTAGGCTGACGGACTTCCCTTGGAATATGTTTCCAAGTTCTAGTCCCTTGTCCTCCCTTAGTTTCTTTCTTTGGAGGATCTTCATTTACCCTGGTTCCTTTTGGAACCCACTTATAGGAGCTATTTACTCCATGCTTCTTTGCATTGCAAGTGGACGTGGAGTGTCCCTTTTTGTTGCAGTAGTTGCAGAAGCTAAAGGGTGTGGAGCTGTGATTTGTAGCTTTATGGAAGAATTTTAAGTATGGTTTCACTTTGGGCTCCACCCACTTTTTACCCTTATGCTTATACCCTAATCCAGTTCTATCCCTATATGCCCTTTGGTTCATCAAAATAATATTCAACATTTCAGATCCATTTGTGAACTTCTGCAGGGCATTTTGCAGTTTATCTCTTTCAGCTGAGATTTTGCTGCAGCTAGGGCAGCTCTCAAGTGTTGGGGCCTTGGGTTCTGCTTGGGGTGAACCCTTGCCATCCGCTACCGGAAGCTTTCTGGCTTCCGCTAGCTCTTCACTCAGTGAGTCCACCTTAGACTCGAGTGATTCCTTTTTAATTTTCAACACTTTATAGGCTTTACATAATCGAGAGAATTCTTCATGAACCTCATTGTAAGCCTCTTGTAGTTCAGAAAAAGTTACCTCATTGTCCTCCTGGGTGAGATCAAAATCTGAGGATGCTTCCTCATCATCTTCTCTGGCCACCAGGCAGAGGTTGGCAACTTCTTCCTCATCACTTGCTTCATCGTCTGAGCTATTTACCCAGATAAAGGATACGAAGGCTTTTCTTTTGTCTTTCCCCCTTGATCTCTGCAAGCTTGGACACTCAGCCTTGAAGTGGCCAGGCTTTTTGCACTCAAAGCACACCGGGGCCTTTTCCTTCTTGTATCCCTTCCTCTGACTGGAATCTCCTTTCTGAAAGCCTCCTTTCTTCTTGAAGAACTTTCTGAACTTCCTCACCATCATGGTCATCTCCTCATCGTCCAATTCCTCCTCATCATCCTCATCATCATCATTATTATCAATCTCCTTGCTGGGAGCAACAAGGGCAAGATTCTTGGTTTTTGATGAGGCTTGAGGAGCTCTCTGAGCTAGCAGGGTTGGTTCGTATTCAGCCAGAGAGCCAAAGAGTGCAGTGATGGAGCTGGTTGACTCTCCTTGTACTTCCTGCAAGATGGTAACTTTGGTGATCCAATCACCTTTCAAGACCTTTAAGATCTTGCTGACTTGCTCTCTTTCAGGAATGTCTTTACCCAGGGAGGCCAAGTTATTGATAAGGTGAGTGAACCTGAGCTCCAGCTCTCTGATTGGCTCAGTTGGGCTAATCATGGCGAATTTGTGAAACTCTTCCACCAACATCTCAACTCGTCTTGCCTTCACTCCTCTGGTTCCAGAGTGAGCAGCCTCAAGAGCCTCCCACATATCCTTAGCAGTTTTGTGGTGGCTGATCCTATGAAACTCCTTAGGACTGAGAGCACACTGAATGTAGTGCATGGCCCTGAAGTTTAGCTGGACTAGAGCATAGTCCTCATTGGTGTATCTGGATCGCTGCTTTGCAAAACCATCTTCATCTAGGGGAGTGTGATCCCCACGTTCAATCACATCCCAGAGTCGGATGTCGCTGGACTTGATGTAGGTCTCCATTCGAAATTTCCAGAATGGATAGTTATACCCATCAAAGCCTGGGGGCTTGTTGGGTTGAATAGAGACATCTGGCAAGGAGTAATCTGTATCCATTAGGACTGAGAGCACACTGAATGTAGTGCATGGCCCTGAAGTTTAGCTGGACTAGAGCATAGTCCTCATTGGTGTATCTGGATCGCTGCTTTGCAAAACCATCTTCATCTAGGGGAGTGTGATCCCCACGTTCAATCACATCCCAGAGTCGGATGTCGCTGGACTTGATGTAGGTCTCCATTCGAAATTTCCAGAATGGATAGTTATACCCATCAAAGCCTGGGGGCTTGTTGGGTTGAATAGAGACATCTGGCAAGGAGTAATCTGTATCCATTACTGGATCTTTACTTTCTGGATTCGTTGGAATCAAGTGAGAAAGACCTGCTCTGATACCAAATGAAAATAATGGATGCACAAGAGGGGGGGTGAATTGTGCTACCAAATAAAAACTCAAATAAAAATAACACAAGAGTTTATACTGGTTCGGTCTTCCTGACCTACGTCCAGTTCTCAACCACCCAGGTCGAGTTCCACTATCCCCAGGTTTTACAACGGGTTCACCTGGAACCTTTACAACCGCAAGTTTTGAACGGGATCACTTGCAACCTTACAACCACAAGTTTTACTCAAGGCTCACTTGCAACCTTTCTAACTAACTCCCCCTTACAACCAGCAAGGGTTCAACCTTTACAAATAAAGGATTTTCTAACTAAGTTCTCTTCAAGAACAGATAATGTTACACACTTAAGTACAATGAATGCTCTTAATACAAGAAGAGACTTAACTACAAAGAGTACAAGATAAGTAGATGTAAAGATCACTCAATAAGTTAAATGCTCTTTCTCTTTTCTGGGCAGCTTTGAATGCTTGAAGGATTTCTCGGTTTCTCTCTCTAGTTTTCTTCAAGATGTCAAAGATATTAAGTACCTTCATAAATGAAGGTGAGCTTCTTTATATAGTCTTCAAGTATTCTCACTCTTGGTAGGTGGGTTAGCCGTTTGAATATGGCTGTTTTCCCCATGTTACCGTTTGCCCATTTAATGCTTCATTAATGCTTAGCAGAGTTGACTTGTTTTATCTCTGAAAAGTAGTTCTGACAACTCTACTCTGCCAAAAGCATTCTGACACTGCACTGTTCTGAACGTTCTGACATTCTGATTGCTTGCGGAAGCGGATTCACATCCGAAAGCAACTTTACTTAGTGTGCTGCACTTTGAACGTTAGTCTAGCAATATAAACACATAGTCACATGCAGTGGGAATTCACTAGGTCTAAGGAAGCTTTCTTACATCCGGAAGCAATTCCTCATCCGGAAGCACTTCCACTGGACGATGAGTTATGTTCACATTTTACTCACTGACGCTCAGTGTTATCCATTCCAACAGCCAGCGCTAGTCACTAAGCAATCGGAAGCAAATCTACTGGACGTTGGGTTATGTTCACTGGCGCTCAGTGTTATCTATACCAACACCCAGTGCTAGTCACTAATCAATCGGAAGAAACTCTACATCCGGTTGCATCTTAACTTAGTCTCAAGGAATTTTATATATTTAATGTTGTTAGACTGAGTCATTACTTAGTGATGTACTTGCTGTCGCTAGGGGATGAGACGTTCATCCGAGAGCGCTAGTCCTAGTCTATCCGGAAGTAAATCCACATCCGGTTGTACTCTTACTTGGGGTTCTATATTAACCTAATATTCTCTAAGTGTTTGCCTAGTTCTTTCATATTTTAGTCTTCATCAAAACTTAAGATTCTAACATAATGGACCAAATCTACCCTCCAAGTAACCACCAAGGAGCACTGGGCACCCTGAACTAACAACATGCTCATATTTACACTCAAAGTAACCAAAGTGATTAAAAAATACCCCAGTGGATGGTCAATCACGTTTGACCTTTAATCTGCCTATGTGGCCGCCATGTGGGTTAAATTTTTGTCACGTAGGATACACATGTGGGGCCAACATATAAAAAAACAATTTCCTCTTTGGGTGGGGCGTTGACTGTGTTGGGGGGAGGGGGTGAGACTGTTTGGAAGTGATGAAGAGAAAGGAGAGGGAATTGTTTTTCTATTATATGTGGGCCCCACATGACATATCTTACGTGAGAAAAATTTGACCCACTTGGTGGCCACATGGGCAGATTAACGGTAAAACGTGATTGACCGTCCACTCGAGATATTTTTTAAACATTTCGGTTACTTTGAGTGTAAATATGAGCATGTTGTTAGTTTAGGTTGTTCAATGCTCCTGTGTGGTTACTTTGAGGGTAAATTAGATCCATTACCCGTATCCTACATGCCAAAAAATTATCCCACGTGGCGGCCACATGAGCAGATTAACGGTCAAACATGATTGACCATCCACTCGTGGTATTTTTAAACACTTTTGTTACTTTGAGCGTGAATATGGGTCTGTTGTTAGTTTAGGGTGCTTAGTGCTCCTGGGTGGTTACTTAGAGGATAGATTTGATCCATTACCCTAATTTGTAAATTTGAAGATATTTAACTTTTTCTTTATTGGGCAGATATTTAACTTTTTGTGCAACATGTATGTGAAATAGATGTGCATCACACGAGGGCAATTATCTAGTTGTTTTTTAAATCTTAAAGTCTTTAAAGTTACAAAGTACAGAAATTATGGCCCAATCCAACAGTCAAAGAAATTATGGCCCAATCCAACACCCCATACTTGATAAAGAAATTATGGCCCAATCCAACCCTCAAAGTCCAAATAAAACCCCTCATGTACCTTCTCCTCACCCATTCTCCTCTATTCCGCTCGCGCCTCCCTCCTCCCTCCTCCCTCCACAGTCGCATCTATGGTATGTTCCCCGACCAATTTCTATTATTATTAACTCTAAATAAAATTTGGATCCCAACATACCAAAGCTATCAACTTTATCAAGTATTCATTAGATATTGGCAAGCGTGTCTGTCATTAGAAGCCACTCATAACTTTATTGTTACATCATCAAACTTGTGATGAACGAGTTGATTCGGCTTGGGTTTTCTCATATCTCACTTGGTCATGGAAACATGTTACTAACACCATCAGCACCCCGCATCCTTGTCATGTTGAATTTTCCCACGTGTTCATCAATGGTGTGCATCATTGGATTGCTAGGAGTCTTGTTTTAAAACGTGATATTTTGCTTACATTTGATGCATCACAAGAGGTATTTGGAGAAATAATGATTCCTAGGTATATTCGTGGTTTTACTTCATTAGTGGCAGCTAGAGATACAATTGCTTTGTCAAGAAGAAAATATGTGCATCTGGATGTACCAATATGGCCCTTGTGGGTTATGAGACAATATGGGGTGGATGAATCTTGGGAAATCCTAATCAAGGAAAATGAGTTGGATCCTATGAAAGTCTTGGACGTAAAGAAGAATGGGGATGTAATACTAGAATTGGAAGGGAACAAGATTGTGAGATATAGTCCATCAACTCTAACAACCAATGTCCAGGGAGTTAGAGGTCATAGAGTTGATGTTGATTATTATATGGAGAACTTGTGCTTGTTGGATAAAGGAGAGCATGTGATCTCTGACGCGTCCTAATCAGGATCATTTGATTGAATAGTAAAGGACTCATTCAACCTTAACTAATTTCAGAGGGACTCATCCATTTCAGATGGTCTGCCCTAAGATACCAAAGGAGAAATCCAATCCCTTTCCTATGGTGAAGAAGGCATATATATGTTCTGATTTAGGTGTAATCATATGATTTGTTTAAATTTATTTTTTTACCATTTTATGCATGGTGGCAGCAACATATTGTGGTTGCTGTGAATCTGTGATGCCTCGATTGGTTCAGGCGTATGTTTATTATTATTTATATGTTCTAATAATATTGTCTTTTTTATATAGCAATAAAGATAGACATTGATATGTAATTACAACATAAAATGATATTATGATTTGCAAGGATCCTATAACAATATCAAGTAAAACATAAACGTCAATAGTTATTTCATAATTTTCGCAAGGCATTTCTAACGTTTGGTTTAAATGCTAATTCTATCATGTCTTTTAAGAAAAATACAGTAGGAGGCAAATGGTTAAGGGAGAGTTCTACATGAAATCAACAAAGGGATCACTCCTGAGACAATTACTCAATGATAAAACAAAGTTCAAATATGTCTCCTATGCTAATTTATTAGCATTAGCATTAATTAAATAAAAATATAGGTTTATAGGACAAAAAAATACTAGTAACATTCAAGATACTAACAGCACCACGTAATCATTATACAAAGAACACAAAAAACCTTACAAGTCATTGAACCTTAATCAAAACGCTGCCCACAATGGCTACAAACAATAGTTTGGTCCTCAAACTCCCAATTTGGAAAAATGTTTATACAGGTTGGGACAGCAGAAAAGGTCGCTCACTGGGTGATTCTTTAAGAATAAAGAGATTACAACACACCAGCATAATGTAATCTATTGCGGAAGCTAGGGAGAATAACATATAAACACAAAATCTAAATTCCAAAAGGAAAAGTATATGAATAAAAAAGAATTAACCACGGAGAAGAGTTTCAATCGCCTCAAAGAGAAGACCTGACATTTCAGGGCTGGGAGTCTTGGCTGCACATTTCACACCAGGATTTCCAACCACAGTGGTGAGTTCAATCAAGAATGGTATGCCTCTGGGGATTTTCGTTGAGAAGTAAAAAACATCCTGGTTTGCATTCTTGCGTTTTGCAATGAAGAACAGGTTTGATGCAGCTAGATGTTCTAGTGTTGCTTCCACATTGCCAATCACTAGGTGGGGGAAGTCCTTAGAAATCTCATTTGAATCCGGGAGGGACCTCCACGTCTGCATCAGATTTTGTGATTAGGTTTCTACTCATACATACAAGTCTATCATTGCAAGTCACCTTTTTAGGTTTTTTCTTCAATACCAAGGCAATGTTTGACCCAAATCTTAACCCAATACTTGTGTGGTAAAGGCTGTGAACATCTCCCACCCCAGACCCCACCTAGAGGAAACCTTGGCCGCCCTTTATTAATGAAATTAATCTGACTTATAGTTTTAATAAATTATCTAACAGAACAAAAAAGGGGGGGGCATCCCAGTTCAATCCCCACTTGGTGAGGGGTGCTGCTGGGGAAGGGAATTTACTAGACAGACTTACGTAGGCTTTTTAGCAGAGAGGCTCTTGAACAGAACAAATTGACATTTTTTTTACCAGAAAACAAATTGACAATTCAAAACATCAATTATAGCTTAATTATATCTTGATCACATATATCGCACGGAACTTGTGGTTAACAAAGCAGCTTCCAATGACTTTCTTAAAAACTCGTGATTACAATTAAGAATTTAAGATATCTAAAAATATTGAAGAGTTATACCTCTAGAAAAGAAGCACGTTCCATTTTTCCATCCTCACTAAAGAATGTGTGCAGGGAGATTTTGTCATTAAAATACCACACAGGTTGTTGATTGTTTTTTACGGCAACCTGCAAAAGTGAGTTAGGAGGACCTTGGGACATGTTCTGGAACATGACCATAGGTAATAGTGTCCTTGCGGATGTTCCAGGTTGCAGCAGAGGAACCTGATAGAAAATAATCCATTTATAAGAACCTTTGCTTTGGTGAAAATCTAGGGGAACTTACTGCGATGGACACATTCCATTCCCAGTTAAAAGGTGAAACCATTAAAATTATAAACCTGAAGGGGTCCTGCAGCTGCAAGACCAAATGTGTTCTTGTTGAATTGTATCATAAATCCATCAAGTGGAATCTGAGAGTTGTTCTCAAAGAGCAAACTGTAAAAAACTTGTCCGTCCCTTCTTGTCAGCTGTGCACTGATTTGTAAACCTTGACCAGTTGAAGCAGGTAGCAAAACAGGCAATGGAGGCCTGCAATCAGGGCAGAAGATTTAGTTAAGTTTGATTTCATAACTAACAGAGTAAGCAATTGAGGTTTAAGAAATTTGAGGCACTAATATTTCATTGTCATCTGTTTCCGATCTTCAAGAGTAACACTTTGATATTTAATACTTACCAAAGAGCATTCAATAGATAATAGATCACGTATTACACAACTAGCAACAGAAATACAAGGACTATAATCATATGAGAATGCACCCCATGATTGAACAATGAAAATTGTATAGTGGACAACTGACTTTGACGAAATACAAAGAACTAAACACAATTATCTCTTTTTTTCTTACCCAGTAGGAGTAACTGGTTGATCAATAGGAACAAGGGAATTGTTATCCACGCCCATCAAATCACCAAGTAAATCAGGCACAGGTGCAGCTGGAGGAGAAGTTCCTGCGGGTGCAGGAGATGCAGGTGCTTGTCTGGCAGTAGATGGTGAAACAGCACCATCAGTAGCATGTGACTCTTCACTTCCCTCAGGATATTCTTCATCTTCAGTTCTTTGGGCTATTGAAACCACACGGGTTACAAATGCATCTGGGGGCTTGTGATACACAGAAGACAATGTAGCAATGTTGGCCAGAAGTTCATCAAGGAGAGAAGAATCAAGCTGATTTGAATCATCAGTTATCACAGGCTTCTCAGCTAACACAACATCCTTAGCTGCCTGAGGTAGAAAAGACCATCAATTACAAAGACTGAGAACACTACTATTGTCAATCATCAATTGTCAATTTTAGCTGCATACCAAGCAAATTAAACAGAACAAAATGAAAGCCAGATAAGTTTTCCACAAGGAGATTAAGTTGTCATAACTCTCGTACAACTTAACTCCAAGTGCTCAAATGTTTAAATGAAACCAAAATCCTATTTCAATAAAGTGATTTTGAGAAATTAATGTGATTTGCGATGGTTTTGAACATGAAATGATTGTGTTCTGGAAGGTTTGGAAATTTAATTGATAAAGTAGTCGTGTTTCTGAAGTGAAACCATGGGTAATGCAGAACTGTTAGGAGAAGCATGTACAGGTATCCTTTAATTTTTGAAGTAGATAAGCAAGTGGGGAATATTTCACCAGATCAAGCACAATTGTCTAGCGGTCGACCAGAGCAGGACATGATGCCATCTAAACAGCACATCTAAGTTCCAATCAAGTGCAAGGGCCATGCATGTTGTGGATTAGTATGATTTAAAGAATTAAGTCCCTCTTTCATTATTCAATTTTGCCAGGCCTCCTACCCCTTTCTATCAGTTAGGAAGCACATTCAGAGTGCATTCCTTGAGATTTTCTCATCTCAAATGTTTACATCATGTTGAAAAGAAGCATATCAACTATGTGGATTGCAAATAAGTGAAAATGCAAGAAGAGGCTAAATTTCACATTCAAGAAGCCAAACCTCAGGATCAGTTGATAGGAGACGCCAATATATGTATGCACGATCTCGCAAATCAGGGTTGTCTGTCTCCACAGTTGCATTGTTCAGAACAACCTGTGAATATGAACATTTGAGTGAAAGTTGGCATGGCAAGAGTTGGATGACGTACAAACATTATACTGGGGAAAACAAAGAGCCTTTTATTTAATGTTTACTTGTGATTTTTTAGCATGAAGGCAACACTTTGAACTTGTCTAGGATCTCAACACATTGCCTTTTAAACTTTGTTCTTATAGCAACTGTTCAAGATGTAATCTTATAGTACTTCTCAACAGATGCATGAATATATCTATTTGTGAGAATATATATCTTATTTTTCTAGATCAAATTCTTCTAGCAGTTGCCAGATATAATCTCAAAGATGCATTTTTGAAATAGTGTTGAGAACTTCAGATAAGAATATAACGATTAAAAGTATTGTAACCTGAATCATCTGCTGCGGACCCTCAGTTGGCTTCTTCAGGAAAAGTTTAACAGTAGCAGTCAGCAATTGTAATTGGACTTGCGCAGGCTCTTCAGGGAAACTTTCCAAAAAACTTTCAAGAAGCTCATCAGCATTGTCAATTCTTTCAGCATATTCACCAATTATCCATATCATTGATGCCTGTACACACAGTAAAGAGGATAAGAAGATAGCCATCAATAGTAATGAACCAAAAAAAATGACAGAGAAAGCAAGGCAGGCAGTACCTTGGCCTCTGGCTCATCCAAGGTGTCCAAGCTCTCGCAAAGTGTTGCAATAATGGACTCATATCTGAAAGGAAGATTTAAATTGAAGTACAAAAGTAATCAGTAATCAAGAACTGTGCAATATTCTGTTCCAGATAAATGCAGATGAATGAAGATGTCATTACGTATTAGGGTATCTTCTAAAGATATCTTTGATGACAATGATTGCCTCTTGAACCACATAATTTACTTTTATCTTGATCAACTCAAGCAAGACACTAATACACCGTTCAGCTGCTCTCTCTAATTTGATGGCACAACGACCAATTGCCCGAACAGCCTTTCTAACAAAATCTACATCAACTTCTGTAGCATATTCCTTAAATTCCAATAAAACCTGCAGGTGTTACAAAGGAAAGGGAAAAACATATCAAAACTGATCCTATAGTTGACATATTAGATGATATTAAACTGCAAACTCCAAATGTTTCAGAGACAAAATGTTATACAGAATCAAATGGATTATCCACATGGTAAGAGTGCAAATCTGAACTAAATGGATGAAGTTGTGTACAGGTCTAATTCAAGTTACACGTTAAATTATCACCACACCTACAGTAATTAGTATTTTGCAAAGCTTCACTGAGAAAACCAGAAGAAGGAAGAAAGGAATAAATACAAACTGACAACGTCACCAAGCAAAATTTACCTGATCTATATTTCGGTCAGAAGCAAGCTTAATCATAATTTCTAACTTCTCCATTTTCACATAGATTGGGTCATTGTATTTGCAGAAAAACACCTGCAAATAACATAAAAGTTCAATAATGTATTACAAGATATAAGGGCATGAAGAGGTGGTGAGTTTAGAATATTATGTTTAAATCACCTTTATTTCATGAGCAAGTATTGTTGGTCTTCTTTGTACAATGAGATTGATGTTTCGTAGGGCAACATATTGTATCTCAGGTTCTGCAGACAGTAGAGTCACAAGAGGAGGGGCCATCTTTTTGCAAAGATTCCGAACCACATCAGTACTGGAGATAAGCTCCATTTGTTGAAGAATCATCTGCAAGGTACTTAGCTTTGCTTAGCAAACTTTACAAAATGTAAACTCTGAGGCATCATATCAGCATGTAGCAACATAATAACAAGTTACAGAAAATATCACCTTAACAGCTGATAGTACAACTGCACAATTGGCATGCTGCAACCGCGGAGTAACCCGTTCAACTATATTCTCTGCCTCACGAGCATCAGCTGCCTTGTACCGAGAAAGAGCATCCAATATAAAAACCTGACCCCACCTGGCATGTTAAGCAAAATTAAGTTGTGTTAGATAATCACACCAATATTTGGTAGCTGTTGTCATCATCATTGCACATATACGAGGAAAGGAATAAATCTTCCTGTGTAGAAAATAAAACAAAAACAGCAAGCTCAAGTGACTCAAAAACACAACAAAGTTGTCCAAATGGGTCATTCCAAAGGAAACTAGCAACCATACAATGCAAATATACAATGTCTATATATTAATATTGAACGTGTAACTCTATAAGAAGGTTAACTATAATCTAGCACCGCATGGAAAATGTACAAATATATATTTAATCAGCATAGTAGTTTATCAAATGTACTGTTCCCAATGCAAAAACATTCGTTAAAACTAATAGCAAAAGTAATTCTATTTGCAGATAGATAAAAACTAAAAGATCAGAACTTACTCAGTACATTCATTTAAAGCAGTGAGGAGCTTGGAGAGTGTGTGACTGGTGATCTCAAATATGGGTTTACTACTATTTTCCTGTATTTCAGCAAGTGCTGCAACAGCATTAGCTACAACCATTGGATTATTATCAGATATCAAATCCTTCAAGGATTCCAAGAAACCCCGATCCTCAACTAACTCTGCATTTATGTCATAAAGTTTAGCAACACAAATAGCTGCTGTCTTACGGACATATGGATCATCATCCTGTTAAATAAATATCAAAGTAAAGGGTTAGAGAGCGGAAATATAAATAATCTAGTATCATTATCAATATTGTGAGAAAACATGATAAGTAAAATATGAAAAAAGTACATGGTGCAAAGCAATTACTTTTAAGCATCTTTGAAGGGGATCACACAGGTACTCTGTAATTTTATCAACACGTATGCATCCCATTGTCCGAACAGCCAAAGCACGAATTAGAGGATTTGGATCTTGAGAATCCTGTAAAGTATTCATTAGTGAAATTAAAAAAAAAAATTATACAAGTTCACATCTACAGATTGAATTCTAACAGGAGGGTAAGTGCAGAAAATTCAATTCAAGACCTATAATTTGTGATTTCAGATTGAAATTGAGAATCTATAAAGCAAGCTAAACTCTATTCGTAATACCCCAAAGCAAAGAAGTCACATCCCAAAAATCCAAAGAGCATCCTCTATCAGGATCCCCCCATCCATCCCCTTTTCTCCAAGAATGGCGACAGTGCGTTGAAGACAGATATCAAAAGTATGGAAAAAGTTTACTTGCATGAGTAAAGAAATTTTGCCTCAGTGGTAAAGAAATGGACCTCACTAAAGGAAACTTGACTGAGTCATCAATAGACAAAGACCCCTTCACCAAATCAGCTAAGCGCATTTGACTCAACTTGCTGTTAAAATGAATAGTTTGCACTATGTATAAGCGTGATTCTTAGGGGATCGCGACACATGGCAGTATAATTGCTGATCTAGTATGTGAATGCTTAGCGCCTTTAAACCCAGGAACCAAAGGTGCATGCAAAGCTCATAATGCAATAGGGTAATTGATAGCTTAGCGCAACACTAACACCAACATTTAACACAGGGAATAAAATAGAAAGCATCAATCATTCCAAGTTTTACCTTCACAAATGTATTCACCGCAAGTATCGCAAGGTCAGGCTGACTTTTGGCATAATTGATCAGATACAAGTAGACCAGCTTTTTCAACTCCAAATTTTCCGTTTGCATGCAATTCACCACATCTGTAAACAACGACGAAACATCCTTCCCAACAGTCATAGCAGCAATCACTTTTTTCACAGCATCTTTCCTCTTATCCTGCAAAATATACAATAAACAATAACCCTCACATGCTTAAACTCCAAATCTCACATTTCAATTCCTACTCCCTCCATTCCTAAACAAAAAATCACTTTCTAAATATAAGACACCTTCTAATATTTTTCAAACTCTTTCCCAAATAAACTCTTGATAATGCTTATCTATAATGAACAAGCAAGAGAGGGAGCATGTGAATAATGGTTAGTAATATCACATGAAAAAAACTAACATAACTAACATCCTTAATCTAATCAAATTAGGGAAAACGATCTTATATTTAGGAACGGAGAAATAGAGTATAATGTAACTACACTTAAACCAAACCAATGTCTAACTAGTCTTACAGGCTCTCCCACAAATTACAGCAATGCCATAAGAAAGCATTACAAAAACAGGTGGCAATTGAAGAAATCAATTCAAGATTTGCATGACAATCAAATTAATCCACATCTGGATCTAAATCTAAATTACATGAATAAATATACACCAATTGAAAAGAATGGAGGTGGAAAGGAAGTAATTGAAGGCGGATCGAGAAATAAGAGGAGTGGATAGAAGAAAAGAAGAAGCGTAAAGCTAAAAATAAAGAGAGATCTGCGAATTGGAGAAAATGAAGAAAGGAATTGACCTTGTACTGAGAATTGAGCTCCTCTTTGAGCTCGGGAATTTCTCCCTTCTTTGTGGTGGAAAAGTATTTGGAATCGTTCCTACTCATCTTCCTCGATTTCTTCTTCTTCTTCTTCTTCTTCTTCCCTGCGAGATCAGTAACGAAGAACAGGGAAATATTTCTCAAACCACATTCTATTCTATTGTGTTCTCTTGTATTCTATTCTATTCTATTCAGGAATGATGACTTTCAGGCTCTGAGGCTAAAACGCGGTCGTTTTGGCTCATTTGTCTGCCTATGCCAGAGCGACAATAGTAATGACCTTATTTTGTCCTTCAAGTAACCACCACCCAGGACTACGGAGCATCTTAAATTAACACATGGTACAATTTTACTCTTAAAGTAACCAAAGTGGTCCAATTTCACCCTCTGACAAATCTAATGTTAACATGTTGAATGTAATTTTGACATATAGATGACATGTGTCAATATTACATTAGTCAGAGCGTAAAATTGGACCACTTTAGTTATTTCAAGGGTAAAATTGTGTCCGGTGTTAATTAAAGGTAACTAATAGTCTAGGGTGGTTACTTGGAAGGCAAAATAGAGTCATTGGAGAACGTCACGCCAAATTCTCAAGCCTGCAATCAAATGTTGTTATTACATGTTTTTCCTTTCATGCAATATTATGTAATATTATTATTACATGCTACTTCTTCATACGTGCCATAATATAGATTAATGTTTTGGGAGATGGTTTGGCCCATAATATAAGTCGGCCTTCCTTAGCAAGTAGTGTTCAAACAAAAAAATAACAAAGAAGACAAAACAAATCCCTGAACTTTTGTGGTGGAAAAGTATTTATTTTCTTTGTGGTTGCTTTTAATTCTCACAAACCAAAAAATGGTAAGTTGATCATTAAATTTAAGCTAAATTGGACACTTTTCCAACTTTACCCCCATTAAATATAAGACCTATTTACCTTATTTGTTTAGATTAAGGATGTTAGTTACACTATTTAACTAAAATCACATGATATTACCTTTCTTAGCGCAAAAGTGATGCTTTCGTAGTTGACAATTTCACTTGGTGCAGAAATGATAGTCAACTGTTATCAACCAAAAAAAAGAAATGACAGTCAACTATCAAAACCGATGTATATATGGTAAAAATGGTAATATTGGTTTAACGAGTGTGAGCTGATGTCACTAATTATATCAGGACATTTGCCCTTATTTTTAATAACCAAAGACCAAAGTATCCTTAAAACAAAAAATTATTAATAAAAAACTAATAATACAAAACAAACTTAGTTTGGTTGGATTTTCATCTTAACTTAGACATGCATAGAAAAAATCATGTTCAAAAATTAGCGAATTGGTTCATCAATCACATTCATTAAAGATTCATAGAGTTTTATATGAACTACGAAGAGTTTTAACATAATCCTCCTCCCTATAAATCATATATCATTGAAAATCCTCCCTTCCTTGTATATCATTGAAAATCATTAATAAGATTTATTTTTATAATTAAATTAAATTAATAATGCTAGCTTGACATCATCAATCTTCCCTTCCTTAGTATATAATTGAAAATCATTAATAAGGATAATTTTAGGAAATAATTAAGAACAATCATAAAAAAGGTTTTATATAAAAACATTATATATATATATATAGACAAGTTTAAATCTTTAAATAGGTATTATATTTAGAACGTAATGAATGAAATAATAAGTTACAATTTTATATAGAATGATGAATACTTGTATTATATTTTAATTTAAATTTAAATTATGAAGTGGCTTAAATTGGCCCGGTTGGAAGAGCTGAGTCCACAAATGTGGCTTAAATAAAGTGGCCCAACTTTAGATCGACTGGACTTGGTTCAAAATTATCATTTCTGGGCACATAAAGTCAGTCTTCAAAAAGTACCAATTAGATATTAAGGGATTATATTTTTTGGGCCTCTAGATGCAGTTTATGTGATGAAACTCCACTAAATCAGAATGAGAAAAAAAATTTGTCAAGTATCTAACTTTAGTCAAATTTTTCTAGCAAAAAAAAAAGTCAAATTTTTTTTCTGTAGGTGATAATTGTCCTACCTCTCAGGAACAAAATAAAATTATATGGGACTGAAACAAAATCATTCTAATGAAGCAATTTTTTCTTATGTTTAACTCTCCCTACTCCTATTTTTTTATAAATAGAGAAATTTGTTCTGGCAAAAGCAGGAGAATATATTTGTAAGAAAACCGGTTTAAGGTGAAAATAGGAAAATGATTCTTTAAATCTTTTGCCCAAAAAGTTTTTAAGAAGATCGAAATTCAATAGTAAGTATTAACGGTTAAGAATCTGAGATTCCTAAAATAACAATTAGGAACTTGGTTGGTAAAAAATCAAAAGATAATTGGACTGATGGGACACGGGTCCAACCAGGCATGGATATATTGGTCCAAACCATATTTTGAGCCAATCAAAGACTAGGCCTTTTGAAATAAAGAATTTGACACTTATGTCATCAAAATATTAAACTTACAACATTTAAATTTCGAAAATATTTAAAGAAATCATTTATCAATATTCCTTCCACCAATTGGAAACTTAAACTTACATTTGAAATTTGAATACCTGATTTATAATTGAGATTCTTGATTTGAAACGGTTTAAAACAATACTTAGAATTCAATTTTTAAAACATTAACAAATAAGAAAGAGAGAATATCAAGATTGGATATTTTTTTTTTATGGAGAAGATTGGATATTAGTACATGGATAATTTGGCACCTAACATAATAATACTCCCTCCGTTCCTAAATATAAGATCACTTTGGGGAAGTGGATAAGTTTCTAAATATAAGATCACTTTCTATTTTGTCTCAATTTTGGTCCAAATTACCCCTATACTTCTTAGTTCCCTCACTTCTCTCTCAAATTTCTATTTGTCTTTTAAATTTAAGTGGGAGTATTTTGGGAAGATCATGTAATCCTAATTCATTGGAAAGTCTTCCTAAATCTCTCCAAATTAGCCAAAATGATCTTATATTTAGGAACAGAGGGAGTATATTAATAATAGTCATTTATTTTTAAAATTTTTAATTATAAGGTCACGGAATGACTTTATTTGTCACTATTTCAGAACAGCGTGGTTTTCCTTTAAGAGACGTTTTTTTCATTTAAAAAGTGTCCTCAGCATCTCACCAAAAAAAAAAAGTGTCCTCAGCATCAAAGCATCATGCTTGGATCCGCTTGCATGTGAGGGGTTACAGCTAGTTATTAAATATTAATTATTAATTATTAGTCATATGAATAACGTGTAACAGTAACTTATTTTTTTTCCAAACAGATTAACAGATCAAAGTGTAACGTTTTAACTTATGCATATTCTTTTTGTTAAATAAAAAATTATGCGCCTTCTTTATAACTTTATTTTACAAAAAAGGGACTCTTACAAACATTTGGTGCGTTGCCTCATCTTTAAAAGTCAAACTTTTTTATCAGAAATCCTTAAAAGTCAAACTAAAACCCCTAAAATGTTATGACTTATGACCATAAACTCTCTTATCATATCATTAAAACAAGGCGACCAAACACCAAAACATAGTAACTTTTTCATAGCTTTATTTTTCTTAAAAAATAGGCCTCTTAATATTTGGGGTGTGTGTTGCAACAACTTTCAAATGAGTAAATGGCATTCCCCGTCAAAAGTCAAGCTATAACCCTTGAGATTTTATATTTGGGGTATTGGACCTAATCTGGCCCCTAAGTAACCACCAAGGAGCGCTGAGTACCCTGAACTAACAACAGGCCCGTATCTGGACTCCAAGTAACCAAGGTGTTTAAAAACTACCCTGGGTGGACGGTCAACAACGTTTGACCGTTACTATGTCGATGTGGCCGCCACGTCAAGGCCTGTTTTGCCACTTGGCGCCTTGTCATCGTCACGTATGATAAGTTAATGTGAGTCCCACATTTAATAAAAAAAAATTCCCCCCTCTTCATCACCAAAATCCGCCCGCCCCCCCCCCCCCCCCCGACCCACCCACTCACCTCCCTCCATTCACAGATCCATCCACATGGCTCTCTCACGCCTCTCCAGATCCAATCCCCTCCGTCCACTCCTCCCCTCATTCTCTCTCCATCGTCCGATCTCCACCTCCGACCAATCTCTCACCATCAAAACCTCCCTCCCCTTCAACGCCCACAACTGCGACCCACCTTCCCGGTCGGTCCAAACCACCCCAACCGAACTCCTCTCCTTATTCCACAACATGGCCCGCATGCACCGCATGGAAATCTCCGCTGACTCCCTCTACAAGTCCAAGCTCATCCGCGGCTTCTGCCACCTCTTTGACGGCCAGGAAGCCGTCACCGTCGGCATGGAGGCCGCCATCACAAAAAAGGGGGCCTTTGGGTTTTATGGTGGGGGGCTTTGGGTATTATGGTGGGGGCTTTGGGTTTTATGGTGGGGGCTTTGGGTAACCTCTATGTACCCACTTCTCTTTCTTTAAACTGGTGTGGAGGGCGGCGGGGCTGTGGAGGTGGGGGGCTTTTTCGACCTGGGGGTGTGGAGACGTGGCGGCGGGGCGTGGTGTTGGGGGTGTAGAAGCGCGGCGGCGGGGGTGGTATTGGGGGTGTGGCGGGCGTGGTGTTGGGGGTGCTGTGGTGGAGGTGAGTGGGTGGGGCCGTGGGGGGCTGGGGAAGGAGGTGAGTGGGTGGGGGGCGGATTTTGGTGATGGAGAGGGGGGAATTTTTTTTTATTAAATGTGGGACCCACATTTAACTTATCCTACGTGGCGATGACAAGACGCCAAGTGGTAAAACAGGCCTTGACGTGGCGGCCACATCGACATAGTAACGGTCAAACGTTGTTGACCGTCCAACCGGGGTAGTTTTTAAACACCTTGGTTACTTGGTGTCCAGATACGGGCCTATTGTTAGTTCAGGGTGCTCAGCGCTCCTTGGTGGTTACTTGGGGGCCAGATTTGGTCCATTACCATTTATATTTTGACCATAAACTCTCTTGTTAATAAAACAAGACCAAAGTCCAAAGTATAACGTTTTAATTTTTATGCATCTCCTTCATACCTTTATTTTTTATATATATATAAAATGCCTCTTAAAAACTTGGGGTTTGTTGAGTGACATTCATGGTCTTTAAAAGTCAAACTAAAACCCCTAAAGTATTGTTGTATTGAACATTAACTCTCTTGTCATTACAATGGACATTAAATTTAAGGTTTATCTATGATTTTTTAATTGAGCAATATGACATTGTAGTAAACAAAGGGCACTTGGCATCAATAACGATGGTGTGCTTGTTATCAATAACGATGTTGTTATGGAGCACCTATATGTCTCCTTAATGAGTACTCCCTCCGGTCCCTAATATAAGAGCTAGCCGTCAAAAAAACGCTTCTTAAGAAAACATGTGAATGTTAGTTGGGTGTCTGGAGTTAATGCTTCTTTTCCAAAATTGCCCATATTTATTATGGTACTTTTAAGAGAGAGAAATATATAAGCATTAATAAATATGAAAGAGAGTTATGGGTAAAGTAGGAAAAAAATGCATTAAATGAGGAGAGAACATGGGGTGAGCTCTTACATTAGGGACCAAAACCATTCAAATTTTGGGCTCTTACATTAGGGACCGGAGGGAGTAGTAAACAAAGGGCACTTGGCCACATGCCCACATGTGATATATTTTACCAAGATTTAATAAGTATCTACTAATTTAATAAATGACACTCATAGAAATAGATATGGGAAGTGAAAACGGAGAGAATGGATGCGAAGACATTAGAGACGGCGGGTTGAACCATTATGATTACAATGAGGCAGTTTACATAAATTACAAATACAATAAATTAATTATACAATGGCATCATCATATACATTTGTTTTTTCTTTGCCAGAATCATCATGTACATTCGTTACTCATTACTTTATTGAATAATATATGTTTGAATTAATAGTATCTCTACTACGGTCCTATATAGTAGTAGATCAAGTTGATTTTTTTTTTAGTTTAGGAAAATTAAATAATATACTAATTAATTGTAACATATCTTATATATTAATGAATTATATATAAGTTTGTAAATAAGATGAAATGGTTTGGGATGGATAAACTAAAGTTTGACTGGGAGATGATGATATGCATTTGGTATGTTTATTTCTTCTATTCGTTCTTACTTAAGACTCTGCAGTGGTAGTCCTTTTATTATGGGACGTAAAAAAAACAAAAGTATAGTCTTTTTATTAATAAAAACAATAATAAGCCGTGCATATATGGAAACACTTTGTCAATGTGTCACTTTCCCAATCAAACTTGACATATCGTTTAACAATCAGCTGATGGAAGCTCTAGACTCTAATTGCTGTACTTCTTATCAATAACGATGTTGTTATGGAGTACTAATATGTCTGATCTCCTGAATATAATGCACTTTCGTAATAAGATGGAGTAGTCTTTTAAAGATATATTATTGATATAAATTACATCACTTCTGAGTATTGATTAATGTTCATAATTTTTTTATACATATTAATGTTTATAATTACTCCTTATACTAATTCGTTATTTGTTTTCGGGCTTATGACTAAATCACGAGAAAAATTTTGCAAGTTAACAATAATAGTAGTATAATATTGCAAAACAACATAAATCCATAAAACACAACATGAATCGTGTGAAAAAGCAAGCTTAATTCGTACTCAAATAGTAATTATACTTTGACAGTCAATTAATTGATTAAGCTCTACAAACTGGGTTTGATTAAAGCATAACAATCATTGAGAGGATCTGACAAAAAAGCCTGAAATAATAATGCTGGGATTAGGTGTGTAGCATTTAAAGAAGTAATCACGCTTCTAATATAGGATGCTACATAAAGGCTTTCTTCATCTCACTACTATATATACTGTCTGCAGCATTACTGCTGATGCTTTAAATCTTAGGCGCTGCAACTTTTGTTATGTCATAATGTCATGTCTTCACAATGTTCATGCTTCATGGGACAAAAATACCAACACCAAATTAGTATGTTGCAACGGCCAAATATGTATTTTGGATATTTAATTATTTGGTGTTTTTTAAAAAAGAATATAATGTGTGTTTTCATGTTTGCTCCAATTATGTTGTGCATATACTTGAAGAATAGACTATAGTATGATGTGACTTGATGATTATTTATGACAGATAAAGTACTCTAAATATTTAAAAGGACAATTAATGTACTCACATTTTCAAAAGGATAATGTAGGTACTAGGCACTGAATTTACATTTATAAATCTGACAAAATGACACAAATAACCCCTCTATATAACACAGCCTAATACCCTCTCCAGTCTCGGTTTGCATGTTAGGGTTTGAGTGAGTATTTTATTATGTAGATAGATGATATTTGTGTCATTTTGTCATATTTAAAAATGTCAATTCAATATCTAGCACATTCATTCTTCTTTTGGAAATTTAAGTAACTTAATTATCCTTTTAGAAATTTTGGAGGACTTCATCTATCATTTTCCCATCTTAAAATGTTAGTTTAGACTTTGTACTTGAAAATAACTCTTGAGCTATCAAAATATGATAAAAATTAATTTAACTTTGCATTGATAATAATCCTTACTATATCAAATTCATTATTTCACTTTGATAACATGCATCCCTTCTAACATTTTCTAATAAATGCACATCACCGGACTTAGGGGTAGTATTAGAAGCTTCAAAATCCAGTTGGGAGGAAAATAGTAATAGTTTGATGGGAAAAATACAATACATACAACTCACCTCTTTCCTTAAAGCTATTTTTAAATTATTGAAGCAAGTTTTTCAGATTGTTGGCCTTTAATTTTTTATTTCATCTTTCAATTTTCCAAAATTAACTTTCCATTACGTACATACTCCTCGTGCGCGTGAGTTCTTATCGAACTGGCATTTTATTAAACTTTTTCAAACACAAATAACATTATATTAATTGATTTTTTTGATATCTATATTAATTGATTTTTTACTTCAATATCAATTGACAAAAATAATTTCATAAAATTCAATTTTATCAAATATAATTGAATATCCAAACAAGTAATAAAAGTTATGTGCAAAAAATGTATCAAAAAAAAGTTATGTGCAAATAATAATACTTTCTAATTAAAATTTTGAAGTTCGGTGCAAATTAAATTTAAATGAATATAATGTATTACTCCCTCCGGTCCTAAATATAAGACCTAATTGACTTTTTCTAGAAAATCCTTAAAAAAGAAAAATAAATTAATTATAAATTGATTTACCTAATTTTTTCCCTTAAACTAGTTTATTTTACCTCTAAACTAATGGATAATCTAAAAATATATCAAATATGTCATCATTTAATAACCTATTTCGCAACCTTAATATCTCCAAAAAAAGTCAATTAGGTCCTATATTTAGGACCGGAGGTAGTACTATGTTGTAATACACTATATTCATTCAACGAATGATAAATAAATTCAATTTAAAGGATTTGTCAAGCTTTGAATTGATCTATAGTAGTATTCCTCCGCTATTGCTAGATCGAGTAGAGTAAATTCCATTTACATAAAAAAAAACCCATATATAGTCAAGCCTTTCGTGTTCATACCAGGAGATTTTGGGTCATGAACCTCAATCAACACAAATGTTCAAACAAGATGTCATATTCAAGCCTTAGATAACAATTTACAATAAAATCACGTAAAAAATATTTATATGCAATATGATTTGAATTCAAGCATGTTTATAGTTAGAGTTTGTTTATATATCAAATTACCAAAATTAAACTTAAAATGAAGAGTTCCAAGTTCTAACATTCGGTTTGTTTGTGTGTGTGTGTGTATGCATTTGTAGTAGAATTAAAATAGTTTATATGGAAGGCTCCTAATGCGCTTTATTGACAACTAGATTTTGAATAAATTACTAACTAAAAGGGAAAATATCTCTCAATTTCCCTTTCCATCCTCATCCTCTTCCGTTGTATTCATCTTTTATAGTTATTATTATCAAAATGTTAAACCGTAAAAAGAAATAATTAATGTTATAAAAAAGAAATAATTAATTAAACTTAAATAGATAAATTTTGATATGAATTATTTAGTACCACAATAATGGAAATAAAATATTTTGTGGAAACTAAATCTGAGATAACTCAAATGTTGTTGGCAATTAAGAAATAGAGAGAATTCAAATGTTGATCTTACGATTAGAAAATAAAGAGGAGGTTTCATCAAAAAGAAAAGAAAATAGATATGAGGACTTGAATTGAAAATGAGATAAAATAAGGTTACTCGTCTTTTTCAACTAATTATGTTATTATTCTTTTTAGGGTAACGATTATATTTTGCCCTTCAAAGTAACCACCACACTGAATTACTGGATACCCTAAACTAACAACGAGTACAATTTTACCCTTGAAGTAACCAAAGTGGTCCACTTTTACCCTCTGACGATTGTAATGTTGAAACATGGAATGTAATGTTGACAAGTGGATGACACATGTCAACATTACATTCGCCAGAGGGTAAAATTGGACCACTTTGGTTACGTAAAGGCTAACGTGTTAATTTAGAGTGCCCAGTGGTCCAGGGTGGTTACTTGAAGGGCAAAATATGGTCATTGCCTTTTTTTATGAAAAAGGAAATAACAACAATTACTCTTTACTTATGCTAGAGTATACATCAGAATCAGAAATAAAAAACAAATCTTCATGTAAAGTTTCTTGAAGGCTCTCTGGGGAGAAAACAGCTAAGAATTCCATATGCATATAGACATCGCTTCTAACGCCAACAAATCAGCCACTACATTCTCATCTCTAGAGCAAATCGTAAATTGTACTTCTCACTCTCTTTGGAGCATTGCTTTAACTTCCTTCAAAACTACAAAGTCCATATGATGATTTGAAACATCAGCAAAAATTAATCTAACAGTCTCACTACAATCACATTCAATAATGAGTTTGGGGACATCATGTTCCCAAGCTTTCTTCATAGCCTAAAAAATACCCCAAATCTTTGTCCTAATTATTGAGTCTTTCGTAATACGCCCCTTAAAAGCCTACACAAATATCCCTTCATGGCTCCTCAAAACTCCACCACAGCTACATAAACCAGAAAACGAACTCCTGGACCCATCCATATTTTACTATTATCTACTTTTTTGTCATGTTTTTTTATTGTGGTGTTTCTTGGCTTTCTAAGAATAAACCAGTTTGAGAGTTTATACAATATGAGAGTTTCTTCTACTCAATCTTCATCTTTCGAGTTGGCATTTGTGGCTTATTTTTCCTGTGAGATCTACTCATGGAGATGTTTCAAAAACCAATTAAGTTGTATAATTGCCGATAAGAGGTGTAGATCATTTAAAATGATTCTTGCATCAATTACCACTCATAATGACTTTGATGCCAATGACGACATTTTTCGATTCTCAAATTCTGATATAGGAATGATGAAGGTGGATGGTTGGATTTTTGGTGGCAACGACTCTCTCTTATCAATACTAGGATTATATCATTTTTACCATTGCTATATTTTTTATTTATATTTTATTAATCAGACCTTTATTTTGTATTTCCAATGTTAAATGAAACAATATATTTTTTTATCAAAAAAAAAAGGGTAATGGACCTAATCTGCTTCCAAAGTAACCACTAAGGAGCGCTCAGCACCCTAAACTAATAACAGACCTGTATTTGTACTCCAAATAACCAAGGTGTTTAAAAACTACCCCAGGTGGACGGTCAATGACGTTTGACACTATGCCTATGTGGCCGCCACGTGAAGACATGTTTTGCCATCTGGCACCTTGTCATCGCCACGTAGGATAAGTTCATGTAGGTCCCGCATATAATAATAAACAATTTCTCCCTCTCCCCCTTCACCTCCCCATGGCCAGCCCCCCACCGCCTCCCTTTCACCTCCACAGCCGCCCCACCTCCACAGCCCCGCCGCCCCGCCGCCCCAGGGCGGCTGTGGAGGTGAAAGGGAGGCGGTGGGGGGCTGGCCATGGGGAGGGGGAGAAATTGTTTATTATTATATGCGGGACCCACATGAAACTTATCCTACGTGACGATGACAAGGTGCCGGGTGGCAAAACAAGTCTTCACATGGCGCCCACATAGGCATAGTAACGGTCAAACGTCATTGACCGTCCACCCGGGGTAGTTTTTAAACACTTTGATTACTTGGAGTACAAATACGAGCTTGTTTTTGGTTTAGGGAACTGAGCGCTCCTTGGTGGTTACTTTGGGGGCAGATTAAGTCCATTACCCAAAAAACAATATATTGTTTTGACAAAAACAAAAGTATCATCTTTGGACTCAGTTCAAAACAAAAGTATCATCTGTGTACATATTTCAACGACTTCAAACAATTTTCAACTTTTGTCATTTAACAAAAATGCCACACTAATTTTTACGCACATATTGATTACATATCTTATTTTCTTAGATTTTCACTTATCCAAGACTTCCACTCCAATTTTATGCTTATCTCCACATTAAAAAGCTCAACATATACTTACCTATATTATAAAAGTTTGATTGAATCTTTCTTTAAACTTATTAAGCATCTTCCTATCACAAATGGTATAATTTCTCTACATCAACCACCCAATTATATTTAAGTACAATATATCCATAAATTTCCTCATCATCTTGTAGAATTGATCCAATAACTTTGTTTAATGCCGAATTACAAATGCATCTAACTAATGGCATATTGAAAAAAAGAAAGTAAAATATAAGTGTCATGAAGAGATGCTACATTAAAAACAGGAAAATGTAAGTGTAGTATTGTAGATGGGGAAAAGTGAAAGTACGGAAGAGAGGAGTGTGGTGGGCTTGTGTTTTAGTCTGCTCAGAGCATCACAGCTGGATCTAGCTCATCCCAGCTGGCACTGCACCTTCATATCCTCCCTTTCCACATTTTTTAGTATTATATCTTCATTTCCTTTTTAATTTTTTTATATTTATTATGTTTGCCACCCCATTACCTTCTGTGTTACTAACATTTTAGTATTATTATATAAAAAATAATGAATGAAAATAAATTAGAGTTAATTTACATATATACTCGGCAAGTTTTAAGAGCTACTATTTTGTTTATGATTTTTTTTTACTTCAAAACAATAAAAAATTTTGTCTTTTATCTCAAATATTGTACTAGTACATTAGCTTTTTCATGAAGAAAAAATTGCTGCGTTTTAAAATTTTTGGGCAGAACCTATAAAACTTTCAATACAAAATATCTTAAAATACACATTTGTGAGACAAATCTACACCTCAACATAAAAGAAATTACAGTAGTCCAATTTCCAACTATCATAAGCAGTTAAGCACCATAACCAAGGGCAAAACAGCTACTCTGCCTCCCATTTGAAATTACAATTTTACCCCTATCTCTATTTTTCCATTCTCGGATTTTTCCTTGTCATTTTTATGTACTGTTTCGTGCAACTTGTCCTTATACTTCCCACTCTGCCCTTCATATTCTTTCCCCTTTTCATATTTATTTATCTATTCATATTTTACTCTTTTCATCTCCTCAACGTACTTAGCTATATTATTCATTTATTCAATTCAACCCCAGCAGCTGGGTCCCCAAAATAAGTTGAAAAAAATGAACAATGAAAAAAAACCACAACAACAACGTGGGCGGAATGCGAACCACGGAAGACCTCCTTTTTTGGTACTAATTTAAGTAATGGGAATACTAATAATTATAATAATTGCAGAAATTAATTAAGAATATTTACTGCGATGTTTCAACCACTTGCTAGACCGTTGTTGTATTAAAAATTTAAAACTTCTTTCGCCGTTATTGTACTTAATTTCAATCATTGTTTTACTTAATTACAGTAATTCTTTTCAGTGGCATATATTCTTTTTTGTTGGCCTCTTGCTCCTATTAATAAGAAAGAAAACTTAAGATAAAAAAATTAATAAGAAAGAAAACCTCTTGTGTAGTATTAATTCACAATTTTCTTAGTTAAAAAGGAATATATAATACACACACAAATAATAATAGAGATATACTCTATTAAAAACCACAAAGATATTATTAATTGAGAAAAATAAAAACAATTAAATTATTAATATTAATAAATATATTAAATATATACTCCTTCCCATCCAAATCATAAGTTCATTTTAAATTTTGGTTAGAGAAATTGAGGATGTAAAGTTAGTTACTTTAAATAGTTTATAGTTATCTTTTTTTCTTAAGACTAATCTATTCTATTTATAAAATACATACTATAATCTAATTGCACATGACATATGTTATAATTTAGTAGTATATTTTGTTTCTTAAACTTTTAGCAAAAAAATCAAAGTGATCTTATGTTTGAAATTGAAAGAAGTAATTTCTTTATATAAAAGGAAATGAGGGGAAGGGGGAGTAGTAATTTTATTCAGTGCAATTGTAGTAAATGGCAAGCAAATCAATCAGTACTACACTTCTACATATTTCTGTCATTTTTCATGATAAAAATGAATTTACTTAGGTATTAAATGAAACATTTATAATCATCATTAGCCATTATATATTTACATTAACAAAATATAATTATATTAAAGTGTTTAACGGTCATCTGAAATCGGTCTGAAACTCCGAATCTGATAAGTCTCTTGTATTTTACTGATACATGATGGATGATGCATTAAATTAAATCCGTGTATTATTCTACATATACATTATATATTAAATTGTTTGTTTTAACTCATTTGTTTGTGTGTATTGAATTGTTGATATACGTATAGTATCTATGCAATCAACTGGTTCAATTGATCTCCATCAATATTCCATATTTGATCTGAATATGCAAATTTTTTTATTTTCATTTAAATAAACACATACGATTTCAATCAAATTGGATTGGGTTGCCAAATAAATCCAATTTACAAATGCATCAGACAAATCTTTTGGTTTGATTACTCATATAAAAGCCTTAATGGGGAAATAATCCATCGATTGATCCACTGATATCTTAAAATTTCTGACTCGTATAACATAGTATCTACTATCTAGTAAAAAGGATGTCGCTTTTACTACAAATTAGAAACATCGAATGAAAAATATTTCAACAAGGAAATAGTCTAGCACTATTAGCTTAGATACGTACACTGATAGGATTGCAATCACAGAATAGAATTGTGAGTAAAAGTGGAAAAACAAAATAAAAATGGAAATCGAACAATAATTATGGCAGGCATACTTTTTTTGTAAATTTTTACATTCATTGTGCGTGGACAAAAGAAATAATCGTAACATGCTATAAAAAAGAAAAAATCATAGTAACACAAGAGATTTATTTAGTAAAAAACACAAGAGATACTAATATCATAATCCATATAAAGTAAGATAAGAAAATGTAATAAGTCTAATAATGACAAGAAAACCTAGTCTAAATTTTCTTCTCATCGACGAGCTATGGCTATTAGGACAAAAAACTTAATTACATTAATTTGTTTATAAATAAGAAATAAAGAAAAATATTAACAAACAAGAAAACTCAAGAACATGTAACAAATGGTAAGTGCATCATCTCTTAATAAAAAATGTAAACCCACAATCAATCAATGAGCAATTGATTGAGTCGGTAAGTAACTCACTTTCGTAAGGATACGAACATGTGTTTAGGTCTTAGAAAGCGCTCTCATTGTGAGAAATAACACTACCTATATAGGTAGCACTCTTAAGATTTAACGCTCGAGTCTGAATCAGTAGGTTATTAATAGGATTAAAATACGTGACAGTGTTTAACAAAAAAACGTACAAATCCACAACACAACACAATTCTTCTTATATTAGATTTCCACTTATCACACATATTGTCGCTACCTAATCTTTGAGTTACTTGAGTTTAGTTAAGAACGTAGTGAAATTTAAATTTAAATCTATCAACATATAATTGGCCTTAGAGTTAGTGGTGTAAGGCGAGTTATATATTTTTAGGCTTTGAGTTCTTTTATAAAGGAGACAATTGTGTTGGTGGGGGAAGCGACAAACCATGAATCTAGAATATTCAAGTTCTCGGATGACTGATGATAGAAACTAGAAAATGCGTCGATCCATACTATCATATAAAAGAAAGAAGTTTAAACATTAGTTGTTTGTAACATGTTAATTTACCATAAAAGTAAAAGTTTTCGTCTATGAACTATTTTATCTTATAAATTCTTTAAAGACTCAAAATTGTCCCAAAAATCCTCAAAAGTAGTAGTAATATCTCCTTATCACTATAAAACAATATTGCTCATAAACCAAACCCACTAACAAATGAAGAATGGCAGAATGGTGATATATCAGCAAGGGCAATGGCAAACACACAATCAAGTTTCAATGATAAGGAAGTGTTTTAATATTTGTGAGGAGCAATAAGGAAGGTGAAGAAAAACAGGAAAAAAAGGGATAACGGAAAAGGAAGTTGGAGAGCAGAAGTCAAAGTTGACCCTTAAAGTCTCAACCCCATCATAAAAACAAACGGTTAAAAAGGGAAAAAAAAACAAAAAAACAAATCGCAGAGAGATACTGTAACAGATCCGTAATTCCCCACAAAATTCAAGGGCAAAATCGTCCTTGGGGTCCACCTTATAATATAGGTTTCCCTTCCCTCAAAAAAACACACTCCCCACATAACACAACATAACATAGCCGCTCTCACTCTCTCTCTCTCACTTTCCCGGCAAAACTCGCCGGGAAATCACCACCTTTCTCGCCGGAGACTCCAAAAATCCCTCCTTTCACCAAAATAACTAAAACCCATCTCCCAAAATTATCACCCCACCATATTCCTCCTTTCAAAGTGGAGAATAAATAATTTCCCGGCAAAACTCGCCGGAAAGTCACCACCTTTCTCGCCGGAGACATCAAAACAAAAGAAACCCATCTCCCAAAAACACCTCCCCATCATATTCCTCCTTTCAAAGTAGAGAATAAATAAAAAATCAGAGTGCTTTTTTGTGTTGTGTTGTGTTGTGTTGTGTTGTGTTGTGTTGAGGTGATTGGGTTGGTGGGGGTGCATGTTAAAACGGCGAGGTTTAAGTGGGGGGAGGAGACGGCGGCGTATGAGGAAGAGGGGTTGATTTTGAGGGGTATTATGGGGAGAGTGATGGTGGGGGTGGCGGCGGCGGTGGCGGCGGCGGCGGTGGGGGTGGCGGCGGTGGCGGTGGGGAGGAGGGTTCGGAGGAGGAGGGAGTGGGGGAGGGTGGTGGGGGTGATGAGGGAAGTGGAGGAAGGGTGTGACAGCAATGTGATGAGGCTGAAGCAGGTGGTTGATGCCATGGCTGTTGAGATGCACGCTGGCTTGGCCTCTGAAGGTGGCTCCAAGCTCAAAATGTTGCTCACTTATGTGGATACTCTCCCCAATGGGTAATCATAATCATACACCCCTTTTTACTAATTCATAATTATCTTCATAATCTTGCTTATATGTGCTAATGGGTAGTTATTCATACATTTTCACTAATTAATAATCATGTCTATAGTCTTGCTAATTTTTGCTGATGTGTAATTATTCGTGTGTATTTGTGTTTTTGTTACTCACATTTGTTAATCTTTCCATCGGGTAATCATTCATGCCTTTTTGCTAGTTAATTATGTTCATAATCTTGCTAATGTGTGCTAATGGGTAATTATTCATACCTTTTTACTAATTAATTATGTCCATAGTCTTGCTAATGTGTGCTAATGTGTAATTATTCATGTGTATTTGGGTTTTTGTTACTCACATTTGTTGATAATCTTTCCATTGGGTAATCATTCATGCCTTTTTACTAATTAATTAATTGGCTTATGTTGATAATCTTGCTAATGTGTAATTATTCATGTGTATTTGGCTTATTGTTACTCACATTTGTTGATAATCTTTCTAATGAGTAATCGTTGATGACTTTTTACTAATTAATTAATTGGCTTATGTTGATGATCTTGCTAATGTGTAATTGGTCATGTGTATTTGGGTTTTTGTTACTCATATTTGTTGATATTTTTTACTCATTTGTTGGCTTATATTGATGATGTGTCAGTTGATTACTGCTTAATTGGCTTATTGTTACTCATATATGTTGATAATCTTTCTGATTGGTTTTTTGCATTTGTTTCTGTGTGTCCTAAGGCTACTCTATTTCTGGGGTGGGATAAATTTATGTGCTTTTAATGTTCACATAATGGGTTGATGGTTTTTTTAAAAAAGCAGATTTCGTTTTTGTGCTATGTTTCCAGTCGTATCGGAAGTGTTTCACAGTTTATTTATGTGTTGGAGTGATCATGATTGCATACGTTGATAATCTTCTTGAGGGGTTATAATTCTTGTCTTTTTTTCCCTTATTTATTGGGTTATTGTGTCATTGTGTGGCATTTGATAATTTGACTGTTGTATGGCATTGATGATTTGGTTGCTTGGTTTCTGTTGGAAGATAGTGGTTTTGTTTTGCTGTTGATGATTTTGTTCAATAATGCTGTGGTTTTTTAAATTTTTTCCGTGTTTCCTAAGCCCTCTCTTTTTTTGATTCATAGGAAATAAATTCCTAAGCCCTCTCTATTTCTGGAGTGGGTTGAATTTATGTGTTTTTAATGTTCACATTATAAATTCTGTAGTCTTTTTACATCAGATTTTATTTTCATATTCTGTTTCCGCTTGTATCGTAGGCAATTCACTGTTTATTAAAATGCAAGAGCAATTATAATTACATTGAAGATTGTTTTTGCCTTTTTTGGGTAAATCTGTTTTATTGCATCATATTACCTTGTTTACGTAGGAGCATTAGGAATTGACATGCCTTGGCATGCCCTTCTATCATGATTATGGAGCCATGCTGTTACATAGATTATTCCATACCTGTGCCTTTGATAATTTAATGGGTTGTTAGATACAGCAGTGATACGCATGTTTCTCTTCTATCAGGGCTGAGAGAGGAACATATTATGCACTAGATCTTGGGGGAACATATTTTAGGGTTTTGCGGGTCCATTTAGGTGGTCAACGCTCTCCTGCTTTCGAACATGAAGTAGAAAGACAACCTATCCCCCAACATCTGATGACCGGCACAAGTGAGGTGACTAAAATTTCTCTTAAAAATTGTCCTCACTGTCTGTTCTTTGTTTCCTTCTGGAATGCAGATGGTTGATTGATTTTACTGTTTGCAGGACCTCTTTGATTTCATTGCTTCTTCATTAAAGGAATTCACTGACAAAGAAGAAGATGACTCTGAGTTTTCAATGGGCCGGAGAAGGGAACTTGGATTTACATTTTCTTATCCAGTGAAACAAATGTCGGTTTCATCTGGCATTTTAATAAAATGGACCAAAGGATTTTCAATTGCAGATATGGTTAGTCTTTGGAATTTCGAGTAGTTTCCGTGTTCAATGCTAAATAACTATCTATTTAAAAAAATGCAATGAGTTGTAACTTATTGACTGGTGTGAAATTTTAAGCAATATATGTGGTTGTTGTCAGGTAGGGCGAGATGTAGCTGAATGTTTACAAGAAGCATTAATGCGAAAAGGCATAGATGTGAAGGTGGCTGCCCTGGTAAGGAAATAATTTTATTGTGCCAAAATTATACTCCCTCCGGTCCTAAATATAGGACCTAGATAACTTTTTTTGGGGAGATTAAGGAAGGCTTAATTTTAGATGTCTTTCCAATAAAACTCTTCCTTAATTAGTTTGATTACTTAGTAGCCCTTCCTCCCCTATTATTAAGGAGTTGTTAAGAAGAAGAAGGGTAATTTAGGAAAAAGGTGACCAAAAATGTATCGAGGTCTTATATTTAGGACCAAAATGAAATCTCTATCTAGGTCCTATATTTAGGACCGGAGGGAGTATTTAAGGAATGTTATCCTACAACGGTCAAATGTGCTATATCTTATATGTAAGTGTGAGCCATTAGCTCTCTTACCATATGTGCTGCTGCTCTTTGTGTTTTGCTGGTTTATTCCCACATTTTCCGTACAGAGATATCTCAATGACACATGAAACCAAAATTTCCTATCAATGAGATTCAGAAGATCAATCATGGCGTCTTGACCAATTGATAAAGAACAGTTTTATTCATATTTGTGGTAGTTAGTTGTAGCTTTGGACCTGGTTTCCTTCTTTGTGTGGTTTGGAAACTTTGGTTTATGGGAATATGTTGGGTTACTCAGATTATGGGAAAGCAAAATTTCCTATCAATGAGATTCAGACATGTTTCGTGTTATGCAAAGAGGTTATCACCTATCACCTTGTGATTTGAGCTGGTTATGGTGTTCTTTGTTACCTTCCAAAACTAAAAAACGCATATAATAACCATTCCCTTGTAATGAGATGTCTTTGGTATCTTTTTTTCAAGGGACCTTTTGCATGTCTACCTTGGCTTTAGGTCTTAAACCATGTAAATCCTAGAAGGAAATATGTAAGGCAAGTTTAATTATGGATTATTTAATCATTAGTTCAGTACTATTTAATTAATATATGGATCTCTAGAAGTAAAATTTGCACTGATCAGCTGTCGCTTGCAGACACATCTGGATGTGATGCTTTAGACAATACTTTGATATTTTTTGGGCAGTAATTGTGGTTAACTTGGAAGAGTAAAATTGACTGTGTTGAATTATTTTTTCTTGATTTAGAGGTTGGGTGGGAAAATTTCGACAAATGGTATCTGTGTAAATGCATGTCAAAATATGGAATAATATATTTTAATGTGCCTCTGGTTTGAATTCAGATGGAAATGCAAATACATTTTTTTCTTGGCAATAATAATTTTAGCATTATAGCTTGTGCTCATAATTATGTAACATTACTTCTTAAATCTACCCTAAGTGTGATTTGCACAATCTTTCTATGAGCGGGTGGCCAGATTCAGCCTCCCGAGCAATGCACTTGTTTACATTCACACTAAGTGTTCATTTCAAATAGGTTAATGATACTGTGGGGACATTAGCACTTGGACATTATCATGACGTGGATACTGTTGCTGCAATTATAATTGGAACTGGTACTAATGCCTGTTATGTGGAACGAGCAGATGCTCTTATCAAGTGTCAGGGCCTTCTTACAACATCTGGCTGCATGGTAACTCATTTTTCCTTTTATTGGTAATGTATGAATGCTCAATTAATTATTTTGCTGAGTTGTTTCAAACCCGTTTTTTTTTGGCAAAATCCTACCATTTCTTCAGGTTGTCAATATGGAATGGGGAAATTTTTGGTCTTCGCACCTGCCGAGAACTTCTTTTGACATTGATTTAGATGCGGAGAGCCCAAATCCAAATGACCAGGTTAGATTTTGGCTTTTTTTATTACCTTGTTTTGCCATGTAATTTTACTAAAAGTTTGGAGATTTCTGTGCAGGGTTTTGAGAAAATGATATCAGGAATGTATCTTGGTGATATTGTGAGGAGGGTCATACTCAGGATATTACTAGAGACAAATATGTTTGGACCAGTCTCGTCCAAGCTTTCAATGCCTTTCATTTTGAGGTTTGTACTATATCTCAATGACACACCTCTGTGTTAATCAATTCTAGTAGTTAAAAGATTCTATTATGTAATTAACATGACCCTTCCATTAGTTGCCCTTGGCCAGTTAAGTTGATATGGATTTGGGGAGGATGTGTATACCATTGGCTGCACACATATATGTTGCGTAACAAACATGACTTTAGTTTGTCTCTGATTTTCATTTATTATCAAGCTGTCATTTTGATCCTAGCTCTTGAATAACTTGTCTGAATCAGCTAGTATTTTTGTGGGTATCTTCTTGACATTATGTTGTGTGACAAACATGTGAGCTAAGGAGATAAATGGGCAAATGGATAAGTATTTTAACCTATGGCTTTTGCTGAGGTGACATATGAAAGCGAAATTTTTTATTTTAGTTCTTAATGCTGTGGGATCAATTCTTCTCTCATAATATCTCTTTCCTAAATTCAAATCTCAACGGTATCATATCTTGATGGTATATCAGGACTCCTATGATGGCTGCCATGCATGAGGATGATTCTCAAGACCTGAAAGAAGTGGCAAGAATCCTTACAGACGTCCTTGAGGTATAAACATCTCATTCATGGTCACAAAAATGAGTGATTTTCTTCAAGTTCTGATTATCATTTATTGGGGTGGATTCCTATTTCAGATTCCCGATGTTCCTCTTAAGCTACGGAAGGTCGTGGTGAAGGTTTGTGACGTGGTAACCCGTAGAGCTGCCCGTTTGGCAGCTGCGGGTATCATTGGCATCTTGAAGAAGATTGGTAGGGATGGAAGCGGTGGCATCACCGGTTTCCGGAACAGAAGTGACTCGAAAATCAAAAGGTCAGTTGTGGCCATTGAAGGAGGTTTGTATACCAGCTATACCTTATTTAGGGAGTATTTGCATGAAGGGTTGAATGATATATTGGGAGAAGATGTTGCCAAGCATGTAATTCTTAAAGTCACTGAAGATGGTTCAGGCATTGGAGCAGCATTGCTTGCTGCTTCATATTCATCCTACAATGTGGATAGGACGGTACAGATGCTATAAGTATATATAATATATCATGCATATATATATTCATATAGCCCTGTAAATCGGAATGCGTTTCATATCAATTATCTCTGTACAAAGGGAGGTTCTTTCTATTCTTTGTCCTAATGGTGTCTTCATTGATATAATTTTATTCTTGCTTTGTTGTTTACATTGGTGTTCTTTTTACTGGATAATTGTTTCAAATGGATTGATCTCCTGTATTAGTTGAGATCGTTTGCATGTAAACAAAAGCAATTGGGAGTGCTCAGTGACTGACTTTTAAACTTGGAAATTCATTAATATTAATATATATTCCTTTCTCCAAGTTTTCATTTGGTCCACAAACTACATGCATTGTTTTGTTTTACACTGAAAAGTGAAAACTATTAAAATAATGGTTTGATTGAAGCAAGTGTTCCCAACATGACAGTTGTTTAGGTACCGACAATCATTATGTTGTTAGGCAGCTAGGCTGGCCTAGGTTCATGTGTTTTGTTTTTCAAGAAAGGCTTAGGGTCAATTAATTCATTTAAAAATAAGAAATGATTATGATTGAATATGTCAAATTGATACGGGAATTTATTACTTTTGGAATAAAATGGAATAATACATGAACGTAAAAAAAGGTTTGACAATTTAATTCATTTTCTTCAGATATTTTTTATATAATATCATCATAGAAGAAAATCTAATATTCAAAATAAGATCGAATTTTGAACTATAAACATAAACACAGAAATTAAAGAATAATTGTATCAAAATAATTTAAAGAATAAAAAATTTTCAATTAAACTAAAGATGGAAATTAAATTAAATTTAGTAATGGAAAAGTTTTGGTACACGTCTAATTTAACAATACCAACCCTCAACCTGCACTAAAAAACCACTGAGATTTAGAGGGAAGTAGGCAATCAAAGATGTAATGAAAATAGACTTTTGTGATGTGGGGTTTAGGAGACATTAATGAAGATTGAATTTGTGAAATTGATATTCAATCAATCAAGTTGAAGGAAGAGAGAGAAAAAGAGGGTATGATGAAAATCAAATGGAAGGAGACAAAGATTATGATATGATGATGACAGAGAAAGCAAAAAAAGGGCGGCTATGACAGTGAGAGTATGATACTGATAGCTACATTCAACTTTCAACACACCAAAAGCAAGTTATTTTGTGAAGGACAAGAGTCAAATAGTTGTTACATAAAACTCACAACAATTCATTTTCACTTTTTAACGTTAATTTTGAAGCATTTGCTTTGACCCCTCTTCTTTCCACCACAATTACTACTTCCTTTTCCTTTCTTTTGTGATGTGATGCGGTTTGTTTTGATGTGGTTTGTTGTGCTGTGTCCTTCACTGCTTTTACCTCCCTAATTTTATTTTATTTTATTAATGAAGTTACCTACTTACCTCCTCCTGACATCCCCACCTGACGTATATAATGGCATCAGCAGCATTTATATAAATACTATACTCGTACTACTTTTCAATATTTATAGCTTGTAGCTTATATTGTATACTCTCCTCCACCCTAATATAAGAACCAAAATTTGAATGTTTTTTTCCTACTTTACCTTTAACTCTCTTTCATATTTATTAATGTTTATATATTTCTCTTAAAAGTATCATAATAAATATGGACAATATTGAAAAAGAAGCATTAACTCCAGACACCCAACTAACATTAAATGTTTTCTTAAGAAGCGTTTTTCTGGCGGCTGAATCTTATATTAGGACCTGATGGAGTATTTTACAAAAAAAAAAATTGATACTAAATAAAAATCATGTTGACAATTTTGTCCTTTGTGTTCCGCAAGCTATTACTTCCTATAATCATTTTGAATAACAATTATGGCAAAAGAACACTTAAATAATAATATTGGTAAAATGTGCCATTCTGCACTTTTCTAGTTACGGAATTACCCTTTAACATCTTGGAAAAGGCTAATAATTCTTTTTTACTTTCAGTCAAACAAAAGGCCAACAATTAATCAAAAGTGAAAAAAGTCTTCCTTTAATACTTTTACTTTTGATAAAAGATGTTTTTAGTTTGAATTTTCAGTAATATAAAATTTTAAAACCCATCTCAAGCATAAAAAAATTATTAAATGAGAATGATAGATATATACTTTCTAAATTTTAAAATCTCAAGTAGTTGAATATCAACTGTTAATATATATACCCAACAACTTAATATCTTTACTTAGTTAAATACATCTATATTGTTAGACCAAAAATATAAAATAAAGTAAAATAGAATCACCTACATGAGATTTTGATATTCAAAAGGTATGTTTAGGTAATTTTTAAACTCCAAAAGAAGAAAAAAAAACTCTAATCGCCACATCCCATGCCAACATTATTACTAGAACTAGCTGCGGCCATGTGCTTCAATCATAATCATATCCAATTGCAGCCGCATCTTCAAGATACATTGACCCAAAAAAGGCTTTAAAAAGAAACAAGACAAAAGAAAAGGCGAATCCAATGCATTTTAAGTTGTACAATTAATCATAGGCTAATTTGACTGTAAGGACACTATTGCTTTCTTACAATCCAAACAAGAGACTGCTTTTCTAATGATACAAGTACTAAATTATTGAGATCAAAATCTCTCTCAAACTACTCAAATCTAAACACTAAATAAGTAATAAATAAGCATGACAATTGAAGTTGTTGATAATATTACATAATAATATGCATTCATGCTTCTTAGATACTACATAAACTCAACTAGCTCTAGGAGGAGACAGCTTCCTTACAGTCATCTATTTCAGTGGTTTCATCTTCATCAAAGCTTGGTGCTTTGGGGGTGAGTCCAAGAACTTTGAACATAAGTTGATCAGCATCAAAATCATTGTTAGGTGTAGTGAGCAGCTTTTCTCCTGTGAATATAGAATTGGCGCCAGCAAGAAAACACAGTGCTTGCTCAGCCATGGAGAACCTAACCCTTCCTGCCGACAACCTCACCATTGCTTTTGGCATGACGATACGAGCTGTCGCAATCATGCGAATCATCTCCCATATCTCAACTGGCTGAAACCAAAATAAAAATGTGCATTTGTTAGAAGATTCTCAAGGGAAAGTTTGGTTTTTGAGCATCTTTTGATAATAACACCGAGTATGGTTTAAAGGAATATGGACATTCCTTTGCCCAATCTGCTGTAGTTGGACCAAAAGTCACAGTTTTAAGACAAACGCATTGCCTATGCATGATAGAGAGTAATGGAGAGGAGGGAAAGGTTCAATCAATACATGTTCCTTGTTAGGGTTATTAATTTAGAAGTGGGGAATAGGACATTACAAACTATTCATTCTTCTATCAACCTCCCCCAATTAGGGAGATTTTGAAGGAGCCAAACAAGTGAAGTGGATTTATCATTTGAGCATCATTTACCTCTTCGGTCTTCCATTCCATCTTCTTTGGATTACTTCCCTTCCTAACTTACCCTTATTTTCAGCAGTCATGAGGAGAAGGGCAAATATCCAGAGAAAATGGAAGTGAAGCCATCCATGCTTCCCTTCCCTTTGTTTGAAGAAACCTTCTCCTTCAATAACCCCTAAACTAGGGCGACTTCAAATTATGAAGAAGGGATAGTTTAGAATCATCCATATTCCTTTCATCAAACAGTTCTTAGATGGAAAGGTTTCAATGAAACTTTCCCTTTGCCATTGTCTACCATCCAGACATACCCTTAATGATTGAACTCACTCAGATGCTTCACCTTGATTGTTTTTAAAGCTACAATATATGTTAACATTTCTAAGTGGGCTTCAAATGCTCAGAAGCCCAGAATATGTTACATGGTACTTCTCTATCTTAAAAGAAGTTTCATCATTGGAAATCCCAAATTTGTTTTGCTGTGCTGCTATAAAAATAATTATATTCACCTTCTGCTCTTGAAGCGGGGTACCCTTTACTGCAACAAGTGCATTGATAGGAACACTTTCTGGATGAGTGGGAAGTGTTGCCAATGTATGTAACAAACCTACACGATCCTCCTCTTCTTCTCCAAGCCCTATTATTCCTCCTGTAAAGAAACCTCAATTGCTCATCATTTTCTTTCCTCAAAGTTTAATCATCTTACTGCAAAATATACAGACTCACTATGAAAGAAAATGAAAGTTTATTATTTTGATGACATGCAATAAAAATGATTAGTATATAAAATCAACATAAAGGATGGAGCCTTTAACAACCATTGGTAAGAACTGAAGTGTTAAGAGCAATTCAGTTGCAAAATATGAAGAACTGACACAAAGCTATGGCCAAAAAAATAACAGACACAAGCACAAGACATGCATATTGGCATCTGTATCTTACTCAAGCAGGAATATAAACTTCCCATCAAAATAGTTAAAAAGGGAAGCCATATACATAAATATATCACATATAACATCACAAAAATATGCCATTGAAGACGAGGCCATTCCTCTGCAAACAATCCACATGAATTTTACACAAAGTTGTAATGCATTACCAGAACAAACATTTATCCCTGCATCACGAACAAACTCAAGTGTTTTCAGGCGTTCATCATATGTCCTTGTTGTGATGATGTTTGGATAATATTCCCTTGAAGTATCAAGATTATGATTATAGGCAGTAAGCCCTGCCTTCTTGAGTTCAGCAGCTTGCTCTTTCTCAAGCATACCAAGGGTGCAGCAGACCTCCATTCCCATTCCCCTAAAATAAGTGTCACCATTATGAATTTTGATTAAATAGGTAAGATATAATTCATATGCGAGAAATTACAAGTTGACCATCACAAAAGTGTAATTAAAAAGAATCATTAGAGCTATTCAGATTCACGCATGGCATAACCTCACAGTTCTTGCCCTACATTATTTATACTATTGAACCAAAAGAAATTAGCAATGGAAACTAACTCCATAAAATAAAATGATGAAAAAAAGGAAGGACAGGATGCCTAAGCCGCAATTAGACAGTATGAAATGCTTTATGGGACACTTAAGTGGGTTGATTCTTCCACCATGAACAGCCAGCTTTAAGGGGATGATTTCGCACACTACTTGACTTATTATATTATCAATCATTATCAAAGCTAGTTACCAATAAAGAGCTTCTCTAACTGTATCTAACTATCAGGGAAGTCTACTGAATTGTCACTTAGGATAGCCTGCAACACTTTGACTTTCCAAGGATAACCAATTAATGAGGACCAAATTAGTATGGGATGATTTGTAATGAGCATTCTATTCAGGTCCAAAAAATGTCAGTGTTCCATGGATTTAAGTAGATTAGTTCTCCTACCTCATTAGCCAACTTCTGACTTTTGGGAGAAGCTTTCCACCCTACTTCGCAATTGTGTTCACATCATAAAATAACCTAGTTTCTAAAGATAAACTAATAAGGATAAGTTAAATAAGATGTAAACTAAATAGAAATTTTACTATACTAATCAAGAAGGGCCGGCTTAACTCAATGGTAAGCTCGCTTGCCGTGTGGGTATGAGGTCATGGGTTCGAATCAACTACTTTGCAAAAAGCAGGGGTTAGACTGCCTAGTATATTACCTTCCCCAGCACTCCTACCAAGTGGGGACTAGAACTGAGTTGACCCCTTTTTTTACTTGACTAATCACTCCCTAAGCACCACCAAACAAGAACTTAAAGGGTGTTCGGTCGTGTCATTGGAAAAGTAGTAACAATATCACACAGTATTAATAATATGCTTGTAATCATTACTTGAGTTCTATTATCCTTGTTCATAAGATCCCAAACGCAGAAACATGATTACAATATAAGCTTGCACAATAGCTTATCCACTACACCCTAACAATCTCACAAACTAATTCAATATAACTAGGCTGATATGAGAATGGAGTAGTGGATGTAATTAAGCTGATTGTTTATATGCTTATGTTTTCAGAAAAAAAGAGAATTCATATAGAAAGCTTTGAAGGCTTTGCAATAAAAAAAGGGTAAAAACGCTACTCTAATAATTAACTATTTCAATTTGGACAAAAATAATAAATGACTATTGCGCGGTGCATAAATAATAATCAACTTTGTGACCCGTTGCAAAAATAATAAAACCGGTACTAAATGTTAATTTGTAGTTTTGTAGAACATTTCTGATATTATTTTCTAAAGTAAAAATACCTTTTTACCCCCTCACAATTAAAATTTAACCCTCTGTCCTTCCGCCCTTCACCTTCCCATGCTAACTAGTATCAGCAAAGTTTTGATTGGGAGGGGCAAAAATGTATTTTTCACTTTGAAAATAATATCAGAAAGGTTCCACAAAACTACAAATTAACATCCAACACCGGTTTTATCATTTTTGCACCGGGTCACAAAGTTAGATATTATTTATGCACCGCGAAATAATAATTTATTAGTTTTGCCCAAACTAAAATAGTTAATTATTAGATCAGCGCTTTTGCCCATAAAAAAACTCCCAATTCATCTGAGTTTTAATAAGCATTTGCTTATATGTGGAATAAGCTCCTAATATTATTTTACTCTTCTTTTATATTCATTATGAATAGCATATCATGTGAAACACACTGTTCCAAGTGCCATGGCTTCAAGAGACCCTACAGCAATACTATATGGTGTGGCATCAAACTATGAATTTAGACATGATCCATACACCAAGAGTATGAAATTAATATGTTTATTAGGCCAAAAAATGATCTCTTACATATTAAACATAATGATACTCCCCAGCAATGCACATATAAAACGCTACCAGAAGAGCATTGCCCTGCTGGCATTAGTAAGTTTCTGCGCGATGATGCAACTCATTTTTCAAAACAATTAAGCGCTAGCTTGTTTCCCATATGACTCCTAACCGATGTACTCAGAAACAACTATATCACTCTTGTGGGTGACTATATCTCAAAAAGCACAAAGCCTTAACATCATTCTATCATATATTTTTACCATCAAACTCTACTCCGTGCTTAATATAAAATGCAGAAAGAAAACTCAATGATCAGCATAGACACAATGGATCTATTTCCTATCAATTCAGACACCTGATATTCCATTACCTTATTTCTTTCACATATTCTAAGATATTATTGAAGTTGGTCTTTCTTCCTATTGTGTCCCTCCATGCAGCACCCATACAAAAGCGTGTGCTACCAGCCTCTTTTGCCTGTCAAGAAAGGAAAAATCATCTACATGTAACTCAAGAGAAAGCACCAAAATATATGAGTAATCTGGACTAACCAGTTGAGTTTGAGCACAAGGAAATGATAGAAACATTGTAAATAATTTCTGTTTTCTTAGATACAAAGTTAGTTATCTTCTGATGGATTTGTAAATCATCCTCACTTTTTGAAGTGTATATTGTAGACAAACTCCTTTTTCAGAATAACATGAACATAGAAGTTTTGAGGGTGGGAGAGTTTAGTTAGTCTTAAACAGTCCAACCATCGAATTCATGCTAATCTAGATATAAACAGATTCTAAATATACTCATATATTTTCAAACCTTTCTAACTAGACCTAAGAGCATAAATATTTTCCTACCCACCACTACATTTCCTGTCTCCTCAAACCCATAAAAAAGTAATTCATAGTTTTCTAGCATTCTCATCTAGATTGATGACTTTAGTTAAGATGAAAGGATGAAGCAATGCCAACAATGACATAAATCAAAGTCAAAAAACATTTTTGATTGCAAAAGGTTTGGAAGAGCTAGTGATTTTGAAGCAAGAAGTTAAGTTCTCCATATTACTCCGTAGGCCTATATAGAAAGGCATACAATGCAATGCAATTAGCAAGAGGCAAAACGAAAGGAAAAAAAAGTCACCTTCTTTGCAGCTTCTAGAACAGCATCCTTATTCATTAGCTTTTGGGCTTTTAGTCCTGTATCATACCTTGATGATTGAGGGCAATATGAACAATCCTCACTGCATCCGCCTGTTTTGATAGACAAAAGAGTACACTGTTGTACTTCCCTAAAGTTATGAGCATGTCTGTGAACTTGAGCCTGATAAAGCATTAGAGGACTAATTTCAGCAAAATGGTGTCCAATACCAGTAGCATTCAAGACAGACAATCATAAGACTAAAAGTTCAATATAGAAGATTTTGCCGTCAATTGTTAATCTTTTAAGAATCAGCTAGAGTAATTGCCATTCCCTCCGTTCCCTAATATAGGACTATTTGACCTTTTTGGGAAATCAAAACCAACATGGTTTTTCTCTAAACTAATTAAATTGACTTACAAAATATTCTCTCCGTTCCTAAATGTAATATCACTTTCACATTTCAATTAGCTCCTGAATATAACATCACTTTCTAATTTTTTCCAACTTTTTCCCAAATTAACCTCATAATACTTATCAATAATAAACAACAACAACAGATGGAGAGTAGAGATAAAGGTATATGGTTTGGGCAAATTGGTAATATCATGTGATAATAACTAAGTTAACTAATACCCTTAATCTAATCAAATTAAGGTAAGTGATCTTATATTTAGGAACGGAGGTAGTACATTATCATTAAGAGGCTTGTTTCCCCTCCTTAACGTCAATTGGGTATTATATTTAGGAAGGGATAAGCACTAAAGTTAAAAACTTTGGATGATTCTGAAGAGTAATTGCTACAAACAAAGCATTCCCATGTGAGACCCACCAAAGAAACATAATAATCTATTAATTTTGCAAGACCCCAATAAAGGAAAAAAGCAGAACTGAAAAGAAAGGCGAAGAAAGAAGCATACTCCATGGAAGAGAAGATCGAGAACTGGAGAATGATAGACAGAGTTGACTTCATGACGTGTCCAATCATTTCTGGAACCTTCTCTGATGGTCCTCTCAGCTTCAATTGCAGCCGCAGAGGCAGAAGAAGAAGAAGAATAGGAAGAATGGAGCAACAGAGAAAAGAAGGGTCTTTGGTTTGCCCTAAAAAAAATGGGTTTAATGGAAAACATGATTTAATCAATTGGTTAAATTCACAGTGGATCTGTGAAGTGAAGAGAATGGTAATAGAGGAAGAGGGAAAGATGTGAGTAGGAGCGGATTTAACGAGGCTCAAGTGAACCAACTGCTAGTGCTAGTCCTACTCACTTGGGAGTTACCATCTACCTACCATCATATCAACTGATTTATAATTATTAATTAATGCATTTTGTTTTGTTTCTTTGAGTTATTTATTGTTTGTTGCCAAAAAAAAATCATTTATTGTTTGATATCAATATATCCTCAAAATGTGCTCCACCAAACTTGTCTTCTTATCACACAAACACTGTTCTTTGGTCCAGGTGTAGACACAGAACACTGTTCATTAGTTTTTTATATATATTATATTGCTCTTTGCTTTATTATTGTTGCTTTGAGCTTTATTGAGAATTGAGAATGATAATGATGTCAATATATTTTCTGTATTATTATATTATATGATATATGATAGATTATTATATTCTTCACTCACATTATCTTGGATTATGATGAATTTTCTTGAATCAATCAAATAAAGAGAATAAAGAGAAACTCGAAAAAAGGCACTGCATAGCTATCAGAGGAGTTTAATTTCTCATGAGTTAGAGGAGGGAAATGGGGTTTGAGAGGTGAAATGTTTTCCCGCTTTCATTACAACTTTCAAATTTCAAATTCAAAAACTCTTTTTAAACTTCAGCCTTGCCTTTTATATATCCTGCAAACTCAGACAAACCATATTGGAGCAGAACCACACATTTTCGACGGCAGGTACTTTCATTCGCCCTGTTTCGTTGAAGCCAGCCATGGCTTCGACCAAAGTTGTGATGCTCAAGGATGTTCATCCAAAAATTCTGGGGTTCAGTGTCATTGTCAAGGTGGATAGATCTTTCAATTATGAATGGGTCAGCACAGAAGGTCCAATTGATGAACCGTCCAAAAGCTTGAGAGCTTATGATGTGGTGTTTTATGACACTGAGGTATATGTGCTTTTAGGTTTTATTGAAAACACAGCATGGAGCTGATGTGCCCTTCACGGAGTGTCTTAATATGTCTTTTTCTTCTTGACATTTTCATTCAGGGGACTCGCATGGTGGGGAGAATGTGGCATCGTGCTGAAAGGGATCGTTTTATGCGTCGGATGATTGTTGGGGCTGTGTTTGAGATTACGAACCTGTGGGTTTGTCGTGACGGTCAGAATAGTGACCACCAATATCATCTTCAGTTCAACGAAGACACGAAGGTTAAGCATGTGAATGTCGTGTTTCCACCTATCTCTTTCACGCTTTACTCTTGTGCGGAAGTATCAAGTCGGACTGTGCGTCCCTCAGGTTTCTTGGGTGAGTAAGCAAAATTATGTCCATTTCCTTAACGCGTAAAAGGATTAAGCATTTCTTACCTGGTTGGAATATATTTTCTTGATGATGCTTTTTCCTTTTGCCAGATGTTGTTGGATTCGTCAAGCATTTGTCTCCTGTCGCAGACGACGAGCCATTTGACTATCCTGAAAAACACTTTTGGTTTGTGTTAGGGTCGTGTGTTAAAGATAACGTGTGGTGAGGGAAAGCTCTTTCTCTGTATTTAATGTAGTAAATATAAGTATGTCGATCTCAGCGTGGCTCTTTCTGTGTATGGTACAGGTCTGATGATGAACTGCTGTGTGTTCTGACCGGCTCTTGGGTGGATGCGGTGTTTCAGCAAATTGAGGACGCATTTACTAAACAGGATGAAGTCTTTGTGTTCCTCCGTTATGTGGTGCTCAGGAACCCATGCTCTGATTACCCTGCCTTGATTGTTTCATGGATGAATGCTTCCACACTTCGTGTTGATCCTGATATATCTTATGTTCAGGAGATGAAACAGAGCATGCTGCGTAGCTTCTAGAGTCTCATTTGAGTCTCTGATGTTGGTGTCGACTATGGTTTAATGCTTTGGTGTGGACTATGTCTTTTGTTAAATATTTAGGTGTTGTGCGTCATATATCTGAACGTCTTTTATGTGGGCTTAAGGTGTAATGTATTTTGGAAGACCAGTGGTACAATGTTGACATTAGAACATATTGTGTTGATGTTTTGGGCCTTATGTGTAAGCTATGCATTCCTGTGGACCTATGAAGTATGTTCTTTTGTCATTGCAAGTGCTTGGGCTTTGATGTTGTTGTTCATTTTGTGGTGGCCCATTTTGTTTATTTTGTGGCCCACCACAAATCTGACAAATATTGTTTCTTGCTATTGTTGTCGCTGCCCACGTCAGGTTTGGAAAGCATTGCCTCTTCAACTAAGCTGAACTCTTCGTTGGATCCTAACTATACGTTGTGATTTTTATTGGATCTGAGGGTGCCTTGATTTGATTACTCACCTTCTACAGCAGAAGAGCATATGGTGGATTTCACTTCCCAATGGACTCTACCCCTATATGGTACAGCTTGGGGCCAGCTATGAATTTTAAAAAGGCACTTCATTATTTGTGTCCTATCAAATGATATAAGCTACCTGCTAATTCATAAATGCTAAATTACACTTGACTGACCCTTTATCTTTATGTTTCCTGAGTAAAGTTGGTGATTAGTTTAAATAGTTTAACAGTAAATACAGGTTTAATCCCATGGTTTTTCATTTCTCATCCCTTCAAAGATTTCCCGCCAAAGGAGATGGTACAGTCTTTGCTTGATCTTGATGCAACGTTTTACTGTTTCTCTCCTTCCCAAGGTCTGACTGACATCAGTTGTGTTTTATTACAGGCTGTCATTAGCTGAAAAATAAGTTTTATTAGGTATATCAACTTTCACCTTTTTTATGCACTTGGATAAGTCTACCTTCAGGAACATTTCTTATTATTCCCACGGTCCTTTGTTCTGAACAAACCTCAGGCAAAGTTGCACATCACTCTTGTGTTTCACTATGGCAGATCATGTGTTGTTGAAAGAACTGAGTGCCGGTTCTGATTTCTGGACAATCATGGTTCGTGTGTTGAGGAAATGGAATCATTATGATAAAAATAACCCAGATGAGTTGTTTTGTGTCAACCTACTCTTGGTTGATGAGGAGGTACGTGTTTATGTTTATCAGCTGAGGGACTATGGAATGACATATGTCATGGTGGATTTTCTCTCACTACATATTTCACATGATCAAAGAAGTATATGTATTATTATTGAACCATGTTTTTATATTGAGTGTGAACAAATGGTGAAAGACTATGAAACATATAAACATACTATGATTGTTAAGGATGCAGACAAAACTCAGTTTAACAAGCAAATGAATGAAGTATGACATACTATGAGATTCCTTATTACGAAACTGCAATCATCTGTGGACATATGGTCTTCCTTCATTTGTTCTATCGTGGTGGGTTTATGCTCATTTATTGTTTAAGTCCTTTCAAGATAATTTAACTATCTGATGTTTAAGTCCTTTCATTTATTGTGTGAATGAAATTTTAAGACATCTCCAGCATGGTGGGTTTTTGCTCATGTGTCTTTGAGATGATAACTTATGATTATATAATGTCTTTGAAGAACTTGTATGTTAATGCTCTCAAACAATCGACTCAAAGAAACCTTGAGCTCTCAAATGGACTATATTTATTAAGGTTACTATATATTCTGAACCCATTTAGTATAGCTTCATTCGAAATTTCTGACTCATATATAACCTATGGTATCATGTGTGTGTCTCACTTTGTATAGGGGTCCAAGATACAAGCAAGTGTTCTGAAAAAAAGTGCACACGACAGGTTTAATAGGGGGATTCACGAAACGCGAATTTATATATTCCAAACATTTGAGGTCGATGTTAACTGTTACAATTATAGGGCAGCCTCTCATACCTACAGGCTAACCTTCCATCCCCACACGGTCTTCTTACCAGATAGTGGTGCTGTACCACGTTCTATCCCCACAGAAGCATACTCTTTTAAGCCTATATCTGACATCTTTACAATTCCTGAAAAGGAAACTGAGAAATATTTGCTTGGTACTGCTTATTTTTGTTATTAATTACATTCCATATAACTACTTTTATGGTTATTTTAACATCGTTGGTCATTTTCTTGGGTAGATGTTTATGGTTTTGTTAAATGTATCGGTTCACTGGAAGACTTAAACAATGCCTCTGGCCCAAAGCAATTCCTTACAATGGAATTAGCTGACTCTAAGTATGTTTTCCAATGCATAATGCTATTGGTGTTTAAGTGTTTTATGCTCAATATCTTTGTGTTATTATGATGTTTTATTTCCTTATTTACTAGGGATAACACAATTGAGGTCGTCCTATTTGACAAGTGTGCATCTGATACAGCAGCCGCATATCAAGGGATTCAAGATACTATTATTGTTGTTGTCCTTAATTTGTGCCGAGTGTCTTGCGTTCCAAATAGTAGTCTCACTGTCTATCTGTTTGGTGAAATAATATTTAAATTCCCATGATTTTCTATCTATCATGAACTACTAACAAATCCCTTTTGCAAAATAAGCAGAAGACAGACAGCTGACCTCATCCTTCCACGCAACCAGAGTGCTCCTGAATTCAGACATTGATGAAGTCAAAAGTCTCATTGCTCTGTAAGACATGTTTTCACAACTATATTTTCTAATCATTCTATTCACTTAACTTAAATTGCTCTTACCATCCACTATTGGAGGCTAATCATATTTAATGTGTATAGATTGAAGTCAAGAGAAACACCTACCAGCACACAGTTTTCACAGTCTGTTTCAACCCAACGCAGTCGTGTCTCTGGAGGGGAATCCTCAATTTCTGAGGATATTATTACTCTAGACAACATCTATTCTCAAACTACTGTATCCCCCTGTTTGTTCTGAGATATTGTTATAACCTGTACTTATTTTATCGAAGTCTAATGGCCAAATCAATTTTTCAGGGCATTCCATTTCATGTTCACTGTGAAATTATCAAGTTGGAATTAAGGTTTGGATGGCGATATGATGGATGTGCTAAATGTGCTTCGATTCCAAGGCCACTGGATCCAAATAATCCCAACGGTCCTTTGTGGTGTGCACTTTGCAAGAAAAAACCTTCAAAAATTGAGCCCAAGTAAGATAATATTTGTACAAGTAATACAATGTTATGCATATATGTGGAGACCTATTATTGTTGGTTTCTTTTCTGAAGTTAGCCACTTAATGCAGATTGAAAGTGACTTACACTGTCCAAGATGCAACCGATTCACACTTGGTCACGTTTTGGAATGTTGCTGCCGTCCAATTGGTGAAGAAAACTGCAGTTCAACTTTTAGAAGAGTTACCTCAGGTATGTCTCAAAAATTCCAACAAGATTAGTCATCTTACCTACACCTGTGTTCTGACAACAACATCAATAAACCCTACTAACTTCCTGTGTTTCAGCACTTGAAAGGGACACCTGCATTTCCTAAAGATCTCAATCAGCAAATTGGGAAGAGGGTTGTCCTGAAACTAAAGCTTAATCAATACAATAAAGACAATCGAGGCTCATGTGTTGCTGTGGCTCAGACAACTATCTGTGAAGATCTAGAAAACCAATTTGATGTGGTCTCATCTGAGGTAATCACAAGGCCCTCATCCTCCTATTGTACCTTACATCAAACATGTGACTCATTATGCAGCCATTATATTCTCCTGATATTGCACTTGGTTTAGGCAAACGAAGGAAATACTGCAATTGGTTCTTCAACCACAGTGGTTCCTCCTCCCTCTTCCTCAGAGACCCAAGTTTCTCAGCAAACTCCTGAACTAATTTCAACAGTTCAACTTGGTGATGAGGAGACTCCAATAGCGAAGTTAGCTCCACAGGGTCGTGAGAACGTTGGTAAGGGCAAAAGACGTATGGTTGCCACCAAAGAGACTCGAAAGGATAATCAAAACAGTTCTGCAAATTCAGCAATGTCAACAGGCTCTACAGAGAGGTTGCTGAAAAATGTGAAGCAAGAGAAATGATTCACTTTGCTACGCCTGCTATAATGTTGCTTACGTTTATTAGACATATTGTGATTTCACTTAGACATGCCTATTTTGTTGTGTAATTTCCTATATTTTGCACCTACTTTCTAATATGTGTCAGTTTAATATCATGACACTTAGGATTTTTTGGTTAAGCAACAAGCAGGAGACATGTGGGTCATCTTAGTAATATGTGTCAGTTCCATATAATGGCACTTAGGAGTTTTTGGTTGTGCTGTCTCAGCTTTTTGTATATTTTGGAGACGTGTGGGTAATCTTATGCCCAAGCTTTTGTTCATTATTATTGTTCACGTACTTATGCCCAAGCTATCCTATTTTCTAATGCATGATGTTATAAGCTTATACATTATTTATTTGCTCTAGACAAGAATAGGCAACCATATTTTCTTCCACATTTAGCACTATATGTTGTACGTGTTTAAAAATTTTATGGAATCAATGACCTTGTGATGTATGTCACACAATCCTCAGTTACAGGGTAAACGAGGTATAACCTAATAATATGTTTATAATTACTCCCTCACTTTGTGATTATGCATCACAATAATATACTAAAAGATTTTTATGCTTATAATTAAACCTAATAATATGTTTAACTTATTAAATGTAGGACTGATTTAATTCCCTATAAAAAATACATGGTAAGAAATGGTTTTGTTTAGCAAGAACAACATATAATAAAATTTTTTAATTCTCGCTAACATAAACAAAATATCTGAGTTATTCAGATATTAGGGCGGAGGGAAACTTGAAGTCGGACCAAAATTCCACAACTTTGACGGATTTTCACTCCCGCCAAATTAAAAATTTTTATCCAACTCAATCTTTTCCAACAAACACCAAGTCATCTATATTTTATTTTGGTTCTTTTTTTAAGTGTAAACATAAAGTTGTCTGCATTCGTTGGTCCCAGAGTCAAATTCAGCGTTCCTCAACTTCACATGCATCACCAATGGAGAAAAAGCCAAACACCACCACTGCCACATCAGCAAAAAGAAAACGAAGCAGGGATTTACCAAAACAATTTGCAGGTAAATACCTTATTTTTGGCTTCAAAGTGGCTATGACAATGTATATGTTTGCTTTTGAAGGAATGAAGCAAGATCAACATGTTTTAATGTAGGACTAAGGATGTTTTAATGTACGACTGATTTTATCATTTCACACGCACAATTTGAAAGAAACTTGGTTGTTGAAACGTGAGCATATTATTTATTTATCATTATGAACTTATAAATCGTGTTGCCATGTTCAGAAAGTCCAGCAGAAGCAGAATCTTTTCCTGTTGATCAAACAAGACACGCGAAAAAGAAAAAGGTCCAGTCATGCATTTCTGACACTTCATGCTCTGTGGAGGGAATCAAGCAAAATCAGAGCACTCCTCATGTCTTTTTCCTTAGAGATATCCTAAATTTTCAACCAAGTATATCTCACACATTTGAAGGTACGTTACTTTCAAGCTTTTTTTAAATATTGCATTAACAACCAGATGGAATAGATGATGAATTTATTGCTGATGCATAAAAAGTAGTTGACGAAATAAATATTGCATTAACAACTTTAATCTATACCCCATATACATACTGTTACACATATATGTTATCTGTCATTACTGGAAAATATGTTCTTTTCACAACTACTTAGCAACATCATCACGTGGTGGGAGGCAAAAGAAAGCGTCTATAGATGTTCATGCTTCAGTGAACCACCGTTATGAGGAATCTCCACTTCAGCAATGTCCACTCCAAGTAAACTCTACACGAAAAAGATGTCAGCCATACAATGCCCAACACTGTCAAATTTCACAAACTGGAAACCCACACGATGGCACAGGTATTGCACAACAAATAGACTGTCATCTATGTTTGTTGGCATCTTCATTTTGAGGGAAACCCACCAAATTTAACCACTATCATATTCAACTTCTATTAGCTTCCGTTCTGCCCAACCTTGGTTTCCAGATTTTCTAAACCCAACATGCATTCGTAAAAGCCGAAGATGGAGAGAACTTGACAACATCACTACCACAGTAAAAACACCAAGAAAAAGGAAAAGGAGTATACACACTCCACAACTTCCAGATAATTTCGATGCTAACAAAGAGAATGACAATGTCTGCAACACAGGTAATATACCTTCTACATATTTGTGGAAAACAACAATGTGTTACATCTATTTATATTTTGATTTACATTCACTATTTTCAACTTTGATTTCCAGATGTTATACATCCATCATGCATTCGTGTGAGCAAAAGATGGAGAGGACTTGAAAATATCACTGCCACAGCTAAAACCCCTAGAAAAATAAACAACAGCATACAGTCTCCACTGCTTCCACAAGCTTCGCATGGTAACCGACAAAATGTACATGTCTCCAACACAGGTAATATACCTTCTAGACAATTTTGGAGTACAACATCGTGTTTAATCAAAACTTAGTTTTAACCTGTTCAATATCTCATTTGATTTAGCTCACGTGATTCCTGAACCACCGAATTACAAGGATATCAATTTCAATTTGGAATATCAACAAGATTTTGAGTTTCACAATGCCTCCGATTCAGAAAATGAAAGAGGTTCACTTCCACATACATCTACCAATAACCATTAAGCATATATATGTTACTTCAACTTATCATGACAACTATTTTTTGTGGAAGCAGACCTTGAATTGATGTTAGAACTACCAGCTAATGATATATCTGATAGAGACGCCCCACGAATATTACCAAAGAAGGAAAAAAAAACCAAGAAAAAGAAACTGACTTCAAGCAGTTACAAAGGTTTCACATTTGCTATCCCTTTAATTACAGCATGTTTATATATGTGTCAAAGTCTGTAAATAAAACATATAGTACCTTGACACATTTCTTCATTAACTTGACTAGATGAGGGAGATCCAATTCATGAATGTAGCTACTGTGGTGCTTTGATGTGGTATGGTGAACGGGTAAAAAAAGATGATAAGAAAAGGAATGCGTCTACTTTTTTCATGTGTTGTTTAAAAGGTAAGGTAGTCCTCCCAGCCTCTACACCCCCTCCACCGGTATTGAAAGAACTCTTCACCAACAAAATATCTAAGCGGTCCAAGAATTTTTTGGAGAATATTCGTCAGTACAACAATATGTTCTCTTTCACATCTATGGGAGGTAAGGTGAATCACGCTCTTAACTCAGGAAGTGCGCCATATGTCTTTAGCTTATCAGGAATGAATTACCACAGCATTGGTGATCTTCTTCCTCCACAAGGAGCAAAAGCTGTCTTCTCATAGTTATACATACATGATACAGAAAATGAAATACAGAATAGAATCTCTGCTGTAAGGTTAGTAAGATTGTTTTTCTTCAATGCTCATATGTGTTTCCCATGAATAAACTTTGTACACTATGGTTTACTTATACAACTGATGTTTTACAGCCAACGACAAGAACACCACAAGATAGATCCAGATATTGTTCAATCAATAAAAACTGTGTTGGATGAATCTAATGCTTATGTGTCTCAGTTCCGTGTGGCTGCAAATATACTTAATGATACTAACAGCCAACCCCTAAAATTGGTTCTACTGGGATCTAGAGAGACAGACGGCCGTACTTACAACCTTCCTAGTTGTTCTGAAGTTGCAGCATTAGTTGTGGGAGACATAGATTATGATTTCAGCGTCCGTGACATTATCATCCATGCGAAGGATGGATCAGTGCAGCATATAAATGAATTGCATCCCTCTTATTTGCCTTTACAATATCCTATTCTATTTCCGTATGGCGAAGATGGATATAGAGATGATATCAAACATCGTGAAGAAACATTAGCAACAACAAAAATCAAGACAAGGGTGAGCATCAGAGAGTATCTTGCCTACAAGCTGATGTATCGGCCTTCTCAATTCTCTACCTTACATCATTCCTCAAAATTACTGCAACAATTCATTGTTGATGTTTATACAATGATGGAGGCTCAAAGATTGTTATGGGTTAGAACACACCAAAGGGATTTAAGAGTTGATCTATATAAAGGCCTCTCTGATGCTGCTATCAATGGACAAACTGAGGCATCCTCAACTGGAAAACGTGTTGTCCTTCCTTCATCTTTTACCGGTGGAGCTAGATACATGATGGGAAATTATTTAGATGCTATGGCTATATGCAGAACACTGGGATATCCTGATCTTTTCATAACATTCACATGTAATTCATCCTGGCCAGAAATAGCAAGATATTGTGCTTCTTTGAATATAAGTTCTAATGACTGCCCACATGTCATTTCAAGAATCTTCTACATAAAACTTGCAGCTCTAATGAAAACATTAAGGGTAGAAAAGATATTTGGCAAAGTCAAAGCAGGTGAAAATTCTTCAACACTCCATTGTACTTCGTCTGGCTCTTATCATATGTTCCTTATCTTCGTTAAGTTAATGTGTTTACCGAATTTTTGTTTAAAAAGTTCTCTGTACTTATATTTCATGATACTGAACCTGTAACTGCTTTATATACTGCATTTGAATGTTAATTTTACAGAACATGAAAGATTTTTACTAATTTTGTTCTCAAACGTTTGCTGCCCCATCTAGATATCTACACAATTGAATTCCAAAAGAGAGGGTTGCCACATGCGCATATTTTACTATTTCTCGACAAGAAGGACAAACCATCTGAAGCTGCTAGCGTAGACAGTATTATTTGTGCAGAGATTCCTGACAAAAATGAACACCCAGACTTGTATGATTTGGTGCAAAGTCTAATGATACATGGTCCTTGTGGTGAAGCCAAACCAAAGGCACCATGTATGCAGAACAAAACGTGCTCCAAGTATTTTCCAAAGCCTTTTGTGGATCAAACTATGATAGATGAAGATGGCTATCCAACATACCGAAGGAGAAACGATGGCCGAACTGTTCAAGTTAACAAAGTTACTTTGGATAATAGATATGTTGTTCCATACAATTCTACTTTGTTGGGTATGTTTCAGGCCCATATCAACGTAGAAAAATGCAATCAATCACGTGCTATCAAATATCTCTTCAAATATATCAACAAGGGAAATGACCGAGTTGTAGCTGGTTTGTTGCAGGATTCCAAAGTTGATGAAACTGTGCAGTACTTAAATTGTCGCTATATCTGTGCATGTGAGGCATCATGGCGAACGTTTGGTTTTCCCATACATCATAGATACCCTTCTGTTGAAAGACTTAGCTTCCATCTTCCAGACAGACAATATGTGATATACGAAGCTCATCGTGATATTTCTGATATAGTTAACAATCCACGTATTTGTGAATCACAATTCCTTGCTTGGATGGAAATCAACGCATGTAGTGATTTGGCAAAAACACTAACATATTCAGAGTTCCCAAATAAATTCGTGTATGACAAGAAAACTAGAACTTGGCATGAAAGAAAGCAAGGATTCTCTGTTGGGAGAATGGCAAGTGTTTCGCCCTCATCCGGAGAGTTGTATTATCTTAGAATTCTCTTGACCAAGGTCAGAGGACCAACTTCATTTGAAGATATTCGGACCGTAGCTGGGGTTGTCCATGAAACTTTCAAAGAAGCATGTTTTGCAAGAGGACTTTTGCAAGATGATCGAGAATATATAGCTGCCCTCAAAGAGGCTTCCGTATGGAGTTCTGGCAATAACTTGAGAAAATTATTTGTTACAATGCTTCTTTGTGGATCAATCAAACAACCAGAAGTTGTATGGGCAAACACTTCCAAGTTACTATCAGAAGACATGTTTTATATCCCAAGGGCAAATCATCAAGCAGCAGGTTTAATATTTTCTTTATTTACAATTCCAATATAAGTTTAACTTAAACATAATGTTCAGTTTTACATGTGCCTATGTTTCTTTTGTTATGCTGCAGACATAAGTTACCCTGAAACAGCTAAGCAAAATGCATGTCTAAAGGAAATTGATCGATTACTTCGTTTCAATGGAAAAAATTTGCATGATTTCTCATCTCTGCCTATACCTGAAGATATCGAGATCATGAATGGTATGAATCATTTGATTGTTCAAGAATTAAATTACAATAGACAAGCACTGAAAGAGCAATCTGAAACATTATTGTCTAAACTTAATGCTGAGCAAATGATTGCATACAAAGCTATCATGGAAGCTGTGAGTAAAAAACTTGGTGGTTTTTTCTTTGTCTATGGATATGGTGGTACAGGCAAAACATTTTTGTGGAACGCATTAGCGTCAACAATACGATCACAAGGTAACATAGTCTTAACGGTTGCATCAAGTGGTATTGCTGCCAATCTTTTACCCAGAGGTCGTACAACACATTCCAGATTTATGATCCCTATTAGTGTTAATGAATTCTCAGTTTGTAATATCTCACAGAATTCGCCTTTAGCTGAGTTAATAAAGGTCACTTCGCTAATTATATGGGACGAGGCTCCAATGATGCAACGCTTTTGCTATGAAGCATTCAATCGCACGCTTCAAGATGTTATGCAATGTCAACAAATTTTTGGTGGAAAATGTGTTGTTATGGGAGGTGATTTTAGGCAAATACTACCCGTTATTCCAAAAGGCTCAAGGGCTGATATAGTGGATGCTTCTATAAGTTCTTCCAGGCTATGGAATTTTGTGAAAATATTCACGTTACAGCAGAACATGCGCCTTCAACAAGCAACTGATCCAATTGAAAACTTACAGGTGCAACAATTCTCCCAATGGTTATTAGATGTCGGTGATGGTAAACTGGGAAATGACATAAATGGTGTTAGTGACATTCCTATACCTCCTAACATTTTGCTTCCACATTCTAATGATCTCATCTCTACTGTTGTTACATCAACATATGATCATTTTTTTGAGAGTATAAATATCCCATCTTACTTTATGGATAGAGCGATTCTAGCTCCAACAATTCAGATGGTGAATGAAATAAATCAATACATGTGTGCTTTGCTTCCTGGGGAAGAATTTGAATTTCTCAGCTGTGATTCTATTTGCCAATCAACAGATGATCCAGACACAGCTGGAAATTTATATTCTACTGAATTCCTTAATACCATCACTTGCTCTGGTCTTCCTCCTCACAGGTTATTGTTAAAGGTGGGTGCTCCTATTATGCTTCTCCGAAATATAGACCAACAAGCAGGACTATGTAACAGTACACGTTTACAAGTATCAAAAATAGGGAAAAATGTCATTGAGACAAAAATATTGACAGCTTCATCTGCTGCAGACAGTGTTTTAATTACAAGGATGGACATGAACCCTTCTGAGACAAGGTGGCCTTTCAAAATGCAGCGAAGACAGTTTCCCATAGTCATGTCTTTTGCTATGACAATTAACAAGAGTCAAGGTCAATCATTAAAGAAAGTTGGTATTTATTTGGAGAAACCGGTGTTTACACATGGTCAACTTTATGTTGCTTTGTCAAGAGTCAAAAGCATGCAAGGACTCAAAATTGTTTTGGCTGACCAAGACCAAGATCAAGAGCAAACAACCCAAAATGTTGTTTACAAGGAGATTTTCATGAATCTCTAGCAAAGGACAGATTAATCAACAAGTTCTTTTCTTTTTGTTCATCTCACCTTTTTTGAGAACAGATGAAACACTAATATGCAGTTATCTTCTGCGAAAATCAATCCACCACCTGAATTTTTTGTGTATCTATCATTCACAATGCCTTCTTTCCTACAGTTGTACTCATCATCTTTTGTAAACAATCTTCTTCATCAATGTAATTGCACAGTTCTATTGATTTACGCATTCTCACCTTCTTCCAAGATAGATGTTTACAGATTCCTTGCTCATGCCTGTCTTATTTTGCACCTGATTAATATATAGGCCAAAAGGTTCTTTGAACTTCTTTGCACCTTAACAGATATGCAACAGCTGGTTTTCAGTGTTGTAGCATGACATATATCATGCTTTAGCTTTCATGCTTCAATCTCTTAATAACAACCTCATAATCAAATTATGATGAACCAGTACCTCTCTCACTACTTTGTTTCATTCATTACAATATCTAAATATCACTTCTTTTATTTCAACATCATCTTAATTTACTTATAGTCTGAAGCCTAATTCTTCCGTGCAACGCACGGGAGAACCGCTTGTTTGTATTAGATCTCAACCAACTCTTGTTTTAACCTTTTGTAAAAATCATGAGTGGCAACTCCATTTAATGTTTCTTATAAATAGGGTTAGATTTGTCTTAAAATTATGTGTCGGTGGTATCACGTATTAGGCCTGCGACTTAGATGAAAACTACTCCGTCCTGTTCTTATTATAAGTCACTAACCGCCTCTAAATTTTGGTCCTTAATATAAGTCACCAACCACCATAAACTAACTAATTTATTAAAATTTTCCTAATATACCCTTACATTGGAAGATGAGAAGAGAGAGAAGATGAAAAAAACACCTTTATAAATAGATGATTAATGAAGAGAAAAAAAAGGTAGTTGGACATAATGGTAAAGGTGGAAGAGGCGAAAATGGAAAAGATAAAAAAATGAGATCAATTTAATGATACAAGTTCCATTAACCTCCATTCCTTGGTATGTACAAATTAGGCGGGTGGTGACTTATAAATAGGACCAGAGGGAGTAAAACAAGACTCGGTTCAATCCAGAAATAGTTTTTGTGATACCCTAGGTGCATGTGGCATGTGACATCCTATTTTTGAGGCAGTGCTAATCCATTCTTATCTTTAGACCCTCTCATCAAGCATTGCAAAATGGTTAATCTTTATACCAACCTTGCAATCCCTTCAAAGAAGATTTGCCAAGTAGAGCTCAGACTTAATTGAGGCTTTAAACCTGCTTATGAGAGGATGCTTCACAAATAGAGCTGTCAAAATAGGACGGCCCGACCCTTAAGGGTTAGGGCTAAATAGGCCAGTCCATTTAGACCCTTTTCCAAAAATACCTCCATTTTCTAAAGTCCAGCCCTAGAGCATTCAAGTCAGGGTCGGCCCTCAGGGCATTGGCCCTTATAAAAAATTTCAAAATTTCAATCACATATTATACTACAAGTTTTAACATTTTTTTATCAAATACAAGTTTTAACTTTTAATACACAAGTGCACAACATAATACCCAAGTACTCCCTCCGGTCCTAAATATAAAACCTAATTGACTTTTTTGAAAAAAAACCTTAAAAAAAGCAAAATAAGTTAATTATAAATTTATTTACCTAATTTTTTCCCTTAAACTAGTTTATTTTACTTATAAACTAATGGATAATCTAAAAATATATCAAATATGTCATCATTTAATAGACTATTTTGCAACCTTAACCTCTCCAAAAAAAAGTTATCTAGGTCCTATATTTAGGACCGGAGGTAGTATTAAAATAAATACACCACAAAGTCATCAAAAAGAAAATCAACAACATTCAAATACTTATAATCTACAAGACACAACTACAACTCACAAAAAGAAATTCTCAATAAATATCATTCGACAACATTTGATTGCGCTTGGCTATAAGTTGTCTTCCTCCTCTTCTCTCCACTGACAAAAATGAGATAAGCAGTAGCGGGTGAGGGTTTTCTCATTTTGGTCTTTTCGAATTTGGGCTTTACTTAATTACTTTACACAACACTGAGCAAGTGAGCATTAAGGGTCTGTTTGGTTGGCCCAAGAAAGTGAGAGTGAAAAGGAAAGTGGAGAAAATTTTGGTTTTTTGGTAATTTACCTATACTCTGGGCCCACAAGTTTTCTCTCTCCATCTCACACTTTTTCTGGACCCACAAACTTTACTTTCCCATCATTACCTAATTTACCTCCACTTTCTATTTTCACCCTTTCACTTTCCATTTCTTCAATTTTTTTCCTACAATCAAATGGACTCTAAGAGCAATGAGACTATAAGAGCACCTCTATTTTTATTTTTAGTTTAGAAAAAAAGGGTGGGTCTAACAAGGTCGACCCTCTAAAGCCCTCAACCTTTAAGGGTCTGCCCTTAAGGGACTGCACCCTATTTTTCCCTCTAAACCTCAAGCCCGACCCTACTATGACTTAGGCCGAAACGGATTGGCCTATGGGCTCGGCCTATAATGATGACTATATCCACAAACCACCTATTCAGAGGCTTAGTGGAGGAAGCAAGAGCACGTGTAACCAGAGTTACACTGGATCATAACAACCAAACACATTCTTGAGAGATGAACACCCAGCTTGATCGTTTGGCTAAGACGACCCACACCATGACCACAATTTCAATTTCTGTGAAGAATCACTTGATATCCAAAGGGGTATCAATGTTATGGACTCTTCCTATGTTTAAAACACGAGAGTTGATGTAAGCTTTTAGGAGCATTTTCTCTCGTTTTTATTAAAAAAAAATAAGTTCCACGAAAAACAATGGGAATCTAATTTTTGGAACCAAATGAAAATTCCCACAAATACTTTAGATATAGTGAGGAAGAGTAGAGATTTCTTTGATGAGGGAGGAAGTTGAGGCTTCTATTGGTACGTTTGAAAGAATTATTAGTATCATGATCACACTAAAATATTTTTCAAACGGCGTTTTAATTTCATTGAGTAAAGTAGAATATGGACAATGGTTAAGAAATTTATTCTTTGTTAGCCAACAAAATGCCTAAGAAATTTATTCTTTGTTAGCCGACAAAATTTCACATTTTGAAATAATTTGTCCTTATTATATAGACACAAAACACATGCTACATATTGGTTTCTTTTAAGAGATTCTAAATCAAATGTCAAATGGATAAAGATTTGAAAACATGGATATTTCACGGGGCAGTCAACCGCGTAAAAGGTGTATTTTTGGAATAAAATAAAATTTTGGAATAAAATAAAATAAATACTGTACTTTCCAAAGCAAAAGGTATATAACAAATTACTAGTATTATTGTTCCCTCTGATCAGGTATAAAAGGTGTTTTTTGAGTGCCCTGTTATATTTACAAGGGACACTATTCAATTATTTCAAAACTTTTAAAATTTCTTTTACTCTTGTCTCGTTAATTATTAAAAAAAATCCTATCTGAATTTCAAAATATCATTACGTGTGACATAGGGTTGTCAGTGTGATTACTCATAAAGTCCAAATATCATATGATCTCATATGTGTAATGCAAACTTGCGGAGTTGTTAGTGTGATTATTCATTTATTATAATCTTTCATAAGCTTAGGTCAATTGCTCTCTATCTTTTAGTTAGGGACATTCCCTCCATGAACAATGATCACTACAAGAAAAATAAGTTGTAATAGCGTATGTTATGTCACACAAATATGAAGTGAGATATAGATAACGTTTATGTCGCAGTTGATACTAAAAAACGCGACATATTGTATTGTTCTATTTTTTATAATGGTTAAAATGATTGTCGTGCAAAAATTGTTAAAGCATATCGAGTTTGAAAGCACGACATGATGTCATTTTAAATTAAAATAACATGTCGTGCAAAAAGCAATTTTTATTTTTTTTTAAAAAAAAACAGAGCATGTAGCTCAACAAGGCGCAACATGCTTTTATTAAATTATATTTTTTTAAAAAAAAATTCATTACATGGCACCTTGTGTGACATGATTTTTCTAAAGAGAGTGATATAATTTTTTACATTAAAATAGCATGTTGCGCCTCTAGGCACAACATACTTTTTTATATTTGGGTGTTTTGGGCGTGACATTTTTTTATTTTAGTCAATAAAATAACACGTGGCACCTCTAGGTGTGATATAATTTTTATTTTTTTTATTAATGTCGCACCTTAGTGATATATAGATAATAAACAGAGTAATAAAAATGAAATCAAAATGGTTGGTATGTTAACCAAACCAGATTGTTTTGGTGACTCCCCTCTCTTCACCTCTTAACCCCAACTAGGGATCTCCAGAGTTTAAACTAGAGAATGAAGTTAACCTCTTGATCCACACTTTATCTTTAAGTTGAAGTCTTGGTGTGAATCTAGATTAGTGTGACCCGGGTGGTTCATTGTGACATAAGGGCAACCCAGGGTATTTCCATGATATTTTTTTGGTTACTCAAGGGTATCCCTACCAGCGTGTCAAGTGAGATTAATTACTCGCTGTTCTGTTCTGAAGTTCCATATACGGGTAGACGCATGAGTGGATATTATTAGATTAAAGAAATAAAAAAAATTGGGTCATAATGGTATCTTTGTTGAGAGTTGAATGATGAGGGCGTCATAAAAGTCATTAAGCATTCGTGCTCTTCCCTTGACGCTTTCCTGTCTGTTACGGTACATTAACATTAACATTAACATTACACATCTTATTCTTCACAAACTTTCATTCCTCTTTCTTGTCTCCTCTTCTCGCTCACATCATTCAATCCATCCTTCTTCTTCTTCTTCTTCTTCTTCTTATACATATCCAAAACTCTCTTCCTTCAAAGACCCCTTCTTGGTTGTATTAGGTAACTCATGCTTTTCATCACACTTTTCAATTGGGTTCTATCAAAATTTCCATTTTCATCAAAAGCTTGCTTTTTTTTTTCTGGGTTTTTATTTCCAGTTCTATATATTATTCTTTCTTAACGTTTTTGTCTTTTTTATGTTGATTTGATTCATTTGATGTTACTATGTTTATATGCAGGTGTTTTATTCATTCATTTGTTTATTTGTTTTGGTAAAGTTGATTATTAGCAGTTAATAAATATGGCTGAAGGCCACAGAAATGGAAGTGGAAGCTCAAGCTCAAGCTTTAACAGCAGCTTGCAGGATACAGAGGAAGATCATACACTTGCAAGCATATTAGCTCAAAAGGACAATTCACATTCACATGCTGATAATAATAGGCTTGGCAAGCGACTTTCCCATTTGGATTCCATTCCTGTACGATATTTTACTTCTCATCCAATTATTTTATTGGATCCTTTATTAGTGTTCTTAATAATAGGGTACTAGTATATCTGTAAATGCTGTTGCACTCAATTTCAATTTGACTGCAAATTAAATTTGATTAATATGTTGAATGTGTAGCATGTAATTACCAATATAGGTCAAAGATGGTTTTGACTAACTAAACTTCCACCGTATGGTTTGTTTTGTTCTTTTCTTCTTCATTTTTAACCTTGTGTCTATGTCAAAAGACAAGAAAAACCTCATGCCTTGTAGTATTACAGGTATCAACTGCTAGACTATTTCTGTTTCGTTGTGTGACCGAAACGTGGAAGAATCTGAGAATAATTAATACTCGTATTATTTTGCTTGTTGTTTTTGTAAACTGTGTATGGGGCATTTTTATATTGGCTTTGCTACTTTGGTTTATTTCTTCTTATACTTTTTGCTTGGATTGGGTTGTTCGAGCTGCATTTTTTCCGTGCTTATGCATGTATTCTTCTTGTCAAATTTGTTTATTACCATCTCTCATGGTTGTGGACTGTTGGCAAGTTTTTGACATCAATGCAAGTCACCTTGTTAATGCTTTGAATATCATTTGGATTATCTTCCCAACCTGTTGTTTTGTAAAGTACAACTCAGGAACATGTTTTATGCAAATTTAGAACCCGATTGGAATTTTAAAATGTGGGATCTATAAGTACTGAGCTAATGTTCTAAAATCCCTTTAATGTTATACTGTATTACAACATATCAGGCTATACACTATCAAATTGTCTATTGTAATTATTCTACCTTTATCTATTTACTGATAGGGAGCACATTTCTGTAGCTGATAGATTAGTGAAACTTTCGCAAAGGATAGATTGTAATTTTGTTATCCTTGATCAACAACCTTCTGAATGTTGTCAGGTGGGTATTGATGAAGGATAGTTTAGGTGGCTCATTAGGTTTGTTTGTAATCTCTTTTATGAGGTAATGATATCCAGTTTCTATTAATTTACTGCTCCAAACTGATAAGGTGAGTGTGGAAAAGATAGAAAGAATAGAGAAAGAGAGTAGAAGAAAGGAACAGATGGTTAAGAGAAGAAGAACGAGAGGGGAGAGGAGAGAAGAGGAAAAGAGAGGACAGAAGAAGAGAAACAGAGGGAACGAGAGAAAGAAAAGAGTGAAAGGAAGTGTCATTCTATCACATATCAGTAATTAGTCAAAAGTCTGGGATTACAAGTGGATTTACATCTATTTTTAGGCTTTAGTTCTGATCTAATAGCTATATTAGCCTAACTGACAAACTAATCCTTCTACAATTATTATTACATAACACAAACCCTTGTAAATAAATGTACTTTTTGCAGTTGTACACTATTACCTTTTTTGATCAGAATACTAATTCACATATGTTGACAGCACACTCCTCGGATTAATGGAGAGATTCCTGATGTAAATGACGCTACATTAGATCATAAGAGGCTATCTGAAAGGTTGTGTATGCTTCTTTGATGCTCATTTATCATTGACATTGCTCGAATGAAATTTCAGATGACCCTCATTTCATATTTTTTTTCCTTTGCATGAAATAAGAATTGTCCAATTTACAAACACACAGACACAGTGCTAATTGAAGTTTAATTTGAATTATACACTTGAAAAAGCATACTTATTCAGGCAATTGGTTGGTTCAGAGGAGGGAATGATTTCCCTTTATTATTGGGTGAAGGTGCAAGTATACTCCAAAAGTTTTCGCTCAGGAGCAATATTGCCCTGGGAGTTTTTATTGAAAAAAGTCATCGTTGAAGTATTGGAAAAGGGGCAATTTTGTCTATTATTAATGGTCCATGCCAATTTTCTAAATAGTCAATGTAAATTTTATAATGTAGTAGGATGATATTACTACATTTTGAAATTGTCATGGCAAAATATCTCTTGAGTAAATATTTCTGAGGCAAAGTTGCACCTCAACCCTATCCTTGTTTAATGTTTATCATGTCCTTGTGATGATTATGTTATGTTATTTTAGAAATAAATTAGTGATTTGATTTAATTGATTGATTTAGTCAATCATTAATGGATTGATTGAATCCTCTATGTTTCTTTCTTCTTCCCCTCTAATCTAAATTTCTTAATTATAGAATATCAATTCTATAACAGATTACTTAATTGTATTCTATCGGGCTTTATGGTTTTGTAAGTCAAGATGAAGAATACTTTCTATTTTTAAAGTCGTTTTCTTTTGGTATCACGTTATCACTTTCCATTTTTTGCACAAAACAACCTCAGCCTTCTCAGCTTTACTTATTATTGTTACATAATGATGAAGTAAGATGAGGATAGATTTTTGTTAATCTTATGCAATTTCACGGATGTGGTAGAAGCACTAAGTAATGTCAGCACAACTTGATCGAAAATGTGATTATGGAATGTTCTAATTATGCTGGTGTAGTGACAATAAAACTGTGATGTATGATTGATTTCTGTGTACATGATATTTTCGATTATATAATGACTAAGCGCCATCAATTTCTCCAGGTTAGCCACATATGATCTAGCAGAACTACAAATGGAGGGTGATGGGAATTGCCAGGTTTTGAACTTGTTCAAGCTTTTATTACATTGGCTTTCATTCGTTTCTCTATCGTTTTTTTAACTATAATCATACTAAATATAGTGAAATATTACTGGGCAGTTTCGAGCATTAGCAGATCAGTTATTTCGCAATCCTGAGTATCACAAGCATGTAAGGAGGCAGGTTATTAAGCAGGTACATAGCCGTTTTGTTTTATTGGGGGTGTGCTCTTCTATTGTATTCACTTTGGTGGTTATTTGAATATTTGTCAAGTCAAAACATAGCAATGTATGAATTAAATAAGTCAAAACATGGCAATGTATGAATTAAAGTATATACTGTAGCAGATTGTTTCTTTCTCTAAGTTGCTTATTTGATAGCTTTGTATCATAGTTTCTTATTGTAATGTAGTTTATAGGTGCTCGTAGAAAGGACTAGAAGGAGTATACCTTATAAATTTGATGCAGCTTTTCTTTTTCTTCCATTTTCCCCTCTTCCTTTATTTATCTCTCTGTCAGCTGAATGGATGTTCTTTATTGAAATTTGTTTGCCTCCGTCTTCCTAATTCTTTAATCTGTATTGATATTCTCCATTTTGATTTTTCTCTCTTGTTTCTCCAGCTAAAGCATTTCAGAAAGTTATATGAAGGTTATGTACCAATGAAGTACAAAGACTACTTGAAGAAGATGAAAAAGTTAGAAATCAGTTCTGATTAATTTTTTTTGTTTTTCCCGCTAAACTAGAGACCTTGAAATTCTGAGTATGAGTGCTGATTAATATTTGAACATTCTTTGCACATAGATCTGGGGAGTGGGGAGATCATGTAACTCTACAAGCTGCTGCAGACAGAGTAAGTTCTTTAATGTTAATCTCCTCTCGAGAAACTTGTCATGCTGGTTAAAAAATGCACTTGTCTGCTCAATGTAAAAATTCTCATTTTGTGTGGCTGTTCATACTTGAGTTGCATATTACTCATCAAGTATCAGGCTTATTAATCATGGGAAGCCCTCCTTCCTTCTCACACCATCTATGTTATGCCCAACCCTTGATATGTTCTTTTAGGTGTGACGAAGATTCTCTGGTGATTATGCATGTTGCAAATGACTCAGAGACCTTGTTGCATCCTATTTTATATCAATCAACTACAATACAATAAAAGATAGTACTCACAGTTGTAGATTAAATTCTGCAGCAGTAGATGTGCGTCTGGGTCAGTTTGTTGCTAACCTTATAAACTCAATTTCATCCTGACATCAGAGTCAAAAAGGTTGTCTTATGTTTTGACATGGTATTCTGCCCCTTTAATTTTTTTTTTATTTTTTCGTTTCTACATTGATTTATTCAATCTTCCCCATACTTCTCTCAAGTGGGTTCTACTCACTATTGTCTTTTTGTACAGTTTGGTGCCAAAATTTGTTTAGTCACCTCTTTCAGAGATACTTGCTATATTGAGATACGTCCCACTGACAATAATCCCACTAAAGGTAATTATTGCAAGTGTTCTTATTTGGGTTTGACAACTTAGTTTTCTCTATCATGAACTCTACCCTGCACACAGTATGACCAATTAATTTGGTTCAAGAATGTTATCTTCACTTTAACAAATTTGTTGATGGGATTAATGAGTTTTAGTTGTGGTGTTAAACTCTTAACGAGTTATGATTTTTGTCCCTATACATGATATAGTTAAGTTTGTTAACACTGTTAAATGCGAGTCCTTAGGAAAGTATAAAGAATAACATTATTTAGGGATGAGAAACTGTAATTTGAAACTATTGGCAACAAAACAAAAGCATGATCAAACTAACTATAAGGACTAAAAATAGAAGTAACCCTTGTAATTATCACAATTGTGATTTAAGTGATTGGGTATCTATAAAGGGATCTTTGAAGAACCTGAGAATTGCATTTTCTTTCTTTTTCTCAATGTTGAGGTAAATGTTTAAGAGTTTCCTTTTTAGTAATTAATAACAGCAGTTGCTTGAGTGCTATATATATCCGTTTTTTGAGGTCATTTAATCCTCATTTGGACTCTTTTAATGAGATTATTCGAGATTATCATGTTTTTTGTTTCTTCTGGAAACTGTAGAACTTTGGCTAAGCTTTTGGAGTGAAGTGCATTATAATTCTTTGTACGCAACTGCAGGTAGTGAACCTTTACAATAGAGATTTTTTTTGGCTACTTGGTTTTTACGAATTTGGCTTCTATATTGAATATTCAATAGAAAGCTCTTTTCTCCTAATCATACATTGATTTTGCAGATGTTCCTTCTGTTGCACCCAAAAAAAAAGCATTGGCTTTTTTTCTAGTGAAAATAGCAGAATGTGGAGTCTTGCGAAATTCACATTTAATGAGGGGTAAGTACTATTCTTATTCTAATTATTTTTGGGTTACACTATCCTTTTAGTTAGTCGCTTACTTTAAAAACATGTACATCCTATTAAACTCAGTTTGCTGGCCGTTCTGAAAGTAAAACTACTTTAAGTGAGTGATTCAAAAAATACTATACACAAAAAATTTGACTCAATTTGATATTAGGTGCTTAAGCTGGTAAAAGCGTTAATTCTTATAAGTTATAGAAATTTTAGCTGGTAAATAAAAAGTAAATATGTTTCATTTCAATTCTCTACTGCCAAAGTTAAAACTATAATTATTTCTCATCCGTTCTTAAAGGTGGGATTTAGTTGACTTTTAAGAAATCTTAAGTTAACTGAATAAATTACTTATAAATTGATTTATTTAAATTTTTTTGCTAAACTAGTTTATTTAACTTAACTAACATATATAATGTACTAATACATTAAAAATGTTAGTATTAAGTTTCACGATTCCTTAATCACTTCAGTAAAAGTCAACTATGTTTATTATGTAAGAACAAAAGGTGTATTAATTTTTTATTCAATTATTATGTCATCTGTTTGCCTCTTGTCTAACCAGTTTCACCTTGAAAACCATGGCCAGTTGATTTTTTTCGTTTTGATTCCCGGCCCTTTCCTTTTTTATAGAATGAAGTTGCTTTTCTCTGAAAAAAGAAAAGATTTCCCGTTCGTGTTGTAAAATATTTGTGGTTGCCATATTTTTGGGTGTCTAACTATTCTTTTTTTTTTTTATGCTCGCAGCCTTTTGAAGTAATCTCTTTCAAAGCCTTATTAGAGATAGTGTCTCTTATAAGGGACATGGGCTTTCCCTCACCACATAACCCGAGTTACAGCACAAAATCTATATATTAACAGGTCCAAGCTTGTTCATTTGTAGGGCATGTTGTATTAGTGCTGAGAGTATATCACAAAAATTTATGTTTAATATATGTAGATTGCAATTGCATTGATAAACAATGATTTATGTGTTTCAAGAGGCATAGAGGTTACTTAGTTATTTTAACGTTAGCTTTGTAACATAGACAGTGTATTGGGCGATTATGTATAAATAAGCTACTTATGAGATCAGGTTAGGAAGTGTAATTTATCTGTGCCTATAGTTGAATTATTGGATGTCAATCTAAGCCATTAAAATATTTCCGTCAGTATATGTATTATGGATGAAAACTGAATCAGGTGAGGAACTGAGGATGAACGATTATGATACTAACATTGTCTCTGCAATCCAAAAAACCGTGAGAGAAAATTTCATGGCAAAGTCTTAATATTGATTAGTCATGTTTTGATAGTAAGGCCTACAAAAAGTGTCAATTGTTGCGCGACCTAAAGGTATATGCACATAAACATTGCCTTTATTTGACTTGTGAATAAGATTATAACTTATAAGTATGAAAAAAAGAGATTAAGACACATTGGTAATCAACAACTTCGTACATTATCAAAAGATTGAGCTTTGATATAAAATCCTTTTAGATTATCCATGCAAGTATGCACCTTAATGAAAAAGTTAATTTGCAGGATTTGTTTTTTTCTTTCGGTACATTACTCATCTGGTAGTTATTGTAAAAAGTTTCTTGGCTTATTTAATTTTAAGAAACATAAAATTATAAGGTAAAATTTCATTGTATAACATTAGATCATATATACACACTAATTTATAAGTTAAGCCAATTAATTTCAATAGTTTTGAATATTAGAGAAAATGAAAAAGAATTTATGTTTGGAACTGAAATCTGATTGACCCTCATGATTAGCTCTTATTATGACTAGGAGAGTCTTTATTTGGTGAATTAATAAACTATTAACCTGTCTAAGTAGTGTTAAATAAAATTAGTATTAATATTAATTTTTAAGTTTACTAAAGATATTGGATATTTTGGATTCTTGTTATTAGCATGATGTAATTGCATTTATAGATACATTCAATAGCATTTGTAGATATTTTGGATGCTCAAATATAGGAATTGCTCCATGATTTTTTGTGACATTATAGTTGTTTGATTTTGCATAATTTGGAAGTTTAATCATCAAGTATAAGTGTTTTGCAAGGCAAGTTGGCAAGGAAATTAAAGCCAAGTCAACTGGGAAGTTAAAAATTATTGGAATGATGTTAAAGCATATTAGAGCAATCCATTTGGAGGAGGAGAAATCATTTTCTGCAAGAAAGAATTGAACCGCGACCTTATTTTTTGCTAATTTATGAGCCGCAACACGTTTGAACATCAGTGAAGAACTGAGTTGCAGCCCATTTTTCTGCCTGTTTTGTGGGCCATGGCCCAATCGCATCAGACTTGCCACACATCACCTCAAACTTGAAAATTTGGGGTTTATAAAGGGAAAAACTCGTGGAGCTCATTAAAATATAGGGAATGTTTAATTTGGCTATGCTAGAGCTTGATATTTGGTGTGGATTGAGTTAGGATTTGAAGTTGTAAAGAGAGTTGGACTTATATTCTTAGTTCTTCCTTTTCATCTTCATTCTTTATTCTTGTTCATGTTTGTGTTGATGTATTATATGTATGTTCTCATAGATTTGTTGAACATGAGTGGTTAAATACTTTTATTCTAGGATTTTTTTGAATCCTTGCATGGATTAACTCTAGACTCCTCCTCTTATTTTGTGATTATTGACATATGTGCTTAGTTTACTCTTTACCTAATGCATCTTAATGTTTGATCACCATATTTAGATGTTAAGCTCACTTGATTGATGCTTGAGAAAACTAGGTTGAGTGTAGAACTTGAGTAAAATTGTGTAAGAACTTCAAGTTTGTTTGGTAAATGAATGATTCTGTTGGTAAGATCAAGATATACTTTCCAATCTTAATTACATGATCACATTGAGATTGAAATTTTATGGAGATTTTATTAGTTGTAACAAGAGATTGAACAATTAATGGAATGCAAAACTTGTTCTTGACTTGAGAGAGTGCTTACATGTACCTATTGAATCTTAGACTTGCACATGCATGTGTTAATTGATAGCATCTATAAGAGGAGGTTAATAAAATGCTATAAAATACATTATGTCAACAATTACACCAAGTGCTGATAAAAAAAAACAATTACACCAATTGACTTTGAATAAAGTAACAGTTTTATGTAAACTTACATTTGAAATGGTATATTAATCATATATTAATTGAGAGCTCTTGCATTAAGCACTACAACAGTTATTTTATGATATAGAAATACATACAAATTTGAAATTTGTTTCCCATTAATAGCAAAAACTCAATGATATATGGTGTTCTGGCTCTTAAATGATTTTCAAATAAATTTCAATTGGTGTAGGCAATTTTGGAATTTTTCCTCTAAATTTCAATGGTACACAAGCAATTGCATTCATAGTTAAAAAAGGTTAATGTAGGGAGGAATATCTAGAACAAAATGAAAAGAATATCTAGGATCCATGAGTGGCTGTTTCTACAGGCTATATACAAATTTGTGATCAAACCATATACATACCTTGGCTTCATCACAATGAGAGCTAGGTTGATGAAGAATGGATGAATTAAAAAAGGGTGAAAAAAATGAAAAGAAAAAAAAAGTGGGAAGGGCTAATATAGTGAATGAATCTCAATGGGGAGCTTTGGATGGGTCAAAGTCAAAGTGAGATGGCATGGGGCCCGCATTATTAAGCTGTTGCTGCATCATCTGATTCATCTCCTGCATGTCTGGGGCCACAATCTCCTGTTGCAAGGAGGGATACATACTGTAGCCTGGAGGCCACGCCTGCATATTACTGTTGTTGCTTTCGTTGCTGACGTGGCACTCCACGTTGGATGTGGCCCCACCCTGTGAGAACGCCTCGTACACCGTTGATGTTATTGGATCCAACGACACTGAGGGGTCGAACATATGGGAATGGGTGTCGCCGCCCTCACCTAACCACCCCACGTTGTCCAGTGATGTCATCCCTGATGGGTCGTATGATGACGACACGTGTTTGTTCATCAGATATTCCTTCCTCTGCATGACACGTGTCAGCGTATCCATGAGATTCTTCTCACTTGATTCCAGCTCCCCCGTTGATGTCATCTTCATCGCATCCGGTTCATATAGCCTGTCCCCACCCACCATTAATATTAATAATCAAACAATAATGAAATTTTTAAAAATAAAAAGGGAAATAGACAAATAAAATCCTCCGAATATAGTAGAAGGACAATTAAAGTAACTAAATTTTCAGCACTAAATGAGAAGGCTTTAATGTAAATGGGATGCTCTACTTATTAATTGTGAATGATGCAGTTGTTAAATTTGCATGCGGTTAATGGGAATGCTGCGGATGCTAATTTAGTGCTGTGATCTTGACTGTATTTTTGGAAATTTAGCGACATTGATTGTCCTTTTACATATATTTAGAGAGACTTTATTTGTCTTTTTCTTTTAAAAAATCAAATTAAAATTGAACAAACCGTATCTGATCTTCTACCATTTGAAGCTGTTGCTGTAACCTGCCCACTTCTTGTTGCAGCTCCTGAAAGAAAACAGAGCTATCATTCACCGCCAACAAAATACCATTTATAAAAATTAGAACTTTGAGTGATTCTATATCATCTCTTACTTCAATTTCCGTGTTGATGTCTCCCGGACTATACGTGGTGAGGCGTTCCATGAAATACAAAGATTTGGCACCCATTAGACATGATATTTAATAACATATAATAATGAGACAGCTATAGAGATTTAAATACTCCTCCGGCACTTAAATATAACACCGCTGTAATTTTTTTTATTTAAAAAAATTAAGGAAACAAATTAAATCACTAAATTAATTTATAGTATATATATCACATGTAATATAATATATATTAATTTATAAGCAGAATAAAATTTATTTTTTTGAAAAAGGATCATTATACAAAATTTAAAGTGATTAATTTTATTTATTTAATTTCTCAAAAAAAAAAAATTAAAATCCTTATAATTAGAAAAGAAGGAGTATATGTAATTCAGTGAATATAGATGGAAAGAAGGGAGAGAACCAACTTGGCCAGCTGAAGAGCAATGTCATTTTCACTTTTCAGTTGTTGGAGGGTCCTCAACAGATACTGCAAAATGCACAAACAGACATTCTCAGTTTCTTTACTCTGATGCAAACCTTCATCATTATTACCATTCTATAAGTCCTTTGTCTATCCCCCAATTATTCAGCGGAAAGGATTGAAATGGGGTGATCATGCCAATACCTCTTTGTTATGAATATTCCTGCATACATTTCAAAGGTACAAAACTAAGTAAGGGCATTATACTAAAACATGAACAACATAGGCAATGGATGTCTGGGAAAAATTATTCATATTCAGCATATAAGTAACGTATATATAAGATGACGAATAATTCTTTTGTGCACTGCTTGCACCACGTACTCTTTGCACTAACCAATGAGACAATCCCATGTTAAGAGATTAAAGCTCATGTGGCAGACCTGTTTTAAAATTTTTGTCTAATAATTTTCCCCTACTGTGCCCCCTTATCTTATGAAGTCACCTCAATCACCTAATAACACCTTTTATCATATTTGTGAAGAAGAGGGATGAGTGAAACTAGAACTGATCTTCAAATGAAAGAGGAAAATACTAGACTTAGTTTGATTTAGATGAGTTAATACAAATTTTGGTCTTGAACTTTCACTCAATTTTAGTTTTGGTCTATGAACTTTAAAATTGGTGGTTTTGATCTCGAACTTTCCATCAATTTTGATTTTGGTCCCTAAACATTGAAGTTAGTGGTTTTGATCCTAAAGTTTCAGTCAATTTTGGTTTTGATCCCGGAGTTTTATAAAAAATTTAAAACTCAAGGATCAAAACTAAAATTGAATGAAAGTTCAGTGATCAAAACTAAAATTGACTGAAAGTTTAAGGACTAAGACCACCGATTTTAAAGTTCAGGAACCAAAACTAAAATTAAGTGAAAGTTAAGGCAGAAGAAGTTGCATTAAACAGAACACTATAGCAAAGAAAGAGACAGTTAGAATTTACCTGCGGAAGGATTGCTCTGGAAATGTTACGGCGCTGCAAGGAACACATGCAGTACTATTCAATAATCGGATTAAAAAGCCAAAATGCATTTTATTTTTTAAATAAAGAGAAACATACCCTTCCCTTTCTTGATCTGGAAGATTGATGTATCGTGAGAACACATCTTCGATTCTGTGAACAAAAAATAATACTACAATGAATTTAAGTCAAAGATTAGGGCAAATCACTCTAAATAAACCAAGGCATCAGAAAAACGATGATAAGATTAATCATTATCAGCGTAACAATAAAAATATTTTTTGAGGGTGAGCTGAGGAACAACAATAGGTCACGTTCCCAAAAATGACCTTATCCATGGATCATCAAATTATTTCCGTACGACATAAACAAGAAGCAGAATGTTCCCCAGTTAAATGTCATGTTAGAATTATAATATTTTATTTTCATAAAAATTAAATAATTCCAGAGCTCCATTTGGCTGTAAGAAAAAAATTGGAGAGATGGAAAGTGAAAGGGTGAAGATAAAAAGTACACAAAATAATGAAAATAAAACTTATTATCAAGAATTAGAGGAAACAAAAGTCTTTTCCCTTTCTATGTGAATAAATGAATCACCCATTTGATAGCTATTTATGTGAAGTTTTAAAAGTTCGCATACTTTCGATCAAAAACAAGTTCGCAGACCATTTGTATATAGTAATATATAAAAAAAGATTCCTTGGCCAATTTTTATCCTTTTATAATTCGGGGAAACATTGCACATCAAGAAACGAAACCATCCACAGTAAAATGGGTTCTGGCAAAAGAATTAATATAATGGGACACAAAATATATGATTTATACTGTATTGTTGAATTCAAGACAAAGGCCACGTTTTCAACCCATTTGAGTCAACGCTAAATATCCTAGCCCGTAGGATCGCGCTCGAATTTCTAGTTCTACCAGATGAACAAATTTTAATTTTAATTTTCACAACAAATTAAAAGATATCCTCAAAGAGGTGAAATGAAATTTTAAAGAAATTAACACCAACATACTTAATGACCAAGAAACACCAACATGCTGATACAATACGTGATGTGAAACCAATACTTGTCCTTCGTTCTTAATAAATAGTGTCATTACTTAAGATTTGTTTATCGTAAGATTAATTAATAAACAGAAAAATTTAAAGAAGAGATTGAAGATGAAGAAAAAGAAAATAAATGAATGGATAGAAAAAGTGAAGAGAAAGAGGAGGAAGAACCTTCTTTTGCCAGAAAAATGACTGACACGTCCCGAAGGAGAGAACATTATGAGAGCAATATCAATGTCACAAAGAACGGATAACTCATAGGCTTTCTTGATGAGCCCATTTCTACGTTTTGAGAATGTCACCTGACGATTTATGGTATTCTCTATTCTCTTAATCTCCAATTTAACGCGACCCATTCAATTTGTTCTATATTTTGAATATCAATAGTTAAGCATGCAAATTAAGGAATTTCCAGAATCTGCAAGAGGAAATCTAAAAAAGGCCCTCACAATCTCTTCTTGTTTCAATTTTTTTTAACTGATGATTCTTGTTTCAAACTTAAAGAAATCAAATACATATACTTGAGTGCAAGGGCATGCATTACGCTCCTTGAAACGAGGGACAGTTGGATATGAGAGAGAAGGAGAATGTGTAATAAGCGATGGTTGTGAATGAATTTGTAAATGAAAAGGAGAAAATGTTGGCTGAGAGATTGTCCATTTGTAAATGAATTTGTCTCGGCTTAATGGTCTCTTCACATTTATAGTTATGGGTTATTATGTAAAAAAAATTTACTCCGGTGCATAATATAAGAGTCAAAATTTAAATGGTTTTGGTATAAAATATAATAAGAGCTCATCTTACATTCTCTCATTATATGGTCCAAAAAAAATCTTACATTCTTTCATCATTTAATGCATTTTTTTCTACTTTATCCTAACTCTTTTTTTCATTTATTAATGCTTATATATTTATTTCTCTTAAAAGTATCATGACAATATTAGAAAACAAATTAAATTCAGACACCCAACTAACTTTAATATATTTTATAAGTAGCGTTTTTTTGGCGACCGAACTCTGATATTACGGATCTGTGGGAGTATTACTCTTCTCATGCAGCTATTCATGGGACAATTCCGCTATTTTTTTTTTTTGGTATTTATTCATCGCTATTGTATGCTACTAAGAATTGACTGATCCGATTCACTGGAACGACAATTCCGCTCGGTTTGTGTTACCCTCCATTGAGGTAAATTGTAGGATACCTCTAACATTTTTTTTTTTATTAGAAGGATACCTCTAACATTAGAAAACAATAATTGCTGAACTTTTATACCCACTGTAACCCGATCAAACTTTGTCTTTATAAAATATTTACGTGGGTTATATATATATATATATATATATATATATATATATATATATATATATATATATATACACACACACACACACACATACATATATATATATGTATGTATGTATGTATGTGTGCGTGCGTATTACTGTTATAACCCTATGTGTATCTTCCGTTGGAATGTCTCGTATTTCCCTGGCCTTTTTTTTATCAGCTATTTCCCTGGTCTTGAGCTCTATATGCGCATGTTGTTATTCATTAGGCTACATGCGCATTAATAGCACTATACTCGTTAGTCAAACCATACCATAACATTTTTGATCCAAAAAAAAAAAAATACTATAACACAGTCCACATTAATAAATAGTTTACCACTAACATAATATGGCTCAACACCTTCCCATATTACCATCATAACTAAATAGTAATTCCCCGTGCGATGCACAGAAACTAATTATTAAAAAAAGATTATTTGAAATTATTCGTTGAATGTTTACTAATTTAATAGCAAAATATTGCATTAATAATAATAATTAGGATCCATTTACTTTAGAGTGAATTAAAAAATATTGATACTGAATTTCGGAATTTCAAAATTGAATCGAGACAAAATAAACATTCATAATAAAAGGAATTCAGAAAATGGAAACTGATTTTACTTGAATTGATTTTTTAACTTCAAATAATTAAGAAACCATGTGGTCCAATCATATTGTGGCAAGTGGTGCAATAAGAATGATGCCATTAGTATATATAATAGATTATAGCAAATTATTGCATTAATAATAATCAGATCCATTTATTTTAGAGTAAATCAAAAAATATTGATATAAGCATTTTGAAATTTTTTTAATAAAAAAACTACAAATCGAAATTACTACTCTCCAACGATCACAGAATTTCTACCGCAAGACAATATAAAAAACTAAGCCACAAATTAGATCTGGGGATCAACATGGATCAACAAATCAACATTCATATCTTAATCCTCTCCCGCATGCATATCAATACCGTTGGCATCTTTTGGGCATATCCTAAGGATCACCGTCCATTCCCTTCTCATAAATCTTTTAATATTCTACATAACCTCGAAATCCGGATGACAAAGTAGAATAGTCTTTTGCAAAATATTGACTAATTCATAGGAATCACTCTCAACAATCAAACTTTGAACTTTCTACTCCCATGATAATTTGAGAGCCCATAAAAGTCTCAAGCTTCAGTAGACAAAGATGACCCAATACCAATATGATATTGAAAAGTTTGTATGAAATCCCCAATATGATCTCTCAACAATCCCCCACAAATACAATATCCTGAACTAAAATTTCTTGCTCCATGTATATTGAATTTCAAATACCCATAAGAAGGTCATTTCCATCTATCCAAATTATTTTCCTTCAACTCTTAGATTCAAAACAGGTCGGCCTCATCCCAAACAAGCATAACTTCGAGCAATATATATTCAGCCCACAAACTATTGTTAAAAACAAACTCATTTCTCCTTTGCCAAAGATTTCTACAAATACTAGCAAATCATAATCTAAATTCAAAACCTTGAATCAAGATTATTTGCCTCATTGATTGTGCATGAAATTTATATGTTTTTATACCACTAAGCGTGTGAAATTAGTATGTCAATTGGTGAAAAATAATAGGAATTAGATGTCATTTCATGTTGAGTCTAGATTTGATGAGTTAGTTGCATTTTAATGATAATTGAGCATATTAGGCAACTAACTAAAGCATTTTATATTTATGGGTTTGATATATTTCACATATTTTCTAATTTCCTATTTTATTAGTAAAAGGAGGATCATATTGAAGAACATAAGATCAAGACATATATTTGGAAAGTCCTATTTCAATTATGATTAATTATTTCAAGGAATGATTATTCTCCAATTGTTTCCTAATCTTGATAGATGACTTCCCAAAACAATCCTAGTCCTAAAAGGAGTGTAAAAACTTGCTTTTGACAATGATTCACTTATTTTTAGAAGTTTTTGTGCCCCAAACCTTTCCTATATGCTTTGGGCATTCAATTTTGGAAATCCTAAATCAATTTGAATGGTTTTGGGTCATCTTTTATGATATATAAGGGGAGCACAAAATTTCTACAAAAGATTATCCTCCAAGCAATATCCCTTCCATCTTAGGAAAGTATTATCCCTTTTAGGCAATTCTTGGTCCCAACTCTTTCCTATTGGCTTTGGACACTTAATTTGGGAAATTCTTGCTCCACAAGCATGGTTTATGGTGACTTATTATATAAGGATGAGGAGAGCACGAAATTAGAGGAGAATTCCACATTCTCATACCATCATTCTACACACTCTTCCACTCATCCTCTCTTCTGCTCCACCAACCACCATCTTCCACCGATTCTTCATGGAACTTGAGGTGCGGCCGTCCTTGGGTGTTCTCTCCTTCAACATGATGAACTAAGTCCACTGATGCTCTCTTCGATGATGGGATGACATGAAGCAAACATTGAAGCAACTTCAGGGGAGTTTTATTAGTTTCAATTATGTAGTCTTGAATTTCCATTTGTGTTCTTGAGTATTTGTTCTTCTTATATTCAACTCGTTTGTTTAAATTCTAGACCATGTATTATTGAATCTTAATTGCATGTATTGATATGGTTTTAATTTAATTGCATGCATTGATAGAGGTGACATATTCAACAATCCGCTTCAAAAAGCAACACGTGGAAAGGGAAGAAGAAGACAATGTGAATCAGCACAATGATGTGGAATTGTATGAGAGCTTAATGTCCAAGATGTGTGGGTCTATGAGGAGTACGAAAAAGTCAATATGAAAGTTTGAAATTTTTTTGGGCGAAGGTGCAAACATGATACTAAACTTTATCCAAAATTGCGAACAAAGACATGACCCAACTTGGAGTCAGGTGCAAATATAATATTTTCACTTGAGTGTAGTAGTTATCACAGTTCCATTTAGGCACCTTTGTCTTTGAATAAAGTGTTACACTGATACTACATAGCTATGCAAATGCAGGAGAAATCGTTAGAGTTGCGAGAAACTGATATATATGCTGTTTTCACTCGAAAAATGATATGCTTGCATTATATTGTCTCCATAAAAAAAATTGAATCCAAGGCCTCAAGAACAAACAATTTTGATTTATACCTATCAAAATCCACTTGTAGTTGTATTATGCTTTTAGGACAATAAATAAAGATGATTGTTTTTCTTTTCTACATTATTGGATCTGATGTGACGCATAATTAAGAAAAAAAGGAAGGAGTTAAAATAGGCTAAATGACATAAATACCTCCCATAAACTTGAATTTTTGAAATTATGGATGCTATTTAAACATTGAGAATCACAAATAAGTAATGTCCAAATCAGATTTCAGCTAAAATTCTTATATCCTTAGCCCACATCATGACATACTCAAATCTGGACATTGATAATAATATTGATGAAATTTTAGCTCAGTTAGCACTTATTATTATTTTTAGCCAAGAGCTTTTTGAATGGCAAGCTTACTTTATGGAAACAAAAAAACTAAATTCTAGCCATCATTTAATCGGTTTAATCAGACCCACTCTTAGAGATGACCTTAATCGAGAAAACAAATGGGGAGAGGATGCTCACTAGTGTCGACGGAGGAAATGAAGAATGATGAATATGACTTTCATTTCTTTTTTGAGTGAAGGAAGATGATCTTGAATTTTTATGAAGCTATGGATGCGGGAGGGGAGGTGAGGGTGTAGCAAATAAATTAAATTAAAGGAAAACAATTGACAATATTGCTTTTGGTCCACATGTTGTAGATCAATGTCGTCCATTCTTTTCTCATACTTCATTTTGGGCAATGACCCTATTTTGCCCTCCAAATAACCACCATGAAGCACTAGGCACCCTAAGCTAAAACTAGACACAATTTTGTCCTTGAAGTTAATCAAAATGGTCCAATTTTACCATTTAACAAATGTAATGTTGACACGTGGAATGTATGTTTACACGTGGACGACACGTGTCAACATTACATTTGTCAAAGAGTAAAATTGAACAACTTTGGTTACTTTAAAGGTAAAATTATACCTAATATTAGTTTAGGGTGCCCAGTGGTTCAGGGTGGTAACTTAGAGAGCAAAATAGTTATTGTCCCTTCCTTTTTTTTCTCTCACTTTTATATATAGCCCCTCTTCTAACACTTCAACTAATTTTCATATTAAATTTTAGGTAATCTACTTTTTGACGATAATTTCTAAATATAAATCTCATAACAAATTAGGGATTTTCTTACTCCATAAATTTCCATAATCCTCAAAATAATTTCCCTAAAATTCATAAAATTTATCCTCGCGATTGAATTTGTACATATTTTCATAGAAAAAAACATGAAAACAACGTGTTATCCCGGTTTTACAAACTGGGAAATGCTTTTAATTTTGCCTTAGGGCAATACTTTTAATTTTTTAAAATAAAAAATTAATATTGACTTAGTCACGGCTAAGAACTCTCGCTAAGGCAAACTTTTTAATTTTTTTAAAATAAAAAAATTATAAGGTAATATTTTTATTTTTTTAAAGATAAAATTAAAAAGTCAAGGAAAAATAACAAATAAAATACTTTGAATATCCAAAAGGACGATCAAACTACTCAAATTTCCAAAAGAACAAATAATGTATTAGGGAGGAATATGTGATTTTGAAATGCCGTCAAAAGACTCATATGCTCCCTGTAGCATATTGTCAGTTCGGTTAACCACTGCATCATACATAGTGGTGCACAAATGACGGATAAGACCAGACTAACTATTTGCCCTAGTCAGGCTGTAATTTTGGCCCGAGCCCCGGTCATGTCCCTCTAATCTAACACCGAGATTGGGCCGGACATGAACATAGGGCCATAGGACAAACCATGGTGGTCCCTAAGTTTTTTTACAATAAAATAAAAAAATCTCCACTTTTCAACCATTTAATGTATATCAAACAAATTAATGAATTATGTGGGAAATTTAAAAAGTGCAATAAACTATTTTTTTTCTACGTAGGTTCGAATCCTGCCTCTCCCACTTGTTTGTTGTAGACTTCAGAGAAGAGAAAGGAGGCATTCGTCGGCATAGATAATATAACTAATTAATTTATTATGAAATAGTATGATAATTGTGTTCATTAATTAAAATATTAATAAAATAATTGGTCGAACCACCTTACTTGTCATGGGTCATATGCATTGGTCTTGTCCTACCTGATAGTCGGGTCAATCTCGTCGGGTTAGTCCCGAGTTGCGTTGTGACGGACCATTTTTTTGCGTAAGACTGGATCGAGTCATGACAATCAGTGTCATCATATTGTCGATGTCTTGTTCATTGTTTAAGACTCGTCGTCATTGGTTTGCATTTTTAAGTCATCATATGCTTAAGGTCACAAATATTCATCACCTTCATTTGACCTTCATATCGGGGGCAATTTTAGCATGCTCATCGTAGTGCTTGCACCCATCATCTGGGGCAATGTGTGTTTAATATCACACCACTATACCATCAGTGTCATCATCATTCATGACATGTTTAGCCTTCTCCATCATTGTCATCATCATTTAAGACATGTTTAGCCTTCTACATCATCATCATTCATGATGTACTCAGTCTTCTATATCATCATTATCATCATCATTATTACTTTCATCTCAAGTGCCATCATATGCGTGCATCTGCACTTTATAGCGGGGCAATGTATGTTTAATGTCACACCACTATACCTTTGTTGTCATACATCCTGTTTAGGGCTCCATCATTGTCATCATCATTCATGACATGTTTAGCCCTCTACATCATCATCATTCATGACATACTCAGCCTTCTATATTATCATCGTTCATCATGATGATCATTATCACTTTCGTCTCAAGTGCCATCATATGCATCAGCACTTTATCATGAGTGAGGGGCAGAACAAATTCTTCGATGATACTCCTTTAAAGCCCTGTAGCGACAGACAACATTCTTTTCAAAGCCCAGTAACGGCTGGCACAATTCTTTAAAAGCCCTGTAGCGGCAGACACCATTCTTTTCAAAGCCCTGTAGCGGCAGACATAATTCTTTCCAAAGCCTAGTAACGGCTGACACTCCTTTAAAGCCCTGTAGCGGCAGGCACTCCGAAGCCCAGTAACGGCTGGCACCCTTTAGCGGCAGGCACCCTGTAACAATCTGTTACTAAATCCCTAATTAACCTGTGACATCTCTTTTAGACCTCTTTACTAACTATGATAGAAAAAGGAATTCCATAATATCAATGTCCTATCATAGTTAGGAAAAGAATTTCCTAATGATTAAATATTATCCATGATAGAAAAGAATTTCCTGATACAACCTGAACACTATCATGGATAATTAATAACTAACCATGTTAGAAAGAATTTGCCTAACATGGTTAATAAACAAAACTAGTTGATATTTAACCATAAATAGATATGTATACATGCGGAAGCAGATGCAGGCCTATACAAATTGGCAATATACACAACTAACTAATCTAAATAACCTTTGAAACCTAATTCCCTTTCCTGATGCTTGCGCCTGTGCATGAATACCTGCAAAAATATCAGTAATCGTGGGATGAGACAATTTGTCCCAATAATCACCGCTTAACTCACTATAACAGTGAGATGTGCGGTAGCGAGGGCGTCTAAAGGGTACCACGTTTTAAATTTAGTAATATATACATATATCTGTCAAGTCCCCTTCTATTCATCACTCAAATCCCTCTGTCACATCCAAGTCAACTCAATAGACAAAAATAAACGTGATTGACACTGTGCCCAGTCTCAAATCTGAAAGCATGAAAAAGGGAGCACTTTAAATAGTGAAAACATCCCTGAAAAAGGGAGCACTATAAATGGTGAAAACATCCCTGGTTCCTTTACAATCCGAGGAACCTGTACAATTAACCTATCGATTTGCGCAAATCGATAGGTTACATCGGCCGACGGTACTAATAATCAGTGTCATGCAATACTCACAATCCCTATTCTATATTCCATCAACATAACTCTCAACAATCTCAACTCAACATGTAACCCTCTTTTCTATCCTCATCACCTCTTAAACCACTACCCAACACTATCCCTATATACATTTCACGTCATTCCAGATCAATGGCCACCACCAGGCAGGATAATAGTATATATATAATGTGTAAACATCTTTTATACAGAAATAATTGTGTTTAAAAGGCACCCGATAGCCTGTTTTGTATAAAAATAACCTTTCAAAGATAATATATATATATATATATATATATATATATAGAGGGTGAGAAAGGATTTTACAAAATCCTAGCTAACATCACCCTCAATGCTATAGTAAGGTTAAGTGTGATTACCTGTCGCCCTTAGCACTCCACTGCCTTCCTTACCGTTTCTTATAGATTTTTCCTTCCAAACATCATCGACACAAGTTGCTCCTATAATAATATAGTACAAAATTATAAATTATTATCATTTACACTTCATAATACTTAGGCGTCTCTCTCGTATTCTATATCACTACCCAATCCCCTTCTTCAAATTATACTTGATTGACCTTAATAAACTTCAAATAAGTGCCGCATCAAAACAATTTCAAAGTTTCCCAATAACCATCACAAAACTTCAATTAATCTTGAATATACTCAACCAATGTAAGGCAAAATATTCAGACATGCTTCACATTAAAGAAGACAACTAACATAAATCTGAATTTGAAATCAATAGGCAATATTGTAAGGAAACAATATAAACCTCAAAGCTCTTCCCTAACTTAATTCTAATTCGAACTTAAACACTTAATTCTTCACTTTTGTTCTAAGAGTAGAATCCAACACAAATATGGCACCACATAGCCGAGCAAAACAAATTGTTGTTTAAAATTACACTAATGATAACTTAAACATTACATGCTTTCATTTATCTCATTTTAGACCCTCTTTGAGCCATTCCTTCTTAGAAATCGATTCAGCCAATCTAGGTAACAATACTAAAATAAGGCATGAATGCTTTCGATTCAAGCTTCACCAAACTTAACCAAAAATCAACATAGAATGCAGCCACACTTCTCACTAATCCTTCCACATGAACCATAAATTATCATACGAACATTAACAATGATTTTCCACACAATGCAAAACTCAAGGATACAATAAATTTTCACCTACATTTTCATACATAATTCTTTATGTCCAATTCAACTAACAGCTATCACAAATTCTTAATAATATTTAAGTATCTTTCAATATCACAAGTAAACTTTGATCAACAACTATTAACATTATCCAAAGACAAGAATAAAGACCTCTTTTAATATTATTTCCATCATCATCACATAACAAAGAATTTCCAAAATCTATCATGTCACTCAAGCATATATCATTTCAATTCACCTTATCATTCATACATGATTATACCAATTACTCATGCACATCAAACAGTTCACCAAGCCACCAGGTAGGTAAATTAAATTCCAATGCATACATTACAGCATATACTTCTAAGTCCAACAAAGAGCAAAATGAGTAATCAAACATAACACTTTTACAATAGCATTCAATATTAAAGAGACAAGGATACACACAAGTATCATTTATATTTTATATGATTCACGTGAATCAATTCAACAACTCAATTCCGCAAGGAAAAGCACAACTTCATGCCTATACCATCATTGCCTCTAACTTTAACTCGTAGTAATCATGATAAAAACAATTCAACACTATTTGGTGCAACTTGAAATATGAATATAAACCCATCTTTTCAGTCAAAAATCATAGACTTCATAACTGTATGTATCGAGAATTTACACTACTTCATTAGTACTTAGCAATTCATGAAATTCTAACATCTATCTTACAAATAAAACAAAACAGCCCAAACTACTCCATTTATCAAGGAGTAACCAAGTAAAACCAATGATCAACCATAAAACCAACAATACTTTTACTTGACCAAGAATGGTAAGAAAACTCAAGTCATTTTCAATTAAATTAGTCCGAAAACCTTTAATATCTCTAATATATTTGCAATACCTTGTCACCTAGCAAAAATTCATAATTTTCAAACAATTCCTTCTCTTACACATTTTATCAAACACCTTATGTGCATTCCGAAATCTGTGGTATTATTAATCCCTTATCCGGTCACTTTCTTGCAAATATTCCAAATCATTACTCTCCCCTACTTCTACACTCATTCAGATCAGACCAAGAAGTTTAATTTCACATTCCTCAATGAAAATCAACCTCCAAGCAAGAACTCAATCATTTACAAAGCTCAAACTCAGTAGATCACTAACACATAAAGTTAGGGTTTTTTACAAAATCAACAAATCCTTAATCAATCAATCCAATCCTTCAAAACCAAATCCTAAACGTGATTTTTAGTATATTATTGAACACAAAACAGTAAACCCTTTTCAGCCTACACTCAAATCTCGCCCAAAACTTGAAGAAAAGAGGTGAAAATCGAAATATAAGGTTTACCTAAGCTTGAAGATAACTCAACACTGAACGGCAGTCACTCCCGTCGTCGTTTGCCACCGTTCGTCGCCGGAAAACGCTGGGAAATGGCCATTAAGGTTGCTGACCGAGATTTAAAAGTAAGGAAATGAAGGTGAGGAATGGTGAAGAGGAAAAGAAAGGAGATTCAATGGAAAGAAGCTTACCCATTATTGTTCTAGTTCCTTTTCGTCACCCCCCTAAACAACTCGCCGCCGTGCACTTTGCTGGGCTCGCCAGAATCGGAAAGAAAGCAAAATGTGAAGGGAAAAGAGGGACAGAGATTGTTTGATGATGGTGATGCAAGGGAGAGTGAGACTCGGTTTGGACAAATGGGTGGGTAAATAATAGAATGAGAGTGAGAGCATGAAGGAGAAAATGAAGAAGAAGATTGGGGTTTGAGAGGGGGTGGCCGACGGCCACAGCATAAAGAAGGAAGGATGGAGTGTTTGGATATGAAGAGATATTAGGTTTTAGGGCAATTTACCCAATTACCCTTTCATATTTACTTCTCCATTTTAAATTCCAACATTAAAATAGATTATATTATAAAAATATATATTCTACATGTCTACTTACATATTTTCTCCTTATCTATGCCCCAAGGTATTTTCATCAAATTTTTAATTTAAAACTCAACCTCTAACTATTTTTCCTAAATTTCTAAGAAAATAGGCATATTAACTCCTTAAAAATATATTTTCCCCTTTTTATTTATTTACTCTAATTTTTAGCTTCCTAATGATATCTTAATACTTTCATTAATCCTTTATTATCTCTAATTTAAAAATTGGGATGTTACAATTATCCCCACCTTTTAGGAATTTTGTCCCCAAAATTTACTAAATATCACCTAAAACAAAGAAATATGCAGTTCAACTTTGCATTCCTCATATCAACTCTAATTATATCACCAGTCAGCACCATCTTTCATCATTCATCCTCAGTTAATCTATCAGTATTCCACCAATTCCTATCTCACTTCGCTTAACTAATCCTTATTTACTAACTATCCTAACCTCAAATTACTTGTATTAAAGTCCAACTTCATAAATGACCACAACCTCCCTATCAACTTTATCATCAGATTCATGGTTAATTGCCTTCAGTTCTAATAAATCAATATAAAATGTTCGCCAACTTCCAACCTGACACATTACCCTTTACTAGCTTATTGATCTGTTTTTGTTCAACCATAAGCACAACTTTAAAATTCATCACTATTTCAGTTCAATTCATTCCATTCTCATCCATAAAAGCCTAATGTCAACACATCACCAAGTCACAATATCTCTCCATACCAATACATTACTCTAAGTCATTAACCCACAATGTACAATTAAGTAATCACCCTAACTTCAACTCAAAACATAACTTCCTAAATCTCATTCTTCCAGTCAAATTTTTGGTTACTCATCAGTTCATGTCCATAATATAGTGTTCTAATCCTTAAAATCAAAGCTCCTCTCAATTACCTCTATTTCAATCCACACAAGAAAAACTAGAAGTATAACTAAAATTCGATTCATAACCACAATAAATTCTGCTACACTAGTAGATTAGTGAATAAATCTGTCAAAATCACGATACACTAGAAATAGCAAGATCAATTTTACTACATCAAACAGAGAAATACAACACTTTTTGCATTCATTTCCAACCAAATAGATGTATAATTATGCCTTTTCACATTGACAACCAACTTAGATCATTAAAACTAATTCTTTAACACTTAAACAAATATGAATCTTCCCTACATAATTCCAAAACAAACAATTTTCACCACAATTTCAAACATTTCTCTCAAGTTCACATGCATGTGCATAAATCTTCTCTCAATACTTTACCAGCAACACTTCATCTTAGAAAATAAATTCAGCTTATAAAGGAAACTGTAGAAAATATGCAACACTCATTCCACAAGTTTTTCAACCAATTAAAACTCCAAGGCAAAGAAAATTCTTCATTCTTCCTAATTTCGGTTAGCCAAAACATAATCTCCAGGGCTATCATAATACAAATCAAATCATATGAAAGCAATCAAATAAAACTTTTAATCTCAAAATAAAATTCCATCAATTTCCCAAAACTTAGAGTCTCAAATCTGAAATTTGACATTCAAATACATAACCAACTAGCCTCTTGCATTCCTTAATACTTAAATCAAGCCTTAAGGCATCAACACAATTTCAAAAATCAACCTTCCATTGGTGACCAAACCACAATCAAACAACTTTGATAACTACCAATACATGTAAACCATCACTCTCACTTCTTTGACCATCACCTAAGTATTTATTAATCTTTAGGCATAAAAGAAAATACCAATTAAACTCAAAACAAAAAATTCTCCCTTATCAAAACATAAAGTTTCGGCTCTCTTAGTGATCATTAAAACTTGTTTCAATACCATGAATAACAAAATTTCCTCATTAAACCTTTACTTGAAACTCAACACTTCTACAACTTCATACTATCTATACAAATTCTAATGTCTATCTAGATACCTTGAGACATAATATAATTAATATGAATCACCAACCCAGAAACTTATTAGTCCTTAATCCCTAACTATCACTTTACCTTGTAACAGAAATTTTTAAAGATTTTCCTTCCTAAATCTCTTCAGCTATTGATGTACTGAAATTGCAGAAAATTTCTAAATACACATGCAAGCACAAAACATCAACAATCTTTCAAATAAATCCTCATCCATCGATTTCTAATATAACTTCGACATATTCAATGAAATCCTAATTCTATTCTTATCCTATTAACATTTCATATTATAAATCCTAATTCTAATCTTTCAAAAATACACTTCCATATTCACTTCAAATCAACACCCACTTCATCTTAAAATCATTTGTAAAACATAATATAAGTATAAAACTGAATCTTCCTTATAAAAATGACTGTTCTATTTCAATTTCAACAATTTCAATTACCTTTATTGTTTTAGCATCCTAAAACATCCTTCCTTACCTTGAATCACCTTGATTTATGATCTAAAAACTCCTAAACAGAGCACTAACCACAATTTCCTAAATCCTTTTCTTCACTCCCTTTAGTCATACTTCCTATAATTAAACATGTAAAGCATAAACCTCATCAACCCTTCCTAATAGTTGAAATAACAAACCAAACCAAACACTAACATAATGTTCACAATTTATCGCTAAGCACAACAAATTCCAATTACACACCGAGCAGGAGGTTACCAAAACAAACAATTTTTCCTAAGAATTTTGAATAAAAACAATCAAACAAACCAATCAATTCATCAATTAATCAAGCGATTCAATAAGCAAGTAAAACAAACAAGGACAAAGTCAATGATCCTTATGTCCATTTGTATTAGTTACTAAATGTCATTTCAAATTATCGTGATTCCTTAAACCCAATAAGGGATCTCATGATGCCTCGACTATGATTATGGCCGGCACATAACTATATTCGAGACCCCAGAGAAGCATCCTTATTTCGTCATTCTTCCTAAATTCTTATACATATCAACATTATTTCGTTATTCTTTCTATGTTCATCTCAATCTCTCCACAATACCTATTCAATTTCTCTTATCACTCTCTCCCCACCACGGGATGAGTGATATTCCTCTCAAAAGGCCAGATATTCATGCACAGAAGGAAGGAATACTAAGAATGTATATTGCCAATCTATATGCAATGCAGCACAGTCCAGGGTTATCGTATACCAAATACTGATAACCAAGTTGTAACAATCTGTTACTAAATCCCTAATTAACCTGTGACATCTCTTTTAGACCTCTTTACTAACTATGATAGAAAAAGGAATTCCATAATATCAATGTCCTATCATAGTTAGGAAAAGAATTTCCTAATGATTAAATATTATCCATGATAGAAAAGAATTTCCTGATACAACCTGAACACTATCATGGATAATTAATAACTAACCATGTTAGAAAGAATTTGCCTAACATGGTTAATAAACAAAACTAGTTGATATTTAACCATAAATAGATATGTATACATGCGGAAGCAGATGCAGGCCTATACAAATTGGCAATATACACAACTAACTAATCTAAATAACCTTTGAAACCTAATTCCCTTTCCTGATGCTTGCGCCTGTGCATGAATACCTGCAAAAATATCAGTAATCGTGGGATGAGACAATTTGTCCCAATAATCACCGCTTAACTCACTATAACAGTGAGATGTACGGTAGCGAGGGCGTCTAAAGGGTACCACGTTTTAAATTAGTAATATATACATATATCTGTCAAGTCCCCTTCTATTCATCACTCAAATCCCTCTGTCACATCCAAGTCAACTCAATAGACAAAAATAAACGTGATTGACACTGTGCCCAGTCTCAAATCTGAAAGCATGAAAAAGGGAGCACTTTAAATAGTGAAAACATCCCTGAAAAAGGGAGCACTATAAATGGTGAAAACATCCCTGGTTCCTTTACAATCCGAGGAACCTGTACAATTAACCTATCGATTTGCGCAAATCGATAGGTTACATCGGCCGACGGTACTAATAATCAGTGTCATGCAATACTCACAATCCCTATTCTATATTCCATCAACATAACTCTCAACAATCTCAACTCAACATGTAACCCTCTTTTCTATCCTCATCACCTCTTAAACCACTACCCAACACTATCCCTATATACATTTCACGTCATTCCAGATCAATGGCCACCACCAGGCAGGATAATAGTATATATATAATGTGTAAACATCTTTTATACAGAAATAATCGTGTTTAAAAGGCACACGATAGCCTGTTTTGTATAAAAATAACCTTTCAAAGATAATATATATATATATATATATATATATATGTATATATATATATATATATAGAGGGTGAGAAAGGATTTTACAAAATCCTAGCTAACATCACCCTCAATGCTATAGTAAGGTTAAGTGTGATTACCTGTCGCCCTTAGCACTCCACTGCCTTCCTTACCGTTTCTTATAGATTTTTCCTTCCAAACATCATCGACACAAGTTGCTCCTATAATAATATAGTACAAAATTATAAATTATTATCATTTACACTTCATAATACTTAGGCGTCTCTCTCGTATTCTATATCACTACCCAATCCCCTTCTTCAAATTATACTTGATTGACCTTAATAAACTTCAAATAAGTGCCGCATCAAAACAATTTCAAAGTTTCCCAATAACCATCACAAAACTTCAATTAATCTTGAATATACTCAACCAATGTAAGGCAAAATATTCAGACATGCTTCACATTAAAGAAGACAACTAACATAAATCTGAATTTGAAATCAATAGGCAATATTGTAAGGAAACAATATAAACCTCAAAGCTCTTCCCTAATTTAATTCTAATTCGAACTTAAACACTTAATTCTTCACTTTTGTTCTAAGAGTAGAATCCAACACAAATATGGCACCACATAGCCGAGCAAAACAAATTGTTGTTTAAAATTACACTAACGATAACTTAAACATTACATGCTTTCATTTATCTCATTTTAGACCCTCTTTGAGCCATTCCTTCTTAGAAATCGATTCAGCCAATCTAGGTAACAATACTAAAATAAGGCATGAATGCTTTCGATTCAAGCTTCACCAAACTTAACCAAAAATCAACATAGAATGCAGCCACACTTCTCACTAATCCTTCCACATGAACCATAAATTATCATACGAACATTAACAATGATTTTCCACACAAAACTCAAGGATACAATAAATTTTCACCTACATTTTCATACATAATTCTTTATGTCCAATTCAACTAACAGCTATCACAAATTCTTAATAATATTTAAGTATCTTTCAATATCACAAGTAAACTTTGATCAACAACTATTAACATTATCCAAAGACAAGAATAAAGACCTCTTTTAATATTATTTCTATCATCATCACATAACAAAGAATTTCCAAAATCTATCATGTCACTCAAGCATATATCATTTCAATTCACCTTATCATTCATACATGATTATACCAATTACTCATGCACATCAAACAGTTCACCAAGCCACCAGGTAGGTAAATTAAATTCCAATGCATACATTACAGCATATACTTCTAAGTCCAACAAAGAGCAAAATGAGTAATCAAACATAACACTTTTACAATAGCATTCAATATTAAAGAGACAAGGATACACACAAGTATCATTTATATTTTATATGATTCACGTGAATCAATTCAACAACTCAATTCCGCAAGGAAAAGCACAACTTCATGCCTATACCATCATTGCCTCTAACTTTAACTCGTAGTAATCATGATAAAAACAATTCAACACTATTTGGTGCAACTTGAAATATGAATATAAACCCATCTTTTCAGTCAAAAATCATAGACTTCATAACTGTATGTATCGAGAATTTACACTACTTCATTAGTACTTAGCAATTCATTAAATTCTAACATCTATCTTACAAATAAAACAAAACAGCCCAAACTACTCCATTTATCAAGGAGTAACCAAGTAAAACCAATGATCAACCATAAAACGAACAATACTTTTACTTGACCAAGAATGGTAAGAAAACTCAAGTCATTTTCAATTAAATTAGTCCGAAAACCTTTAATATCTCTAATATATTTGCAATACCTTGTCACCTAGCAAAAATTCATAATTTTCAAACAATTCCTTCTCTTACACATTTTATCAAACACCTTATGTGCATTCCGAAATCTGTGGTATTATTAATCCCTTATCCGGTCACTTTCTTGCAAATATTCCAAATCATTACTCTCCCCTACTTCTACACTCATTCAGATCAGACCAAGAAGTTTAATTTCACATTCCTCAATGAAAATCAACCTCCAAGCAAGAACTCAATCATTTACAAAGCTCAAACTCAGTAGATCACTAACACATAAAGTTAGGGTTTTTTACAAAATCAACAAATCCTTAATCAATCAATCCAATCCTTCAAAACCAAATCCTAAACGTGATTTTTAGTATATTATTGAACACAAAACAGTAAACCCTTTTCAGCCTACACTCAAATCTCGCCCAAAACTTGAAGAAAAGAGGTGAAAATCGAAATATAAGGTTTACCTAAGCTTGAAGATAACTCAACACTGAACGGCAGTCACTCCCGTCGTCGTTTGCCACCGTTCGTCGCCGGAAAACGCTGGGAAATGGCCATTAAGGTGGCTGACCGAGATTTAAAAGTAAGGAAATGAAGGTGAGGAATGGTGAAGAGGAAAAGAAAGGAGATTCAATGGAAAGAAGCTTACCCATTATTGTTCTAGTTCCTTTTCGTCACCCCCCTAAACAACTCGCCGCCGTGCACTTTGCTGGGCTCGCCAGAATCGGAAAGAAAGCAAAATGTGAAGGGAAAAGAGGGACAGAGATTGTTTGATGATGGTGATGCAAGGGAGAGTGAGACTCGGTTTGGACAAATGGGTGGGTAAATAATAGAATGAGAGTGAGAGCATGAAGGAGAAAATGAAGAAGAAGATTGGGGTTTGAGAGGGGGTGGCCGACGGCCACAACATAAAGAAGGAAGGATGGAGTGTTTGGATATGAAGAGATATTAGGTTTTAGGGCAATTTACCCAATTGCCCTTTCATATTTACTTCTCCATTTTAAATTCCAACATTAAAATAGATTATATTATAAAAATATATATTCTACATGTCTACTTACATATTTTCTCCTTATCTATGCCCCAAGGTATTTTCATCAAATTTTTAATTTAAAACTCAACCTCTAACTATTTTTCCTAAATTTCTAAGAAAATAGGCATATTAACTCCTTAAAAATATATTTTCCCCTTTTTATTTATTTACTCTAATTTTTAGCTTCCTAATGATATCTTAATACTTTCATTAATCCTTTATTATCTCTAATTTAAAAATTGGGATGTTACACACCCCGAAGCCCAGTAACAGCTGGCACTCCTTGAAAGCCCTGTAGCGACAGGCACCCGAAAGCCTAGTAACGGCTGACAACCCTTCAAAGCCCTGTAGCGGCAGGCGCTCCGAAGCTCAGTAACGGCTGGCACCCCTTCAAAGCCCTGTAGCGGCAGGCACCCCGAAGCCCAGTAACGACTGGCACCCGTTTAAAGCCTTGTAGCGGCAGACACCCCAAAGCCCAGTAACGGCTGACACCCCTTTAAAGCCCTGTAGCGGCAGGCACCCTCAAAGCCCTGTATCGGCAGGCACCATTCTTTTCAAAGCCCAGTAACGGCTGGCACAATTCTTTTGAAAGCCCTGTAGCGGCAGGCAAAATTCTTTTCAAAGCCCAGTAACGGCTGGCACAATTCTTTAAAAGCCCTGTAGCGGCAGGCACCATTTTTTTCAAAGGCATCCTGGTCTTACTTGCGTCTGTTGTCGGGCCGGACAAAATAAGTGTTCTTATCTTTACTTGCTTCATAGACAAGAAGCTCACTCTTCTTAGCTACGAGTAAGTAAAGAGGGGCAACTGTAAACACCCTATTTTGTCCGGGCCCACCAAATTAAAAATTAAAAAATAAAAAAAAAATAAAAAATAATAAAAAATATAAAAACAAAAATTATAATAAAAGAAGATATGCTCTCTTGATTCTTTCTTGTGAGGCAAGCACAAGTCAAATTGTGTGAGGGTCAAACAAAGATTGGCAACTAAGTGAGGAAATTGGAAATAATTGTAGTGATTGTGTCATAAAAAAATGATTCCCCATCAATTAGAATTTGATTTGAATAAGTTAGGAGACTTTTGAAGGGAATTTGAGTAAAAAGGAAAAATTTTTGTTGGCCAATCAAGTTTCATAATGGAATTGATACATGTGCAACCATCATAAAAAGGAAAAAGGAAATTAACATGATATGGAGAGAATGATTGGTGAGCATAAATCAAAAGATAATAAATGGGCATTTAAGATGAAACCCTAGAGTTGGTGGCCTATATAAGTGAGAGCAAGAGAGCATATAGGGGGATCTTTTTTGGAGAGGCTAGGTTTTCTAGTGATGATCATTTTTTTTGGAGGGTTTTTTTTGAAAGAGAGAAAAAGGCTAGGTTTTGAGAGCAAAGAAAAGAGCTGTATTAGATAGGTATACATCTGTAACATACTTCTTATATTTCTTGGGGAATCATAGAGAGAAGGTGGGTGGAGAGTGATTTGTTGTGAGATCCCTTCTTCTTCTTCTTCTTCTTCTTCTTCTTCTTCTTCTTACCTTTCTTTTCTTATGCCGATGAAAGTCTATTGTAGACAGAGGCATTCATAATCTCTCTCTAATCTCATTTAGGCAAAGGTGATATAACCCTCTAAGACAACTTGATTGTCTCTTCACCTAGCCAATGATTTGAGATAAGAGAGGATTATTCTTATTTATTTTTTTTTCTTTCTTTTTTTTCTTTAAAAATAATTTTTTTATATATATATGTATATATTTTTTTACAATATTTTATCTTTGTTTGATATATGATTTACTATCTTTGTTTCGATTTTACTTTAAAATTATGAAATCTTTTTTTTATAAATAAAAAAATAAAATGAAATGGTTTTCATAAAAGAGGAAAATGGGTTGAATGATTTTCATCCGTGAAAGATTGAATTATCTTCTCAGGTTGAAAGTCGATTGTTTCTCCGAGAGAGATTATCTCCTCAGGCGATTCAATCAAAATTGTGAAGTGTTTCCTCTTAAAAAAATAAATAAATATGCATTTTCATAATATAAAAAAAACAAACCAAAAATAATATATTTTTTTCTTCTTAAATTTAAACAAATGTTTTTCTTAAAAAACACAAACCAAGTGACACGCATTTCTACCCCGAACTACGTGGGCTTTGATCCCTTAAGGGTACGTAGGCCCTAGGTTAAATCCTAGGTCAAGTCCAAATATGTAAAAAATTATTTTTTTTTCCTTTTTTGTTTTATTTTTATTTTTATTTGTACATATTGATTTCTCTTGTAATTTAAAATAAAATTAAATTAAGGTCATATTTATTTTTAAATAAGTAACTTAGGGTAACCGTTTTCTTGAACGGGTGCTGTGGGGTGCCTAACACCTTCCCCACGCACAATCGACTCACGAACCCTATTTTTATTTTTTATTATTTTAAAAGGTTTTCCAAAATATCCTTTTTTAAAAAAAATTTGGTGGCGGCTCCATTTTTCCACTTAATTTAACCTAATTTTTCGGGCGCTACACCATTGCATCATTTTTATTAGCCACAACAGCATAGTCTTTAACAACAACAACATTCAATTATCCACAACAATATATATACAACTTCATATTTGTTGGTGTGTTCAAATATCAACAACCAGTTCATTTCGATTAACCACAACATCATTTAATTTGTATTAACCACAGCAGCATACAAATCACATTTTTAGGGGAAATATGGGTCTTTTGACTACACTTCAAAATCTCATATCCTCCTTAGTACTTGATTTGTCAGCTTGAAAATTTGATTATCTCGATTATCCTTTTAAATATTCAGAGTACTTATTTATCATTTTCACAAAAATTAATATTTCCTTAGCACATTTAAGAACCTTCACTAAGGAAATATTTATAATTTTGAAATAAAAAATTATAAGGCTGTATTTTTTTTAAAAAAAAACAAAATAATATTTTTAAAAAATAATAAATTTTAAATAAACATGCTTAATTAATTAAGGATATTTGTGTATATACTCATCTAGTCCTACTTATTAGTCACTGCTAGTATGTTTCAACAAATCAAGAAAAACTTAAATACCATTATATTTCTATTATAATTGAACAAATTTCGCACTATTGTAATCATATATATCTAATATCCACTAAATCACATAAAATAAAGTCAACATATAATAAATAATGGATAAACTTATACGCTTCACATGAAATATTTAATGAGGTTACTTATATATTGACCTAAATGACACATTTTCTCTATCCCATAAGTAGGACTAGAAGAATATGTGTGCGTCGGTTGAATTGTCCTCACATTAGTCGATTGTGTATTTGATCATTTTATAAATAAAACCAATAGCTATATAACCAATTAATATCTGTTTTGCATATAACCACTTGATTTCTTTATTTTTTTGCTGTTGATTTTTTTACGATAACTTTATATTCGTTATTTATTGATGATATATATAGCTTTTTAAGCATAAATCTGTCCATGCTTGAGCTAGGATTCTAGGGGGATATGATTTCAATAAAGTTAATTGATCAGTAAAATTAAATATATGCGAGTTATCTGTGTAAATGTAAAAAACGTCCATGTTTGAGCTAGGATTCTAGGGTGTTATGATTTCATGGACGGAAAAGTGCAAGGAAAATAGGGAGACAGAATGGAAATAAAACTCGAAAAAAATATTAAAATTAGCTATGTTAGATTTGTCTCTTAATATTTTTCCTGTCCAAAAAAATATGATAAGTTTCATGGCTATGGTTTTCTGATCTAAAATTTAATTAAGTCTTTCTTTTTATAATAAAAGGGCAAAGGTGCAAAAATAGTCATCGTAAATTTAAAAATGTGCAACTATAACTCTGGTAAATTGAAGGGGGCAAAACTGTACACTGTAAATCAAAATGGGGCAAAATTGGACAAATGTGCAAAAATAGTCATCTTAAATTTAAACGTACGTTTTCCAGACGTGGTCCCACAATCAGTAAATGATGTGTCATACATTTAAGGGTGCAATATGTTGATGAGACTTTATTTTTTCAGATGATTACGTAGAAGTAAGGTGAATTTCACATGATTTGAGGTTCTATTTGGTTTCTTATCGAATTGATTTGGGGGTTTAGAGTTCGTTTTTAGTGATTTAGGGTTCAACTGGATGCATTTTAGCTTTCACGTTAGATTTTGGAATTGACATGTCATTTACTGATGGTGGAGCCCACGTCTGGAAAATGCATGTTTAACTCGGCCTAACAGAGAGGTTACTTTTGCCTCATTTTGGTTTACAATGTATGATTTTGCCCCATTTTAGTTTACAGTGTACAATTTTGCCCCCTTCAATTTACCAGAGTTATAGTTGCCAATTTTTAAATTTACGGTGACTATTTTTGCACCTTTGCCTATAATAAAATGGGTGATCATTAGAAGCTTGAACTTAATTACAAGTAGAACTGAACTCGCAACCTCCTACAAAACATGTCATTCCACTGGGCTACAAGACCCTTAATTAATTAGATCGCTTTCATGCACACTTGTTTGGGAAAGGAAACTTAAAACTCAGAACTAAAACACATGCACACACACATATAAGCAGAAATTAAAATAAAATTATTTGATAAGTGGGAATTACTCATTATCATTTATCATAGGATAAATGCCTAAATATTTGAAAACTTTAGTAAGTTTACAAATTGTTCTGATTGGACGGAAAGAAAAATAAAGATCCATACACCTTTTATTTTGTATTATATAAATATTATTTATACTTATCAATACATAGCTATCTCTTCTGCTTTATTTTCCAACTGGAACTAACGAGACATGGCATTTTCTACCCTTTCCTTACTTCACCCTGCCATAATAAACCAAAATCACATTATTAATTAACAAGGGATTAGAAGCAATAAACTAACCAAATATTAAAATTAATTCGGTTGGATTGGGAAAATGAATTCATCCTCATATCTAGATAATTTTAAATTCAATCAAGCTGTGAAAATCTTAATTAACCGTTGGTTTAATTATTCGTGTCATTTAGCAGACTAAGCTAATAACAACACTACCAATTCTACTTTGATTTAAAATCTAAATTAGTATGATGCAAACAAATATGCACATACGAATAAAACGTTATATATAATTACTACCCCCTCCAATCCTAAATATAAGATCTAATTGACTTTTTCTAGAAAATCCTTAAAAAGGCAAAATAAGTTAATTATAAATTAATTTACTTCAATTTTTCCTTAGACTAGTTTATTTTACCTATAAACTAATGGATAATATAAAAATATAACAAATATGTCATCATTTAATAGCCTATTTCACAACCTTAATCTCTAAAAAAAAGTCAATTATGTCCTGTATTTATGACCGGAAGTAGTATATAATTAGTACTTGGAGCAGTCAGTAGTAGGGTAGACTTTGAATGGACAATTTGATCCACACTTATGGCCAATTTGGTTGATACGATCATAGTTAAGTCCAGGGATACACGCAGCCCCGTCTTTTATGCACTGGCATGCTCCTCTACGATCATCTCTAGTCTTGTACGCAGCGTTTAGAGAGTGAACACCTTGGCAGCACATGGATGGCACCTCTCCTCCAAGCACCCCGTAGCTTATGCATGGCGTCAGCCACATGGTTACTTGTATGCACGTCAAGTTCCCTTCGCCCTGCACTACAACGCTTCCTCTTATTAACATGCAAGCCATTACAATGGCCAAAACATCTCTCTTACTCGTCATCATCTTTCAAAGTATTTGTGTGTATGTTTTCTAATTTAATTAGGAGAGATGTATAGGTGCAATTTTATGATGTTTCATAACTCCATTGTATTTCGGTTTATATAGAGTTTACAAAGGTTAGGATCTTGCTGCTAGGTATCGCTCTAAAGTCAGCAAAAAATCAGGCAAAAACTAGGATATTTTGTATGACAATTATTTAAATAATTATGAAGCCTCAAATGTGGGATCTCAACGTAAATTTTCTCTTGAAAAGTACACTTACATCTAAATGATGTAATACTGTATATTTTTATTTATTGACTATATATCAAGTTCCCCAATGTATTAGTACCATGTGTATCTCTTAAAGGTTTCATCGCACCCTTTCTCTCTCATTCCTCTCCGCCTAACTGTGTCAAATCGAATAGTATGGCACACAACCCAAACATTCCGCCATGAAATTAATCTTCAATTTTGTTTTTCATCTGTAACTTTATTTAGATGACTGAGATCCCTGTTATAGTAGTTGGTAACACAAGACAATATTTTCTAAAAAAAATTCTTATAATGCTATCATCAATGATAATCTCCTATGTCATTAAAAAGTTAATTATCGTTGATGTAAATGATGATCAAGTGACATGAATAAAATGATGGAATACAAGTTTATTTTTAACCACCATAACAATCAATACAGTATAAAGTCGGTATTTTAATAAGCACCAGTATTGATCTATACAGGCGTTTGTTTCTGGTTTAATTTGCTCAGTCCTATATCACACTTAGCTTTATTATCTTGTAATTTCGTTTTTCATTCAAAAAACACAAATCTTAAGTCTATATACTAATAGTAAGCATCCAATAATACTTAATTAATTCAGGTGTATGCTAAGAGTTAAGCTATATTAGATAGTAATGCTATTTTTCTAGCGTAGAAAAAAATTGAGTTTATATACCAAATACATATATTAGATAAAACTATAAGTATGCATCCATTAAAAAGAAAATAATTACGAGAAAATTAAAATAATATTAAATTATAGGGGTTACATATTGATTTTTCATTTTGATATAAATATCTGTCATTCGCCGAACGAGCTTGGAATGTTCATGCCTTGTCAATCATAGAAAATTTGTTCTTCTATCGGAATTATTGAGCAAAAGTTTCCATCGGATATTGACCGCGCGACTATTCAAAGATGGTAGTGATAAGATTAGAGTGGCGTGTGTTGATTTACAAAGTAAATTTGCAATTATATCTGACCAGTTTACATAGATGACAAAAACAAGTGTTTGGTTAGACATAAAAGTCAAGATAAGCTTCTAAAGTCCAGATAAGCTTTTAACAAAACTAGGGTTTTCCCCGCGCGATGCGCGGGATACCCAGCTATAAAACAATTTGTTAGTTAAATGTCGAAAAAATAGTTTAGATAGATGTTATCTTGTTTCGTTTTGGATGTGAGTAATTCATTTCATACTAAACATTAAGTGTTTTTGTCACTTTCTTATTACAAACCAAATATTGCCTCAATATACATGTTTAGTGATTAATGCTTTAATTGCTTGTTGTTAATGGTAAAAATAAACCTATTAATATTGAAATGTAATTTTGGACGACAATTTGTATATAGTTATTTGTGCGGAATATCTCTAAAGGACAAAGTCCCACAAGGGAAGCGACCTAGATCAGTACATTTTTTTTTACTTTTTATTTGTGCAGTGCCAACATTGATTATACCAATGAATTGTTTTTGAAAATTATAAGTTTAGATTACATAAATTGGTGGAGAATGGAACTTGTCATTTTATAAAATAGATAGTAGAGTTAAACTCCATTCGCAAGGTCTCCAAACTCCAATCCACCCCAAAAAAAAATAAACTAAATTTTTCCCGACACCTCTTTCCATTCGAATGATCATTTGGTCTAAATTTTTTGGGTAACCGATCTTTTCAAATAATGTCAATCTATCTTACATGTAATATTTTTAGATTGACCAAAAATCATATTTGCTAGCATATAAAGAGAATATAAGAGTCCAGTCCAAAAAAACAATTAAAAATTGGCCTTAGGCATCTCGCCTATAGGAAAGCTCACCTAGTGTATCTTTTTGTAGTTGATTTTCCAAAAATTTCTTTTTAGGTCATATGAAATATTTTACTTTGTCCAAGAATTAAATTCGCTCATGCACATAAATTAGAAAAGAGTGAAATTACATATCTCCGATCTCCTAATCTAACCCCTAGAACAACCGAATTTCCCTGGACACCTTGGAGAAATAAGTTCAATTTTTCATTTATGTTTTATAATCCTAAGGGATTACAAATGCATTGGAGATATAACATAAAGTGTTAAATGTGCTTATAGGAAATGGGGGCCTGAAGAAAAATAACAATTCATTATTGGGCAAAGGTGCACCCAGTAGCATAGTAAATTCAAAACGGTGCATCTAGTAGCATACAAAATTTGAGGGCGCAAATTTAGCAGTTATAACATAAAATGGAGCAAATTTAGCAGCTATAACATAAAATGAGGCAAATTTAGCATCCCGTTAAAAATGACAAACCATTGTTACTGAGAGGTGCATCTTCATTAATTATCACCACCAAATTTCATTTTTCGAGCTTTTCTGATGATGCCGCTGCTAGTTCTTTATGTTGTGTTTCTTTATGCTATTGCTAGTTCTGCAAATTTCATATGCAAGTGTCTTCAAATTTAAGTGTTCTTCAAATTTCCATTTTTCTTTTTATTCAAAATGCAAACTATTGCCATATTGTCATGCCACTTGTATGCCATATCAATTAAAAACTTGTTGGACCCACCTCTCAGTAACGATGATTTGTCATTTTTAACGGATGCTAAATTTGCCCCATTTTATGTTATAACTGCTAAATTTGCACCCTCAAATTTAGTATGCTATTAGATGCACCATTTTGAATTTACCATGCTACTGGGTGCACCTTTACCCTTCATTATTATTAATAGGAAACAACTCATGCTCCATTATTAACATTGGGCACACAAAACAACATCCTAATGTAATTAAAGTAGTTAGATGAGAGCTGTCAATACTCTTGTAATGTTAATCATGTGGAAATGCTTAATCACTGCTTAATTATATTACAAGTTAAAAACTTTAAAAACAGGGATTATCGACAATATGAAAAAAAGAGAGACAAAGTAGAGTGTATGTGTGAGGAATAGTCCTCTGAAAGTGTAAGCAGTTTGTGGAGGCTGCCCAGTTAATGGTCTGTTCAGCTCCAAACACAATCTTACATTCTTACTTATGCCTGTAGACAAAAATAAATACAAAAAGAATCAAACGTTTGATCTCAACTTGTAAAGGAAGGAAAAAGAATCACATAAGTATTCACATCTTTCACATAAAAGCTATACATAATTAAACAAAGAATCAGAAACTATTATTATCTTATCTCTCCTCTTACTATATATCCTTTTTTCAATGAAAAATTAGACATAGACTAACTATGGTAAGTTAGTTTTACCCAAGGCTTCCTTCTCTAGATTATCAAAATGAGGAGGAGCTGATTCCATCTGACATCGCCGTTTCTGTCTCTCTGTTGCTTTGTGATTCTGAAACCAAAAACATTCTTGCCTTCAATTTTGCCAATTTCCTCAACTGTGCAGTGATATGTTGAATTTTCTCAGCAGATGGTGTTCTTGTTCCTCTCCTATACAACTCTTCAAGTGCTCTAAGCTGTTCAGGTGTAGGACTCCACCTTGAACTCACCACAGCTGGTGATGGAGTAGTACATATAAACTGATCTTTCTTTTTTTGATCCATCGTTGGTGCTAAAACCAAACATTACAAATATGTTACAAAAAACAGCACACAAATAAGCAAAGGGCGAGAACATACATATAATAATAGTATGGTAAAGAGACAACTTACTGAGATCATGATATTGTGTGAAAAAGGCAGATCAGAGCTGTTAATACTTCTTAGGCAAGGAGGAGTAGTATTAGTAGTAGAAGTATTATTGGAAGGAGTGGCCTTGGAATGAGAGGCCTGAACTTTCTTCCAGTGAATGAGTGGTCAACCATGGTAACCTCACCACCATCATTATGTCCCACCATCCACATTTTGATCCACCATGAGGCAGATTGATGAAAGAAAGCTAAGCTATGTTTTTTAGAGTTACAAAAGGTTCTTCAAAATATCAGAAGGAAGCACCTATATATAAAAAGTGGGAGTTGATTAGTGAAGACCATATATGATGTAACAGAACACCTCATACTGCTGGTGGTTTCTTTTTTGTTTATGGATTTGGGGGTACAGGAAAGAAATAGTACTATTTGCCTTTATATCAACAATTGTACTCAAGGAAAATAAAAAGACATGAAAATTGTCAACCTTTGAAAAAATAGTTATACAATCTGGAATGAGGGCAATAATATGACACATTGTTGATATCACAGGTAAAATCGTTTCAGCCATCTTTGAGAAGAATGTCCGCCAATAACAATCTCAGCTACAACCTGAAAATATACACATAATATAGTAAAAACGAAAAAAGAAATCTATAATCATTGAGTAATGTATTTTGAATCTTTATCAAACACATTGATGCTATTTTAGAACATTACTTGCCCATTTTCTGAACAAACCAAAGAAGAAAACTTATTTGTGACAAAACATTACCTACCAATTAGCCTCAAAGATCACAAAAGGCAGTAAAGAAACAAAAAGATTGGAAAGTTTTGCATACCCTTCTCCATGAGAGATTGCATTTGCTAAATAGCCTCCTGATTATTATACCCATATTATAAATTCAGCTCAGAAAACTTTAGAACACAAAAATCTCTTAAGCTAACAAAGCTGAATCAAAAAAAAAATTCAGCAACTTGGTTCCAATTATTATTGGTATTGCTGATCCACTAATAACACTAATAGATCACATAAAATTTTTGTGGGCATCATAAGATAACACTCATGCAAAATAGTTAATATGGATTATAGAAAACTACAAAATTAATCAATCATGACTTTTCCTCTTTCCTGCCACAGTTCAAACCTCTAACTAATTGGTTAGTGGCATAGTGCACAAACCAAATGGGCATTAATCATCTTGGCTCAATCATGACTTGTCTTCCCAACCCAAATTATTCAAATGTCAATATAACATTTTTTTATGTCATAGAAACATACACTCAAACACCTTGCCTGCACTCTCTATAAAGCACACGTACCAGGGACTAAACACATTAATAAGTTAAGCAAATATTTTGTAAACCCAACAAACAGAAAAATTAAAGCTTAAACAAATCCAGATTGTATATTTTACATATAATATTGCAAATACTTGAAATTGGACTACCAACCAAATTTTGCACAGAATCAAGAAAGCTAGTATGGACTAACAGCCTTAAAAGTATGAGAAATGAGATCATAAAGAAGAAATCTTTACCTTAAAAGATCGAAACAATCCTGAACAACATTCAAGAAAGCAGTCCTAATGATGTTAGATTTCATGGAACTCAATTCACAACTTGAAAATGGGTTTACCTCTGCATCAAAGTAACCCTTTTTCATCAAACACTCCATGAAGTGCACCCATTCAGGCCAAGGATGTGAAATTTGTACCCAGAAAATAACTCTTAAAACACTAAACACTATCCAAAAAAAAAGAAACAAAAAATATCAAAACTCAATGATGGCAGAGCTCTGAATCCCATGTGTTGACATCAAATTGAATCCATAAATATTTTCATCTTCTCAATTCGCTTTAATTCATAAAAACAACTGGAATGGAAGATTTAAAAACAAACTTCAATTGCTAATTCTAATAAGCAAATACAGTAACCAAGATCTGTGGTATGAATAAAAAATCGAAGCAAAATGGGAGCAAAAGGAGAAGAGAAAATGGGAAAAGAAAGCTCACCTAAGGCTGACGCAATCTCTGTGTGCGTCCACCACCCACTTCAAGCCACCGTATGAAAATGAAGATGAAAATGATGAGAGAGAGTCGGTAGTGAGAAGAGAGAAGAGAAAATGCATATGTGATGAGATACTATGCATGTGCATCAAATGGAAGTACACCGGATGAAATGAGGAATTTGAACAGACTCCAAGAAAGTGAGAAACGATGCGATGCAATTAAAATCCACTACAAGTGTGAACAACCACATCTGGGACATATACATGAACACATTCATTGCAATCCCGAACCCAAACCAAAAAACCAGTTCTAAATGTGAAATCCCACGGGTAACTACTTGTTATACTTGATTGATTGATAAGTGGTTTAGATGCAATAAAACGTGTTCTTTTAACTAATTTCTATTACTTTATTCGGTACTAATTATAAGATATATTTAACTATTTTTAATGAATTAAGGGTGAGTTAAAATAGTTAGTAGCTATGTGTTTTGTTTAAAACACCACAATCATTTCCTCTTCTTCTTTTGTCCCCATCTCTTACTTAATTATTGTTGGAAGAACACCAGATTCTAATATTTATAACCATGACATGTATCTTAAATTTTCTATATCAACCACGTCAATACTTGTCACATGTAAGAAAATTTGGTGAAAGGTCTTTTTTTTTTATTTCAATCACATATTCAATAACAACCTTGTCAATGTGGGTAACACTCCTACCCCTTAAGTCTGGATTAGTCGGTTGCCAATGGGCACCGGATTACCGGGCAGTAATTTCCCAAAAAAAACTGTCAACTTTCCTTTCTCCACTTTCAATTTTTGATACCAAACGAACTCTAAAAGGTTTATTAAGGACTAGATTTATTAAGGGTCCATTTGCTTTGATAGAATTGAGAAAGGGCAAATGGGGAATTGGAAAGTGAAATAGTAATTTACATATTTCCCGGGCCCATAAGCTTTCTCTCTCTATCTCACATTTTTCCTGACCCCCACAAACTATACATTAATCATTTCCTCTATTTTCCATCTTTACACCCTTACACTCATTTTCATCTCAATTCCTGCCAAACACACAGATCCTTAACTATTGAGTGCTTGGGCTCAAGCTCAAAAGGGTTAGACCTTTTAACATAAAAATATTTTATTCTTTTAAAAAATCAAAAAAATAAAAAATGTACTAATACATAAATATTATAAAATCAAGTAGCAAACATCACGCAAAGTACCAAGTCAACAATTGAATTGTATTGATTATATTATTGAATATACATAGGCGTGCATATATTAATACACATAACATAAATTAAATCATTATCTAAAATTTAAATGAATAAATAGTTTAAAACCATATAAATCAAATTATTTTTATGAATTTCATTCTTATGAAAAGATAAAAGCAACAACATATTTGAAACACTTTTATCCATTGAGGTAAAAAGTCGATAATATTAACATTTTATGAAGGGAAAATGCTATTTAAATCCCTCCGAATATACAAAAGGACAATTCAGGATCTCAAACTTCCAAAAGGACCATGAAGGAACTAGGACCTAATTGACATTTTAAAATTGTGTGAAAATAAAAAATTGCCCTAATCATAAAACAGAAATTACTAACCACCCTTACACCCACCATTTTCAATACGGTGGTTAGTAATTTTTGTTTTATGATGAGAGCAATTTTGTCTTTTCACACAATTTTAAAATGTCATTAGTTCTTTCATGGTCCTTTTGAAAGTTTGAGTTCCTAAATTGTCCTTTTGTATATTCGGAGGGATTTAAATGTCATTTTCCCTTTTATGAACAAGTTTTTGAAAACATAAATATAAAAATATAAAGGCATAATGGGCGCCGGGCGGACACTTTTAGATCTTCAGCCTTACGGGCTAGCCTGTTAGGCTTGACTTCTTTCTTGGGCTTCCAAAATAATAGTCTGATCCTTCATTTAGACATGTTTAAACAGTTAGTCTAATAGGCTCAGCTCAAATGAACTCTAATTGATTGTTTGTTTTGGCCACCAAATTTAGAGGCAACTTCTTAATATCACCTACATCTCAATATTACATATTGCCCTATATATCATCTCCGATCCTTTGCATGTTTTTTTGTATATTCAAACAATTTAGATACAATTATGGAATTCATATATTTTTTGGTTGAAAATTCCCCTCAAAATCAATGCTCTATCTAGTTTATGAAAATAAGATTTATTTATTAAATTTCACTAGATCAAATATGTTAGTTAAAAGACATTATTTTCAAAAACACAAACCATTTTTATTTTCCTCACTTCCGCTTTTTTTTATATTTTTTTAATAGAAGGACAAAATTATATTAATTAGCTAGAAATTACAAAGTTCTAATAACGCCAGCTCTCTTCTTTATATAAACTCTTAGGAAAGGTATTATTTTCCTCTCTTAATTATTATTGAGGGAGCATCTATTGAAATTATTTTGAAACAATGTTGACTAACGTAACAATTATTTCCAAAGAATGTGAGACACACGGAACTATTTTTGGAGTATTGATGCCATATATGTAAGAAAATGGAGAAATGAGGTCTCCTTTTAAGAGAAAATAAAGAGGCAAATGATTGAAAAGGATATTCTCACTTAATTTTATTTGCAGAGGTGGTTACAATGTATTTAGGGCAATGACCCTATTCTGCCCTTCAAGTAATCACCCTGAACCATTGAACACCCTAAACTAACACCGGGTACAATTTTACCCTTGAAGTAACTAAAGTGGTCCAATTTTATCCTCTAACCAATATAATGTTGACACGTGTCGTCCACGTGTCAACATTATATTCTCGTGTCAACATTACATTCGTCAGAGGGGTAAAATTGTACTCGATATTAGTTTAGGGTGTCCAGTGATCCAAAGTGGTTAGGGAAACAGGGTCATTGCCCATGTAGTATTTATAATGCAATAACATGAGAGAACCCAAGCTACAATTACACATGATTTGTACACGTATGTGATGTTGTACAATAGCAATAGCAATCTGAGGGTCCTGATGCAGTGAACCATATTGGGCTTGGTTATTGGGCCTTCTTGTTTGGGTTTTTATTCTGTAATTGTAGTTCATTCTTCCATTCTTCATTTCAGATTTTCGTTGAGCTTTTCCGTACACTTCAACCTCTGTTTCTTCGCTACAATACATAGATTTATAGTTGTTCCCTCTTATTACTGTCATTTACGTGATTGCAACCTCAACTTTCCTTAGCTCTCTCTACAATTTCTTCCTCCAAAGGCTGAAATTAGAGTCAACCCACAAGAATATTTCGTGGGTAATTTCCAAAATCTCACCTTTCAAGTTTGATCTCTGGTTTTTAGGCAGTCTTGATTTCTGAGTCCTAATTCATGACTTTTTAATTTCATGTTATGATCTCATATTTCACATCAAGGATATGACTCAAGTGTGATTTGGCTACATATTAATCGTCAACTTTGATATTTGAAGCTTACATTCTAAATTATCTTTTTCCATAATTGAGGTAAATTGCATCCATAAGGCTTGTTAGATACTACCTTCGGTCCTAAATATAGGACCTAATTGACTTTTTTTTGGAGAGATTTAGGTTGCGAAATAGGTTATTAAATGATGACATATTTGATATATTTTTAGATTATCCATTAGTTTATAGGTAAAATAAACTAGTTTAAGGGAAAAAAATTAGTTAAATCAATTTATAATTAACTTATTTTGCTTTTTTTAGGATTTTTCAGAAAAAGTCAATTAGGTCTTATATTTAGGACCAGAGGGAGTACTGAATTTATTGAAGAGATGAGTAGGAGGCTAGTCTTGAAGCATTCAATTGCTGTTGTGGGTATTTTGATGGGTGTTTGTTGCCTTTTGGTTGTGATTGTTACTATTCTTAAGCTTCCAGAGGTGTCCAATGGAAATAGGGAGATGGGGATTTACCATGCAACATTCAGATCCAGGAAAGTGCCTCAGGATTTTGAATTGAGTAAATTTGGAGAAATGATGGTTGAAATGTTGCCTCAAGATCTTGCCTTTACAGTTTTTGTTCCTTCAGAGGAAGCTTTCAAGCGTGATTTGCAATTGTCTGTAGTTGATGGCTTGGTACCGGAGAGGTTTAACGATACTTATGCGATTCTCACTCGGATATTGGGATTTTCAGCTGTGCCTCGGGAGCTATCTTCGGTTGATGTGCCTCTTGGTGAGCTGGTGTCCTATGATTCTTTATCTGGGTTCCATTTATACATTGCAAAAGACATAGATAGAATGCTATTTGTGAACAGGATTCGATCAAAAATCATGGATATTAGAAAGGGAAAGATTGTTATGCATATTATGGATGGTGTTATTATGGATTCTGATTTTGAGCAATCTGTTCTGTCTGATGATACTGAGGATTGAAGAGAATTGACTGTTTGCTGTTTTGGATCTTTTCTTCCTCCAACTGAGCCTACCATAAACAAGGTTGGTTCAATCGGAGGGTTGAACATACTAATACTCAGTCCTGACGTAGATTCATTTGGATTTTTGTTTTAAGAAATATAGTTGGCATTATTATTATCATTGCTATCATCATTTTCCTTGAATAAATGATGTAAAGGTTGTATTGTGTCATAACTTGGGCTAGTATACTCATGCTGTGATGTTGTCTGTATTTGTCAACATGATTAGTTCAATTGGTAACTTCAAGCTGATTGGGAAAAATGGTTCTTGATTTGGTTTGTGCAATCAATTTGTTGTTGGCAGGTGCACCTTGAGACTTAAAACAATTTGATTCAAATACATATTCATTATTTATATAGCAGTGAAGTTGGTTGATACAGGTACATGTAACCAATTGATATATTTCCTTTACAAAGTGGGAAGGCTTGCATTTGATCTTTTGACTGAGATGAAAGAAATAGAATTGGGGCCTGATCATGATACTCGTGTTATTGCTGTGGAATCAATCAGCTTTTAATAAGACGTGTTTTGGCGGAACTGAGAAAGCTGTGTCTTTCATGTGAAAACGTAAAGGGACAGGGCAAGATGAGGAAATTCTTGATACTTATCAAGAGCCTGATTCTTATAGTACTGTGTATTCAGATCTTACAAGTGATTTTTACGCTCCAGGGATATAAACAATGAACTCATCTCATGAATCAGAGTGCTGTAAACAAATAATGCCCATATCAGCTAATGGATGGGATCTTGAAGTGGAGAAACAATGTGCAATGGTAGCTTGATTAGAGTGGTTTACAATTTGTAATTGATAATGCAGTGAACTTTTAAAGAGGAGCAGTTGCCATCCACTATGTCATCTAATAATGATATTGTTCTCCATTGAAAATTCTGTAAGGGGTATGTTTTAAGAGTAGTAATCTCTTTTTGTTGTTCTTTGGGCTTTATGCTGAATCCTAAACTGTACTCCCTCCGGTCCTGTCTATAAGTCGCCAACCGCCCATATTGTACAAACCAAGGAATGACGGTTAGTGGCGGTTATATGATTAAATTGGTCTTGTTTTATTTTTCATTTCCATCTTTGTCCCTCCTCACAAATATTAAATGAGTCATAATGAGGCAAGCAAAAGTGAAAGCAAAGATCTCTTTTTTCAATGACAGGGACATATTTGGAAAACTTTAATTAATGAGTTAATTAGTGGTAGTTGGCGACTTATATTAAGGACCAAAATTTAGTGGCGGTTGACGACTTATAAATAGGACCGGAGGGAGTACATAATTTACATGTTCCAGCTTGCCGGCGGCCTTTGTTCTCTGTATTCATTATTGAGCTTGAGATTAATGCAAATTATTGCAATTTATGTGTATATTGGAAAATAAGTCGATAATAAATTGGAAAAAAATTCAGTGATTCACTGTCACATTCATATCATATTAAAGAAAACTAAATATTTAAAAAGAACCAGTGCTCACTTTATTAAGTAAAAGTTCATGGCCTATTTGGTGGATAGAAATCAAAGAAAGTAGCATGCAAATAATTGAAAAGTTAAGGGGTAACTTAGTCATCTACATATATCTTGGGGCCCACAAGTTTTCTCTCTCTATCTCACTCATCTTACACTTTTCCTGGGCCCAAAAACTTTACTTTCTCATTATTACCTCTACTTTACATCTTACCCTTTCCATTTCTAATTATTTTACTTTCTTTTATCCAACCAAACGTACTCAGGCTTTCCTCATTTACTCACGAAAATTAACCATCATTTTTGTCATTTCACCAACAAAATTTGGTTTACCATGGAGAATCATGCAGTAACACCAACAAAATTTGGTTTACCATGGAGAATCATGCAGTTACTTGTAGACGATAGGTTTTAGTGTATAAGGATAACAGTCCAACATGCTGTACTCAACAATATGCTGGAGGAATTATATAGCAGACGATAGATTTCAATTATGTAAAAGCACACTTGACTTTGAAGCAAATGAACTTACAGCGTCCAGTTTAGATCTCTTCTTGAAATCAAAATCAAAGGAATTATTGTGAAATTTAGGTCCCATATATGGTTACCTTATCCAATTTGATCTTCTTGGTGAAATTGGTAATTGAAGTAATGTGATGCATTTCTTTGATGAAAGATGATATCAAATGACAGCCTATTGAACTCCTTGGCATCACTCTCCCATAGATTTCTCTTCATCACGATTAAGCATCCAAAAATGCATACAAAAATTTGGCAAATGTGCATTTGATACCATAATAAAAACTCGAGTGCAAAAATAAAAATGTTCAAAATTAATTATATCATTATAATAAGTTAACAACGATTATATCATTCTGTGAAAGAAATTGTGGGAGCCACAAATCAACTTAACCGTTGTTGATTCATTTTAATGAAAAAAACTATTTTGCACCATCTTAAATTTATGATAACTATTTATGCACTCAAGGTTTTATAGTGATACTAGATACCATATATGTTTTTGCTCATTCTCCCTAAAAATAAAAGGAATAAAAGGGTTCAAGTGTTCAACACTTTTGGGATGTAGCTGGGTTGGACTATGGTAAAAATGGAGATTTCTATCTGTATGAAAAAAAATGGAGATTCCTATCTTGTTTTTTTCACTTGCTATATGTGTTATGTAATTGGCTATTTTGGAAACTCTTATGAATGGAAGTGTTCCATTTTTTTTTATAAAAAGATAAAATGGTATATGTAGCAAATTAAAAGTTTTACCATGTTCCAGAACAAATGAAGGAAGTAAGGTTTAAAAGATTCTTTTTTTATCCGAAGGGTTAAAAAACATTCAAGTAAAGGCTTGTATGAAATTAGAAGCATGAATTGAGAATGAAGTAAAGTCATGCATTGATGATGTTATTTTCTACCAAATAATAGAAGACAGTGAGACTCACAAGATGAATTGATTAGTTGTTTCGCGACACAAAACATAGTGATGAGAGTAGCATGGAACTGAAGCTATATAGCATTATAAAGTTGTGGATACCCATCAGCCAGGCCCAGTCTGAAGTGGGTTTCATATCATGTTTGGGCCTCCCACTATGTGGCTCATCTGCATAAGTTGTTCTCATGATTTTTTATGTTCCGGCTAGGTTTATTTTGTGAGGGGCTCATAGTATTACTTCAACTGATTTTGGGTGAAGCAACTTCGATTAGCTAATATGATTAAACTTTTATTACTAGCGCATTAATAGTAATAAGAGTTTCACTCATTAACAATTATAAGAGTTTCATTATATTCACCCTAAACCAAATTAATAATTATTTTTATTTCAGAGCAAATATAATTATTTTATTTGCTCAATTTATAGAACTTTTTTATTGGTGTACATATTAAATTACTTTTTGATTGTTTGAAACTGAAAGGGTTTATGAATCTTTTTCATAAAAGTTATACGTGAACTCATGCTTTCTCTTTGAACAAAAAAAAAGTTCATGCTTTTCAATCCTCACCTCACCAATAAAAAAAAGCACTTCAATAATGTTAAACATATGTTAAGAGTTTGTTTAAACGTGAAAATAGCTGTTATAACTTGACTTGATCATCTTGAAAATTTCCACTTTTAATTTTTGGCTATAAAGCTTGGGATTTGCTACTATGAATATCATTGTTTGAGTTTTGAGATATACTCCCTCTATTCTTTATCATAAGATCACTTTCTCTAATTTGATTAGGTTAAGGATGATGTGCTCAAACAAAAAGATTAGATTAAGTATGCTAGTTAAGTTAATTATTAACAATGATATTACTAATCTACCTTAATAATATACATTTATTCTCACTCTCCTACTCTTGTTTGTATAAATAAATATTATAAGTGTTTATTTGGGAAAGTTGGGAAAAATTAGAAAGTTGCTCATATTTAGTTACAAATTGAAATTTAAAAGTGATCTTATATTTAGGAAAAGAAGGAAGTACCATATAACTAGGTACATTGATGAATGCTCAATAACATTTTATCATAGTAACTTTTATACAAAAAAGAAAGCTTTCATAACTGTTGTTTTTTGGTTGTATGTAACATATATAGGTATTGTTTGATTGTGATATTCATGAATACATAAGTGATTCCTGCAATAGTAATCTCCTAAGGGAGTTCATAGGTGGACTTCTTGATGGGGCAATAAGCGAAGGCAGAGCTGTTGAGGATGTCTTTTGTGGTGTCAGGATGGCTGGAGATGATGAAGAATGCCATGATTTTTTCAGTTTGGAAGGTGGTGGAGAGTTTTGAGAGGACTTTGTGGTTGAGGTACGAGAGGATGAGAAAGTGGTGGCTAGGCCCAACAGAGGGAGGCCCAATGGGAAGTGGGTGGTCTCCAGAGGCCCAAGAGACCCCAGATCATGTCGTTTGGAACAAGGCCTACAAGAAAGACAACCTACAAGAAGTTGAGGGATTGCTATCCCCTCCCATCACCATATTTAGGCCTACTTTCACCTGCAAAAGTGGGAAGTTTGAAGGGATCATATCAAAGGTAAAAAAAAAAGAAGGGATCATATCATTATTTTGCCACACTTATTTTATTTATATTCTTAAACTACCTCTATACCTCTCTATCCAAATTAAAAAAAAAACTCATTAGGCACACAAATTTTAAAAAAAAATTGGTATAAAAAGTAACATTCAAACCCCTCCCCCTTTTATCATTCCAAACACTCCTATATGGTTCATGGATATTTTGAGTACTCCTATGAATGGATTTTCCATGATTGAAAAATCATTAGCAGAAATTGGACATCTTTAATGATACCAAGAAATTCATACATGGGTTTGCACAAAAAAGCTGTTTATATGTAATAATGCTATAAGCAAGGAAATTCAAAGAGTATATTTAATCAAAACAATGATTTTCATCGGTATATAAAATTTAGGGTATTATTTCCATGCCTTTCTTTTAGTACTGCGTGTCATTTAAAGAAAATATAGGGTATTATTTTTCTCTTGTAACTAAACAAACCTCAAATAGAGTAGTTCCAACAGATATCCTCAGATTTCAATCTTTTAACAATCTTTTTATTTGTAGGAATAACTATCCATGGAAATGCAAATGGAAAAACATCACTATGTTGAATCCATTAAAATTTCAATATATTAAACAACTTCGAGGAAAAAGTTGAATTGAATACCTTTTGGTACATCGTTGATTTGATTTATCTAAGAAAGTAGAAACCGTTAGTATGCAATAGCATTTGGATCATCATTTTAATCCTCACACTGCTGTTGGATGGATTTTATGGATGATTTCCTCAAAAACAAGTTGAGGAGAAAAAAGCTAATAAGAGTCTATTTGCAAGTTTGTATCTCAACACATTTCAGGAAATGGTATTTTATAAATGGGAGAGAAAACTAACGGCAAGAGAAAACCGTGGGTTTTTAAGTCTGTGTGCTCAAAAAATTTATAAGAGATTAGATTTTTGTTGGATAAAATAGTGGGCGCCGTTGTAACTAAGAATAAATGGTGGGCGCCGCAAACATAATATGATATAAACTATGCATTATTTAAAAATGTATTCTGGGATGGAAAATCAGTTTGCTTTTAAAGTTCAACCAAATATTAGATTTATGGTGAATTAAATATTGGGTGCCCAAACATGATATACATTAAAATCTTGAGCGTTTGATCAAAAAAAAAAATCTTGAGCGATTTGAATTGTATGTTTTTTCTTATTATTAGTTCTTCGAGGTATTTGAGATGAATGTCTTTATTCTCCAAGCTATGAGTATTAGCTAGCATACAATATATGAATACAATGCAACATACAGTTGAGTTCGCATTGAAAATTATGTAAATAAAGTAGATTATCGGTTGGTTGGATTGCCATGTAGGAGTTATGCTAAATTACATAAAAGTACGCCAAAAAACTCTATGTCTATAGACTATAGCACATCACCTATATCACAAAAAAAGTTTAATTTAAGGGGTGTGACATATTACATTTTTTATTTCAACAAGTTTATGTTTAAATTACAGTTTAAGTTACCCATTTTTGTACTATGATTATTGCTATATTTTTTTATAACAAATGATAACATTTTTTTAAAAAATTATTTCATTTTACATTTAATATTAAACATATTATAATTTTCATTTTAAAAAGTTATGATATTTTTATATAACTTTTTGTAAAGACTTGAAATGCAGGTGTTACGTTAAATGAGGTTGTATTTAATAAAAAATTAATTATAATTTAAGTGGAAATAAACTTTAAGGTGGGAAAGTTGACGTTTAATACATTAAACAATATGACCTTGGGATATTTAACCCTAAAGTTTTGTTATAGGGGTATTGAACACGCTAAAGTTTTTATAGGAACAAATATAACTCAGAAGTTTTGTTATAGGGGCACTAACCACCTTGTATGACATGTGACATGACACATGAGATGGAATAAAAAGAGGAAATTACAGTATAGTCTAAAGGAAAAAGGGTTAAATATCATTCTGATCTATAAACAATTTTGAAAGGTTCAAATTGACCAAAGAACAATAAAAAGGCTCATTTTGGGCAAAGAACAATAAAAATGGTTCATTTTGGCTAATTGACTACTTGAAAATACCAAAATAACCCTTGAGATCCACATTTTTAAAAATTATTTTAATTATGTCCTAAGGGTTATTTTGGTATTTTCAAGTAGCTCATTGGTCAAAATGAACCATTTTTATTGTTCTTTACCCAAAATGAGTTCCTTTATTATTCTTTGGCCAATTTGACCCTTTCAAAATTGTTTATTGACTATTTAACCAAAGGAAAAAACTTTATTACCATAAAGTCTCTAAGAATCCCTTAATTATATGCAAATTGTAACGAACCTAATAGCAATATAATCAAGTTATCAAAAGACTTTTTTAAACACAATATTGTGGGTCCAACACAAAACACACCTCTTCCTCATGTGAAGGAATATGCTTATAGAGTTATAGTATTGATATATTCCCCTCGGTCTTAATTATGAAACTATGTTGACTTCTTGTTTTTTTGGAGAAATCAAGGATATAAAATTAATCACTTTAAAATGTTATGATTATCTTTTTTCTCGAGACTAATTTATTCTACTAAAACTTAACATATAATATGATTACATGTGACATATGTTATATTTTAATAGTCTAATTTACTTCCATAACTTTAACAAAAAGTCAAAGGATCTTATATTTAAGACTAATGGAGTATATATCTTGTTTATCAACTGATTAATAAGGCTTTTCTTTGCTGCTCTGTATGTAAAAATATATCTGTGAATTGATTTTGTGTTAGAATTACCTTTATATTTATAGTGGTAATACTTTTACTTTTATTATAGAAATTCGATATAAAAAATGTTGATTTTCAACATAAATAAAGGTGTTTCCCAAAAAAAAAAAATTTATCCCAACCATAGAAATGGTATTATTTAAAAAATCAACACAAATAAAGGTGATTGTAAGCAAAAGAATCACTAGCTTTTATCAAATGTTCGTATGACTCCACACTTTCATGGTATTTCTAATGGATTTATTCACACATGTAAATTAAATTGAGAGTTGTTTTATGGTGTAACCAATGAATCTTTAGCTATTCATACGTGCTGTTATATATTAAATATTTTGAATGAAATTGGTAAATGATCTTTATTGTTTGATTGAAGTTGCAACGATAAGATGAACCTAGTTTGATTGAATTAAAAAAGCTCCACTTAATTCTGATCAGAAAAAAAAGCTCCATTTAAAACCTCAAATAAATTCATTTATGGTATTTCATTGATCTAATTTTCTAGGTGAAGAAAAATTCGATGTAAAGTGCTAGTAGAATCAACTTCATCATCATTAGATATTGTAAGAATTTTTTCATGAACCTTACAGTAAGTTTGTGTTCAAACACGCAAAATCAATGAACAATCTATAAATACAGATAATTTGCCAAATATTATTGGGTCTTCAACAAGCATGAAGTGGCTGGAAATAAGTATTGGGCTTTTAAAACAAAACAACCCAATGTAACCATTGAAGCCCAAAACAAAGTGGGTGTATCAGAAGTAAATGTTGGATCTTCAATAAAAAGTCAGCTGAAAGTTTCATCTGATTTAACCATTAGTTATCAAAATGGTGTCTTCTTGATGTGTCCTCAAATGAATTTCTAAATTTCTTAAAAATTAATTGTTGTGATTTGCATACCCATCGGTTTCATAAATATACTAATAAAATATCTTGGAAGGTCATGTTAAACAAGTAGATAAATTTATTCGTATGCATTATATTTTGAAAGGTTTTCCCTGTTAGAAGTTTCCTCAATCTTGTTTGTCTTATTGTAAGTTTAAGCCTTTATATTTAGTCATAATCATATAGTGTAGTTGAAAATTCAAAAGGGAAAAAAGGATTTCATAGGAAAAAAATTATTTTTAAGTCACTGCATTATTTAAAATTTAAGGCCACTATATATTATGTTTACTTACTTGGGTACATATGTGTATTACATTTTCTAAAAGAAAATACCTATGTCTTGCAAATATTGGTAAATGTAAGATAGCCAAACAAATAGAATATCCACATATATATTAGGCAGGGGCATTTTGACCCATTTTAGTAATTATATGGTCACTTTTAGGACAAAAATATTTCACGGTGTTGAGTGTATCTTGGATCAAACTACATTTTAAAAAACATCAATCTTCTTCCCAAGACCATAAAAAATCTTCAACTCTTTCTTCTTCTTGCATTGCTTCAACTTTATCTAAATTCATGTTTGAATCTTTTTAAACTTCATCCTCCAAAGAAAAATCATGCTTCTCAATCAACATTTCATACTAGAAGCCGAGGGGACCCACTCAAAGTTTTGCACGGAGGCTAGCCCCATGGCTTTGCCTGGGCACACCCTCCTTCCCGACCCGAATGGGAAGAGCCTGAGATCCAACCCATGATAGCCAAGTCAGCCAAGCCATAAGCCTCCTACATTAACCGCTCGAGTCTAAACTTGGAGGGGTGGGACAGACACCATGGTTTCGGGTGATAGACCACGTGTTGACCATGGTGGTCATACCAACTAGGATGAAGTGTCCAGTGCATCCTTAGGGCCCGCACATATATTATAAAACACTTCATTATTATTAATTGTACAAACATGCTTATTTTTGCAAGAGAATGATACATGTGTGTGTGAGTGATGGTTCGTGCAAGTCAGAGATAGAGAGCAACATGGGTAATTGTTTGTTTTTCCTACAGGGGTAAAAATGACTAAGGAAAATGCAGGCACATGGATAAAGAACAAACAACATTTTGGTTGGCATTATGAATAACAACAGTTTCCCATGAAACTAATTTGCTTAACAAATTTAACGGAGCCACTAATTGGAAAGTAACAACAATTGTAACAATCACCATCTTTCCCTTGATCGAATCAAGAAAATCATGACTCTAGGATGCTTAATTTTGTGGGCTATATCCCCGCTTCTACCATTCTTGTTCCATACCTTGGGTGGTTGATTCTCAGTTGGAAAGTTCCATTTTTTTTTTGTTTTTTCAATGATATGATTGAGAAGATCATTATTATTTGGGAAGGAATATCAGTTAAGAAACCCACGCTTAAAATCATGGATATGTTGTGAAGGATATGTTGAGAATGATTTATAACGGGATCTTGTATATCATCATTACTTAGAGATGAGATGGTTGAGAGAGGAGGGGATTAACACACTAAGGGGAAAAAAGACTTTATTTTAATAAAATCATCATATAAAAGGACATTCTTAATCACCGAGTAATGAACCTTTATTTTTTTTTTACGAAAGTTACATTTTTAACTCTATTTTATATAATTTATTAGAATTCTTGCAAAAAAAAAAGTTCATGGTGTCAAGCGCATTATAAAAAAAATAAATGAATATATTTTTTATCATTAACCCAATATTATAATAGAATTATAGTAACTCATAAACACATATTTCTAATGGATATATTCACACTCATAAATTAAATTATGAGAGTTGTTTTATGGTGTCACACTGTCACCCATGAACCTTTTGCTATCTGGATATATTCACACTCATAAAATCGAGGAAGATTCCAGAAGAGGCATGGTCTTTATCTTCAGAGAAGATTTTGGAGTGACATTCATTCAATTAGGAACAATATTCCAAAGGAGACTTTTGAGAAGCATATTTAAAGGTTTTAAATAAGGGTGAATATGCAAAAATAGATATGAGAATATGAAAATAGATATGAAAAATAGACTTTTGAAACTTCCCGAGTTCACATTATATTGTATTTACTTATTAAATTAAATGTAGTGCATTAGATTAAGTTAACGTTAGTTACCAATTAGGTGCTACTGAATAGTTGTCAACTGAATTGGATGATAAATAATTTTATAAACATTAATGCATTAAATCGTTACATGAATATGAATAATCATTCATCATTTGGCATATCGTGATTATAAGTATTTCAAGAAATTAAGTTATACCTGTAACATATATTGATAATTAACAATAAATCCATATATATATAATGGTAATCATAAGTATGAATGGGAATGGCCCATGCGACTATCAAGGCCTATGACTTGGATCGTTGAGACCTTGGACCGACCTCCTTATATCCAGGTCAGACCCAGACTCAGATTTTTTTCGTTTAGACTGTTTTGATTAATAGGTCAGTCTCAAACTTGAGAAAAAAACTTATTAGCCAATCAGACCGGCCTTAATTAAAAAATCAAAATATTACTACATAATTTAAAAGCAGACTCAAAATATTGCATCCAATAATTTCCCTTTTTTAATATATGATCTTGAGTCGTAAACCGATAGATTTCTAATAATTGAGATCTACGGCAATTACAATTATTAAACCAATAGTCTACTCCCCCCGGTCCTTAATATAAGAGCTAGCCGTCAAAAAACCGCTTTTTAAGAAAACATGTGAATGTTATTTGGGTGTCTGGAGTAAATGCTTCTTTAATTTTCCAATATTGCCTATATTTATTATGATACCTTTAAGAGAGAAAAATACATAAGCATTGATAAATATGAAAGAGAGTATGAGACAAAGTAGGGAAAACCTCATTAAATGAGGAGAGAATGTGAGATAAGCTCTTATATTAAGGACAAAAACCATTCAAATTTTGGGTTCTTATATTAGGGACCGGAGGGAGTACTAATAAAAAACACGATTTATACTCTTTATTTTTTAATCCATTAATATTGCTCTATATAACAATATTAATGTATAAACAAACAACTAAACCATTTTGTTGAGACATGATTACTTTCAATGCTTCGGCGCCCAAGTTGCTCACGAGTGGACACGTGGGGGGTTTCACACGGACTATTATTATATATATTAGATAGATTCGGCAAATTTGATTTGACAACATAATAAAAACTTGATTGCAGAAATACCTATCACTTAATCAATCAATCAATTAATCAAATATATACCTATAAATCTTGTGGCTCATCCCTCATTTGTCCACTTGCCTCATGTCCATTGGTTGATTTTTCCACTTGCCTCATGTCCATTGGTTGTTTTTTTTCCAACCAAACCTTAGTACAACTTTTGTAGTCTTTTATATAGTGTAATAGTCTCTGAGAACTTTGGTGTTGTGTGATATTTTGTGAGGTGCTGGGTGTTGGGGATTGTAAACGTTATTAGTGGTGTTATTTTCTTCTCACTTATGTCATTCATTTACGTCTTGCCCTTGCGCTTTTCCATGTGTGACGTTTTCTTTTTCCGATGTGCCTATGAAACATCTGAGTTGTTGGGGTTCCTATATGTGTGTGTATGTTCAACCTTATCTACAAACTTGCTCCCAAGCGTTTGGTGCAGAGTATCCCCCCCAATCGACCCATCAGACCCAATCGCAGTGAACCCGACACGGACGCTCTTATAGCTTCCTCCGCAACCTTTGTCTCCCGACAACATCCCTGAGCATCTCAAGTTTCAATTTATAGTGGAATGATAGAGGGAATAGAACAATAATACTCCCTCCGGTCCCTAATGTAAGAGCCCAAAATTTGAATGATTTTGGTCCGTAAGAGCTCACCCCATATTCTCTCCTCATTTAATGCATTTTTTCCTACTTTACCCTAACTCTCTTTCATATTTATTAATGCTTATGCATTTCTCTCTCTTAAAAGTACCATAATAAATATGGGCAATTTTGGAAAAGAAGCATTAACTCCAGACACCCAACTAACATTCACATGTTTTCTTAAGAAGCATTTTTTTGACGGCTAGCTCTTACATTAGGGACCGGAGGGAGTACTTTTTAGCAGTATTCCTACTACTTTTAAGTAAACAGAGATATGAGGCATGGTTATCAAATCGAGATAGGCATCGTGAATCGAAAAACTCATTTTTTGAATCGTGAATCGAATCGAATCGTGAATTGTAGGATTCACAATCAAATATAGAAGATAAAATATTTACAATTGTTACCTTAAAAATCAAAGACATAAAATATCAAAAGGCATATAACACTTTATAGAAATAACATGTAAAGAGTACACATGAAAATAAACTATAAGGGAGTCTAAACAAGTCCCAAATTTAAATCAACGAAGCTATTGTGACAATGATAATTTAAATTAACCATAAGTGAGTCTAATATTTTTTTAAAAATAATTTTATGGATATCAGGAAAGGTAAAAAATCTCTGGTCAAAAGATAGGAAATGTAAGAAAATAAATATTATTGGAATTATTGCCAAAAAAAAATGCACATGCCATTAAAAAAGAACATTGAATAAGGATTGATTGATTGAATATTAATTAAATAAATTAAATAAGAGTACTCCCCCGTTCCTAAATATAAGATCACTAGAGTGGATAAGTTCTTAAATATAAAATCACTTCCTATTTTATCTCAAGTTTTGCCCAAACTATCCTTGTACTCCCTATTTTCATTGAAAACTCCTCCTTCTTTTAAAGTTAAGTAATTGAGGGGATTTTGGGAAGATCGTGTAATTTTATTGTCTTCCTTAATCTCCCCAAGTTAACCAAAATGATCTTATATTTAGGAACGGAGGGAGTACAAAACAAAAACTGAACAATTATCTCTCTTCTTCTATAGTTAAAAAAAATTTCCCAGAATCGAAGGAATCGTTTTTGTATCGAGATTCATAAGATTCTAAATGTATCTCAAGATTCAATATGAGATTCAAGGTACTTTTAGATAAACAGTATGATTCAAATTTTTTTCCTTCAATTTTGCATCGTATCGTAAGATACGTATCTCGAATCGTAAGATTCTAACTACCATGATATGAGGAAGCTCATACAGAGGTATTTCAATATTATGTTCCATTTGTTAATCTATTTGTTGATCTATTTATTGATTGTTTAATGTTTAATGTTTTATTCTGCTCCATTTCACAATAGGTATTTGTTTATTTATTTATTGCAGGGACATGCAGAGATAAACACCCATGGAACTGAAAAGTATACTTCAAGCTGATTGTATGATCTGAGTTTTTTAGTCTCCAACACACGTTTAAAGTTGTTAGCCCCTATTTTAATTTTCTGACCCAAAATATTTGGAAATAAAATTTTTCAGGTGGGATTGGTTACTTGAGCAGAGGATTGAGGAAATATAGTACTGCTTCTGCTGTTGTTGAAGCACCCATTAAGCCTTGGATTCAAGTGGAACATACTCAGCCAAATGGAACATACCCAGCTCCTAATCAATGGGAACTTCGTGGATTTTGCTTCTGGTGAGTTCTCTCTGTTTTTTTTTGCCTCTCTTTTTGAAGTCAAACTTTACTTGGAAAGATTGAAAGATAAATGAAGGAAAAGAAAAAAGGGATGGGATTTTTTTAACAAAAAGTTGGATTTCCGATTTTTTTTTACAGTGATCTTACTGATGATGTGAGTTTTTTTCTTGAGTTTAGGCAAAACTTTTCCAACTTTGGACCCAAGGACGGGAAGTGATTGCACATGTTTCTGAGTGTGATTCTGAAGATATAGAATAGAGCTGTTGTTGCTGCACGCAATGCCTTTGATGAAGGGCCTTGGCCAAAAGTGACAGCCCATGTATTTAACCTTTTTTACTCTAATTTCAAGTTTTGATTTTTACTGCATGCAAAATCATGAAATGTGAATTTCTGGACTTTGTTCTATGTCTATTAAAGGAAAGGCAAACGGTATTGTTGCGTGCTGCTGATCTTATTGAGAAGCATAATAATGGGCTTGCCAATTGCCATACTTGAGACATGGGATAATGGGAAACCTTGAAATCGAAGTTCCAATATTTGGTCGTTTAATTCAATACTATGCTGGTATGAGTGGGTTCCAAAACTATATGATATATTCTATACTGATTCCAAATTCTTATTACATCTTTTACATCTGATTTTTAGTTTCAGGTTGGGCTGATAAGATTCATGGCCTCACGGTTCCTGCTGATGGACCATATCATGTGCAAACATTGCATGAACCAATTGGTGTTGTGGGTCAGATCATTCCATGGAACTTCCTCTTCTCATGTTTGCTTGGAAGGTTGAGCCTGCTTGGTTTATGTCATAAAACTCTTCCAAAACATTTCAAGGACGTGGAATCATGTAATAAGATGTTCAGTTGTTCACCCTTTTTAGGTGTTTTGATAAGATGTTAACAGAAGATATTGAATCAAATGTTCACCCTTAATGTTTATTATGAAGTCTAATTTCTATTGTTTTCTAAAATATTTTAATTTGTTGTAATTATAGTGAGTACATAGTCTAATAATTTGATGGTGGTTTTAAAATTTATGATGATTTAGAATGATTGCCTTTTACGTTTGAAAAATTTATATTTAATGAGTATCTCTATTGGCAAGTAAATTGGTACGGTGCATAGATCATTAGATGGAATTCAAAGTTTAATGAATGGGTCATTATTGATGATAGGATTGAATTACAAAAATTTAGATTCAAAATATCATTATCATTGCCAACGGTAGATTTTTAAGTAGATAAAATACAACTTCATCTTCTCAATCTAAGCATATCAATAAACTAATTAAAATAGATATTTCCCTCGAGTACCCAAAAATATGTTAATATACACTACTAATAGGTTTTGTGGCTATATCCATTTTGTTGTGGGGAGTGATTGGAATGAAAGAGGGGTTGTGAATAGTATGCTTCTTCCTTTGTTTTATTTACAGGGAGTTTGATTATGAATATAATTATGAATATTTATATATTGAGGATCATAAAAATTTAAATCATTTAGAAACATTAACTACCAAAAAAATTAGTCAAAGTAAACTTTCAAATAGGGGAGATGCCCGGGGGAATTTGGTTATTATTTTTTCTGGGTGGTTCGAGTGGGAGAGGTTGGACATAAAGTTTGGTTTTTCTTTTGTTTTTTTACACGGGTGACTTTGATTTTTGCCCAACTTAAACATATTACATGTAATATAGGTTGAAATTATTTGGAAAGATCAACTACAAGAAAAAAAATTAGTCCGCATGAACCTTCATGAGGTGCTCCAGGAAATTTGTTTTAATTTTTTTGGGGGTGGCGATTGGACAGGGGAGGCTAGGGATGAAGATTGACTTTTCTTCTATATTTTATATGCAAGTGAGTTTGATTCTCGGTGAAGTTAAAATTTTTACATGTAATATAAATTCATATCACATCAGAGTGGGGATTTACATCACAATGGTTAAATAACACATTGGATATTATTTTTCTATACAAAACACATAGTTTTTCTTCCTAAGCTAACATCATCTATGGCTCAATTCATATTATTGGTATGGAGTATCTCTGGATTACTTTGTATATTTCTTTCATTTACCATGTACTTTCTTATGAAGCTTCTTTCTGATATTTTTTCTAGTATGTTCCACTTTGGTCTGTTTTTCCCATTTATAATTTTGTTGGGATGTTGCTCCTTTTTATGCCGTGGACTTTAAAGAAGGGGAAGATCATATTGTGGAGCTCGACAAATGGTGAGATTCAAGCTATTTGTCAGTAGAAAGACATGGGGTAGTGGCGTAATGCAATATTCTTTTTTCATTTTTAACTTACAATTTATTCAATTGACTTTGCCACTTCTCCCTGCGTGATTTGAAGGATTGTGTTAAAAAGATTGAATTACATCAACTTTACTGGACCAATAGTAGACATATTTCAGTTAATAAAAGGGGATTGAAATATTTATTTTCATAACAGTTTAAATAATATTACATATAGTGTAATTTCTATTTTGTTTTCTAAAACATTTTAATTCCCACGTTTGGTGTTCTTTAAAAATGTGTTTTCAGTAGAAAAAAATATAAAAAAATTAAAATACTAAGATTGGTGTTCTTAACTTTATCACTTTTTTTTTGCCATGTCTCAATATTCAATTTGATGGAATGATGAAGTTTTTTTAAATTTAGTTCAATGATAAATAAAAAAGTATTAACATTATATGAATAATTTTATATTTTGAAAGTACAAATAAATTGGCTTGATTGTGTTGGTTATCATGCACCATGTATTTGTTCAAATGATACTTATGATAGTTAGAAGTGGTGAATGAGAAAGACATTTCGAAATCCAACTACTATTTGTCGAGTTAAATATCATGTTGGCTAATAAACTATTTCGAAAGTATCAATTTGACCAACGAACAATAAAATGTCTCATTCTGACCAATAAATAAAAAGGCCAATTTTCATTCATGAACTATTGGTAAATACTAAAATACATTTCTCACGCATAAATGAGTTTTTTTAACACATAAATGAGGAGGTGGGTCCACATTTCCTGGGTTTGGATTGCATGAGATTACTTAATATTTTATGAGAGAGTTTCTACAATTAGTCTTATATTTAGATTAGATGGAGTAACATATATGTCACATTTTCCCACTTATTAATCTCGCGCAACGCGCTGGGGTAAGCTACTAGTTGTAATTTTAAAATGTGTGCATTCCATTAAAATAAGTTATTAATGGCAGATAAATCATTTTGTGAAAAAATTTGTGGGACCCACAAATCAACTTAACCATTGGTAATTCATTTTAATGGAGAAAACTATTTTGTACCCTTTTAAATTTACAATAAGTATCTATGCACTCAAGGTTTTTGGAGAAAGTGGAGGTTTTTAACTTTGTTTTTGCTTGCTATATGTGTTATGTGATTGGCTATTTTGGAAACTCCTATTAATGGAAGTTCCATTTTTTTTATAAAAAGATAAAATGGTATAGCAAATTAAAAGTTTTACCATGTACCATAACTAATAAAAGAAACAAGGTTAGAACACATTCAAGTAAATGCTTATATGAAATTAGATGCACGAATCAATAATATAATAAAATCATGCATTAAAGTTTTATCATCTTGGGATTTGCTACTGTGCATATCATTGTTTTAAGATTTGAGATAAACCATATAACTAGGTACATTGATGAATGCTTAACAACACTTGATTATAGTATTTTTTACAAAAAAGCGAACTTTATAACTTTTTTTGGTTGTATGTAACATACATAGGATATTGTTTGATTATGATATATATTCATGAATACATAGGTGACTCCTTGATGGGGTCATCATCGAAGGCAGCTATTGAGGATGTCTTTGGACGTGTCGGATGGCTGGAGATGATGAACTAGCTGAAATCGACGAAGAATGCCATGAGTTTTTTGGCTTTGAAGGTGGTGGAGAGTGTTGAGAGGACTCTGTGGATGAAAGATGAGAAACTCATGGTCAGACCCTACAGAGGGAGGCCTGATGGGCCTGGGATGTTGCTGGGTTTTTGGGGGGCAGTCGCCAGATGCCTGAGAGAGCCCAGACCGTGTCGCCTAGAACAATCCACGGGCAGAAGACGACCGTCATGTTTAGGCAAACTCACCCCTACAAACTCACTGTAGAAGAGGGAAATTTGAAGGGATCAAATAAAATTTCAAATTAACTCATGAGGCAAAAATAATATAGTATTTTGTAAAAATAAAAAAATTGTAGCATCAAAAGTAACATTCAAACCCCTCCCCCTCTTATCAATCCAAACACACCATCACGTGATTTTTCTCGGTAAGATTTTGGAGGGTCAAATAATGATTTAGAGCAACATTATAACATAAAACCGTATTTGGTTCTTGAGTATTTTGGGTACTCCTATGAATGAATTTTCCATGATTGAAAATTATAAGTAGCAGAATTCGGACATCTTTTATGATAGCAAGAAATTCACACATGGGTTTGCACCAAAAAACTATTTATATGTAATGATGCTATAAACAAGGAAATTCAAAGAGTATATTTCATAAAAACAATGATTTTCATGGGTATATATACTTACATCTTTGTCATTCCTTTTTTAGTATTGCATATCATCCTCCCACATTTTACAATAAAATTTACATCTAATATCCATTGCAGAAAATTTAGGTTAACCTTTTTCTCTTGGAAATAAACAAACTTCAAATAAAGAAGTGCCAACACATATCCTCAAATTTCCAACAAATATCCTCAAATTTCAATATTTTAACTATCTTTTTATTTGTAGGAGTCACTATCCACCATGCAAATGGAAAAGCACCACTATTGTGATTCCCTTAAAATTTCAATATATTAAACAACTTTGAGAAAAAAAAAGGTTAAATTGAATACCTTCTTTTGGTACATCGTTGATTTGATTTTTCTATGAAAACATTAGCTATAGCATGTAATAGCATTTGGTTCATCATTTGTAATCTTCACTACTGTTGAATGATTCCATGGGTGATTTCATCAAAAAACAAATTGGGAATGAAAAGCTAATAAACAATTATTTGCAAGTTTGTATCTCAACACATCTCAGGAAATGATATTTTATAGATGGGAGAGAAAACTAACGGCAAGAGAAAACTATGGGTTTTCAAGTCTGTGTGCTCAAATGAATAAAATTGTGGGCGCTGCTGTAACTAAAGATAAGTGGTGGGTGCCGCAAACATGATATTATTTAAACTGTGCATTATTTAAGTATTTGTTGTGGGATGGAAAATCAGTGTGCTTTTAATGTTCAATCAAATATTAGATTTATGTTGGATAAAACATTGGGTGCCCCAAATATGTACTTTAAAAGCTTGATCTATTTAAATTGTATGTTTTTTCTTATTATTAGTTCTTCCAGGTATTTGAAATGGGCGACTTATATTCTATTGGGTATTATCAGCTAATAGACAATACATGAATAAAAGGCAACATGCAATTGAATTTTCATTGAAGATTGTGTAATAAAATAGGTTATTTGTTGGTTGGGTTTCCATGTAAGTATTATGCTAAATTGCATAAAAGTACGCCCAAAAACTTTATGTCTGTAGCACATCACCCCGTATAATATAAAAGTTTAAATTAAGGAACTTGACATATTATATTATGACTTTCAACTACTTGCTGTTTGAATTACAGTCTAAGTTATCGGTTTTTGTCCTTTCATTATTTCTATATTTTTTAAAACAAACGATACCTTTCTTTTAAAAAAACTATTTTCATTTTTCATATAATGTTAAGAACATTATAATTTTAATTTTAAAAAATGATATTTTATATAAATTTTTGTAAAGACTTAAAATTAAGGTGTTATATTTTAAATGAAGTTGTATTTAATAAAACAAAATTAATTATAATCATAAATGCAAATAAACCTTAAGGAGGGAAAGCCGATGTTCAATATATTAAACAATATGGTCTTCAACATAATTGATAGTTGAATAATTATATCTATTTTGAGTATGTCATTAGAATGTCCTATATATGAAATCAATATGCTTTAAAAAGATGGGACTTGACTTCGCTTAACATTATATGAAAAATGTGAAATCAATAGGGTTTTGGATGTAAGGAAAGTGTTTGAGGGAAAGTGAAAGTGGGGGAAGTAAAGATTTTTTAGTAATTTATATATATTCTGGAGCCCACAAGCTTTCTCCCTATCTCACACTTTTCCTGGTCCCACAAACTTTACATTATCATTATTACCTAATTTACCTATATTTTCCATCTTTATCCCCTTTCATTCAATTTCATTTCCATTTTCATTACATACTTTTAGTTCAACTAAACAGACCCTTATTTTTTATTCACATCCACTCCCATTCTTTCCCCTTGAATTATGTCATGTTGGACAGTTGGAGTCCCATTCTTTTCCATCAAATTATGTCGTTTTAGGGTCAAATGTTTTAATTTGTCGATATTTTTATTTTTATTATTTAATATTATATAAAATTTGCAACATTTTAATACATATAGATCTAAATTGGTTAAGTTTTCAGTTTTATATAAATTTTTTAAAGATTTGATCCTCTAAATCAATTACTTGTGATAAAAAGGTGGTATAACTTAGGCCAGTTTACTCAAAACAACTTGGTTCAAATGTAGGAGTATTTATTATATATACAGCAGGGAAGTTGGTTAGTACATGTACTGTTAAATATTGATATTTCTCTCTGCAAAGTGGGAAGGCTTAGCTTGATGATGCATTTGATCCTTTGACTGAGATGAAAGAGACAGAGTTAGGGCGTGATCATTATACTTGATGTGTTGTTTCTGGGGCACTAATTAGTGTGGCAGAACTTATAAGCAGAGTCTTTCATGTGAAAACGTATTAAGGGACAAAGCAAGATGAGGAACTTCTTGATACATACTTCTAAGAGCCTGGTTTTTGTTGTACAATGTATTCAGATTTTCGAAATGTTTTGTACGCTCAAGGGAAGTATATAGAGGCAACGAATTATTCCTTGAATCAGAGCAGAAGGAATTTTTTGTAAACAATATGCCTATATGAAGCTAATGGATGAGATCTTGATTAGAGTAGTCTACTAGTAGCAAATGGTCTATCAGATATTCATTTCCACCCATAAAATAATCAATTATTCACTAGAGGTTCACTATTAACTTCCACCTCTATCGGAAACACAAATCACTCTCTGTTCTCCGCTGTCTGGCTTTCAGATTAGAATCTGGCTTTCAGATTAGAATAGATAGCCAATCAGAACACCAACCTTCATACAAGAGGAAGTACAAATTGTACAGCAAACTAGATCTTGTATTAAAGATAAGATGTGGTCACTTTCATTCTTGAGGTGATTTAAGCCATCATAGTTTGGGCGGGTTTTGATGTTTAATGATTTTTCAGGAACTAATTTTAGATTTTACATCTTTGCTTATTTTTTTACATTACATCTCTTGTGATTGGGAAAGAAAACCCAGTCGATACATTTTACTATCTCTATATAAAATAAATGTTGGTTGATAATAGAATTCGAGGGAGATTCCAGATCAAAGTGACATAGTTATCTTCAGTGAAGATTTTAGAGGGACACTCGTTCAATTAGGAACAATATTTCGAAAGAGGCTTTCGATAAGCATATTAAAATGTTTTCTGTCATTAAGATATTAAAAATATCTAGCCATGTGTAACCCAAAAATAAATACACTCAAATAGACTCAATGGTCAGCAATAAGCATCTAACCTTGTGGTTATTAGTTATTATCAAAATAACTAAACTATCATTACATCAGTTGCCCCAAATTCAAAAACACTTATACAAGTGACAAAACTTCTTGCCAATGTTATTGTAGACTGAGATATTACTTATTACTAGCTTATTTTTTGGTGTAACAAGTCTGAAGCTGTAGTAATATAGAATTGTGAATCCCCCCAAGTGTGTTTGGTATTATGTTTGAGCCTCCAATTGTGCAGCTCATCCACATAAGTTGTTTTCATGATTTTCTATGTTTGACTGGGTTTATTTCATGACGGACATATAACATGACTTTAACTGATTTTGGATGATGCAACTTTGGTTTGCTAATAAAAGTTCGAGTTTGAAAAAAGGTATGTAATTTTTCTTACTTTGTTAAATTGAGCTGTCTATTTTTTAAAATGGTTTTTGATTTAATATATACTAATAACTCCCGAAATTAATATGTTTAAAACAGTTTTGTTGCCAGAAATGTTTAAAACAATTTCATTGTTGTCGCATGCATGGTTTTGCTCTAAAATAAATATAATGAGTGATTTGGTTTAGAGTGCAATATGATGAAACTTCTATTATTGTTTATGCGCTAGTACTACAATAACGTTAAATATATGTTAAGAGTTTTTAAACTCTGAAACTAGTTGTTCTAACTTCGACTCAATCATCTTGAAAGTTTTCATTCTTCATTTTCTGCTATAAAGCTTCGGATTTGCTACTTTGCATATTCAGATATATACGATATAACTAGGTACAATTGATGAATGTTAAAGACACTTAATTGTAGTAACTTTTTACAAGAAAGCAAGCTTTATAACTGTTTTAATTTTGGTTGTATGTAACCCATATGGGTTATTGTTTGAAGATGCCTTAGGCGTTGTCTAGGGGTGGTCACTGGAGGCTTGAGAGAGCCCAGGCCATGCCACATAGAACAAGCTACGGACCGAGAGCAATCTCCATGTCAAGGCCTTCTCTCCCCGCAAAGTAGTCTCCCCTGCAAAAGTTGGAAATTTGGAGGGATCATGTCATATTTCGCCCACAATTATTTTTTATATTCCTAAACTACCTATATACATTTTCTATTAAAATTTCAAATTAAATCATGAGGCATAAATAATATATTTTGTAAAATTCAAAAAAAAATTATAGTATAATAAGTAACATTCTAACCCCTTCACATCTTATCAATCCTAACACAGAGACGTGTGATTTCTCTCAGTAAGCTTCTGGGGGTCAATTATTGATTTTAGAGCAACATTAACATAATCTTGTATTTGGTTCTTGGTTATTCAATTCTGGGTACATATACATGGCTTTCCGTGAATGAAAATTATTATTAATAGCAGAATTTGAACATCTTTTTTTATATCAAGAAATTTATACATGAGTTTGCACCAAAAAGCTGTTTATATGTACTAATGCTATAAACAAGACGATTCAAAGGATATATTTGATAAAAACGATGATTTTCAAATGGGCACACACACACTTACATTTTTGCCATACCGTTTTTTATATATAATATTGTATGTGATCCTCAAAAATTTCAATTTTGTACCATTTTTTATTTGTCGGAATCATTATATATGGGAATGCAAGTGGAAAAACATCACTATTTTGAATCCCTTAAAATTTCAATATATTAAACAACTTTGAGGAAAATGTTGAATTAAATACCTTTTGGTACACCATCGATTTGATTCTTCTAAGAAAGCAGTAATTATTAGTATGTAATAGCATTTGGATCACCAAAGTAATCTTCACTACTGTTGTATGGATTCCATGTGTGATTTCTTCAAAAACAAACTCTGAAGAAAAAAGCTAAAGGTATTTTATAGTAGGGAGAGAAAACTATTTGTTTCTCAACACATGAGGAAATGATATTTTATAGTTGGGAGAGAAACTAACCACAAGAGAAAACCATGGGCTATCAAGTCTGTGTGCGCAAAACGTTTTATAGAAGGTTAGGTTTTTTATGGATAAAATAGTGGGCGCCGTTTTAACTAAGAATAAATGGTGGGCGCCGCAAACATGATATGCTTTAAACTATACATTAGTAAAGTATGTGTTTTGGGATGGAAAAATCAATGTGCTGTTAATGTTCAATAATACTACCTCCGGTCTTAAATATATGACCTAATTGACTTTTTTTTTTGGAGAAATTAAGGTTGCGAAATAGGTTATTAAATCATGACATATTTGATATATTTTTAGATTATCCATTAGTTTATAGGTAAAATAAACTAGTTTAAGGGAAAAAATTAGATAAATCAATTTATAATTAACTTATTTTACTTTTTAATGATTTTTCAGAAAAAGTCAATTAGGTCTTATATTTAGGACTGGAGGCAGTATATTAGATTGATATTGGATCAAATATTGGGTGCCAGAAGCATGATATACTTTAAAACCTTGAGCTATTATTGAGATTTTATGTAAGGTGTATGTTTTAAGAATGGTAATCTCAGAATTCTAGCCATTGTTGAGATTTTATGCTGCTCTTGGGGCATTATTCTAAACCCAAATAGGTGCATAATCTTCATGTTCCAGTGTTCTCCCTAACTTTTCTTCTCACCTAACCTACTTTGGAAATAAAAGCTGGAGGGAAAATGTGTGGGACCCATGGTAGATTTTTCTTCCTCTATTTTCTGTCCTGAACCAAATAAAGAGAAAATGTACTCTCTCCCCCAATGTTCTCCCTAACTTTTCTTCTCACCTAACCTACTTTGTCTTCCAATAGCTTGTAGAAGAGCTCATGTTTATACACAAGTATGAACAACATATAATCTCATTCGGGGCGTTTTGGACCCTGCTTAGATTAATGATAAGGAATATGCTAATAGTATTTATATACTCCCCGGCCCAGTCCTAATAATAAACTACATTAACTTTAGATATTAAAGATATAAAATCAATCGCTTTGAAATGTTTATAATAATCTTTTTTTTCTAAAAAATAATTTATTCTACTTATAAATGAACATACGATATGATTACATTTGACATATGTTATAATTTAGTAGTTTAATTCACTTCCTTAACTTTCACAAAAAGTCAATCTTATATTTAGGACTGGAGGAAGTATATATCTTTTTCTGAATCAATTATTATGCCGCTTTGATTTGTATGTAAAAATACATTTTTGAATTGATTTTGTGTCGAAAATACCTTTATATTTTATATTGGAAATAATTTTACATGTATTATAAATTTTGAGATTGATATGAAAAATGTTGATTTTCAACATAAATAAAGGTTTTCCATAGATAAAATTATCCCAATAAAAATGTCTCAATAATAGAAATGGTATTTATTTGAAAAAATCAACACAAATAAAGGTGATTTCAGGCAAAAGAATCACTAGCTTTTATCAAAAGTGTGTATGATGATCCCACACTTTCATGGTATTTTCAATGCATTTATTCACACATGTAAATTAAATTATGAGAGCTGTTTTATGGTGTAACCAATGAATCTTTTGCCATTCTCCACTTTTGGCTATAAAGCTTGGGATTTGCTACTATGCATATCGTTGTTTAAGTTTATTTTGACATATACCATATAAACAGGTGACATATACCATATAAACAGGTACATTGATGGATGCCTAAAAACACTTGATTATAATAAAGTTTTTGCAAAAAAAAACCGAGCTTCATAACTTTTTTTGGTTGTATGTAACCTACATAGGATATTGTTTGATTATGATATTCATGAATACATAGGTGACTCCTTGATGGGGTGATTAGAGAAGGCAGCTATTGAGGATGTCTTTGGTGATGTAAGATGGCTGGAGATGATGATCTAGTTGAAACCGGCGGAGCCTGCCATGAGTTTTTGGCATGGAAGGTGGTGGAGAGTTTTGAGAGGACTTTGTGGATGAGACCAGAGATGATGTGAAGTCATGGCCAAACCCAACAAAGGGAGGTCCTATGGGCCATTATGTTTAGGATTGAATGGAGTCTCTTTTAATTGGAATACTTTTGATTGTATCATAAATGACAAATTTTTTGTCTTTCTAATATAGAAAATGGCACTAGATCGATATTTTTATATAAATTTTGAGATTCAATATAAAAATTGATATTCAACATAAAACATTTTGTGGTTGAATGCATGGGTTTTTCTCCAAAATAAAGATAATAAATAACTTTCTTTAATTTAGGGTGGGCACTATATATGATAAAACTTTTATTATTGTTAATGCGTGAACTACATGTTATAGCTTGACTCGATCATTTTGAAAATTTTCATTATTCATTTTTGGCTATAAAGCTTAAGATTGGCTACTACATATGCATATTATTGTTCAAGTTTTGAACTATACCACATAACTTGCACAATGATGAAAAAGCATTTGATTATAGCAATTTTTTTATAAGCAATCTTTATAACTTTTTTTGGTTGTATGTAACCCATAAATGTTACTCCCTCCGTTCCTAAATATAGGACCTAGATGACTTTTTTGAAAAATCATAAAAAAAGCAAAAAATAAGTTAATTATAAATTGATTTACCTAATTTTTTCTCTAAAACTAGTCTATTTTACCTATAAGCTTATGGATAATCTAAAAAGATATAAAATATGTCATCATTTAATAACCTATTTCGCAACCTTAATCTTTCCAAAAAAAAGTTATTTAGGTCTTATATTTAGGAACGGAGGGAGTATTATTCAATTGTGATATTCATGAATACATAGGTGATATGATGTATGGGGTTCCTACTTGGTTGTAAATTTGTACAAGTATTCATTGTTGTAGATTTGTGGATTTAATTTTGCCTTAAAGGATGTTGTAGGCTTTACTTTTTTGTCACAAGTAACAACTATATCCTCTCAGAGGAAAACAGAGGCAGAGATCCCCCTATGATTTCACCAACATTCATCAAAGGGCAGCTCGTAGGCGGACTCCTTGATGAGGCGGTCGGCTAAGATGGAACTGCTTAGGATGTCTTTGGCAGTTTCCAATCCCTCACCCATGTTTAGGCCATCTCTCCTGCAAACTCTCCCCTGCAAAAGTGGGAAATTAGAAGGGATCATATCATATATTTTGCCTACAATTATTTTTTATATTCCTTAACTTCCATTATAGGAGTACTTTTCTATCAAAATCTCAAATTAACTCATGGGGCACGAATAATGTATTTGTAAAAATTATAAACAAATTATAGTATAAAAAGAAACATTCAACCCCCCCCCCCCCCAAAATACCAATCTAAAGACACCCTTAGAGACATGTGACTTATGTCAATAAGGTTCTGGAGGATCAATTGTTGAATCTAGAGCAACATTAACATGAACCTATATTTTGCTCTTGGGTATTTTGGGTACTTCTATGAATGGATTTTGGGTGATTGAAAATTATTGTAGCAGAATTTGAACATATTAAGTGATACCATGGAATTCATATATGGGTTTGCTTCAAAAAATTTTTAAATTTAATAATGCAGTAGACAAGGCAATTCAAAGGGTATATTTAAAAAAGGGAATATTTTAATATTGGCATAAACACTGACAACTTTGCCATGCCTTTTTCTATAGTTTTGTATATCATCCTCCCACATTTTACAATAAAATTTACATCTCATCTCATTTGCAGAAAATTTAGGGTATCCTTTTTCTCTTGGAAATAAATAAACCACAAATAGAGAAGTTTCAACAAGCATCCTCAAATTTCAATATTTTTACAATTTTTTCAATTTTAGGAATAACCTATGTGGATTTGCAAATGGCAAAAATCGCTATTTTGAATTTACAAGAAATTTCAATTATATTATCCAACTCAAAAGAAAAGGTTGAATTCAAAAAAAGAAGAAGAAGAGGGTTGAATTAAATACCTTTTGGTATCTCGTTGATTTGATTTTTCTAAAAAACTGAAACTTGTAGTATGTGATTGGTTTCGATCATCACTGTAATCTTCAGTGCTATTGGATTCCATGTGTGATTTCTTAAAAAAAAAGGAAGAAAAAGCCGATACAGATTCATTTGCAAGTTTGTATATCTCAACACATCTCAGGAAATGGTATTTTATAGTTGGGACTTGGGAGAGAATACTAACGGCAAGAGAAAACCATGGGTTACCAAGTCTGTATGCTTAAAAAGTTTTATAAAAGATTATATTTTTATTAGATAAAATGGTGGGCGCCACTGTACAAAAAATAAATTGTGGGCACCGCAAACATAATGTGTTTTATACTATATATGTGCTGGTAAAGTATGCTTTGTGTGATTACAAATTAATATGCTTTGTGTGATCGATTACAAATTAGTATGATTTAAAAATTTCAATCAAATATTATATTTATTATGGATAACACAATGGAGTGCCGCAGATATGATATACTTAAATACTAAGAGCTATTTGAATTATTATATGTTTTTTTTCTTTTTTTAGTTCTTTAAGATATTTAAAATGGATGACATAGTTCTTTTTGTTAGTATACAATAAATAAAAAGTTAATAATCATTTTGGCAAAAAAATAATTACGCAATTTTTATTTGGCCAACAAACAAAAAAAATATTATATTGGGAGATGTCTATTTCCTTTTAACATCTTTTGTAACTTGCATTTGAAAACGATTGACAATGTTAGAGATAAATTTACAGTTTTAGCCAATTTAATATCATTTATTGTTTGTTGGTCAAATTGATATTTTAACAATTATTTTTTAGCCAAAATATTGATTATTAACCCATAAATGAGTATAATTCAATGAATAATTTTATTCGAAACATTCATAAAAGAAATAGGTTACTGGTGAGGTGCAATTGATAGTTAAGAAGAATCAGGCTAAATTACATATAATAAAAACTTTCTGTAAACTTCAAGTGTAAAGTATATCCCACACAAACCCTTCAATATTTTAAATCAAGTCTCCTAAGTTTCATATTTTGAAAAGCCAATCTTTTTAAGTATATTATATTTTTTCTTTCAAAACGATAGATAAAAAATGTTAACTTAATTTCTAAATATTTTATATTTCTGGGATATTTTCTTCATAAAGTACTTGTTGATGCTTTAGATGCTTTCTAATTTTCTTATGTTTAAGTTTATAAAATACTTCAAGTTCTATCTCAAATGATAAGTCTTATTTTTAATGAACTGGTACACATATAATAAAACATAATTAAAATTGTAAATAAAAATAACAGTTAACTTTAAGGGCTGGAAAATCGACAATCAATATACTAAATAATATATTCTTTAATTTAAAATTTTAAAGGCAACAATCTAGAGTTTATATGGGGTTCATATTATATTTTAACCATTTATTTATGGTTGATAGGTGAAACTATCAGTTTTGGGAGTTTCATTAGAATGCATTATATATGAAATCAATATGCTTAAAAAAATATGGGACCTGAATTCTCTCATTTTCTCTTCACATATGTTCTTGCCATTTTCTCTCGAATTATATTAATTAGTTTATGGTTAAATTGTTTTAGTTGTTTTAATAGTTACATTCAACATGAAATTGATGAAATTTTGATATATTACAGGTAAAAACTGGCTAAGTAGTTTTCAATTTTATCTAAAAATTTAATCCTCAAAATTATAAGATTTTTTAAAAATTTAAATTATTAAGTCTTTGAAAATCATTTTTCTAATTCCATTATTGTCTTTATAAGGACAATCATCCAAATAAATATAACCAATCAAACCAAATAATCAATCAAATCAATTACTTTTTAAAAATGCGAGCACATTTTTTTTTCAATTTTTCTAATGGCTTTATATACTTTTAACTGTCTATGTAACTTTGAACTCAATATGAAAACTCAAATATATTTTTCATCAAAATAATTTGGTTCTAGGTAATATTTTGAAAAACAAAACACGTATATTTTTTACACTTAACCTAAGAAAAAACTGTGTCCCCCCATTCAGAAATATAGGATCCATTTAAAAAGCTAGATTAGGATCTAATTATATATTTGCCAACATCTCCCCAAATTATATTCAGAAATATGGGATAAGGGAAGATGATTGCATTAAAAAAAAGCTGAGTTTTGACAAAATTATTGATAGAATTTTACTTTTCCGTTCCTAATTTATCAAGATGATTGCATCAAATTCGTAGCACCTCTTCGACCTCATGCTTGTAACAAAGTTCTCCAAATACAAAAAATGCCAAATCATTTTACAATAAAATTTACATCTCATATATTTTGCAGAAAATTTAGGGTATGGTTTTTCTCTTGCAAATAAATAAACCTGAAATAGAGAAGTTCCAACAAATATCCTCAAACTTCAACCTTTTAAACATTTTTTTATTTGTAAGAATAATCACTATGAATGGGAATGCAAATGGAATATAACACCACCATTTTAATAACTGTTCGCAGCTTAATTTCTACTAAATTTATACTCCCTCCGGTCCTAAATATATGACCTAGTTGATTTTTTTGGAAAATCCTAAAAAGCAAAATAAGTCAATTATAAATTGATTTACCTAATTTTTCCCTTAAACTAGTTTATTTAACCTATAAAATAATGGTTAATCTAAAAATATATCAAATATGTCATAATTTTATAACATATTTTGTAACCTTAACATCTCCAAAAAAGTCAATTAGATCTTATATTTAGGACATGAGGGAGTATATCCTATCTGAATGGAGTTTATCGGTGATTGTCCCTTGTCATTTCCGTGGACGCCATCCTTTGCTTTAATTTGAGTGATGGTAGATTTTGTAAAATGGAGTTGTCAGATGATCCTGTTGACAATTCAGCTACCAATGTGTTGAAATTGATGTTAAGGAAATCAGGCGATCCCATTCCCAGCAACGTTGTTGTCCTTATCAACTCTATCTCATTAATTAAGGATCAACAACTGATTTTGGTGGAATTGAATACATTTTGGTACATCATTGATTTTATTTTTCTAAGATAGCAGAAATTTTTTTGTATGTAATAGGGTTTGGATCATCACTATAATCTTCACTAGTGTTGGATGACTTCCATGGGTGATTTCTTCAAAAACAAATTGGGAAGCAAAAGCTAATAAAAACTTATTTGCAAGTTTGTATCTCAACACATCTTAAGAAATGATATTTTATAGATGGGAAAAAGAGAAAAGTCAGAAAACTAACGGCAAGAAAAAACCATGGGTTGTCAAGTTTGTGTGTTCAAATGGTTTTATAAAAGATCAGGTTTTTATGGATAAAATAGTGGGCGCCGTTGTAACTAAGAATAAATGGTGGGCGCCGCAAACATGATAAGATTTAAATTATTTATTATTAAAGTATATGTTGTGAGATGACAAATCACTGAAATCAGTGTGCTTTTGAAGTTCAATCAAATATTAGATTTATGATAGATAAAAAATTGGATGTTACAAACATGATATACTTTAAAACCATGAGCTATTTGAATTGTATGTTTTTTCTTATTATTAGTTCTTCTAGATATTTAATTTTAAATGGACGGCTTATATTCTCGTATCCATTTTCAGCTAATATGCAATAAATGAATAAAATGCAACATACATTTTAATTTGAAGCTCATGTAAATAAATTAGAAGATGTTTTGTCTTGGAAGTTTCGTTAATCATTTCTGCCTTGTTGTAAGTTAAGCCTATGAATTTTTTCATCATATAGTCCGGGGGGTTTGACACACATGGCACAAAGAACTTTATTTTAATAAAATAATTATATAAAAGAAGACATTATTAATCACGGAGTAGCAAAAGTTTATCCTTTGAGGGAAGTTACATTTCATAACTCTATTTTAAATAAATTATCACTATTTTTGTACCTAAAAAGCTTATGATATCAAGAGCACTTCATAAAAAAATATATGGGTATATTTTTTATCATTAACCCATTATTAATAGAATTATAGTGACTCATAAAGATAAACCTAATTTAATTGAATCAAAAGGAACATAGTCCCAAAAAAAGTTGAATAGATCAATATAAATCATATCAAACAACAACAAAATCTTAAATTTAATATCTTTTAGGTATTGCATTTATCAAATTTTTCTAGGAAGGAAATTATTAGGTAAACTGCTTATATTAATACATTTTTCTTCTTCATTAGATTTTATAAGAATTTTTTATTTCATAAAACCTAAGGCTATGTAACATGTATTATTTATCCATATTTGGAATATTATACTCACAATATACATATTTTTATATGAATTATTCCGTACCTTATATAATTGTTTTCTTTTTTCACAAAAAAGTTTATTAATAATTATCATATTATTCATAAAATTTAAAAAATTAAAATATATTCATAATAATTTTTATGAGAATTTTGCGTGCACACAAACATATAAATATATATTATTTATATAATATATTATTTTATTTTGTTATGTAAATTATTATAAAAATAAAACAAATTCAAAATTACCAATTAAAATATGTCAATAATTCCCAACATAATATTAGAGTTACCATAGCAGGTTTACAATATAATTTAATTTAGTTAAAGATAGAAAATTAAAATTGAGGGATTTTGTTCATCCCTTGTTAAGTTGATAAAACTTCAGAAACTTTTCCCTCCTAACTATCTCCTCCAAAAAATACCATACAACAGACAAGAAGCCACGCAACAAATTTGCCTCCCTCACCACAAAATCCATTAACAAGTATTACTCCAGTAGAAGAGAATCTACTCCTTTGGTCTAATAACCACCAAGGATTATCAACTTCGTTTGAATTAGAGGGATAAGAAGGTCAATTTGATGAAGAGAGGGTTTCGACCCCAGAAATTGCAGTTCCTATTAATGGTGATCATGCCAAGGACCATATTTTTCTCCCTTGGAGGATCTGTTTCAGTTCCAATAACGGCTTGTGAAGCGACATTAGCATCAATTGGAGTAGCCAGATGATCCTATTGACAATTCAGCTCATCAACTTGTTGAAACTAATGTTGAGGAATTCAGATGATCCTATCCTCAACAACGTTGGTGTCCTTATCAACTCTTTGTCATTGATTAAGGATCAACAACTGATTTTGGTTGAAATGAATACATTTTGGTACATCGTTGATTTGATTTTTCGAAGAAAGCAGAAATTGTTGGTATCTAAAAGCGTTTGGATCATCACTATAATCTTCACTAATATTGGATGACTTCCGTGGGTGATTTGTTCAAAAACAAATTGGGAAGAAAAGCTAATAAAAATTTATTTGCAAGTTTGTATCTCAACACATTTGAGGAAATGGTATTTTATAGATGGGAGAGAAAACTAACGGCAAGAGAAAATCATAAGTTGTCAAATCTGTGTGCTCAAATGGTTTTATAAAAGATCAGATTTTTTTGGATAAAATAGTGGGCGCCGTTGTAACTAAGAATAAATGGTGGACACTACAAACATGATATGATTTAAACTATGCATTATTAAAGTATGTGTTGTGGGATGACAAATGAATATGCTTTTAAGGTTCAATCAAATATTACATTTATGGTGGATAAAACATTAAATGTCAAAAGCATAATACTTTGAATCCATGAGCTATTTGATTTGTATGTTTTTTTCTTATTATTAGTTCTTCGAGATATTTGAAATGGATCGGATGGCTTATATTCTGTTAACATATATGTGTGTGTGTGTGTTAATCATTTTCCCCTTTATTGTAAGCATTTGAATTTAGCCATCATATTGTCTAGTTGCAAATATATATTACGTTTACTATTTACATGGGTCGGTGTATTACATTGTTTGAAAGAAAATTTTTGTGTCTTGCAAATATTGGAATATGCGTGATAACAAAACAAATATAAAAACAACATATATATTAGGCATGGGCATTTTGACACATTTTAATAATTATAGGGTCACCTATAGGCCAAAAAAAAGCTCAACCTACTAGGTATATCTTGGATTAAACTTCATCTTAGAAAACATCAATCTTCTTTTCAAGAACATCTAAAATCTCCCACACCTACTCTTTCTTCTTCTTACATTGCCTCAACTTACTCTAAATTCAATTCAATCTTTTTAAATTTCATACTCCAAAGAAAATTCATGCTTCTGAATCCACATTTTGTAGTAGAAGAATTATTATTTGGGCAGAAATATCAGTTAAAAACCCACCCTCCAAATCATGGACATGTTGAGAATGATTTATAATGGGTTCTTGTATCTCATCATTACCCATAGATGAAATGGTTGAGAGGGGGAGGGGTTTGACACACCTGCCACAAAGAACTTTATTTTAATAAAATAGTTATATAAAAAAAGACATTTTTAATCACAGAGTAAAAAGTTTGCCCTTTTGACGGAAGTTACATTTCATATATAACTCTATTTTAAATAAATTATTACGATTTTTGTATCAGCAAAGCTTATGGTATCAAGATCACTTTATGGGTATATTTTTTTATCATTAACCCATTATTAATAGAATTATAGTAACTCATAAAGGTAAACCTAGTTTCATTGAATCAAAGGGAATATAGACCCCAAAAAAAAAGAGTTGAATGGATCAATATGAATCATATCAAACGATTACAAACTCTTAAATTTAATACTTTTTCCGTATTCGATTGATCTAATTTCTGTAGGAAGGAAATTATTAGGTAAACTTCTTATATTGACACATTTTTCTTCTTCATTAGATTTCATAAGAATTTTTTCATAAACCCTAAGGCTATGCTGGATACATTTATTCACTTTTTGTCATAGCATAGTATTTAAATTATATTTAACCTAATATAATATTAAAAATTTATAACATGCATTATTTATCCAAATTTTGGAATATTATACTAACAATATAAATTTATTTTTAATAGGGCGAAGACCCATTTTTGATACATAACTATTGCACAAGGATAAATAATAGTACATAATTATTTTAAGGTTCACTAATGAAGCCCAACTTTTACAATGGAATCAACAGCGAGATTTTCCTTAATATGACAATAAGATTTAACGTGAAAAGTCTAAAAAGCCCTCATAAAATGCCCTTATGAAGTTGGTTGAGGAGTATAAACTTCTACCTGATACGCTTTATCTATTTGTTTCTTACATAGATTGATTGATAGATTCCTATATGTTAAGAACGTTAACCAGTGTAGAAGAAGGAAGAAGGAGAAGGAAGGACTGGTTGAAGATGGAAATGGTGAGGAAGAAAAGGGAGGAAGAAAATGTTTAGTTTTATTTTATTTATCATAAGGACATTTTGGACTTTACAAGTTTAATCTTACTGTCATATTAAGGAAAATCTTATTGTTGATCTCTAAAAGTTGGTCAGTTGGGCTTAATTGGTGAACCTTGAAATATTATGTACTATTATTGATCATTGGTCAATAGTTATGTATCAAAAATAGGTCTTTACCCTTTTTGATATAAATTAAGAATTTGGAATTTATATTTATACATATTTTCATATGAATTATTTCTTACAATATATAATTGTTTTTCATTTTTCTCACAAATTTTTTATTAATAATCATCATTTTATTAATAAAAATTTGAAAAAAAAAAGTATATCCATAATAATTTTTATTGTTTGTTGGCCAAATTGACATTTTAGTAATTGTTTGTTAGCCAAAATATACATTAAACTTATACATATAGGGCAAAAGCACTGATATAATAATTAACTATTTCACTTTGGGCAAAAATAATAAATGACTATTTCGCGGTGCATAAATAATAACCAACTTTGTGATCCGGTGCAAAAATAATAAAACCGGTACTAAATATTAATTTGTAGTTTTGTGGAACTTTTCTGATATTATTTTCTTAAGTAAAAATACCATTTTATCCCCTCACAATTAAAACTCAATCTTTCTTCCTTCCGCCCTTCATCTTCTCATACTAACTAGTATCAACAATTTTAATTGGGAGTGACAAAAATGTATTTTTCACTTTGAAAATAATATCAGAAAGGTTCTACATAACTACAAATTAACATCTAGCACTTGTTTTATCATTTTTGCACCGGGTCACAAAGTTAGATATTATTTATGCACCGCGAAATAGTTATTTATTAGTTTTGCCCAAACTGGAATAGTTAATTATCAGATCAACACTTTTGCCCTATACATATATTATATAATCTTTATTTTACTGTGTAATGTAAATTATTATAAAAAAATAAAACAAATTCAAAATTCAAAATAAATTTATGTCAACAATTCCCAACATAATATTAAAGTTACCATAAGTTTACAATATAATTTAATTTAGTTAAAGTTAGAAAATTAAAATTGAGGGATTTTGTTCATCCCTTGTTAAGTTGCTACAACTTCAGAAACTTTTCCCTCCTAACTATCTCCTCCAAAAAAATACCGTACACTAGACAAGAAGCCACGCAACAAATTTGCCTCCCTCACCACAAAATCCATTAACAAGTATTACTTCAGTAGAAGAGAATCTGCTCCTTTGGTCTAATAACCACCAAGGATTATCACCTTCGTTTGAATTAGAGGGATAAGAAGGTCAATTTGATGAAGAGAGGGTTTCGACCCCAGAAATTGCAGTTCCTAATGGTGATCATGCCAAGGACCATATTTTTCTCCCTTGGAGGATCTGTTTCAGTTCCAATAACGGCTTGTGAAGCGACATTAGCATCAAATGGAGTAGCCAGATGATCCTATTGACAATTCAGCTCATCAACTTGTTGAAACTAATGTTGAGGAATTCAGATGATCCTATCCTCAACAACGTTCTATGTCATTGATTAAGGATCAACAACTGATTTTGGTTGAAATGAATACATTTTGGTATATCGTTGATTTGATTTTTCGAAGAAAGCAGAAATTGTTGGTATCTAATAGGGTTTGGATCATCACTGTAATCTTCACTAATATTGGAAGACTTCCATGAGTGATTTGTTCAAAAACAAATTGGGAAGAAAAAAGCTAATTAAAATTTATTTGCAAGTTTGTATCTTAACACATTTGAGGAAATGGCATTTTATAGATGAGAGAGAAAACTAACGGCAAGAGAAAACCATGGGTTGTCAAGTCTGTGTGCTCAAATGGTTTTATGAAAGATCAAATTTTTATGGATAAAATAGTGGGCACCGTTGTAAGTAAGAATAAATGGTGGGCACCACAAACATGATATGGTTTAAACTATGCATTATTAAAGTATGTGTTGTGGGATGACGTCGACAAATCAATCTGCTTTTGAGGTTCAATCAAATATTAGATTTATGGTGGATAAAACATTGGATGTCACAAGCATGATATACTTGAAACCATAAGCTATTTGATTTGTATGCTTTTTTTTTTTATTAGTTCTTCGAGATATTTGAAATGGATCGGATGGCTTATATTCTGTTAACATAGTTTTTACACACACACACATGTTAATCATTTTCCCTTTTATTGTAAGCATTTAAATTTAGCCATCATATTGTCTAGTTGCAAATATATATTACGTTTACCATTTACATGGGTCGGTGTATTACATTGTTTAAAGTAAATGTTTTGTGTCTTGCAAATATTGGAATATGTGTGATAACAAAATAAATATAATAACAACATATATATTAGGCATGGGCATTTTGACACATTTTAATAATTATAGGGTCACCTATAGGCCAAAAAAGCTCACCTTACTAGGTATATATTCGATTAAACTTCATCTTAGAAAACATCAATCTTCTTTTCAAGAACATCTAAAATCTCCAACACCTACTCTTTCTTCTTCTTACATTGCCTCAACTTACTCTAAATTCAATTCAATCTTTTTCAATTTCATACTCCAAAGAAAATTCATACTTCTCAATCCACATTTCATGGTAGAAGAATTATGGGTAATATAATGGACCAAATCTGGTCTCCAAGTAACCACCAAGGAGCGCTGAGCACCCTGAACTAATAACAGGCCCGTATCTGTACTCCAAGTAACCAAGGTGTTTAAAAACTACCCCGGTTGGACGGTCAACAACGTTTGACCGTTACTATATCTATGTGGCTGCCACGCGAGCACCTGCTTTGCCACCTATGCTTGCCACGTGTGTATTTTAAATGGACATAATCTGCCCTCCAAGTAACCACCCAGGAGCACTGAGCACCCTGAACTAACAACAGGCCCATATCTGCACTCAAAGTAACCAATGTGTTTAAAAACTACCCCGGGTGGACGGTCAATGACTTTTGACTATTACTATGCCCATGCGACCGCCACTTGAAGACCGGTTTTGTCACCCGGCGCCTTGTCATCGCCATGTAAGATATGTTCATGTGGGTCCCACCTATAATAATAAACAGTTTCTCTCTCCCTCTTCATCACCATCACCACAGCCCCCCAACACCCACCACCCCCACCCACGCTACCCCCTCACCTCTCTAGCCCCCACTGCCTCACCTCCACAGCCCCCCACCCACGCCACCTCTGCTTGCCACGTTTGAGGGGGTGGCGTGGGTGGGGGTGGTGGGTGTTGAGGGGGCTCTGGTGATGGTGATGAAGAGGGAGAGAGAAATTGTTTATTATTATAGGTGGGACCCACATGAACATATCTTACGTGGCGATGACAAGGGGTGGTAAAACGGGCCTTCACGTGGCTGCCACATAGGCATAGTAACGGTCAAACGTCATTGACCGTCCACCCGAGGTAGTTTTAAACACATTGGTTACTTTGAGTGCAGATATGAGTCTGTTGTTAGTTCAGGGTGCTCAGTGCTCCTAAGTGGTTACTTGGAGGGCAGATTAGGTCCATTTAAAATACACACGTGGCAAGCAGAGGTGGCAAAGCAGGTGCTCGCGTGGCAGCCACATAGGCATAGTAACGGTCAAACGTTGTTGACCGTCCAACCGAGGTAGTTTTTAAACACCTTGGTTACTTAGAGTACAGATACGGGTCTGCTGTTAGTTCAGGGTGCTCAGCGCTCCTTGGTGGTTACTTGGGGCCAGATTTGATCCATTACCCAAGAATTATTATTTGGGCAGAAATATCAGTTAAAAACCCACCCTCGAAATCAGGTAGAAGAATCACACCTGCCAAAAGAACTTTATTTTAATGAAATGGTTATATAAAAAAGACATTTTTAATCACAGAGTAACGAATGTTTACCCTTTTGACGGAAGTTACATTTCATATATAACTCTATTTTAAATAAATTATTACGATTTTTGTACCAGCAAAGCTTATGGTATCAAGAGCACTTTATAAAAAAATATATGGGTATATTTTTTTATCATTAACCCATTATTAATAGAATTATAGTAACTCATAAAGATAAACCTAGTTTGATTGAATCAAAGGGAATATAGACCCAAAAAAAGAGTTGAATGGATCAATATAAATCATATCAAACGATTACAAAATCTTAAATTTAATACTTTTTCCGTATTTGATTGATCTAATTTCTCTAGGAAGGAAATTATTAGGTAAACTTCTTATATTGACACATTTTTCTTCTTCATTAGATTTCATAAGAATTTTTTCATAAACCCTAAGGCTATGCTGGATACATTTATTCACTTTTTGTCATAGTATAATATTTATATTACATTTAACATAATATAATGTTAAAAATCTATTACATGCATTATTTATCCAAATTTTGGAATATTATACTAACAATATAAATTTATTTTTAATAGGGCGAAGGCCCATTTTTCGCACATAACTATTGCCCATGACCAATAATAGTACATAATTATTTCAAGGTTCACCACCCAACTTTTACAATGGAATCAACAACGAGATTTTCCTTAATATGACAATAAGATTTAACGTGAAAAGTCTAAAATGTCCTCATAAAATGCCCTTATGAAGTTGGTTGAGGAGTATAAACTTCTACCTGATACGCTTTATCTATTTGTTTCTTACATAGATTGATTGATAGATTCCTATATGTTAAGAACGTTAACCAGTGTAGAAGAAGGAAGAAGGAGAAGGAAGGACTGGTTGAAGATGGAAATGGTGAGGAAGAAAAGGGAGGAAGAAAATGTTTAGTTTTATTTTATTTATCATAAGGACATTTTGGACTTTACAAGTTTAATCTTACTGTCATATTAAGGAAAATCTCATTGTTAATCTCATGGTAAAAGTTGGCCAGTTGGGCGGCTTCATTGGTGAACCTTGAAATAATTATATACTATTATTGATCATTGGTCAATAGTTATGTATCAAAAAGGGGTTTTTGCCCTTTTTAATAATAAATGAAGAATTTGGAATTTATATTCATACATATTTTCATATGAATTATTTCTTACACTACATAATTGTTTTTCATTTTTCTCACAAAAGTTTTATCAATAATCATCATATTAGTAATAAAAATTTGAAAAAAAAATATATCCATAATATTTTTTATTGTTTGGTGGCCAAATTGATACTTTAGTAATTATTTGTTGGCCAGAATATGAACCCTATATATACAATATATAATCTATTATTTTACAGTGTCATGTAAATTATTATAAAAAATAAACAAATTCAAAATTACCAATAAAAATATGTCAATAATTCCCAACATAATATTAGGGTAACCATAGGTGTACAATATAATCATCAAATATATCAAGTAATTGCGCGTGGAGAATCTCCTTTGCTTTCACACACGTATCTGGTTTAAAATGTGGGTTTGCCTAAGTTTAATATTGATTAATTCTAATGTTTCCAAGAGTTTTATTATAATTTATCCGTCTCCGTATTTGATGTGGATCAAATACTACATACGTTTCAACCTTTGGTCTTCCACTTAATTCCAGCATTGAATCTCTCATGGGTTGTTTCAGTTTTTGAGATGGCATCAAAATTGAGGAGGCCTCTGCTATTCCAAAAACAACAAACCCTCCTTCCCCAGTTGCCTCACTAAAAATCATTCTTCATTCACCGCCCCATCAGCCGCTGCAACTTCGTCTCACCTTCAACTTCACGACGGCGTCAATGCCATCAAGTGAGCTAGGCATCGTTTAGCTCTTCAACATTGTTTGAGGTTCTTCTTCGATTATATTCTCTTCTCCCATTTATTTTATGGCTTTTGTAATTTCTCTTCTCCGACTTCTTCAGTATTTCGGCGGAAAAAGAAACAACATTAGGTGAGCTCAACTGAAACTAAAGATTAACATTGATTCTTCAACTTTTACAAAGAAAATCGAGGTTGGAACTAACTTTAGTTGATATTTCATAAAAGGCCCAAAATTGGGTGCTTTGAATCCGATAGGTTCAGTGAGTAGTTGGGTTCAAAACTTCAAATAAATTTTTTTGTTGTAGGGGCTTATTTGAGAGTTATTGGATGCCCTTGCGTGCTTGATTTTCATTTTGGGGTTGTTGATTTCATTAATTGTTCCTTTTCACCTGTTTTTCATTAATTATTGTTCTGGAATTGTTGTTGCTTTAATTTATATTTCGCTTCAGTTTTGGGTTTTGTTTCCATCTGCCCTTAGCATCTATATATCAAAACTTCATGTTTCCTATTTTCACTCATCAAGTTCTCTTGCCTGCACAAACATATTTGGTCTTCTTGGCTTCTATCTAATCCTTATAGCAGATTAAATCTATTATCCATTGATAAATAGTATATTGTTTGTTCAAGTAAGTGCATCTTGGCAGAGTTTATATCAATTAAGTGCAGGTTGGCAGAGTTTAGGCAACTTTAGTTTTGGTAAAGTGATTTTTATTTTAGTCAATGAGAGGCAAAGGGCAACATTAATCTTGGGGAAGTGTATTACAGGAATTAGAAGTTTGAAGAACCACGTTCTTATTACAAGAAGGCACTTACCTTGGTGAAATCTTTGGAAGACGAGGATGCATTGGTTTGGCAGATTGATGAAAATATCAAAACTGCAGATAAAGCTGTCAAGGTAATGGATGAATTGGAGAAAGAGGAGCAGAACTTCAAAAAGTTTAAAAAATACTTGGCTGCTGCAAGAGCCTCAGCGCATGAGCATAAACATCTTCTGCAGCAAAATGCTTCTGTTGATCGCCTTCCTGAGAAATCAAGTATGATATTTGCATGGGAGAAGGTATCAAATCTCTTTAGAGTGTGTCCATGTGACCATTCAGTGTCTTTTATAATTAATTTTCTGTGAATACTTGATTGAAATGTTTTGAATATCTAACTATTGATTAGGTTATATATGTTCAGACTTTCCTAAATAAGGATGTTCTGTTAAATCAAGTATGATATTTTCATGGGAGAAAATATCAATTCTCTTTAGAGCATGTCCATGTGACCATTTGGTTAGCATCACCTTATCTTTTATCATAAATTTGTTGTGAATCCTTGATTGAAATGTTTTGAATATCTAAATGTTGATTAGGTAATGTGTGTGTGTGTGTGTTCAGACTTTCCTTAATAAGGATGATCTGTTTGTTTGCTGCACTAATTTTTCAATGTACTTAACTGTGTGGTTCATTTGCTTATTTAGTATATATGGATATGGATGTTAGTAGTTCATTTCCTTCTTAGTTATAGGTAATTAATTTGAGGCCATTGTTGTGAATTCTACATGGATTTTTTTAAGCTAAGTTTATGTGTAACTAATTAACTGAATGTAAGTTTTCCTTGATGACAATTTTTGGAACTCCACAATATGGGGTGAGTACGTGCCTTATTTATGCTTTTCAGTCCACTTTACTGTCATTCAAAGTGTAGTGTTTGATTTTATGCTTTGTTTCATACTTTATTGACCTATGTTAGATTTTACATGGTGAGCCAAGTGTCTCGTGTGCGACAACACAAGTTTTAGAAGATGATTAAAGGACAGAGAAGATGATGTTTCAGCCTCCAAATCCAAGACTCTATTGAATCCATGTTGAAGAGGAAGCAAAATGGCACATCTGTGGGGAATGACTCTGATTATATTGGACTAACAAATATTTGTACACCAAACTTCAACTTCAGTTACAACAACTAATCACATAGGGTGAAGCAAGAAAAGATGAATTGGCATTGGATGTTTAGGTGTGTCCCAGATTTCCTTGACATTTTGTTGCATTTCATTTTTTCTTATCCTTTTCTAGACTACATCAATATGTCATTATTTTTAGATATGGGTACCTTTCGTTGTATTTTCTTTCTTCTGTTTATTTGTTTATTTTCCCTTGCTATGCACTCTATGCTCGAATTTAAATGAATGACTTTGCCTTCATTGTTCATTTGTGTTGTCAATTTTCAATTATTTGGCTATCATGGAAACAAAAATCTGATAACATAATAGTGAAAAAAATGAACGGGGTGTAATTATGCACGTTTTAAAAATAAAACTTTAGTTTAGCAAATATTTGGTTGACATGACACATGGTGCTCCTGAGGATTATGTGCTTCGTGTGTGTGACCTGGGAAACATAGTTGCTAATGCTGATGTTATATACAATTTTCTTATTTTTCTTCTCCTTCTATTTGGATGTTACTGACCTGCATATTCAACATTTTGTCTCTAATACATTACAGGAGTTGCAGAGGCAACAATCACAGATAATAAGGTGCTCTTTTTTATTTTAATGAATGTCTATTGATGACCTACACTTTGGTCTTAGTTATGTTAGGAGCTATGATATTTCTCCTTGATTGTAGCTAATTACGTGCCTGAAACATGCAGATACCACTTAGTGGCCCAAATTCAGTAGTTGGAAGAATCTTTGTAATTCATGAGCTTGAAGACAACCTTGGGAAAGATCACTTTTTCTCCTTCTCCTCCTTTTCTATTGTCTTTAAAATCTTGCTGCTGAGGAAGTCTCTATGTTGGAAGCTCCAGCTCTTACCATGTTAATATTTTATAAAAAAAGTGGCTAAAAGGGCGATGGTATTGATCAAGAAATAGTGTGTGAAAATCCAATCGGTTGGTCATCAAAATGGCTCATGAGGATATATTATTCCTCTCATTTCTATGATAAGCTTCTAGCAATTCAAAGGGTTGATTAATATTGTCTTTGCTCAAATCTGCAATTTACTATTATGTTGGTTGTAATGACTTATACATGGATGAAACTTCTCCTTTTTATGGGACCAAAAGGTGTTATCAAACAATTTAGGGAAATTTGCAGTTTAGTCCCTGGTAAGGGAAATTAATACTGGAAGGTCCCAATACATTCCAAAATAATTATAAAGTCCCAGGAGCCCTTTCCTGCAATTGTTTGCTTATCTTCAATGACCATTTTGCCCTCATAAGATGAAAGCATAGTCCCCATGTAGGGACCAGTGAGATGACAACCATCTTTAATGAGGGCAAAATGGTCATTGAAGTTAAGCAAACAATTGCAGGAAAGGGCCCCTGGGACTTTATAATTATTTTGGAATGTATTGAGACCTTCCAGTATTAATTTCCCTTACCAGGGACTAAACTGCAATTCCCCCCTTCAATTTATGTGTGATATGCATTTATTTACATTTACTTTTGTAAGTGGACATGACCTTAGTTTGACCCATGGTAATGCTGGTGGAAAATTGACATGTGGTTAGAATATGGATTTATACTGCATAATCATTTCTCAAATTCATCAATCTATACTTTCAATTAGAAGCCTTATCATTTTTTCCTTTGCCGTTTTCGGTTACCGTCATATTGATATGAACTATGGATTGATTGCTTGTAGGCGTGGTTGGCTTGACTCCAATTTAACTCAATGAAAAATTGTGCTAAAAGAAGTTATGGCATTTTATGGTTTATTTGCTTTAGACACACATGTATTTGTTGTTGACTACTGAAATGGGACATGATGTGGAGTGAAATTGAATGGCTAAACATGTATTGGTGTATTGTGAAGATTGTTATGACGCTTTATGTATGTTCTCAGCAATAAAATTGACATCTCTTGTAATACTTGGGCCAGGAAGATGTTGCAAATAAAATAGTGAATTAACTTTTGAATGGGGTGTTGGAGTGAAGTTTTTTTTTTTTTTTTGAGAGTTTGAGAATAAAGTTTGACTCTCTTATATTTTCATGTATGGACTATTTTGATTCTTAATTAAATAAAATATATGTAATCTAAATTGAGATTATTTGGAAAGATCAATTACAAAAAATGTAGTGTAAGTGAACTTTTAGACGAGAGAGGTGCCCAAGGGAAATTTTTTCTAGAGGGTTAGATTGGGGAGGGTGGTTTGGGGATGAACTTCTACTCTTATGTTTTACAAGTTTTACACTATAGATTTCTTTCAGGCAATAACAAAATAAATTACTTCATTGCTTTTGAATGTTGTTGCCTTATAGAGGTGTATATCATTGAATTTTAAAAAAGATGGCTGTCATATGTTCATATAGTCTTATTTTTTACTCTTGATTCCAAAATCAAGAACCGCTGATGATGTTATAAGTTAACCCCGTGCATCGCACGGGGTCTAACCCTAGTTTAATTTAGTTAGGGTTAGTATACTAAAATTGAGGAATTTAATTTGTTCCTCTCCCCATGTTAAGTCGCTAAAACTTCAGAAAATTTTCCCTCCAAACTATCTCTCCAAAAAATACCATACAACAGACAAGAAGCCACCCAACGAATTTGCCTCCCTCATCACAAATTCCACTAACTAGTATTACTTGAGTAGAAGAGAATCTGCTCCTTTGGTTCCGAATAACCACCAAGGACTATATGATCTTCTTCGTTTGAATTAGAGGGATAATAAGGTCAATTTGATGAAGAGACGGTTTTGACCCCACAAATTGCAGTTCCTAATGATAATCATGCCAAGAATGACCATCTTTTTCTCCCTTGTGAATCTGTTTCAGTTCCAATAACGGCTTGTGAAGTAGCATTAGCATCAAAGGGAGAAGACAAGAACAATACTGATGATGAGCAAACCAACAAACAAGGACCATCATCTTCCTCCATTGCTATTCCAAAGGAAAATACTATCTGTTATTGAAGACAAAATTTTCACACACTTATTTTCAGTGAGCTTTATAAATTAGACACACTGGACAGGTCAAGAAAACATTTAATAATATATAGAGTGCAATCTTTAATTTCATATTAGTGTCAGTCCTATTGAGGGAAATTGCTTTGTACATAAATGGGTGAAATACTCTTCCATCATATATCTAACAAAGTGTTATCTATCAAAAATACCCAACTTAGCAAAATTTGATCAAATCAAAAGCATTATCCATGTAATTAAAAACAAAATGCACCAAGCTATATATTGTTCTGTGCATTCATTATAAGACTACTCTATTGGCTTAATCATACAAACGATAAGTATATATTCGGCAGAGCAAATGTTTTTCCGTACCTACTAGATTCCTCAGGGCATGGCTGGTAGATATGAATGGAAGAAAAGGAAACTGAGATATGTTGCTGCCCTCTCCCATGTTTAGGTCTCTGAAAATTCAGAAATTTCCCCCCTACCTCTCCCCTCCTAACAAAAGTGGGGAATTTGAAGGGAAAATATCATATTTTGTCCACAAATATTTTTTATATTCCTAAAATACCTATATACTTTTCTAATCAAAATTTCAAATAAAACTCATGAGGCGAAAATCATATATTTGTAAAAATTAAAAAAAAAAAGATAAAGTATAAAAGTAACATTTAAACCTCTTCCCTCATGAATCCATCAATCCAAACACACCTCTAAGGTTCTAAGGTATTTTTTTTTGATCAAAATGGTTCTAAGGTATTAATTATTGATTCTAGAGCAACATTAACATAAACCCGTTTTGGGTGCTTGGCTATTTTGGAAACTCCTATATATAAATGGATATTCCATGATTGAAAATTATCAGTTGTAGAATTAGAACATCTTTTATGAAAGTTGAATTAAATGCCTTTTGGTATCTAGTTGATTCAATTTTTCTAAGAAAGTTGGAACTTGTAAAATGTAATACAGTCTGGATCATCACTGAAATCTTCATTGCTGTTAAATTTCATACGTGATTTCAACAAAAACAAATTAGGAGAAAAATAAGCTAATATAAATTTATTTGCAAGTTTGTATCTCAACACATCTCAGGAAATAGTATTTTATAGATGGGAGAGAAAACTGATAGTAAAAGAAAACCATAGGTAGTGAAGTCTTCAAAAAAAATTTTAAAGATATTTTTAGTGGATAAAATAGTGGGTGCCATTGTAACAAAGTATAAATGGGGCCACAGACATGATATGATATAAACTATTCATTTTTATTTCAAGTGTTATTTCGTTCTAAGACAAGGGTGAATTAAAAATTTAAAGTTTTGTTGGGTTGAATCCAATATGTTAGTATTTAAGTGAGTGCTTTCATTAAATTCATAGAAAGTTGTCACATATGCTCATTAGTTGTTATACTTGGTCATGTGCTTGTGAACAAAATTTATCCGTGCGCGGTGAATAAGAAAATGGGGGCACATCAGAGAGTCATATATTATGTTTGTTACCATAGGCGGAGGACAATTTCCAAATAGTGAGGAAGGCATGCATTAAGTGGGTAATATCATTTCAAGAACTATAAAGAAAGACACTGCATATAAGAAGAATTGAGAGCAAATTTGTGGTATTTATTGTTAGAGAGGAGAGCAAGGATAGAAATCCAAACTAGCTAATGTGTGGGATTTGTCTTGTGTGGGATTTGTCTATATGACTAGGTTTTTATATGTATGTCACCTCTTGTAAATACATGTCATTGTTTGGTCAATGACACTTATGCACCCCTTAAGTTTTTTCAGAGAGAGTGTTAAAATGATGTATAATCAATCATTTTTTAGCTTGACTACTTGTTAATGAATTGTGTTTGGTATTAAATTAAAGGTCATGTAAGTGTAAGTGGCCTATTAAAACAAAGTGTTTCTAAATGATAGTTCTTATGGAATTGATTTTGTTATATTTGATTCTGCCATTAAACTTTGTTATTGTTATGCATGCTCCAAAGATTGTCATTAGCAGGTCAGAAGTTGTTTTACTCTAAAATTTGTCATTTTCCGTTTCAGAAGTTAACAGTTTAAATTTAAAAGGACTAAAAACAAACCTTCTAAAATTAATAAGAGACCAAAAATATACTTCAATCTTATTTGACTTATATGCCAACATATAATGTAATAATAATATACAAAGTATATTACAATTAAATGTTTTATTCCCTTTCTTTTCATCATAATTTATGATTACTTCATCTACATAGCACAACCCCCTCAATCGATCTCAAGCTCTTTCAACATAAACTCCTCCTTGGCTTCGTCTGCTGCTGCGCCGACATCATAGGGATTCAACACTATTTACAATCAATGGCCGTGAAATGGTGGGCCTTTATCGTGAACCTCTCAACTCTTTTGATGAGAACGCCATTAAGATCCTCAACACTCGTGCCAATCAGGTTAGTCATATTGAACGCTCTGTAGCTACCGTTTTGGCTCCTTTGATCGACTCTCATCTTATCTTAGTGGAAGGCATTGTACCCAAAACTCATTCAGGTAACAAAGTTTGGATTCCCTGTCCAATTCATACTTTTGCAAGAATGGACGATGATTTCCCAGTTGTAGAAGATGTTATTACTTCAGACGGTTGGTCAGCTTTGATTAGAGTTGCTGATGCTGCTGTTGCATTGTCGGGGTCTATGGTTGTGTTAAATATAAGGGCTAAGAAAAATAAGGGGTAAAAGTGTGGATGAGGATGAATTTTTTCCTTTGACCAATTGGACGAGGATGAATATAGGAAATATGGTATGAGTAAATTCATGGGGCACTCATTTTCTCCCTCCCTAAAAAAACCACTTTTAGTTTTGGAGCGAGAAGAGAGAGCAAAGCGCCAGATAATGACAAATTTTTCCCTCCCCTCCACTCTGGGCACTGAACCCGCAGGTGCAATACCATGGCAGCGTCCTTAGTATCCACTCCAATGGAACCACCATCTAGTCCATCCCTCGGAGTATCATCACCTGCACTCACATGAATACACTTGTTATGTCAATATTTATTGTACAAATACACACACACACACAAGGAATTCATATAAATGAATAAGATTTTTTTTTGGTCGGAACAAAAGGAAGATTTGAAAAAAAAAACCAAAAAATATATATTTACAACTATGCGATACCTTTTTCTATAGTACTTTCTCTTATCCTCCCACATTTTACAACAAAATTGACGTCTCATGTCATTCTAAGGAAATTTAGGTTTCCCTTTTCTCTTGGAATTAAAAAGGCTTCAAATTGAGAAATCCCAAAAATTATCCTCACGATTTCAATATTTTTACCATCTTTTAATTTGTAGGAGTTAGTGGTGAATGGGAATGCAGAGAGAAATCACTTCAAATTTCAAATCAAATAGCTAGAAGGAAAAGGTTGAATCAAATACCTTTTCGTACCTCATTGATTTGATTTTTCTAGAAAGGCTAAAATTTGTAGAATAGCCCTAGGATCATCATTGTAATCTTCTTTGGTGTTGGATTTCATGGTTAGGAAGGAGAAAGCCGATACAAAATTATTTGTGAGTTTGTGTCTCAACATGCTCTAGTAAATTCTATTTTGTATATGAGTGAGAAGACCAACGGCAAGAGAAAACCATAGGCTGTTAAGCTGTTGTATTCACAAGTTATTAATGATTAGGTCTTTTAGGGATAAAACAATGGGCGCCGCAACTACTATAAACTTTAAAACAATGTGCTATTAAAGTTAAACGTTGTGGATTTTCAAATTCGTATGCTTTTACAACTTTATCAAATATTATGCTATAGGTTAAATAAAACAAAGGGAGCCACAAACATGATATACTTTAAAACTCTGAGCTATATATTTGAATTATATGCTTTAATGTTTTAATATTTCTACAAGATATTTAAAATGGATAGATTAGAATCTCTTGGCCATTATCAACTGAGTATAAAATAAATTAATAAAACAATGAATGTTTAAATCCAATTTCTAGCTTTTGTAAAGAAAATAAGTAGCCGGTGGAATGTGATTGACATGGGAGTCAAGCTAACGGACATGCATGAAACCAACCCCTAAAAGTTTTTTTTTTTGAATAACAAAGACAAGCTCAAGCTTGGATTAGATCCTTACTACAACTAACATAGTAAGAGAAGTCACAAAAATGAACTTGTTCTCTCAAATCTCAGCCTTATCGGCTAACATTTGATTCGAACTAAAAGTTGACTCTCTCTTTCACATCACCCCCAACCCCACCTTCACAATATATATATATATATATATATATATATATATATATATATATATATATATATATATATATATAAATAAAGGGAATGCCGAGAATCACTGTTCATTTAACAGTGCTTCTTGGCATTCTTTCCATATATACTCCCTCCGTTCTTAAATATAAGATCACTTTGGGGAAGTGGATAAGTTCCTAAATATAAGATCACTTCCTATTTTATCTCAAGTTTTGCCCAAACTACCCTTATACTAACTTTTTAATTGAAAACTCCTCTTCCTTTTAAAGTTAAGTAATTGAGGGGAATTTGGGAAGATCATGAAATTTTATTGTCTTCCTTAATCTCCCCAAATTAACTAAAGTGATCTTATATTTAGGAACGGAGGGAGTATATATATATAGAGAGAGAGGATATATATTTCAAATTACATTATATATAAAAAAGACGATATTTCAAATCTAAATTCTAAAATTAATTACAATTATTTTTTTTTAAAAAATAGTCTATTTTAAAAAACAGTCTTTTTTTTAAAAAAAATTATGATTTGCCTCTCTTTATGTCTATCACAGCTGTTTAATATGTTTTTTACAATTTTGTCTTTTATTGACTTTACATATTGCAATTAGTTTTTTGTTCTTTCTCTTATTTGCTATACTTTTTTTTGCCATTTCTTTGCTATTCACTATATCCTTATTTTGTCTATACATTCTATCTTTATCAATAAAGATAAATTTGGAAAAAATCAACTATATTTGAGACACATTAAATATTTTATCTATTTTTGATAGTTTTTTCGAATAAAAAAAGTGGTTGTTTTCACATTATATTTAAGGACAAAGAGCGTATTATTGTTATTGGTATCATGAAAGAATAGTACTCCCTCCGATCTGTAATATAAGAATCCAAAATTTAAATAAATATTTTACAAAATATAAGAGTCCACCCTTGCATTCTTTCATCATTTGATGCATCTTTTTTACTTTGTCTCCAGCGTTTAATCTACCATTTTCAATTGTACTTTGTCTTTCTTTTAGCATATTAATGTATAAGTTGTGTTTTTCTTCTGTTTGCTTAACCATCTGCCTTCCAATTACATGTACATTCTTTTACCTTGGAAATTTGCAGCTTCACTACTCTTTCTTTTCATGTACTACCTCCGGTCCTAAATATAGGACCTAGATGACTTTTTTTTGGAGAGGTTAAGGTTACAAAATAGTCTATTAAATGATGACATATTTGATATATTTTTATATTATCCATTTAGTTTATAAGTAAAATAAACTAGTTTAAGGGAAAAAATTAGGTAAATCAATTTATAATTAACTTATTTTGCTTTTTTTTAAGATTTTTCAAAAAAGTCAATTAGGTCTTATATTTAGGACCGGAGGGAGTATAAATTAACTCTAGCTACTGTCTCCCTTTCTAGATTAAGTACAGTTTGTCCCTCAAAAGTCTGCTACTCGGGCATAGCCCGGGAATGCCATCTAGTTTAAATTAAGGGCTCCAACATTTAGTATTTTCGGCCAAAAAAAGCTACTGTTTGAGTCATCAGGTTTTTGTCTTATTATAATTTTTATATTTTTTATTATTATATAAAATGCCATTTGAACAAAATTCTGTTCATTTTATATGTAATTGTTTAAATTTTCATTTAAAAGATATACAAATAAAGAAGTTGCATACTTTTTAAGTATTATATGTTTTTGGTAGACATTTGATTCATAAAATATATGGTTCAGAAAATACTTTCGATGGTTTTTTATAGGAATAATTTGTTTTTAAAGTTTCTTTTTTTCTGTCAGAGTTATATTTTTAAAGTTTCTAAAAGAAATGAATTTATATGTCAACTTATTTTTAAATTATATGGTATATTGCAAAAATATAAAACATTTACTTTAACATTACGAAAGAAAACAATCAAATGAGTAGGAATGAACTAATATATGATTTAATAGTATACCAAAAATATTTTTTTTGACTAAATTGTTCATTTTGTTTTCTTCACTACAAAATTCAACTAGTTATTATATTAAAAAAAGAATGAATCAGAATAAGTTATGATTACTTCATCGACAGAGACCAACTCCTAAATATCAAGCTCTTTCAACAAAGACTCCTTGGCTTTGTCTGCGCAACATCACATGGATTCAACACTATTTACAATCAATGGCCGTGAAATGGTGGGTCTTGATCGTGAACCTTTCAACCCTTTTGATGAGAATGCCATTAAGATCCTCAACACTCATGCCAATCAGGTTGGTCATATTGAACGCTCTGTAGCTATCGTTTTGGGTCCTTTGATAGGACTCTCATCTGATCTTTGTGCAAGGCATTGTTCCCAAAACTCATTCAGGTAACAAATTTTGGATTCCTTGTTAAATTCATACTTTTGCAAGAATGGATGATGATTTCCCAGTTGTAGAAGATGTTATTACTTCAGATGGTGGGTCAGCTTTGATTAGAGTTGCTGATGTTGTTGTTGCATTGTTGGGGTCTGGTTGTCTTAGATATGAGGGCTAAGAATATGAGGGTAAGAGTGTGGATGAGCACGAAAATATAGGAAATATGATATGGATAAACTGGTCATTTTCTCTCCCCTCTAAAAGACTCCATGACGAGGGACAAGCAAGGGTCGAAATAAAGACAAAATTTTCCCCTCCTCCACTCTGGGCACTGAACCCCGAATTCAACACCATTCAAGCATTCTTGGAAGTATCCATTCCAACAGAATAGCCATTCTAGCCATCCCTAGAAAGATTATCCACTGCACTCACATAAATACACTTGTTATGTCAATATTTATTGTGTAAATACACACGCACGCAAAGAGTTCATATCATGAAATAAATAAGGATTTTTTTAAGTGAAAATATTCGTATGATGATACGTGCGCATCTGAGATAGAGACCAATATTGGATATGTATCTATCTATTTCTATTGACATGAAAATTTGCACTCATGCTACAAAATTTATGTCTCATCTCATTTCAAGGAAATTTAGTTTCGCTTTTCTCTTGGAATTAAAAAAGACTTCAAATAGAGAAATCCCAAAAATTATCATTATTTGAATATTTTTACCATTGTAGGAGTTGCAGATAAATGGGAACACATACAAAAAATTTCAAATCAAAAAGCTGAGAGGAAAGGGTTGAATCAAATACCTTTTGGTACCTCATTGATTTGATTTTTCTAGAAAGGCTAAAATTTGTAGAATAGGGCTAGGATTATTAGTGTAATCTTCTTTGGTATCGGATTCCATGGGTGGAAGGAGAAAGCTAATACAAGATTATTTTGCGAGTTTGTGTCTCAACAGACTACAGTATATTTCATTTTATAGATGAGAGAGAAGACTCACACCAAGAGAAAACCATGGGCTATCAAGCCGCTGTATTCATAAGTTATAAATGGTAGGTTTTTAAGGGATAAAACAATGGGCGCCGCAACTATAAACTTTAAAACAAAGTGTTATTAAAGTTATATGTTGCATATTGTAAAATCAGCGTGGTTTCAAAATTTCATCAAATATTATACTAAAGGTGGATAAAATAAGGCATCACAAACATGATATACTTTAAAACTATGAGCTATATATCTAAATTATATGCTTTATTGTTTTAATATTTCTACATGATATTTAAATGGATAGCTTAGAATCTATATATAGCCATCATCAGCTGGGTATAAAATAACAAATGAATAAAATCAAGTGTGTAATCCAATTTCTAGCTTTTGTAAAGCTAAACAACATTCAACCAATAAAGGTTGGTCCGGGTTCTTGTGGGATCTCTTAGTCTCATATCGACCATGAATGTGTGTGTGTGTGAGTATATAAGTAGGACATTCACACTTCAGCTTGCCAACCACGTTAGTTGGTTTTGCTGTTGTGTTTGGTCCGAAAAATGTGTTCAAAAGAAAATAAAGGTTGGTCCAGTTGGTAAAGAAGTTTGACTAATAACTATATGGTTGTGAGTTCAAATCCAGCCGATGTGAGGACCTTGTTGGTGTGCAATCTGTAAGTACCTCTATAAGCGCTCTTTGAGTCCGGAAGCCTACCCTGACCCTGGTGAGCCCCTGAGACTCAACTCACCTAAACTTTTTTTGTATAAAAAAAAGCTAAACGACATGCATGAAACAAATCCCTAAATGTTGAATCTCTCTTTCAGAAATTTAAATTAAGGGCTCCAACATTTAGTATTTATACTCCCAAGTCCCATAAGTTAAAGTATCTGTTTTTTTTAACTAGTTAAAGTTACTGTTTGAGTCATCGGGTTTGGTCTTATTATAATTTTTATATTTTTTATTAGGGAAAATTAATTTGTAATCCTTCACAAGGGACTTATTAGTAGAAAAGTCCCATAAACTCCACATATTAAAGTAGGGTCCCTACGGACCTTACTTTAATATACTTCAAATACAAAAGGATCAGATTGCCCCTCCCCGTGACAAGGTCATGGGCAGAGAATGAAGAGGTCATGAGCACTTATAACAAGATCTTGGGCAACTCTAACAAGTCATGACCCACCCCGTGACAAGTCAATGGGTAATCATTGACGAGGTCATGTGTAGGAATAATAAGGTCATGTAACATTACGTTACTAATTACGTAATTACCAATAATATTTATTTCAATTCATTAAGCTCTAATCTAACTATGATAGAAAAAGGAATTTCCATAATATTAATATCTCTATCATAGTTAGAAAAGATTATTCTAATCCTTTTATAATTTATCCATGATAGGAAAGAATAAACTAATACAACCTGAATACTATCATGGATAATTAATAGCTAACCATGTTAGAAAAGAATCACCTAACATGGTTAGAAAATAAATAATCTAATGTTCAATAATATCAAATACATATAAATATATGCGGAAACGTATGCAGGCCTATACAAATTGGCAATATACAACTCTAAATAAATTATGAAATCTCTACTACCTAATTCCCTATCCTGTTGCTTGCGCCTGTGCATGAATACCTGCAAAAATGTCAGTAATCGTGGGATGAGACAATTTGTCCCAGTAATCACCGCTTAACTCACTATAACAGTGAGATGTGCGGTAGCGAGGGCGTCTAAAGGGTACCTCATTTTAAACCAGTAGTATATATATATATATATCCATATCAATTCTTCTTTCATTCATCTTCCAAATCCCACCATCAATTCCACATCACTTATCAATACTTTAATCAACACATCAAATGATTCCCCACAACCTAACTCACCACTATCTCAAACTCAACAACAAAAATAAACGTGATTGACACTGTGCCCAGTCTCAAATCTGTAAGCATAAAAAGGGAGCACTTTTAAATAGTGAAAACGTCTCTGAGGAGCACTTTAAAAGTGAAAACGTCCCTGGGGAGCACTTTAAAAGTGAAAACGTCCCTGGGGAGCACTTTTTAAAAGTGAAAACGTCCCTGGAGAGCACTTTTAAAAGTGAAAACGTCCCTGGTTCCTTTAAAATCCGAGGAACCTGTACTATTAACCTATCGATTGCGCAGATCGATAGGTTACATCGGCCGACGGTACTATCAGTGTCATGCAATGCTCACTATAACCTATCAATATCCTATCAATATCACTTCCACAATATTCAATATCTAAATCACAATTCCACTCCTTCCATCAAACTAAATATCACTATCCCTGACAATATACTATACACATCTCTCACTAGTATCTGAGCATTATTACTATATTCATTCACACCATTCAAGGACAGTAACCACCACCAATCAGTATAATATATAGATAATGAGTCAAATTCCTTTATACGAAAATATTCGCGTTTAAAAGGCACCCGATAGCCTATTTCATATAAAAATAGCTTTTCAAAGATAATATATATATAGAGGGTGAGAAAGGATTTTACAAAATCCTAGCTAACATCACCCTCAATGTTATAGTAAGGTAAGTGTGATTACCTGTCGCCCTTAGCAACTGTGCATTTTCCCATCCTTTCCCGATGCCTCACAACGACATCACAATCAATCCTATAATGATGTAGTGTAGAATAATAAATTAGTATCATTTCTACTTCACAATGTTTAATGTCTCTCTCTCTCTCTGTATTACTACCCAACTCTCCTCTTTTAATTATACTTGATTGACCTTAACAAACTTCAATTAATCATGAATATAATCAACCAATGTAAGGCAAAGTATTCAGACATGCTTCACATTAAAGTAGACAACTAACATAAATCTGAATTTGAAATCAATAGGCAATATTGTAAGGAAATAATATAAACCTCAAAGCTCTTCCTTAATTTAATTCTAATCCGAACTTAAACACTTAATTCTTCACTTTTGTTCTAAGAGTAGAATCCAATACAGATATGGCACCACATAGCCGAGCAAAACAAATTGTTGTTTAAAATTACACTAACAATAACTTAAACATTACATGCTTTCATTTATCTCATTTTAGACCCTCTTTGAGCCATTCCTTCTTAGGAATCGATTCAGCCAATCTAGGTAACAATACTAAAATAAGGCATGAATGCTCTTGATTCAAGCTTCAACAAACTTAACCAAAAATCAGCATAGAATGCAGCCACACTTCTCACTAATCCTTCCACATGAACCACAAATTATCATACAACATTAACAAGGATTTTCCACACAAAACTCAAGGATACAATAAATTTTTCACCTATGTTTTCATACATAATTCTTTATGTCCAATTCAACTAAATTGAGAAAAGATAATAAAGTTCATTTATCTCAAAGTCACAAATCATGAACTACATCCTTGTACAAGCTATTACAACACTAACATAAGTAAATATTGGGTATTTCAATACTAGCTATTATATCTATCCTTCCATTCATAACTATAACATCACAACCCTTTGAGGCATTTAAACAAGCAGCATATTCAATCCAAGAAGAGACAAAGAACATCAAGACTAATATTTTTCATAACATATTAGATACAATTGAAATACTCCCATTCCAAACAACCCTTCGACCAAAGCAAAAAGAAAGACAAAGAACATTATAAATGTGCAACAATCACCGATTACATACAAGCATAAAACATAGATCATTTCCTTTCACTAATCATAAATCAGTTAAATCCAGATTTGAGTTACATAACAACACATAACCACACACTTAGACCTCTCCTACTCCAAACAACTTGCAACACCATTATTATTATTATTATTATTATTATTATTATTATTATTTTTAATATTTCCTTCAAAGAGGTATCAATTCAGCGACTAAGGATAACTGGCAAAACATTCATAGATCAAACGAGCACTCATTATTCATAGCTTAATTAACTGAAAACTCAAAATACCTGAAGCCACAAATTCCCTCAAGGACCCTTTAACGCATGGACAACATTGACAACTTATGTGGCCTTTTTCCTAAACACCATCCAATCAACAATATCTATAATTACATTCTCTCTTGACCATTAAAAATTCAAGCTTCTGCTTCATTGTTCTTCATTCCAACACTCAAAATCCCAAATCAATTTCGGGCAATAGAAAAAGAAAGCAACAACAGAATTTTACTTCAAACAAATTCAACAGATCAAAGAAACAGTACAAACAATCAACTTTGTTATAATCTTATCTAAGTTAATTTGAAGATTAAACCCAAAATCCCAAAATCCAACTTCAAACCTCTCACAAACAGTGGAAACGTGAACGAACAAGGAAAGAATTAGAGGAAAGAGCCTCACCGGAGTTTGAGAACAAGAGAAGAGACCCAGCCGCCCCCGGCCGCCGCTGGTTCGCCGGATAATCGGCCACTGAAGTGGCAGACCGAACAGACCAGCAAAAAGGAGAAGAAAGAATGAGAAATCGACATGGAAAGAAGCATAACTCGCGAAAGACAAACCAAGGCTAAAACTTACCTCTGACCCGTCGTTGTTCGTCGCCGAGCTCGCCGGAAAACGAAGAAAGAACAGAGACGGTGGAAGCAGAGAGTGACGAGGATGAAGAATACAGAAAAGAGAAAGAAGAGATGGGTTTCGGTGAGGATGAGAGGAGAAGTAGGACGGACGGCTTCGTTGCCTCCGTCGCCGGTGGCCGTCACCGGAGAAGGGAGAGGAAGAAGAAGAAGACGGAGGGAGGGTCTGGTGAGAGGGAGGAGGGCTCGAGAGGCAGAGAGAGAGAATGGTGAAGGAAGGAGATGATGATGATGTGTATATATATATATATATATATTTTTTTTTTAATTTAGGGAAAATTACAATTTACTACCCTAAGGTTTATTCGTAATTATATTTCTAGCCCAGAAGTTCGTATATATTACTATATCTCCTTCTTTTCATCATAATATTATCTACTATCCCAAATACTTATTCATGAAAGTTTCTAACTCCAAATAAATATTTTAACTATATTTTTCCTTAAATTCCAAAAATTAAGATTTAATAACAATAAATCTCCATAAATTTCTCCCTAAAACTCAAATTTCCTAAATAACAACTCAATAATTTCTAATTAACCTTAATCAAAATTTGGGATGTTACAATTTACCCCACCTTTTAGGAATTTTGTCCCCAAAATTCGCTTGAAATAACGCCTAAAACCAAGAAATATGTAATTCAACTCTAACTATATGCAAAGTTCTAACTATTCAACCATAATTTATTGCACGCAACACTATTTTCACCATGTATCCATAGTTAATCCCATAGATATTCACCAATCCTCTTCCCGTTTTTCCTTAACTAACCTTCATTTATTAACTACCCTAACCTTATATTACTTGAATTAAGTCATTCATCATACCTGATAACATCATTTTTCAAACTCCAATGGTTTCCTCAATCACATTTCAAGACCTCACTTCTTTGCTGTAAGACATCAACTCCTAAAATTTCAGTTGTAACTTTGGCTCATAATTCTAACTTAATATATACACTCATCCATATCAACATATCATCAGATTAATGATTGATTACTTCCAACTTAAGTAAATCAATGGTAGTAGTTTACTAACTTCCAACCTAATATATTACACTCAAGTAGTCTCTTTATCTATTCTACTCAACCATAAGCAAAATTTTAAAATTCATCACTAACTCAAATCATTCCAATATCATCCATAAAATCCTAATATTAACACATCACCAAGTCATAATATCTTTCAGTATCATAAACCATTATTTCACCATGACAAACCTACTTAGATCCTCAAACCAAAACCACCATATTTTCACAGCTTTACATGTCATCCCATAATTCCATGGCTCTATTTGAAATTCCAAAATCATTTGTAAGCTAAGTGTGTAATATTATTGATATAGCTCAATCCAAATTTAAACCATATATTCATCATTTAACAATCTACATTTTACTCTAACCATACCATCAAGTCTACCGTTTATCAACTCCTCAACAATTTATATCTAAGAATTCACTTGCTAACATTGACCATTAACCAAATCTCTAAATAGTCTCACTTTATCACAAAATCACCCTCACTCAACTTCTCTAGTCTATTCTACATACATTACAACATATAGTTCACCCAATAAAGATAGTCCAACTACAAACCTTCACTCCATCCAATAATCATTCACATATCCAACTCTTTGGTTTATTTCCATGATTTTGAGTCACATATACATTTCACCACACAATCTACAACTTTTCTCAAACCTCCTAATATCCTCTTTAATTATTATATCTATCAACTATTTGTGCATTGCCTCTTGTACCTATACAATTCAACTTGTATTTTAATTAAACCATACATATCATTCCAAAATAAACAAAGTCCATTTACTCCAATCTCTTTCAATTCCCCTGAATCCATACTCTGTTACTAACATCAACAAATGTGATAGGATGTCAAATCATTCCTAATCAACATTAATACTAATAGGCATCATTTGTTCAAAGGGTCTAACTTTAGTACTACACATCTCCCAAGTCGCCTAAATCTTCTAACTCTTCCTCAATTTTTTTTTTAAATCAAATCAAATAATTCAACCAACATTTTTGAACTCCAACAATCGTCCAAATTCCACAATTCAAGTTCAAAAGCTCCAATAAACCCTTAGAAATCACCAACTTCTTAAGATGGAATAGAAATTTTCTAAATCCTCAAAAACCCTAACCTACACAACTATAAAAATCCAAAAGATATCCTATGTGATCAATTAATAAACTCAAACCATTACAAATTCCTATTAGACTTAGAATCTCCAAACATAGTACCCAAACCTCTAATGTTCAACTTTGTTCCAAAATTCTTCCAACTTCATAATCTATAACATCTTACTAACATCCATAGACATCGAAATAACAAATTGGTTCATAGTCCATGTTAATCCAACGTAACATAAATTTCCCTTCTTTTTAACTTACCACTTCTAATATCTAATCAAATCTTTTTCTAAACACCGAGCCCATGCATTTCAACATTTTAATATCATCATATGACTTTAGTAATCCTTTACTAATCATCACCTAACTTAATAATCATAATAGAACAATAAATTCGCCCACAATAGCACAAAATAGTCTATAAGAATTATCCAAAACCACCATAATCCAATTTACCCCAATCATTCACTATTTCATCACTTCATACTCATCTTCCAACCTCATTTAACAACTAAAGATCACCATCATTAGCATAAATTTCGAAATTCCCCTTCAATCCCTAGCTTTTACCACTTTAATTTGTCAATTCAACCAACAAAAATAGAAACAAACATCTTTAAATTAACATACAAATGTTAAAACATACACTATCATATTTTCACATCATCAACCAACAGCAACATATACATATTCTATTTTATAGTGTACTAAACTTTAAAAATTTCAGCACCCTAATTCCCATTCACTAAGCCACAAATTAATTTGGCTAATTGCCTTAGTATCCTCAAAACATAAGCTTTTGTCACATTCTTGGATCAACACCAAGATCAGCCCCAACCAAAGAAGGGAGGACAAACCAGATTCCACAATATAATCAACTAAGACTCATGATAAAGTGTATAAAACATACAATTTCAAGAGAATTTTATTTCAATTGCAAAGAATCAAGCAGCACAAGTCAAATCATCAATAAACCAAAAAGTTTGATACATAAATTAACAAGCAAGAATCAAGGTTTAGAATTATTATTTTACATTGTATTCCTCATTAATTGTTATTTTAAAATTTTATTGATCCCTTAAACCCAATAAGGTATCTCATGATGCCTCGACTATGATTATGGCCGGCACATAACTATACTCGAGACCCCAGAGAAGCATCCTTATTTCGCTATTTTTCCTAAATTCTTATACATATCAACATTATTTCGTTATTCTTTCTATGTTCATCTCAATCTCTCCACAGTACCTATTCAATTTCTCTTATCACTCTCTCCCCATCACGGGATGAGCGATAATCCTCTCAAAAAGGCCAGAGTATCATGCACAGGAGGAAGGGAATACAAACTATGTATATTGCCAATCTATATGCAATGCAACACAGTCCAGGGTTATCGTATACCAAATACTGATAACCAAGTTGTAACATTACGTTACTAATTACGTAATTACCAATAATATTTATTTCAATTCATTAAGCTCTAATCTAACTATGATAGAAAAAGGAATTTCCATAATATTAATATCTCTATCATAGTTAGAAAAGATTATTCTAATCCTTTTATAATTTATCCATGATAGGAAAGAATAAACTAATACAACCTGAATACTATCATGGATAATTAATAGCTAACCATGTTAGAAAAGAATCACCTAACATGGTTAGAAAATAAATAATCTAATGTTCAATAATATCAAATACATATAAATATATGCGGAAACGTATGCAGGCCTATACAAATTGGCAATATACAACTCTAAATAAATTATGAAATCTCTACTACCTAATTCCCTATCCTGTTGCTTGCGCCTGTGCATGAATACCTGCAAAAATGTCAGTAATCGTGGGATGAGACAATTTGTCCCAGTAATCACCGCTTAACTCACTATAACAGTGAGATGTGCGGTAGCGAGGGCGTCTAAAGGGTACCTCATTTTAAACCAGTAGTATATATATATATATATCCATATCAATTCTTCTTTCATTCATCTTCCAAATCCCACCATCAATTCCACATCACTTATCAATACTTTAATCAACACATCAAATGATTCCCCACAACCTAACTCACCACTATCTCAAACTCAACAACAAAAATAAACGTGATTGACACTGTGCCCAGTCTCAAATCTGTAAGCATAAAAAGGGAGCACTTTTAAATAGTGAAAACGTCTCTGAGGAGCACTTTAAAAGTGAAAACGTCCCTGGGGAGCACTTTAAAAGTGAAAACGTCCCTGGGGAGCACTTTTTAAAAGTGAAAACGTCCCTGGAGAGCACTTTTAAAAGTGAAAACGTCCCTGGTTCCTTTAAAATCCGAGGAACCTGTACTATTAACCTATCGATTGCGCAGATCGATAGGTTACATCGGCCGACGGTACTATCAGTGTCATGCAATGCTCACTATAACCTATCAATATCCTATCAATATCACTTCCACAATATTCAATATCTAAATCACAATTCCACTCCTTCCATCAAACTAAATATCACTATCCCTGACAATATACTATACACATCTCTCACTAGTATCTGAGCATTATTACTATATTCATTCACACCATTCAAGGACAGTAACCACCACCAATCAGTATAATATATAGATAATGAGTCAAATTCCTTTATACGAAAATATTCGCGTTTAAAAGGCACCCGATAGCCTATTTCATATAAAAATAGCTTTTCAAAGATAATATATATATAGAGGGTGAGAAAGGATTTTACAAAATCCTAGCTAACATCACCCTCAATGTTATAGTAAGGTAAGTGTGATTACCTGTCGCCCTTAGCAACTGTGCATTTTCCCATCCTTTCCCGATGCCTCACAACGACATCACAATCAATCCTATAATGATGTAGTGTAGAATAATAAATTAGTATCATTTCTACTTCACAATGTTTAATGTCTCTCTCTCTCTCTGTATTACTACCCAACTCTCCTCTTTTAATTATACTTGATTGACCTTAACAAACTTCAATTAATCATGAATATAATCAACCAATGTAAGGCAAAGTATTCAGACATGCTTCACATTAAAGTAGACAACTAACATAAATCTGAATTTGAAATCAATAGGCAATATTGTAAGGAAATAATATAAACCTCAAAGCTCTTCCTTAATTTAATTCTAATCCGAACTTAAACACTTAATTCTTCACTTTTGTTCTAAGAGTAGAATCCAATACAGATATGGCACCACATAGCCGAGCAAAACAAATTGTTGTTTAAAATTACACTAACAATAACTTAAACATTACATGCTTTCATTTATCTCATTTTAGACCCTCTTTGAGCCATTCCTTCTTAGGAATCGATTCAGCCAATCTAGGTAACAATACTAAAATAAGGCATGAATGCTCTTGATTCAAGCTTCAACAAACTTAACCAAAAATCAGCATAGAATGCAGCCACACTTCTCACTAATCCTTCCACATGAACCACAAATTATCATACAACATTAACAAGGATTTTCCACACAAAACTCAAGGATACAATAAATTTTTCACCTATGTTTTCATACATAATTCTTTATGTCCAATTCAACTAAATTGAGAAAAGATAATAAAGTTCATTTATCTCAAAGTCACAAATCATGAACTACATCCTTGTACAAGCTATTACAACACTAACATAAGTAAATATTGGGTATTTCAATACTAGCTATTATATCTATCCTTCCATTCATAACTATAACATCACAACCCTTTGAGGCATTTAAACAAGCAGCATATTCAATCCAAGAAGAGACAAAGAACATCAAGACTAATATTTTTCATAACATATTAGATACAATTGAAATACTCCCATTCCAAACAACCCTTCGACCAAAGCAAAAAGAAAGACAAAGAACATTATAAATGTGCAACAATCACCGATTACATACAAGCATAAAACATAGATCATTTCCTTTCACTAATCATAAATCAGTTAAATCCAGATTTGAGTTACATAACAACACATAACCACACACTTAGACCTCTCCTACTCCAAACAACTTGCAACACCATTATTATTATTATTATTATTATTATTATTATTATTATTTTTAATATTTCCTTCAAAGAGGTATCAATTCAGCGACTAAGGATAACTGGCAAAACATTCATAGATCAAACGAGCACTCATTATTCATAGCTTAATTAACTGAAAACTCAAAATACCTGAAGCCACAAATTCCCTCAAGGACCCTTTAACGCATGGACAACATTGACAACTTATGTGGCCTTTTTCCTAAACACCATCCAATCAACAATATCTATAATTACATTCTCTCTTGACCATTAAAAATTCAAGCTTCTGCTTCATTGTTCTTCATTCCAACACTCAAAATCCCAAATCAATTTCGGGCAATAGAAAAAGAAAGCAACAACAGAATTTTACTTCAAACAAATTCAACAGATCAAAGAAACAGTACAAACAATCAACTTTGTTATAATCTTATCTAAGTTAATTTGAAGATTAAACCCAAAATCCCAAAATCCAACTTCAAACCTCTCACAAACAGTGGAAACGTGAACGAACAAGGAAAGAATTAGAGGAAAGAGCCTCACCGGAGTTTGAGAACAAGAGAAGAGACCCAGCCGCCCCCGGCCGCCGCTGGTTCGCCGGATAATCGGCCACTGAAGTGGCAGACCGAACAGACCAGCAAAAAGGAGAAGAAAGAATGAGAAATCGACATGGAAAGAAGCATAACTCGCGAAAGACAAACCAAGGCTAAAACTTACCTCTGACCCGTCGTTGTTCGTCGCCGAGCTCGCCGGAAAACGAAGAAAGAACAGAGACGGTGGAAGCAGAGAGTGACGAGGATGAAGAATACAGAAAAGAGAAAGAAGAGATGGGTTTCGGTGAGGATGAGAGGAGAAGTAGGACGGACGGCTTCGTTGCCTCCGTCGCCGGTGGCCGTCACCGGAGAAGGGAGAGGAAGAAGAAGAAGACGGAGGGAGGGTCTGGTGAGAGGGAGGAGGGCTCGAGAGGCAGAGAGAGAGAATGGTGAAGGAAGGAGATGATGATGATGTGTATATATATATATATATATATATTTTTTTTTTAATTTAGGGAAAATTACAATTTACTACCCTAAGGTTTATTCGTAATTATATTTCTAGCCCAGAAGTTCGTATATATTACTATATCTCCTTCTTTTCATCATAATATTATCTACTATCCCAAATACTTATTCATGAAAGTTTCTAACTCCAAATAAATATTTTAACTATATTTTTCCTTAAATTCCAAAAATTAAGATTTAATAACAATAAATCTCCATAAATTTCTCCCTAAAACTCAAATTTCCTAAATAACAACTCAATAATTTCTAATTAACCTTAATCAAAATTTGGGATGTTACAGTCATGCCCATGTATAACAAGTTCATGGGTAGGGAAGAAGGGGCAATCTAGTCTTTTTGTATTTAAATTATATTAAAGTAAAATCCCTAGGGACCCTACTTTAATATTTGGAGTTTATGAGACTTTTCTACTATTAAATCCCTTGTGAGGAATTACAAATTAATTTTCCCTTTTTATTATCATATATAATAATTCCATTTGAACAAAATTTTATTCATTTTATATGTAATTTTTTAAATTTTTATTTAAAAGATATATGATCAAATAAATAAGTTGCATACTTTTTAAGTATTATATATTCTTGGGACACATTTGGTTCATAAAGTATATGGTTAAGAAAATACTTTCGATGGTTCTTTATAAGAGTAATTTATGTTTTTAAAGTTTCTAAAAGACTTTTGTTCGAAAAAAAAAGTTTCTAAAAGACTTGAAATTATATGTCAATTTATTTTTAAATTTTAATGGTAATATTGCAAAAAAAAAACATTTACTTTAATACGAGTGAAAACAATCAAATCACTAGTATTAACATTTTTTTGTCAATCACCACCATCCAGCTCTTATTGGTAACCAACTAATTTGGACTCAAGGGGTAGGAGTGTTACCCAGATAGACAATGTTGTCTCTCCCTCTCTCTCTCAATGCGAGCACTTCGCGGGATCCATACGGGGTTATAGCTCACTTACTAGCTCAATCAACTACTCATTGGTTTAGTATTAGCATTTTTATTTTAAACTTTAACCTAGGGAGATATTGCCCATATCAGCATCCATATCATTAGATGTTGGATTTGTTGAGTGCCAACATTTTCTAATTTAGTATTGATTGCATTAAATAGTGGTTAATTATAGAAATTACCGATGGAATTTTCCAAAGGTATTTCTTCCTTAATGTTCTTCTTAATTGCAGACACCTATGGATGATAATTTCTTTATTATAATATGGATGATCATTTTAAAAAGCAAGTATGATGAATCACCCACATAATCAGTGCACACACACATTACCTACAAAATCAAATGCATTATCAAAATTGTAGTTGAGTAGCATAATGCAAGTCAACAATCCTTCAACAAGCCATCCCAAAAATGTGATGCTCATAAAAGCTTCTTCATAACATCTTCAATTCTTTCAGCAGCTTCATACATATTTTTCAGTTTAACTTCTTCCAACAATAAACGGCACGTTCTGTGTCTAGGAGCCATACCAAGACTAATAATCTCCTCAAATATTGAGTAAGCCCATTCACATTTATCCACTCTACAAAGTCCATGAATTATAAGTGTGTATGTAGAAATATCAAGACAAATATGATGCTCATTGACCATATAATCCAGTATATCATTCAAACAAGTGTCTACAATTCCAGCTTTAAAGCATGATTTGATCAATGAATGGAAAGACTGAGCATTAGGCTTACAATGGTCTGAATCTTCCATCTCCTTGAGTAGTTCAAAGGCCTTGCTTTGTTGTCCATGATCACAAAACATGGAAATCATTGTATTATAGGTGCATGTATTTGGCGTAAGACCAGCACTTTGCATCTCCACTTTAAATACATGAATAGCATCATATACTCTGCCTGCTCTGCCCAGTGTATAAATCAAGGAGTTATAGAAAAGTGTATCAGGTTTACATCCCACAGATTTCATCCTTTCAGCCATTTGCAAAGCTTCCTCAAAGTTTTCTGCCTTTGCCAGTGCAAATATGATTCCTGTAAAAGTGATCACACTTGGAGAACAATCTAAAGCTTGCATTTCATCAAGGAGCTCATAAACCCTACTGAAATTTTGTTCACGACAGTAACATTGGATGATGGTTGTGTAGCTTATGACACTAGGACGCAAACCATGTCCTTTCATCTCTAAAATTGTCCAATGTGCCTCATCTACACGCCTAACTTTGCACCATCCGTGAATGAAAATGTTGAACGTATAAGCATTTGGTGAAATGTGAGGCTTCATATTCAAGAAGATTGTACGAGCTTGCTCCACCTTATTCTCTTTGCAGAGGGTGTCAAGCAACAAGTTTAACGAGTCAACATTTTTCTCCAATCCAAGAGTTTCTATTTCATCAAATATCCTCACAGCATCTTCCCATTGCCCTGCTCCAGCAAACCTTCTCATTACCTTAGCTATAGTATTGAGAGTGATGAGGCTTCCCTTATTCATTTCTTCCAAGAGACCTCTCACCTTACCCCACTGCTTCATTTTACCTAGTATATCAACCATCATATCATATGTTTCAGGTGAGTGTCTAAAGCCGGAATGCAAACTAGCCCATTTAAAAATTCCGAACGCAGACTTCCAATTATCCTTAAATCGATGGAGCAGTACCTCAATTAAGTTATGAGACATGTTTATACCAGCACATGCTCGGTCATTGACAAGAGACTGAAAAATTTCATCCTCGCTAATACCTTTACTAGCTTTGGAAATAAGAATATCAAGATCATTCAATCTTATATGGCCCTCACATTGTTCTCTATGATGAAATTTAGCTCCTCCAAGGCCAGAAGATGTTGATAGGGAACACAAGTTTCTTAGCCCGAGAGATTGAGAATATACGCAAAAGAAAGCACGAGTACAAGTTGACTTCATATGGATGCCTTCTAAGAAATCTCCAAACATTCAGTTCCACAGTAAAGGCAAAAAGATAACATTACACTGCCCAACAAAATCAGTAAAAAAATGATTAATTTTTAGAATAATATTAAACTTCAAATTAACACTAAGATGGTATGTAGTAATAAACAATGTACAACAGCAAACCAGCAAAGAAATTTGATCCTCACAAGTTAAAAAAGGTCAACTTCCCTAAACCTCTGACAATTTCAAGATGATCAAAAGAATTATATACTATAAAAACAAAAACCAAATTTCTCAGCCAGCACTGCTCAATTAAGAAAGAAGAAAAAAAGCTAAAGCCAAGAATACATTATTCTACTGATGTCATTGAGAGAAGCCAGTGTCATTGCTCAAATTAGCTAACTTTGCAAGCAATGAATTATAGGGAACATGATGGAGCCATCACAACTCTAATTTTGTTCATATGCAACTGGTATACTAAAGTGCTAATTCCTCTCCAACATCAGGAAGAAAAAGGAAAGGAAATATCCAGATGATTATAGACTACAAGCACACGAGGTGAGGTGCTCTCTCAAAACTTCCTGTCAGCTACTTAATTTCCTAAGCACTCACTTCTCTCTCGGCATAGGAACCTCTACCAAGGAGACATTAGCAAGCAGATGATCCATCACGATAAGCAAAGTTATAACAAATATGTGTCAGGGAAATTATCATTGAGAACCTCAGGGGGTCAGTATATAGATTTTAATACTAGCATACATCAACAAAATTCCAATATTAACCTTGTCACTTTTAGGATTATGTTATGATGAGATACTATCTTCAGGATAATCAACCATGTAATCATATTAGAATCTGATTGGGTTATTACATTAAGCTAGCCTCAACCACATGCATTGACCATTCTAAAGGAAATCAAAAAGAGCAGAGACACTAATCCCTCAGCAGATTACAATCATCACTATTGCAAACATCCTGGTCAAAACAAACAAACTTTAAATTTGGAATTGAGCATCATTACACCCAAGGAAAGGCATATTAGTGTCCTTAACTAACATATACCTTTTGAAAAAGAAAACACAATAATCTACCTTGACTAACACTCTTGTTGTCAAAATTTTCAACAAAGGCACTATAAATGGGGAATAAAGAACTTGAGTAAATGCAAATGTATAATTAAAACCACTTCTAAAATTGGTAACTGTTGATAATTAGCATGCTTACTATAACAATTCTGTCACATCCCTAAGCTATTTTCAACACCTCACTTATGGCCAGTTTCCAGTTTTAGATTCTTTATATCATCTCTATGTTTTGTATTTTTTTCAACCAGTTTTCGATCACTTGTTCAGCACCTTGGGCTGCATCCTACAAATTTTATCTACATTTTTGTGCGAATTCAAGGCACTTTTTAACCTAAAACAAATTGTTTGATCAAATAACTATAGTTTGAGAATTAATATGAACATGAGTATCAATAAATTATAAAATCAAAATGTATTTAAATAAAGTTACACTAGAATAGATAATAGAATCACATATCTTAGGACAGTGAAAATCATCATCCTTGGATCTCTCCAAAATTTAAATCACAACCAATACAGGCTCCTCAAAGTGAAAGAATAGTAAAGTAATTTTTTCAGAAAATAAAAAAGTTTTTTCAATTTCTGTCTCAAACACAGAGTACTGAGTAGTATTACCTGAAACAACAAAGCAGTTTCTTGATGATTTAAACATTCTATAAATGGTATCAAGATTTACATCATCTTAGCAATCATAACGCCTGCTGATAATAGGTATCTGCAAAAAAAGGGAACCTTTATTACCAACAGCATATTTATTCTATTAATTAGCTAGTTACAATTCAATAAAAAACTAATAAAAACTATCAATACATGAGAAGAAAAAATAGAGAATTTCTAAAATACAAATATCTTAACTAAGCTTATGATCAGGCTTTGATAATTGATGATTAACAACCTTGCTATTGCAATTTAAGTCATCATGTTCATAAAAGATTCAACTTGTGAACTTTGTTTTACCAGTATACAACTAAATAAATTGGTAATTGATCGAATGACTATCATCTATGGTATACTGGTGTAGGCCAGGACGGCTGAAAAGTGATAGAACCAGCCAATATAAATAAGCAAACTCTTAGATAAATAGGCCTTTGCAAATACAAAGGGGAACTTTATACTACTACCAAAATATATTTCTACGAAATAGCTAATCTTAACAGCCTTGCTAATTATATTTGCTAGTTATTTTGGTAGTAGTATAAATTTGGTAGTAGTATCAAATTTCATATGATTGGGCTTTGCTAATTATTGATTAACAGCCTTGCTGCAGCAATTTAATGCTCATCATATGAAATTTGCTGTTGTGAATGAGATGGACTTCATGTTGCTTAAATTGCCTATACTTTCTTAACAAACCACATGAAACTTCAAATTTTAATAGAAAGAATAACTATTACCTATGATGTAGAGAGACGGCAGAAGAGCCAGGCTAAGATCAATCAGCCAAGTCCCAGATAAAATACATGTACAGATTCCTGACAATCCTTTCAAGTATATTTGTTTATCAATGGAAGGCAATACTTTGCAATGATAGCCTTAATAAAACTATCCGGCATGATACCTTGCATCAGCATATCCTTACATAACATCACTGCTTGGCCTAGTTTCCCAAACTTGCAGTAACCATGAATAAGAACACTATACGCAATTATATCTGGTACTAAATTCCTATTTTTGGCACAATGAAAGGCAAGCAAAGCTTCTTCCAGCAGTCCTCTTTTGCAAAGGCCATCAATGAGGATGCTGTAACTAATAATGTTAGGAGAAAGATTTCTCAGAATTTCTTCATGAAGCTCAAAAGCATCCTTCACATTTTCCGACTTAAAGTATCCATCCATTAAGGAGCTATATGTTACCACATTAGGCATGGGACCATCTTTCAACATATCATCAAAAATCAGAATTGCATCTTCCATCCGTCCTTCTTTGCATAAGGCGTCAATCATTATTGTATAGGTAATGGCATTGGGCTTATGCCGCCCTAACAACATCCTGTTAAAAAGATTGATTCCCTCATCCAAACGGCTTGAACTGAAATACCCACAAATCATTGTGTTATAGGTTACTATGTCAGGCTCAGGTCCCCTTTCATTTAGATTATTGAACAGTACTTCAGCATCATGTAGATAGTTTTCCTTCAGAAAACCATTTAGAAGAGCATTATATACAGAAATGTCAGGAATTAACCCATTCATTAGCATTATCTGAAAAATTTGTAACCCTCTAAATGTGATCTGTTTCTTGCAAAAGCCATCAATAAGGATGCAGTAAATCACAACATCTAGTGGAATGCCTCTCTTCAATAATTGGAAGAAAAGAATCACTGCCTCATTTAATCTCCCTGTTCCAACAAGTCCCCTAATAATCACAGTGTGAGTTATCACATCAGGGCACACATTATAAGTGCCCATCATGCTGTACACCTTCATTGCATCCCTCAGTCTACCTATTCTACACCAACCATCCATTAATGTGTTAAATGTGTAATTGTTGGGTTGTAACCCCTTACTTATTACATGAAACAAGAGCCTAAGTGCATCGTCTATCATACCATTCTTGCAAAGACCATTCATTAGTGTGCTATATACAATGATATCTGGTTCATAACCCTCTAATACTATAGTCTTGTAAATAGACCATCCATCTCTAAATCTCCCTGATTTAAGGAATCCATCAATTAAACTATTAAAAGTAAGAATTGAAGGCTCAAACCCTAGCTTCAACATTCGACAGTATACTGCACAAGCATCTGCAGTTTTCTCACTTTGACACAACCCCTTAATAAGAATGCTATAAACAACAACATTCGGCTGAATACCCTCTTTGATCATTATCCTATAGAACTCAAGAACTTTCAGCCAATTTCCAGCTCTCACATATGCATCAATAATGGAGCTAAATATTACTACATCCAACTTACTACCTCTATTCAACGCCACCAAAAAAAGTTCATGGCCTTCCTTCAATTTCCCAGCCCGGAACAGACCATGAATGAGAATACTATTTATTATCAAGTCAGGATCTATTCCCTTCTCTGTCATCAGCTTGTAAAGCTCAAAAGCTTCTTTAAATTTCCTCTCCTTACAATAAGCATTAACCAGCAAACTAAATGTCACTATATTTGGCTTTGGACCAATATCTAACATGACTTTGAAAAGCTTAATGGCAGTTTCAAGCTGATTATCCTTGCAAAGACCTTTCAAGATCATATTGCAAGGAACAACACTGCACAATAACCCTCGATCAATCACTTTCCGATGGAAACTGAGAGCTATTTCTATTTCATTTCTAAAAAATGCATCCATAACAAACCGATACAGATAATCAGGCTGCACCATCAGTAATTGGCATATTTCATTAAAGCTAACAAGAACCCCTTCAACATAATTAGACTTAATCAAAGATCGCAAGAAAACCAACAATGATGAATCTGATATTGCTGTTCCACATCTCCTTGCATAGTTGAATAGCTCTATTGACTGATCAAACATCCCATTTTGACATAAACTTTCCACTACCATCCCATAAACAGGACCGAATTTGGGGCCATGAAACCAAAATTCACCATGAATCCAATCAACGCTGTTAGAATTCTTATATTGTAGAACCATTTGGTCACAAAGTCGTCTAGCAGGCCCAAACATTCTATGCTGAAGCAAGATGTGAAGGAGAACATAGAGAGCCTTAGGAGGATGGTGCAAACCCAGAAGCTTCTCAGACCACTCAAAGAACAAAAGGGCAGAATCGGGTTTCGACTGAAGGTTAAATAGGATAGGTTGAACATGAATAGGCTTTAATCTAGAAACTACAACAGGACTTAATAGTTTAACTCTCTCTTGCTGAAAGGCAGTCGTAACATGATGTATGAGGGTTCTAAATGAAGCAGAGAATATAGAGTTTTGAACACTAGAATTACAAAAGGAAAATATTATTCCAAATTTAATTATCTTTGAGTGTGATGAAGGAAGCATCCTTCTAAGACAAGAACTGAATTCATGCTTTGTAAAGGCTTCCCTCTAAAATCTTAAAAGACAAGTCAGTAAGCACAATCAATGAAAGAGTTATAATATTGTATGAATGTGCATTGTACAGTGACACAAGAACTGAAGCAGAAAAAACTAACAGCTCCACCTGTTTAGTTTTTGAAATAAGTGAAAGGGTGGTTATTATGCACAGACAAATGAGATAGATTACATGTAGTTGTACAGTTTGTGAGGGAGTGAACATACATGGGTATTTAAATGGTGACACGTGGATAGCAAAAGCACACAAAAGAGAGAAGCTAAGAAAGAGTGTAAGGGAGCAAACCTAGGTAGAAGCTTCAGGGACTTCAACGATGGCCTGTTTGGTTTGGACTGCTGCCAAATAAACAGCCACTTAAAATCGGCTCCATAGACCATAGGCAACTTCCCCTGTCCTTTTAATTAAATTAAATTAATTTAATTTATAGCACTAAATGATACTCCCTCCGGTCTCTAATATAAGAGTCAGCCGCCAAAAAAACGCTTCTTAAAAAAATATGTTAATGTTAGTTGGGTGTCTGCAGTTAATGCTTCTTTTCCAATACTCCCTTCGGTCCCTAATGTAAGAGCTCACCCCATATTCTTTCCCCATTTAATGCATTTTTCCTACTTTACCCCTAACTCTCTTTCATATTTATTAATGCTTATGTATTTCTCTCTCTTAAAAGTACCATAATAAATATGGGCAATTTTGGAAAAGAAGCATTAATTCCAGACACCCAACTAACATTCACATGTTTTCTTAAGAAGCGTTTTTTTGACGGCTAGCTCTTACATTAGGGACCGGAGGGAGTATTACCCATATTTATTATGATACTTTTAAGAGAGAGCAATGTATAAGCAATTAAGCATAAATAAATATGAAAGAGAGTTAGGGGTAAAGTAGGAAAAAACACATTAAATGAGGAGAGAATGTGAGATGAGCTCTTATATTAGGGACCAAAATCATTCAAATTTTGGGCTCCTATATTAGGGACCGGAGGGAGTACTACACATACCTATGTTACTAAATATAAGAGCACTTTCTCTATTTTGATTAGCTTAAATTTGTTGATTACGTAAGTTATTATCACATGTTATTACCAATTTACCCAAACCAGATACCTTTATTTCACTCTTCATCTCTTGTTTGTTTATTATTGATAAGTATTATGAGGTTAATTTAAGAAAAAGTTGGGAAAATTAGAAAATGAACTTATATTTAGGAACAAATTGAATTTCAAAAGTGATCTGATATTTAGGAACGGAGGGAGTAGTTACCATATAACATTATTTGATCTAGGAAAGTAGGGATGGAATTTTCTAGTTGAAATATATAATACCCCAATATGTATTGCAGGGGGAGCTCAAATGTGAACAAAAAGGTTAGGTTTTCAAAGTTTGATAAAAGAAAAAGGGCAAAAGCGCTGATCTAATAATTAACTATTTCAGTTGGGGCAAAAATAATAAATGACTGTTTCGCGGTGCATAAATAATATTTAACTTTGTGACCCGGTGCAAAACTAATAAAACCGGTCTTGGATGTTAATTTGTAGTTATGTGGAACTTTTCTGATATTATTTTCAAAGTGAAAAATACATTTTTCCCCTCCCAATTAAAACCTTGCTGATACTAGTTAGCATGGAAAGATAAAGGGTGGAAGGAAGAATGATTGAGTTTTAATTGTGAGGGGGTAAAAAGGTATTTTTACTTTAGAAAATAATAACAGAAATGTTCCACAAAACTACAAATTAACATTTAGTACCGGTTTTATTATTTTTGCACCGGGTCACAAAATTGGTTATTATTTATGCACCGCGAAACAGTCATTTATTATTTTTACCCAAAGTAAAATAGTTAATTATTAGATCAGCACTTTCGCCCAAAGAAAAATAGGTTTTTGAGGGATAAAATAGAAGGTGCCTTTGTAACAAAAAAGAGTAAACGGTGGGTGCTACAACATGATATGCTTCTTGTTTCTATAAATTAATCGAGGTAGTTAAAGATAATTAATCAATAATTATTTTTTATTGATGTTTAGGAGAAATTATTTTTATTTGATCTTCCCCTTTTCATGATTTGGTTGTTGAAAACATGGTCAAATAAAATATGTAAGTTGTTGAAATTATTTAAACAATGCCCCATTAAAGTGTCTGTTGTCGGATTTCAAATCAATGTGCTTTCAAAGTCTAATCAAATATGAGATTTATTGCGGATAAAGCAATTGGCTTCTGCAAACATGATATACTTTAAAACCTTGAGTATTTGAAATAAATGTCTGATGCTACCAAAATTTTGATAAAACTATCCGCAAGTGTACGGACGTATTTTAGTAAAGTGGTAAATCAAGGTCGATCCCACAGAGACTCAGACAATTAATAACTAGGCATTAGATCTCCTATTTTCATTCAAGTTGAGTAAACAAGAAAATTTGATTTTAATTACCGAATAACTAAGAAAATAAAATAAAACAAATATTCACACAGATGAAATTCACGAGTCAAAAGAACAACCTAGAGCCACTAATCCCTTATTTGCTTCTTAGATTTTATTTGCTTCTTAGATTTTATTCCCCACTAAATTAATTATGAATTAATTCAACTAGCTAATCTAGACTACTAGTGTATATAAATGTCTTTCGGTTTCCACCTATATCCTTGCCTAGTTTAATTACACAATGTCTTGCACTAATTTACTAAGCCAATTAATAACGGTACAGCTCTAATGTGACTATGTAGGGCTTCTAGGTATATGTCTATCCTAGTCGCAAATGAGATTAAAAATCCAATCCTACACTATTTAATCCCATGTTCTATTTAAAATTCCCTCTTTCGAGTCCAATTCTAAATTCCCTAAACATGTCTAATGGTGATCAAGCACTAAACAAGTTAATCAATAATAGTAAGATTAAATAAACTAATTAAAATTAACCATGACTAAATAGTGGGAAATAAAATACTAAGTTACAAACAAGTTCATAGTAGTCTAAGTTGTAAAAGAAACTAACCACACATAGGGTTCAAATCAATCCCAATAATAATCAAAATTAATATGAAATCTTGGTGCTAAAGGAAAACAAGAAGACCATGCAATGACTACCAAATGAAATCTCCTACAATGAATCGCTGCACCCTTGCTTTTCTCTTTTCGTCCTTCTTTTGTGTGTAAAGGATTAGAATGTGTGTGTCCTTGCTGCGATGGTGAGTAGGTACGTAGTAATTGTGCTGCCACTGCTCCAGTGTCGTCAATTCCAAAAGCCGTGTGTGTTCCTCTTCTTTTCTTTCGCGTCGTGAATGTGTTAGGCTTTAGGAATGGGAAGAATTATGTCCAGCCTCCCTTCTTCTCAATTGCATGTGTATATTTATAATAAAATAGTCCAACACCATACCTTGCATGTTAAGTTTCTTTTCTTTCCTTTTCTTGTATGCCCCTTTCTCTTTATTTCCTTTTTTTAAAATCTGCATTCATGAAGAGAAAGAAATAGGAAATAATCACAATGACTCAATCACATAATCTCATTAATAGGAAACTTCTCATCAAAATATTTCTTTTAATATATTAAGTTTCCTATTTCAATTAAATTTCAGATTTTCCAAAAGAATCACTCATATAATCCTCAAATTACTTTCTTTCCAATTCACAACAAAATCACTTATTTATTTAATTAATGACTCCCCAAATACAACAAAATATTTCCTAAAAAGGGTAAAGGTGCAAAAGTAGCCTTCGTAAATTTCAAAATGGACTACTATAGCACCCCTAAATTGGATGGGGCAAAACCATACTTTGTAAATGAAAATGGTACAAAACTAACCATGCCGTTAGGTTAGAACTAACTGCCGTTAGTTTTGGCGTGGGGCCCACAATAATTAGCTTGCGTGGCTCACACACCAGCAAATGGAATGGATCCAGGTTGGCAATACATGCCAAGTCAACAAAACCCCAAATTGAAACACCAAAACCCTAATCCCAATTTCAAACACAAAAAACCTAATCCCCAAATTTCATCCCCAAATCCCTGTTTGAATTTGTAGCTCAAATTGGCATCCCCATCCCATTTGCGACTCGAAGTGAAACCTAGGCCCCAAAGCAGGAACGACGAAGGTACCCCAGTCACGCCCCATATCCGCGAGCATGAAGAGCTTCAATATGAGGTGTTCTTCGTCTTCCACGAATCAAGCAAAGAGTGGTGGTGGTTTGAAGAGCTGCTCAATGACTTCTGCATCTAGCACGAACCATAAAAGGAACCCGGGTCCTAGAATTCGAAGTCAGAATCGCGAGGATGATTATGAGGGCCCGAAGCGATTCTGCCATTGCGGTGTGCCTGCTCCACGCTGGACCTCGTGGACGAATTGGAACCCTGGGAGGAGGTTTTTTGGATGCCGATACTATTACCAAGTAAGTTTGGGTGATGTGGTTGATGTTTTTGGTTATGAATGCTAAGTGTTTGTTGAAATGGCTGACTCAATCTGGACTTTAGTTGCAACATTTGGTTATGAATGAATTTTGAGTGTTTCTTAAGTGATTGTGTAAGGGATTAACAATATTATTTGGTTATGGAATGTATTTACAAGTGTTTGAAATAATGTCAAAGAGAAGGAAATGGTTGAAAATGACAGATTTTGCAATATTATTGGAGGTGTTTGATAAAATGTCTGAGAGAAGCAATTTGCAATGTGATTGTAGGTTTTGATGAGATGACAGATTATGCTAGGTTTGATGCTTATGTGTGCATGGGATACTGATATTGTGTACTTAGCTTAAGTTGTTGTTGTGTTTTATAGGAGGAACATTGTGATTTCTTTGACTGGTACGATGATAAGTTTAGGCAAAGGGAACTCGAGGTGATAAGAATGCTTCTTGATGAGACTGAGATGGTGCATGGAGATGGTGTTGATGATGGTTATGATGATGGCCGATGCTTCGTTGAAGAGCTTGACGCAATTCATGGTGAAATAAGGAAGATGAGGAAGAGTCATGATCTGAATGCAAAACAAGCAAAGAAGTCTGAGTTGAAGTTCAAGATTGCAATGAGGATATTGTTATTGACATGGGTGTTTCTATTTGTTTTGTTCCTAGGCAAAGCTTAGTTGGCTTGTGTTGTTGTAATTTAGGCAAACTTGTGCATGCCATATGACTTCTATGTGGACTTGTTTTGTAAGCCAATTGATGCCATGTTCTAAACACATGGTTGTGGTTGCTAGTAGTACTCTTTATGTGCTTGGTATGTTTGTGTATGCAAATATAAATTAATGAGAACATGGGTCTTTGTTATGTGAACCTTAAATTATTTATTAAGCTCCAAGTAACAATTGTTAACCTTAATTAATTTTCACAAATAGGTAAGAAATTATTTATTAACCTTGTTAATCTCCATTTAAATAAATGGAGATTAACACGGCTACAATCTAAACATTTTAAACATGTGAGAACTCTTGAAGCAAAGATTTGTGAGTACTATGAATGAGAGAAGCATCACCTATATGATGCAACATATGAAAGTAGAATCTTCCCTGTCATTTAAGGTTTTACAGACTTGAAAAGTATACTCAAAATAGATAGACCTTAATTACATATAACCAAGCAAACCTAGCTTCCAACAAGTTAAATTGTCTCAAAAAACATAGCTTGCTTCCAACAAAACATAGAATCCAAGCAAACCTTAATGACATATAAAAAGGAGGTCCATAACACCTCCACAAAAAGATAATCCTAATTACAAGACAGACTCAAGCTCCCTTCTCATGATATTTCACGCCGGATCTTGTCTTGGAAACCATGTCATCCCTTTGTCTGATGAGTTGACGAGTAGTGATGATCCTACTTCCACATTCTTTGAGATTTGGTGGGTGTTGTGGATTTGATGGTGCAGCTAGTGGATGCCTAATTGGAATCTTCCTAGTAGCCTGGCTGTAAGTGTGCTTCTGAGTGTTGGACTTTGCCATCCTCATTGCCCTCTCGTTTGGAATGGGGAATTTCTTTCTACCGTGGTATTGGTCCTCCATCTGTGCAACCGCGGGTCCAGGTTTAATGACAGTCTGCGAAGGTTGGGCAGACTGCAATGACATGTAATTTATTATACAATACATACTAAACCAGCACTAAACCAGCAATGTAATTTAACAATAGCAATTATGCAGCACTAAACCAGCATTATACATTCAGCATTATACCTAACACATTATACAATCAGCATTATACCTAAACCAGCATTATACCTAACACATTATGCAATGCACTAAACCAGCATTATACAATCAGCATTATACCTAAACCAGCATTATACAATCAACATTATAATGCACTAAACCAGCATACTAACTTAATTAGAAACACACCTTGACTGCACTAAAGCACACGTACAACCTTCTAAACACCCGCGTATCTTCACCATCATCATCTACCTCCAGGATAACATCGCTGCCATGATCATCTCTCCTCAGTTGCTCACAATAACCCTCCAACTTAGCAAACTCATCCTTAAAGCTACCTTCCATCTCATGCCTTATCTTCCTCTTGGCCCTCTTGCATTTGTGAATGCTTACAGACACCTTGCGTTCACGTTCAAGCTCCATCTTCATCTCACTGATCTTAAATTGAGGCGTTCCTTGCACCTTATCCTTGAATAAATCAGCCACCCATGATGCAGTAGCTCTGGGGTTTGGATAACATGTTGTACAATTATGCTCCAGCAAGAGTGTCTTGATTACAAATCCCACCACATTACGGGTTTGTGACGCAAATACCCTAAAGGGGCATCCCTCTTGACACAAGTATTCCATCCGCGTTTTGCTACTCCTCCCAACCCTTAGCTCAAACCCATTATTGATTGCATAAGTGTCCACCGCCTTTTTAAACTCTGCTTTACCACCAAATGACATCCCCACTGTGAAGGCAGGATCATCTCCAAGTCGGCGATCTCTTCTTTCTCTTGGAGTTTCAAAGTAGTTGTCCTCATCAACACTGACATTCTCTTGCTCACTATCCTGGCCATCAGCTTCAGGTTCCACACTTTCATCGGTGTCAGAACTGTCACTCTTTGCCGAATAAGATGCATCATCACTTGAGCATTCAACTTCACGCACATCTTGCTCACTTTCCTGGCCATCAGCTTCAGGTTCCTCAATCGATTCTAATCCTTGCGTCACATCTTCTCGCACCACATCCTTATTCCTCTCACTTTGAACCTCGTAAGAACAACCACCGGAGTCCATTTTCTTCCTTGCAAAGTAGTCGCTGGCTTCCGAGAGCATTCGGTCAAACGAATCATCACTAATCTCAGGCTCCACATCGCTGGCCTCAGGCTCCACACTGACCATCTTACCCTTCCCTTTTGCATCCATTTTTTCTGCAACAAATACATTTATTAACACAATCATTATCTCAGCTAAAAACTTGTTATAACAGCATCATTTCTGCAAAATGAAACATGGATCTAAGTAATATAAGTTCAGACAACAAAACCATCACAAACAAGACATCAAATCTTATTACCAACTCAGCCATTGTAAGCAACGACATAACCAATCCAGAGCTGTCAACCCCCAAAATATCCTATACTCCTCGGATTTTTATATGCCCGAGCATTAGGGTTTTGAACAAACATAAAAAAAGCCTCGGATAACAAGAAAAGCCTCGGATTCTCTGCAACATGCTTAAAGTGTGTGGACCTAAAGTTGAAATGTATGAAGAATCTAACTATACATGGCAGAAAAAAGAAATTTGTGGTCCCATTCTCACACTTACTTGCCTTTTCTCTTGTCGTTTTGCCCTTGGACCGAATCTTATCACGTGCTTCTTCAAAGTCACCTCTCCCACTCGAGCGACCTCCCCCCACGCGAGCGACCTCCCCCCACGCGAGCTCCCACTCGCGAACCTTTCCTATGGGTTCAATGCTTAAACGCGAGCCTTCTCTTCAGGGATGTGGCTAGGATTGGCTCAATTTGTTGGCTAGGGTTCGTTCGAGTGTTCGAGTGGCTAAGGTTCATGGTTGGGTTTGGCTTCAGGGTGTTCAGTCCGCGCGTGTGTGTTAAGGTGTTTGAGTTTAGGTTTTTTTGTGTGTTAAGTTTTATATGTATTCAGTTTGCACATGTGAGTTAAAGTTTTTTTAATGTGATAAAGTTTTTTTTGTGTTTATTTGGATGGGTTTGTGTTTTTAATCCACATCACCAATATTGACAAGTCATCAGGCACATTTGGACACATAATGCCATGTTGTGCCACATCATTAAGCCACATAAGCATACCCGGTCAACTAACAGTCAAAGTTAACACCTCTGTTTCAGGGTGTTAATTTTGTACCATTTTCATTTACAAAGTATGGTTTTGCCCCATCCAATTTAGGGGTGCTATAGTAGTCCATTTTGAAATTTACGAAGGCTACTTTTGCACCTTTACCCTTCCTAAAAACCACTAAATTTGGGGAGTCATCACACCCCCACACTTGCACTAAATCTTGTCCTCAAGATTTCAAATTGTTAACACATTAGCAAAAAAAATGAAATCAAGGTTTTATCATCACAAAGTTGAAATCAATTCAAACTCTTAACAACTGAATCCTCTTAGAAATCTCTCTCACCATCCCCAAATGCAAGCAATAAGGCAATCAATTTGATATAAATAAGTCACAAAAGCATGTCCCTCACCGGTCAAGTGTTTACACTCTACTCTCAAAGTATATAGGGTTGTGTTTCACTCAATTCCATCTATGTAATCCAGCTACCATAGGCTTGTTTATCATCTCGATATTCACTCTTATAGCTCAATGCACACACAAATCAAAAGGACTTTTAAGGGTTGTAATGAAAAAGGTAGGATAATGAAATGAAAATGAGATGGAGGTATATTTGAAAAGTGCTAAACCATTTCAATTATAGTAAAGAATGAAGGAATCACCTAAATTAATAAGCACATAGGGGTTGACTCTTTTGAACTTCACAATTCTTCGATTCTTCTTTTTTTTCTTTTCATCTTCTTTTTCTTTTCTTTTTTTTTCACACTTTGTGTGACTTTTTTTTTTCTTTTTCACCTTCACTTTTCTTTCTTTTTTTATTTTATTTTTTTCTTTTCTCCTTTCTTCAACACTTATATTTCCCCTTTTCCTTTTCTAATTCCTTCACCCCTTTCCATATGAATATAGTATAACACTTTTCAAAGCGTAAATGGAAGAAATAGATAAGAGATGAAAAATTGCATCAAAAGAATTCAAAGGCTAAAATATGCAATCTTTCTTTTTAAAAGAGAAGCAGGCTCAAAGGGTTAAGCAATGGAAATAATGTAAAAAGGATGGCTATTTGGTTAAACTGGCTATGAAACGAAGGCCTTAATCATTTTTGTGCATGCAAGAGATTTGAGCGTCAAAAGAGAATCAAGACAAGTTTTAGAGGGGAAATTACAATAGATGTACTCACTCATGAAAGAATAAAATTAAGGCTCAAAATCCTCACAAGGCTTTTTGACATACTAGAGTAATTTATCTAAATCAAATAGCTTGCCTTTTCACTTACATTCAAAGAAGATGAAATCAAAGTCTAATCAAATCCAATTGTTTCAAGTCCAAATCAATCCCAAAATTGGCAAAAAGATTTTTTTTTCTCAAGAAAATTTGACAAAATGAAAGCTTGAGGACAATCTTTAGAGAACAATGATACCCTCATACCCTCACACTTAAATGTCACATTATCCCCAATGTGAACATGTAACACAAGTAGTGGACTTACAAAAATATCTATAACAAGTGTAACCTTTCATATCAACCAAGCATAGTACTCAAGAGGCACACCATCAAATCTAACCATCACACACATATCAACCAGCATAAAGACTCATCACCAAAACAATTCTTAGTCAAATAAAATCAAGAAAAAGTTAGAAGAATACTCCCCTTCCTCTTCTCGATTTTCACTCTTAGCTCCTAGTCCAGATCAAGTTGAAACATCCTTTGGAGTCAAAAGAAGGAAAAAAAAATCCTACAAACTCAAAAACAAAGCATCAAATACCAAAACCTTGGGTTGCCTCCCAAGAAGCGCTAAGTTTAAAGTCTTCAGCCAGACTTTCCAAACAAATCCTTAGTCATAAGTATCAAAAACCATAATCACCTCCTCTTCATTCCTTTTCAAACAGTATAAGTAATCAATCAAACTAATTACTTGTGCCTTTTCAATCATAGACAATTTCAAAGAACAAACAATCACTGATTTCAAAGGAATTAGAATATGCTCATACAAAGAGTTAGATATATGTCTTTCTAAGAATAATGAGCATCCAATAAAATCAATTTGACTCTCATCAGTAAGAGTCACAACAGTAATAGGAGAATAATTCAAAGCAGTTATAGGAACACTCACATCAACATATGTATCAGAATCACAAGCATTTGAATTTACACTTTGAAGATCAATTAGACACCCATCAGTTTCTCCTAAATCAGTTTCAGACTCTAAGACAACCTCTAAATCTTCTTTAACTTCATGATCATCCCTATCCCCAACTTCCTCATATTCAATTTCATTAGATAACAAAGGGGAACTATGATTAAAGGAGGAATTTTGTTTTAATTCTTCAAGGTCTCTGCACATTTGACTTACCTGTACTACAATATTTTGTATGCCTGATTCAAACTTAGTTTCAATTGATTCTAACCTTTTGAAACAATCCTCTTGCCATTTCAAACACATATCGGCTAATCTTTCTAATTTGTCAAATCTTTCTTCTCTACGAGATATTTCACCATCTTCAAAATTTTTCCTTGAACATGTGAATAAGATATGAGGGGTGAGTTTAATGCATGTGAATAAGAATCTACATATGGGTTCCAACACTCATCTTGCTCAAAATTCCAACTAGGCCTAGAAAAATTAACAAAATAAGTTTGTTGCCTAATGAAATCATCTCCTATACAATTTATTGTAGGCAAAAATGGACAATTTCCTGGTACATGATTATTTCCACAGTGATAATATCGATACCATTTATAATATTTAAGCTCCGAAAAGTCCATATTTCTATTTTTCCAAAAGAAAAAAAAACTCAAGCTAAAACTACTAAAGAATTTCTAATTCTAATTACTAATTGCCATGAGTCCCCGGCAACGGCGCCAAAAACTTGATGCTACCAAAATTTTGATAAAAATATCCGCAAGTGTACGGATCGTATTTTAGTAAAGTGGTAAATCAAGGTCGATCCCACAGAGACTCAGACAATTAATAACTAGGCATTAGATCTCCTATTTTCATTCAAGTTGAGTAAACAAGAAAATTTGATTTTAATTACCTAATAGCTAAGAAAATAAAATAAAACAAATATTCACACAGATGAAATTCACGAGTCAAAAGAACAACCTAGAGCCACTAATCCCTTATTTGTTTCTTAGATTTTATTCCCCACTAAATTAATTATGAATTAATTCAACTAGCTAATCTAGAGTACTAGTGTCTATAAATGCCTTTCGGTTTCCACCTATATCCTTGCCTAGTTTAATTACACAATGTCTTGCACTAATTTACTAAGCCAATTAATAACGGTACCGCTCTAATGTGACTATGTAGGGCTTCTAGGTATATGTCTATCCTAGTCGCAAATCAGATTAAAAATCCAATCCTACACTATTTAATCCCATGGTCTATTTAAAATTCCCTCTTTCGAGTCCAATTCTAAATTCCCTAAACATGTCTAATGGTGATCAAGCACTAAACAAGTTAATCAATAATAGTAAGATTAAATAAACTAATTAAAATTAACCATGACTAAATAGTGGGAAATAAAATACTAAGTTACAAACAAGTTCATAGTAGTCTAAGTTGTAAAAGAAACTAACCACACATAGGGTTCAAATCAATCCCAATAATAATCAAAATTAATATGAAATCTTGGTGCTAAAGGAAAACAAGAAGACCATGCAATGACTACCAAATGAAATCTCCTACAATGAATCGCTGCACCCTTGCTTTTCTCTTTTCGTCCTTCTTTTGTGTGTAAAGGATTAGAATGTGTGTGCGTCCTTGCTGCGATGGTGAGTAGGTACGTAGTAATTGTGCTGCCACTGCTCCAGTGTCGTCAATTCCAAAAGCCGTGTGTGTTCCTCTTCTTTTCTTTCGCGTCGTGAATGTGTTAGGCTTTAGAAATGGGAAGAATTATGTCCAGCCTCCCTTCTTCTCAATTGCATGTGTATATTTATAATAAAATAGTCCAACACCATATTGCCTTTACCTTGCATGTTAAGTTTCTTTTCTTTCCTTTTCTTGTATGCCCCTTTCTCTTTATTTCCTTTTTTTAAAATCTGCATTCATGAAGAGAAAGAAATAGGAAATAATCACAATGACTCAATCACATAATCTCATTAATAGGAAACTTCTCATCAAAATATTTCTTTTAATATATTAAGTTTCCTATTTCAATTAAATTTCAGATTTTCCAAAAGAATCACTCATATAATCCTCAAATTACTTTCTTTCCAATTCACAACAAAATCACTTATTTATTTAATTAATGACTCCCCAAATACAACAAAATATTTCCTAAAAACCACTAAATTTGGGGAGTCATCACACCCTCACACTTGCACTAAATCTTGTCCTCAAGATTTCAAATTGTTAACACATTAGCAAAAAAAATGAAATCAAGGTTTTATCATCACAAAGTTGAAATCAATTCAAACTCTTAACAACTGAATCCTTTTAGAAATCTCTCTCACCATCCCCAAATGCAAGCAATAAGGCAATCAATTTGATATAAATAAGTCACAAAAGCATGTCCCTCACCGGTCAAGTGTTTACACTCTACTCTCAAAGTATATAGGGTTGTGTTTCACTCAATTCCATCTATGTAATCCAGCTACCATAGACTTGTTTATCATCTCGATATCCACTCTTATAGCTCAATGCACACACAAATCAAAAGGACTTTTAAGGGTTGTAATGAAAAAGGTAGGATAATGAAATGAAAATGAGATGGAGGTATATTTGAAAAGTGCTAAAACATTTCAATTATAGTAAAGAATGAAGGAATCACCTAAATTAATAAGCACATAGGGGTTGACTCTTTTGAACTTCACAATTCTTCGATTCTTCTTTTTTTTCTTTTCATCTTCTTTTTCTTTTCTTTTTTTTTCACACTTTGTGTGACTTTTTTTTTTCTTTTTCACCTTCACTTTTCTTTCTTTTTTTATTTTATTTTTTTCTTTTCTCCTTTCTTCAACACTTATATTTCCCCTTTTCCTTTTCTAATTCCTTCACCCCTTTCCATATGAATATAGTATAACACTTTTCAAAGCGTAAATGGAAGAAATAGATAAGAGATGAAAAATTGCATCAAAAGAATTCAAAGGCTAAAATATGCAATCTTTCTTTTTAAAAGAGAAGCAGGCTCAAAGGGTTAAGCAATGGAAATAATGTAAAAAGGATGGCTATTTGGTTAAACTGGCTATGAAACGAAGGCCTTAATCATTTTTGTGCATGCAAGAGATTTGAGCGTCAAAAGAGAATCAAGACAAGTTCTAGAGGGGAAATTACAATAGATGTACTCACTCATGAAAGAATAAAATTAAGGCTCAAAATCCTCACAAGGCTTTTTGACATACTAGAGTAATTTATCTAAATCAAATAGCTTGCCTTTTCACTTACATTCAAAGAAGATGAAATCAAAGTCTAATCAAATCCAATTGTTTCAAGTCCAAATCAATCCCAAAATTGGCAAAAAAAATTTTTTTTCTCAAGAAAATTTGACAAAATGAAAGCTTGAGGACAATCTTTTGAGAACAATGATACCCTCATACCCCCCACACTTAAATGTCACATTATCCCCAATGTGAACATGTAACACAAGTAGTGGACTTACAAAAATATCTATAACAAGTGTAAACTTTCATATCAACCAAGCATAGTACTCAAGAGGCACACCATCAAATCTAACCATCACACACATATCAACCAGCATAAAGACTCATCACCAAAACAATTCTTAGTCAAATAAAATCAAGAAAAAGTTAGAAGAATACTCCCCTTCCTCTTCTCGATTTTCACTCTTAGCTCCTAGTCCAGATCAAGTTGAAACATCCTTTGGAGTCAAAAGAAGGAAAAAAAAATCCTACAAACTCAAAAACAAAGCATCAAATACCAAAACCTTGGGTTGTCTCCCAAGAAGCGCTAAGTTTAAAGTCTTCAGCCAGACTTTCCAAACAAATCCTTAGTCATAAGTATCAAAAACCATAATCACCTCCTCTTCATTCCTTTTCAAACAGTATAAGTAATCAATCAAACTAATTACTTGTGTCTTTTCAATCATAGACAATTTCAAAGAACAAACAATCACTGATTTCAAAGGAATTAGAATATGCTCATACAAAGAGTTAGATATATGTCTTTCTAAGAATAATGAGCATCCAATAAAATCAATTTGACTCTCATCAGTAAGAGTCACAACAGTAATAGGAGAATAATTCAAAGCAGTTATAGGAACACTCACATCAACATATGTATCAGAATCACAAGCATTTGAATTTACACTTTGAAGATCAATTAGACACCCATCAGTTTCTCCTAAATCAGTTTCAGACTCTAAGACAACCTCTAAATCTTCTTTAACTTCATGATCATCCCTATCCCCAACTTCCTCATATTCAATTTCATTAGATAACAAAGGGGAACTATGATTAAAGGAGGAATTTTGTTTTAATTCTTCAAGGTCTCTGCACATTTGACTTACCTGTACTACAATATTTTGTATGCCTGATTCAAACTTAGTTTCAATTGATTCTAACCTTTTGAAACAATCCTCTTGCCATTTCAAACACATATCGGCTAATCTTTCTAATTTGTCAAATCTTTCTTCTCTACGAGATATTTCACCATCTTCAAAATTTTTTCCTTGAACATGTGAATAAGATATGAAGGGTGAGTTTAATGCATGTGAATAAGAATCTACATATGGGTTCCAACACTCATCTTGCTCAAAATTCCAACTAGGCCTAGAAAAATTAACAAAATAAGTTTGTTTCCTAATGAAATCATCTCCTATACAATTTATTGTAGGCAAAAATGGACAATTTCCTGGTACATGATTATTTCCACAGTGATAATATCGATACCATTTATAATATTTAAACTCCGAAAAGTCCATATTTCTATTTTTCCAAAAGAAAAAAAAACTCAAGCTAAAACTACTAAAGAATTTCTAATTCTAATTACTAATTGCCATGAGTCCCCGGCAACGGCGCCAAAAACTTGATGCTACCAAAATTTTGATAAAAATATCCGCAAGTGTACGGATCGTATTTTAGTAAAGTGGTAAATCAAGGTCGATCCCACAGAGACTCAGACAATTAATAACTAGGCATTAGATCTCCTATTTTCATTCAAGTTGAGTAAACAAGAAAATTTGATTTTAATTACCTAATAGCTAAGAAAATAAAATAAAACAAATATTCACACAGATGAAATTCACGAGTCAAAAGAACAACCTAGAGCCACTAATCCCTTATTTGTTTCTTAGATTTTATTCCCCACTAAATTAATTATGAATTAATTCAACTAGCTAATCTAGAGTACTAGTGTCTATAAATGCCTTTCGGTTTCCACCTATATCCTTGCCTAGTTTAATTACACAATGTCTTGCACTAATTTACTAAGCCAATTAATAACGGTACCGCTCTAATGTGACTATGTAGGGCTTCTAGGTATATGTCTATCCTAGTCGCAAATCAGATTAAAAATCCAATCCTACACTATTTAATCCCATGGTCTATTTAAAATTCCCTCTTTCGAGTCCAATTCTAAATTCCCTAAACATGTCTAATGGTGATCAAGCACTAAACAAGTTAATCAATAATAGTAAGATTAAATAAACTAATTAAAATTAACCATGACTAAATAGTGGGAAATAAAATACTAAGTTACAAACAAGTTCATAGTAGTCTAAGTTGTAAAAGAAACTAACCACACATAGGGTTCAAATCAATCCCAATAATAATCAAAATTAATATGAAATCTTGGTGCTAAAGGAAAACAAGAAGACCATGCAATGACTACCAAATGAAATCTCCTACAATGAATCGCTGCACCCTTGCTTTTCTCTTTTCGTCCTTCTTTTGTGTGTAAAGGATTAGAATGTGTGTGCGTCCTTGCTGCGATGGTGAGTAGGTACGTAGTAATTGTGCTGCCACTGCTCCAGTGTCGTCAATTCCAAAAGCCGTGTGTGTTCCTCTTCTTTTCTTTCGCGTCGTGAATGTGTTAGGCTTTAGAAATGGGAAGAATTATGTCCAGCCTCCCTTCTTCTCAATTGCATGTGTATATTTATAATAAAATAGTCCAACACCATATTGCCTTTACCTTGCATGTTAAGTTTCTTTTCTTTCCTTTTCTTGTATGCCCCTTTCTCTTTATTTCCTTTTTTTAAAATCTGCATTCATGAAGAGAAAGAAATAGGAAATAATCACAATGACTCAATCACATAATCTCATTAATAGGAAACTTCTCATCAAAATATTTCTTTTAATATATTAAGTTTCCTATTTCAATTAAATTTCAGATTTTCCAAAAGAATCACTCATATAATCCTCAAATTACTTTCTTTCCAATTCACAACAAAATCACTTATTTATTTAATTAATGACTCCCCAAATACAACAAAATATTTCCTAAAAACCACTAAATTTGGGGAGTCATCAATGTCTCTTTTCTTTTAATTAGTTCTTGAAGACATATATGTTTTATACTTTTATATGAAATTAGTTCTTTTCTCTTAATCATTTAAATTAAGGCATCATATAGTCAAGTCACAAGTTCTGTTTAAGGCCACTATATATTCTGTTTACCAATTGAGTGGGACATTGTATGTTTATTTTTCAAAACAAAATACTTACATCTTGCAAATAGGAGAATATGTATAGGACTATAGCTAGTTTTGACCATTTTATAGTAATTACATGGTTACTTTTAGGCCAAAAAAATTTCAGTGTTAGATATATCTTTGACCAAACTATTTGGACGTTTCTACATTATTCCGCCCCAAAAATAAAAAAAAACATCACTCTATCAATCTTCTTCTCAGGAGCATCTAAAATATCTGGCCACGCTTTCTTCTTGCATTGCTTCAACTATCTCTACTTTTATTTTTGAATCCATTTAAACTTCATCCTCCAAAGAAAAATCATGCTTCTCAATCTACATTTTGTAGTATAAGTGGAGGGTAATCACAAAGCTTTACAATATGAGTGCGAGCCACAACCCCATGGTCTTTCTTGGGCACACCCTCCTCCTAGACCAAACAGACGTCAAGGTTGTAGGTTATCGTCCACATGTTGACCATCGCGGTTGTGCCAACTGACGGGATGCAGTTGTGTCCAGTGTGCATCCTCATGGACCTACACATATATATATATATATATATATATATATATATTAAAATATGTTATTAATATTATTATTAGTTGTAGAAATATATTTTTGCAAGAGAAAGATATATGTGGGTGGGTGATGATTGACCATACGTGCTGAGATATAATGAAAATTGGGAATCAAATGAAAATAATTGATGAGTGATCTTTATTGTTTGATTGAAGTTGCAACGATAAAGTGAACTTGGTTTACTTGAATCAAAAGGAATATTGGCCTCAAAAAGGATTAAAATGATCATGTGAATCATATCAAACAACTACAAAAGCTTAAATTTAATACCTTTTTGGTATTCCATTGATTTGATTTAATTTATTTCTCTAGGAGGAAAATCCTAGGTATGTTGTTTGTATTGGCTTCTTCTTCTTCCTTTCCATAAGATTTTTTTCAAAAGCACGAAGCCTCGAAAGCAAGACCAATGAAATTTCAGTATTGATAAACTCTCAACTTTGTGTTTAAACAAACAAAACTATTGCATTTATAGATTTAAAAAAGGTTTTCAGTTAAAGAAAGCGACAAATCTTTAAAACAAAATGCGCCGAAAGTAAACATTAAGTTTTCAAAACAAATTTCGTCGAAAGTAAAATATTGAATCTCAAAACAAAGTGCGCCGAAAGTTAACATTGAATCTTCAAAACAAGGTGCGCTGACAGTTTCATATAATATTAAGTTGACCATGGGATATCTAAACATTAAGTTCTACAATTTTCATCAAACGAATTGCTAAATTTCTTAAAATGCATTGGGAGAACTATCAGAAAGGACATTTAAAATACACAATAGGCAGTTGGATGGAATGAATTTGAAAAATGATTAGTTGGGTTCCATGGACTTATCTGTCTTTCTAAAAATTTGATGGAAATTACTAGAGTGCCTAAAACATTTTTGACTACTGATTTTTGCTGAGTACATGTTGATCGTTTCCAATAAAATTCTGGTTTTGGACCACTATCTGACATGTCATGAAAATGCTTGATGGCAATATCAAGCTGATTATCCTAGCATACGACTTTCAAATTCATATTGCAAAGAACAACACTGCAAAATAAGCCTCCATCAATCTATCACTTTTAGATGGAAACTGGATATTTCTATTTCAATTCTAAAAAATGCATCCATAACAAACTGATATTGATAAGCAGGCTGTACCTTCAATATATAAGTCTCATATTTCTTCATAGCAAACAAGCGCCCCCTCAATATAATTAGATTTAATCAAAGATCTCAAAAATATCAATGATAATGAATCTACTATTGCTATTCCAGATCTCCCCATATAGTTGAATAGCTCTTTTGATGGATTAAATATCCCGTTTTGACATAAAATTTCCATTACCATGTCGTAGGCAGGATCAAATTTTGGACCATGAAACCAAAGTTCACCATGAATCCAATCAATATTGTTGAAATTCTTATATTGTTGAACCATTTGGTCACAAACTTGTCTAGCAGACCCAAACACTCTATGCTGTGAAGAAAGATGTGAAGGAGAACATATGAAGCCTTAGGAGGATGATGCAAACCCAAAAAACAAAGGCATAATTGTGTTTTGATTGAAGATTAAATAGGATGGGTCGACCATGGATGGGTTTTAGTTTAGAAACTATAGAAAGACTTAATAGTTTGAGTTACTTGATGAAAGGCAGTTGTAACATGATGCATCAAGATTTTGAATGAAGCAAATAGAGATGTGAATACTAGAATTACGAAAGGAGAAAAAAAATTTCAAATTTAAGTATCTTTGAGTGTTATGAAGGAAGCATTCTTCTAAGAAAAGAACTGAATTCATGCTTTCTAAAATTTTTGAAACCTGGCTCTTGTTTTCGATTAAAATCTTAAAAGACAACTCGCTAAGCACTTCCAAAGAATGACCTGCGAATTTCTATCAATGTCCATTCTACACCCTCACAGGAGTTGATGCAGAAAATAACAGCTCTCTACTAGTTCGGAAACATGATTATGCAAAACTATCAAGCAAGTTTACTTTCGTGATAAGTGAAATGGTGCTATTATACAAGAGACAACGGTGATATCACAGAAAGTTGGTCTATATATACCACTATTGAATTCAAAAGGTTCCCAAAATGAAAAAAGAAATAATGTTACAAACATCAAAGCCCCAAAATATAATCACACAAAAGGAACATAATACAAACTTATAGTTAATTATGTGAAGCGAAGCCGCACGGGACTCCGAAATTTGTGATGATCAATGAGAAACGTGAGAGGGGTTGCCTTCAAAAAATCAGACCACGAAAGAGGGTTCAGGCCAGTTTCGTTGAAAGAATGACTTGTGGAGGCATTGTAACCATGTTTGAATTGATAGGGAATTTTATCTTTCCTTTTAATTTATACTAAAATGTTTAAAGAAAATGATTATTATAAATGATATTTACCATATAACTTTATAATTAGAATCAGAATGCTTAGTGATTATTTGATTTTCTAGGTGAACTAGAATACAACCATGTGCATTGTATGGAGGGAGTAAGTGTAAACAAAATTGTAAATTAAGATACCTTTTTAAGTTACGTTGGAGATCAATAATATTTAAAAAAGAAAAAAACTTTCATGGAAAAAATCGATTCTTTTAGTCACTACATTATCTAAAATTAAAAATTTAAGGCCACTATATATTCTGTTCACTAATTAACATTACAAGAAATTTAGCCGCTAGTTGCGTCATTTATGTCACGTATTGGGAAGATGTGACAAGAAAAAAATAGTACGTTGCGCTTAAAATATAAAACGAGACCCAAATCGTTGCAAAAAATTGTTTAACAAAGAATGTCGCGTTTTGAAGACAACTTTGTCACCTATCCATGCATGTTACGCTGGGCTTTTTTGTTTTTTCCTTGCTCTATTGTATTGTCACGTTTTAAAAGTGAGACATGAGCAGTGTTTTAGTGCCACATATAGATTTGAACACATATTTTTGAAAATTTTCTAAATTAAATTTTATACAATAATTAGTACATACAGACTTAATACATAAATATGCATATCTAATAAGGACGATCAAGAGCTGTACACCAAATCTTTAGAAACTTCCATGTGTTTTGCTTACTAGCCTCAAACATGTTCTCAAATGTAGGACAATCCAAAAATCCATTATATAGTAATCTATTCAAGTCAATATCATAATCATCATTTTGTAGTGAGACTTTGTCCGCTGAATTATGACCAATTGCCCTGAAGTTTGGCGCAATTGGATCAGCTTATTCTGGCAACCTGTTCAAATCAAATGGGAAAAATTCATTTTTTCTATGCTTAACTTATGAAACCAGCTCAGGTTTGAAGCTAATGATATAGAACAAATGAAGCTTGTCGCGTTTCCAAGCGTCACAAAATTTTAAAATTATAAAACTACTTGTCACGTATGCACATGTATGCGAGACACAACTTTAAAAAGTATTAAATCACTTGTCGCATATGCCCATACGCGACATAACTTAGATATTATGTAAAAACTTGTCACGTATGACCATGCGCAACTTACACTGAATTCAAACTTTCCCGCGCCTTCCCATCCTATATAAACTCACTTCCATTATTCTCATATTCCATCTCACTTAAATTTTTTCCTTCATCTCCATCTTCCTTCCTACCCACTTTCATAAATTTTTCACTTCCATTCCAAAATTATGTTTCACCATAGCCACTTTCATTTGCACACTTTTTATGAACTCATGTTTCATCTACTCTACTTCAACTTTCTTTAAACTCCATCTTTATAGTAATTACATTTTAAATTATCATTACTTTACCATGTTACTTATATTTTATATGATTTAGCTAATTTTGTTCTTGCATTTTGTAGGTTGAATTAATCATTAGACTAACTAAATTTGGAACCATACACTCCTCTACTATTTATTTACATATGAATATTTTCATAAAAAGGGCGCCAATAATGCATATTGAAATTAAAAAAATCTTGGCTTCAAGAAATCAACAAATTCTGCCGCCCAAAAATTTGAATTTTATCAAAATTAATAACTTGGACGCGCATCCACACGCAACTAGCTTTTTACTTATAAAAATAAATATTGTCGCGCATGAATGCACATGAATGCGTGACATAACTTATAATTGATTTAATATAAAAATGTTTTCCCTCATTTATGTTGTCGCGCGTTCTGTCAGAGACTCGGGTTTGTTTATACGTGACAAATACCTTGCTACGACACGATAAATCGCGTACGCTTTATACGCGACATACCTACATTGTCACTGTTTTAAACACGACTATGTACCTAAATTACGCGTGACTAGCGCTAAATTTCTTGTAGTGATAAGTGGGACGTTGTATGTTTATTTTTCAAAACAAAATTCTTAATTACATCTTGCAGATAGGAAAATATGTATAGGTACTTTTGACCATTTTATAGTAACTACTTGGTTACTTTTAAGTCAAAAAAATTCAGCGTTAGATATATCTTTGACCAAATTGTTAGATATATCTTTGACCAAATTATATGGGCGTTTCCACACTATTCCCCCAAAATTAAAAAAACAACAATCTTCTTCCCAAGAGCATCTAAATTCTAAAATATCTGACCCACGCTTTCTTCTTGCATTGCTTCAACTTTCTCTACTTTTATTTTTGAATCCATTTAAACTTCATCCTCCAAAGAAAAATCATGCTTCTCAATCCATATTTTGTAGCAGAAGTGGAGGGTAATCACAAAGTTTTACAATATGAGTGGCCACAACCCGATGGCCTTTCTCGGGCACACCCTCCTCCTAGACAAAACACTGTGAATCTAAGATCCGACCCGAATATACCCACATCATGAGCCTCCTCCATGAACTAGTCCGGCCTAAACTAGAAGGGTTGGGACCAGACGTCCAGGTGTGGGTGATCATCCACATGTTGACCATCGCGGTTGTGCCAACTGATGGGATGCAGCTGTGTCCAGTGTGCATCCTCATAGACCTACACATATATATTAAAATATGTTATTAATATTATTATTAGTTGTAGAAAATATTTTTGCAAGAGAAAGATATACTCCTATGTGGGTGCGTGGGTGATGATTGACCATATATACGTGCATGTCGTAGAATGAGACTAAGATGCATAACTTTCTTTTTTTTCTTGCAGGTGTAAAAATGGCTAAGGAAAAATGTAGACACATGGTATATTGGTATAGGAATGAGAATAATTACAGTTTCACACACAACAAATTTACTTAATGAATTTACTGGTGCCCACAAATTGCAAAATGTCAACGATAGCAAGAATTACGAGCTTCCCCTTGCTCAAATCAAGAAAATCTTGAAGGCACGGATGCTTAATAATTTTTGTGGACCTTATCCTCCGTTCTAGCATTCTTTTTCCCTACCATGGATGGTTGATTCTTAATTGGAAACATAAAAGATCAATTTTTTCTGTTTTTTTTTATATGTTGTGGAAATATCACTATTATTTGGGTAGACCCTCAAAATATCATTAACCCATTATAAAAAGAACTAATAGTAGATTAATAAACACATATATTCACACATATATTTCTAATGCATGTATTCACACATAAATTAAATTATGAGAATTTTTTTTAGTGTAACCAATAAACCTTTTGCCATTTTACTACGTGCTGAGATATAATGAAAATTGGGAATCAAATGAAAATAATTGATTAGTGATCTTTATTGTTTGATTGAAGTTGCAACGATAAAATGAACTTGGTTTACTTGAATCAAAAGGAATATTGGCCTAAAAAAGTATTAAAATGATCATGTGAATCATATATATCAAACAACTACAAAATTAAAGCTTAAATTAAATTAATACCTTTTTGCTATTCCATTGATCTGATTTCTCTAGGAGGAAAATCCTAGGTACGTTGTTTGTATTGGCACCTTCTTCTTCATTAGATTTCATAAGAATTGTTTTCAAAAGCACGAAGGCTCGAAAGCCTGAAGACAAATGAAATTTCGGTATTGATAAACTCTCAAGTTTGTGTTTAAACAAACAAAACTATTGCATTTATAGATGAAAAAAGTTTTCAGTTAAAGAAAACAACAAAAATCTTCAAAACAAAATGCACCGAAAGTAAATACTAAATCTTAAAACAAAACGCGTCGAAAGTAAACATTAGGTCTACAAAACAGATTGCGCCAAAAGTAAATATTGAATCTCAAAACAAAGTGCGCTGAAAGTTAACATTGAATCTTCAAAACTAGGTGCGCCAACAGATTCATATAATATTAAGTTGACCATGGGAAATTTATTAAACACTAAGTTGCACAATTTTCATCAAACAAATTTACTAAATTTCTTAAAATGCATTGGGTAAACTATAAGAAAAAGACATTTAAAATACACAAAAGGCAGTTGATTGCAATGAATTTGAAAAATGATTAGTTGGGTTCCATGGACTTATCTGTCTTTCTCAAAATTTGATGCAAATTACCAGAGTGTCTAAAACATTTTTGAAATACTGATTTTGTTGAGTAAGTGCATGTGGATCGTTGCCATTAAATTTCTGGTTTTGGACCAATATTTGACATGACATGGAAAAGCTTAATGGCAATTATCAAGCTGATGATCCTACTAGCAAAGAACTTTCAAGTTTGTATTGCAAAGAACAACACTGCAAAATAAGCCTCGATCAATCTATATATCACTTTTAGATGGAAACTGGAAGATATTTCTATTTCATTTCTAAGAAATGCATCCATAACAAACTGATACTGATTAGGAGGTTGTATCTTCAATAATTCTCATATTTCTTCATAGCAAACAAGTACTGAAGTAGTTTGGTTATCCCGGCGTTTGAAGCGCCGGATTAATTCTTAATTTCAGCAAAAACATGCCACTAATGACCTAGAACAACGCCACGATTGGTCAATTTATACCAGCGCTTCCCTAGGAAAGCTCCACGGTAGTTAATGTATATCCCGACATTCAAAGCCCCGGGGTTTTATTTCACAAATTGCCCCACTAACCGCCTCTATTGACTTCCTTAAGCGCCACAATCGATGATTTGACACCGGCGTTTGTTTACACAAGCGCTGACGTAGAGGATCCATATCCCGACGTTCAAAGCGCCGGTGTTGATCTTCCAAATTCAGCCCAGAAACACCACTATTCATCTCCTAAACCGCCGCTATTGATACATTTCGCCATCGTTTGTTTGGATCACGGCCAAAGTAGGTGATATTATCCCGGCGTTCGATGTGCCGGTCATTGTCATCTTTTTACCGGTATGTTACGTGACGCAGTAGGTTACTTAAGCCGGCACGTTAAACGCAGACATAGGTACATTTTAAAATTTATGAGGTCTAAGTAACTGAAAACTGGATAAATAAATTACTTCATATTTTTAATAAAAGTTTACATTAGATTATAGATTAAACATACCTTGTAATTTCAATTAAGGTAGACATAAAGAGCTCACAAAAAGTACTAATTAATGCGCTTCCAACAAGTTTTGTTTTTTTACCATGTAGTTAGTATTTTGTAGCTCATTAACTAAAATTTTCTAGATATTTTAGAATAAGTTCATCACAAATTTATTAAGCTAAGTAAATTAGTTAATATTCTCACTTTATTACAATTACCTTCTTAATTGTACTATTAAAACCAATAATACTGACTTTGACAAGAAAACCCATTAATACATAAATAAATGCAATAGCTATTTAGACGCCTAAAATAGTAGTTTAAGTTCTTTATTTGTCATTTAACCTAGTTAATTTCAATTAATTGGGTTCAATTTACTAAATAGGAAAAATATATTTCAAATTACAACAATTACATTCTATCAAAGAAAAAAAAAAGATTCATCATAATTAAATGTTCAATTTAGAAAAGAACTCTAAAAAACCATGGTTATCATGGATATTAAAACTAACAAAATTAAAACCATTTTATCCATGTTGGATAAAACCCAATCTAACATGGATATTAAAACGTATATAATATAATATAGTTAAAAATGACAATAATATTTGCTTACATTTGCCTTACATTTCATTTTGGACAAATTGGGGATTGAGTCTTATTTGTCCAAGTTGGAATTGGAGACCCCATTTTGTTCAACTCAAATTTAAGTGGCATTTTCTGTCATTTTCCCGGAAAAGTATGTCTTTTCTTTTAATTAGTTCTTCAAGATATATATATATTTGAAATTAGTTCTTTTCTTTTAAGCATTTAAATAAAGTCATCATATAGTCATATTACGAATTCAAAATGGGAAAAAACATTTTCTAAGGAAAAATCTATTCTTTTAATCACTACATTATCTAAAATTAAAAGTTAAGGCCTCTTATATTACGCTTAATATTTTACGTGGAATGGTGTATGCACATTTTTTAACAGAAAGTTCTTGCGCCTTGTAAATATGAGAATATGTATGATAATAAAACAAATAGAATACTCACACACACACACTCATATTATGTATAGGCAGTTTTGACCATTTCATAGTAACTACAAGGTTACTTTGAGGCAAAAAAAAATCATGTGTTAGATGTATCTTTGACAAAACTACATGGACATTTCTACAACTGACGTAAAATAAAAAAGATTGACAAAACTACATTTGACAAAAATCATAAGTTGATTTATCATGGTTCTAGGTGATCCTTTTACAATTTATCATGTATATTTTTGCATCTTCACCTAATAAAAAACATCAATCTTCTTCCCAAGAGCGTCTGAATTAAAATGTTTGACCCTGCGTTTTCTTTTTCCTGCATTGCTTCAACTTTCTCTTATTTTACTTTTGAGTCATTTTGAACTTCATCCTCCAATAAAAACCATGATTCTCAATCCCCATTTTGTAGTAGCAGTGGAAGAGAATCACTCAGACTTTTGCAATAGGAGTGCAAGCAAAAGCTCCAATATAGTGGCCAAAGCCCAATGCCTTGCCTGGGTACACCCTCCTTTTACACCTGTACAGTGCAAGCCTGAGGTCGGAGCCCATGATGGCCACATCATGAGCCTCCTCTATAAAGCGCTCGGGCCTAAATCCAGTGGGTTCAGACCACTCGTCATAGTTGTGGGTGATAGCCCACATATTAACCATGAGTAGAGCCAGCTGGGATTAAGTTGTGCCCGGTGCATCCTTAGGGACCCTACACAAGTATTAAAACATTTTATTATTATGAATTGTAGAAACATATTTTTGCAAGGGAATGATACATGTGCGTGTGTGTGTGATGATGATACTTGCATGTCATTTAGAAAGAACTAAGATGGACAACCACCTGTTTTTCTTGCGGGATAAAAATATGACTGAGGAAAAATGAGGCACATGGTATTGGATTGTGAGTGGCTATAATAACAGTTTCCCATGCAACAAACAAATTTGCTTAGCAAATTTACCAGCACCAACAAATTGAAAATGCCAACAATAGCAAGAACCATCAGCTTCCCCTTGCTCGAATCAAGAAAATCAGGAAGACTCGATGGTTAAAAATTTTGTGGGCCACATCCCCTATTCCACCATTGTAGTTCTCTACCATGGATTATTGATTCTTAATTGGAAAAATAAAATCCTGCTTTCATTTTTTAATATGATATGAGAATATCATTAATATTTTGGCACACCCTCGAAATCATGGACATGTTAATTAATACTCCCTCTGGTCCCTAATGTAAGAGCCCAAAATTTGAATGGTTTTGATCCCCAATGTAAGAACTCACCCCACATTCTCTCCTCATTTAATACATTTTTTCCTACTTTACCCCTAATTCTCTTTCATATTTATTAATGTTTATGTATTTCTCTCTCTTAAAAGTACCATAATAAATATGGGCAATTTTGGAAAAGAAGCATTAACTCTAGACATCCAACTAACATTCACATGTTTTCTTAAGAAGTATACCCTTCCACGGAAGTTACATTTCTAACTTTACTCTAAAAAATTTATTGGCATTCTCGCACCAAAAAGATTTAATAGTGTGAATCGCACTGTATAAAAAAGAAATATATGGGTGACTTTTTTATTATCAATCCATTATAAAGAATTACATGAACACATATATTCAAACATATATATCTAATGTATATGTTTACACTTATAAATTAAATTATTGAGAGTTTTTATGGTATAACCAATGAACCTTTTACTATTTCTACATGTTGATATATGTTGAAAATGGGAATCCAATTAGAATAATTGATAAATGTGGAGTTGCATTGTTGCAATTAGATGAACCTAGTTTAATTGAATCAAAAGGAAACAAGCCCAAAAAAAGGGTTAAAAGGATCATGGTGAATCATATTAAACAACTACAAAAACTTAAATTTCATACCTTTTTGGTATTCCATTGATCTGATTTCTCTAGGATAGAAATCCTAGGGAAACTATTTGTATTGGCACCTTCTTCTTCTTCATTAGATTTCAAAAGAATTTTTCAAAAGCTCAAAGACAAATGAAATTTCGGTATTGATCAACTCTCAAGTTTGTGTTTGAACAAACAAAACTATTACATTTATAGATGAAAAAAAGTTGTCAGTTAAAGAAACCAATAAATCTTCAAAACAAAATGCGCCGAAAGTAAAAACTAGATCTCAAAACCAAATGCGCCGAAAGTAAACAATGAAGTCTTAAAAATAAAATGTGCCGGAAGTAAATATTAAATCTTAAAACCAAGTGCGCCGAAAGTAAACACTGAATATTCAAAACAAAGTGAGCCGAAAGTAAATACTAGATCTCAAAACCAAGTGCGCCGAAAGTGAACAATGAATATTCAAAACAAAATGCCCCGAAAGTAAAAATTGAATATTATTCAAAATAAAGTGTGCCGAAAGTAAATATTGGATCTCAAAACTATGTGCGCAAAAAGTAAACAATGAATATTAAAAGAATGCATTGGGAAAATTATCAAATATATAGACCTTCAAAAGATACAAAAGGCAGCTGAATACAACAAATTTGAAAATGATAGTTGAATGCATTGGACCTATCTGTACTTCTAAAATTTGACGAAAATGGCCAGAATGCCTCAAACATATTTAAAAAATTGATTTTTGATGAGTACTTGTTGATCATTTCTATTAGACTTTGAATATAAACAATAGGCTCATCTCATCTAATTGTTCTATTCCAAATTCATAGTATCCAATTGTATTTTGTATTCTTAAAAACCTGTTTGGGCATTTTTCCAAGTAATGTTGAGTTTTTTTATACTAAGTCGTTATTGAAGATTTTCATATCTATCAATTCAATAAGTGGAAAAAATATCCTAATAAAATATCTTGAAAAGTGTGAGTTGAACATCAATACCACATAATGGACAAGTACAACCATTTTCTCTCTCTAGGTCTCATAAATGTTTTTGGTTAAAGAGTAAAATAATGCAATTTCTTGAATATTGATACAACTATCTTCTACATTTTAACATCTCAAATTGATCATTTTAAGTTGTTAATGTTTGTTAATATTTATACTAAAGTTGTTTACAATTATACAGTAATAGTTATTGAGATTTTTAAAATTCAAGAAATTTTGTTACCTTTTTCCTGTTATTAAGGCACATTAATACTGCGAATGCAGCTTCAAACACACTTTATTTATTAAAAAAAATCAAAAAATAAAACATTGAGTTTGGGAACAAACACCAAGGAAAAATGATCATTATTATTGTGAATATAAGTCAGCTTCCAACACATACAATATAAACTAACATAAAAAAGTAGACACATAACCAACAAGATAAATGCATAAGAAAAAAATACAAAAATAAAACTTATTAACTACTAGGGCAAAAAAGACAAGATAGTAACAAAATCCTTCAAATCTCAATAGTACCACCTAATAGCAATTATGGTGGTTGGGTGGTAGTGAGCCGGCTACCAAGCATTAGAAATAGCATTGCAAGCATCCACTCCACAGCCTCTTTCTTTCTTTTTTTTTGAACTGACACCGCCTCTTTCTTAGAAACCCCAAGAATATAAATCAAAGTCATCCTCTTCATGAATCATGAATCCTTGTTCTATAGCTTTAAAATTCTATTTTAGTCTTCAATTTTTCTAGATGAAATCTTCACTCCAAATTAAACCATCCAAATTTGTCACCCCACCATCACCAATGAAGTCGCAGATCTAGAGGACGAAAGCGCGGCATGATCAAGAGGAGAGAAGTAGTGCAGAAGTCTCTCCCAACAAAGAGAAAAAGCTCACCCTAAAGGTGAGAAAGCGACGGCTAATTAAAACCCAAGGTTGAGAGAGATTTTGCTCAACTGAAATGCTTGTTCGAGGCACATTCACCCTTCCTCTACATCTAACTCGTGACAACTCCTTGTCCACTTCATTCTTTTAAACGTATCTTTTAATGCGAACATTAGAAGAAAATCTCTAACATATCTTACTTATATGTGACATACACATTTATACTAAAACGGTTGGAATAGTTTAAATAGTCCAATAGAAGTCCAAAACTCAATTAATAGAGACAAAATTAGGTGACATCCATATTTAAGATTGAGCGAATCAAAACCAAAAAACGAACCAAACTGATTTCAATTGATTATTTTGGTTTTCAATTCATATTCGGTTTTTAAATTCAGTTATTTCGGTTCGATTTTTTTAAAATATAATTCGGTTATAACCGAGTAACCAAAATATTTAAGAAATTTAAAAACATTTTTCTCATATTTTTATTTTAATATATTAAAATTTAAAACATAAAAATGTACCTTGCTTTTCTTATTTTAATTTAAAAAGGACATGTTTTCACATATTGATATTAAATTCTTAAAATTGTTGTTATGTTTTTTTTTGATGTAGTAATGTTGAATACTTTTATTTTGTTTGTATTTTACATTCCCTAAAAATCTTATATTATGTTTCTAGTCTATATATTGTATAATATTGTTTAAGTTCTTGTTGAGGTTGGTAAATTTATAATTGTTAATGAGTTTTACTTATTGAGAAAATACATAAAAGGAAAATTTAATTATGAAAAATCGTTTTTTATCACAACTGAAACTGAAACCAAATTATAACCAAATTATTTCGGTTAATTCGGTTCATTTACCTAAATAATTTGGTTTTAATTCAGCTTTTATGATTTAAGCATTTCAGCTTTCAGTGAATTAAGTTTTTATTGAAGTCGAACCGAAAAGGGGAAAATTAAATGCTCAACCTATCAATTTTGCTACAAAAGTTAATCCAAGTTAAAAGGACTTTTAACTACCCATTAATGGCTAAAAAATTGTCTATTTCTATTGGCAAACTCAAAGATAACAAATGCAATAGGATCCACATAATTACAAATTATCTGTAAGGAAAACTAATATACCCATAGGCGAAAATAGTAGCATAAACCTATTCTAGATCATAAATAGATGTTTTTACTGTATACCTAAGGAAAAAAGATACTACTTCCGGTCCTAAATATAAGACATAATTGACTTTTTTTTTGAAGAGATTAAGGTTGCAAAATAGGTTATTAAATCATGACATATTTGATATCTTTTTAGATTTTTTTTTTGATCAGAAATATCTTTTTAGATTATTCATTAGCTTATAGGTAAAATAAACTAGTGTAAGAGAAAAAATTAGGTAAATCAATTTATAATTAACTTATTTTGCTTTTTTTAGGATTTTTCAAAGAAGTCAATTAGGTCCTATATTTAGGACCGGAGGGAGTATTATGCTAATTCACCCAATGGTCATTTTGCATGAAAATGTCAAAGAACAAAGTAATGAAAATAAAAGTGCTACTCCATCAATTTTTTGTCTTTCATTAAATTACTTATAAATCAATTTATTTTTGAAATTTATTTATTTAATTTATAAATAACATAATAATTCAATATTTTATTAAATACATTATGATTAAACATATGAACGAATAATTAAATATCGCATCACTCTCATAGTCCGTAATCGCTGGAATTAAAATTAAAAAATAAATAGGTTACACTGAATATCATATTTTCAAAATTCAGACTGATTAGTTTTATTATGCACTCCTAATCCTATATGATAATTTTTTTTATGAATTAAAAATAACTCACAATAATTTATTCAAATTTTCAAATCCATAATATCACGATAAATATGCCGATGACCCAACCCCACCGGGGTCAACAAGTATCTCGAGTCTCGACTATTCTAAAAAAGCAATTAAATTAAATTAAATTATTTATTCCCCTCCACGAAGGATCCACAACAACGTAGACACAACCACACACCTCATCTAACATTCCGCCACGTACACTTCACGCCACATGTCCTTCTCCCATTCGTCCATTCCCATCACCCTTCCTCACTCCCATGCCACTGCCACGTCATCACCATATACATATAAATACAAATTCCTAATTTTCCTTAGAAAGTCACCATTTTTCTCGTGGATCTTCTTCCTCATAATGCGATCTGCATAATCTCGGTACGTCAATTTCGCAATCCAAATTTCAGATATTTATAATAAATCATATTCATAATATTATACTATTACATTATATTTTCCTTTGAATAATTCATTGCTGTTTAACCTTTCGAATTCAAATTAGCCTGAAATTCATAATATTTTGTTTTTGTTTTGATTTTTGATGCAGAGAATGGCGTGTATTATGATGATGAAGATTATTAGTATAATTTTGTGTGTTATTTTTGCTTTGTGTTCTCCGTCAGTATGTGCAGTGTTTAGCGTAGATCTAGGTTCTGAATGGTTAAAAGTGTCTGTTGTGAACTTAAAGAAAGGGCAGAGTCCAATTACTGTGGCAATTAATGAGATGTCTAAGAGGAAATCTCCTGCCTTGGTTGCATTTAATTCTGGTGATAGGTTATTAGCTGAGGAGGCAGCTGGATTGGTTGCTAGGTACCCTCAAAATGTGTATTCCCAAATAAGGGACTTGATTGGGAAGCCTTATGGTTTTTCTAAGAAGTATTTGGAGTCATTGTACTTGCCTTTTGAAATTAGGGAGGATTCTAGGGGTGGTGTTAGTGTTAAGGTTGATGATACTGTTGGTACTACTGAGTATTATTCCCCTGAGGAATTGGTGGCTATGGTTTTGGCGTATGCTGCTCGTTTGGCTGAGTTTCATTCTAAGATTGTTGTTAAAGATGCTGTCATTACTGTGCCGCCTTATTTTGGGCAAGCCGAACGGGCTGGGTTGCTCCAGGCGGCTCAGTTGGCTGGGATTAATGTGCTTTCTTTGGTGAATGAGCATGCTGGCGCTGCGTTGCAGTATGGGATTGATAAGGACTTTATGAATGATTCGAGGCATGTTATATTTTATGACATGGGTTCTAGCAGTACCTATGCCGCGCTCGTGTATTTCTCGGCTTACCCGAGCAAAGAATCTGGAAAGACTGTGTCAGTTAATCAGTTTCAGGTAAATGAAACTCGAAGTTAGTGCTTTCGATTCAGTGTCATGTGCTGTTTGTGAAGTAAATTGATTCTTACATTCTTTTGCTAGCTAGTCAATTTATATATGTTTCTTTGAAGTCCCCATGTTTTGTGATTTTTCCTTTGAAAATGTTTTGACCTAAATTGTGAAATCGTTGAAACAAGTCACTTGTATCTGTAACTTTGAAAGACATTTAGTCTTGCTGCAGGTTCTGTATATATGTATGACCCTTACTTTCATGGATTATTATGGCATTGACGTGATAATAGTATTCAAGTTTTGGTTGTGTCTCGAGTGAAAAAAATCAATATTTGTTACAAATGACAAATCATGTGTCAATATAATGGAAAATAACAACATAATATCAAAATAGTAAGTTGTCATCTAATGAAAAGTTATCATCGTTGTTAATATCTTCAAGAGTTTATTATTTGAGAGACATGTTTTGAATTGGTGATAGTGGAATAACTACAGAGATAGAATGTTTCCCAACTCTTTGGAGCAGTTTCTCATTTGTTGATTTGACAACTTTTATAATGAAATGCTATGATTTTGTTCTAATATGCTTTTTTGTTACCCTCATATATATTTGGTTGGAGACTTGGATTGAAGAACATATATCTTTCAGACCATCTTCTTTTCTTTAATGATGTTATTGGAAGATAGACTTTTCTTTTTTCATTTGTATTTTTCATTTTGTTTCTGATTGCAGAGAGAATGGATAGCTTTTTCAAATTTAATCTTGTTGCCTTTGTTTTCTATTGGCATATCTGTTTTATATTGGCATGTCTTGTAGTATCTTCCTGTACTTTGTAGTGATCATTCTCGTTGAATAATTCATGAAGGTTAAGGATGTCTATTGGAATCCAGAGCTGGGTGGTCAAGATATGGAACTGCGATTAGTGGAGCACTTTGCTGATGAATTTAATAAACAAGTTGGTGATGGATTTGATGTGAGGAAGTATCCTAAAGCTATGGCTAAATTAAAGAAACAGGTTAAACGAACCAAAGAAATTCTTAGTGCAAACACTGCTGCTCCAATTTCGGTTGAGTCACTTCATGCTGACACAGACTTCAGGTAGGTGAATTCTGCAATAGTTTTAGAAATTCCAAAGAGTTTTAAGAACTGCTTCAACTTAAAAGATTATGCCTTTCAATGAAGACATGTAATTACAATATCTAATCTAAACGTAAGCCGGTAGCTTATGCTAACAGAACATGAGGAGATCCTACTCTGTAGTTTTACTCTGTATCCTTGTACTTTGTACTCCTCATTTTTATAACATGGCTGAAGTGTCGTATGAAATATCCTCATTCTTATTAGTTCAGTAAAAATGCCAATGTGCCATCACCTCAGTTTTTTGTTTGAGTTATTCTGCTTCTTACTCTGATTTTTCTACTGAGGTTCTAGTATAGGAATTTTTTAGGAAGTCAAAATTGAATTATTGTCTAGCAACAGAAAGGAATGGAGTTTAATGGAACTTATTCAGATGGTACTGGAAGGAGAGATAATATGCCGATTTAATAATTGGGCTAGCTTAATAATTGAGGTTTAATTCCTTTAATGGAATTTATAAATTTTGGTAATATTTGAATTTAAACTGGGGGCTATGCCTTAATTTTTATGAAAATACCCTAAATGAAAATATTGCGTATAAGATGTTTTCTTAACTAATGTCCTTGGCAAAGTTTTAAGGTGTTTCTTGTCATTGACAGATTACAAATTACAATAACCAGTAATATATATATATATATATATATATTTGAAAATCGCAAAACATTTGGAACGAGTGGAATTCCTTTATGTGGACATGGCACAAATTAATCAAGATAGAATCAATAATGATTGTTGTGGGATTGAAGATGTCGGATGATGATCGATTGCAATATGTTTAAGCTTAAATGTTTATGTATTTTACTGTATATTGCTTACTTTCAGGAGTTCTATTACCCGTGAGAAGTTTGAAGAGCTCTGTGCGGATATCTGGGAAAAATCTCTCCTGCCTGTTAAAACGTTGCTTGCCAATTCTGGCTTGCCAGCTAATCAAATATATGCAGTAGAGTTGCTAGGAGGTGCAACCAGAGTTCCCAAATTGCAGGTTTGATTGTTTTGTTCCTTTCTATTACTTATTTTGGTACTGCTTGTGTGTAAGTGAATTATTCTATAACTAACTAGTCGATAAAAATAGTCAGCAGTTGCAAAGCCAATATGATTGGCCCTATACTTGACTAGTCAGCAACTGCTAAGTAATTTACCATACCAATTTCAATTATTCGTTCACATGTAACATTAATGCACATTTAGGCAAGGATGAGATTATTTTGATTTATAAGCTCAAACTTTTAAGATCTATTATTGGCACATCACCAAAACACCAAAAGTGTGCCTGAGGCTGTGATTTTGAATACAGAAGTTAGTCTTTGTATCCAATAAAGCTGTGCAGAAATTTGAACTTGTTAGTCATTAACATTTAATGCAAAGCTGGATACTGTATTGGTTTAATAAATTTGAACAGTGAACCTGTTCTTGGTGCCTTCACGAGTTAGCTGCTAAGCATTTTACAAAAAAAGAAAAGAAAGAGAAAAGCTCTCTTGTTGTTAGCAAGAAGATTAAATGGAGAGACAGGTGTTAACGGAAACAATTAAATCTATATGTTAATCATCTGTCTGACATAGTTGGGATTAAATAGCTCTTGTATAATTATTCTTATGAGAAACTGCGGCAACGGTTGTTTAATCTAACTCAAATGGCTCTAAAACTGTTGCCTACAATCTTCACTTTCACTTGCAGTGTTGTGGTACTGAGACCAAAATATTCCATCATTTTCATTTCCTTTTATTGCAGGCTAAACTTCAAGAGTTCTTTGGGAGGAAAGAACTTGACAGACATCTTGATGCCGATGAAGCTATAGTTCTAGGTGCATCACTGTACGCAGCAAATTTAAGTGATGGAATTAAAATGAACAGGAAGCTTGGAATGATTGATGGCTCTATGTATGGATTTGTGTCTGAGTTAAATGGCCCAGATCTTCCGAAAGATGAAGGTTCTAGGCAGTTACTCATACCACGAATGAAAAAAATCCCTAGCAAGGTAAATTGAAGAAAATTTAATTCATGTTTTATATGACAGCACATTGTATAGCTCATAAAGTGGTTAGTAGCTGTTCAACCTGGCCAATAATCCTTGTTACTATTTCCTGCTTTACAGGTATCCAGATCAGTTATCCATAACAAGGACTTTGAGGTTTCATTAGCTTATGAGAGTGAAAATCTTTTGCCACCTGGCATTACCTCTCCTGAAGTTGGTCGATATCAAGTAGCTGGTTTGACAGCTGCAACTGAGAAGTAAGAATGCATTACTTGATGAATCACGAATAAGTAGTTTGATATAATATTATAATTGCTTCTTGAAGGTATGATTTGCAAACCTTGGTTTGATAGTCTTCTACATCTGTTTTTACTGATTTTGTAGGTATTCGTCTCGGAATTTGTCCTCTCCCATTAAAGTAAACCTGAATTTTGCTCTGAGTAGAAGTGGAATCCTTTCTTTGGATAGGGCAGTTGCTGTTATTGAAATAACAGAGTGGGTGGAAGTTCCTAAAAAGAATCTGACCATTGATAATTCTACTTCAGATTCTTTGAACTTGACGTTGGAAACTGGTGGTAGGAATAGTTCTGAGGAAAGTAGTGAAAAGTTGCAAACTGATGGAGGGGATAGTAAGACACTGAACACTAGTGCAGAGGATAAGCCTGCTGTAGATTCTAGTCCTGAAAAAAAGCTGAAGAAGCTAACCTTTAGGGTACCATTGAAGGTAAATTCTAGTTGACTTCATTAATCATTTGCAACAGTTGATAATTTAAAATAATATATGGAGCCTCTAAGCATATATACACCTTTGCATAAATTTTTAACCTTTTCCCAGATTGAGTCAAAGCTGGTGGGTTCTGCTGCAATGTCTCTATCGAAAGAGTTTCTTGCTGAAGCTAAGGGTAAACTAGAGGCACTGGACAAGAAAGATGCCGAGAGAAGAAGAACAGCAGAACTGAAAAATGACTTGGAAGGATATATATACGCAACTAAGGAAAAGGTTCGTAAATAGCAATATGATCTGATTTCTTCCTTTTAATTTTTTTCTGACGATAAGGGAGCATTTTGAAGACTTCATCTCTCGTATGCTACTTCCTCTGTTCTTTTGTAACCAAATTATATTGTTCAAAGGGGTTGTTAAAATTAGTTAGGTGCAATAAAAATAAAGGGCCAACCCATTCGATCCCCACTTGGAGAGGGTGCTAGGGAAGGGTATATACTAGACAGTCATACCTCTGCTTTTATGCAAAGAGGCTGATTTGAACCCTATCCTCAGACCCCCACGGTAAGCGAGCTTATGCTGAGCAAGCCAAGCCAAGCCGGCCCTTCAGTTAGGTGCAATAACCTTGTGAAAAAATGAAGTCTGTTTCCCAAGAATGCCCTCATTCATGTGAATGAGAGAATATATTGTTTGGAAAGAATTTGTAGTGGGGGGAGATAGCTATCTTGGAAAATTAGGAATTAGATGAGTAATTTACTTAATTGAGGGGAAAAGAGGGAGTATACTAAAAAAATTTTCTGACATCCCCTAATCCTATCTTATAAGAAATAACATGGCATATCTAATAGTTCTATAAAGAATGGAGAGAATAGCTCACTTTCTTTGGTCGCTTGAGAGTTGACTTCTTTGAAAGGCTCACTTGTTACTGTTTATTTAGTTTTACTTTAGTGAACATCATAAGGCCCCCTTGGGTGGGAAAAATAGGAATTTACAACAAGGAGGCATGATCAATTCTCAGAAAATAACTTTCCTCAGTCAGTCTCATGGCAAAATAATTTTACCATGATTTCTTCCATTGACTTCTGTTTCTGAAGTTATCCTTGCACCTATTATCAATTTGAGGCATAATTCTTTCTGGTATCCTGTTAGTAATGAATTGATTTAGCTATAAACGTCAAACCATTAAATAAATTTACCGTGGTTTCCTCATTTGACTTCTGTTTTTTTAAGTTTGACGCACTTTTCATCGATTTGATGTGAACTTTCTTTAACTTTTTATTGCCTTTTTAAAGTTTGTTTAGTATTAAAACGATTTATATACATGTAAAACTTCTAATGCTGCTCCTCGTCTTTGCACCAGATTGAAACTTTGGAGGAAGTTGCAAAAGTTTCTTCTGATGATGAACGCCAATTATTTGTTGAGAAGCTTGATCAGGTTTTACTTTGTTCCTTGGACATTATTTTTTATTTTCTTTTGTATGAGATCTTTAACTTAAGCTTCTTGCATTATGTCAGGTGCAAGATTGGTTGTATACAGATGGAGAAGATGCCAATGCTACTGAGTTTGAAACACGTCTAAATATGTTAAAAGCAGTAGGTGATCCTATTTTCTTCAGGTAAGTAGTTTTTGTAGTAAGGTGCTAGATTTTGTATTTTTGTTCACTATACCTCTATAATATGTTGATGTTTGTCTGAACCTCTTAACATTGTGTTAAGGCTGCTTTTAAGAAACTAGTAAAATAGATAAAATAAAGGTATTCTTGTTGGTGAGAGGTTTGAATTGCTAATTTGGAGAGAGAACTGAGAAGTAGAGAAGTAGAGTGGCCATAGGGCTGCTTGAGTCTAAGGAATCGGAGAATGTGCAGGTCACTTTTGGCTCTCTATTTCTTTATGGTTCAGAGAAGAGGCAGACAAGAATTTGGAATTGATTTGGCCAAGGGCTGAGGCCTTTGGAGGGAGAGGGCCAACCTCTTGAATGTCTGGCAAATCTGTTGTGTCATTTATGTTTTATTTATGTGCTTGTAGCTGTTGTTCATCCACCCATAATCATTCCTTTCCTTGTTTCAGTGTTTGAGTCCGTGTCTTTGTGTATTATTTCATCTTTGATGTTATGAAGTTTTAGTTTTTCATTGTATTTCTGTGTGTAAAATCTGTTGGAACCTAACATATTGGTTACAGATTGAAGGAGCTTACATCTCGACCAGAGGCGGTTGATTATGCTCGTAAATACCATAATGAGCTGCAACAGGTATCTTTACGTTGCTTCTAGCATGATGTAATGATTGAAAGCTGCCTTGGTTTAGTTTGTTTTCTCCAGCCAATTGTTTGATGCATGGAAGTATCCATTTTACTTAAATAATATTTTCAGAAATTGCTGTTTCTTTGTCCTAGAGCTATTAATGCTTTATAACTAGGCACGTCTGTGTGTGCGAGTTGCACACTCTTTCCCCTTTAAGATACAAGTAGGTCCATGGTTCTTGTTACTTGTGAGGCCCTACTGGTAATTGTGTGAATTGAAAGTTATGATGTTGATGAAACTGGATGCCTGGTCTGAAGTTTACCAGTTTGCTTAACCGCCAGTCAGTTGCTACATATTTGAAGCATGATGCTGTGGTTCCTGCTATATGCTGTATGGTAATATAACTAAATATTGTGTTCTGACAAATGCAGACTGTACAAGGGTGGAAGACAAATAAGTCTTGGCTTCCAAAAGAAGATATAGATGAGGTATATGATTTATATTGATTGTGCCTATTGGTTTCTGTGAACTTTAGTGTATGAAATTATTGGATACATATAAATATTTTTATTTCTGGTCGCTAGGTTGTGAAAGATGCTGAAAAGTTAAAGAATTGGTTGGATGAGAAGGAGGCTGAGCAGGCTAAGTAAGTTCCTGTTAATATTCTTTTTTTATTTAGTCTTATTTCCTTGATAATTTGTGCTTTTTTTGGCTGCAGAGAAATTGTTCTTTGAGTATGCATTATTCCATAAATTTTTTTGGGGGTTTATGAAACATATTTATATGCAATGTTTTATGCTATTTTCACTATGATCCTAATCTCAGTTCTTGTTAATTATCATCTTTTTCAAATAAGAAACTTCTGAACTTTCTTTAATTGAGATATTTTCAATAATCATTTGTTTGTTTACATATAATTAAGTATATATTGCAACCTGGTGCCTGCACTCAGACGCGATATAAAATATTGTTGATAAATCTCTTGAAGCGCCACCTTTCTCTCTATTTACTTTTGATGTAGTTTAGGCATACATTTAACTTTCTAAGTTCAAGTGTCCTTTTAAGCATTTTTCCAGGATTTGAATTAATATAGCTCTTCTCATTTATCCATTTAGCTTTTGGGTTTGCTGAGGTCTACAGTTCTCTTTCTATAGATTTGGTTTAACTACCCAATATTTATATTTTAATTCTGTAATACTTTTTTTTGTGGTGTAGGACTTCTGCGTTTAGCAAGCCGGCATTTGATTCCGATGATGTATATCTGAAGGTGTTTGATTTGCAAAGCAAGGTATTGTCTTCTATCTTTGATGATTAAGAATGGATTTGATATTGGCATGTGATTCAAGGTCCATGAAAGATTAGTACAACTTTGGTTGAGTTTTCTCTGTTCCTTTACAGGTTGCCAGGATCAATAAAATCCCCAAACCCAAACCAAAAATCCAAAAGCCTTCAAAGAATGAAACTGAGAGCAAGAACAACACTGACTCTGCCAACTCCAACCCAACAGATAGTACTTCTCAAAGTGATCAACCGGCAAATGAAAACTCAGAAGCTCAAGATGCTCCCCAAAACAATCAAGCTGGGGAAAACACCGAAAGCTCAAGAAAGGAAGTGGTTGATGAGCAATCCGAAACTCATGATGAATTATGATGGGGCCTCTTTTTTTTCCGGCAATGCATGTAGATTTAGATCTAATCTTCCTCCTGCAAAATTTGAAGTATACACTGGAAGTGGTAAAGCAAAAGGGAAGATGCAGAAACATCAGTCTTCGGTGTTCTTGAGAAGAGTTTTGGCAATACTGTATACTGGATCATTGCTTACCTTTTTTGAGTTTAGTCCTAGGAATTGATCCCCAAGGGGATTTTACAGCCATTTGAAGGAGAGTTATATGTGGCGAATCACTTTAGATGACCATAGAGAATATTATTTATCCATTTGCAGACATACAATGGGATGGAAATTTTGCTAGAGCCAGCTCCCCGAATAGCTTTCAAAGATATGTTCCATTATGAGTATGAACTTTCCATTGTACCTTATAGGTTTCTAATCTTACCACTTAATCTTATGTGGACCATATCTAAATTTGGGAATATTTGTTTAAACGAGATTAAGAGCTTTTACCAAGTCTCTGAGCACATTCTTTCAAGGCACTGATTTCAACAGAATATTAAACCTTCCAATATACTACCATCCTCAAATTGAACAGCAATGTTGAGAAGAAGTTCAAATTTCATGTAGAGCCCTTTTATCCTGTGGCTATTGCAATTCCAAGTGAGAGCTCTTGAATTGATCGATCTCTGTCAACATCTAATGTGGGGTGCTTAAATAATTACTCCTATATATCAAAACAACTGAAGCCACAGATAATATATAAGGGTTATAGAATGTCAATGCCTTATAGTCTACGGACACGCAAGCTCTCCTTGTAATAGAAATAAGAGATCATGGACTCACTACCATTTGTAATCTTACCCACATTAGTGCATACATCTCTATTTTAAAATTTTCACCAAAAAGGGAGCTAAAAATAATATGCTCTTCAAACTCAAATTTACTTGTTCACTCTCCTCCCTCGTGTTGTAGGAGTTTGATCGAGATGAACAACATAATTTGATTACCCTATATATCTTTCTTGTTTTCTATTGTATGATCATAGAACAATCTTACTAGAACAAAATTATAAATTTGGTTCTTAATATAAAATCAATTAATTTAGTTTAAGAAAATTAAGGAAGTTAGATCGATTGCAAGATTATAACATTTGATATAATCTCTTTTAAGATACTTCTTCAAGTATTAAGAATATATATATTAATTTATAAGTGTGCAATTTAAAACGAAAATTCACCCCAAACTTAATTATACATTTAAGACTAGAGAGGTAAACAAACAATCCCACCCATCTTAATTGTAGAAGGTTGGTGAGTTGTTTATTCTCATCATATATGTAATACCTCACTAATAGACTTGGAACATAGTGGCATGTTCCTATAGGTGGATTGTTGTGGGTAAACTTAGTGTGTTAAGTACTGGCTATATTTTAAAGAATGTAATTTAGTCAATACACTTTAACTCTTAAATTTATTATTTTTCTCAATTCATCCTTATTATTTGCACATTTTAAAGGGAATTTCTATCAATGGGTTATCTCCCAATGCAAAATGATTAACATCATATTTTTTTTAAAAAAAAATAGTACTTGTTTAGTCAAAATGATTAACATCATACTACCTCCGGTCCTAAATATAGGACCTAATTGACTTTTTTTCGGAGAGATTAAGGTTGCGAAATAGGTTATTAAATAATGACATATTTGATATATTTTTAGATTATCCATTAGTTTATAGGTAAAAAAACTAGTTTAAGGGGAAAACTTAGGTAAATCAATTTATAATTAACTTATTTTTCTTTTTTAAGGATTTTTTAGAAAAAGTCAATTAGGTCTTATATTTAGGACCGGAGGGAGTATTTTTTTTAACAAATAACTGGATAGTTTTTATGAATTGGCCAACTTGTTTAGGCGCTCAACCAATTAGAAGTGGCACTTATTATTATTTATCAATCTGGTCGTTGTTTTATTCTCATGCCTAAACTCATTATGCCAACTTTTAGGTAAAGCCGTGTATTATTCGTCAGGTATAGTTGAGAATAAACTATAGGTAGAGACATGCTTATTACAGTAAGGAAAAAAAACAAAGTTGAATTGAGAACGTCACAAAGTAAAAGGAGAAAAAGTCTAGCAATGGTAGCTAGCACATGAAGAATTTCACATAATGGGGATGAACATAGGGCCAGGAATATTAATGATGATGCAAATGTGTAACTAAAAATGGTGAATATTTGTGTGGGTTTGTGGAAGAGGAATAATTGTTTGAATTAATAACAACAACAATATTATTATTCACAGTCATCACTTTGTGACTTTGTTGTCTGTTGAGTCCTTTTGTTTCTCTTCTGAAGAAAAGTGTGAAGAGATTTCTTGAGAGAGAGGCCTCCATGAGCACCACCTTCACACATCAAAGCTTGGGATTGCAACCAAAATGAAGATATTGTTTCTGATGATGATGTTGGTCCTTCCATTTCTCTACTTCCCAACCATATTATCACCCTTGCCTACAATCATCATTATCTTCAAATTATTTTCTTGCATATAAAAGTAAACAATTATCACAGTGTCAGAATGTATGTCTTTATGCAGATTTTGTTAATATTGATTATCACTACAAAAACATCCAAAAAAAGTGCTAGTGCAGGTGGCAAGGAATTGGTCCTATCCTGCATTTTGTTAAAATTAGACATCTTATGTTTCACTGTAGATAAAGAATGAATATTTCATAACAAATTCTTTTAAGAAAAATGGGGATGAGTAATGACATAATAAAGTAAATTAAGATAGAAGTTCTAGTAATTTTAATAAACGAAATATCATATATTTTATCATGGATATTGTTTAAATCAGCGATCATCCTTTCACTGTGGGCAAATTCAGAATATTTTAACAAATTTTTGGTTGTGCTTTGTTATAAAGGAAATATACCTGTCTTGTTTATTCTAATTTTTTAAAAAAATACCATGAATATCTGCCATAATCTTCAATCCAATTTCAAAAAATATACATTATAACTACCAAGAAAACAGAGCATATGTATATAACACTGCTAAACCAAAATCCCACGGTGAAATATATATATATATATATATATATATATATATATATATATATATATATATAGACACACAGAGAGAGAGAGAGAGAAAGAGAGAGAGAGAGAGAGAGGGAGGGAGGGACAGGAAGAGGGAGGGGGGAGTACCCTGAACAAGTTGTTATTATGTTATATCAATAAATAAAACATAGAAAGCAGTTCACTTTCCAAACTCTGTACCTATGTATAGTATATTATAGAGATATAACTAAACACATTGATATATCATATACGTGAACTCAGAGAGAGAGAGATATTTAGGACCTGAAGTTCTGTAACATCAATGAAGCAGTGGCGTCCACCATTGGGAAGAAACTGGGGATGGTTGTGTGTGATGTCCAAAGGCTCATGACTGTGGTATTCTTGCCAAAAATTACAAACACACACAGTCACAAACTATTAATAATACTCTCTTTGTTTGATTCCCTCCTAAAAATTTATTAACTCAAATGATACAAATGAGAAAATCCATTAGTAAAGAAAGCAATATAATTAAAAATGCTTACATTGAATTATGATGCTCCAAGTCACAGTTTCGCTTCATCTTCTCAGGAAATTCAATTTTTTTTCCTTAAAACCTTTGATGACGCAAAACCAAGCTAAGAGAGGCAGTGAAAAAGACAGTACGCTCTGAAGGATCTTATATAAAGTGTCAGTTGGGCCAAGAAAAGAACAAAATTATAAAGTTACATATACACATAGTATAACTTAATATATTTGACTTGCATGTTAGCACGTGGAAAATGAGTTACATATGTGCTATGCTTCAATTCCCAACCTTCTTTGTTACACACACACATATATTCATACTTTGTTTTGCGACTGTAAATGAGACCTATGTTTATGTAGTTAATATATAGGAAATTTTAGACAGGTTTCATTGTTTTTTTCTGCAAAATCATAATATATTATATAAAAATCAATAATAATAATCCATAATTTAAGTGATTAGCTAGAATGCCCTTTCGAGTAAAGGAAAATTTTATGTAACAAAATAAAAAAGAAAAATTTTGGGTGCATGACTATTTATTTATTACGGAAAACGCTCTAATTGTGAGAGGGACAACATTGCATATATAAACGACACTCCTACTTCTTAAGTCCGGATTAGTCAGTTGTCAATAGATGTCAAACTACTGAGTGGTGTTTAACAAAAAGGGTGACTATTTATTGTGTATATAGTTTATCATTTACTCTTGAAGAAAAAATGATGTTTTCGAAATTACTTCTATGATTTTAAAAATTATAACCTAACAACTTGAACATGTCCATATTATTTTCAGTTACGAATAGCAAGAAATTTATCTTTAAAATATTTGGAAAGATAAAATTTCTATATTTCAAGCAAAAAATTTCAATGTATAAAAAGAAGGATGGCTAACTATACAGCTAAGATAAAAATTGAAAACTATAATAAACTATATGAACAATGTTGCTTGCTTTTTCATTTGTTAATCTAAATTATGGGCATACTTTATGTCTAAGAGTGAATGTGAATATAGTGTGATGTTGAAAACTTGAAACATTTAGCAAAAGTGTTTTCTTTTATCACATGGGTTTTTATCAGATGTAACTGCCAGTGTTTGGTCTTTTAAAGTTGAAAACCTTCCATTTATGGAAAGTAGGTCTTTTGAATAATGACTTCTCACCTTACAACTTGCATGCTTTGGCCTTCTCTATGCTTTATATCTCTTCATCAACATGTGATCACATTATCGCCATAGATAATTATGTTTTCTTAGACCAACGAAAAAAATGAAAGTTTTGAAAGTTATATTTAGGGCATTATCGGTAGGAAGAATATTTTTTTATAGAATAGAAAGATTGAATATATAGTTACTGAGATTAATTAAAATGGTAAAGGTGCAAAAATGGGTCCAAACAATTACGCCAGGAGCACATAGGGGTAACAAGTATTTTCGGGTTCAATTCTGGGTCTGAAGAATAAATATTGGTGCAATATAGGGTACGTCGTTAATGTTGACCAACGTTGACCGTTAAACGCTGACGTGGCGGGGGAAATAAGATTTTTTGTTGACGTGGCATGCTTATGTGGCAATATTTTTCTGAGTGTGTGGGGCCCACATAATTTAAATTAATAAAAGAATAAAAAAACACCCCCCACCTCTCCCCCCCACCCCCCCCCCCACTTCTTCTTCTTCCTCTTCCCCGACGCCCCCCACCCCCTCCCAACCACCACCACAACCCAATCCACACCCCCTCCGGCCGCCACCACACCCTCACCACATCGAGTCTTCCTCACTCCCCACACCACCATCGGCCTCCCCTCCCCCTCCAATCCCACACCACCATCGGCCTCACTTTATTCTTTTATTAGTTTGAGATCCCACCCAACACACATATATAATATAGAAAAGCTAAGGTCCACAAAATAGTGAAATCAAAATAGAGTCTCAAGAGATTACTTTAATTATCTTTCAAGTCAAAAAGACATTTTTGCCTCCTTTTTTATTCACAAAATAATAAGTGTTTGACTAGTGAATAATGACATTTTGACCACGTGTAACAAGTTATTATGCGCTAGTTACACAGGTTTACTTCTGATAAAAAAAAGTTACACTGCACGGTTTTATATTTTAACTAATAACAAGTGTTTGGGCCAAACGTTCTGCCCACAAGTAACAAGTTATTCGGCATTAATCATAACATCTGAGCCCTGAATAACAAAGAGTACAAAAGTGTCTTCTTGACCCTAAAAGATAATTTAAGTAAGGTCGCTTACTTAAATTATCTCGTGGGACCTTTTCTATATTATTTGTATTGGTTAGAGCCTCAAATTAACTACCCCAACAGTATTTTTATGGGTCGAAATCATCCTAACAGCCTTAACCTTTTTAAAATAGCATTTAATTGGAAGAATGTACATTTCAGTCAAACTAGACAAAAACTAACATCTTTTTTATAATAGCATTTTTGCCTAAAATTTGAGGCTTTGTCAGAAATTATTTTTTCTATAACCTCAGAATCTATATTCTCCATAATCTCTTCTGTAGAGATTTTTTTTTGGCCGAAACTTGTGTAGAGAGATTTTTCACCTTTGCATGTTTTCAAAAGATATTTTTCCATGAGTTAATTAATTAAGTCCTTTATTTAATGAAATAATTCTGAGTTTTCTAAAATATGTGATTTTATAGCAAACCATTCCTTGGCTATAACCAATTAATTTATTAGAAAATTGATAGTTATATATCTTTTAAAACTTTGATCATTATTGAAAACATCTAATAATTATTTTGACATTTCATAGAATGAAGGATCATGGTCCTTTTCTGCAATTGAACAAATAATGGAGTTTTAGTTTAGTACCCTTAATAGCAAATATAGACTAATTATAGAAGCGGAAAGCGCAAAAGAGATCGTCCTACATGCATATTCCTTAATTTAGAAGTGATTAAGGTTTCCCTAGTTCGTTTTGAAGCTTTTGGAAACATGACACTCCAAACTTAATCATTGTTTAACCTGTCCATTCTAAGATTAAGATATAAATATAATGACATCAAATCGTTTGTTCTAGAGTTAGAATGTTTTGGGTAATTTATAGTATATTCTTCAAAATGTCCTACGTACATGACGAGAATAATTAAAATTCAAGAATCATTATCAAGCTATCTGTTAGAGTCTTAAATATAGTGTTACTCCTCATGAACAATATAGCACCAATAAATCACATTTCCTTGAAGGGAAAAGTAAATTCAGAATCCCATATTGTAAAAAATGTTGTTAAACATTTAGAGATCAGAGCTGATCAACTGTTATAATGTATGATCTTAGACCATTTATATAAATTACTAAATAAATAAAGAATAGTTGGACATTAAATGCCAATGCATGTTGAGTGGGATGTCCATAATCATAAATACATCTATATATATATATGAGTATAAACTAATTCAGGGAGAGTAACATATATAATAATTTTTTTAGTTCACAAGAGATAACATGTATATAAAATCATACTAAATGTAAAGAAGATAGAGGCTATGGAGTGTATAATAAATTATGAATAATAAAATTAGAGAGCTACATCGATTTTATTCATAATAAATTACTCAGTCTCATATATGGTTTGTGTAAAATTTTGGCTGCATATTATAATGTGGGCCGGAGGGATTATAACATATTTTGTCAAACTGTATATATATTAATTATAGCTTTATACTCTTATTTACGTTTTGGACTAAAGTATGTGTTCACAATTTATTGATTAACAAAACTTTCAAGTATTGTACAAATTAAAATCAAATGAAAATAAAATGAATTATAACACAATAGAACCTAACAATAGAATTAATAAATCTTTTCTGAGCTGTTCATTAATTAGAATATTGTATTCTTGTGATGCATGGTACACGTGAAGAAAAACAATATATACATACTGTCATAGAACCTATATATGCTGAATATTGTAAAATGGGCACTTAATAGTCACGTATCACATGCATGTCACGTGCCATGTGGGTTTGTTTCCTTTTGAAAGGGTAAGCATTGAGATGATGTAGGCAACCATGTGGATTTAATTGATATGATATGCCGTCACCACATTCTCTGCTACGCTTGGCCTCTCTCCACTGGATGCTGTGTTTGATCTTATTAGTACTATTAAAGGCCTGTTTGGATTCAGAAATGTATCCAAACAGTCACTGTGAATTTGGGGAATTGTTCTAATTGGCTGCTAGTAATTGATGTTTGAAATACTTCATTTCCAATTCATCGAAAAAGGAATACTTCATTTCCTAAAATGTAAAAATCATTTGACTTTTTATATGAAATTAAGAATGTAATAAATCACTTAATCGAACATATATATTAATATATTATTGTATTATATGTTAGCTTATAGATCAAATAGATTATTTTAAAGAAAAAAATTGTAAATGATTCAATTTATAATTAAGTACTTTGTGTATCTTTATTATAATTCTCCAAAAAAATTAACATAGAACTATATTTAAGAAATGAAGAAATTATAATTCCGAATTTTTTCAAAATAATGTAGAATAATTTATTAGAAAGAATCAACCTCTCACAAGTAAATTAGTACAAATTCTCACAGAGATATGAACCCATATATAATATTCGAATGGATATATCTCAATTTCATCTTAAAAGTGTTTGTTGGGAAACAATTTGTCTTGAAGTGTTGTATTATCAATGTCAAGCATATATGTACGTAAATTGTAGTAATATCGCTTCAAACTGATAAAGGTGTTAGCCGGCATCAAATCATACTTCATATAAATATAACACTTAATCATACCTTGAAACTTCTCTTCGATGAGTATTTTGTAGGGCTGTTCAGAAACCCGGTAACCCGGTCAACCCGGCCCGACCCGGTCCAGTCTTGGTCCGCCCGAAAAAGAGGAAAAGCAACCCGGCTAGCTATTGGACTGGACCGGGTTCTGACCCGAAGTCCGGGTAAGACCAGACCTCGGGCTGGCATATCTGACCAGTTAACCCGACCCTACCCGGATGTAGCATGCCTTTTCCTCTCTACACGCGTCTGGACATGTATTCTTTTTTTGCCAACCTGCACATGTATTAGATATATAACAATAATATAGAGAATTAAAAGTATGGAGCCACGTGGTCCCATGAGGACCATATATCATTTTGTCTTATCTCATTTCTCACGTGAGCACCCACAGACTTCTCCTCCTTCCTTCAGCGTTTCATTTCAACATTTGACTAAGAGTTTGAAGCTCAAAGCAAAATCCATAGATCCTCATATCTATAAATCTATTCCTCGTTTCCACTTACCACTGATTACTTCCTCGAGATGCCTCTAGTCGTTAATTCGTGGTGGGTCATCTATCTTTGTCTGATATGGTTGCTTCACACTTCTTCCCTCACCGTGTGAGAGCTTCGTCTTCTCATTTTTTTGTTGGTTTCATTTTGGCTTGGTTCAACTTTTTTAATCTCTGAATACAGCAAGCATTTTTAGCTATCTGGACCACAAACCCGGTCCAGCCTGGTCTGGTCTGTCCAGCCCGATGTTCACCGGGTTTTTCTCCGGGCAAGACCGGACCTCGGGTTGTGAAGTTCAGCCCGAAGTGATTTCGGGCCAGACCTCGGGCTAATGCTAAACCCGGTCTCCCCCGGTCCATGAACAGCCCTAGTATTTTGTTTCGTAGACTTTTTAAGTGGCATTACTTCCCAAAAACATTACGGAGTGAAATCACATCTCTAGGAATATTTGTGGCGTAAAAATAGTTCATATCTTCTCTAGAAAAGCGTTAATACAAACCTGACAGGTTGATGTGAGTGGTAAATACTCTTGTCCCTTAAGCAAGTGGTTGGAGGTTTGATCTCTAACCCTTGTCAATAGAGCAAATTCGCAGGCCAGCTTTTTACCCATATATGGGAATTCAGAACAGTGAGAGATTAGCCTCAATTGACATGAAAATAACAGAAAAGTGTTTATGCACTGTTCAGATAGTCAAACTTCATGGTGACATTTTTTTTATCAGAAGACTTCACAGGGACATTAGCCTCAACCCATAAAATAAAATTGCCTAGCAACAAATACTTTTAGACTAACATTGGTACTCATCCCTTTAATATTTGATAACACTTTCATTAATATTTCTTCCGACATAATTATACATATATGTCAGCAAAAATATATTACTCCAATTCTTTTACTAACTAATTTTTGAGCGTAAGTTTTACCATCGGTTAAAAAAGCGAGCACGTAAGGTATAATATATTTATTAAAGACTAAAATATATTTTTTGGTCTCTTATGTTTGCATGAAGTTTCAACGTGGTCCTTTATGTTTGGAAAGTACAATTTTAGTCCTTTTTTATTAACACCATTAGTTTCACTTGATGGGAAATGTTAACAACTTTAGATGGTTGATCTAAGACTAAAATATAAAACATTGCCTAAATTAGTGCTTAAATTAAAATATTTTAGTATAATTATTCTTACATTTTTTTACCCCCATTTATTTATAAAATAATCTTTTATATTTAATTGAAACTAACGGTGTTAACAAAAAAGGACTAAAAATGTATTTTTCAAACAGAAGACTAAATTGAAATTTGATGCAAACATAAAGGACCAAAAGTATGTTTAAGTCTACTAATTATATTTTTCATTATTGTCATGCTTAGAGATATAATTAGGTTACCAAGTTAACATTCAATATGATTTTTTTTTTGAAATAGAAATTAAACCTATCACTTATTATGAACGTTAACTATAATTTCAACTAGTTTTATTTTTTAAATCTTAATAAATTAGTTGTTAATCTCTCTCTATATAAAGTAGGGACAATGGTAGTCCACATTTTTGCTGGGAAGTTTTCTCTCTTGGCATATACACTAATAAACACATGTGAATTTTTCATCTTGCGCCATCCTGTACTTGTCTCTTATTAAAATATAAAGGAAAAAAATTATTGTGTATTTTTTATCATAAAACTTATTGTGTATTGATTCAGTAAAAAGTGGCATTTATTGAATGATGATACTTATGTTTTCTCACACAAATATCCTCACATAGACAACAATCATATTCGATGTAATGTTAATGTTATAATAGTAAATGAGGGCAACCGTCCTAAATAAAATCCGGATACTGGTATGTCACATAAAAAAAAGAATAGCCTTTAAATTAGAATTAGATGTAAGGTTAAATATAATAGTAAATGAGGGCACCCCTCTAATGAAAATTGGGATATTGATTTGTCGCATAACAGAGTAAACTCTTCAACCAATGTAATACACACAACAACGTGGATGCCTAGGAATGAGATCCAAACCTTTTGAAATGTGAGGCGAAAGTGTTAGCCAACAACAAGTCATTGACACTAAAAATTTTTGTTTGACTAGTAATTGTGATAAATACTCCCTCCTGTTGTAATAAAAAAAAACCCCTCCTATCCATATATAAGAATTTAAAATTTGAATAGTTTAAATTCAAAATATAAGAGTTCACCATACATTATTTTCTTCACTTAATACATATTTTCCTACTTTACCTCTAACTCTCTTTCATATCTATTAATGTTTACATATTTTTCTCACTTGTTGGTAGCATAATAAATAAGGACGAAGTTGAAAAAAAAAGAATTAATTTAATACATCTAACTAACTTTTATATGTTTTCTTAAAAAGTATTTTTACGGTTAAACTTTTATATTACAGACCAAGAGTAGTACTATTAAACAATGTATGAATTTCCCAATAATTTTTAAGTTTACATACTTTAAAAACACAAACACTTGCGCATCATAAATAACTTGGTAACAAAATTAATGATATAAAAGAAGAAAACGGAATGTGAAAGATGTGTGAAGCGTGGAGTTGTATGGAAAATGTGTAATTTCCCAAAGTGGAAAGTGAAAGAAATCTATGAGTGCGAAGATGGTTGTGTCTTCAATGGTGATACCTTTTTTACGGCAATCAGAATATTGTCTACGACATGCCCTTCAATTTTCACTCTACCATGTGACTGTATAAAGTACTCCTACCTCATTTGTAGTTTTTTATGGACGTATATATGTATTACTGTAATAACTTCTTACTTGATATTATTATTATTATAAATTATGTGTGAGAATTGAAATTTTATTTCAGAATAAAACAATTCTAAACTCATAAATCGTTAAAAAAAGTCCATGTAATTATGTAATCAATGGAGACAAAAATAGAGGGAAATTATTTATTAATTTGAATGCTAAATATAGGTTCAAAATTATTTTTAGGATCAAAGTAAACATGATATATATAGCTTTTCAAATTTGAACCAAAGGAAATACTTCTCTACATAGACTTTTTAAAGATAATTAAAATTTGAAGGTAAAATATTGCTTTGACAAATCATAGTTCTATGTAATAGTACCTCGGTCTTAATTATAAGAGTCCGTTGAATTTTTCGGAGACATCAATGAAGCAAATTAAACACCTAAATCTTAATATATGTGTTGTGTAATGAGATTATATGATAGTACATATATGGTAAATAACATAATTTTGAGAAAACAAAGACAAATAAAACAATTTGAAGTGGTGTATTTTTTGCATCCTCAATATCAATTAGTTTATAAGGTAAAGACCTTAATTTTGACCAATCATAGATATAATTAATACTACCACTTGACCTAATAATAAGAGCTACTTGAATTATTTTAGAGAGATTAAGAAAGAAAGTTAAACCTCTATATCTTAATATATGAGACATGTAATTAGAGTATATGATAATTTATAAGGTAAATAACTTAATTATGAAGAGCAAAGACAAATATTAACAAAACAATTTGTGTATTTTGCATCTTTGATTTTTCTAAAAAAAGTCAAATGACTCTTAAGGATTGGAATGAGTATAATAATAAATAGTTGAATTATGCACTTTGAAGTGCAATAAAAATTAAGGAAAAAAGATGGTTCTAGTAAATTATGAAGGAATATAAAGGAATTGATCAGTTAACCCCTTTCAAAATATTACCAATATATTAAGTGAGTCTTTTGTCAATCTATCACGAGCGATAACCTTATTTAAATGCATTTCCCTGGTACTTTAATTATACAAAATAAGAATTATTAATATATGTTTAATCGTTTAAGTTTACTTTTTAGTAGGATTAAGGATATTTGAAACCACTTTGTTTTGGAGACTATTCTAATGCCTTCTGAGATCTAGAGTACAAAGAATAAGGAGCAAGCTTGTTTACCACTTCAAACAAAAGTTTATTCGTAATTACTTAAGTTTGCTGAGCTTGAATGTCGAATTCTGTTAATTGATTATAAATTTGGTTTCTTCAATGAAAGGGGCAAAGTATATCGGCGAAATTTCGTTTTTTTAGTGACAAAATATGGGCTGAATGACATTGAAACTTGAAAGGACAAAAACACAATATATATACATAACAGTTACGGATCCAATTAAATCACAAAATATTCATTTAATCATATTAATTTTCCCTTCATGGGAGGTTTTTTCTATCTATTTATAAATCACTTCATCAAACTTTTCTCATAAATATATACTTCTACTTTTCATATATTATTGTGCAGATTTCAAACTCTTAAAATACTACACGCACGCGCACACACACACTCAACACACATATGGATAATATAAAACAACTAATAGACATATAGTAGGATGCAATTAGGGGTGTAAATGAGCCAGGCCATAAACAGGCGGCCTATGGCTCGGCCTATTTAGGGCCCGACCTGGCTCGGCCTTTTTAATAAACAGGTCAGATTCAGGCCCATTTAAAAGCCTTTTTAACTAAAAAGGTCAGACCTATTTCACTAAAGCCTGGCTCGAAAGCCTTCAGGCCTGGCCTATTTAATAGTACTACTAATAAGTAATAATAAAATAATAATAATATTAGTAAGTAGGCCTTTTCAAGCTGTAATAATAAAAGGTCTGACATGTTTTTTGTGTTTATTATTGTACTTGATATGTGTCATATTTATGGTCTTTTTAAGCTTGATATGTATGCCTTTAAAAGCCTAAATTTGAAGTAGACTTTTAAAAGGCCTGAAGTTTTTTTAAGACTTACATTGTAAGTGGGCTTTTAAAAAGGCTTTCAGGCCTGAAATATTTTTCGCAGGCCTAGGCTTTTTTCTGAAAAAAAGCCTACAACCAGGCCTGGGCCTAGGCCTATATTTTCCTTTTGCATTACGGGCCCAGGCCTATTTACGTAAAGTCTGGCTCGGCCCGGCTCATTTACACCCCTAGATGCAATTATTAGATTCAATATAAATTCAATGATCTTTAAGATGATTTTAATTTTAGTGAAACATGTTTAGAGTAACTCCAAAATGAATTTAGAGAAGTAAGAGCAGCCTTGTCCACAGTTGTTAAACATAATACATGTCAATGATAAATTTGAACCAAAATTGAAAATTTAAAAACTCAAAAAGGTTAGTTTTGCCCTGTAAACTTATGCCAAACACATGCACGCGCAATCAGTTTATATGGAAACGTAGCTATGCATAAATTAAACAAAACAACGTAAAACAAATAAAACTAGAAACCTAGGGTAGGCAAAGCATGTGGAAGCATATTAAGAAGCATGTCTACAGCCCACGATCAAGAAGAACCTCATATGGTTAGTTGGATCCACGTATTCAGAGTTCCCTTTCTGATTAGATAGATCCCAAGTCCTAACTAGTGTTTTTGGTATACCAAACATGCGATGCCTGGAATATCGAACTTATAGTAGATTGAGTTGCAACTTTGTAAGTGCTAGAATGAAATGAAAAAAACAAAAATAATACTCCCTCCGGTCCTAAATATAAGACCTAATTAACTTTTTTTTTAGATGTTAAGATTACAAAATATGTTATTAAATTATGACATATTTGATACTCCCTCCGGTCCCTAATATAAGAGCCAAAATTTGAATGGTTTTGGTCCCTAATATAAGAGCTTATCTCATATTCTCTCCTCATTTAATGCATTTTTTCCTACTTTACCTCCAACTCTCTTTCATATTTATTAATGCTTATGTATTTCTCTCTCTTAAAAGTATCATACTACCTCCGGTCCTAAATATAAGACCTAATTGACTTTTTTTTGGAGATGTTAAGGTTGCGAAATAGACTATTAAATCATGACATATTTGATATATTTTTAGATTATACATTAGTTTATAGGCAAAATAAACTAGTTTAAGTGAAAAAATTAGGTAAATCAATTTATAATTAACTTATTTTGCTTTTTTATAGGATTTTCTAAAAATTCAATTAGGTCTTATATTTAGGATCGGAGGGAGTAATAAATATGGGCAATATTGGAAAAGAAGCATTAACTTTAGACACTCAACTAACATTCACATGTTTTCTTAAGAAGCGTTTATTTGGCGGCTAGCTCTTATATTAGGGACCGGAGGGAGTATATTTTTAGATTATTCATTAGTTTATGGGTTAAATAAACTAGTTTAAGGGGAAAAATCAGGTAAATCAATTTATAATTGACTTATATTTTGCTTTTTCAGGATTTTTCAAAAAAGTAAACTAGGTCTTATATTTAGGACCGGAGGGAGTAGTAATCATCCACGGACCCGCCCGCCCGGTTCATCTGAGAATAGGGTAGCTAGATTGGCTATGGAGCCCAAGAGAGATTAGGATAACTCAGTGCAATCTAGGCAACCCAAAGAAGGTGTTGGATTTTTTTTCTAATATGAAGAAGATATTGGGTTGACAAAGTTGGACAATTGCACCAAGGTTTCAATAAGAGATTTTAATTTCAAAGGAGTTTCAATGAGTTGTTAATGACCTCTATTAACAACTATAATGGTGACTTTCATTGACAAGTGATATTATGTTAACTCCCCAAGACCTCTTAAAAATTCTCTTATTTTGAACCTACATGCAATTGTCCCCTATTTTCGTGCTTTTATGTGACATGAATAATGGTCAAATTTAATTAATATTTTTCATGTTGATAAGAATTATTTTACTGATTAAATGAATGTATAAATATTTGCTTATCAATATCTGTTTTGATATTTTATTGAAAAACAAATAATAAATTGACTGCTAACTTTGATGTCATTCTAAGACTAATTGATACTAATAAAAAATACAGTATTAAATAAGTTATATGACTATTTTGTCAATGATTAAGTATTAAATCAATATTCAAGATATAAATGTTTTATGAAACTTTATTCCCTTATGGAATAACCATTGGGTTGACTCCACTGACACATTCAACATCGACTTACTATCTCAACACTTCAAGTAGTCAAGTTTCATAACCTTACAAGTTACAAATAAGTAATGAAACCTAATTAGGGACCTCACAAGGCTGGTACAAGCCAGCCTACTAGTATTAACTAACCACCATGCACAATATCGTGTAATCTAAGTTAATCTTTAAATTCATGTGGACCTAAAGCTAACTTATGCCTCTTGTCTCTACGGCTTAAAACTTGACCTCGCATCGCGTGCGCATCCGAATTAGAATTCTACTCACTCACATGAGAATAATCCAGTAATTCCCCATCACCAATAATTCGTTAGTTGCATCCTCATTTTCAACAGCATTCATTTTATTATTGCCACAGCATTACTCTCATTCCCATTAGGCTCCAACATCATCGTATTTCAACGGCATCAGGTTTATGATAATACACCCAGGTACGGCTACCTTATAATCACTAATAAGATGTGATCTTTATAATTAGAAGTTCTAAAATAAACATTAATAATCTTTTTATCAATAAATTAATTATCTTTCAAGATGGTACTCATCAGTCACCGAGAAAGGTGGACAGTTGAGAAAGAACGAGGGACACAATCAGAGAGAGAACAAATCGCATAAATGTCGTAGCTACTGGAGTCATTCTCGTGGGGATGAAAATGGTTTCCTCCTCAATTCTACTCACATTCCAAAAGAATAACATGGGAATCACCAAAAACCCATGCACATCTGTAAGTATATTATCATACTCAAATCTGAGGCACGACTTATCCATTTCAATCAAAACCAAAAGCTCAAAACAAATGGACCAATATACCTATACCCAGCATTGGTTGCTAACACAGATGCCTGTTGGCTAACCGCTAACATAATTACAAATTGCCGGAGGAAGTAAGGAATAAGGCAAATATATCTTAGAAAAATAATAATAATAATGCAAACATAGTTAACTTGTGAAAAGAAAAGGCAACTGTAACTGAAATGGCGAGAGTGGAATCATTTTAAATACATCAATACAATATAACACGTTGAAAGTCGAAACCACCAAAGAGCACAGGATCATCTACATGAGAACTCGAGTATTTTGCAAGTCCCATTAGAATGATACAAATCAAACCCACCATACACAATGGTAGCAACAATTACATGCAAGTTTAAAGCATATTGACATCAAACAAGAGAAACATAACCAATAATATCAAGGCGGATAAGCAATTGTTTTTCTTGGAATTTTTTCCTAAAAACTCATATGAGGCATGGTTGATGATTAACATTGTGCCAAAACCACGGGAAAAATAACCAAATAATGGAGCATGTAAAATAGTTAAAAAAAACACACAACAGGCAATATTTGTAGGAAACACAAACATTCACATTGTGAAAATGGAAAAAATCTGTGCCAAAAATCCCAAGACAAATCACAGGAAATACTTTGTTCTGTTTCAAACTTGTTTTCCAGGGGGGGTTGGGGGGGGGGGGGGTGCATCTGCCATCTAGGACAAAAGGCTGCATAACTCTATTACTTCACAATAGTTAAATTTTGATAGGCATAGTCAGCTCCCAATAAAGCACATGACCCAAATATATACAAAATAGTTCATAGGTGATAGGACACTGCAAAATGACCCAAATTTATCTGCAACAAAACTAAAAGGCATGAAAAAACAATCTTTTCCCCCACCGAACATGAATAGTCTTTCTATACAAATTGATGCCATTGTTCATGCCAACAAGATCATTCATATGATAAACGGTCACAGCCTCCAAGACAATTATACCTAATTCAAATTTAACTCCGTCCAAGCAAAATCATTCATTGATAACGAAAAAGCATCAAATACATAAAGAGTGTGTTTGGCTCGGCTTATTTTGAGAAATAAGCCAGCTTATTTTGAGTTTTTGGCTTTGAAAATCCAAAATAAGCTGGCTTATTTCTCAAAATAAGTCGAGCCAAACACACTAAAATACTATTAACTCGGAATGCTGAATTGATGTGTATCAACACAAACAATCATCCCAACAAAAGCAATGACATTTAACTGATTAAATTACGTGACTACCACATCCAAGACAATTTGAGCTAAACAAAATTTAGCCCATCCAAGATCAAACATTTAAACAAAAAAATGCATCACATGAGTAAATACTCACCAAGCCATCAAAACAGCCACACAAACAAAATCAAATACAAACAACACAACTATCAATTCAACTAAATAAAAAAAAAAGGAAAGCACTTGCTCCAACACACCCAATAAATAACACAAGAAACTGATATCACCATAATCTCTATCCAAAATCACCTTAACCAATACCAAAACATAAACACCGATAATCATAACAACATCAAAAGCAATTACTTAACAATATGCATCAAATAAACATAATTATCATCAATTTCACTAAATCAAAAAAGTACACAGTCCAAAATTCCCAATAATATAACCTTCCATCCAAAATCCGCTCAAACAAAACCAAAACACAACACATCGCAAAACGACGTCGTTTCAGAACCTAAGCTTGGTAAAGAACCACCGATTCTTACCACTCTTAAACCTCTCTTCAAATCTCTTCTTCGTTTCCTTCAACGCCGTCACCTTCTTATCCTTACTCTGAAGCGCATCAACAGTTGCCACATCTTTCAGATCAACATCGAGTGTATAACGCGTAGGCATCAAATGCTGATAGTTAACCAGCTTAACGAAGGCCTTCACTCTCGATTTCTTCGCCGTCTTCTTCGCCGAGTCCTTCTTTATGACCTTGCTAGGGTATTTCTTTATTCCGGCGACTAGACAGTGTCCGTACGGCCGGTCGCGCGTGCCGTCGTCGAAGGCGCGTACGATCACCGCCTTGCGCCCTGCGTATCGGCCTTGCAGGACGATTACGGCCTTGTTTGGCTTCAGGAATTTCACCATTTTTGAAGAGGTTTTGGTTTTAGGGTTTTCTCTGGTTACTTCTGCCTCCGGAGGTTGAAGATGATGAGGAAACCCTAGATTGTGTTTTATATTGGTGTATATTATTGGGTTGTGGAAAATGGGCTTTTGGGCTGATTGCTGAGCCCAGTAGGCCCATGATTCATGGTCATTACTTTTTTATTTACCTCTTTATAGATTGTCTTTTATATATGGGTATGTAATGTGTGTATTTTCTGATAAAAAAAATGTGTGTATTGGGTTGTGGGAACTGGAAGATTGGTGTTTAATTGGGGTTTTGAGCTGACTGTTGAGTCCAGAATGTCATGGTTTTGACCTATATAGGCCGGACCGTAAGTCACATCCACTAATTATATCCTAATATTTTGGTAAAAAGAATTAAAAACGTGGGAAATTGGCAATGAAATTTTTAAAAAGAAAAAGATATATAAAGTCCTCTGAATATGTAAAAAGTACAATTAAGATCACTAAATTTCTAAAAAGATAACTAAGGTCACAGACACTAAATTAATGCTCTAGTTGTTAATGGGAATGAGATGTTGTTGTGAGTAATTTAGATGTTGCTGTTGTTAATTGCTATAATTTTTGAAGATGTTAGACTCACATTTAATGATAAAAAATGCACTCTCTCCTTTGCCCTTATAAATCAAAATTACAATTTTTGAAGATGTGGGTCCCAATCTTAAAAAATTATAATGTTTAATTATAAGAGCATTTTAGACTTTTCATGTCTAATATTTTTGTCAAATTAGTAAAAATATCATTTTTGATCTCATACCCAATAGTTGATAATCATTTGTGTACCTTAGAATAGTTATGTATTATTTGTGTTCCTTAGTCAATAGTTATATACTCCCTCCGGTCCTAAATATAAGACTTAGTTGACTTTTTTTAGAGTTATTAAGGTTACAAAATATGTTATTAAATTATGACATATTTAATAAATTTATACAATAGTCATTTAGTTCATAGGTCAAATAAACTAGTTTAAGAAAAAAATTACATAAATAAATTTATAATTGATTTATTTTGCTTTTGTAGGATTTTCCAAAAAAGTCAACTAAGTCTTATATTTAGGACCGGAGGGAGTATCATTTTTGGCCCTTCACCTCAAATGATTCTAACATGTTTCATTAATATGTATAAATAGATGGACTACTCTTGACTCCTTCTTCACTGGCCCTTCAGGCTTTACTAATGACAAGTAACTTGATATCTTTCTTTGGCATCTAAATTCAATTCTCTATCCTTAAAATTGATACTTATTTCGGACAAAAAATTTGTAGCAGTAGATAGACAAAGTAACATGGTCTTCTTTTTACATATTTTTGCAGAGGTAAGTAACCTTGTCTTGTAAAAAGGGCAAAACCGAGAAGGAGGAAATAAAAAATGTTCCACACAAGATACAGAAGCATCTATACTAGGATTCTTTTGGAGGGAAACGTGATTAATTAATTATTATTATTATATTATTATTATCCACATTTCCCCTGTGGTTTTTCTTCGTCTTCTACTTCCTTTCTGCTCGAAATTTCATGCCTTTGCTTCATTTCTTCATGTGAATCCATCCATGTTTTCTTCCTACTTCTTCACTTTCTATCTCTGCACTGCACATGCCATTTTTGAACCCATAATATAATAATATAATACTGTATAATAGTACCTCATAAAACCATACTCACAGTCACAACCCATGGAGTTATCCACCGTGCTTATTCAATCATGTAGCTCAAACCCTTCAAAATTTTCTACTGCAAAACCTTTTCCCCATTTTTCTTCTGCACCGTTAACAAATTCACTAAAAGTTGCTTCCTTCAATTTCAGCTCCAAAGGTAAGCTTAGTACTCTACTTTTCACCTTAAATTTGCTTAATCTTTCCAACTGTATTTTGAACTATAAGGGTGCACAATTAGTGAACCCTTTTGAAAGAAAGAGATAAATGCTTCACAAAGTTATGTGACATTGCAGATTTGCATTATGTTAATAAAAAAAAATGTACTTTCATGCTGCTATATCAGATGCTCTATGTTATGTAACATTGGAGATTTGCATTATGTTGATAAATGCTTCACAAAATGTTCTTTCATGGCTCAGGAGTCATTGACCAAAAATTGTCCAAATCTCAATTCACCATGAATGTTAACTATTCTTATTTCAATGAGGATATCAGATGCTCTAGCCTCTTGTTTGAATGGAGAGAATAAGTTCAACTCTGCAGCCATTCACTGGCATCTATTTTGCTTAAGACTGGTCATATCTTTTTCTAAACTCTAGCACTCTTTTCCTTTTGAGAATAATAAGAGGATAACACTGGGAATCTTTGTTTCTAAAAGAAATTCCCATGACCTGTCTTAAGCTGTTTCATCCCAAGTTTTATTGGTTAATGAACTTTGCTGACCCACAAAATTGGATTTGTTGAGCTTAAAAATGTTACCCCCTCTGGTCCGTAATATAAGACCCTAAAATTTGAATGGTTTTGGTACTTGAGATAACTATAGATAGTTTAAAGTGATTGATTTTGTATCCTTAATTTTTCCAAAAAATCAAAGGGTTAAATAATTATGTGTGAAGGAAGGATATTTCTTGGAAGAAGAAAGCATTTTTTTAGATGAGAGTTCAGCTGAGCCTTTCCCTCTCAAGTATTGACAGCAGAAATCATGTGATGTTTGTCATCTTTTAAGAAATGTCAATTTCTTCATTGTGTGGTCAAAACCTGCTTATTTATTTTATTTTGCATTATATTTCCATTAACTTGGGGATTTGATTTGTTGTGACAAGATTTGACGAAACCTAGGAGGACTTGCATGTCCATGGTCCACGCTTATGATGCTGCAAGTGAATGCATTGACGCATCAGATGCTGCAGAGTTGGAATTTCAGGATACCATAAATCATCCTTATCATGAAGTTGCCAGGAAGATGGATGATCCAGCTGAAAAACATCAATGCTTAAATCCACGTTTAGTTGCTCGATGGTTGCAGTTGTGTGTTAGTGTGGAAGAGGTAGGAAGGGTACACACTGTCTTGTTAAAGTGTTTGTCAGAACCTGTAATTTATGTTGGTAACAATTTAATTTGTTCCTATTTGAGATTGGAGAAGTTAGCTTTGGCTCGCAGAGCATTCAATGGAATGTCCAGTAGGAATACAGTTACCTGGACTGCAATGATTAATGGTTATTTGAACTATAACATGGATGATGAAGCTTTAGAGCTGTTTCGCGAATCCATTAAACGTGGTGTTCAAGCAAACAATAAGATGTTTGTCTGCCTCATGAATTTGTGTGGTAAGAAGCTGGATTTACAGCTGGGTAAACAAATACATGCTAGTATTTTGAAAGGCAGATGGAAGAACGTTATTGTTGATAATTCAGTTGTCCATTTTTATGCAAAATGTGGGGACATGTCAAGTGCATTTCTTATATTCAACCGAATGGTGGAGCGCGATGTGATATGCTGGACAACTATGATCACTGCATGTTCCCAACAAGGGCTTGGGCATGAAGCCTTTTCCTTGTTATCGCAAATGCTAGGTTATGGGCTTATACCTAATGAATATACAGTATGTAGCGCCCTGAAGGCTTGTGGAATGGTAAAAGCATTAAAAATGGGGAGACAGCTACATGGTGCTATAGTGAAGAAAATTTGTAGGAAAGATGTATATATAGGCACATCATTAGTTGATATGTATGCGAAATGTGGAGAAATCACAGATTCTAAACAAGTTTTTGGTAGAATGAGGATCAGAAATACAGCTACTTGGACATCCATCATATCAGGGTGTGCTCGAAATGGATTTGGTGAAGAGGCCATAAATTTATTCCGGTCAATGAAGAGACAAAGAGTATATATTAACAAAATGACTGTCGTTAGTGTGTTGATGGCATGTGGCTCAATCAAGAATTTGCTGATTGGAAGAGAAGTTCACGGACAGATAATTAGGAGAAATATCCACTCTAATATGTATATAGGGAGCACATTGGTATGGTTCTACTCTAAATGTAAAGAATACTCTCATGCAATTAAGGTGCTCCATGATATGCCGTTTAGAGACGTTGTCTCCTGGACGGCCATTATCTCTGGATGTGCTCGTTTAGGGTATGAGTCAGAGGCCCTTGAGTTCCTAAAGGACATGATGCAAGAAGGTGTGCTGCCTAATCCATTCACTCACTCATCAGCTCTGAAAGCCTGTGCTAAGTTAGAAGATTTAATGCAAGGAAGGTTGATTCACTCATATGCAACCAAAACACCTGCCCTGCGCAATGTGTTCGTGAGCAGTGCTTTGATTTATATGTACGCGAAATGTGGATATGTTTCAGAGGCTTTTCGGATTTTCGACAGCATGCCGGAAAGGAATCTTGTTTCTTGGAAAGCCATGATCATGGGTTATGCAAGGAATGGGCGCTGCAGAGAGGCTTTGAAGCTCATGTATAGAATGCAAGCAGAAGGATTTGAGGTGGACGATTATATTCTTGCAACAGTTCTAACTACATGTGGGGATATCGAGTGCGATATGGAGCCTTTATCTTCTCACTATCTGCATTCTTAATCTTGTGGATGACAGGAGCTACAGTATGCTTGAACTCTGTATGAATCAAGTTGATTCACAAGTTAAGAAGATGTATACAATATGTACATTAGGAACTAACATGTGCTGTATAAGGTGCTAGCTATTTACTGATTCTGCAGCCCTCAAAAAGGATGGAATCATAAAAGAGATTCAGAATAATTTCTTTGAGGGCGTGGATGATGGGGCCGGTGATTGCAATGAAGAAATTCAACTATCATTCAATGTTTTCATAATATGAAAAGTAAGTGATATGCTATTCATTTAGTATGCTTGTTATCCATTTTCTGAGGTCTAATTAGCAATTTTCTTTTCTAGGCCAGTTTTTATGATGCTGAGTTCCTCCCACTACAACAGGCATCTAATTACTCTTGATTGGATATGTTGTACAAACATCAACTAGCTGAAATAACTTTTTGGAAGCAAATTGGCACAAAGAAAGTATCCTGGCTGGGAAAGATGGTTGATTGGGCAACATATTTTAGCTGAATCAGATGGTACATACTAGATTGTCCATTGCAAGTTGTTAGAATTTCAAGATGTCATCATTCAGCATTTCAGCAGCAATGGATAAATCTATATTTCAGTTTCTTATTTTTTTTCCCTTGTACTAATATTATAGGACATATTTCTCCCTGTAAGTGTACACAGACCTGGTGAAAAGTCAATCTTGTACGATGTTGATATTGCTGGGAATTGTAAAAAACTCAATTGCTAATTATCTTCCTTGTACGTTGTTTATTACCTGTTGATATTGCTGGGAACTTCAATTAGTTAAGCTTATCTTGAAAAACGTGATTACTAATTATCTTCAGAAAGTCATTTCTAAATTGCAAAAAACAAGTTATAACTAAAATCTTACAATATACATAAACACAGAAATCAATCGGGACTAAATGTAGCTTGAAGAAATTGGTTAAAATACTGCCAAAACTATAACTTTTTAGTCGTAGGATGGTCCTGATTTCCCACATTAGACTTGATTTGATAACTTTTTAGCCGTGCAGTCAATCGACAATAGCTTTTAATTTTCAGTTTATTATCAAAATCAAAATTTTAAATTTTCTGTAAATAACTTTTTCAACTAGCCAGATGCTTTTAGTTAAGTTTCTGACAAATAATCATCCAAAAAGGAAACAACAAGGGATTGATTGTAGGATATTTTATTCCATCTCGGCTACTCTACCTATTTCTGAAGCCATGTTTTCTCCTCAAAATATTTGAGAAGTACTTTGGATAATTTGACCAAACCATTGAAAACAGATGGTGTAATTATTATCTGTAAAAATATATAACATGCATGGAACATTATAACTCAAGTGAAATATATCGTACAGCGGACTTACTGACCAAAACTGTTTATATCAATCTATGACTTCTGAAAACTGGTCAAAATATAATTAAAGATAACATTACATCAATGATAACCATCTAGCCTGCTTCCTAATTTTGGCGAATCTGTTCTAAAAAAAAGTTGTCACTAAGAACTACCAAGATTTTGAACACTTCCTAGCACTTGCACAACTTCTAAACAAGGTTTCCAGTTTTCACATATAAAGAATATCCTTTTTCCTATAAACTTTGCAAGCTTTGAGGAATATCCACTCAAACGTTTTATTCACATAAAATTGTCTTCTACTACCTTCTTCAGCTCCTCCAATTTCTGTATAATCTTTGGATTCAACAAATCCCTAGCTTCCCTTATAAGGGTACCTTCTCCACTCAAATTATATGCGTCCAACACAATTCTGATCCAGGTTCGAAGCTTCTCAGGAGTCCTACAAATATAAAGTAGAAAAAAAAAACAGAAGAAATGACTTAAGTTGTAAATGCATTGTATTTAAGATAAATTCATATTTCAAGATCCAATACATACGTATATAAGGAATCCTCATGACTTCCTTCAACTTCTTCTCCAGGGGTAAATGCATCTTTGAGTGCACACAATTGCTCCTCAGGATCCTCAATTCTAATAAGATACTTGATTATCCGAACCTCTTTCGGCACCTGCCTCTGAAGATTACCGACTGCAGTCTTGTATAAATGATAGAGTACATCTTTTACCTGAAAGGTTTCACTCTCATCTCAGACAAACAATTACAAGATAATGCTTACAAAAAACACATCATAAAGAAACGGAAATAGCATTTGCACAGGCCAATTACCTCACTTTTCGCCATATTTGACTCCTTTGCAGCTGACCAAGCTTTTGTGATCATCAGTACCAACGTTGAATCTAGTTCTTTCTTCTCAGCAAGATCGTCTATCTTTTTGCAGGCAGCATCTAAAGAAGGTGATTCAATAATATCCTGTAATTTCAACTCTGCAGCTTTTAATGACTCAATGCTCTCAGTAGCCGAGTCATATGCTTGCAATGCAGCCAAGCAAGAGTTCCCAAGCTTTTCAAGTTCTGGTTGGCACAAAGAAAGCTATATGAAACATGGCAATAATATAAGAAAGATTTTAGAATGCATCAAATACAAAATAACTTTTTTCTTCCAATGAGAATTACTCAGCGGACTTTCTAATTAATAATTTATCCAAAAATTTAGTTTTCGGTAGAGCATATAGGCAATGTGCAATCCATATAGCAAACTACACCTAGATGGATAAAGATGGATAACTTTGTTGTTGTTGTTGGGGGTAGCATTTAGAAGTGAAGTCACCATAAACATAAAAGGCTCAAATCTTTCTTGCCCACTCAAAAATGATGAAATCCCATTGAAAGCAATCAGAATTTCACCCAGGATAATTTGGACAATAAGGGCTTGTTTGGTTGTATGAAAAATAGGAAAGTGGGATGAAAATAATTGAAAAGTTAAGGGGTGATATGGTCATTTACATATATCCCGGGCCCACAAGTTTTCTCTCTCCATCTCACACTTATCCTGGGGCCCACAAACTTTACTCTCTCATCATTACCCCTATTTTCCATCTCTTATCTTTTCCATTTCTAATTCTTAACTTTCTTTCACACAACCAAACGGGCTCTAATATATATACATGGCCACTAAATCATGTTCAATATCAAATTAAACTACAAGTTCAATGTAGATTGTTCTCTTCCAAAAATTGATCATCTTATTTTCAATGTATATAACCATGTGGCTCACCAAATTTTCATCCATGCTATGAAGCTAATATAGCACCTCTAGCTTAAGTGGGATAGAAAAATTAGATTTTTCATCCGGAGGATATTTTATCCACCAAACAAGCCAAACCAAGTGATACATGGATGTGATAACTGAAACCTACCACGTTAGAGGAATGATTACTGACTCAAGTTATTAAGAAGCATACAAGTAGTAAGCCTAACCATTTTTCTCGGTTGGGTTGTCATAATAGGACTGTGCTACAGTGAAAAGGTGAACAAAGAATTCTTTGGTGAAGTCTTTGCGACGGCGGGCAACAATTTCACTAATCTTTGATTCTGACTCCTTGACCACTTGAAGAAGTTCATTGTGTCTCTGCACATCTTCATCAATCTACAAAAAGAACGTACTGAATAAATTGAATGTAATAGCACCCAGAAACATCATACTTACTACTAATATTCTAGGAACAATTGTTCAAGCAAAAAAACAAGCCATGAAAATTTAGTTAATTACACTTGTCTCATGTCCAACTAATGAAGCAAACAACAAACAAGCATTGTGAAAAATACTCTCACAACCTCTTTCACATTTAAGCAAAATGAGAAGACAATAAAAAGGAAGCTAATGAATAACATTCTAGTACTTTAGCTGAATGATTTCATCATACACTAAACTCAAATTCCCTCCTAGATATAGATCCTAGTTAACTTTCTTGGAGAATCCTAAGATAAGTAAACAAGTTACTTATAAATGGAATCAAATGCATTTTTTTTTTTGACTTATGAACTAACATATAATCTAATTATAAAAAAACATGTCATGATTAAGTGGCTCATTTAGCTTCCTTAATTTATCCAAAAGAAGTCCAACTAGGTCTTATATTTTGAAACAGAGGAAGTACCAAACAAACAAGACAAAAGAAGTCATATTGAGAGAGGTATAATAGTAAAACCTCTTTAAGCTTCCTTGCAAGCCTAAGCAAATTCTGGTTCATCACAACATCTTCCTCATGATGAGCCCTATCCTGAAGCCGTTTAAAAAAATGGGGCCTTATAGAGTCCCAAGTCTTGCTAAAAGCTAACAACCTTCTCCAATCAGTTGGAGTTGGCTTATCCACCATGAAAACATCAATAAGCTTGTCACACACTTTAACCATTCCACTCCCATCATCACTATCACTACTTCCCTCACCACTTTGAAGTGGGGCAGTTTCAGAGGTTTGAGAAGACAATAAACCTTGGCAAATACTACAATCATATGGACCATAATAACTTCTCCTAGCTTGTTTAAACACTAAATTACAGCCTGGGAATCAAAAATTAAAACGACCCATCAGTGATAAACTTGGGGATTTTGCCTCAAATGAACAAAGTTGAAAGCTTGAATTAGTAGAGAAGGAAAAAGCTTACCTTTTGTAGTGAACTTCAAGGAAGAGAAGTGAGGAGGAGTAAAATTGAGAGAAGATATGTATACAGGGAACCTTGATTGCAAAGAACAACGTAACTCCATATCTTAAAAAAACAAATGTGAGGGTATGTGAAGGTGAGAAGTTAAAGGAAAGAGGAGACACAGCTTGGGAGCTGAAAAGGGCTGAATAATGAAACGCACAGCCAGAGGTCGCCGTAGGCGGAGTGTATGGTGGAGAGAGAGAGAGAGAGAGGAGTGGTGAGTGAGGGAGGGAAGGTGAACGAGAAGTACAATAAAAGGGGTATAAGTGTCTTTTCATATACTCCTAAATATAAATATAAGACTTAATTAACTTTTTTTTGAGAAATTAAGGTTGCAAAATAGGTTATTAAGTCATAATATATTTGATATCTTTTTTAAATTATCCATTAGCTTATAGGTAAAATAAACTAGTGTAAGAGAAAAAATTAGGTAAATTAATTTATAATTAACATATTTTGCTTTTTTTATGATTTTTCAAAAAAAATCAACTAGGTCATATATTTAGGACCAGAGGGAGTATATTAAATAGATTTTAATTATCTTATCTACAAAGTCTGAAATTGCACTTATTTTTCAGTTCAAACACAAAATTGCACCTATTTAAAAGATGAGTAATTTAATCTGGTGGGTTGGCATGAGTTCTAAATACTTTTGTCCCTTAAGAAAGTAATTAGTATTTGATCGGGGGTTAGATCCCTAACCCTTGTGAACGATGCAAATTCACAGGACAACTATCAACCCTATATGAGACTTCAGAACAGCGAGAGATTAGTTTGACACGCTATAACAGTAAGAGATTAGTCTAACTTGACATGCAGGTGGCGGTGGGTATGAAAAAAAAAAGGTGAGTAATTTTGTTGGCAATAGCTAAACTTTGATATTATAAATGTTCTATGGGCTAATATGTATAAAAAACTGTTATATGGGTTAATATATTATATTTTCACATTTGCCCCTTTTCTTTTGTTGAAGCCTTGAAGGACAAAGTTTAGAGGAAAAAAGGACAAATACATCTCACAAGTGATTTATCCCTCCCTCCATTATGTGTGTGAACTAATTATAAGCTCACATGAATATAAAATTATTACAAATTTAAATTATTTATGTGGAAAAAGGACGGCAGTACATCAAATAACATGGGAAGTACAATCTTCTTCTCTTTGAGATATTTTAATTGTCATAGTATTTTGTTGTCAACTTACACTATATACACAGTGTGTTAAAAATGAGGGAATCCGTGATTTTTTACACTATATATGCACCTTAACACATGGGAAGGCTACAATCAGAATAAATGCACAGCTGGAAGAGATTCTGAAGAGTTTAGCCTTATGAAATTTATAAATATATAAAGCTTTAACCTTGCTTGAAGGGCTTAGAGCTTTGCTTCAAAGAAATATATATCCAGAGTTTATGTTATATTGCATCACAACAATTTGTAGTGTGCCAAAACAAAATAGTATTGAGAAAAATGAATGAATAATTCATTTTTTTAGTTATATTGTTTGCACACATTTTCAAAGTTATTATGTTTCTTAAGTTTCTTTAAAATCACCCCATAACTGATTTGTTTCATTGTATGTACCAATAATAGGTGATAGACTAATAATGCTACACAATAATATAAAATTTTGGGCCTAAATATTTTTGGGCTGTCGGAAAACAACCCACTAAATGAAGTGGCAGAAAATTGAAACCCCATATGAAAGAGAGCATGAAATGAAGTCCATTTGAAAATTGCCTCGAGGCTTACATAGCAATACTTAACCATGTTTTAATTGTTCAAGTACATTTTGGTCTCCTTGCTTATCCTTTTTTGTTACAATTCTACTTTATTTTATTATGCAGTGCATTTCATTTATATTAGTTAAATTATTATCTCTATTAGTGTTGTCCGAGTATGGTCTTTTTAATCTCTCTTTAGTTGTTATGTTTGTCATATTATTTGTTTTTAGTATATATTATATCTATGAGATTCCCAATCATATATCTATTAGAGTTTCATTAAAGATTTACTTACAAAATTTTGAAAAAAAAAATAACAATTCTGTTTGGTTGATTGTTCTAATGGATCACATATAAAAAGGTGTAAAAACTTGTAAAAAGTAAGTGATCTATCTTACAATTAATTAATCTTGATAAGCACCAAGTAGATTGGAGAGCAGAGGTCTGGTGCAAATTGAGACTAAAAGAGTCAAATAATTGTACAAAAGAGACACTATCTAAAGATATTAGTATGTTATTGGAAGATAAGACCCTTTGTTTATTACCCAATTTAATAGAGTTAAAAAAGCCCAAGGTTTTTTTTTTACTTCTAAATAGGATTGATAAGACACTTGCTTGAAATGACCTATTAGGGCTCTCTCCACTTGCACGAAACTAGGTCTATGGAAATGGAAAGTCTTCAAATTTCATCAAGTTCATATGTTTGGTTGATAGAATACTTACCAATTTCATTTCCTAGGCCTACATGAGTTTCCTAACTCACTTTCCATCATACACGTGTGACATTCAATTTTATATAATTACCATTGATTTTAATAGTTTACATTTGATTTTAAATAGTTACAATCAATTTTAACATATTACATTTGATTTTAGCTAGTTACATTTGATTTTAGATGCTTGTGGCATTTTTTGGACAATCATGTCAGAGTGTACATGAATTTCTCCTTATTTTTGTTTGTGCTAATATATTGTGTAAATTATTGGGTTTTAAATTAAAAAATAATTTTTTAACAAATCATCATTAAGAAAAATATGGTCATTTACATATATCTCTAAGAAAATTTCACTTCAATTCAATTTCTTTCACGTATCTACCAAACGAGTTAACTTAATTTCCTTTCCTCTCAATTTCAGTTATTTCCTTACATTTTTTTTTCAATTATTTCCTTTCATTTTCTTTCTTGCAATCAAACGAACCCTTAGATTTAACCTATTTTTTATCTATTGAAATCAGGACTAATTGAAAATATGCACACGTTTAGCCTCTCAAAAAGACTATGTTGTTAAATAGGTGGAACTCAGGCCTACTAAATAACTTATTCAGCCTAATTATGTATTGTTTTTGTAAGGGAAATTATAATATCTCAATTACATTTGTACCCTCGTGTCAAAAAATTTTGATGGACTAAGAAATACAAAATTATATTTTTTGACTATTTTAAGGCATCGCCCTATTTTAGGCCTATGATTTAGCTAATTACATTTGTACCCTCGTGTCAAACAAGCTTCATGTACGAAACGGATCACATGAGATAAAGCAAACAAAAATAAGTCTCATGCTTCAAACATATTCAAAAACGAAATTAACAGAGAAATAATTTCATTTGATAAACCAAAATATGGCAGAGAATAAAGATTTACTGTGATGTCACATATAAGATCAATCATACATAAACCTACACAATAACTTATATATTCATATATTATCTCATACTAATTCGAAGTTGTAGTGGAAGACTTATAAATACCTCTACAGATTGCCCTTGATTGATAAGAGAAGAGAAAACCCTCTTAAATATACTTGCGGAAGAAATCCATGTAGTAGCACTCTTCTGATTGGAGTTCGACACAGTGTTTATATATGTTGTAGTAGCCTAACCAGTCATGGATCTAGGAAATCAGAGGGAAGACAAACTCTCTCTTGGACTAGGTCTTCTACCATATCTTTTATATGTTGGTGTGTTTTCTCCATTAAAAAATTCCCTTCAATAGACAACTTATAAGTGTAACCTTATTTGGACAATTGAGTCTAATGTTGACTATCACTACAAAAGAAGGGGTGATTAGCGGCGCACGCGTCCCTGCGGAAGGGTGAAAACCGCCCCCGAGAATATGCTTTTCCGGCGGTTGCCAGCATCCGCGGCCACGTTGCGAGGCAAATGGGATTTATTTTTTTTCCTTTGCGTCGCCTCGGTCACGTTGCCGCGGTCCGGTAAAAAAAAAGGCGAACAAACAAGAAAAGCCCACTGTGCGGCGGCCAACCGCCCCTAACGAAAAAAAAAATAAAAAAATAAATTATTCTGGGGGCGGTCAACCGCCCCCACAAAAACATAGCATTTAAAAAAAAATAAACTATTTAGGGGCGGTTACCCGCCCCCACGTGGCACCAAATCTCGTGCGCATTAAATGGTTCTGACCGCCCCCAAAAAAATAAAAAAAAATAATATTACATAAAACGTGGGAGCGGTCAACCGCCCCCACAATAACTCAAAAAAAAAAAAGATGATCAATATACGTGGGAGCGGTTGACCGCTCCCACGCTGCGCATTTAAATGCGCCATTAAAAGAACGTGGGAGCGGTTGACCGCTCCCACGCGGCACATTTAAATGCGCCCATTCAATGGACGTGGGAGCGGTTGACCGCTCCCACGCGGCACATTTAAATGTGCCCATTTAATGCACGTGGGGGCGGTTGGACCGCCCCCACGCTTGACAGATTCCACCACTATATAAACCTTCCGCCGCTGCCATTTTCCACGCAAATTTCCCACGCAAACTTTAGGGCCCACCGAAAAAATCCGTACTTTTCCACATATATATTCGCCTTTCTGACATGACTGATCCGGGGAAGCGTGTAGTCAGTGCAAGCGAGGAGGAGCAGCGACAAGAGACAGAAGAGGACGCGGATTGGCCGGACAGGTTGGCACATACTTTTAGTTCTAACTTATTTGATGATGATGTACCTCTTGCACATGGTGCGCAGATTGAGCATGGGGGGAAGAGATTGTGATTCCAGGCACCGGCGGTTTAAGGGTGCCTGCTGTTAGTAGCGATCTTGTAGAAGAAATATTGATGCAGATGTTGTACACTGATGATGGGAGGTTAGTCACGGGAGAGGAGACGGAGAGGCCGGAGGAGCCTCAAGAGGATAGACATGATGAGGTGGGGGAAGAGCAGGGGGGCGGTGGGGGCCGTGAGGGCGGGGGAGGAACCCCAGGTGCTCCAGTGCAGCCTGTAGTACAGCTTCGACGAGGGAGGAGATCGTCAAGTAGCTGTCGTTTGGTGACAGTGAGAAGTAAGTAGTATTTTGATTATATATATGTTTATTTTATTATATCTTTATTACATTTATTGATTATATATTTAATTAATGTTTACTTTTATTGTTTACTTTTATAATTATTACTATTATTATTATTATTATATATATATAGCTATTTATTTAGTAGCCTATTTAATGTTTATTTTATTATATCTTGATTACATTTATTGTATTGTTAAAAATATAGATACCGCTGGGGACGTCAGGACGAGGAGACTGTCTGTTGACATGGTTCATCATTTGCCGTCAAACGAGAGGGTGGAGTTGATTCATTTCACCAGGACGGGGCAACCAATCAAGGACACAGGTTGCCTGTTCAACCGCTTCTGCATCACCATTGGGCGACAAACCCAACGGTTCCCGATCGACCCTCTTGATTGGAGGCTAGTACCTGAACACCTTAAGTTAGCCGCGTGGGAAGCAGTTAAGGTAATTCAACGAATTATTTAAATGTTATTTTTTATGGTTCCTTTGTATTATTTTAATTAATAACATTTATATTGTAGGCTCATTTTTGGGTTACTGAAGACCTCAAGAAGTATGCGATCGCCAAGATCGGCGACGCCTGGAAGGAGCAGAGGAACGACTGGTACAATGACAGATGGAGAAAGGGTCAGAGGACGAAAGAGCAGATTATGGCAGACGTTCCTGGGGGCGTCGACCCAGCCGAGTGGCGGCGATATGTGGAGTGGAGGCATTCCGACGTGGGGATGGCTAGATCTCAGTGGGGCATAGCTGCCCGAGCTTGTCAAGATGTCACCCACACTGGCGGCAGCAGACCGTTTGCGGTCAAGATGTCTAAAACTCCGACATTCTCGTAATTCTCCCCTTCACCATGAAACGTCCATCTTACATAATATCGGGGGAACGGCTTCTGAAGACAGTGATTAAACACCTCCTCCCTTGTCTGCCAGCTACGAAACTTACACTTTTGACATGGACAACAAATTTTTCCCTCAACACTAGACCGCCTGAACGCAAAATCTAAAAAGTAATTGAGACCCAAAGTGTATTCGGGTGTCGAACGAGGTAAGGTGATCCACGATTTATCCAACATCGAGACAGTACAGATAAGAATGAACAAGAAGCAAATTTAATGAATTGAGGTGCAACTAACAACTTACCCATATATATGCTCTTTTATACTGTAAAACACGGTTCAAAGCATGGGCTCTTCAATTTTGTAAATTAATGTTAAAGCTCTGGGGCGGTCGAACCGCCCCCCCGCGTTTCAATTATTTAAAATATTGAAACTTTGGGGCGGTCGACCCGCCCGCTCGTCCCTTTTGTAAATTAAGGCAGCTTTGGGGGCGGTCAAACCGCCCCCCCCCCCCCCCCACTTTTCAAATATTTAAAATATTGAAATTCTGGGGGCGGTCAAACCGCCCCCCAGCTTTTCAAATTTTTAAAATATTGAAACCTCGGGGGCGGTCGAACCGCCCCCCCGCGCTTCAACAATTATTAAAATATTGTGGGGGCGGTTAACCCGCCCCCACTCATTTAAATTAAATGAAACTTTGGGGGCGGGCACACCGCCCCCACCCGACCGCCCCCACGTTGTTATCTCTCCCTATAAATACCCTTCCCTCCATTTCGAGCGCGCTTAAATCTTATGTTCTCTCTTCTTTCTTCCTCTGTCCCTTTTGTGGTTTGCTTTTTCGGTGTTCTATCACTCGTTGGTGCGCAAGTAAATTTTTTTTTGTTAGAGTATTTTCGTTTTTATTAGATTTTATGTTGTTGGTTATTTTTCTTATTCTTTCGTTTTCTTAATATGTGTAAATTGTTCATGACAATTTGTCTCTTATAATATAATGCATTTTGGATATGTTTTGTTTTGATGTTTAAATTGGCTATTAAATTTCATATCTATTGTTTATAAATTTCAAATATATTATGTAAATTACATTTTTGATAATATTGTATATTTTCTTGTTTTTGTTATTATGTTTATCCCAATAAATTGTCATGTTAAACTGTATTCTTGGAGCACTGTTTTTTTTAACAAGTTAGCAACCCGCCGGCGGTCAGGCACGCCGCAACGGGTTGTTTTTTTTTAAAAAAAACATTTGCTTAGCGGCGGTCGGCATGGTATTACGAAAATAATCAAAATTCGACAAGAGCATGGGGGCGGGTAGAACCGCCCCCCCACTCTTCAATTTTGTAAATTAAATGCAGCTTTGGGGGCGGTCCAACCGCCCCCACGCTTTTCGATTATTTAAAATGTTAAAACTCTGGGGGCGGTCGAACCGCCCCCCGTAGAGGCGTATACGACCGCGCCTACGCCCGTGGCAACTAGATATTAAAATATTAAACTTCGCGGCGTATGTGCCCGCCCCTAAGTCCGCGCCTACGCGTGCCGGCGGTGAGGGAGGAGCTACAGCGGAACGTTTACCGCCCCCACGCGACGTCCCCACGGTAAATTCGGCCGTAAAAAGAGCCCGCCGTAGCGCCTTAGGGGCGGTTGGGACCGCCGGTACGGTGCAAAAAAACCCGCCGCGGATCGGCCCGTTTTTTGTAGTGTATGGGCCAACTAAGTCATACTCAATCCGTTCATAAATATAAGATCATTTTCCCTAATTTAAGTGGATTAAGATGTTTGTCAGAACAAAAACTAGAGATCGTATTAAGGATACATCATTAATGTTGGGAGTCAAACCTGTAATCAGTGCATAGTCATAATAACAATTCTAAAATCTGAGCAAAAAATAATAACAATTCAAAAATGAGACCTCAAGATCAAATAATACCACGTCAAATCACTAATGTAACGTTGCTTCGATCGATGGAGTTTGTGAATATTAAGTAACTCAATCATACCCAGTTCTTTATCCTACTAAAAAAATATAAATATGGTCCCATTAAAAAAAATTAGTTGAATTATTCATGTTACAATTATAAAAAATTTATTTTAAAACAATAATTAGCATTGGTTTTACTTGTCACTTACACTTTCAAGACTTGAACGATGATCACTAACTTTCCTAACTACATGGAAAACAAACTTCTTTTATAATCATACACAATGGTTATTTATTAAAATAATTTGACACTGGTTATAGACAGACATTTAATTAAATCTTTCAGCATTTTTTTCGTTTCAGATGTTGTGAGATGCAGTGAGAGATGAGTTTTTTTTCTACTAGACATTAGGTACAACCCCCTCAATGTTTTTATTAGTTTGTGTACATCAACTTATTATCCAATATATAACTTTGTATGTGATTAATATTCAAAAATCATAAAAATTGCTATACATATTTAAATTATAAAACACGACGACTTAAATTGAAAAACTAAACTTTATAGCTCAAACATCTACGTCTATAACTCAGAATCTTTATTTGGCAAAAAAACTTCAAATTCTCTTGCTAAACAACAGCTTAAAAATCTTCTATTTACAATATTTTTTCATAATTGTTTTAATTATCTTTATAAGAAAAATTGTCAATATAATTTTGGTCCCTAAAGTTTGACATTCATTTTGATTATGTTCTACTTTAAATTTCAAATAAGAATAGGACCAAAAAAAATTTCAAATAAGAGGCATTAGACATTTTATAGCTAAAATGGTCGAAGTTGTTGATCTATAAGGAGTAAATTGAAATCTAATTAAGAGACAAAAACCTCTTCTTTCTAACTTGAGCTACCTAAATCAAAACTATTGTAAATTTTAGTCACTAAAGATTACGACAACAGAAAGAAAAATAGCATTTCAGTTAACTAACCAGAGCAATATTTCTTTGACTGCTCTCCAAATATTTGATAAAACATTTGTTTTTTTTTTTGGGCCAAACGTACATAAAACATTTGTTTATGAATAGAGACCACTGAAATTCACAAACTCTTTTTATTGAAAAAATAAATTACAATCATAGTTGCAATCATTTCCCATTTTACTCATTTACCAAAAAAACAACAAAGAATCCCCCATGCACTATCTCCAAGAATCTAATGGCAGAAGAGAAGAAGCAGCAGCAGCAGCAGAGAGTTATGATCACATGCTCCTCACCACCCCACCCTAAATCTACAACCACCTCTTAATCCCAACCATCTAACAAATCCCCACCCTTAAAAAAAGTCATCTAATCGAACGGCTGCCATGCAGAAGCAGTCAAAAGACAAAGATCCTTCCACCCCAACTTAAGGCACCCATTCTCTTCCACCAAAGTGTACCCTCTCCAAGGATACATCCCAAGCAAGAGACTAGCCTGGGCCGCCGGGTTTCCCCGAAGCGATACGGGCCGAAACCCGGCCCGTCTAAGCTCATCGGCCCACCTCTCCACCTTAACCTCCCCAGTCCTCTTGGGCCCACCAACCGCCACAATATTCCTAATCTCACACCCAAACAACTGCTGCTCCACCGTATGCCTCTCTACACTCTCCCCACCCAATCCATCCCCAAGCGCGTCGAACAACGCGCTATAATAATGCAACGCCTCCACAAACCTAGCCAAAAAACTCCCAGCATGGCTCAGATCTTGTTCCACCATAGTAATTAACTTCGGTCTCAACAACGTTAATAATCTCAATGTCCCCAAGTCACTCCCAGTGATGTCATAAAGGCAGTGGTGCATCCAATGCACCACTATGGCCTCCCCCGGTTTGACCCCGAGTTGACTTAATTCGGTCACATTACCGATTTTGCCCTCGACCGGGTGGAACTGGAAGGGCAGACCGAGTGACGTGGCGAAGTCCGCGAGGCGCCGCCCGGTCGAGTCGAGGAGCTCGGCGGACGAGCCGAAGCAGGTGATCCGCATGGAGCGGATTTTTCGAGAGCGAGACGCTAGGATGTGGAACAGTCCCGGCCATTGGAGGCCCTGCATGATGTCGAGGTCGATGACGTGGACGCAATCCTCGCCGTCGAGGGCTTGGAAGATGGCCTGATTGGCGGTGAAGTGGGAGAACTTGACGAGGGGGGAGACGGAGTTGTAGGATTGGAAGGCGGTGAAGATTCTTTGGGATTGGATGAGAGTGTGGGATTTGGCGGTTAATGGCGAGTACGTGCCGAGGCAGGAGCTCACCACGCGCGCTTGCAGCGCGTGTGCGAAGTACGCGCCGACGCGCTCCGGGGAGGAGCCGTACGGGGAGGAGAGTTCCGCGATTTCCGGGAGGAGGTCGGAGGCGTCGTCGAGGTTGTCGATGGCCACCGACTCCGCGCATTGGAGCAGGAGGCCGAGGAGGCGGAGGCCGGAGGATTCCTTGGGAGGTAACGGCGGTTCTTGGTCGGAGATTTCCTGCTCGCCGGCGGGTTTCTCGCCGGAGATGGAGGCTTCGCCGGCGTCGGAGAAGTTTCTGCCGGTGTTGGGCCTCTTGAAGGAGGAGGGAGGGTGGCTGCTGTCACCGGTGGCAGCGGTGGTGGCGGTGATATCGTCGTCGGTGAGGTCGCGGTCGGAGCGCTTGGATTTCATGGGGTTGGGGTTGGGGGAGAGTGAGGAGTGAGGGACCAAGCTTTGGAGCATGATGGTTGATGGATGGTTGTGAATTTGTGTGTGTGTGTGTGTGTGTGTGGGAGGGAAGGGAATATGAAGCTTTGGAGGAAACTTTTGGGTTAAAAGGGACAAAAGTGAGTGAGTGAGGGAGAGAAGATAGTGAAAGTTTTGGGATGCTGCAGGGGAAGGTTTGTCAGAGGAGATAAGGGAAGAATTGAAGAAAGAAATGAATGAGTTTAGTTGGCTAAGAAATGTGAATAATAATGGTTTCAGTTGAAATCTTCTTGTTGATGTAGGGAGCCTGGTTTGTCTTGTATAATCAAAAGCAAACACATGATGTATGATTGTATGGAGGTTTTGACTTGATTGGATGATATACAAAAATTTTAGTGCCTATTTTCTATCTTTTATTAATTTTATAGGTTGAGAAAGAAATTAGATGTGTCTCTCACCTGATTGTTTTGACTTTTTTAAGGTTTTAGGCATGTTGAAATCCCCACATCAAATATAATGTTTTTGCTTTTGATTAATCTAGGAAAGCATTGTCTTGTTGATGAATGATTTTATATCTATATATGTTGGTTTCGGGCCGGTTTGGCTCAATGATAAGCTCACTTGTCATGAGGTTTGAGGTTGTGGATTTGAACTAGCCACTTTGCAAAAAGTAAAGGTTAGACTATATAGTATATTCTCTTCTCCATCACTCTCACCAAGTGGGTACTAGAATTGGGTTAACCGTTTATATGTTGATTTCCTTTGAATTTGGAAAAATGCCTTAATTTTGGTGAACCTAATAACATCCTAGTCACCATTTGAACCTGAATATATACATTTGTCTTTGTTTAGTTACCAGACCCAGCTCATTCTTATTTGATGTTATTTATATATCACCTCATTTATTTATTCATGTAAATAACCTATTTTACCTTTGATTTATTATATGTTAGTTTTGTTCTTATATGATGTAGTAACTATTAAATATGGAAATTTTGTTGAAATTTAAGTAGAACAAATGAAATTTAAGTTTCCATGGTCTATATTAACTATTAATTAAGTATACCAGAAATACCTTATAAATAAAAAAGATGAATATTTATTTTGAACAACACGACTAATCTAAATAGCCAGCTAAACCTTAGCTTTGTTGAGCAACATAGAAGAATGGTTGTTTGATTGGTGAGAGAGAAAATGGAATTGGAAAAATAAAAAAGAAATAATGGGGACAGAAAGGTTGATAACTTTGTAGCTGGGATCAAAAAAGGGTTTTAGGGTTGGGGGATGGTTTTTTTTGGGTATTATCCTCGTTAGGTGCTCCGTTTTGTGTGTCGTTACGTTTGTTTTTTTATGGTGAAAGCATAGGTCATGGAATTAGGAAAGCTTAATGACAGTGATTAAGGGTTTGATTAATGGGGAATTAATTTTGCTAATTTCGTCATCTTTGGATTCTTGTGATTTTGGACATTGGTTGTGCCAAATTGCGAGAGATCAATGTTTGTCCTACCCTCCTATGTCCCCATGACAATGATAAGTCTTGTTTAATATAACTTTCTTGGAGAGAATATACAATTATTGATAATGACCTCTTCATTATCTCATTCTATTTCATTTCTATTTCTATTTCTGCTTGTTAATCTTATCATGCAAACATCCTCCATTATAATATTTATGGCCCAAAATTTAGCATATAAAACCTCAAGTTTTTTGCAAATAACTTTATATTCATCATATGGATGACATATCTTTTATTTTACACATTATGTGTGTGTGTGTATTAAAAAGAATGGCATTTTTATTGGATGAACATAGAGTAAAAATGGATCTTTAGACAAATTTAAGATAGCATTATTTGATACTCTCTTTGTTCTTAAATTGTAGGATTTTTCTTAGGATGAAATTGTTCATAAATATAAAATCTCTTTTTAATAATATTTTTTAAATTTTTCTTGAATTATCCTTATTGATATTTCTTAATGGTAAACATGTAATAAAGTAGGGTGGAAATGAAGGTATATGATCATGATTTTTTGTAATAACTAATATAATTAACTTCCTCGATCAATATAATTAAATTGGATAATTAGGTCTTATATTTATGAATGCAGTGAGTAATATATTTGGAGTAAGGTATTTTTCGTCTTTTTTCTCTTTTCATTATCAATATCATTATCAATTGATTCAATTCCAATTTACTATACTACTTCTCTCAATTGTGTATCATGCATCGATGCTACAAATGTTGTAAATTAAATATATTACTCAAATAGTTGTCCAAAAGAAAAACATATTACTCAAATGAATAGCCATCCACCCATCCACACTCAATGTCTCTATCTTACACCGACCTTTGAAGATGGTGGCAAATAAAATAAAACAAAACTCTCTCCTTCAAAAACGTTAGATCAATTTATAAAAATTAATAAAATTAACTACATTAGTGATTTAAAAAATATACAGATATTTCCTAAGATATCATATTTAATTTGTTTGTGTGGAAAACAACCAACAATCGATATACAACTCATTTTCTATGTGCAATTAACAGGATTATGATTTAATAAAATAATAAATTAAGATGATAAAAGAAATCAACATAACCTTCGTTTATAATCAAAAAAATTTAATTAACTAGCTCATATATTTAGGAAAGAAAATATTATATAACAAATGAAAAGAATTGTCCAATTAGAAAAACTGTAGTTTATCACAATTTGTGCAACATTATCACCACCATTATATATAAATTTGTGTGTGTGTGTCTATAACAATAACATATTTGATTTCAGAAGTATCTAGCGTGTTCAAAAGCATGGTTCCATCATCATAGTTTAAAAAATTTTCTACATTAAACCAAATAAATACTACAAGTATTGATATTAGTTATGTCGTCAATAAATTTTTATCATTAATTTAGTTTATGTCAGCCATTAAAAAATATTTAAATATCTTATAATTTAAAAAATGTTAGAATATATTTTTCCTTGCATAAGTTTACACCGGTTTTCAACTTAGCTATTTAGAGATATAAAAATGTGTATATTTACTCTCTTAAAATTGACCCGTTTATGTCATTAGCCTAACATGGCCACTGAACATTTTACAATGATGACTTAACACTTAAATATAGGCATATTATTTTTAATTTAAAATAAGTTAATTTAAAAATTTTTATGATTAAAATACGCCAAAACAACTGCAATTATGGTTTAGGCTAATGGCAATTGCCATTGCCTAAGTCTGTAGCCTATCCCATAAGTTACTATTTGACAAGCCGAATCCCTTTAAACTTAAGGAATTAGAATGAAAGTCGACGCAAACTTTGACTCTAAATGCATACTTTAACCTTTTAAATATATATTAATTGTTGATTTAGTTTAATTTATATATATTTGGTTTTCTCGAAAATGACAGCAAAAATATCTTAACAATTTCAAAATTCCGTATAGGAGATTTTAACTGGTTTAATAATGGTATGAATTAGTCGAGTAATGATATTAAGGGCTGCATGTCATCACTTATATGGGACTTGGAAATTCAAAATTTCTTTTCTATCATGTTCTTTGATTTCAGCCATAAAACATTAAAATCATAATTTCATTGGTAGCAAATTTTGAAAAAAGGAGTTAATTTTATTTAGTCAATAATTTCCAACCTAGATACTCTTCTAAAAACAACCAAAACAATACTTGCCTATATATACACGCACATATTGATTTTATCCGGCAATTATGCACTCTCATGCGCGATATTGATTGAGCTTAAATAAAACCTTGTTTCTATATTTCCCTTTGTTACCTCAAAACACATATACTAGTAATTAGGGTTGTCCATCACATCCCGTTCCCGGGGATCCCATCCCGTTCCTGGGCAAACGGGAAAGAGAATTTTCCGTTTCAGACAAAGTGGGGGAATTCCCTGAGGGGCGGGAACAGGAATTCTCCAGGAACGGGACGGGATTCGGGAAAGGCCCCTGGATTCCCGTCTCGTTCCCGTTCCTGGGGTTATTCTACTTTTTTTATAGTATTAAATTAGAAATGAGATACTTATTGAGATGAAGAAAGTCAATTGTGTGTTCAATGTGTAACTTTTAACTTTTGATGATTTTTTGTTCAAGTTTAGAACAAGATTAATCTTAAAGAGTATATATAGGTCTTATTTTATCTAGTCTATTGCGAAGATTCACCTATACTTTATGTGAAGTTTTATTCACCAAGTATGGAACAATTTAATATAACCTCCTCCATTCAATCTGGAGCAACAATTTAGTATAATTTATGCTTGCAGTAAAGGAGTCAACACCAATCTCTCCTCTATTCAACCTCCTCCCGTTCAATCTAGAGCACCGAAGTGAACTAATTATATAATCGGGAAATCCTGCTCCCGTTCTCTGGAATTCCCGTTACCGGGAAATCCCGTTCCCGGCGGGAAAGGGAAAGGGAACGGGAAAGGAGAGGCATTCCCGCCCCTTTTCGGGAATTGGAACGGGAATGTCAATTCCCGCTCCCGTTCCCGTGTTTGGACACCCCTACTAGTAATTGAACAATAACTTCATAAAGTGTCATATACTCTTTATTTATACAATAATGTGTAGTATACACTAAATTTAATTTTTTATCAAAAAAATACACTAAATTTACTCTAAATTATAAGGATTCATATAACACCCTATCATAGTTTATATTGTGCATTGTTTTTAATTAGTTTTTAATTTCTAGTCTACTTCCTGCACTACACGTAGCATGTTGAGCCTCCTATTGACACGTAATAGGATACTTTTGTTGTACTATCTTTTTATTTTAATGAAGTTGGCTTTATATAAAAAATATAAACTCTAAATTTACATATCATTTGGAAATACGGTTTTTATTAAAAAGATGTAAGACTCTTAAATAAAATGCATACTTGCTTTCAAATTCAACAACTTCCTAAAAATATGAATGCTGTACTTATTGTATTGTATATACGATACAATTACGTTGGCGTCCTTATTTTTTTTTTCTAAATTCAATATTGAAAATAGGTAATAATTATGATACGTTGCATGCATTGTACAAGTGAAAAGATATCTTTACACCACATGCAATCCAAAGTGGGCGAAAATAGTTCACTACAAGTAAAATGATATGAACGAGTAGAAGAGGATAAATTAAAGATACAAAGTTCTATATCTATATTTTAATATTGGAAAACACCGGAGAAATAAAATTAAATGGTTCTTTTTTATATATACAAAAGAGATGCCTCACTGAATTCCTATGGGTGTTATCCCATTACAATCCATGTTGATCAAATTCTCTAGATCTAGCATAACATGATGAACCATATGAAGTCTCTGTCGCTCACTAAGTCCACGTTTAGCTAAGAAGAAGTCTGCAGCCATATTATTGTTCATTTGTTCCTGCTAATATGAGATATGTGAATTTCCCATTCACTATTATATAATGAGCCTGATTAATCACTTCAAAATCTCCGTGAGCTTCATCCGGATCCTTCAAGAGAAGATCGATTGCTTCTTTAGAATCAGATTCCAAAATGACTTTTCTACAACCAGTAGTCCATGCCATCTTTAGTCCCATGAGAATTGCCAATAGTTCTGCCAAAACAACATCTCTCTCCTTGAGCGTTCTTAGGATTATCTGATTATGCTATAATACAACTGTTGCCACCAAAATTAGATAGTCGGTGGATAGTAACTCGCATATTTTAATACCAAATCAAAATAAAAAATAAGATAAACTACCTAATATAAATTTTTGGATCATAATATTTGAACTCTTTTTTTTATAAGCACATGCATCATTTCAATGGAGATAATAAAATTCGAGATGTTGTTGTAAAAATTTACTATTTTTACTACTTTAGGAAATTTTTCCTTCTAACAAATATTTGGTTTGATTTTTTTGGCCAAAGTAAATATTTGGTTTGGTGAGGTGAGAATATACCAATTTTTTTGCAGTAGGAAGAGAGCATAGGAAAGTGGCCAGGAAGGATGCCAAAAATGAGAAAATGAGAGAAGGAAGACAACAAGAAAGAAGAGACGTGCATGTCTGTCTAACTCCAGTTCATGATGATAATATCATCTCTGCTAACTTGTACCATTATATAAAAGTTCTATTTCTTTTTTGTACTACTACTCATGAACTTGATTCTCGTATTAGGTGAAGCACAAGGATGTTTATGCATTTTCTTTAAACCAAGTCTTTTCCTTCCAAGAGAAAAAGTTTTAATAATTTGTTGAGTGGAGTTCTTAGAACTTAATAGGAAATTAGATACCTTGGGATTTAAAGAATTATTAAATGATTTTTGCAAATTTCTCAATTCAGTTATTAAAATATATGAGCTATTGGCAAAAAAACACGATTAACTACTTTGTAGATGTTAAAAAGCTTCAGTCAAGTTTGTTATTTGTATTCAGTTCAAAAAAAAAGTTTGTTATTTGTATAAAATGTATAGTTTTTAAAAGTACATCTTTATCACTTACACTCTAGGCTATAATTCTCTTGATGGACGGAAGCCCCCAAAATATATGTAACTAATAGACAAATTAAATTAAAGAAAAATGTAAATTAAAAAAAGAAAATCGTAAATTTGTTAGACAATGCAGATTGTGAATTTGTGATCTTACATTTATAAACAAAAAAATCATTTACTAACTCTTATACTCCCTCTGGTCCTATTTATAAGTCACCAACCGCCTCTAAATTTTGGTCCTTAATATAAGTCATCAACTTCCATTAACAAACTCATTTATTAAAATTTTCCCAATATACCCTTATCATTGGGAAATGAACATTGGAAGATAAGAAGAAAGAGAAAATGAGAAGGACACTTGAACACTTATAAAGATAGAGGATTAATGAGAGAGAGAAAATGTAGTGAGTCATAATGATAAAGGTGGGAGAGACAAAAATGGAAAGGACAAAAAAAAAGTCCAATTCAATAATGAAACTTTCATTAACCTCAATTCCTTGGTATGTACAATTTAGGCGGTTGATGACTTATAAATAGGACTGGAGGGAGTAGTATATAAACCAAAATGCATATAAGTGCAAACATCGATGTCAAAATTATTGGAACCCAGGCCACATGCATATTTATGAAATATATGAGCCACATTAACTAGCTTAAGTGGTGACATTTTACCATATGTCCATGTTGAAGGGTCAAAAGAGGGAACAAGGACAGCCCACCTCTAAGAACTCAAATGCCTTCTTCTGTTTTGTCCATTCCTTTTGTCTTCCTTCACACTTTGCATTCCCATTCTCTTGGTTTCATCTGCTAACAAGCATATACCATACCCTCTGCTTCCCTCACAACCACTCCTTTTTCTTATTATTTTTTATTTACTTTAAGTTAATCTCTTCACTTCATTCTTGGCTTCTGTCACAATATTGAGCACTTCCATGTATATACTAAATCTAAATGTATTTAACATTACATTATTAATACCATTTTTTTAACTTTGATACCCTAGATCAATGATTTCTCTTTGTCTCATTTGTTTCTATCAAATTTATATATTACATAAAAAAGGAAATTAGTTAATCACTTTAATTAAAAATTCTCGAGATGGAAGTTCTTTTGATGTAATTAATTTTTTTTCTCATTCTTGCAAAACTGTGGGGGAACATGTAATGTATCGAATGGTGTGATGTACTTTTCAGGCCTGTCTTTATAGTTACTTCAATGGTTGAATTATAGGATTCATTGCATTCATGATCACATAATCATCATCCACTATAAATATCTTGTAATAATTTTTGTTTGAATATGAATACTTTTAAATATTTATAATGCGGGCTAAGTTGAGGGTAGTTTTGCTCATAAATATTTTTAGGTCAAAATAAAAAATAAATTAATTAATTATCCGACTCAAAATAAATTATTTTTTTTAATTAGTGATATTTTTGTTCTAATATGATTGGTATTTTTGCTTGTTCCTCAAATTCCTTACCCAGCCCATTACAAAACATAAACCCACATCATTGATAAGTTATAGTTATGTAACTAATTTATTTGTTTTGTAAGTAAGAAGCACACATAATAATATTGTAGAATGAGACTTTAATTTGAATTTGTCCTTCTTTACCTAACATGGAGCATGTGATTGCTTTCTCTCAATTATATATTTGAAAACACACACACACACACTCTCACTCCTTTTTGTCTTAAGTGTATGAATAATAAGTAACTGTAATAAAAAAATTTAGTTAAAAACTATTTATGACAAACATGTATTGATTTCACCAAAATATCTCATTTAATCGCTGTTTTCATTGATAAAAACATATTTTTGGTATGCAATCAATAGGAAATTAGTTAAAAATTAAAAGAATTCATGGACTTCGAAGTTAAAGTGTATTGAGGTTTTACACTGCATATATGGGACCAAAACTAAATTCTCGATCATCTAGAAATGAAATGAATAATAATATAATATAAAAGTAATACTGCATAAATGTTATTTGGCACCACTATTGAGTTCTTTTATTATATTTTGATTGAAATTATACAATCAGAATAAATCATTGGTTCTATAAGCTTTTAGGTTCGCGCACAAACACAAACATTTTTTTCTAGTTTAATTTCATCCGTTTATTTTTTTTTTCGATAGCTAATTTCACCGTTTATGATTATGTATTTTTTTAAGAATTGGCTCTTAAATTTGTACAAATATATATATTTGAACAAGCTAAGGCCATCAAAATTTAGGTATGATTATGATTTCACAATGCAGTGATAAAGATGTAAGTTATTTGATCATCTGTATTATGAATTTATGATAATCAATCCTTCCTCTAGTGTTTATGAATAATGAACATTGTAATTTATTTATTTTTTTCATATTTTTTTGTAACGCAATGACTCACACTAATTTTTAAATAGAAAAATGCAAAGGTATTAGCAAAACTATATTCCATTTTAGAACATTAGTGGATTGATTTGCATGATTTTATGGTAGAAATTAAAACTAATTAATTTAAACTTATATTAATCATTCAATCCCGAAGTGACTATTATTACTTTTGGATAATATGAAGAACACTTTGGAAAGATCAGAGACATACAATGAGCACCAAAATATGAAATAAATCACAGAATGATTTTTCAAAATGACTTTATTCTCATGAAGAGGAAAACATTTGAAAACTAAGCTTTTGTGAATGGCATAATTTCCCTTAGCGATACATCAAATATAACTTATAATAGCCCGTATGCAAACTCCACGTGTCGTCTTCTGGAATGATTTAAGAATGTACTTATTTATTTTGTGGCCGTTTTAAACTTCCAATTAATTCTCATAAACCCAATGATTTTTCATCATCTCCATCACTACAGACTACAGTCGCTCCTCCCTATCTCATTCCCAAATCTCATCACACATAATCACTTTCACTCTCTCTATTTCTCTCTCCGCGGCAACGATGATGACGACGATTTCCTTCGAAGAACGGAACCAATGACGCTTCCTATTTCTGATTCAGCTTTAGGTGATTCTTCTTTTCTCATTCCTGCCCTTCCATTAGGGTCGTTTAGGTTAGAATTCAATTTGGGGGTTTAGGGTTTCAGGAATTTTTCAAGTCTTCAACTTTGATTTTAAGAGGCTTTTCAATTTCACGCATGATAGGGATGATTACTAAAAATGGTTTGCATGCAATGTCTTTCAAATTTCTTATATTTTACTGCCCTTTTGTTCCTCTTTTTTCAATGGTTTGATATCAATCTTTCATCTTAGCTTGCAAAGAAGGTGCTCGCTTGATAGCCTTACTTATATTTATACCCCAATTTAATTTTTTTTCTCATTCATTGCATGTCTCCTTCGGTTCATTGCCCAGTTTAGATTGCTTCATTTTCCTCTGTCATTTACAAGCCTTTTGTGTTTCCTATATATATGTAAGAGTATTGCAGTGGGGAGATTTGTAAAGAGTGATTAATAATATTTTAAGTAGTATGATAATAGTAATGGAGTTTAATTAATTAATGGTGAATTTTTGGTTGGCAGGTGATTGATTCTTTGGAGATGTTGCGTATGACACATAAAGGTTATATTATTTGTCTTCTAAAGTAAATCAGTTCTTATATTCTTTGAAGCATCCACTTCATAAAGGGCCATGTTAATTTTTAACTTGAAACAGATAATCTACTGTAAAATCTATCCTACTTTTATTCAAACGAACATTTGTTTAAATAATTTTTATTTCATTGTATTTGGATGTTTCCCCCTCTGATTCCATGTTCATTTGAGTTATATTTGATTAAAAACAATCCTATAGGCTCATGATAAGGTTGACCCTTAATCTGTGATGTTGGGGAAATATATATATTGATTGATTTTGTTTGTTTTATGTTGAAGTTCCATTAATATTCTAATATCTTATGGCCAGTTTCTGTTATTTCGGCTCATGTCATTCATGATGGATGCCCTATGAATTTCAGGTAGTTGGTTTGTGAGTATGTTAATAATGGCTACATGGAGGGATGCAAAAGCATGGGTATCTTACATGGGAAGCTCGGAAAAATTCTCCTTGGATAAAATCCCACCGTTACTACAAGTTGATATGGTGACAACTTAATTTTCCAAAAAAGAAATCTTTGCTCTAATATTTTTAAACTGTTTAAGAACCATTATCTATTTTATGTCTAGAGCGATCATGTCATTGCCTGTTTCTAACATTTCTTCATATAGATGTGGAGATGAGATCTTGAGAAGAAAGTACAAGACAAAAGACAAGTTCATGCATTGAAAATGTATTGAACATTTCCCTTGGAGTTTCCTCAAATCATCATCCAAATTCTCGATCTCAAGCAAAGAGTTAACGATTTATGTGAGTATTTACCCTTTACCTTTTCCTTTGACAAATTCTGTTTCTAAGCATAATGAGAGGTCGAGTGAATGGATATTTGATTGTGTATGGTTGATTTTAGTTTAAGGTAAAATGTTTACATATATCTTTTTCTCCTGTTTGTTCTTTCAATTGGTTGTTGCGATAGCTGAGGTGAGATTTGTGAAGTCTGATTTTAATTGAAGTTTTGATATATGTATTGAAGTTTCCTAATGAGGATTTCGAGTTTCCATTTCTTCTTCTTGGTGTGTGTTCGTTTGGCAGGGAGGAGAAGGAAGAAGGATATATAAAATAGGATTACCTTACTCTGCTTAGGATAATCATTTTGAATGCTGTGTTTTGTGCTCTGTTTGGGTAAGGTTCTATTTTGAAGAGTTACTTTAGTGAGCAAGTTTAAAATATTCTTATTCTTAATGTTATAGTGAGAGCATGTTGATGGATGTTATAACTGTTAAGATATCATTTGGAACTGGGATAACGATTAAAATTTTGTATCTTTAAAGCATTGAGACTTGGGAGGCAGAATAGGAATTGTAAGATTGTGAACTTCATTTGGATTTCCATTTAAAACAATGATTGAGGTGCATGATTGGTATTAGGAATGCTAAGAAGAGTTTAGATTTGATTTCTAAATTACTGATTGTTACATCCTGCAGTTTCATTTGGTGTTTCTATAGTTTAAGAGTTGATGTTGGAGTCATACTAACTGCTGAAAACAAGGGAAGCAAATCAGTAAATGTCTAGAAAATGTTAAGTAAATCAGTCAGAAGTTTTACATTGCTAACTGGAGTCATTCTATAGTTTTAGGGAATGACTATTTCTTTCTTTGGTTATCTTCCTAACATGTTTAGGCATTGATTTTGTATTTTTAACCTTCCTCCACCGATCACATCCATTTTAATTCAGGGTCTATAATTTTTAGATACTTCCAAATTTCATTTTTTATAGTATAATGATATATGAGGTTTGGTGATTAGAATTTCATTTTTTTCTCCTTTAACTTTAGTTATGACATTGAAAAGTTAAATCTATCAGGGAAACAACATGCAACTTTTTTTAATTTTATCTATACCTTGGTTGAATTGATTTGCCTTGCAGGGAGATATGATGAGAGTTTTGACATATCTTCAAGCAAATAATTGAATAGTCTAACTTGGTTATAGCAATTATATGTGTAGTAAAAAGGATAGTTCAAATATTGACATAATCTGATTTGTCCTACGGGGAGACATTAGTATTACCATGTTGAGTCAGCAGTAATTCTGGTGTGCTAATCATATATGACCATTTTTCATTGGTGTTTAATTTTGGTGTCCAAAATAATATATTCATGTTCCCATTAGTAGGGTTCGTATTTAAACTATACATACATGTGCCAACTGTTATATTTTCATTCCTTCTGATAGATGTTACCTGTGCAACTCATATTGTCGATGTATCAATCTGACATGGTCTTTCTGATGCAGTTGCGCGACATTTGGAATATCACCTCCACAAGAATAGGCACTTATCCTTTCTTACCAAGCATCATATCTATGAATCTGTGATGTGATATTTTTTGTATATAACTTAATTGTGCTTCATCTTAATCGATTGGAGGAATAGTTGATGATGTTAGGATAAATATATTTCAATCAGTAATTCAGTCAAAAAATTGAAATTCTATATCAATTAGTAATTCAGGGATTGTTTCTGGAAAACATGGCTACTATAGCTCAAAACAATTGGGCAAATGAAATGTTTGCTTTAAAATTATAGATACATTTGAAAGTGTCAATTACTCACTAAAGGCAAAGCAAATGAATAAAATTTGTTTTACTATCCAAAGGCTGGATAACATATATTGTAATTTAGTACTTTCATCTTCGTTAGCTCGAAGAATTTGTTGTTTATTCTTCTAGCCTTTGCTGATTATGAACCACTCTATGTTTAGTTTGCTACTTTCTATTTCATTATACTTATTTCTGATAAAACAAATTTAACACACATACTAATTGCTTCATATCTTCAGGTGACATTTTAAATGATTCACATACAGAAATGACAAAGTAACATGCAAAGAGATGAAATATCAAAGATGAAATTCAAGGAACTACAAATCCAAAAATGTAACGACTTTTGGCCAAAAAAAAAAAGTAACGACTCATATATATCACACATGTAATTTCCTTTCTGATAAAAAAAAACATGTAATTTCCTCAAACCATCATATTGTACTGTAAGTCAACCAAATGTACAAAAGCAACAAAATTACAATTTATAAATTTAAAAAATATTAATGAACACATATTTCAGTCAACAACATACCTTAAAAACAAACAATAAAAAAACATTGTCCGTGCATCGCACAGGGTCATTTTCTAGTTATTATTAGTACTCGTTAATCTGTCGTTGTCATTAATGTTTTATAAGAAATGTTATTCAAATTAGTTATCATTGTCTAATATTGTACTCCCCCGTTTCTAAATATAAGATCACCTTCGAATTTCAATTTGTTTATAAATATAAGCAACTTTTTAATTTTTCTAAACTCTTTTTCAAATAAACCCTAATAATGCTTATCTATAATAAAGGGAAAATGACAAATAAATGACACTTGAAATTGCATTGGACAAAATGGGGTCTCCAATTCCAACTTGAAAAAAAAGGAATGGTCCCCAATTTGTCCTAAACGAAGTTTGTGGCTTTATAACAAAAGAGTAGTTAAAGGCGATTCTCAAGTAGTCATTAGCGATACATGAGTAGTTACTGAGAAGGGTAGTTGATAACGATACAAAAGTAGTTAATTGTGTCTGTGATACATGAGTGGTTATCTAGTAACTTCTGGTAACTACTAATGTATCACCGATAACTACTTGAGAATCACCATTAACTACTATTTTGCCACAAAGTCACAAACTTGATTTAGAACAAATCGGGAACCATCCTTATTTGTCCAAGTTGAAATTAGAGACCCAATTTTATCCAACTCAAATTCAAGTATCATTTTTTTGTCATTTTCCCTATAATAAACAGGTAAGAGTTGGAGAATGAGAATAAAGGTATATGGTTAGGGTAGATTAGTAATATTAATTATGTGTTAACAACTAACTTAACTAGCATCCTTAATCTAATTAAATTAGCAAAAGTAATTTTATATTTAGGAACTGAGGGAGTATTTGATAAGAGTAATTTTGGAGGGAAAACATTATTTGGCCAAGAAGTTTCTTGAGGGAGGGAGTTACTATTGTTTGGATGAAACAATGTTTTTTGGCCAAAAGATGAAACAATGTTAAAGAGGGGTGAAGGGAGTGCTTTACAAAATTAAAGCCAACCGCATTATGAAGAAGAATAGGATTAGATAGAAGTTAGAACAATATCATGAAGACGTCTTCAAAGATAAATGAGATATCACTCAGATTTCTACTAGTATGGTCAACACTTGGCCTACTTTTCTCCCCCACAATATCTTTGTTTTTTTTATAAAAGAAAAAATGACATTAATTAAAATCTAACTATTACAACAGGTTACTAATATTCAAAACATATAAAACATATTTAAAATTAAACCATAAGCTAAGAATTAAAAAGGATAATGTAGAGATAACATCAATCCCTGTCTGAGCACCAACAAGTGAGAAGCCATATAAAACCAGTGAAGTAGTTCCCACAATATCTTTGTGAAATTATAACCTCAAGATTTGGTTTTTTTATAGATATGCTCCACCAAAAAAAAATTATTACCAAAATGTTATAGCCAAAAAAGTTATTTACCAATATGCTACATAATTAAGAAGTCGTTCTAAAGTCATTCTTGGCAACAACGACTTCTAAAGTCGTTCATGTTCCCAAGAACGACTTCCACATAATCTCCCTTTACACGCATACCGATGCATGTGAGCTAAATATGTTACTCTTATTTAACCTCAAACTACCCCATCACATATCATCATAAGCATATTAAACATATATTCTCTTTAATTTTCTCTATTTTTTTACTATCTTTCAAAAAAATAATATCATATAAAACCAAAATAATGACACATAAATTTAATAAATTGCATGCTAGTTTAAATTTGAATAGCATATAAATAAAACTAACCACTCATTTCTCACATAACAAGGATTGGTAATTGGATCTTAAAATTCATGTTAAATTTACCACTTTTTCCAACTTCACCCTTCATTAAATGATGTGTTTCACATTATCAATTTCGAATCTCCATTAATAATATGAGTAAAGTGGGAAAAAACATTTAATGCGGCAATTGGTGACTTATATTAAAGACAAAAAAGATGACATATAATAAGGACTATAGGGAGTAATAACCAAGTTTATGGAAAATAAATTAGTATACCCTACAAATACAATGTTTCTACTTCTGAGCATAGTTGGTCGTCAAATGACGCATTTGTCACACCTCGGCATTCTATTCATTTGAATGAGTAGAATGTCGAGGTTGACAAATATGTCAAGCTCTCACCTAAATAATATAATTCATCATCAACAAAATGACATAGAAGAACAACGTCCACCACACCCACAACGTAAGAGGGGAACTAGATGTGGTATAGACAATCACTATTTATATTGGTACACTAATTTATTTTCTATAAAATTGGTTATTAGTTTTTATTTAGGGAAATCCCAAATAAATCTCTTCCAATACCCAAAAGGACAAGTGAAGAACTTAAACTTCCAAAAGGACTATGAAGGAACTAGCATCTACCTGTCATTTTAAAATTTTGCGAAAAGACAATATTGCCCTCATCCTAAAACACAAATTACTACACCACCCTAAATCCACCCTAAAACTCACCCTCTTCTTGCAATTTGTGTTTTAGGATGAAGACAATTTTGTCTTTTCGCAAAATTTAAAAATGACATGTAGGTGCTAGTTCCTTCATAGTCCTTTTGGAAGTTTAGGTTTCTCACTTGTCCTTTTAGGTATTGATAGAGATTTATTTGGGATTTTTCCCTTTTATTTATATGTTATTTAAATTTAAACTAATATGCACTTTATTAAATTTATGTGTCATTATTTTTGTTTTATATGATATTAGTTTTACGAAAGATAGTAACAAAAACAGAGAAAATTAAAGAGGATATATGTTTAATATGCTTATGATGAGATATGATGGGGTAGTTTGAGGTTAAATGAGAGTAACATGTTAGCATATGCATCGGTACACTTGTAAAGGGAGATTATGTGGAAGTCGTTCTTGGGAAGAACGACTTCTTAGTTATGTAGCATATTGGTAAATAATTTTTTGGCTATAGCATTTTGGTAATAGTTTTTTTTTGGGTGCAGCATAATATCTGTAAAAAAAACCCAGGATCCCGCTGTCTTAGTACAATCAATCACAACTCCTCCTTATTCAAGTTTGTAATAAATACTTACTATCTCAAGCAAATCAAAATAAAAGCTTTTAACATATTGTCTATCTCACAAAGTAGATGTATTAAAAAATTAGCCACAAAATCTCTCATTTAATTATGAAATTTATTTTTAATGATGGAATTCTATCTTCATAACTAATTCAATGTTGTTTTGTAACATAAATTGAATGCTTAACTCATGCATGCATTCTCAAAGAACACATGCATGAGTTAAGCATTAACTTTTTCTACTCGCAATAAATGGTCTTCTTATTAAATGGTTACAAGGTTTTGTATATAAAAACAGTCTCTATCCCGTTGAAGTTCTTCATTGATATTTTTTTAATTGGTTCTTTTGGTTGGAAAATACATTATTTGTAACATCTTAAGTTTTGAGCCTAGGAATTGATGTTGAATAATTATGATTTTGGGAAAATTGGATAATATTTGAGGTATAGTAAAGGGAGATGAATTATTTGATGATTGGGGATTCATCAATTATTAAAACCTATAAATTAATGTTACAAATAACAAGTCAACTGCCCATCTTTTGAAGGTTTTTAAACGTTCCCAGCTTTCTACTCTTGAAATGTAAAAACCCCTTAAATCATATTCCTTTCATTTTCTTCAAATTGTTTTCACTTCTCTTCCGTTATCACATACTCCACCACATTGACACAGACACTTTCACACGCTACTTTTATGAAAGAAAGCGATGAGGGACCTGGTTTTATGAGTTAAAAGGGGACAATAAGGACTACGTAATATAAACCTACAGCTCAAATCTTGTCTTTACGCTCAATTAAACAGTGTGCTCATTTGTATTAGATAGATATACATTATAACTTTTGGTGGTAGGGATTCTTAGATAAAGCAAACTTTTCTTCAATGTAAAAGATCTATGGCAAAATAAAAAAAAAAATTTGAGAGGATATTAGGTGTTGGAAAGGGAACATCCTGGAAAAGATAAAGGTTCTTTCTAGTTTATACAAAGGCAGATGCGTGGATAGACGTAGGACAAATATACCCAAAATGGGTTTGGTAGGGAACATTTGATTCCGTTATTATTAGGGGACTTTAGATTTAGAATCCACATGCGATTCAAACTGGGACCAAAGTGAGAAACATGTGGTATAGTTTGCTCAAAAAGATGATTTCACACTTTTACAGTGTAAAAACTTTTTTGCTCTCCAATAGCATTGAAGAATCTAGTCAATTCTTTCATCAAATTAATTTTATTCTTTGTTTTTCAGTTCATCCAACCATCTGGCTTACGTCACATCTCTAACATTCATGTATCTATGAAGTAAAATATTGAGCGACATAAGGAAGTAGTATGATTGTTTATAAGGTCCACGTCTAATCATTACAATTACCAACTATTTCTCTGTTTCTCTTCAAATATTTCATATACAATTTAAATAAAAATCAATTACTTGTTTGATTGATAGACTTGGACGATTATTCAGACTTCATCTAGATGGTCCATCATCCAACTTCCTCATGGCAAAACAAAAATTAAATTTAAAATTAAAATCTTATAATCAAATGTTGTAAAAGTCAAATAAGAAGGAGAGCCAGGGGCTTTAGGTCACTTCTCATACGGTCAGATCGTTTAGACTGAATGTCAAACCGATAACGTCAAGCCAACATGTGACAAGGTCGATGGTTCATTATTTATAATAAAAGAGTTTTTTTTATCTATTCGTATAATAAAAGGGTTGAATCCATGACTTCTATGCATTTCTCACTCTATCTTTACCATTTAAGTTGGTCGGTCTACGATGGCCAAAAAATAAGAAAAAAATTATATGGTTCAACAAAAATGTGAACAGAAAGAGTAGTCATTGAAGGAAATAAATGGCTCTTTTTATAAATCTCGTTCATTTGATAGTTTTTTTTTTGCACTATTGTTCTTTTGTTTTGAGAAACTTTTGCACTATTGGTCTAAATGGAGGTAAACCTGATATTCTCAAATCATTTATCATGATTGTGCACTAGATGGTATTGTGTAAGAGTTCTAGATAATCCAGCGGTGTATTATGTAAGAGTTCTTTAACCTAAATGGAAAAAAAATAAATAGGAAAAAAGTTAAGGTCAATTTTGTACCCTTTTTTGTGCAATTTTGCAGCATTCCAATAGAACAATTTTGCCATTTACCGTCAAAATATTAATTGTCAATGTCAACTTTTTAACGGTCAACATAATGTTTTTAACACAATAAAGATATGTGATATTCTTAAAAGTTCTAAGGCAATTTTAAACAAAAAAAAAATTCTAGATTAAGTTGATCTCGAATCAAAACTTCCAAGGAAAAATTAACTCTTAACGAGAAAAAACTTTCGTGCTAGAACTAGATATTACCATGTCAAAATTTTAAACTTCCTTTGAGTATTAATGATAACTTCTTAGTCAATAGATATTTCCTCCAAACCAAAATATAGGAACAAGGCAAGAGTCTCAATTTGATTTTAAATATTAAACTTCAATCCATTTTGTCTTCCAAGATTCATAAAGTCGTTTTCCCATGTTCCCTATTTATTGCAAATATTTAGGAGGATTTCATTAAAAGTGATTTACAATGCACCAAGATTAAAGAAGATATTTTACGAAAATCAACATATATTAACAATAAAAAAATTGATAAAATTAATTTCCTTAATATTCATAGATTGGCTAACTCTTATATTAAGAAGCAAACAGAGTAGATATTGGGGATTCTTAAGAGCAAGTTTTTTAACTCCAAATTGGGAGGAAAACTTCTAGAGTGAATAAGCTTACTAGTGCCAACTTAGGGGCAGCCAAAAGAGGTTCAGACAAATTCAACTTTTTGATGGAAAAGTGTGCTTTCAAATTGACAAACTAAGTACAACCTTTAAATAAACAAGAATCAAACCCATTTCTTTTCTTTACACACAGGCAAGGGATATGAATGAAAACTAATTCCCTAACCATTCTCAAGACTGCAGCTCAAAGGCAAGCAAACAGAGCTTTCAATCTTGTACAATATAATTTATGCTAGAAAAGAGAAAACAAATAAAAAATCAAGAAGCACTTCTCACCTGAAAAACCAAAACGCTTATTACTGCTGATGCTAGTAACGTTTCCCAAGAATGACACCCAAAATCACTGATACAAGAGCTATTCCCAAGATAAGCTTAAAGTTCATTGTTGCAGGAGAAGCCTGGCTGGTTGACACATGAGTCTCTGCTGAAGGAAGAGTTTGAGGAGATGCTGCATCTGTCTTTTTCTTGCTCTTTCTTTTTGATGGAGTGGAGATGCTTGATCCAATATCCCTTGATTTCACTTCTGGAACATCCTCAGTGATCTGGAACACCAATTGAAATGTTTAAAAATATATCAGTTTCGAGATTCGACAAGAGAGTATTGAACTGAGTGTTATATGTTGAGGTAAAAAAAAGTTTGCTACTCTATTACTAAGAAATACAGATTCTTATACTATGAAAGCTACTTCATCCGGTCCTAAATATAAGACTTAATTGACTTTTTTGGAGATGTTAAGGTTACAAAATATGTTATTAAATTATGACATATTTGATATATTTTTAGATTAGTCATTAGTTTATAGGTTAAATAAACTAGTTTAAGGGGAAAAATTAGGTAAATTAATTTATAATTGACTTATATTTTGCTTTTTTAGGATTTTTTAAAAAAGTAAACTAGGTCTTATATTTAGGACTGGAGGGAGTATAATGACAAATAGGCTTTCACACCAAGATACATTGTAGAAACACGAGTCAATCATTAGCAGAGAATAGGTAAATGATGTTAAAAATCAATTTCAATATGATCACATGAGGAAATTATCAGTAAATCTCGTTAAATCCATACCAATGAAAAGAGCAGATTAGTTTGCGGACAAACATATAGCTCATAACAGTGGTGGTCTCAAGTCGTAGCTCATCTTGTTAGCTTTGATAAAAAAATATAACATGTCTAAGAAGAATAGAGAATGTGATATTCAGGGACTTGTTTTCATCTATAGCTCCAAATGATCAGGCATTGGTGCATGCCATAGGAATAAGACTTGGGATTTTTAAAAGGGGAATTACCTTCTCAGAGGATTTACCTCCAGCCTGCTGCAATTTCTGCTCCAGCTCTTCCTTTTGCTTCTGTAGAAGAGAAATTTCCTTGGTCTTTGCTTCAAGTTGTTCATGAGCATTTTCCAGTGCTGCTTCACGTTCTGACTCTTTCTGTGATCCTTCTTCTTTCTGCATGGTTGTAAATTTGTATTAGAAAATGGAGAACAACATCATAAAAATCACTTCTTTATCTTAAATATCAATCTCTGAAAACTAGAATAATTTTTTTAAAGCAAAATAGGCATTGGTTAGACCCTGAGGAAATTACTATAGCAAACACAAAATTTAGAACCAGAGAAATGAATTAAACTTACACACAAGAATTCTAGTCCTACCTTTTCTTTCAGGACAGATTCAGCTTTTACCAATTGCTCTTCAATTTCCTTCAGACGACTTTGCAACACAGGTTTCTCAGCAGCCTCATTCAAGAGATTTTCAATCTTGGACTTGAGTTCATCTTCTTTCTCCTTTTGTTCTTTCAACTTCTCTTCAAGCTCCGATATCTGAGACTGCAGTTCCTTCTTTAAACTCTGATTCGTCTCATTGAGTAAGCTACTCTCCTCAGTCATTGAAGACATCTGCAAGTTGATGTCATTTTAATTTAGAGAGAGTGCTCTTTTGTTCATATCCTTATATTCGTAAAACGAATTAAATATCAAATTGTGAAAATAACAGTAAAAGACAGAGAAGGAAATTAAAGGAAAATTATTATTTATAGCCACATCTGAACCTGGGACTGTAGTGCCTGCAACTCAGCAGAATGCTTTGTCGTTAAATCTTCAATAGCCTTCTTTGCAGCGAGTAGATCTTGAGATGTTCCATCATTTTCGGCTAACGATCCAGATAACTTGGACTGGAGATCATATAACTTGGATTCATACACAGCTATATCCTGCTTAAGCTTTGAATTCTCCTCTGTCAGCCCCAAACCCTCTTTCTCATAATTGTGTGACTTATTTTGCAGTTCCTCAACAACAGTTTCGAGATGCTTTAATTTTTGAAGACTCTCATCTTGCTCCATTTTATGTGTTTCGGATGTTGCAATAGCTGCTTGTGCTTGTTCTTTGTAATAATTAATTTGGCCTTCCAGTGTACTTAACTTCTGATTCAAGTCATTTGCTTCTGATTCTCTCTCGGTATGCCTCAGCGTTACTTCTTGTAACTGTGATTGCACTTTCAAGATGCGAGATTCATACTCACTATGAAGTTCAGAGGATTTTGCTTGTGAATCATTCAATTCTGCTACAGTTTTCTTGTGAGAAAGCAGTTCTTCTGCGGTTGCTTCCTTCTCTGATACAGCTGAGTTTAATAGCTCCTGAAGTTCATCAAGCCTGCTCTTTAGTTGAACATTTGTTCCAACCAATAATTCATTCTCTGAAATAGCCTGAGAACACTTGTCCTCGACATGTGTAATTTGTCTCCTCAGATCTTCATTTTCACTCTCAAAAGAAGCTAGTTTATTCAAACTACGTTCTAATTCATCCTTCAAAGAGGATGATTTTTCAGCAGCTTCAACCACCTGATCCTCCAAAATCTTAATTTTCTCTAGCAGGGATTGAATCTCAGAATCCTTGCTGCTAAATTTTGCTGTAGCTTCTTGGAGCCTAGTTTCGGAGTCTCTTGCTATTGATTCATGTAACAGTTCAAGTTCTGAGTTTCTCACAGCAACCTGCTCTATATCTCTGCTCTTGATCTGAAGATTTTCTTCAGAAGCTCTAAGTTTCTCCATTATCTCACTTTCTCGAGATTCAGCAACCTTGAGGTCGTTTTCGGCACTTTGCAACTTATCTTGTGTGAGACTTAATTCATTCCTCACAATTTCCAATAAGTTTTCAGTTTCTGCAAGCTTCTCATTCAAATCATTCGACACATTTGATAACCTTTCCTTCTCATCTGTCACTGCAGCTAGAGATTCTTCCAACTGCCTTTCCTTTTCGCTAGCTGTCTGCAGAGCTAATTCAAGACTTGAAGCCCGCACTTGAAATGCTTCAAGTTCTGAAGCTAAATTAGAAACATTGTCAAGGTGGTTCTTTGCATTTGCTTCTGAGTCGCTACATTTCTGCTCCAATGTGGTTATTTGTTGTTCAAGTTCTTGGATTCGGTATTTCTCTGCTTCAAGTAATAACTCCAACTCATTTGCCTTTTTGCTAGCATCCTCAAATTTGGAATGGGACGTTTGAAATAAATCTTCTAGTTCTCGACTGCGTTCATGATTCATACTGGCTCGATCCTCATGCTCAGTACATTTTTCCCTGGCAATCCTTAGCTCCTCCTCAAGCTGAGTACTCCGCAGAGATGATTGGTTTAAGTCAGATTCCAATTGACTTACCTTTTCCAAGTATTCCTGCATTTGGGAACTTAGGAGATTCTTTTCTTCCTCAACCTCTGTCAACTTAGCATTGAGCTGAGATATTTTCTCCGAAAATTCTGAGACTTCTCTCTCAGCACAGCTGGTTTCCAGTTGCACCTGATTTATTTGTTGCTCAAGCTCCACATTCTTTTGCTCCGCAGCAATGAAGCGTGCTTCCATCTCCCTCAGCTTTGATTTTGCCTCTTCAGCATCTGAATTTGAACTCTTAATAAATTCCTCAAGCTCAACATTCCTTTGACTAGCAGTTGCTGCAGTAGTTTCAGACTCTTTATGGAGATCCTCCAGAGATCTCAGCTTCCGTTCAAGTTCTGCATTATTTGAGAGTTCCTGAGACAAAAGAGAATCTACTCTGCCAAAGTTCTGCTCTGAAACCTTTAGTTTTTCCTCCAGCTCGGTGCACAAGTCTTTGAACTGCTTCACATTGCCTGTTAAATCTGCCACAGTTGCTTCAAGACCATCTTTTTCAACATTAAGTTTAGCCATCTCTTCTTGTAAAGCCACCACCTTTTCTTCTGTAATCTTGTGTGCCGCTTCAATCGATTCCCTTGACTTCTCTTCCTCCAGCAACTTTGTTTTTATGTTTTCCAGCTCAGAAATCTTTTCTTGTAATTCTTCTTTAGTAGACATGAGCAGATTTTGAAGTGTCGATGTATCTTCCCTCAACTGTGCTTCTGAAGTCTTTTTGAGGTCCAATTCCTGGGTCAGTTCATCTATAAGGGATTCCTTTGAAGAAAGACTCTGCTCCATGTCCAATAGCTGGGATTTTGAGAGTGTCAACTCCTCCTGTACCGCAGAAAGTTCTGCGGCAGTAGTTTTCAGCGCTTCTTCAACCTTTTGATTTTCTGCAGTCTTCTCATAAAGCCCTTTCAACTCCTCCTGCAGGGAAGTCATTTGATCTTCCATTTTTGTTGCACTCATTTTGGCTTCTTCAAGAAGTTTCTCAAACTCTATAGCCCTCTTTGCCTCAGTTTCTGCATGTGAGCCACTTTGCTTGTGCAGCTCCTCAAACTTTCTTGCTTCACCCACAGAATGTTGCGCTTCAAGTTGCAGTTCCTCCATCCTCTTTTTTGAGCTTTCAAGCTCAAGGCTCAAATTATCAAATGACTCCTTGACTTGAACAAGTTCTTTATGCTTCAACTCTTGAGCTTGCAATGCCTCTTCCAGAGTTCCGAGTTGTAAATTATATTTCTCCTCTGATTCAATAATCTGTTCTTTCAATTTCTTGTCACTCAATTCAAGCGACTCATATTTTTTTGCACTTTCCTCCAAATTCTCTTTTGTTGCTGCAATCTCGCCCTTCAAATTAGCATTTTCATGTTCAGAAGTCTTCAAAGATTCTGCCAGTCGTTGTAGTTCAGCCTCAAGTTCATGTATCTTCTCATGTGCTTCTAGCAATTCCCTGCTACTAGAGCTTCTTTCATTTGTAGAGGACTTGTCATCATTTGTTGATGTTGTCTCAGCTGTATGTGTACCATCTTTCGTATCTATTGTTTCCTTCTCGACCTTTATGAATTCTCCATCTAAGGCATTTTCTTCCTCTTCTTTCTTTCCTTCTTTGGCTATTTGAGAGAATTCAATATCTTTTTCCTGTTATAATCAACAGAAAACACTCACAACTTAAGTTACACTTATGTTTTTGATCACTTTGCCTGTAACAAAATTGATTACAATGAACTAAAATTGAAAATTATTCCATGTTCGTTTCTGGATTCAGTTTTTTAAAATGTACTCCCTCTGGTCCCTAATGTAAGAGCCCAAAATTTGAATGGTTTTGGTCCCTAATGTAAGAGCTCACCCCATATTCTCTCCTCATTTAATGTATTTTTTCCTACTTTACCCCTAACTCTCTTTCATATTTATTATTGCTTATGTATTTCTCTCTCTTAAAAGTATCATAATACATATGGGCAATTTTAGAAAAGAAGCATTAACTACAGACATCCAACTAACATTCACATGTTTTCTTAAGAAGCGTTTTTTTGGCGGCTAGCTCTTACATTAGGGACCGGAGGGAGTATTTAGGCATTTCTCCTTCTAGCTAGCTTCACCTTACATGAAAGAGAAGATGAAGTGTCATGTGGAATTCTACCGGTCACAAGAAAGCATGAATTAAGAGACAAACAACAATTTTGAGCGATTCTGTTGTGGACTGAGTTATTATATCAGTAAGTCAACATTAAACTGAAGTTTTCCTATAATAGATGCATATGCTGAAGTACATGTTACAACAGGGATAAATTATTCTTTCAAAGTAAAACAAGTGTCTAAACAAAATAATTGTGGCGTAAAAATTTTCAAGATGATAGATGTATATACAAAGTGCATATGACAACAGGGAACAAATTTCAATTTCAAATTGAAAAAAGTGTCTAAACAAATTCCTACTTTTCTTGAATACTTCAAGTGCCTTGATTGGCCCATCAAGACAGGCAGCTTAATGAGTTGTGTCAAAATATCATAATGCATTATCTTGCAAGTACTTAAATTATATTCCTTTGTTTTACAAGATTTTAAGTTTAAATAATTCAATTTACGGTGCTTTTATCTTTAAGCAGAATACGATAAGTTGCAGGTGGTACGAGTGGCCATTCTACTGGTCGTGGTGGGTGCATTGCCACTAAACAAAATGCTTAAGCGAAACCTCGCAAAGGTTAATGCTTCACACTCCAGTTAAGAGAGTATGCAATAAGTAATTTATATGATAACAAATGCAAACAAATGCACAATGATATCACCTTAATTTGGATACTGTCTGTTCCTAAATATAAGAGTCAATTCACTTTTTTTTTTGGATAATCCTAAAAAGCTAAATGACTTATTTGGAAATTATTTTCCTGGATTTTTTCTAACGAATGAAAAGAATCTTACCTTAATGTTACCAGCAAAGTTATCAGTCTCGACAACCTTTTCCACTGAAACTTCTGAAATGACTTGTGTCTCTTCCTCCATGTTTGCTTTCTCTAGTTATCTTGTTTCTGTGGTTAAAATATATAATTGATAGATTGTAAGAAATAAAAGTGATAATAATAATAGTATGTATACAGTTGACTTCAGTATGGACTATATAAATGAAACAACATACAGAAAATGTTTGTCTTGATCACTTCAGGAAAATAGGATGGGGAAAGAGAAAATCCAGAATTTCAGCATAAAATCAACAACATAACAAATGTCGAAAAACGTTGGCAGAAGCATTATTATAACAATGAGGAGTTATGAGGTCTTGAAATTTGGGATACGGCAGATTGAAGCTCAAGCAAATGAAGCCTTATGACACTTAAATCCAAGGGAGATGCTATTTAAACCAATGATCTCTTGGGCAGCAAGTATTTTACTATTGTTTTTGAAATGTCGGTTTCCTTAACATGGAAAGACATTATTGCAGTGGGGTGTCACTAAGGTGGAAATCAACACTACTCTCACTCTGACATACTAGCAATACGTGTCCAACATGTGTAGATATGTGTCAATATATTTTTTTGGTTTCCAGATGTTGGCCATGGCATTGACCTACCAAATCATTGAATCTCCATCTAGATATTCTTACTGTACTAATGCAATCTGAATAGTGAGTTTAAAATTTTCAATTTTGTAAATCTTTAGTTGAAAGTAATAGTGTAACTGTGTAAAAATAATAGTACTTGTGAATAGCATCCTACAATAGAAAAATTATGTATACCCAAAAACGTATTGAGCGAAAAATATTCCCCGATATCTATTAAGTTTTATGCACACTTAAACATTAAAATAAACGTATCATATTATATATACTTCCAAAAAGATACATTGATTCAAATACCGATCTCCCACGTGAAGATGTCATGTGGGTAATCACGTTCGTGGGTCCCCCAAATACTTTGTTACAATCTTGATCATCAACATAAGCCAATTCTCTCATATCCTCTTAAATGATAATGAGCTGGAAATTTCAAATTCATTTTTTAATAAAAATTTATACAAATGTCTTTATATGTACGATCCAAATCCATTCTCGCTCTCGCCCACTGCTTTCTCGCATTGTGAAGCTTTTTGGGCCTATTTTCCAAACCTGTTATTTTCCGACTTATTCCCGAAAATGGAATCTATCATTTCGTTTTCTTAATGGAAGCAAATTGCATCTAAACCTTCAAATTGGCGATGAGAAGCGGGGCCCGCATAAGATCTAACATTTCAATGGTGCAAATGAATTAGCCTAAGAAAGTGTCACAATAAGCCTAGTCACCACTTACTTACTAGTGATGTCTGAGTGGGCCCACTTTTCGATTGTTAGCCACTCCACCAAACTTTGTTCCTAAACTTTTTATCATATTTCGCAAAGTTCAAAAGCGTGTGTATTGTACACACTGGACAGCTTAACTTAATCATCTGCGCCTCTCTCAACTCACAGCTATCACAATTGTCTTTACACTTTGTACATTTATTCTATTTAAGCAAAGGAAAAAAGTTCCATATTTCTTTATTTAATAAATGCCTGGATTAACCACATAATAAGGGTGATTTGAGAAAAAGGTAGTGCTAAATAAGAATTTTCAGGATGCGAATTAGTAAAACAGGCTGTCTAGACACTGGACTAGGCTGGCTTAGAGAATCTCACTGTTATTTTCTCTTCTATTGAATACACTTTACTATCCTAACCTTGGAAACTGCTCTCTGCTACTAACGTATACAAGTCTCCATATTTTTTATCTGATGAGATCTATGTTTGTAACGGGATTATAGATTTTTTCTAAAAAGAAAATGTAACGTGATTGATTGATTATATGAAACACTGGACACCATAATGGACAATAAATAATGGAATTAAAAACTTCTCTCTGTTTGAGTGAAATAATTATTCACATGATAGACGGCTGAAATTTTGCGAAATAGCGAATATCCGATCAGGTGAAAGAAAGAAAGAAAGAAGATGCAATCAACCTTCTTTATCGGAGCTGAAAATGAAAGTATATTCAAATTCAAATTGTCTTTTTACTTTTTCATCTTACTTTCTTCCTTTTTTTCTGCTTTAGAATTTTAAAACCAATTTTGAATAGTGAAAGCAAACTAGTTGAAAATGGAGCTTCACCTAACACGTTGATCAACCAAAAAACAATCACTGATCAAAATAATGAAGATCGAATATTCACTGATAAAGGATAAGTATCAATCAAAGAGTCAATCAATCAATCGCAATGTACTGGAAACATGAGAAGCTATTGACAACTAATAAGAACATATAGATACTCAATAATTGACAGCTATAAGATTCAAATCAAACATTAAAGATCAACAACAGTTCAACACAGAAATCAAAATCATCCAAGACAACATCGGAAATAGATCAATTAATTTCCGATCAAAGCGATGAGCAAAATGAAAAGCTGATATACACAGAATAAGCCATAGAATGAGTAGTCTAATACAAGTAATTACATCATGCAAAGAAGAAATCAGATTCAAAATAAGGCAGATAAAACGATCAACAGCCACGAAGAATGAAAACAGAACATTCATTCAGGATTCATCACACAAATACAGAATCGATGAAGTTAAATAAAGAAAAACGAAGGTGGAAAGCTTCTGAGCAGCTATACATAGAGGCGATCGAAAAGCGAGAATTGAAATAGAAGAAAGATGGAGAGAAATAGTTACCTGAGAGAGAGAGAGAGAGAGGGAGAGGAAAGTGAAATTGCTTTTGGTAGAAGGAAGCTAATGAGCGAGTTGATCTGAGAGGAATATAAAAATCAATAAATAAATTGAGATTTGAGAATGGAAGCGAAGGAGGAAGACGAAGGAAAGAGTGAAAATGCAAATATGGAATTGTACTGTAAGCAGAGAGATTGGTGCGTATTGTATATATGTGAGTTGGAAGACTGTGTGAAGGAAAGGAAAGAGCGAAGGGCTCTACTTTTAAACGAGTGTGGGCCCCACATGTAGGCCCCGCATGTGGGCCCATGCGCCACCCCTTATTCGGCGATTCAAGGACCCAAACGCTGCCGGTTTCCTCTTGCTTGGAATTGGACCCTTCTTTCCCATTTATTTACCACCAGGGTACTTGCTCTCTTTCTTTTTCTTTTGTTATCAAAGGGTATTCATTCGCGTGTCAAGTGAGACTAATCTCTCGCTGTTCGGAAGTCTCATATAGGGGGCAAACGGTTGGCATGTGAATTTGCTCAATTGCTCAATTCGCAAGAGTTAGAGATTGAACTCATAACCACTTGTTTAAGGGATGAGGAGGATACTTGCTCTCTTTCTACATATCATATGCCTTTATGCGTATGCGACTAGTAAGTGGATTATGAATATGATCATATAGCAATGCCAATGGCAACCCTTTGAATGAGTTTCATTTTTGCTATAATTTTAATAAAATGATAATTGAATATTAAAAAGGATAAAATGGGTCATGAATTTGTCAAAGGTCAAAAGAGGACACAGTTAACTAAAACGCGAATAACTACTCTCATAATATGATTTACTACTGTTTTCTCACTACTTAAAAGGAGTCTTGTTTCTCTGAAAATGTAATAATTATTTCAATAATATAAATAACTACATGTGGAACACAAATAACTACTCTTGTATCGCAATTTACTACTTCTGTTTTAACTACATAGTAGGGGACATGTTTCCCTGAAAATACATTAACTACTTCAGCAATCAGGATTGCAAGTAACTACTCGTCGATCGCAAATAAATACGTGTTTAGTTCAAATAAGGAACAATCTCTCTTTTATCCTTTCACAAAATTGTGACTTCTTTTTATCTTTTTGATATTCAATTGTCATTCATGATTTTTCAACTTCAAATTCAAGAAATCATGAAAATCAAATTTTTGAAGTAAAAGCTACTGCCTCAGTATATTCATGAGCCCTCAGTATATTCATGAGTAACCCGGACTAGCAATTTGATTTGCATGATTTTGGTAGTTGTTACTTAGCTTCTTTTAAAATCTTGGAACAATGAATCTACCAAAGAAGGCACCATTTTTGACTTATTCATGCAAACTCTTGGGTGTGGGGCATGACCGGTGTGCATCCTTTAACTTCTTCATTGTGATTTTATTTAATTTAAATTTAAATAAAAACTTGTGAGTATATATTTATATATATTACTAGTTAATTTGTTTAAATAATTGACCAATAAAAGTAGTTTGCTTAAAAAATAAAATCTTTAAATAGGGACGGCAGAAGTGAACGCATGTCTAGAATGAGTTGAACAAGTTGTGATTGTGAATACTCATTAAGTCTGAAAATGAGATAGGTGCATAATGGAAGGATAAGAAAAAAGAATCAAAATGGTGATATATAATTTCTTTTAAAAAGTATATTTTGCTTAATAACATTATTATTTTATTTATAAAAACATATACTCTCCGGGCTCTCTATGTACAATTGTACACCACTTCGAACATTTTCATTTGAACAAAAAATCTAAACATGATTAGTTATACCTTAAAATTAAAACATTTTCTATTTCCCCCCATATTGAACATTCACTATATAGCCATAAAAATAAAGTCAATATAATAAATAAATGAGAATTTTTTATATTCATATAAAAATAATGCTGTGATTGATAAATATAAGAAAAAACTTTTCTATGCCGTAAAGATCAGATCGTATGAGTATTAATCTATAATTTGAAAAAAAAAATTATGGATATATTATGAATATGAAGATTATTAGTTGATTTATTTAGAATTTTCTATGCACGCCGGAGAAAAACAATAATAAGTCGGTATGATATTCAAAACAAAAATCAATAAAAATTTGGTCAAAAGTCAAAACACTTGAAAAGGCATAACATCAACTCATTAAGTTGCCAAGTTGTGAAATTTAAGAAAAAGTCGGGGTACAATGGTCAATTGCTGGACATTGGAGAAATTTTTTTTTTTTTTTTGTTGACCTGAGAGAAATTTGTTTTTCAAATAATGGTTTTGGTATGGCAGGGACGGGCATATGAGACCGACCAAACCGCCCTCGCGAGACGTGCAAACAAAAAATGACGACTCTATGTTCTTTCTTAAAACCAATACGACACTTTCTTTTTATAACTTTTGTGCTTCCTAATTATATTATTCAACAACTTCCATTAATCATTACTACTATTCTAAATTAACATAATTTTAAAAATACTCGTTTAATTATTTCCGTTGTACAAAACTAACTTAGAAATATAAAAATAATTTGAAGAGTTAATGGATTATGTTTATCATTTTTGTTGTAAATTGATATTGATATTTAATTAATTATTACACGCATTTTTTGATAACCAATGATTATACACTCTGAATCCAATAAGGAGTGGACTAATCAAAAAGGAAGAGAGTATCGCTTACTAAGTTGGAGGGAATGAATGGGAAGAAGATTTTAGAAGTAATTATAAATATAAATTTTAATAAAAATAATATTTGCTTATATTATTTTTTTTTTATAACAATATTTGCTTATATTCTTTATAGAAGGTTTTGTTCATTAATTTGAGGAAAATAAGGAAAATAAATTAATTACTTAATTTATGTCACATGATTTTATTTTTGAAAACCCTATACGTGACATTATGTGCAAAAGAATTTTGGGGAAAAACACAAATAAAGTTTTCTAAATTAGTAAAAGGACAATTGATGTTGCTAAATTGTAAAAATGACAAGTTGGGTCATAGGCACCTAATACATATCAACAAATTTATGAGAAAAAGACTCAAATGCCTTTAACAATTTGAGATTGGAGAGAGTGGAAAGAGAATCAAATGATGTGTTTTATGAGGGTTGGGTAAGTGTGTGTTTTTAAGGATATTTGAGTCATTTGCCCAAATTTGTTAATGTGTATTAGGTGTTTATGACTCAACTTGTCCTTTTTACAATTAGCAACCTCAATTGCCCTTTTACCAATTGGGAAAACTTTATTTGTCTTTTTCCCAAGATTTCTATCTGGCACTCGGTTTTTAAATATGTCTATATAAAAGTTTAATGGAAAACAATTTATAGAAATGGAAAAAAATCCTTATATTTAATACCAAAAGCCAAAAAGTAAATATAAGTGTCTATTTTCAGTTAAAAAAAACTATAAGTATCTCTTACATTTAAAATTGAATGTAATATTATTATAAGGATAATATTACCTAAAAATTTTTTCATTATAAATGTCTTTCCTAAAAAGAAAATTTTGTTTAGAAGGGGTTCCCCTCCTATTCAGTGCAGTGATGGATTATTTATATATAAGAACCGAAAAGTGGGTGTGTGGATAATATAACTATGTGGAGTCTATGCATCATCATCATAACCACACACACTCACATATTCTTATTATTTATGACATTTTCTTTCTAAATATAATGCATGAATATGTTAATAGAGGAAAGAATTTAGACGCGGAGACAAATCATATACGATCCTATCCTAGTCATTTATGGATACTGATGTTTGTGAGTCTAGGGGTGTCCATTTGGCCCGCAACCCGTGGGCCCCGCCCACCCATTTATGAAAATCCCCGTTTTGGGCCCGCCCATTTTGGGTTTAATGTTTTTTGGGCGGGCCCCGCCCAATAAAGGGCTAACGGGTATGGGTATGGGTGAGGGCACGGGTAATTGTGCCCCACCCATTTAAAAAAAAATCTATAACCCATTAACCCTAACTCTCCCAAAGTCTTTGTTCTTTCCTCTTTCACATCAGTCTTCTCCTCTCCGTTCTGCACTGATCGATCAAAAATTAAGCTTCAGGTAAAGAATTCATTTTCAGCTGCTTCATGATCAGCCTCTCCGTTCTTGTTATCGGTAGTTCTCTTCCTGTGATTTCCTACGATAGATATGACATATTGTAACTGTTTTGAAACTTCCATTTTTCTTTTGTGTTCTCCGTTCTTGCGTTCTTCCTGTGATTTTCCCTTGTTCTCCGTTCTTATCTTTTTATTTTTCTTTTGCCATGGATCTTCTTGTTTTACTTTGATTCGACTATTCTGCTTTACTTTGATTCTGGCTCTTGGGTATTGAAATTATTGGTGCATAATCCCAAAAAAGGGTTGGAATGGAACTTCTTGTGTGTTTTACTCTGATCAATATCTATTTTTGTGTGTTTACATCTTGTTTCTGTTTTTGCACATCACAGCTCTTCCTTTGCCATCACATTTTTCTTTCCATCGAGTTCATCCATTAGACTAAATCATTCACGATGTTATAATATATGTATTTGACATTTTTTCCTTCCACCTTATATGTGATTATCACACTTTTCAATACTTAAAAATAATTATATACTTGTATGTATTTATGCTTGCTTGTGCAGTTGTGCTTGAATATTGATTCCAATTTCCAGATTTGCAATTTACATGAATAAGCACGCTGTGAATAGACTCATCTGCACATGCTCTTTAATGATATAAAAGGGGATTGGCATTTCTTTATTCTGTTTGTTCATGTTTCTCCTGCTTGTTAGCTTCACAATATATAATATAAATTGGTCTTCAAAATTGTCAAAGATTTTATATTTTTGCATAGAACCATGAACCATGTGTAGAGAATATATCATTTTTCATAAACTTTGACATTTTTCTTGCGTTCTTGCGTTCTTCTCTTTTTATTTTGTGCACGAATAAGCTTAAGTAATTGTTAATTACATGCGATTAATTTCTAACTTAGTTACTTGCATAATACTATTCTTTATGTAGTAAAATGGTGATCACTTCGGGGAAAAATGTGGAGGAGCATATAGTTGATGAAGTGGTGGAAGTGGAGGAGCAAAGCGAAGATGAAACAGTAATACGACCTATGAAAAAAAGGAGGGGGAGGGGGACCTCATCTTCAGCTTGGGATCACTTTACAAGGATTCCACTTACTGAAACAAATGGCAAACACATGGCAAGGTGCAACTATTGTCCTGATAGAATGTTCGCTGCTCATCCTACAAAGGATGGGACCTCATCATTAATTAAACATATGGGGAAATGTCTAAACAATCCAAATAGCGATACCAAGGGACAAACTCTGTTGTCAGCTGGCTTGAATAAAATGATGACTCATCATGCATTTACTCAAGAAGGAGGTAGAAAGGCATTAGCTAGATATATTATTAAAGATGAGGTTCCATTCCGAGTTGTGGAAAAGGAGGGCCTTGAAGACTTATTGAAATATTTTCAGCCTAAATTCAAAATGCCATCACGTTCAACAATTACTAGGGATTGCTACAGCATTTACAAAGAAGAAAAAGCAACCTTGAAAGACTATTTCAAGAGTAACAACTCCCGTTTGTCTTTTACCACTGACTGTTGGACATCTTTACAGAACAAATGCTTCATGTGTCTGATTGCTCACTGGATTGATGAGGATTGGATTATGCAAAAACGCATTTTGAACTTTTGTGAGATTGAGGACCACAAGGGGGCGACTATCGCAAAGACTCTTGAAGATTGTATATTCAAGTGGGGCATTGACAAAGTGTTTTCCATCACTGTTGACAATGCTTCTGCCAATGATTCAGCCCTTGCAATTTTGAAGAAGCGGCGAAAGCTTAAATTAGTTTGTGAAGGAGAGTTTTTGCACGAGATGTGCAGCTCACATACTGAATATAATTGTTTCAGACGGTCTTAAAGATGTTAACAAGTCCATAGAGCGTATTCGTTATGCAGTCAAATATGTGAAGTCTTCCCCCTCAAGGAAACGCAAGTTCACCACACTATGTGCATTGGAAGAAGTCAAATCAAAAAATTCATTATGCTTGGATTGTCCTACTAGGTAATTTCATTGGCTACTGTACCTTATTTATTTTAATTAATTTTTCATTTAATTGACGAATTTAATTGAGTCCTTATGGATTATATGATTTTGATAGGTGGAATTCAACATTCCTCATGCTTGAGAGTGCCACACAGTTCTCCTTAGTATTTAATAGGATGGGCGAAGAAGATGAAGAGTACAAGAGTTATTTCAAAAAGAGGGTTAGAATAGATTCAAGCCGGGATGATTTCTCTCTTTTTGTTCTTGAGTATGATGCTGATAATAACTATGAATCTACAGTCTTCCCTCCTAGTGAATATGATTGGTTAACTGCTTCTGAGTTCATGGGTTTCTTGCAACAATTCTACACTATGACGCTGAAATTTTCTGGATCAAATTATGTGACGTCAAACACTTGTTTCCAGCATATAGTTGCTATTGAGACAAAACTCAGGTCAAGTGCATCCAAGCCCGCCTCTCTTTTGAATGTCATGGCAACAAAAATGCTTTCAAAGCTTGAAAAATATTGGGGTAAAGCTGAGAAGATGAATCCTTTGCTGATTGTGGGTACAATTCTGGATCCCAGATATAAAATGACATATGTAAGAATTGCATTTGATCAACTTTTTCCTGATCGGTTAGTGCGTGAAGATATGGAGGAGATGATTAGGAGTGTTCTTTATCGCCTATATGACTATTATTTTGCAGTAGCACATCCTAATGTGTCATCTTCTCAAAGTATAATAGAACAAGAAGGTGATAAAAATCTTGATGATGATGTTCAAGATGGAGTGGATTTGACTTCAATGTTGGATCCTGCAATGCAAGCTTTTATAGCCAAAGCGGATCAACAGAGTAGTAGCGAGAAAGTTTCAGAATTGGATGAATACTTGAGGACTGATTTAATTAGTTTTCGAGATCCGAAATTTGATATCTTAACATGGTGGAAAGTGAATGCATCTAAGTATCCGATCCTAAGTCTAGTGGCCCGTGATGTGTTGGCTGTTCCGGTCTCTACCGTGTCTTCAGAATCGACTTTTAGTACAGGGGGTCGATTACTAGATGCTTTTAGAAGTTCTCTTTCCTCCAAAGTGGTAGAAGGACTTATATGTGTGAGAGATTGGATATCCAAGAAACCTGCTGACAATGAAATTGATATTGACTATCGATGAGTGTTTCGCAATTGTTGAAGGTATCACTACTTAATCTAATTTTGTCCCTTATATACAATTCACATATTTTTAATGTTATTTCTGTAATTTATTTGGTAGAGCTTGATGCAACACCATCGAAAGAAGCCGCTTCTACCTCTTCCAATGTAGCTGCTGAGCACCATGGTATTCTTTAACTCTTTAACTTACTGGACTAGTTAATTGGAACTGGAGTATTTGACTTCTTGATTGTGTAGCAGCATCTTTTCCTTCTCAATTCTCACTGCATGTTATCTGCTTTTCATATTCCTTGTTTTCTTGTGTTTTTTCTCTGTAGGATCTTTAAAAGGGGATAGATGAACAGGTGAAACTCCTTCAAAATCAACAAAGGGGAGGAAATTGTTGTTTGCTGGATACTGCTCTGCTAGACTTCTATGTTGTTCAAATGTTAAGAGCTTTAAGGCTGAAGTTGCATAGTATTGTAGAATCATTTAAATTATGTTAGAAGTTGTTACTTGTTATTTTATTGTTGTTCAAAACCATACCATTTTATATTAAGAGTTCTTATTAGTTATTGAATATTATCTTTGTCATTCCATTGCAATTTAAGGTTTCACTTCTTGAAAGTTTGAAACTTGTTTACCTTGTGAAATGCTGATGTTTGGTTCAATATTAAGTGTATGGACATTAGCAAAAGACTGGAAGAATGTGTGGTTTTTTCGTTTATATTGTGCAGCACAGCAGCAGGGAGCAGCACAGTGTTTTAAATATATAAAACGGGTATAATGGGCCCCGCCCATTAAACCTGGACCCATCCAGACCCATTTAAGTGGGCCTGGATGGGTAATGTTTATGGGTATGGGCTTCCCCGTACCCATGTGACTTAATTGGGGCGGGAATGGGGATGGCCTTGGGGCGGCCCGTTTCCCAAATTGTGACGATATACATGGAAAGTTATATGCATCTTTCTCCTGAATTATAAAAATGCATGTTTACATCAGAAAATTATTTAAAACAAGAGGTTAGGGAGTATACATGTGAATAGCTAAATTACATTTTGTTTCAAGACTACTCAATTGACATCCTATCTCTAAAAGTTGGTATGTTATTCAATCTTGAGACACACCCAATGTTGTACTATATAGTGCAGGTTAATAGATTTTTTTCTCAAATGCTTAGTTGGTAAGTATGTCAAGGATGTTAATTGCTCGTCCGAGTCATCCCAAAATTTCTTTTGCCAGAAGCAAGCTTACCCCAAGCACATTTCAGAAAAAAATTAAATGAAAGTTGGGAAAAAATCTCTAAATTGGTGTCAGTGGTTAACATAAGATCTATTACCATCTAACTAACACATATTTTAAAAATTAAAATACTACATCTATTCACAATTTTCTTAGGGTTATTATAGTTATTAGTTTAACGATATTATATAATAAAAGTGCAATTTAACATTTTTGAATGAGTATAATAATATCACATGCTATATTGCCATCTTGGAGACATTTGATAAACAAATTAGAACAATATGAGCCATACAAAAAAAGAAGATAACATTAGAACGATAGAGATTTAACATAATATATTTGAGGTGATTTGAATGAAATACTTGAAATGAATGTTTTGATATTTAAAATTAAAGAGGAAGATAATAGTTGAATACTGCTTGAGAATTAATTATTCAATTACATTTTCATAATACCATTTCAGCAAAATGAAAGGATGTGAATATGAATTACACCCATACTTTTAAAAATGAATGAATGATTTATTTCTTTCAAATATGAATATATAGTCAATACATATAGTTGGCCAAAGAAAAATAGTCAATACGTATACATATATATAGCTTCAAAATTGTTATCAGAAAAAAAAAAGCTTCAAGATATATAAGTTGAACACGCACGTTATTGAGTTGACTTGTCAAATTCAATAAAGCAAATGGAATGAAGTTGAAGCCATCGTTTTTGGTTTAGGAAGCTAATAACTACTAGTATTATATTAAGAAAAACGTAATTATAATTATAACCATTGTTGTCAAACTCGCGAGTTGACTCTCTGTTTTTACCGTTTTTACGACACTACCTACTCAAAATGTGTCACGAGTTACCTAAATTTTCAGTCTTTGAAAATTCGGTAGAAACTTAAGTGTTTACATTGTGAATTCACCGTTTTTACGTTTCTACGTTACAGAAATTGTGTTAATTTACTATTAAACTCATTTTAATTATTTTTAATTGTCAAAATTCAATTAATTTTAATATGAATTTCATAGAAATTTATCTATTGAGATTGATATAATGAATATTGATATATTTAAATCTACTATCTGTATTTAAAATAAATTTAAGTCAATTTATTATTATTTTTTGTATTAATTATTTAATTATATAAAAGAAATACATGTTCTTTATAAATGTAAACTCTTACGAATTTACGATACGAGTCTACCGATCCGAGTTTACCTTATCTCCACGAGTTTACTTAAACTCACGAGTTTGACAACCTTGATTATAACTATTCAAAAAAACATAATTATAACTATTTCATTTCGCCTAACTCGTGGGGTCGTCATTGACCCATGTCAAGCTAACATTAAAAAATTCAACATGTTCTTGTACACAAAAAAATGGAATGTTAGTTGGGTGTCTAGAGTTAATGTTTTTTTTTTCAATATTGCTCATATTTATTATGATACTTTTAAGAGAGAGAAATACATAATCATTAATAAATATGAAAGAGAGTTGGGGTAAACCAGTAAAGTAAGAATAAACATATTAAATGAGGAGAGAATATGAGATGAACTCTTATATTAGGACCAAAACCATTCAAATTTTGGACTCTTATATTAGAGGCCAGAGGGAGTATGTGGCTAATTTTATTTCCTCTCCTTAATCTCTAAAAATATAAGCCCACTATATATACACATACACATTTATACAAGCATGGCCCCACATGGTTGCCTGTGAACAGGTAAAATATGCAAGTGGCCGGTTGAGGCTAAGAAACACAGAAACGAGCCAATAGTAACAACCTTATCACTTATCACAAAGAATGGAAAGTCAAACCAAAAACTAAGAAAGGATTATAGAATACAGAGATTTGTTGAAGTTGATGAAGTAAGAGATATAGAAGAAAGAATGGATGGAATGCAATTAGCTATACCTATTGTTGGAATAGTTGCAGCTGCAGCCATCACCTTCTATGCTGTTAGTTTCTCTGAGCTTCGAGAGGTAACCTTATATTATAATTTATTTACACTGATATAATACTTTGATGATTGGATGCATGTATTGATTAATACATGCTATTAATGTTGTTGGATGGAATTAGAAATCGTTCAAAGATCTGGAGGACTCAGAATATGAAGGAAATGGTGGCTTCAAGCCAACTCCTAGTTCTAGAGAAAGGCGTGCCAGAAGAAAAGCTTCCAAAGGCAATATTGACTCTTAGTTAAATTTATCATTTCCTCTTTGAGAGAGTATTTGTAATTAACTTCTATGTAATTCTTCCCAATGCACTTTAACTTTTTTTTTTGGTAAAAAAATCCTTCTATGAACAGTCTATGATATTCTTGTAGGTACATGAATACTTTGTCCATTCTATGATTTTTCTTGTGTCGTTGTCTGGTTTGATTTTGATCAGAGAGATGCACACATGTATGTACTTCTATATAATGTCTGTGTTATGATTTTATAAAAAAATTGTTTTAAAGTTAAGGAAAAATTGCAGAAAAATGCCTTATAAATTTAAACTCCCATATATGCGATTTACCTTTGTTAATATCATTATTCGACTAGTCAATACATCACTCAGCTAGTTAAAATTTCCTATATAGAATCATGAAATCATAAAGTTATTTATCTGACATTTTCTTAAGGTATTATTTTATTCTAAATAAAAATATAACGTGTTTACATTTTTGAGATAATTACTTGATCATAAAATTATTTCTTCTTTTGTAAAATTGAGAAAAGTGCTCTAATTTTTTTAAAAAAAGTTCATGAGAATTTTGGCTGTTCACTAGTTTTTATTGAGCGGTTTTCCATCCAAAAAAATTTGAGATCTTATCAGAAAAAAATTTAAGGAGATGAGATACCTCAAATTTGGGGAATCTTATGCCTGGCAAGTAATCTAAATGAAGTAACCATTGTTAATGATAATTTTCTTCCTTTGAAAGTATTTGGGTTATTTAATTTCAATTTCAACCGAAAAGATTTATTTTGTTTTATATTTAACCTTAAAATTTGATCTGAATAACCCGTTAAAGAGTTAAAACTAAACAAGAAAGAGCGAAAGAGGGAACAATGATGCTCCTATATTTAAATTCAGACCATGCCAATTAAGAAGTGAAGTTATTCTTTAAATCTTGTAACGACATCAACTTTCCACAAAAAACAATAAATTATCCTCATCTACCCAAAATCATCTGAAATAAAAATGATTTTCCATTCATTAAAAAAAAAGAACCTCCAAAAGATTTAAAATGATTTCGTAATTCTGTGTACTAATAATATAAAATTGAATAAGCCATCAAACTGCATATCAACTGCAAATAGCTCATACTCGAAACAGTTTTAAGGATCCAGAAACTTTGGTATGGTGTCTTCCTTTGTTAACATACAAGTATTTGTACCATTTTTATCCACCACGCTTTCGGCTAAATTCCTAAGTTCTACTTCGACATTGGTCACTTTACAATGTTTGTATTTGTTAAGCTTGTATCACAAGAAAATCCAGCATAATCAATATCATTTCTCATTGACTAAGCATAATTTGCTAATTAAAGCTGATTTGGTCGGTAAGAAATTAACTCAACCATAAGATTGTAAGTTTAAATTTTCTTAGAGATGCAAGGATTTTATTTTTTTTTTCTGGTCAGAAGATGCAAGGATTTTATTGGTATACGATCTATAAATACTTCTACAAGTGCTCTTTTGAACCCCAAAACATGTGTTCATGATCTAGTAAATTAACCTTCTAGGTTAAGCCAACCAAACTCACTATACTTTTAAGTTTTGTCTTACCAAAAACTAAGCACGTTTTGAGATCTAAAGCAAAAGTAAAAGAGAAAAATTCAACCATGGAAGAAATCATCCAAACAATTTATTGCATTAAATGCTGACACATGAGAGAATAAGGGTAATCCTGTCTCCCAATTACAAGAAAGATACATCTCTATACATTAAGCCATTAAAAGGCCTTGCTATTATCATCATCATCACCACCACCACCACCATCTGTAAAATCCATTACTTACTCTGAGACTTGAGTTCCTTTACCCTCTCCTCAGTATTCTTTAAAGCTATCCCATAAATTCTGATTACCTGGAGGAACAAATGGACAATATCAGACTTCAAAAAACATCTAAGTTCTAAAAAGTAACTGGGCAACAGTAGGCAGTGGATAGCATTTGAAGAAAAATGAGTATCAGAAGAGGACAGTTCATAATGAAGTATTATTAGGAAAAACAAATTCAAGGCAACCTTTATACGGCCATCATGCACTCATTTTAACTGTGTATACGGCCATGATCAACAAGAACTCATCAAAGTTGTACATTGGATATTGTGAGATTCACTGACTCACCCATCATAATGTCTTTACTCTTCAGAAGAGTACGTGCACTCTTTCATTAATTATAAGGCACCAAGTATTAATTGAAGAGAATCCAGGAATGACAGTTATGTCATTAAATTTGTCCTAAATTGATTATTTTTCTAATTATGCTCCTATTTAATGACGTGATTTAGTTTTTCCAAATTTTTAACCTCAAACAATCACAGGGTTAAAGTGTGAAAAAAGTATTTAACAAGGCAATTGGTGTCTTATAGTTGAGACCAAAAATTACTTTTAGTTGGTGCCTTACAATAAAGTATAGAGGGGGTATATCATTTAAATGATGTATTTGGCTAGTCATAATAAATTTCTTTTCCCAATGATTTAGAAATCTATAGAAGGGCCATATAAAGACAATTGAGGACATGTTTGTGTGTGTGTGTGTGTATAAATAACTCAGAAATCAAGGTACCTCATCAACTTCTTCTGGGGTGATAATAAATGGTGGGGACATCATTATGTTATCCCCAGCTACACGAACTAACATCCCATTCTTCTGACATTCTGCTCCAAAATAGGCACCTACCCCTGTGATAATTGATCAAAACTGTCACAATAACAGCAGATAAACCAAAGTCTACAACATCACACCAATCGAACATAAGGTGTTTTTCACATTTTAGGATAGAAGTTTTCTGTCACTTCACCTTAAAGGAATGCGCCAGTCTCACAAAGTTTTGGTTCTAAATGACATTAAGGAAGACATTTTTGCTACTTCAATTGATTTGAAGGTCTATTTATACATAACAAAGTCGTCTGTCAAATATTTATGAGAAACGCTTTAGCTTCAGAAATATCAAACAAACCAATGGTTTACTTTATCATATGGTTAAACACTGGCTTGGCATCATTGCTTGACTGGTTAACATCCACAAACTGCTGAACATGTTTTCTAAGAAATCCCTAAATGGTAATTCCCCTTCATATATTAAGCGAAAAAATGGGAACCAGAGGGAAAAGTGAACTTACCCCATTCTGGAGGGAAAGGGTCATTTGGCGACTTGTTGTCGGTGAACTCGGTCCCCAGGATCAAACCAGTTCCACGAATCTGCAGAGCCAAAGAAGTTATTCTCACACATTAGTCATGCATTTCAACAGGGACAAAACTTGAGTATCAAATTCCTTAATAAAATCATGACATGTTTTCTTTTACTAGCAAAAGAACTACTTATAATTTTTTTATCTGAGCGTTTGATAGCATCTACTTCGAGAACTTCAAATGAATTTTGTATAGTCTACAAGCAGCTTAGCTAACAAAAGATACCTCCCCAATGATTGGACTATCAGAAAAGGCTTTTAGACCATCTTGGAACTTGGGAGAAACGCTCTTCACTTGCTCAACAATATTTCTTTCCCTGTAAAAGATCGATAATAACAATATTAATAATAATCAGTAGCAGCCTGAACAGTAATCAATATAACTGGATATAATGTGCTTAAGTTGTAGTGAAGTATGCAATTATAATAATGTACATCACTAATTTCACTGCACATGTTTGAAAATTGAATATGCCTATTGTTATGGCCAAAGATACAAAGGAACACACTTGTAGATCTTTAGTGCTTCAATTGCAACAGCGCATGATACTGGGTGTCCAGAGTAAGTAAAGCCATGACTAAAAGAACCTAAAATAAGAAAAATCATGTCAGCAACGATTATCTTCACATGAAGATCTGGTCAAATAATGTATCACCATACCAAGTTTGCTGCTTTGTGAGTGAATCACATCTGACACTTCTGGGCTAACGAGAACTGCACCAATTGGCATGTATGCAGAAGAAAGTGCCTGGAAAGTCAAATACAAAAATGAAAAATGCCACACTCCCTAAATCATGAGAAAGATAAATACTGTTTCATGTTTACCTTAGCTAACGACACCAGGTCTGGTTTAATGTTGTACTTGTCACATCCAAACATTGTTCCGAGCCTTCCAAAGGCACATATGACCTTCAAAAGAGAAATATGAAAGAACCAAGTCAGCAGTCAAATATCCTCATAACTTCATTTTAAGTAGAGACAAATATAGTACAATACCTCATCCGCGATGAAAAGAATGTCATACTTCTTCACAACAGCTTGAATCTGCACAAGAAATAAAAGACTGTATAATTTCTAGGCTGCAATAAATTTTTTTGTGGTATTTAAATGAAGGAGTGAGCGAGAAAACAAAAACAATCATGTTAATCCAATGCCTGTATAACTTGTTATATAAACCAGGTTTTTGGGAAGTACAAGACTACACAAAAATTGGATCTATTGATTTTGATATATAATCTCTACAGAGATAGCAAAGTCAGTAGTTGCAAATAGGTCTTCTATTTTGACTTTTTCACCCGTAAACTCGTATATAAGTTTGAAAAACTATTCAAGCATCAGCAGCAGCTACAATCCTTGTCTGATAGGGGTGTTCCAGCTACATAGATTGCACAACAGTATTGCATTCTATCAACAACTAAATCTTTGTATAAATTGTTGATCAAAATATATAACTTGAACAGAGTCCACAAATATGTGATCTTGATATTCTATTTCAACCCTCAAACTCATATCCAAGGTCAAATATGCTATTCAAGAAAATAAAAGATGTTCAATAGAGGCCAAACATGTTATTCAAGCAAATGAAGATACACAGGTAATAGAGTTTATGCTCACTAGGCCGTGAAGATTCAAGTCTAAACATAATTTAATGAACATTTTCAGTAGTGGTCCCCTTCTAGCAGGAGATACAAAGAAGTTCTTATACACAATTTCTCTATTGTGTTTCCCATGGAAGAACATACTGAAATGCTGCAAACCAGAATAGCACTATAGATGGAAACCATGTAGGAGCAGTTTTTATGTCATCCATCTCGAGAACAAGGAAACTATAATTTTTTTAAGGAATGGTGATGCTGATGACACACCTTATCAAAGTAAGTTGCAGGTGGAGGTATTACACCTCCTGCACCCATAACAGGTTCAGCAATAAATGCAGCAATCTGTACAGAAAAGCCATATTAAACTGCTAAGGTAAAATCAATATTAAAATATGAAAAACGTTTCTAGATATTTTAGAGCATTACTGTCTCAGGTCCCTCTTTCAAAATTAGTTCCTCCAAATTTTTAGCCAATCTGGTTGAGAACTCTTCCTCTGTCTCACCTGGGGATGGCATCAGCAAGCATAACATTAATCAGCCAAATTGTACATGTGAGTACAAGTTTAAGGACATGACCTACTAAAAGACATTACCTGGAAGATGATATCGCCAATAATGTGGGCAGTCAGTGTGCAGTACAAATGGAGCAGGCAAATCAAATTTTTGATGCAAGGCTGGAAGGCTGAAAAACAATTTTTAAGTTAACTGATAAAAATTCTTATATCCACATTTTCATAAAATATTTGGCACAAGAGTACTGATGCAATCAGGGGGGAAATTCCAAGTTCATCCTACCCAGAGAGACTGGCTGATATCAATGTTGAACCATGATACCTATCAGAAATGTGAAGAAATATAAGCTATTATGTAAACTATTAGTATACATATTAAGCATAATTAATTGAACTATCAAACATACGATTTTGCCCGAGCTATAAATTTCTTCTTGTTTGGTCTTCCAAGGGCATTGTTATAATACCACACCAATTTCACCTGCCAGGAAAAACAATGCAAACATTTACTGTACATCTTAACTATGTCAATTCCACTAAAATGTTTAATTCTAGTTTCCTAACATAGTTAATTTGACTTCATTCAGAACTTAGGCGTCAAAGCTTATTAGAGTGACCCAAATTTTTATTGAGAACATATATAGCTTTGGTTTCTGATATCCAGTTATATAAATACTCATAGGTTTTAGGTCCACAATGTTTTATGGTATTGGGATTCTTCAGATACTATATGGTATATGTGATTATGAAATGAAACTTAATGAAACAAATTGAAATTATACGGTGAGAAAGTTTTCATGCACAATATGGTCAGTGATGAGTTTGCCAAGAGGTCATATATTTTGCTACCATGCTCAAGATCTGTTCCACTTTCTGAAAAGGTTAATCTTCCAAGTTGAGAATTATCTTATTACTCATATCCCAGCCATCCAGATATGTTTCTTTCAGTGCATAGAAAAAAAAATACGAAAGGTTCAAATTTCTACCTTAAAATTAAAAGAAAAATGATACAATAAAAATTAAAATGGCTATATTTCACCATAAAACCTAACAAACCTGAGTATCATTGGCTTCTGATCCACTATTAACAAAAAAAGCTTTAGCCATTTTTTTTGCTGTGAAACATTCTAGAAGGTCACTGGCTAGGTCCTGTAAGATTGAATTTTTAACAAGAAAATAGAGAATGAATAATTCAACATCAGAAGAGAAATTTAGTGAGGGATAACTAAAAAATTATTCTTTGATGAACAAAACTTAAAGCTACCAGATGTATCAAATGGGCAAGCATAAGCTTAAAACAACATAAGAACCTTTGCACGATGGCACATCAAATGAATTAAGGAGCTAGAAGTTTCGAAATATTAAAACACATATTTTCTTTTTCAAGAAAAAGAAAGAACATATGACAGAAAGAAAAAAGGTAAAAGTTACAGTGCAATTAACAAGCGCAAAATTAGGTCTAGGTTAGCTAAGTCTGGATATATGATTACCAAAGATGGTTTTGTAGTTCGGTTCCAGAATGAGTGGTAAAAAGGCAACTTTTTCAATTGTGCGGTTGCCGCCTCAACAAGACGTGGTTCATTCCCTCCTGCAAAATAGGATTAGATAACAAAATGAACCATTGTTATATGTTAAAAAATACAAATTGGTGTGTTGCCAAGTACATAAAAAATCAATTGACAATTGTAAGGAATCCACTCAAACATTAACTCAAAAGCCAACCAAAATTCAGAATCTAGGTGACTTCCTTGAATTTTTTTATCATGGTTTGTAGGGCATGCAAGTTTGATGTTATATACTTGGCAACAATAGTTTCAAATTTGATTAATTTTTTCAAACATAAGAAGTCAGATACTGGATTAAGAATAAAAGAAGCGGATATATAGAACATATTTATATTTGATGGGCAGAGAACAGAACATAATCAAAAGTTTCCAGAAACATACCAAAAAAATAAATAGAAAGCATGTGTAACAACATGCATATTTTTGTGTCATCTAGAAGGCAAAGGGAACAATGGGATATCAATGATTAGGCAGAGAACAAAACAGATAGAAAAATATTCATAAATACCTAGTGCAGTGCACCATAAACCAGCGAGTGAGTCAAGATATTTTTTGCCTTCGATGTCATATACATAGCTTCCCTGATCCATTGATTGGGTAAGTAAAGAAATTAAGAAAGAGACAAGTCATGTTTTGATATACAAATGAAGCATATACCCATTGAAACCAAAAATTAAGCCTTTTACATAATCGATAAATTTTTAGATCAGGAAGAGAGAAAGTTCACCTCTGATCTTTCTATAACCAGAGGATGTAAATCAGTACTCTGCCATCCAGCAGTGAAAGGAGCAAGCATATCATGACCCTTAAACCTAAGACAATCATAGTAATTTATTTAGCAGAAGCATGCATGTAGCCATGTCCACAAGGGCAATATTATAAAACTTTCAAGAAGAGAATATAAGAAGCTAGTCATTTAACCAAAGAAATGTTTATGCATTCAATCATACACTTCTTTTCTTTTGAATAGACAATGAAACTTGTATTAGAAAGTGGAGAAAGTACAAAGAGTAATAGTTGAGGATAATCAACCATCAAAACAGAAACTAAATGCACAAAACAATCGCCCAATCTCTTAGCATATGAGATATAAAACTTCTGAAAAAAAAAACATGAGTCCAGCACCAAGGGGAAACCATATATAGACAATTCTATCTCAACTTATCAGAACTGAATAATAGCAATAATCCTTAACATCTTTCTTTAGAAACATTAGAAACTAAACAACTCTACTCAAATGAAGCTTTTCAAGATTTTGAACTTCACTGCAAAAGAGAATAATGGATGAATAATAAATTAGTCATATCCAGAACCATGCTAATTTATTGCCAGGGAAAGTCGAAACAGACATGCGGTCAGTACAAAGCCACTAAGCCAATTTATAAACATGCAATATAAAGCAATGACCAATAGACATAGACATGATGATATATAGCTGATAAGAAAACAGATATAAATTGAAGAAGAATAGGGAAACAGAGAGGGGAAAAATAAGAGAAGAGAGGGATGAATAAATCTAGAGGGTTCAAAGAGGAAGAAACAGAGAAACAGAGAGATTTATAGAAGAGAGAATAAGGGAGAGAAGAAATCAATAGGCCTCACATTATGTCTAACAAGTCTGAATCTGAAACCACAGTAGGCATTATCCTATTTATAGACTCATAATCATAATCATAATCATAATCATAATCTGCCTTCTAATGAATTGCAAAGGCATAACCTGCAACTAACTGTGACAATTTTCTAACGCCTATTTGGCACCAACATAACTAACGTATGACTTTATAACAATCATATATCACATGAGCACACATGAGCGAGAGCAAACTGCATACCCTTCACGGTTTTCATCCTTTGTCAAAGTTGCTTCAGGACTGTAAGATCTAGACCATGAGGAGGAAACCTGAAAATTTTCCTGCAAACTTTTGGAAGCAGCAACATACCTTGAAGCAATCTGTAAATGAAATATGGAAACATGCATCAGTAGACAAGAAAATAAAGGATAATTGGGGCCATAGGTAACACAAGTCAGATAAATAACTCAGACAAGATTATTTGTATGTAACATTAATATTTTTAGAGAATACAACAATAAAACCATACACTGATGCTCTAAACCAAGGACAAGATGTTCAGCATCAGCAATTGTATTCATCTATACTCTTATCAAAATAACTTTCAAGCCATCAATATAAAGATAATTTTAAACATGTAATAATAAGCTGATAGGAAACAAAGAGAAAGTATTAAATATTTTTTGCAAGGTATTTTCCACAGAAAGTGGCAGACACTTTTTCTTTGTGCAGAAAAACCAAGTCCCTGTGAATGTATGACCAACTGCCACCTAGAGCTTGATTCTTCAAAATGGGGAAATGGCTATTGACTTGCCAGTTGCTCTTTTATCTCTACTATATGCCAAATCTCTTGTACATGGGTATGATGTAGGTTTTGAATGACATATGCTGTATATGGATAATTCCCAAGACATAGAACATAGCAATAGAAAAGGCTACTATATTTGGAAATTTTAAATAATGTTACAGTGCTTCATATGAAGAATGCAGTGAATCTTTAATAAAGATGAGCCTGACCCACTTCTTCCTTTTACCCTTTGCCAAAGAAACTAGCTACTGAATGTAAAAATTAAGCTCAATTTAGCCATACAACCAGTATAACTATAGTATACTTTTTAAAATCTTTCCAAAGGGAAAAAAGAATGTTAAAAATAACTTGAACTCTTTCAACAACATCCAATCATTGCACAGAATTAATACAAGAGAAAAGCAATCCCCTTGCACGTGGAAAATGAAAATTTTCTCAAGCATATAAGTCAATTAATAAAAGTCCTGAAGCTGCACAAAAGACTCTCAATTTCAGTCCCCAGTATATCTTATTATAAATACAGCAAATATGAAACAGGAAACATATGTATGTACATGGATGAAAATCCCATTTATTTGAAAAGAAATGACAGATCATAGAAAGGCAAGTCAACAAAACAAAGAGCAAAGTCAAATAACAAACATGCATCAAAATTAGCCCTACAATCAAAAGTGGTGTTTGAGAGAACAAAGACGTTCATACTAAAATTGAATGAAGAAAGAAGGAAAATGAGAATGAGTTGATGCACCTGATTTCTGAGAGTGGATCGAAAGACGCGATACATGATGGGCTACCTAGAGAGAGAAAATGTAGAGCTGAAACTGGAAAGAGAAAAAAAACACAAAGTGAGTAAGAAATGAGAAGCTTGAAGCTGTAGTATAAGTAGTGGAAACTGGAAAGTGAAAAGGACAAGCGAGAGAGGCGGGCACGAAAAATCAACCTCTCCACTGTCCAGGTTCAATATGATCACATGATTTAATAATAAATAATAATAATAATAATAATAATAATACTAATAAATGATCAATCGTCATCGCGATAACGTTAGACGCACGAGGACAAGTCAACTGAACTGAGGGAGTTTGAGTCATTTTGATACGATTCCGTATCTCTAGGCGGAACAATGGTCCTACGGAACCTAAAAACATTACTCGCTCTGTTACTTATAAGATTATTTTCCTTAATTTAATTTGAGTAGATTAAGGAAGTTACTTAAGTTACTCATTTACACATGATATTACCAATTTATCCCAACTATATACATTTATCTTTTTCACTCTCTCTTTTTTTTGCTTGTTATTATAGATAAGCATTCTAGGGCTAATTTGAGAAAAAGTTGAAAAAAGGTTGGGAAAATTTAGAAAATGATCTTATAATTAGGAACAAGTTGAATTTCAAAAGTGATCTTATATTTAGGAACGGAGGGAGTATTTTGTACTCTCTCCTGAGTTGAGTTGAGTTGAGTTCATCACTCAAAACACTCCTTTAAATTAGGAATATTTACTTTTGGGAAAATGACAAAAAAATGACACTTGAATTTGAGTTGGACAAAATGGGGTCTCAAATTCCAACTTGGACAAATAAGGATAAATAGTCCCCAATTTGTCCCAAATGAAATTTGTGACTTTATGTCAAAGAGTAGTGAATGGCGCATTCTAAAGTAGTTAACAACGATACTTGAGTAGTTAACCATTATCGCTGTTAACTACTCAAGTATCGCTATTAACTACCATTCGCAATAACTACTCAACTATCGTTGTTAACTACTTTAGAATGTCATTCACTACTTTTTTGGCACAAAGTCACAAATTTCATTTAGGACAAATTGGGGAATATCCCTTATTTGTCCAAGTTGGAATTGGAGACCCCATTTTGTCCAACTCAAATTCAAGTGTCATTTTCCCTTTATTTTTTGAGCATATGCTAGGAATATTTTGCAAACTATTTGAAATGGAAAGTTTTGGTTTGTCATTTCCATTTGGCTAGGGAACATTCTTATCCCTTCTCTCTTATTTCCTCCTATTCCTTCATCTCAGCTGTTCAAAATAATCCAACGGTCCATATAGGAGAAATTTTGGGGGCGATTATTAAGGAGAAAATAATGGGAGAGAGATAAATTAAGGAGTGAAATATGTGGACCGTTGGATTGTTTTGGATGTGGACCGTTGGATTATTTTGGATGACTGAGATGATGAGAATATGAGGGAATAGGAGAGAAGGGAATATGATGGTCTCATGAGTCAAAATGTTTTCAATATTTTGCACATTGGAGAGAAAAAAGCATTTGAAAAACATAACGCCAAACAATTAGAGATAAGATTAGTGTGTATCTTCCAAAAAGTCACGTTGAGACAGCCTAAAATGCCATCCCAAAAAAGGCCCAATCGTTTTTTAGTAGAAAAATGAGACTATTACTAGAAGCCTATGCTTAGAGGAAACGAGTAAAAGAAAAGACAGGATAGATGAGAGGAGGACCATAGTCCATAGATACACAGAGAGTACCACCACTCTCTACCATCGCAGGCTTTTTTTTTTCATAGTTATGTAAATTTGCAGCTATACCTACATCATCTTTTCAAGGTCTTAAATTTTAGGTTCTGTCTTTATTTATAAGTGCACATTTGGTTGATCATACTCCCATCATCATGAAGCCACCTCGGACAAAAAACAAATTCAGTCTTGTTTTGGCAACAATAGGTAGGTGGGCCTTTTAATAAAAAAAAAACAAAAATAGGCCCCCAAACCCGGATTTCCTCGGCATTTGGTGCCTTTTTCTGAGTCTCTGACCTTCTACAACTGGACTAGATAACCTAGGGCAACCGACTAATTCAAAGAGGGGTCATATTTGTAAGTATACTCATATAAGGTGTTTTGCACCAAAGGTGAGAAACCCCTCTCAACAAGTACTTCTTCAAGATTCGAACTCACATTCGTCTAGGGGTTTTTCAGTTACCTTACTGTTTTACCCAATGTTTGTTGGTTCAAATTCAATTCTATCTCAATGATCATTTCTTATTGCTAAGTGTAATATCCAAACCCCTCATATAAGTCTCCAAGGTTCAATCTGTAAACTCAATCCACTAGGATCTTTGAGGAAGAGTATCACAATCTCAAGCTTTTGGAAATCACTTTATAAGCTAGATATATAAGGTAAAGGAGTTTGTTATGTATCAATGTTCATGAAATTACAAAATTTCCTTTGCATTTCCTCTCATTGGTGTCCAGGTATTACAATTCAATCATTGGATACTAAGGAAGCCTATGTTTAGATAGTTCATTGACTACCAGTTGATTTTTTTGGCCAACAGATAGACTACCAGTTGATTACTATACGGTTAATATGGCAAAAATTTTCCGACTAAAAAAAAAGAATATGGAAAAAATTATTGGCAAGTGGTTTAATATTTTTTATCTCGTTTGATTCAGCAAGTAAAATGAAAAATTAAAGTTTTACGATCAAAGTTATCTTGTCATTGAACAGAAAAATTAAAGTTTTAGGATCAAAGTTATCTTGTCATTGAACAGACCTATTTTATTCGTTCCTCCGGAAATCATTCTAAAATCAGGGAAACATATACAACTAGCTTTCTTTCTAGAGTATTAAAATTCTTTGCCGATTCGTTCTGAGGATTTTTTTGTTAATCGCCGCCCATTTTAATCCAAACTCGAGGGGTTGGAGTGCTGCCCTCATAGGCAAGGTTATCCCCTCTCTCAATGAGAGGGTTCCCGAGATTCGAATATGCATTCTTATCCTTACGAGGTTATAGCTCACTTACCAGATCAATCAAAGTTTCATCATGTGAATAATGTATGTGCATTCCAAATTTGTTGGGCCTTCCTCATCTCACGCTAATATTTATCAAGGCAAGCAGGTATTATGATATGGGCCCAACAAATTGTCTCTCAGTAATAATTTTGGTACTATTATTTTTGTCTATAAGCAAAGCAGGTGTAACATCCTGGAAATGTAATACAGGATTAGAAAAGGATTTTGAATGAAGTCAATTAGAAAATTTTGGAATTTTTAGAGATTTTTAGAATATTTTGGAAGTTTTGGGAAATAAGTGCCTAAATAATTAATTAAACAATTGGAGAAATAGAAATATGAGGGAATAATGAAATTTAAAATATTTTGAAAGTTAAGGAGATTAAAGGCTTGATTTAGTGGATTTAAATTAAAAGAGAACATTATAATAATTTCATGTACAAATTACAAAACCCATTAATTACCATGTGCTGATGTAGCTTAATAAGGTGACATGACAAATGACATGGCCAAATTGGGTCAAACTTAACGGTCAAACCCGTCAAAATTTAACGGCATAGCTACATTTGACCCACTTTGTACTTGATCTTTGCTACATTTGAGACTGAAAATTGATTTTTATGTTGGATGAACTTTTGTCAATAGTTGATTGCTAAATTTGACTTTTAACCCTTAAAGGTTTCCTAATATATCCTCATCATCAATGGGAAAAAGAGAACTCTTTAATTGCATTGACATTTTCTCCTACTCTTATTTCCAATATAAAAGAACATTGGAAAGAAGAAAAGATCATTGGAAAGATGAAAAGAGAGAAAGTGATGGGAGGGGCAAGAGGAAAGACAAATAAAATAGGACTCATTTAATGATATAACTTTCATTCCTTAGTATATGAGATTTAGAGGGTTACTAACTTATAATAAGGAGGGGAGGGAGTATATTACAAAAGAGGGAGTATAATGTCCTCCATGTGGACTGAAAATCAAAGTCAAGTTCCGTGTTGAAACTTGTGAACCCCACTTTAGTCTTGGCTGCTTAGTCCCAACGCACACTCCACAAAGACTAGCAACATAGGTACTACTAGAAGTGCCCCTTTTTGACAATTGAAACGGCAACAATAAATTATCGACTCGGTCATTTTTCTACAATATTTATTCTTATAGACTATATAGTAGTACTAATTCTAATTTTATTATTCCATGCGGTCCTTATTATTATAAGTCACAAATTACTCATTTCTCATATATCAAGGGATGATAGTTGTTGTTTCTCATTTTCAATTTTAAATATCCATTATCAACATGGGTAAAGTGAAAAAAAAAACATTTAATGCGCGCTTGGTGACTTATATAAAGACCAAAAATTGTAGGTAATTAGTGATTTATAATAAGGGCTAGAGCGAGTATAAGTATAATGATTTAATTATTTATATCCCATTAAAAGGACAAGAAAAGAATTGTAAGCTAGTAGTATGTGTCTTTTATGCATTTTGGGAAGGAAGCCTATGAATCCCATCGCGATCGCACAAATTCCAAATTAAATGCAAGTTATCTTTGATTTGTAAGAAAACCAAACGGATAATTTGTTTGAATAAGTACCATTTGCAACTGTCCAAATTTTTATAATGAGCTAGTGGCAATAAACATATAAACAATTAAACAAATCCCATTTGCAAAGTGTCTAACTTGCAAAGAATATATGGTAAAAAAAACTTGCAAAGAATACACTTATGATGGAATAGGGCTTTAGAATGCAGAAAAAGACAACACAAACTAAGCAACACTTCGTTCACAATGCCATAAATGAAGGATGCAACGATGTCAAGCAACCAAGCTTCAAATTCCAGGAAAATCGCCTCTTTCTAAATGATTTATTAAAGGTTTTAAATCTATCCGATTTGCGAAAATGACGTCTAATAGAGAAACAACGTCCAATTGATGGATTAAAAGTTAAAACGCGCTGTTTATCAAAAAAAAAAAAGTTAAAACGCGCTCAACTCAATATTCTGAAATTTTTTCTTCTCCCTCGTTTCCGGTGAAATTATAACTAAATTCAATTTTTTAACCTTTGATCTATTGGTTTAAAGGCAAACCTTGTCCCCACATTATATCATGGAAGAGTTTAAATGTCAAACAAATTAAATGGATTTCAAGTATACTTATAATAAAAATAGTTAGCTTGATTTATTAGTCAATTGTGGTTTATTTTCAAGATAAGGCAATCAGCATTGTTGGTGATAAATTCTTAGAAATTAAGTCAATTAATTGAAATTTTTGTTGTCATTTCTTTTGAAGGAATTTTTGTATATATATATACATTTATATTGCCGATTTCAGTTTGTTTATTCAGATTTTTCGATTTTTTTTTTTGTTACCCAAGGGTATCCCACCCGCGTGTCAAGTGAGATTGATTCCTCACTATTCTGAAGGTAGATAGCTGACATGTGAATTTGCTTCATTCGTAAGAGTTGGGATCGAATCCCAACTACTCACTTAAAGTGACGAGAGTAGTTACCACTCAGTCCAACTGATTAAATTATTTTTCTTTTCCATGACAGGTCGGTCTAAATTAACCTACCACGTCCATTATTGCGCCGAATAGTATGACCTCTCTTCTTATTATAAAGGAAGCATCATCTCTTGAATGATCCCATGCCAATGCTTACTACTACATAGTAGCTAGCTATTGAACTTTCCTCCTCATGGGAATTCAAATCCTCTTTTGCTTCCTCTTTCTTCTTCCTCCTCTTTCTTCTTCCTCATCATCTGATCCCCCACTGTGTAATCCTCATGACTACATCGCCCTTCTCCAATTCAACAACTCCTTATCCCTTCATCCATCTGCTTCAGTATGGTGTGATGCATATCTTGATGACGACTCCTATAGCATTCAGTTCAAAAGCTTACCTTTCCCTAAGACAACTACATGGAAAAATGATTCAAATTGCTGCTTGTGGGAGGGCGTCACTTGCAACTCCATGACTGGTCATGTCATTGGCCTTGACCTTAGTTGTAGTTGGCTTCATGGACCTCTTCATCCTAATAGCTCTCTCTTCCACCTTCACCATCTTCAAATGCTCAACTTGGCTTTCAACGAGTTTAGTGGGTCTTTGATACCATCTCAACTTGCCCATCTTTCTTCTACTCTCACACATTTGAATTTGAGTTACTCATCTTTCACGGGTGACATACCTCCAGAAATTGCTCATTTGTCTAGTTTGGTTTCTCTTGATTTGTCTTGGAATCAATTTGACTTGTTTGAAAGTTTTAGTCCTTTGAGACTTGGCACATCCACATGGGAGAAGCTTATTCTTAACATGACTGATCTGAAGGAACTTGTTTTAGGGCATGTAGATATGTCTTCTATTACACCAAACTCCATGTCTTTGCTTATGAATTTGTCATCTTCCTTAGTCTACCTCAAGCTTCAAGATACTGGGATGCAAGGTATCACAAATGAGATTCTTTGCTCACAAAATCTCCAACATTTAGATTTGTCATCCAATAAAAATCTCAAAGGTCAGTTGCCAAAGTCCAATTGGAGCTCTCAAATGAAAGTTTTGGATCTCAGTGTCACAGCCTTTTCGGGAGGAATGCCTGATTTCATAGGCCAATTGAAACATCTTAGTTATTTGAGTCTAGCGAATTCTCAGTTTGAAGGACCAATTCCACAAAACTTCAAGAATCTTACACAACTAACTTATTTGGATCTTGGTTCAAACAAATTTAGCGGCGAGATCTCTTTCCTTTCGACCATGGATTATCTTGTCGACCGATCATTCATTTCTCAAATTGCTCTGAGATATTGTGATCTATCTAACAACAATTTCGAAGGTAATTTCCCAAAATCAATTTTTGGTCTCACAAATCTTTTTTTCTTGAGTCTATCGTCAAATAACGTAAGTGGTTTTGTTCAGTTTCACGAATTTTCTGGCCTCCAAAATCTACAACGACTTGATCTTTCAGATAATAAATTTCTCTCGCTTAGCTTTGATGAAAATGTTGACTACACCCTAACAAATCTTCAATACTTAAATTTATCTTATTGTGACGTCAATAGCCTTCCCAACTTGTCAGGAAAACTTCAGATGCTTGAGTCTTTATATCTTTCTAACAATAACATTCATGGAAAGGTTCCCAAATGGTTTAATTATGTGGGAAATGATTCTTTGTATCATTTGGATTTATCTCATAACTTTTTGACGTCAATTGAGCATCTTGCATGCGGGAATATTTCTTTTCTTGATCTCAGCTACAATATGTTGCAAGGAAAGATTCCTAAAGAGTTCAACAATGTAGCAAAGGGCGAAGTTGATTTTTTGGATGTTTCACATAATAATTTGACTTCAGTTGAGGGTCTTTCAATGATAAATGTAAGGTTCCTTGATCTCAGCTTCAACATGTTGCAAGGAGTTATTTCTCCCAAGGGTCCTTCATCACTATGCAATGCAACCTCACTTGAGATGCTCAACTTGTCTCACAACAACTTGTATGGCCTCATTCCACAATGCCTGGTTGCCCTCCCTAATCTCTTAGTTCTAGATCTACAAATGAATGATTTTTCTGGAACTTTACCAAATAATTTTACAAAGAGTAGCATGTTGCAATCTTTGCATTTCAATAGCAACAGACTCAACGGATCATTGCCTCTATCTTTGAATCATTGCAATCAACTAGAAGTTTTTGATGTTGGACACAACGAGATCAGTGGTGCATTTCCGGGTTGGCTTGATGATTTGCCAGAGTTACAAGTGCTTGTTTTAAGAGAAAACAAGTTCTATGGCGCCATTTCTAGTTCCAACACAAGGCATCCATTTCCTAAGCTAATGATGTTTGACATTTCTAACAACCATTTTGATGGATGTTTGCCAACAATGTACAACAAGGAGTTTAAGGGAATGATGAAAACATATAATGTTGGTTTGCAGTATGTGGGTGTACATCCTTTCAAATATGAGGAATCAATTATCATCACATGGAAAAGTAATACCATAAAGCTGGAAAGGATCTTGACTATATTCACAGCTATTGACTTGTCAAATAATAGATTTGATGGGGAGGTTCCAAAAGCCATTGGAAGTCTGCATGCACTAATAGGGCTTAATCTCTCCCACAATAAAATCACTGGTCCTATACCTAAATCAATTGCAAAATTGACCAATCTAGAGTCATTAGATCTATCTTGCAACAAGCTCATGGGTGAGATTCCTCAAGAAATGACAAATCTCAACTTTCTTTCAGTTATGAATCTTTCAGAAAATCAACTTGACGGAATCATACCAAAAGGTGCACAATTTGATACATTCCAAAATGATTCATATGTTGGAAATTCAGGATTGTGTGGTGCTCCATTGTCAAAAACTTGTGATAAAGATGAAGTAGAACCGCCAACACCATCTTCATCAAACTTTGATTCGGATGAGAGATTTGGATTTGGCTGGAAACCAGTAGCCTTGGGATATGGATGTGGAATGGCATTTGGAATTTTCATGGGGTATATGGTGTTCTCAATTGGAAAACCTCAATGGCTTGTCAAGACATTCGGATGTCAACCCAAGAAACAAGCAAATAAAAGGATAAAAAATAGAGCTCGCGCAAATTGAAAAAGTACTTTGAGAATCTAGCTTTGTATTATGTTATAATAACAAGTTTCTACTTATCCTTTATCTAGCTTTTTATTATGTTATAACAAGTTTCTTATCCTTTTCCTTTTCTAATCTTTGGCCAGTTATATTTGTTAAGTATTATGTGAACGCTAAGAGTGCATTATATTTTCTTTTTAATGCCAAACTCCCTCAAATTCTAATTAAGTATAAGACATATTTATATAATTTAATTAATTACTGATTTTGACCAACAAATTCCTAGATTTGTATGGTTTTCATGTGCTTATCTGAGGCTACTAACATGTCTGAAATGTAATATTAGTATTTTATGCTCAATTAAATATCTTTAAGTGTAAGTCTGTAATAGTCTAAATTTAAAAATTTGAAATAGTCATAAGCAAGATTATACCAACGATTTACTATAAAAAAATAAATCAACTAAAATATCATATTAAGATACCTGTTGTAGTCGTATTTATAATTGAATAATTGGAAATGAATTGGACAATGTTAAAATAGAAAAAAATATAATTATTATTTGTATAGGATGTTGAATTATGAAGATGCTCATTATTAAATAATACTCTTGCTCATGACTCATTTCTTTAGTGTTAAGAGTCATATTTGCCCTTGAAGTATGCATAGAGGATCATATCTACCCTTGAAGTACTTGTGGTTCTATAGCTGCCCACGAAGTATACGCATAATGATCATATTTTCCTTTTACAGTTAAAATATTATTGATCAAATATGATTTTTGTGCATACTTTTAGGACAAATATAATCCTTGGTACGCACTTCCAGGGCAAATTTAGGTCAAAAAATACTTCAAGAATAGATATGATCCCCCATTCATACTTTAGGTGTAAATATGACCTTTGACCCCATTTCTTTATGATGGAAAATGTTAAAAAGATGCAGATCATTAAAGGTCCATTTTCATAAAGCCAAACTTGATTGTGAAAAACCCTATCTCATTCTACTTAAATTTATTTCTTCTGATCTTTCATTGACCCTACCGCCTTCACTCATACCTTAAACCCTCTCAGGTGCATTTTCCACCTTCATAAATATCCAATAGTAATTAATATGTGATTTTGACTAACCAAACGACTATCCTTAATATAATTAATTTTAAATAAATTAATTATTATTTTTGACCAAACGATAAATTGAATAATATGAACATGAGGGAGGGTGTTGTTGTGTACAGATATCCTTATATGAGCCTGGTTTATAGCACATGTGTTCTTTTCCGGTCAATTACTAATTAATGCTTGAACAAATTTTTATTCACCCTGGAAATTAATAAAGTTAAGGGTAAGAGTGCTTATTTGCATCACAAGGGTCTGTTTGGTTCAAGTACATAGGTATGTTAGACTATAATGCAATGTAATGCATTAGTTAGTAATGCAATCCCCATTACCATTGATCTCTTTCACTTTCGATACGAAATTCAGTGCCTGTGGATCTGATGTTACTCCAAAATTCGAATCATTCCAGTCGGAGAAGGAATTGGCAATGGTGCATTCGAAGGCGGGAGGAGGATCTGGCTTGTGAAATTCCGACGGAGATTCTAGAGATCAAGGGAGAAGAGAAGTGGATGGAAGAGGAATTAGACGTGTTGTATGTATTTGAGGTTGAGAAAGGGATTGAATTGAATGATGATACATAATTTCATGATAATTAGGGAGGGGAATTTACAAATGTTGATTAAATTATTGTTGTTGTTTTGTTTAATTAATAGTGTACTAAGATTGATTAAGAATGTCAATGATAAGGTTGATTTAATCGTGAATTGCGATTTGCTACCGAAATAGGGAGTTAAAAAGATGCTTTTAAGAAGGGGTAAAATAGAAATTTTACAACTCATATTGCAACGCTGCAATGAAGATTCATAGGGGACCTGTTACTAGTCAGTATTTAATTAATTAATTTTTTTATTGTAATGCAAATAATTATATCCTAGGAATTAGGATTAGGCTGAATTTAAAAAGCAATTTTAACCTGAAAACTTCATTCGCATAAACATCTTATGAGTGTTAGATTTGAAACTGAAATTGTTTTTTATGTTGGGTGAACTTTTGCTAATAGCTGAGTGCCAAATTTGAGCCTTAATCATTTTTTCAGATTTGTGATGGTGATGTGGTGGAGATAGTAATGATATGACATGTGACATGACTTAACAGTGTGATATGGCAGGTGACTTAGCCTAGTCAGGAGTGAGTGCCCATGACTTTCTACCCGACCCATCTACCTAGCAATGGATAATTGGATATATTGTCGCTGTTGTTCTATTACCCTTGATACAATTGTTGAATCATCCCATAAAATCCATGTTCCTTAGACATTCTCCTGGCCGGCTTCTCCTAGAATTTGGTGCTTAAATCCCAATCGTTTGATTACTCGTTGGGCTCTCAAACCACTGCATCAGGTCTCCATTAATACTACAATATTAGGCTTAAATCTCAGTTTCAGCTCTTTGAAAGCTAGTTCAAAAGCTTTTCCGGCTGCTTATTCACATCGTAAGTACACAGGTTGTGCCAAATAATAAAGTGATAAGTAAATTAAAACATCATTCTCACAATGATTTGATTTCAAAAACCAGTCAAGGAAAGATTATGACATTTTCAATAAATTTGAGTGAAAATATCATGATTCAAGAGTAACTGTTTTAAAATAAGAAAAGTTATTTACAGAGGATCCCGGGCTCGATCTGGTTTAGTATCAAGGTGGTGATTTTGTTTCTGTTTCTATATATATGGGTCCGCACAGCATTTCCACGATATCGTTATGATTCTTTAGCTTTAAGGATGAAACGAAATCTAAAATTATTTCTCCCGGCTGTAATCTTTAAGGATAAAATGGAACCTAAAATGATTATTTAGTCAAGTAAAGATTATGACATTTTGTTTGAATTTGTTTGTTTCGTAGTAATTTTGATTGACTGTTAATGCTGATTTACACAAGTTGCTTTGATGGAGTTGTTCGCCTGATGGATGCTGAAAAGGAGGTTGTTGACTTGGTGTTTAATAGTGGTGGTTCCATATTCTCTCTTTCCCAGCCAAACAATGATGCAAACTACCTATATTTTGGCGAAGGTCACAGAGGTTTGAACATTTAAGACACCAGGACAGGGAAATGTTCATGCCCATGGATTTTGCATAATACTCCGTAGTAGGAATAATACTATAGAGATTTCAACCCAGAAAATCTTCACAATATGGCATCTACTGAGGACATTTACTCATCGAAAGGCTGTCTATTCTGCTTATTTCACCTCTTCTGGTCGTGCTTTGGAAACTACAAGGTACGGAACCTGTTCCACTTTGGGTGATTAGTATCCAATTGCCCTTTGAAATTCCATCATTCACGGTCTTCATGTTTTCGCATGCTTTTCTGGTTTTACTATCGCAACTATCAATATATTTTATTTCCAACGAGCTTTTTAAAAATACGCATGGCATGCGTTAAGCAATATCTCCTTTGGTCAATTTGGCAAATATTGAAGTACGTAGTTAATTAGCCAACAAATGTTGATCCAGTTGGTAAAAAGGTTTGGCTTACAACTATGTAGTTAATTCTAGAATATTGGGTTTTATTATAACTCATATTTTCCTAATTAATAATTATCACTGGCTTTGTTTTAACTTTTAATGCTCTTATTTCTCTATGCAACCTAGACAACACAATTGCTATATATGTTGCAGCTAACTGTGAGATGCATCGACTATTTTCCACTTCAACAGACTGGTGTGCCAATTTCTACCTTGAGGTATGGATTTTATTGAAATTTCAATTGCTCAATCATCATTTTTTTTTGTTTAATTCCAAGCCCCACTTCCTGTCAAAATGTGTCAAGTCTCCGATTTTTGCAGAAAGGACTTGCATGATCAGCATTAATTCTTTGTATATGCATCACGAAATTCCTGATGATATCAGGACATAATTTATCTATTACTGTGAAAGTTTGGTGTTAGCATTATGAACTTCTCTTTTTGTGGAAGCATAGGAATGCGGGGTTGGGATGATTCCTATATCTTTGTTGGAAATTTTAAAAGAGGAGTTGACGTTATCTCCCCTGTCCACAAGAAAATTATTATGACTCTACAGAGCCCTAATGTGTATTCCAATCCTTGTAGGTTTGATTCTCACCCTTTTGAGATTGGAACTCTCGTGCGATCTACCGGCGGGGGATTGGTTTACACATGGACATCATCCTAAGAGCATTTTGTAACTATGTATGCACTAGTCTTGTATAGCACTCCCTCCGTTTTTATATATAAAATTGATTTCCCTATTTTGATTATATTAAAGATGCTTGTTAAATTAGTTATTAGCACATGATATTACTAATCTACCCTAACTATATACATTTATTCTCACTCTCCCACTCTTACTTGTTTATTATATATAAAGATTATTTGACTCTATTTTTTCATTGTTCTGCTTGAGGAAGTATATTCCTGGAATGCTTGATTTTGAGATTAATATCAAAGCCATCAGTAATGTAATTCTTTTACGCACAATCGCAATGATTTTGAGATTATCTAGATTTTGATAGTCTTTTATGATATCATCAATCTTGTCATTCTAACAAACATTGCTATCAAAGGAGTTTACCTTTGAAGTTATGTCATATATAGGGGGCATTCAGTTCTGACGCTCATTCGGTATATGATTGTTTGGTGTTCAATTGATTGTTCATACTTCACACTCTATACACATGCTTATTAATGCTAATTCAACGGGAGCTTTATGTTTTTTTAGCTTAGCTTCAACTTACCTTCAAGGCTTATTTGAAGCTCATTATCATGTTTAGTAAGAAGCTTTTAGGGAAGAAAAAGAAAACATTTAGCAAAAGCACTAAAGGGCATCTACGATGTATACAATAAAAGGAAAAAATTTTCTCCGTCTTCAAATAAGCGTTTTCGTTGTCATTAACCGTGACAATGTGTTTTATTAATAAAAGGGGAAACTTTTTTTTTTCCTGATACTTTGCAGCGTTTAATACCCGTGACAATTTTTTCCATTTTCCATTTATAATTAACTATGTTGCCGGCGATTTTTTGAGGATAACCGCTGCAAAATAACCATTACAAATTTGGCGCAAAATTGGTGCCATATTTGTGATGACTTTTGTCCATAAACCACAGCTAAATTGCCTCTAATCAAACAAAACTTCGCAACAATTTGGCCAAAGATTGTGGCTATGTATTATTTACCCATGGTTTTTAAAAAATGGCACGGAAGTAAACTCTACTAAACGTCATGTTTTTGTTTTTTAATGTTTCCACTACTCAACATTCTCTGCCGCTATTGTCGTGGATTGACCACATGGTCCAGTCAAACGATTGACAAGGTCAGATTCAATTCTATAGTAATTAAGCAAACTGCTACTAATGCCAATATGGCTACAGCTCAAGCGAGTTGCCAAACTCGGCGGCGCTCACAACGGCCTAGGTGGTGCGATGGTGAAATGGTGGTTTGAGATAGGATGAGGGGCAGCGGCTATTTTGGTATTTTCGTTGGGAGGAGGAAGAGAAAGGTTGAGTTTTAAATTGAAATGAGCAAAAATGATATTGTACTTTGAAAAATAATATCATAAAGATCCTACCTAAGCACAAAATAAACGGCAATTAGCTAACATCACCATTTTTATCATATATGCATCGGTCTAAAAAGTGGATATTTATTTCTGAACTTCGAAACAGTGCATGATGATAATTATGAATGAATTTCTAGCTCCGATCCATATCAAACCCATAAGACTTATCAAATATAAAGACCATGATTGATCTATTAGAGAGATTACAAATTTATATATTATTGGTAATTATTGTAAAAAACTTAAATAGCAAAACTGAATTATAGATTATATGTTCTCACAGAATGTGATAATATTAATCAAACTAGATGCTCTCCACTTACGAAATCATTCAATCAGTGCTTCATCATTGCCAAATTTGATACTGAAAAAGGAATTCTCCATCAAGAATAATATGGGTTTGATTTATTTCATATGACTCCCAAGTTTAAGATAAATGACCCTGCGTTAAATATATATAATCAATTAGTAATGACATAAGCGAGACTCAAGGTATATAAAATAAACACAAATTATAAACCTGCTTACATGTTCAGTACAGCATGTAGCTCCCAAGGTTAAAACATCAAGCCATGTTTCTCCAACTTCTCCTTAGTGATAGTATCAAATCGTTTGACCATGTCACTCGTGAGTAAATTCTTCCAATCGCCTACTTCTCCACGTCGGAAGAAAGCCTTATTTGGAATCCCAATCAATGAAGTTTCAGTTTGGTTTACTTCAAGATTGCTCAAATTTTTGATGCTACAAAGCTTCAGTATATTATCCACAACACCACCATCTTCTTCCTCTTTAGAAAAGCCATACCCCATAAACTCAGCTAACTCCTTCAAAGTTTTAAATGGATCACTCTTTAAGTCCTCAAATTTCAAGAACAATATCTTCTGTGGCTGCTTTAAGCTCTCCTTATAATACCCCAACATGTGTTCCCAAAATGGCCCATAAATACTCAGTCCTCCACAGAAATCCTCAAAGAAATCCTCGAGTGGAGGACACGTTTGGCCTTCAGGTACGAAAGTATTTGTGAAATGCCAAAGTGAGACAAACATGTCCTTAGGGTTTCTTCCCAAGTATACTATCTTACACTTTGACTTCTTCATTGACTCTGGCAAAGAGACATATGGCATATGAGACGATAAGATCCTCGGTGAGGATGAAAATAATGAGCTCAGATTTGACGAGTCGTGATGTGTTAGGAGGAGTTCCAATATGGGAATGAGAACATGGGGGTTGGTAGTGAGGATTGGACTTGTTGGATTATGAGTGTTGCGGTTGATGATGGAGAAAGCAAGGGCTTTAAGCCATGTAGTGCCAGATTTTGGCGAGGTGACTAGGACTATGTCAGAGTCCTCAGCTTGGAAATGGTTTTGACATTTGAGAATTCCTTGCATTATCATTTGGAGAAACCAAAAACCTTGGTATTGGCACAGTTCAGCTTTAAAACAATCCAATTTCATGGGTAAGGTGTCAATGAGATCTTGGAACTCTTGGGATGAGGCTTCATCTGTAGCAGCTTCTTCAAGCTTGTGAACAACAATAGAGGTTTTTGGGTTTTCTGCAGCAGCCATAATAGTCAAGGTTACATATATTAAACTATAAAATCATTTCAATGTAGAACTTCGTAGTTTAATTTATGGTCAATTACTAACTGTAGGAGCGAGGTACAAGGTTTTTTATGTTTGAATTCTTAGAAGTAAATTGAAGTTATAAATGATACTTTTTGGTGACGAGCAAATTGACTTTTTTCGTGGAGATTATTAAGAAAGCAAGATATATAAGTGCATTTGAAAATATACTAATGATGTCCATTTGAAGTGAAACATATCGGATAATTGGCAGTTTGGCACAATCAAATGATGGATATAAAATACCTACAACTAAGTGTAAAACACTAACATTTAAGCGTTATTGAATGCATAGAACAAACAAAAGTGCATTCTAAAAGCTCCAATAACAATAATTGTGCAAGTGACACTAGTATCTTATTGAGGATAAATTAATCAGAGTAAGAAAGAAAATGTTGGACACATTTACGATGTAGGAAAGATATAACTAAATGGTGTGTTTGTATTGGTGACGGAAAAGTGACTTTTTTAATTTGATTTTTTCTTAAATAAGATTGAAAAAAGTCAAAGTGTGTGATGTGATTATATTGGATGTGCGATGGTAAAAACTACTTTTTTTTAATATGACATTTTGAAATATGTTTGGATGATTTTTTTTCAAAAGCAAGTGTAGAAAAAACTATAATATTACTTAAAATGACATGTTTCTTATCAAATAATACACATAAAATTTGCAAACATTGTTATAGTTTTGAAAGAAAAAGGTGAACTTAAAATTCAAAAAATTGAAAATAACAAAAATTTAATGGATAATAAGTTCAAATATTGAAAGTGGTATTTTTGACAATTTTAAAGGCTTCTCCTTTATTATAAGAATAATAAGTCTGAAGAAATTATTTTTTGGTTCAAAAGAGGTTATCATAGTAGAAAAAGTAGGTGGATTTAAATTGACTAGTGAATGAATAATGGTCCAATTGTTTAAAGAATGAATTAGGTTTGTGCGATACATGCATTAGAATTTGCAAAAATGACCATGTAAAATTTTTTGACCATTGATATAAGGGTTAAAGTGCAAAAATGACTATATAATTATCACGAATTTGCAAAATTGACCATGTAAAATTTTTTGAAGCAAAACTGCTTATCGAATTTCAAAATTGGGGCAAAAATGATGTTACACATCATCTTCTGCCAATCCATCTCTCACTAAAATATGTGAAGACTTATGTATTTATTTGTCTTTATGTGATTAGATACCACAGAAGATGATGAGTAAAAAAGTAAGTGATAACTATTTTCGCCCCAGTTTTGTAATTCGATGAGCAGTTTTGCTCCGTGGTCATCTTTGCACTTTCGTGACAATTACGTGGTCATTTTCGCACTTTAGCCATAGATGTAATTTTAAAAATTATGTAAACGACAATCAAGATATGTAAATAAACCCAAATTTGCACTCAACACCGATATTGAATTTAAAACGTGCAGATTTTTCGTTTTTCAATTATGTAAATGTACAGACATGAATTAATTTTTTTAAAAAATATGTATGTTTTGTCTCGCCTATTTGCGCAACATACATTTATTAACTAATAAAGATGTTGCACTTTTATTCGCGACACATCTACTCAGAATTAAAAAAATTAAAATGAAAAAATTATAAATATATACTCATGTCGGGCTTTGTTGCGCGACAATTATTTTTTAGAAAATATTTATGTCACACCTTGATGCGCGACATGTGTACTCAGTTTTATAATTATATATAAAATATATATTTAAGGGATAAAGGCCAAAAATACCCCGGAAGTTTCCACCCAGAAGCACTGAGTATATGGAAGTTTTCTAAGGGGCAAATATACCCTGGAAGCAATAAAAATGGGGCAAATTTGCCCTTCCGTCAAAGAAATTAACAGTCAACCGTTTAGTCAAAATAAGTTTTCAACTAACATTTTTGGTCAACTAAACGGTTGACTGTTAGTTTCATTGACGGAAGGGCAAATTTGCCCCATTTTTATTGCTTCCAGGGTATATTTGCCCCTTAAAAAACTTCCATATACTCAGTGCTTCTGGGTGGAAACTTACGGAGTATTTTTGGCCTTTATCCCTATATTTAGTAATAAATTATATTAATAAAAAAATAACATACATTTCATATCCATGTTTGCTTGACAAAACACGTAAATTTTCCCAAAAAAAAAAATTAATTTTGTCACACTTCGTGAGACATTTCATGTGTGACTAGCTACATATTTTCTTGTTGTGAATATGGAAATTAAATAAACAACGATTGGATTATCAATCCAATTGATAATGTAATGATTTATAAAGAATAATCCCTACAAATAGATCTCCGCTAATTCAACCGAATCAATAATCAAAATATTTGTAATCTAACAGAACTAAATTTTTATAAATACTGATAAATACTTAAATCTAAAGATTAGGAACGGTGTGTAGAAGATGATGATGTGGAGAGGAATTATGAGCGAAGAAAGGGAATGAGAGAAGTGGTGGCTATGTGTTAGAGACGAAAATAGAGCTCATGGAATAAATTGATCGACCAGCTCTAGGAGAGTTTTAGAAAAAAGCGAAGTCATTCAATTCAATAAAAAGAAAAGGTAGAGTTAGATTCTTTAATTTTTGACAGAATAATTCACTTCAAATACCCTAAATCAATATTGAAGATGCTCAGTTAGAAACCATAGCTAACATTGAAGGTATTAAATGGCCAATCACAACCATAATCTACTTTGGAATCAAAATCATCTTCTCCAATAACATCATCTTCATTTTCTTCATTAACATGTCCATCTGGGTAAACAAGTTAAATGGTTGTATTCGAAAAGGAAACAAATTAAATTATTGTGTGTATGGAAAATAATGCTAACAAAGTAAAATACCTGAAGAAGATGATGGATCGAAATGATCATCAGAGTTATTAGTGGTAATGGTATTGGGATGTTCATGATCCATGGCAATATGGAGCTAGACCAAAGATTTAGAGAGAACCAACACTAAATAATTGATTTTGTATACACACAGAAAGTGTGTTGTTACAATATTTGTATGTAGCAATGGAAATAATGCTCAACAGATGCATATATATAAAGTTCAAGTTTTGGAACTCATCATTCCGATAAAAGAATTAATACGAGATTGACAATCGATTAGCTCTACTGGTTAAGTAACATCTCAGAAAATTAATAAAAAATAAATGAAAGAGCATTTCAGTTTGTATGAATTCCATAAAGGCACGAAGATAATGATGAAACTCACTATTCAGAGCGTATTTGATTTTGAATCTTTTATCATTATTATTGAAGATATCTTACTAATATTGAATCATTTTACTTAAATGATATGAATTATTTCCATTTATGGTTGTTTATTTTCGTTTTTGATTTTCAATCTTTTATCGTCATTATTAATTGAATTCTCAAATTCATAATCATTAATCCAATGATTTGAATGAGGTTATGAATAACACACGCAAAGTTGTCAAACTCGTGAGTTTAAGTAAACTCGTGGAGATAATAAGGTAAACTCGGATTATAGAATAGAATAGTAAACTCGTAAGAGTTTACATTTATAAAAAAACAAGTATTCCTTTTATATAATTAAATAAGAATACAAAAGATAATAATAAATTAACTTGAATTCATTTTAAATATAGATAGTAGATTTAAATATATCAATATTCATACTATATCAACCTCGATATATAAATTTCTATAAAATCCATATTTAAATTCATTGAATTTTGTGAATTAAAAATAATTAAAATGAGTTTAATAGTAAGTTAACACAATTTTTTGTAAAGTAAAAAACGTAAAAACGGTAAATTCATAATGTAAAAAACGTAAGTTTCTACCGAATTTTTAAAGACTGAAAATTTATATGACTCATGACATTGGTTAGGTAGCGTCGTAAAACGGTAAAATCGGAGTCTTAACTTGCGAGTGTGACAACAATGAACACATATCTTATTTGAACTTTGAACACAAATTACGATAATGTATGAAATTTCATTGTCTTCCTTCATTGTCTATTTAAATTCATGGGAAAATGACAAATAAATACCTCCGAATGTACAAAATGACAAGTAAAGAACTCAAACTTCTAAAATGACAAGTAAGGAACTCTAAATTCCAAAAGGACAATTAAGAAACCAGACAATATAGTTAATTGGTATGCTCTAGTTGTTAATGCGTATGTTCAAATTGTTAATTTTTATTTAAGTTCCTTACTTATCCTTTTGGACATTCGAAGGTATTTATTTATCATTTTCCCTAAATTCTTTCATATATATCTCTCTTTTCCTTCTTCCTCTTACGTCATAAACAAGAGCATGAAAATAGTGCAATATAAAATGTAAACTAAGTCATGAGTGATATCTTTAGACATAAATTATATAGTTCGTTCACGGCCAAACTTTGTATCAAGCACGATCCCATCGTCTTGTTAGATTGGAATGTAATAATAGAAGTATTTTAGTTAATGTAATGGGGTATTTGCACTATGGTCCCAAAGAAGGGACTTTAATACTAGGAGATCTCAGTAAATCATTTAATTATTATTATATCTTAAGTTATGTGTGAAAAGATCATCATGCCCTTTAAACACAAAATTAAGCATTGAGTATGTCCCACAAACCTCTTTATCTCCCTTCTCTCTAACATCCAATCTGTTCCTCCTCTCTTTCTATCATTCACTGCTCCCCCACCCCCACACCCACACTCACCAACACCCCTCACCCTCATTCAATATGCCAATAGAGGTGGCGGACATGTTGGTGGTACAAGGGACGAGTGTGTCAAAACTAAAACCACCACCTCTTCAATATATATATATATATACACATCCACTCAAATCCCTCCTTCAACATAACCCTTCCCAACTACATCTTTACAATTGACTCACGCCCTCCATTAAAACTCACCGCTCCTCCCCAACACTCATCTCCGGTGCCACCTCCTCTCTCCTGTCATGAAATCTGTAACATTCCAGCGTTTCGCTCTCAAAATTGTCCGCTTTGAGGAATTCTCACCCCTCACGACTTTAAAACGTGTTGAGAGGGGGAAGTATCCAAGCCCTTATAAGATGTGGGACTTTTAATCCACTCCCCTTGGGCCCAACGCCCTCGCAAGCACATCAACCATAACCTATCTCTAATACTATCTATAACATCTCACTGCCTCGCGCTCGAAAATTGTCTGATTTGGGGAATCATCACCCGATGAAGATTGCCTAAAGTGGACAATTTCGAGAGCAAGACGATGAGATGTCACACCTTCAAAAATCTCTTCACACTAAATCTTCATAGACCAGAGGGATTGGATGGGTTGTTGGGATGCACATCTACGCCGGTAGGGGCCGTCAAAGGTGTCTACAGAGCTTGTTTGGCAATTGAGAGATTTATATTTGAGCTACTAGTACTTGTTCACAAGAAAATTATCAGTGGAGTGCTTGCCGGTGTTGTTGATCTTGCTCATGATGTCATTTACTGAGATTGTCACATGTGGCGGGATGTAGAAGTGAATGAGAGATGGTTTATGAAGGCGTACGTCAAGAGAATCTTGGGAAAGAAGGGACTTGAGGAGAGAGTGAGGTGGTGAATGAATGGGAAATGGAGAGAGAATGAACGAGGAGAAGGGAGAGAATGAACGAGGAGAAGGGAGAGAGGGAGGATTGAGAGACCCACCGCGTGCTTTTATTTGTTTGTTTTATTCTAGTGGGCAAGACAATCTTTTCGCAAGTAATTTGGGACCAAATAATAATTAAATGATTCATTGAGACCTCTTAGTATTAAAGTCCCTTCTCTAGGACCATAATGCAAGTACCACTAATGTAATTTACTAAAGGGGGAGCATTAAAGCATATTCTTGTTATTCTTTTGACTTCGTTTTCAACATTATTCAACAACATGTTTATAATAGTAAATATTTTAAGATGATTTAATAACATCTATTATCAAATCAAATTCATGTATCAATTTTTATATATCACATGCACCCATGGAATTTCCATCGATAATATTTAGGACTAATCAAGTCTCGATGGTAATCAATATATATCTTAAAAAGTGGGTTTTAACCCTTTGTGTTCACACTATAACCGATTTCAATTGTGACTAATTCAGGAAATTGTATTAATGGAATCTCATTGATTATCATAATAACAATTAGTCATTATGAGTCATATTCTCAATAATAAATAAAAGAACAATCACATGACCAATTTGAATTCAAACCTCAATAATTCGCAGCATAATTCGGCTATTTGAACGTTTTCATAATCTGAAAAAATTACGTAATTATCAAAATCATTGCTAATATCAATCATATATAATTAGTTTTCACTTACCCAATTAAAAAATTTAGACCAAGTTAATTGAAATTAATTTAGAAAAAATGAACTTTTAGTTGAAGACTATATTTGGGGAGAAATTTAGTTTGTTTTTTGGAGGGGGTTTTGGATAGAGAAAGTTGTTGGGATGAAATTTAACTCTTCTATTGGTATTATGAATGGGCGAGTTTTTTTATCAAAAAAAAATGGGCGAGTTTGATTCTCCGTCAAATGATTAATAGATGCTATCAGGTGAGTGAACTTTTGAATGAGGATGTGACTAGGAAAATTTGTTTTTTTGGGGATTGTATGACAGAAGTTGAGGAATTTGACTCTTCATTTGTTTTTATGTATGAGTGAGTTTTATTTTTACTCAAATTAAAAATATTACATATTCTGAATTGAAATTATTTGGAAAGTTAAACTATAATTAAAATTTAGTCATAGTGAACTTTCGTATGGAAAAGGTTCTTAAGGGAAACTTGGTTTTTTTTTGGGTGGGGGTTTGGAACTTTTGATGGGGAGGTTGTGGGCGTAGTTTGACTCTTCTTTTGTTTTTATACACAAGTGAATTTAATTCTCGGTTAAGTTGAAAATATTAAAAGTAATCTAAATTTATATTTTTAAAAACAATTCATTGGTAGCAATAATAGTACTTTAAATATTTATAGTTTAGATTCTCTTTAATTTTATCTTTTAAAATATTACCCAAATAATTTTATCAAAATACCTTCATACTAATTTTGGGGGGGGGGGGAATTTGGTTCCTTTTTTTTCGTTGAGTGAGAGGGGCGAGACTAAAAGGGAGATTGTCGATAATTTAATTCTTCTATTTTTATTATCTTTTTAATATAAGTGTCAATTATTTCATTAAATATGTCTCAATGTGCCCTCATATATGACAATATTTTCCACCCTTTAAGAGACAAATAAGAGAGGGAGACAAATTATATATAAATATTTATGAAAGAAATGCTTAATTATTCAAATTTCAAGTAAGAGTATTTTATATTTATGATAGACAATATTTTCCATTTTGAGATTCTTCAAATTTCATAACAAATAATTTTATACCCATGTTTGCATTTAAAAATTTTGAATTCACTACTTTTTTTAATGACAACTTTATTTTTTTAAAAAAATTTATATTTATCAAATTAAAGTCAATTTTGATTTTGTTTACAATGAAATAAAAAATTACTAAAAATGAAATAGTTAATTAAATTAAACATGAACAATTTAAATAAATATGAATTACTATATAAAAAATAAAAATAAAGTATCTTATTAAAATGAGAAATAGAATAATAGCTAGAAGGTGGTGTCAATTCTATTCTATTGAGAAAAAAAAATGTAACTTGATGTAAATGAAATTTAAATTTGGACTCTGATATCAAACGTTATAAATGAAATGCAAACTGTTAAGCGCGAAAAACTTAAAATGGTATCAAACACAATTTCAATTCCTAACTATGAACATCTAAGAGCTTCATATTAATACATATATTTCATTGAAAATAAAAACGCTTCGTGCATCGCACGGGGTAAAATTCTTGTTTCTATATATAATTTGGTCTATATAAATGAAAAGTCCAAAATGATATCAGAATCCTTGTCATAAATATTTTCCACAAAAAATAACGGGGTCAATTTCCATGTGATGTGCACATTTAGTATGGTAGAATTGGACATGAAATCTACCCTCACTTGGGATCCATCTCATTTGCATCATATATATCAATTCACCTCAAAAGCTCATTTTCACAATTCCATCACCCAATTTCCATGTACTACCCTTCCTAACTTCTCTCTCAACACACACTTCATCTTCCCCACCCACACCGCCTCTTACCACCGACGACCGTTGTTGCCAACTACTGTCGTGACCGTCTTCACCACCCACTGCTGGTGATTGTCTTAACCCCAGGCCTCTAGAAAAAACGTGAAAAGGATGTAGCCTCCATTTGGTCTTCAATTTGTTTGGCAATTAGTGGAGAAAGTTGCGACTCTGATGGCAACCTCCGGAATTGGCAATGACAGCCTCCAACTAAGACCATATCAGATCTAGCCATTTTTCATTATGATCTCCCTTAGCTTACCTCACGAATTCTGAACTCAGCCAAGGACGACCCATCTTCTCTAACATCGACTATCTTAGCTTCTTCTACCCCTACCGCAGACGATCTTTTCAACTCTCGTTGTTATCGTCGTTGCCATTTGCCAAAGGTTGCCAACGACGATTACCGAAGTTTTCCCTCTCCATGGAACCTTGAAAGTTTCATTAATTGAGTTTTCAATTTTTAAGCAACTAATCAATGATTTTTTTTTATATAAAAAGATCTAATTTTTGTTGTTGGTGTTGGGTTTATTAGTCATTAAACACTTGATAGGTGGGGTCATTCAATGAAATTGGTGGTGTAGGTTAGAAGATTGCGACATGAGAGAGGACAAAGGGAGAAAGGATTTTTTTTATTACAAGGGTGTTTTGGTCTTTCCACATCAAATCTAAGCCTCATTTCTATGACATACCAAACACATCTTATTTCCATTTCCATTTCATCTCGGTTTCCATGTTCAAGTCCATTTTCATTTCCATCAAAACGAAAATCAATTCCGTGTACCAAACAAGTTTAACTCATGAATGAACCACGGTAGTTAGTTGAGGGCGAAAAGAGACCAGAGTTTCTAGAAAAGGAGGAAAAAGAATGCCCTAAGGGCAAGGGGGAAAGAGAGAAACGAGAGGAGAGGCGACACTGTTTGCTTTTATTGTTCATCGTCATCTTCGATTCAGCCTACGTTTTCGGCTATATTCGGCATTCTCTTCTTCTTCGCTGGACGGAAGTTCAGGAGAAGACGCCATTGCGGTCCCTTTTCTTCTTCAACTGGAGTTTTCTTGGTCATGATCAGAGGCCACTTTTTGTGCCCTAGTTAACACTCAAGGTAAGCCTTTCCATTATCAATGAATTTAATTTAATTGTGTAATTGAATTGATTGGGAATATGAGTATGACTACCCAGTTTTTTTTTTCTTTCACCTATATTACCTAGCAACTCATTTTTATATTAGAGTGTGTGAACCTATTAATTGTTTTTTTTTTCAGTTTTTTCCTCAATTTTTTAATGTTTACCTCCTTGATGTTTGATCACTAAGTGAATCTGCGAAATTGAAATTGCAATGCATATATTCTGTCTTAGTCCTATCCTATTTAAATTGGAACTCTCAAACTCTAGAGTGTTTTTCCGTGTCTCTAATTTAACATTAATCTCTTTCTGGTTCCGCCAAAAGAAATTAAAAAAAAAAAATTACACATAGGTACCAACTCTTCCTTGATACTCAGTTAAAAATCTACCAATAAGTTAAATAAGTAAAAGTTTAAAGATGATCCGATGTGGGCTAATCCTTGTAGAAAAGTCTTTTGTTTTACTTCCTAGTGTTCTAACCTTAGTCAATACTCCCTCCGTTCCTAAATATAAGATCACTTTTGGTTAATTTGGGGAGATTAAGGAAGACAATAAAATTACATGAACTTCCCAAAATCCCCTCAATTACCTAACTTTAAAAGGAGGAGGGGTTTTCAATGAAAAGAGGGAGTATGAGGGTAGTTTGGGCAAGACTTGTGATAAAATAGGAAGTGATCTTATATTTAGGAACTTATCCACTTCCCCAAAATGATCTTATATTTAGGAACGGAGGGAGTATAATATATCCCCGAGTAATGGTCCGTTATGTGTCTAAATCAAAGCCCTTAATGCATCCATTGAGAAAATTAGAATGACATTCTTTCCGATGTATAAAAAAAAAAGAAAATTAGAATGGCATATCTTTACCAACATTAAGGTCTTCCCAATTAATATTTTCCCCTTTTGCGGAATGCCTTTAATCAACCCTTCCATATCTGCCCAAATCTTCTTCTTTAGATGTGATTTTGCCCCTACTGTGCATGTGCATATCCACTCATTGTGTTCATTGTATTCACACAACGAATTTTAAAAATATGATTTTATCCTCAATCCTCTTAACACCACGACATTCTTTCGTCATTTTCATCAGCATGATACCAACACCATTCATTCCATTTAACTTTCTTGTTTTCCAAAGTTTGGATCCATCAACTTTAATTTCTCTACTTATAGTACCTAGATGACTTTTTTGAAAAATCCTAAAAAAAGCAAAAAATAAGTTAATTATAAATTGATTTACCTAATTTTTTCTCATAAACTAGTTTATTTTACCTATAAGCTAATGGATAATCTAAAAAGATATCAAATATATCATGATTTAATAACCTATTTCGCAACTTTAATCTTTCCAAAAAAAAAAGTTATCTAGGTCTTATATTTAGGAACAGAGGGAGTAATATATTTGCAGAATGAGCTGCTTCAAGTATATTGGTTATAATATTTTTGGGATTAGTTAGCATTTATTTTTGGTCCATTAGGGATGAAATATTCTTGTTCTACACGAGGCTTGAGTAGGATATGTTATTTGGTGTTGTGACTTCTTTGTTTAATTCTTAATCTATGTTTCTTGTTTCTCTGATTTTGATCCTTTTTTTTCATTTATGTCCGTTTAGCCTCTTTATCAAGCATGTCGAAAAGAGTCTGTCCATGACAACATAGGCCAAGCTTGTTATAGGTGAAGTCTAGTTTGGCTTAGCATGATTCCACCCTACTTCTAACACAATGTTGAGTCTTTGGGAAATTTTATTTCTTAAATTCTTTGAATGGGCAAAAGGGAAGTTTTATCACACTATTATAAGACAAACAATATTATATGATAGTGAGTGTTGAACTTCAAATGGATAACATGAACATAAAATGGGATAGCTGAAATGAGGATGTTGAGATGAATTTGTGGTTATATGAGAAAGAATAAGATTCAAAATGGCCATATACATGAACTAGTGGGGGTGATACTTATTTGTGAGAAAATAGTAGAAAATTATTTGAGGTGGTTTGAACATGTTGAAAGAAGACAATAAATATTTTTGTGAGGAGAGTAGACAAAATAGTTTGAAGTCAGATTGAAAGGGAAAGAGTGAGACCAAAACCAACACCCAGTGAAATTTAGAGTGAGATGTTATAGTGAATGATATATCGAAAGTTGTATATTCTTTGAGAAATTTTTTAGTACAAAAAAAGTATTTATGTTGGCATACTACATACAACTTATGTGTTTTTCTTTTTCTCTTGGTGACATGATTTCCTATATAGAGATTTTATTATGTATCAATAGACTATGTTAATGATGGTAGATTTTTGGTTTAACATAGATCTATGTCCAAAGGTGTGTGGAAACTATGATGATTGAATAGTCCGATGAATATTTCGTTGATATGATATCATATTTATAATACAAAAGCTTCTCTAAAGATAATAAACTTCTCCTATAAGTTTACCTAATAATAACAATATTTTTCTATTTTAAATATTTCTTAATACTATAATTTACAATTTTGACTAAGATAATACATATATTCCACTAATAGAATATATTAATATTATTTGCATAATTTCCGACACTCCCCTTCAGGCTGGAACATGGGTATTTACCATATTAAAAAAAGGGTTAGCCCAGTTCTAGTTCCCACTTGGTGAAAGTGCTGGGGAAGATAATATACTAGGCAACCTGACCTCCCTTTTTGCTCAGTGACTGATTCGAACCCATGACCTTATACCTATATGGCAAGTGAGCTTACCGTTGAGTTAAGCCGACCCTTCATTTACCGTGGGTATTTACCATAATCAAATTGCTAACAAATTTTCATTCTTCAATCATTGACCTCAATTATTGCAACTTCACATGTGTGGAATGATTGCCCCAATTTTAGAAATTGTGTAGGGAATGATTGTCTCACTGCAATTCTTCATTCTTTAAAAACACCTTTTTCATGTGTGGGGAATAACTGTCTCAACGTTGTATCCTTATACCTGGGGAATGATTGTTCCACTGTTACATTTTTATACGTGGGGAATGATCGTTCCATTGTAAAACTCATGTGTGGAGATGATCATCCTATATTCCTATTGCAATACAAACACACACAAATGTACTTGACTGTCCCATTGTAACATGAACTTCCTTTTGAGTTACAGAGGTCGGTCTGCCTGGGCTTTTACTTCTTTTTTAGTCTCAGTGACCTTCATGGTTGCCTGTACTCCTCTTTAAGTCATAGAGGCCGATTTGCCTGACTTGTACTCCTTTTTTAATTCACAGAGGTTGGTCTTCCTAGCTTGCACTTTTTTTTAAGTCATAGAGGTCGGTTTGTCTTTGAGTCTTAGAGGTCGATCTGCCTAGCTTGTGATTTTGGACATAGACAACTTTTTTGGTTTCTAAAAGGCAACTCAGAACGGGTGCCTAGGGATCAGACTAAACTTGTTTAACCTAGCTCTGATACCATGTGGAAACAAAGATGACTGAATAGTTCCATGTATATTTCATTGATATGTGTGGAAACAATGGTACCATGTGGAAACAAAGGATGGGTAAATAGTCTGATGCATTTCTCTTACTATTATCTCCCATTATATAGTATAAGAGATTCAACCTATCCCATGATTATAGGGATTTGCTTAATACGTAAAGTAAAAAAGATTTGATCCTGATTCTCTATAACATTTATTTTCCCTAATTCTTATGATTCCTAATTATGACTAATCAAGATTCTACTAATAGAAAATTAAAAAACATAATTCCAACACTCCCCTCAAGTTGGACTATGGTCCAACTTGGTTACAAAACTTTATTCTTCAACTTAGAGACATTTTTTTTCCCGATTACGTGGGGAATGACCGTCCCATCGTAAACAACATGTGAGGAATGACCATCTCACTAACAAAACACTTATGCGTTTTATAACACAAAAGCTTCCTAAAATATAAGAAACTTCTCCTACAGGTTTTTCTAATAATAACATAATATCCTTTATTCTAAATATTTCCTATTATTATAATTTACAATTAGGACTAAGATAATGCATATATTCTACTAATAAAAATAGGAAATATTAACATTATTTTCATAATTTCCAACAATGTCCGGCCATACAGTAAAAGGATTTGTATTATCGGTTGTAGCCTCTATTTGGTGTGTTCACCATTCCTCTGAATTTTATATGATTGACTTAAGTGACAGGGATAATGAAAGGGTGTTCAGAAATTATTGATCTATCTAGTGATGATGAATGCGATGCTGGTTTGAAAGCTGTGAAGGTAGAGTCAGATTTTGTGGAGCGTGCAGAACAAGAAGCGGAGTCCGATAAAGTCCAACTTGCCACTCATATTTGTTCTGTTAAACAAGAATCTGAAGAAAACAGGAACCCTAATGGCCCAACACAAAGTACTGATCACAGTAGCTCTAGTGTGTTGGAGCAAGGGATGTCACCAGTCGATAACTTAGGCCCATCTTATACATCACCAATTGCTTCGGCACCCCTTTGTAGGCAGTTCTGGAAAGCTGGGGATTATGATGATGGCCTTGGTTCTAAAATCCCAGTTCAAAGTAATTCGATATCATTGATCATATATTTTATTTGTTGAGGAATGTGTATGCATTATCCTTTCTTTTTCATTTGATTTGCTGTAAATTTAAACTTCACTCTCATACCTTTTATAGCTTTCAGATACTGCATGCTTCATGCTACCTTTACATGTCCTGATTGTTTTTCAATCTGAATTCATGATTGCTGAATTAATTTTCTTGATATTGCAGATGCGAACCACTATCTACATGTTCACCCCCTGTTCCTTCATTCAAATGCAACTTCACATAAATGGGCATTTGGGGGTATGTTATTTTTTTATCGATATGAACTTGGTTTAGTTTGATTACCCTGTGGATCACCGTTAGATAAACTGATTGGATTTTGTTTCTTTTTTACTAACAAGTTAGAAATCATTTTAGACTCATAATTGTCAAATTGCTGGTGGAAATTTACTTTCATATTAACAACTTGTGCTTGATTGACGAAAAAAAGAAACAAATATTTTGTGTTCCCATTGGCAACTCACTGCCATGAACCCTCGACATTAATGTTTGACCAGGGTCTTTTTTAAAAACAATCTTTTGTATAGACCAGATTAAATTGATTTATGTTTTTAGGCATTAAATTGATCAATTGTGTATTTTTTTAGGATTATTAGTGTATTTTAAGTAGCTTATCATTTAAGGCATATTTTGTGTACTATTCTCATATTAGCCGCCTTTGTGAGCCTTTTTCTTAACTATTATTTTCCATCTTTTGTCGACAGCTGTGGCTGAGCTTCTTGATAATGCATTTGATGAGGTGATTTTTGTTTATTTGTTTATTACTTTTGCCTAAATTTTGATGCATGGAGTATTTATCTTAGAGATATTTTATGATAGAGCTCAATGGCGTATGTGATGCATGTAACCGACCCTCTTAGTGCGATGAGACATTTGTCATTGTAGAGTTATATTAATGCTGGTTAAATATAAGGGATCATCAGTTTTATTGTTTATTGTATATTGGAATTATTTTCTTGTCAAATTGTTTACCAGATTATATTATATTAAAAGATTGTTGCATTGGTTAATGAAAAAGCTTATTGTCATTTGCTGTTATCTTGTTAAACTGTCACTGTTAAGCGTTTTGTCATTGTTTGGTGTTTACGTTTCAACTTTTCATTTTATCTTTGTTCATATTTTTTATTGCATCGTCGACTTTCACTCTTAGGGTAGATCCAAAATGGGGCTACTTCTGTCATTGTAGATAAAACATCAAATCCAAAGGATGGGAGTCCGGCATTGTTAATTCAAGGTATAGGGAAGTTTATAGATTATCTGGTTTCAAATTCCAATTCTGATTTTGGCATCAAAACATCCTTAAAATTGGATATGGTTGTTTGGGTACATATTTTGATTATTTGTTGACTTTTAACTAGCAGATGATGGCGGTGGGATGGATCCAGATGCTCTGCGTTGTTGTATGAGCTTTGGCTTTTCAGCTAAGTCAAAGCTTGCAATCGGAAAGTGTATGTATGTTGGCAAATCCTTCTGTGAAAATTGTAGTTTCCATGTCTTATTTATTTATCATTTATCATTTCTGGCCTTCCAGATGGAAACGGATTCAAAACCAGTAGTATGAGACTTGGTGCTGATGTTATCGTCTTCAGTCGCCACCAAAATAAGGGGTAAGAGTTTATAATTGAAAAATTCATTTGATTTTATGATATGTTTTGTAAGGTTGACGGGTTTTCTGCTTTATGGTTAGCCATTTTATGATTTTCTGGGAAATATGATTATTTTATTTTATAGGCTTTATGATTATATTAGATTTTGATGTATATATGCAGTATAGGTCAGGGAGATGCTCTTTTCTTTTATTTGGGTTAGTTATAGTTCTGGCTGGAAAATGAAATTAATGAGCCCTCCAATTTTTAATTTAATTGAGCCTTGAGAAAGTAGGTAACTTGTTTATTGTTCTGCAATATTTAAACTATTTACTTTGCATACAAGAATTCTAGCATTTTTATCATGGCTGTTGCTTAAAGCATTTGCATTCTGTGTACATATATCATCAAAATCTAGCTGGCACTATGTGGGAAAGATGAACAAACGTTGGTGTTATTGTAAATAACTATTTACACTTTGTAAACTCACCGTTTGATCTTGATCAGGGTTTTGACTCAAAGCATTGGACTTCTGTCTTTCACATTTTTGATGCAAACAAAGCTTGACAGAATAGTAGTACCAATGGTGCGTGATATTTCTTAAGTTCTTTACTTAAGGATACCATTTCTACTCTTTATGTTGATTTGAAATTTGAGGAATGTAGAATTTTAACTGGTATGGTCAGAAGTTTTTTATGATCTGTTGTAAAATTACTCGGCTTAGTTATAACTGCAGTATGACTTGCACAGTGTTTTTTCCTTCTTTTCCTGCCAGGTATCTTATCGATAATGTTTTGACCACTACTGAGTTGACCTGATTTATCGATTTCCCTGTCTGTCAATCATTATTATTCTGGTTGTTTAAATCATTCTGTTGGGTAGTTTTAATGCAACTACTAATGTTACGCCAGCACTATATTGTGATATATAAGGGTATACAATGTATGTCAACAGAGAAAAAATGCAAATGGAAACTCATAAGATTGTCTTGTTGGAAAAACTAAACGTGAAGTTTTTTCCAATTGTTTTATGATCTATATTCTAAATAATAGAAGGTACTAGCATCTATTTCTGTGTGCACATCTATATATAGAGAGATCTGTTAGAGTAATTTTGGAAGAAGTGGAAGATGAAATGATAACCTGCAGAATGCTTGTTGTATAAAAACTGTCATTTTCAATATGTGCTCATTGTTCGCTTTTATGACCACTTTTCTAAATGATTTTCTTTTCTCCATTTACACCACTTATTGCTCATTTTAATTTCAGGTTAGTTATGAGTTTAACATGTCAACCAATTCGCTGGATGTGTTAAAAGGCAGAGAACACTTTAGTTCCAATTTAGCCATGCTGTTAATGTGGTCCCCATATTCGTCAGAAGCAGAACTTCTGAAACAAGTAATTACTGAAGCTTTCCTTTATTTAATACCCGTCTGTCCCAAAATATAAAATAATATTCTATAAATGGCTATATTCGAGAAAACTGTTAAAAGTTGTTGGAAGCAATCAATATGCTTGGAACATATTTTTTCCTCAACTTTATCCCTATTTATGAAAAGGATAAGTAAGATGGTGATTGAATGATAAAAAAATGAGAGAGTGGGTATGGGTAACATGAGGGTGAATGTTGTCAACAAAGAGCAAAACTGAAAAAAGCATTAAATGGCCTTACAAAATGCAACATTAGCTTATATTCTGGGGCAGCTCCAAATCACAACAGTAGCTTATATTATGGGACAGAGGGAGTAATTCTTTTGAGATAATGTTGAATAGTTTCAATTATTCAGTCTTTCATTGCTGCTGCCCTGGTTTTTTCTTGCTCTAAGAAATGCATATTTTTAGCTTAGGAAATACTCCCTCCGGTCCTAAATATAGGACCTAGATAACTTTTTTTGGGGAGATTAAGGAAGACTTAATTTGAGATGTCTTTCCAATAATATCCCTCCTTATTTAGTTTAATTACTTAGTAGCCTTTCCTCCCCTATCAAATTTCTTGTTAAGAAGAAGAAGGGTAATTTAGGAAAAAGGTGACCAAAAATGTATCTAGGTCTTATATTTAGGACCAAAATGAAGTCTCTATCTAGGTCCTATATTTAGGACCGGAGGGAGTATATTTTAGGGAGAATTACACATAGGTCCCACATATGGCAATTAATCACATGGAAGGAGCAAACATTGCTGAAATTGAGTTGAAGTTCTGTTAGAAATTATGAAAGTAATGTTAATATTTCTTATTTTGTATTAGTAGACTATTTGTTTATCTTAGTCATTATTGTGAATTATAGTATTAGGAAATATTTAGAGTAGAAGAATAATGTTATTATTAGTGAATCATATTAGGTAAATTTGTAGGAGAAATTTATTATTTTTTGGAAACTTGTGTTATAAATATGTTATCATATCGATGAAATAATCATCGGACTATTTCATTCATCTTTGTTTTCCACATGGTACTAGAGCTAGGTTAAAAAAACCCTTAGTTCGATCCTTGCACCCATCTAGTTGCTTTTGTAGTCTTCAAATTCTATCTCCTCTCCAGTCTTCACCATGTGGAAACAAAGGATGAGTGAATAGTCCGATGTATTTCTTTGATCATTAGCTTCTGTTGGAACACAGAATGGGTAAAACTCTGATGATCATTCATGATGAGAAGATACAATTATATAATACAATGATTATCAATCTCACCCTTGATTGTAGGGATATGAGAGATACAGAAAATAAAATCTGATTGTACATAATCCTATTGATATTCTATGATTCTAACAAATCTCATAATATCCTGATTTCTAATTATGACTAAGATTAAGATTCTACTAATATGGACTACTAAAATTAATACCATAATTCCAACCCTCCCTCTCAAGGTACAAAACTTTATTTTTCAACTAGAGACAATTTTTTTTTTCGATTGCGTGGGGAATGACTGTCTCATCGTAAACAACATGTGAGGAATAACCATCTCAGTAACAAAACACTTATGTGTGGGGAATGACCATCCCATCGCAACATTCACATGTACGTGGAGAATGACCATCCCATCATACTATGCTTTTCAACATGTACGTGGGGAATGACCATCCCGTCGTACTATGCTTTTCAACAATACCTGGGTCGTACTCCTTCCGAGTAAGTCCTTCATGTCTGCCTGGGCCGTACACTTTGCTGGGTCGATCCTTCAGGTCTGCCTGGACCATACTCCTATTCGAGCCGATGCTTCAGGTCTTCAGTACTGGTTTGCCTGACATGTACTTCTTTGAGTCTCAGAGGTTGGTCTGCCGGACAACATATTGAATTGAGCTAATTGCTCATTACTGACAATGACAACACTGTCATCAATATCTGGAGTACCAACTCCATAATAATTTCTCTCTCCGTTTTTTAAAACTCTTTTTTTTTTTAAAATAAACACTAACAAAAATCTCTCCTTTTTTTTACTCCATTTTTTTCTGATTTTTCCTTTTCTCTCTCTTTTTTTTCACTAAAAAATAAAATAACCTTTTTGTTTTAAATAGAAAAACCTAAAAATACAGTAACAAGTAAACAAACACAAATAAGACACAAAACACAAAAACAAACGCCAAACACAAAGCCACAACAAATTGTCGTTTCGAAACCTGTGAGTACGAAGAAGATGACATGGCGTTTGCTCCAATCCTCTCAGCTCTCAGCATTCTAGAGGCCGTTTTCGAATCCTGGCGTCACGAAACAAACAACAGCCATACTCACAAACAACAATAAGTGTTGATGACGGCTGGACTGGATATTGAACAAAGGAGACATTTTCTTTGAGTTTTGCGACTGGTTTTGGGGAGACTAGTAGGAAGAGAGGAGAAGAGGAACCCTTTTTATGTTTCTAACTACAAAGATAACTTCAATGGTTTACCTAGGGATCAGACTAAAACTATACTTCTATAATGTAACCTAGCTCTGGTAACATATGGAAACAAAGAATAGGTAAAAGTCTGATGATCATTCATGTTGAGAAGCTACAATTATATAGTACAATGATTATCAATCTCACCCTTGATTGTAGGGGTATGAGAGAAACATAATATAAAATTTGATTCTACATAACCCTATTGATATTTTATGATTCTAACAAATCTTATAATATCCTGATTGCTAACTATGACTAAGATTAAGATTATACTAATAGGAACTACTAAAGTTAATACCATAATTCTAACAGCTTCCAATATATAATACAAGATTTCTCAATCTATCCGATAATTGTAGGGATTTGAGTGATACAGAAAATAAAGAAGATTCTATCTAGCATTGATTTTCCTAACCAAATCATATAATTTCCTAATAATATAATTCACAATTATGAAAGATATAGAAATAGTCTACCAATACAAAATAGGAAATATTAACATTATTTTCATAATTTCTATAACACCATAACAAACCACAAAAAGGTCTCTTTCTCAGTTTCCTTTGTCAAATTGAGTTTGTCATCCACATACACCAAACCTAGTAGATACAGTCTCTGTTCGAGGTCGTCTTGTTATAAATCTCAGTCAATCTTGTTTAAACCTGAGTCAAGTCCAGATGAGATCGCGTTCCATTTAAATTGAGTTCCATTCAGATCGAGTGCGTAGTTCACCGCCCTGTTTAAACCCAATTGCGTGTTTTAATTATTTAACCTGACTCTGAGTTCGAACCAATCCCACATTTGAATGAGGAAAACCCTGTCACCCCCTGAATTCGAGTTCGAAATTGAAAGCTTTGTTGTCATCCAAGTTCGAAGGTCTCCTTCGTTGAAGCCCGAAAGAGGGTGAAAGAAGAAGTTCTTCTGCTACTTCGTAGTTTTGGCTTTTTTGTTTATTGAGTCCGTTTTTGGCTTTTAGGATTTTTTGTTTTAAAAAAAGTCTTTTATTTTTTAATGTAAAATAAATCAGGAAATAGGAGTTCAAAAAAGGAGTCTTTTATTTTTTTAGTAAAAAAAGCAGAGGAAAAAAGCAGAGCTAAAGAAAAAGAGAAAAGGGAGAGCTTGTTTAAAAAATAAGAGAGAAAAATTATTATGGAGTTGGTGCTGACACTATTGTCTGTGTTAGGAATGAGCAATTGGCTCAACTCAATATGTTGAAGAGCCTAGTACGATGAGATGGTCATTTGCCACGTATATGCGTATGTGAAGCGCGATGTCCCCACTCACAAGAGCTTTTTAATGAGATGGTCATTCATCACATATTGTTTACGATGGGATGGTCATTCCCCACACAATGAAACAATTTTTGGTTGAAGATTGCGATGAGATGGTTATTCCCCACACAGAGAATCTGTTATTTACATCTATCCAGTGGTTTTGTTCGTTGTTCCTTCTCTCTGTACAGAAGTCTCACCATTGGAGGCCTTTATTGAATTATTAGTGTGAAATCAAATTGAATGGGACCTAAAGCAGCGATGAGAACACAAAAGGGAACAGAGACAGAGCCATCTCTTATGACCTGAGTTGAAGAGCCCAAAATACTTGATTGCCTTGAACCCATCCTGTACCAGCTTCCAGCTTGAAGAAATGGCTTCCTAAGATCTCTACCATCTTCATTTTCTTCTCTGAAGCTCATCACTGAAATTTTAGAAGCTCAAGAGACTGCGACGAGAAAGGTGGTGAGGGATGGTGGAAGTCTTAGCTCAGTGTTACACCGAGAAAGAGTCATTAAAATGTGTTTACTATTTAGGTCGACGAGGCTGCCGGTGTCTTGGCGGCAGCGGTGGCGAGGTCCAGTTTGGGAGTGTGGAGAAGGATGGGTTGGGAGGGTGGGGGAGGTTTGGGCTGATTTGATTCAACGATCAAGATTAGTTTTTCATCAATGGTCATTATTGCTTAGCATGGAATGTGAGAAATGATTAGGTGACATTATGTACATGATGTGGGCGATGAAGTGGCTTGGCATGTAGGTGATTTGACTAACTTAACGGTCAAATCTAATATTGGGTAATTGAGGGGCAAATTTGATTTCTTTTGTAAACTTCCTGGGCAAAAGTGATCGCAAAAAAACTTCAAGGGCAATTTTGACCTCACTGAAAACTTCCAGAGCAAATTTGAACTTAAAACCATTATTTAACAATGTCGGTCTTTTCATATTACTTTTGAATGTAGAAGGCTAGTCGTTTCCTGTTTATAAGTTTACCCTATTTAAAATATCTTTTTAATCTTTGCTATTTTGTTTACTGAATGACTTGTCACTGCATTCTGATCAAAATGGAAAGGTGTGCAAGGTTAACTCATTCAACATCACTTACATTATGTTTGTATTTGAAGAATGTGAGCATTGGTTTAATTTGTCTTGTGAAGTTATTTATATAACTTATAAATTTTTATGCTGATTGCTAATTTGTAAATTAAGAGCATTATCATTTTAGGATTTATATTTACTTGAACTACACATTTTCTGGCAGTTTGAAGATGTTGGACCTCATGGTACTAAAGTCATAATCTACAATTTATGGTTCAATGATGATGGTGATTTAGAACTAGATTTTGATAGGGACCCAGAGGTAGGATTTGTGGTTTGTTGGTTTTTCTGTTTATGCCGTGTTCCATTTTATGTTTATTCCCTTTGATATTTGTTGACAGCAGGACATTTGTATTGCCGGGGATATTAAAGAGATTGACACTGTTCCTGCTTGGAGGTCCTTAAATGAGCAACACATTGCTAATCGATACAAGTATTCTTTACGGGTATGCTTGATTAAGATTATTTTTCAGTGGATGTGTAAGATGATTTTTTTAGGCTAACTTTTTGTTTGGTTCTTTAGGTTTACTTGTCTATTTTGTACCTGCGGGTGCCCGAAAGTTTTAGAATTGTGCTGCGAGGGCAAGTTGTGAAGCCCCATAACATTGTTGATGATCTTAAATTTCATGAAATTATTGTGTATAAACCAACTAGTGGTGGATCCAAAGAGGTTATTTTCTTCTATTTCACAGCTTTTCCCTTATTAATGCATTGTCTTCAACTTTGTTGTTAGTGTGCTTAATGCATTATCTGTGCAGGTAACATTTGTGACTACAATAGGATTTCTTAAAGAGGCCCCATGTCTTAGCGCCCATGGTTTCAATATATATCACAAAAATCGTCTGATACTGGTAAGTTCCACCAAAATATTTTGTCTAGTAAGAGGCGACTATGTTATTGTTTGATGAAGCAGTTGTTGGATGGCGATGAAATGGTTTACTGATTGAATTAATTATGTTTTCACTAATGGGAATGTGCATATATGACAAGAACATAGCAATCTTAATTTTGAGGAGTATGGGGAAAATGATGGACTCTTGTGGTTTTGTATGGTTGCTTGGTATATTCGAAATCTGGATGAAATATAAGACCTAGTTGACTTTTTTTAGGAGAGATTAAGGTTGTGAATTAGGTTATTAAATTATGATATATTTGATATATTTCTAGATTATTCATTAGTTTATAGGTAAAATAAACTAGTCTAAGGGAAAAAAATTAGGTAAATCAATTTATAATTAACTTATTTTGCTTTTTTAGGATTTTCAAAAAAAGTCAACTAGGTCTTATATTTAGGACCAGAGGGAGTATATAGATATAGAAAGGATTTGAAAATCCCAATAACATCATTCTCAGTGTTATAGTAAGATGAGTGTGATTACTTGTTCAGGCTCAATAACAATAAACCCATGCAGCTATTGTTTCTGCGAGCTCTACTTGAATCACCGCCGTCTACAGTAATACTACAGTTGGTCAAGGCACAATATTAGTGACTTTGACCTATCTTTCAAACTAATATCAGAACAGTTATTGAAATAATAAATTGCTTCCAATATCAACACTATATCCTTTAAACCTCCATAATTCCCTTAACCCTTTATTTATAACTTCTAAAACATTAAATTTTGCCATTTCTTCTAACTCTTGCAAAATTAACTATGTTTAAGTCCACTTAAACCACTTCATTACATCAATTTGGCAACTCAAAACGACTACAAAATTCAATGCTCCCAAGAATACTCAAATTCAATGCCTCAATTTCAATATTAAAGCATTAATTTACTATACCGACTACAAAATTTCAAGTTATATATTTATTTGCTGTTCCACAACATTGATCTTCTATCTTGATGCTCGTATGTTTTCCAGCCATTTTGGCAGGTTGTGAACTATGGTGACAGCAGGGGTAGAGGAGTTGTTGGTAAGCATGAATTGGTGCTTGCTCAATGTGTTTTTTTCTCTTGAGGTTAGATGTATTCTTCACCTGCAGATTGCAGATACGTCACTGTTTAATCTCATTCCAGGTGTCTTGCAAGCAAATTTTATTGAGCCTATTCATAATAAACAAGATTTTGAGAGAACTTCCCTGTTTCAGAAGCTTGAAATTCGCTTGAAGAATATGACATATGAATACTGGTATAATATTTTCTAATCCTATCTCTAGCTGTTCTTTATATGTGGATTGCAAAAAAAAAGTTATTCTTATCTGCTCTTTTTTCCCTTTGGCTTGAACTTCATTTCTCTAATTCGGCAATGTGTTTGAATGTTGAGTATGATAACTGTGTAGTATACCACTATACCCTTCAGAAGAGATTGCTGTTGTGGATACTACTTGATGGAAAGCTTGCATAATTATAGTGTCTATTAAGAGTGGAAAAGTTTGGTTATTTTGTTTTGTTTCTTTTTTATCAAAATAAAAAAGAGTGGAAAAGTTTGTTATATGAATTGGTATCTGTTATTTATAGGACTTTGTTTAACTTGCTCAGGGATTATCATTGTTTTCGGATTGGATATAAAGAGAGAAAGAAACCTTTAGTTCCACGGCAGGAATCATATCTTAGCCACCCGCCTGGTATAGAGAAACCCCTTACAGTGGATAGAGTATTTTCAACTGTTCTGGATAAAAATGCAGCATTGCCATGCGTATCCGAACAAGGTAACTGCTCAAGCATGAAATAAAACATCGCATCATCACACTGACTTATTTTATTGGAGGAATGATTTCTTAATGGTAATTCAGATTCTCATGCCAAGAGAAAGACACCCGAATCGATCGACAGTCAGTATACAAGGAAGCATGCAAGGATAGAGAATGAAATAGCTATTGTTGTGGGCAGTCATGATAATATACAGGTTTGTATTTGTAACTTGTATAATAATTTTGTTAAAACCATGTAACCAAAAAAAGAAAAGAATTGCAAAACAAATACACTTTTCCTTAAAAAGTGAAACTCCAATTAACAATGAAACCCATTAGCTTGTAGATTTGCTCATTGCAAAATTGTATGTCACAGAAAAAATAGACTATTTTCTTATAGTGTAAAGCAGTGTCTGAGATTGAAAAATCAATCTTTGTATTAAATTGCTTCAATGCCTTGGCCAAGATATTACCGTCAAACCATCTCATATACTATTTCGCTAAACTCACTCGTGTTTTCTCTTTTCTCTATAGACTGTTTCACCTGCAAATCAAATGGTGGACCAAGATATCCCAAATCTGATGGAAGAGAACAAAAGACTTAGTGCAAGGTCAGTATACCCTAAGTTTAACTTTGCAGTACATCATTGTTGGTCTGCTTCTGTTTTAGCATGTGACTTGATTTTTTCTTTATTTTTCCATTCTTTCTGGCTATTTTACTTTGTCAATTTCTAAAAATTAATGGTTGTCTTTTGGATTCTGAATTATCATGGTATTAATATGAAGCCTAGAACTTACTCATCCTCCCTCTCCCTTTTTATCCCTCTTCTGCAGATGTTTGCAATTTGAAAAAGATGAGAAAGAGTTGAATGCAAAGGTAAATTCTTATGAGCTAAAATGGTTTGGGGACTTGCTTGAACATTTTTTCTAATTTTAAAGCGTTTCTTTGGTAGAATATTTAGATTTTCCATATTTTTATTAGCAATTGTCTTTTGGCCACTCTGCTTTGTGTTTCTTTTAAAGGATTCGACATGTCATGTCTTTATATAGAAACCGATGGTAGCATAGAAAATGTCACTTTTAGTTTATTTCATTATTTCATTATTCTGCCTCTAGCTTTTTAAAGGAAAAACTGTTTTCTCTTGCTGGAGTTGTATGAAGTTTATGATACTTGTATCCTTTATCACACCTTCAGAGAGTGTAACAGTTGCGTGGTTTCGTGGGATTAGGAAATATTGAAGTTGTTCTTGAACTGCACACACAGAGACTTGTATAATCGTTACTGCCTCTTGTGCATGGACTTGGTGGGAGCTGCATATTGAACTTTTTAAGCAAATGATTTGAACTTGCAAATTAGATCTTCACTTGCTAAGCTTATTGTTGTAATCTTTTTATTGATTATTTTTTAATCATTTCATATAAATGTGTAGGTAAAATACAAACCTTAGTATGCTATTTAAGGATAACATATATAGAAAAATAAAATTTCACTATTCTTTTTGAAGTTTAGCTTGTATGTGTCAATGTTTGATCGCAATTTTTGCTATCCTTAATTTAGTTTTGGTTTATTTTACATTGAAGTTTGACTTTGGTGGAACCAATTTTGGACGGCCCTTTCACAATTGTCATTGCTTTTGTGCAGGTGACACAACTTAGAAATAAAATACAAGAAACAAAACATGAATATGAACGGCTTTTAGCCGAAGTACGGTCCTTGGGCATGAAGGAGGAGTAGCATTAGTTGTGCTTACAGTTTTTTTCAATTCTTATGTTTGTAATAGTGTTGCATGTATAGCTAATTTTAGTTTATGACATAGCACAAATACTGGGGTTAATAGTCGGCGGGTCAGGCCAAATCTTCATCCAAAGTCAAATAACTTCAGAGTTCTCTCTGGATGAGTTGCCCTTGTAGAAGATCTTCTGGCCTTCCTCATGTAAATTGATGAAAGTAAGCAACAGGTCAGATCTCACCCCAAATTGATGTAATTCTGACGCTTCAAACTTGCCTTTTTTGTTTTGGGCTAGAGAAGCTCAAGTATTGCTATGCTGACATGTTTTAGGTCCCATATACTTCATTTTTGGCCTTTTAGAATGAGGCATGTTTCGAACGAAAAATGTGAATGAGGCATTGGATGTAAATGAGGTCAGTTGACACAATTAAAGTGAAGGAGTTTCATATGGATATGGATATGATATGATGATAAATCCATGTTGAAAGACGATAAGAGCATGGAGTTATAGGAAGAGAAGATCAATAAAGAGAGGTTTAGAGAACAGAGAAAATGAGTTATATTCATTTAACAATCAAATATGAGGTTACAAGTTAGGTTAGCCCTCTTTTATAGGGTAGTCTAATATAAGTGAGTTAACGAGGGAATGACCAAGCCTATTTTAGTCCTCTAACCAACTACTAACGAATATCAAAATATCAATTACACAATAATACCCCTCCTAAAAATGATCCCCCCATGATCTACAACAATTATACTCCCTTCGTTTCTAAATATAAGACCATTTCCCCTAATTTAAATAGATTAAGGAAGTTAGTTAAGTTAGTTATTTACACATGATATTACCAATTTATCCCAATTATATAACTTTATCCTCACTCTCTCTCTCTTTTGCTTGTTATTATAAATAAACATTATAAGGTTAATTTGGGAAAAGTTTGGGAAAAGTTAGAAAGTGATTTTATAATTAGGAACAAATTGAATTTCAAAAGTAATCTTATATTTGGGAATGGTGAGAGTACAACTTCAAGGATTACACATGACCTTGAAAAATAGGCAGTGACCCTGCCCTCAAATAGCCAACCTAGATCATTGGGTACACAAAATTAACATTGGATACAATTTCACTTTTAAAGTAACTAAAGTGGTTCAATTTTACCCTCACCTGAATTTTAAGACCGTGTTAGATCCTCCTATGTGACATTGACCGTGTTAAATTGGATAACTTGATAGACTTATTAGGATGCTGATGTGGCAAATATATTATATAATATTATTTAAAACAAGATATCAAATTTGAATTCAAAACAATCACACATACATGAGACAAAACCCTAGGAAAGATTTGGAGGAGAGGCAAATTTGCACTGTGGTCAACAAAGAGGGGTATCCACTTGAAGGTAGATCCGATCGTCATACGTAATCTCCCTTGTCATCCGACGTGGTGGTCGTCGATTGGCATACATACACTCAAGCTCATGTCAAAGCGAATTTTTTTTTGATCAAAATGTCAAAGCGAATTTTAGGTCAATTGTTTTTACACGACTTTGGAGAAAATTTTGTACATATGAGACATTTCTATGTGTATTCTTCTATGTATATCATAGCTGTTAGTACAATGCAATGTGAAATTATATTGACATTGTTGTAGCGAATATCTTGACAGATATTTAGATTTGCTTTATTTTCACTTTCTCCTGAACTCTTTGGTGGATCAGTGATTTTCAACTTAATTCATATCCTATATCCAATAATGTAAATAGTAACGCATAATAAATGAAGGATAAACTTATTCATAGTTTCATTCCTACTAAACATTTAATTAAGTGACTCATATTTGGACCAAATAAAATATTCTGTCCAATAAATAAATAGGACAAGTGGGTTTAGTTTTAATCAGCGATATGCATTTAGGCATGGAGTAAACCAAGAAACACCTTCAAATTGTTTGGAAGCCTCCTCTATTTAGTAGTTCTAAGTTTAGCTGAATATACATGAGAGTGCAATTATTACATCAATAACAGACTTAGCTTGTTTCTTCTAAAAAAGAGAATGCCTCCACCAATAAATAATGCTTTGAGTTGGTAAGTGTGAAATATTTTGTAATTATTAGTGATATTCTCTGATTTGATTATGATTTGATTAGGAGATATTAGACATTATTACTAGTTATTAGTTGTTACCCTCTTATCTTTTTTTGTAGCCTATATATACTCCCTTGTACAGAAGCATTATCATCAATAAGAAATATATTTTCCTCTCAAATCTGTCCTCAATGTCCACATGGTATCAGAACATCAGACTCAAAAATTAAGAATTAGGGTTTGACAGCATGAATAGAGTGAAACTCTCTCTTCAAAGGGTAGGGGCAGTCTTGTGCGCGATGATCTAAGCCTTATCAGATCTCACCGCCAGCCCCATCGGAAAGAAGAGCTCAAGTTCGGCGGAACCCCAGAAAATCGCGGCCAACGGCGGCGCGTGTTAGGCCCATGCGCTGCCGCAATCTTCGGCGGCAGTTTCTGGCGACCGGCGCGTGACGGCGCGTGGCGGCGTATCTCCAGCGATTCTTTCTTCCGTTGTGATCGACGGAGCATTTCCGGCCAGGACCCGGTCACCAACCTTTGATTCGACACTGGTAACTCCGTTTTTGTTGTTGGGCAAAGGCGCTTATGGTGTATTTATGGTCATTTGCTCAATATTATGGAGTATTTTGACTACTTTAATGCTTCTGGGAAATCTCTCAATATACCTTATTGCTTTGAATATGTTCTTTCATGTTTTAATCACCTTATTTCAAAGATTACTCATGAAAAACACAGAGTTGCAGTCTAAAGCCAAGGTATATATTGGGGAACCAATACTAACTTTTGTGGCTCAAAGAGGAGACTTTTTATCTGCTCTCAAAACATCAAGAAATAAGGTGTTGTGGATAGTTGTAACATCCTGAAAATTTAATACAGGATCAAGGAGTGTTTTGGGAAATAATAAACGGAAAAATTAGGAATTTTGGAATTTTTAGGAATTTTTGGTGATTTTTAGGACATTTTGAAAATTTTGAGTAATAAATGTGCATATAATTAATTAAGAAATTGAAGAGTTTGAAATATGAGGGAATGGTAAAACCCAAAATATTTTGAAGGTTAAGGAGATTGGAGGCTGGTTTAAGTGATTTTTAAATTAAAAGAGTACACTATGGCAAATTTGGGTTACAAATCATCAGAGAACCCCCTTATTTCACTAAACCAAACACACCCTTCCCTTCCAAAAATCAAAAACAGCCCTCCCCCTAACCTGCGAACCCGACTCCTCCCTCTCTCCCTCCCACGCTCGCCTTTTTCTTCTCCATTTCTGGCTGCGTGCTCGGCCATTGATGACGGTCCCAACGGCGGCAAGTGCCGATTCTGGCAGCCACGTCTTCTCCTTCCTCTTCTCTTCCTTCCTCGTTCATTTCTTTTTGTTTTTCCGGCAAGACCCCGCGGCGGCCAGCTGAGGAAAGAGGTAAAGCTTCAACTTTTCCAGCACATCTTGAGCTATACTTTCATTTTTGTGTTGGTTTCCTCATGTTTTCCTTTCTCCTTTTGGTTTTTATTCGGCCTACACATTTGAGGGCGATTTCCGGCCATTTTCCGGCGACTGCGAGCTCCGGCGAGTCAAGGAGGACCAAGAACGAGTTCAAGTAACTTCATTTCTTTTATTTCTACACTCGTTTTTCATTTTGGCCGAGGTATATGTGAGGAATCCGAAAATGGGTTTTAGAATTTGAGTTCCATACACATCTAAAGTCAAAGCTTTAAACTTTCTTAAATATATGTTCATTAAATTGTAAAATGACTTTGCTTGTTTGATTTGGGTGTGGATTATGGTCTGATTGTAAGTGTTTGTTAGTATTAGGACAGAGATGATGATATATTTCCCAATTTTTAGTTGGTAGGACTTGTGTATGTGTGATTGTTGTGGAATCTGTTTATTCTTTACTGTCTTGAATGAATTGATGCTTAAGGACAAGGGTATTAATCTGAAATTTTGTGGAGTGGCATGAAAATTAATAAGCATGTGTAGAAGTAAAATAAAGTTTATATATGGTTCTGTATGATTTTCTTTAGTTGTGGAAGGTTTTGCTGATCTGTTTCTTTTCTATGATCTGTCAAATAAATTTTCTTGCTATTGTGATGATTGCCTAGAGTTGAAAATCTGTTTTGACCAACTCTGTAAGCTTTTTGCCGTTTAAATGTGTATTTCAATTGTGAATTAAATGTACAAGTGGGATTGGGTAAATGTATGTACAAGTGTACATATTTGGCTCTCTTTTTCTCTCTTTCTTGGTAGATTTCTTTGCTTGGGAAATGATTGATGAATTGAAAAATTTCTCCTTGCATGGAGATTTTGTAATGACTAAAGGAAATTGAGAGAAGAATGAGGATTCTTACTCTATGTGAGTGTGGAATTGTTGGGCTCATGATTGTTAATGTTGGTGAGGTGCAATGGAAATTTATGTGAACTTTGAAATGAGTTGCTTTTTCCCCTCTTTTTGGTTTATCTCCATTTTGATGGTGTAACATGGAATGAAATGTATGTGTAGGTCATTGATGATTGATTGCAAGTTATTAGGTTTGATTATTATATGTATATGAATTATGCTTGTATGTAAAGTCTTACATTTTATGGTTGATCATTGGTTTTACTTGGTTTCTCTTTAATGAAATAGTAATTGTGTTATTCTGGTTGTTCTATAATGTTGAATGTTCAATTCATGTTGTCAAATTGTTCTTTGTTGGACTTGGAAGCATTGTAACGTTAATTGACATGGAGTGTGTGATATGTGTATGATAAACAAATGCAAAGAGTAGTTAAATTAGGAGTGACAATAAACTTGAATAGGGACTTTAATGTGAAGTATGTAACATCCATGATAAGATTAGGAACATGTGATTCCTCTTCTGTTGAGTAGGTTCAATGTATAGAAGAGAGGAAGAGGGAAGTAATAATAAAAGACTTTTAAAACAATAAGATGTGAAGTAATGAAGTATCAAATATTAACATGTTATTTGTATATGCCTTTTTATTTAGACTTCATGTCTTGTAATTGTCATTTGAGAATTTTAGGAACTACTAATGTTTGTGCATTGAGATTTAGTAGATTTATTTCTGTTTACAATTATCCAATTGTTATTTGGTATAAATATGCTTTAAGTGGTTTAAAAGGATGGTAAAATGCAGGACTAGGATAACTTTGAACTTGTTTGCCAAATCTGAATTTAAAGCTAGAACTTTTCTTTGATGTTCATGTTTCTGTTGTATTATGTTGAGTGCTTTGTTTTGATAAGTTGCTTCAGCTTGCGGGTGCTTTATATGGTATGATTACAAAGAAATGAATGGTTGTATTGGTGTGTATAATTAATGTAATGGATATGGAACCATGAGGTGGAAAGATCTTTGTTTTACTTTGATTATTTGGGGCACTACTCTATCTTTATTCAATTGGTGGAAGTAGTTGATTGGAAATCTTGATTTCATTGTTGTTGACCACATTGTTTGAGAAAAGGTGTGTTGATATAATTTTTCTTGTATTATTTTGATTCGCAGTGGATTAGTGATTGGTGGATACTTAATTATTCTTTTCAATTGTAAACATGTATGTGTGAGGTATGTATGTACTTAATGGAAAAGAAGAAAATAAGGAACAATATAATCACAAAGGGATTGGGTAGTAATGCGAATACGAGAGAGACGTTAAACATTATGAGGTAGAAATAATACTAATTTCACATTCTATATTATATTATAGGATTGACTGTGATGTGGCTTGTGTGACATTAAGAAAGGATGAGAAATCGCGTAAAGTGCTAAAGGGCGACAGGTAATCACACTTAACCTTGCTATAACATTGAGGGTGACGTTAGCTGGGATTTTTAAAATCCCTTTTCACCCTCCATATACACATTGCCTTTGAAAACTTATTTTTATACAAAATAGGCTATCGGGTGCCTTTCAAACGCGATTAATTTCATATAAAGAAATTTGAAACTATATATATATTATCCTGTTTGGTGGTGGCCATTGATCTTGAATGGCGTGAAATGTATATAGGTATAACATTTGTAGGGGTTTGAGAGTTTATGATGATATAAAAGGGAGAGTTATGTTGTGGAAAATCTGAGATGTTGAAATGTTGAGATATTGCAGGGAATTGCAAAAGTGCATGATAATGATATTGATATTGTGATATTTTATGGAACTGTGGTTGAGAAGTTGAATATGGTGGATGAGATAGATAGGGATGTGGTGAGCATTGCATGACACTGCTATTTATGCACCATCGCGCGATGATAACTGTCGATTGGCCAATCGACAGTTATTTGTACTGATGATCCTTTTCGGATTGATTAGACCGGGGATCATAGGTCAACTTATTGAGAGAAAGTGACCTACGGTTGTTTGGCAGTGGAGAGCCCAACCGTTCCCGTTCTGTAATGGAAACAGAATTGGGGTTCCCTCTCTGGAGATTGCCAGAGAGGGAAATTGTCCCCTCATTATGGAGAGGGACACAATGTCAAATCATATAGTGAAGAATAGATGCTTGAATGCACCGTGATGGCACAATGCATCTGTAGGTGAGTGTGAGAGTTGTTGTGGTCGTATTAGTTGATTGGAATATGGAGATGATGAATTGATTTGGTTTGGATGTGATTGTTGGATTTGAGTGATGAATGGAAGATTGGACATGGATATATATATATATATATTACTGGTTTTAAATGAGGTACCCTTTAGACGCCCTCGCTACCGCACATCTCACTGTTATAGTGAGTTAAGCGGTGATTACTGGGACAAATTGTCTCATCCAACGATTACTGACATTTTTGCAGGTATTCATGCACAGGCGCGAGCATCAGGAAAGGGAATTAGGTAGTAGAAATTATGTAGTTTATTTGGAATTGTATATTGTCAATTTGTATAGGCCTGCATTCGTTTCCGCACGTATATATCTATTTATTGTTTAATATTATTTAGTTTTGTTTAATAACCATGTTAGACAAATCCTTTCTAACATGGTTAGCAATAAATTATCCATGATAGCAGCTGTGTCGTATTAGTTTATTCTTTTCTATCATGAATAATATTTTAATCATTAGGATAATCTTTTTCTAACTATGATAGAGATATTGATATTATTGAAATTCCCTTTTTCTATCATAGTTAAGTAAAGATATTATTGAACTAAAAGAGATGTCACAGGTTAATTAGGGAATTAGTAACAATATGTTACAATAGTTGACTCTGGTGCGTCAGATCACATGACGGATTGTCATCAAATGTTCACCACTTATGTCCCATGTGCGGGAAATTTGAAAGTTAAAATTGCTGATGGATCTCTCGCCACTTTTGCCGAAAAAGGGAGTGTTCGAATTTCAGAGTGTATTACTTTGGAATCTGTTCTGCATGTGCCAAAACTAGCATGCAATTTATTATCTGTTGGTCAATTGACGAAACAATTGAATTGTTCGGCTACATTTTTACCTACTTATTGTGCGTTTCAGGATCTATCATTGGGGATAGTGATTAATTGCCGAAGAACGTGAGAGACTCTACTTCCTTGACAATGCCGGAGTGAGTAAACAGTCGATTACAAGGGTATGCAATTCTATATCTATATCTAAAAAGGAGGATACTATGTTGTGGCACAAGAGAATGGGTCATCCAAACTTTCAATATCTATCCCGTATGTTTCCATCCCTTTGTCCAACATCTAACCTTGATATAAAATGTGAGGTCTGTGAGCTAGCCAAACACCATCGATCATCATACCCTAGAGCTCAATATGTTCCAACAAAGCCGTTCACTACCATCCATAGTGATTTATGAGGGTCTTCTCGTACCCCAAACCGTACCAAAACCAGGGGTTCATTACATTCATTGATGACCATACTCGTTTTTGTTGGGTTTACCTCCTAAAAGACAAATCTGAGGCACCATCTGCTTTCATGCAATTTTTCAACATGATAAAAAACCAGTTCAATACAAGCATCAAAGTCTTACATTCTGACAATGGTACTGAGTATTTTAACCGAACCTTGAGTGATTTCCTCCAAACACACTGTGTTATCCATAGAAGTTCATGTGTTCATACACCCCAACAAAATGGGATTGCAGAAAGGAAAAATAGGCACATTCTAGAAGTCACTAGAGCTCTTATGCTTACTAGTAATGTACCAAAGTTCTATTGGGGAGATGTCATTTTGACCGCCACCCACCTTATCAACCGTATGCCTAACAAGGTCATATCCTTCAAAACTCCATTATCAATGCTACAAAGTATTTTTCCTACCACTCACCTTGAATCAAATCTTCCCTTTCGTGTCTTTGGTTGTACAGCCTTTGTTCATGTATTTTCAAATAATAAACTTGATCCCCGTGCAGTGAAATATATTTTTCTTGGTTATTCTTCAACACAAAAAGGGTACAAATGTTTTGATCCTGTCTCTAAGCACTTCTTTGTAAGCTTTGATGTTACCTTTCATGAAGATACTCCTTTCTATTCCAAGTCTTTAATTCAGGGGGGAGAGAATGAGTGAATTTCAGACTGTGATACCTGAGCCTAGAGAATAATATGTCACACTTGAACAAGGGATAACTCTACCACAAATGGAATCATTACCTCAACCACAGCCAGAGCCTTTACAAACAGAGCCACCCTCACAGATAGAATCATTACCTCCACCACATCCACCACAACCAGAGCCTTTACAAATAAAGCTACCCTCAACCCATCCATCTCTTGTGCCAAAAACAAATGCAGGGAATAAAGATATGACGGTGTACTCACGACGAAGGCGTAAGTCTAAGGGAGGAAGGAACCTTGCATCTGAAGCACCCAAGCAGCCATAACCAGTGATAGCTCCTGAAGAACCAAAGGAGGCAGACGTGGTGGTGACCCCAGAGGAAATTGAACCAGAGGTATCTCATGAAACTCTGGTAAATGATAATGAATATAATGATCTTGATCTCCCTATTGCTCACAGGAAACAGCCTCGATCGTGCACTCTACATCCAATTCAGAATTACATGTCCTATAATGCTCTTTCCTCCAGTTATCGAGCATTCGTCACCAGTTTGGATAGAGTGAATATTCCCAAGAACATTCAGGAGGCACTTGAAATACCTGAATGGAGAGTTGCAGTCATGGAGGATATGCGAGCTTTAGAGAAGAATGGAACGTGGACTGTTGTTGAAAAACCAAGAGGCAAGAAGCTTGTCAGTTGCAAGTGGGTATTTACCCCTAAGTATATGGCTGATTGTACTCTTGATAAGTTGAAAGCACGACTTGTAGCAAGAGGTTTCACTCAGACTTATGGTCTAGACTATCAAGAAACGTTTGCACCAGTGGCAAAATTGAACACTATCCGAGTCTTATTGTCTGTGGCAGCTAATTCTGACTGGCCTCTTCATCAGCTGGATATTAAGAATGTTTTTCTGAATGGAGAGCTTAAAGAAGAGGTCTATATGTCTCTACCTCCTGGCTTTGAGAAGGGAAAGAATGATAAGGTATGTAAGTTGAACAAATCTTTATATGGCCTTAAACAATCTCCTAGAGCGTGGTTTGACAGGTTTTCAAAGGTCTTGAAATCGGAAGGCTATAAACAAGGATTGTCAGATCATACGAAGTTTGTCAAAACAGAGGGAGGAAGAAGATGCATCCTCATTGTTTATGTTGATGATATCATTATCACAGGTGATCACGTTGATGAAATGTCGAGAATAAAGTTTGCCCTTGGTAAGGAATTTGAAGTTAAAGATCTAGGGGATTTGAAATACTTTCTTGGAATGGAAGTTGCAAGGTCGAAGAGAGGGATCTATGTGTCTCAAAGAAAGTACATATTAGATCTACTTGAAGAAACAGACATGTTGGGTTGTAATCCTGAACCGACTCCCATCATTCCTCCTAAGAAAAGGAAGAAGAAGCCAAGCAAAGAAGAGGAGTCAGAAGATGATTCTGAAACTGAAGAAGATGATATTGAAACTGAAGAAGAAGCTAAAGAGCAAGAGGCAGTGGATAAAGAAAGATATCAGAGACTTGTTGGAAAGCTAATATATCTTTCCCACACAAGACCTGATATTGCATTTGCAGTAAGTGTTGCTAGCCAATACATGAGTGATCCAAGAAAAGTGCATATGGAAGCTGCCTACAGAATCTTGAGGTACCTGAAAGGTACTCCTGGGAGGGGATTATTCTTTCGGAAACAAGAATTGAGAACAATCGAAGTGTACACAGATGCTAGTTAGGGAGGGACACATCCTGACTGAAGATCTACCTCTGGTTATTGCTCCTATGTATGGGGGAATCTAGTAACTTGGAAGAGTCAGAAACAAAGGGCTGTGTCCAAAAGCAGTGCTGAAGCATAGTTAAGAGCATTGGCTCAAGGAATAATGGAGGAACTATGGCTGAAACGTGTTCTTTGTGAGATACGGGTCAAAGTGGAGTTGCCACTAAAACTCTACTGCGACAATAAGGCAGCTATAAGCATGGCCTTAAATCCTGTTCAGCATGAAAGATCAAAGCATGTGGAGATAGATAGACATTTCATCAGAGAAAAAGTTGAAGAAGGAACCATATGCTTGACTTTTCTACCGACACATTTTCAAGCTGCATATGTTCTTACAAAGGCACTACTTAAACCTGCGTTTGAAGGCTGTATAAGCAAGTTGGATATGATCGACATTTACAATCCAACTTGAGGGGGAGTGTGGAATAATTTGTAATTGATTAGTGATATTCTCTGATTTGATTATGATTTGATTAGGAGATACTAGACAGTATTACTAGTTATTAGTTGTTACTCTCTTGTCTTTTTTGTAGCCTATATATACTCCCTTGTACAGAAGCATTATCATCAATAAGAAATATATTTTCCTCTCAAATCTGTCCTAAATGTCCACAGTAAGTGGGTTCATTCTCCGTAAGAATGAAAATGTGTGTTCGAATCCTAGGAAGCGCGAGAGGGAAACCTCCTGTCTATATGGACAACACTCCTACCCCTTGAGTCCGTATTAATCAGTTGCCAATATGGGCCGAGCCCGTAGGGCCGGGCTTGGGATTTAGAGGGAAAAATAGGGGTGTGGGCCTTGAAGGGCCGGCCCTTAAGGGCTAGGGCTTTTGAGGGCCGGGCTGAGGGCCGACCCTGTTAGGCCCGACCCTTTTTCCTAAACTAAAAAAAATAAAAAATAGAGGTGTTCACTCTCAAAGTCCTTAGTCTTAATATAAGTTTGTAATAGTGTAATGGGCCAAATGTGTCAAGTTGCATCCATCTAATTAATGTTCGGGTTTTTATTTGCACAAGAAATTAATTGCATGAATTTAAATATGATTGTGAGTTTTTTATCAAATATGCTTGAAGGACAATTAATTATTTGCTAATAGATTCAAATATGCTTGAAAGACAATTTATTATTAGCTACTTTTTTTTTTGCAAATGATGGAGATGATAATGCTTATGGTGTAAAGAAGAAATGAAAAAACTTGATATTTTTGTCAGTGGAGAAGATGAGGAGGCAACTCATAGCCAAACACAATCAAATGTTGTCGAATGATATTTATTGTGATTTTTTTTATGAGTTGTAATTGTGTCTTGTGGATTATTAGTATTTGAATGTTTTTTTTATTTCCTTATTAATGTTTTGGTTTATTTATATTAATACTTGAGTTTTATGTAGTATACTTGCGTACTAAAAGTTAAAATTTGTGTAGTATGTGATTGAAATTTTAAGTTTTTTATATGGGCTGAAGCCCTGAGGGCCGACCCTGGCCCGATTACTCTAGGGCCAGGCTTTAGAAAACAAAGGTTTTTTTTGGAAAAAAGCCCTGATAGGCTTGGCCCGTTTAGCCCTGACCCTTAAGGGCCGGGCCGGCCCGTTTTGACAGCTCTAGTTGCCAATAGCCATCGAATTACCGAGTAGTGTTCAAAAAAAAGAAAATGGCTCTTCTATAATTAATTTGCATATATGAAAAAAAATTAACTGAGTTTTTATTTATAATGTTGATTACTATTGGTTGTGTGCGGTTAATATAGATTCTGTAGAGAAAAATAATTATACATTTAGAAGATAAAGCATATTGATCGAAAATTTATATTTAGGAACAAAGTAAATCCCCTACAAATTTGAAAAAAAGACAAGTTTTTAAAACTATGTTTAATATATACAATCAGCAAGGATATTTTATATATATGTAAAAAGACAAGTTTGAAAAGTAAAAGTGAATGAGGTCGTATATAATAGTATGGGAAAAACATGGAAGTCTTATATTCATGACCAAAACAAATTCATTAATTAGTTCTTTTTTTGGGCCATAACATTAACTAGTCAGTACATGTAAATAAATTCATCAAGCAGAAAACACAACATATTGCTCATTGGCTTTAGGAATAACTTTTTCTATGGACTAGCAAATGCACTCATGACATACTTCACAGTACAGTCATTGCATATGCAGAGTCATAATAGTCTCAAAGCAAATTGCTATTAGAATATAAAAAAAAAGTCATTGCATATCTACTTTTCACATTTAAATAAAAAAAAAGTCAGACTAACCATACCCAAGAGAGAAATAGTCAAACTGACAGTATAATATAAAGTACATTGATATTTCGAGAGAAGTGCAAGCATCATGCATGCCCCTGCTTCTTCTTATTGGGAAGTTCCCAGAAAATTTGCACCTACAAATAGGCCAAAAAGATATATGCAGCCAGCCAGAAATCTACATTACACAATCTAGCAAAAAACCTTTGCCTAACAAGGCAGATCATGGCAATTTTGAACACATGAAAGTGTATGAAGTCAACATGTATGCAATTTAGTGCATATAGCCCATAAACAACAGACTAACAAAAGGATGGGGAATAGAACATTGAGTTTACATCAGTTGGATGAAGCCTTCTCATCTTTCATTATCATATGAAAGATTTTAGATTTATCTTCAGCTATCATTTCTCCAAGGATATCATCTTCAAGTTTTTCTGGTTGCCATTGGGATTGATCCTCCGCAAAGTCCTCTCTAAAAATCATCCTTGAAACCCGCTCTTTCCAGTGGGTTTTCTTATACTTATCTTCCTCCATTGTGCCAGTCACCAAAAGCTGATACACATATACAATCTTTTGCTGACCGGGACGGAAGGCACGCGCAATAGCTTGCTTAGTCCTTGATGGATTCCACTCTGAATCCAACAAAACCACACGAGAAGCTGCAGTGAGACTAATGCCTTCAGAGCAGGCTGTTATGGAAGCAAGGAGTACCTTTGATGCTCCTCCAGGCTCATCAAACTTCTCGATGACTTTACCACGTTCAAAGAGATCTTGTTCACCGCTAAGTACCAAAACTTCACGACCTAGCTTCCATCCGAACAATTTTTCAAACAGTTCTACAAACAATTTCATAGGTGTAATGTAGTGGAAAAAGACAAGTGTCTTTTCCTCCTTGACAACACGATACACAAGGCTCAAAACAAACCTTACTTTCGGTGCTATCTTCAAATCAAACTTGCATTTTTCAAGCTCCCTCAGTTGATCCTCAGTTAAAAACTTCTCAGAGAATGCAGCCGTTTTGATTAGCCATGGATGTATTGCTCCCAGGGTAACCAAAAGCTCCACCTCCAGTGGATATCGTTTGGAGTCGGATACTTTATCATAGAGTGCCCGAAAAATCTGTTCCTGATAATCGGTAATATTCACTAACAATGTATAAACATGCAAACCGGGAAGATTATCTGAACTTCCACCTTCATAAACATCTATAAAACCATTTGTGATCTTTTTTAACATGTTTAGACCCTTCTGCCACTCATCATCATTATCATCGGAGTCTATCTTCTTTGCAATTTTATCTAAGAAGAGTTTTCTTGCCTGTGATTCTGCTCTACCTTTCCCCCCCTTGTATTTGGGGTCTAAGTCTCTTAGCACTTCATGAATAAATTTTGGTCTTGCCAAGCAGAGAGTGTTGAAGAATTCACAGAAATTGTTCTGAAACAATGTACCTGAAAGTAGTATTCTCAACTCTGTTTCTACTTTCATCAATGCTCTCCTCAAACATGAATCTTTACTTCTAGGATTGTGCCCTTCATCTAGAATAAGAACCCCTGGACTTTTCGTCAAGATTTTAGCCATATATTTTCGGTATTCAAACTTTGAATCCATCAGCTTCAAAAAGTAACTATAACTCATGAATAGAACACTGGGATGTGAATGCCAGTTCCGTATTTTTTCCAGAGAGTCCAAAAGATGACTGACATCTCTAGTGGACTTTGGAGCACCAGGAATGACTGTTGGCTTCTCATTGCCTAAACGAAGGGCTCTTCGTTGAGATTGGATCAGATATACTGGTACAGGAATTTTCCATTTGATAAATTCTTTATACCAAATATAAAGTGTTGTCTTTGGAGCAAGGACCAAGGGTCTCTTTCCTGGGAATAGCTTCAAGTAGCTCGAAATAAATGTGATAATTAGAAAGGTTTTTCCAGCTCCAGGTGAATGGGATATCACACAGCCACCCGTTCTTTGGGATGCAGCTTTCACAGATGATGGTTCCACAGATCCAGAAATATTTTTCCAAAGAAATTCAAAAGCTTTTTTCTGGTGGGCATGCAATTTACTAGTAAGTTCGGGGATCAGTTGCCAGATATCATTTTCTTTGGATATAGGCATATCAGTTGAGGTGTGATCTGAGAAGAGATGTAATTTATCATTCATATCTGCATTTGCCTCAGAGTTTCCAGCATTCGACTGCTTTTCGTCATGCTGCCATTCCGCGTTCTGCAACTGGTGAAACAAAGTTTTCAAACACTTATTGATAGCACAATAATATTCAACCACAATCAAGATATCATAGATAAGATAGTAGACTGATTAAAATTAGTAGAGCTTTGGCAAGCCCACAATGAAGAATTCAATAGGATAACACTTTTCTTCGTTATATTCTATAATGGTTTTGCAATTCCTCCTTTGCTTGATAATCAGATTGTTAGAAGATTATTAGGAAATAATTATAGAGTATTAGGAAATATTTAGATATAAGAATGTTATGCTTTTATTAGGTAATCAATCATATTAGGTAAACTTGTAGGAGAAGTTTATTGTCTTTTTAGGAAACTTTTATGTTATAAGTACGTAAGCACATCAGTGAAATAAGAAGAAGACTTTTATTTTTGTGAAACCCTTTTAGTTTTCAACATGGTGTCAGAGCATAGGCTCTCTTTCTGGCCGCCCTAGTTCGTTTCTGGTCTTCCCGGTTAGGAGTACTGTTCACGTGAACAGTACCAGAGTTGCCTAAGCAGATCCGCGTCCTTCCGGTCTTCTCCTTCGAACACGCGCCGGCCCATCAGCACCGTCAGGCTCCGGCGAACAAACTCCAGTCAATCCGGTCTCCATCCTCCTCCGCACGCGCCGCCACGCGCCTCCTCCGTACCCCCACGCGCCGCCGCCGTCGTACACGCGCCGCCGCACGCGCCTGCCGGAAAGTTCTGTTTTCTGCCGGCGAACGTTCGCCTGTCGTTTTTGACCCTGATCTGGTCGTTTGTAGCTCCTAGTGAAGTTATTTGGTTGTCTTTTTGTGTTCAATGGCGAAAAACAAGAAAAAAGAAAAAAAGAAAAAAAAGTGTTCTTGGATCTTGTGGTTCCAGATTCTAGTGGTTTCAGTTTTTTGGGTGTTGGTTTGTGCCTCTTGTGATATGGAGTTTGTGATCTTGATGCGATTTCCATTGCGGTATGGAGTTTTGTAATTCGGAGTTCAGTTTGATCTTTGTGATTTGGAGTTTTGTAATTCGGAGTTCAGTTTGAACTTCGTGATTTGGAGTTGTCATCTCGTTCCGGTGGATCCCAGTGGTGATTGCATTCGGGTTGTGTTGGGATGAGCTCCTGTTTGGTGCCAGTTTGGCATGTTTTGGTTGCTCTGTGTTGAGCATGTTTGGATTTCAGATTTCAGCTTTGGTTTTGCATCAAGTTCACTGATTTGTTGTTCATAGGGAGTGTTGAGTTTTGTTTGTTTTTGGGATTATCTTTGTAACAAGTTGGATGTTCCAACTTGAGGGGGAGTGTTAGAAGATTATTAGGAAATAATTATAGAGTATTAGGAAATATTTAGATATAAGAATGTTATGCTTTTATTAGGTAATCAATCATATTAGGTAAACTTGTAGGAGAAGTTTATTGTCTTTTTAGGAAACTTTTATGTTATAAGTATGTAAGCACATCAGTGAAATAATAAGAAGACTTTTATTTTGTGAAACCCTTTTAGTTTTCAACATAAATGAAAGAAATCAGAATGCAAGATTTCAAACTCATATGCACACGCACATTCACACAATTTTCACTAGTTTCAAATTCAAACTTACAAAGGGTGGTGTAATGTCCCGTATATCTACGCTCAAAAAGCCACATTTCCAGCATTGAATCCCTATTTGTTCATCCAATTTTAAGTCGTGTTGACAATGATTGTAAAAATCTTCCTTAGTCTCAGACAAGACTATAGCCTTTGAACCCTGAAAAGATATTTGAATCGAATGATCATTAGAAAATAATACAACAATGGAAGAAATGCTGAATGCTGATTAACAGAATCACAGAGATTAATACCCACCAGAAAAATTAGAAAAGGGAAAACTAAATGTACCTCTGTGTTATCTAGAACATAATCTGATGCTAATGCAAGCTCCATTTCTCTCCACAACATGTCTATTTCAGAAATTTCTTCGTCAACGTCTGCTCCCTTGTTTTGCCCATATTCACTTGTCGCCTTCAATCCTACCCACGGGTCAGTCAAAGGAGGCTCCTCCTTAGTTGGAGTGGTGTCAACATTCGTTAAGTACCAGTCTATCAAACCCTTGCAGAGAGCATCACCTGATGATCTGGTTCTGTGGGTTCTTTTCCCCCCATGACTTCTACTTCTTGTAAAAGGTGAATGAAATTTTTTCCTTTGAAAATTATTGGAATATATCCCTTCCGATGTATTTTCAGTACTCATGTCCTCCAGATAAGATGACGAAGCCTTCCTCTGCACATTACAGGTACCAAAATAATAACAGGTTGATGATTTATCACCAATATCTTTAGCAGATTTTCCAACATCACTTAAGGATCTGTGCATGTAGGTTTTGTCTTCCCCGCGAATTTTACTTCTTGTCATTGGTGGTTGATACTTTTCCTCTAGAATTTCTTTCTTGGTATGCACCCATTCCTGTCCACTTCTGGTATTCATGTCCTCCAGACCAGATAAATTCCTTTGTTCATTACAGGTAGCAAAATGATAACATCCAGAAGATTTATCACCAATCTCTTTTGAACAGTTTTCAGCATCAATTAAGGATCTGTCTTTGCAGATTCTTTCTTTCCCACGGGTTTTACTTCTTGTCATCGGTGGTTGATATTTTTCCTCTTGAACTTCTTTATCAGTATGCATCCTTTTCTGTCCACTTTTGGTATCTGTATCCTCCAGACGAGATAAATTTTTCCTCTGTACATTACAGGTAGAAGATTTATCATCAATCACTTTTGCAGAATTTCCAGCATCACTCAAGGATCTGTCTTTGTAGGTTCTTTCTTCCTCACGACTTTTGCTTCTTGTCATTGGTGGTTGATACTTTTCTTCAATTTTTTCATCAATATGTATCTGTTTCCATCGATCTTCAGTATCCATGTCCTCCAGGTTAGATAAATCCACCCTCTGGACATTACAGGTACCAAAAGAATGACATACAGAAGATTTATCATCAGTCTCTATTGCAGAATTTGAAGGATCTGGAACTTCTGATTGATGATCATAAGATTCGAATGTCCATGGATCGAGAATTATCCTGTTTGCTTTAGGGCTATGAGTGTGATGATTAGATTCAGAAAATACACAATCTTCTTGCCTAGAATTTCCACTGCTGTAGGTGTTCATAAAAGAATAGTCAAGGCCTACCAGCCCACCTCCATCAGGCAGCGAATCTCTTACAAGTTGAGTTTCATGACATTTTTCATCAACATTATCTAAATACACCTTCTCACTTGCAACCCTACTGTTGTTAGCTTGGACGTCCTGACAAGTATTTATCTTCTTGAGATTTTGACATGCAATTATGTCCTTTCCTAGACAATTTGGGCGTATATCAACATCATCTTTGTTATCATCATTTCTTGTGACAAACTTGGGTAAACCAGTTCGAACGTGACCAAAATCAAACTTGGAGACATCATCACAACCGAGATAACGTTCAGGTTCTATGTTGCGACGTTTGGAGCGCCGTAACCCCTCAATGCAAGTAATTGGTGAGATCTCATCTTCATAGGTGTCTTTTGCTTCGTCTGCCTTGTTGCCACATGGAATGACATGAGAAACAATGGGTACTAACATCCCATTGTCTACTCTGAAACTTACATGTTTAAGGGAATCATAGTTCAGTGAAGAGCTAGAACGTCCACATTCCAAAATTTGAAACACAATCTTGCCTTCTACAGATCTTACACAGAATGAGACCTGCTTTAAAAGTGATGTAACAACTAACCATGAAAGATCAGATAAGAATTTCCCCAAGAACAATTTAGTCCTTCGTGCTTCAGAGCAATCTTCAGATGAATCCCACCTATAATGCTGATCATCACTGGGACTATGATCAAGCTTCTGGAGGATGGATATTTGATTTATGCCAACTGCTTTAATCTCCTCTTCATCAAGAACTCTCATCTCTAAATCATAACAACCTTGATTAGCATACAGGTTGACAAAATACTCACACGAGCACTCAGATTCATGGAGATTTCTCTGTATAGATTTTATTTTAGCATCAACCCATACCTGTAACAAATAGATTTGTCTAATATCATGACCTTTAGAGGAATACCATCTATATGAATTTTACAAGCAGACTGAAGTACATGAAAAAATAACATAGCCAAACATCATCATAAATGATGAGATAAATATTGTGGAAAATTAACACCAACATTTTTTATTTCTAAAGTAGATTTATTCTGTGCAAAGATGACGTTATGAAAGGTCATAATAATGACCAGGCAATGCCACGCATGTTAGAACCAGCTTATCTCATTCATAATTTAGAACGACGAGAGAATGAAATGTAAGTGAATCTGAGACATTTTTTCTCAACAAACTAAAGAACAGTGTCAAAACCTAAGAAAAGTCATAACTTATCAACTGCATAAGCACACCAGTTCATGCTTCCATCATTTTCAATACCATTCAGGAAGAAAGTTGATTAACAACGAATGAAATAGTGTCAGTGTTTTGCTGTAATCCTTCCAAGTCTAAATCCAATAACAAGATAATTTTAACATTCAGCTAACAAATCCATCAAGTTCAAGGGCCTCAACTAAAAGGATTACAAGTTGAGTAGATCACTTACAGGTTCAGGACAAATTTTCCCTGGATTATTACTCTTTTGAGAGGAGGATACTAACACACATACATCGATTCCAGGTCTTAGAACACGGGAGCAATCTGATAGAGTAGCTTTCCTTGACCTTATCCGAATATCTGGCGCAGTACCTTTCTTCAAAACTCTTGTTTGATCATCAACAAAATGCAGGGTGGTAGTTCCACCCTCGATTTTTATGTGATCCACAGCTTTCCATGAGTCAGCGAGAAATGCCTCAAATGCTGTTTAGAGAATTATGGTGAAGACATTATTATTACAGGAATCTCTACAAAGAACGTAATTTGTAATGATAGGAAGAAGAAGGCTTACGATAAGATTGCAATGGATTCTTTGACTGATAAAGATTCCTCTTTTTGTGAGACATTGGTTGTAACGGTTAATTGACTGTAATTTTGTACAGTGAGCAATCTACAGGAGATGACTAGCCACAGCAAATAAACACTCACTCCTCAAATGAAGAAACAGGCTAAACATTGATCTGCATTGGACATAAATCCAATCATCAAAGCATTATTATAAAAAAATAAAGAAAATATGCAGAAAAAATATGCTTCAGAGTTCACAGGATGGTTTCATAGTTAAAAAACCCAAACATCTTTCCATCCCTCATTCAATATGATCTACCAGCTCTATGACCAACTCAATATGTATGCTTTAGGGATGTGAAAAACTTTGCTCCTTTTTATCTTGGCAAACTGAAGGAAATATGCCATTCTAGAAAAATAGTTACCCAACAATATCAATACATTTCAATCTCAGACCAAAGTTTCTAACCCTTACCCCCATCCCCCACAAAAAACATCAGGAAAAACAAAATGGAAAATGAGAGCTGGAATGCCTCTCCGTGCAAAAGGGCCAAGACTTTGGTTTGGGACCAAACCCACGAGTAAGTAATATTTCCATAAAAAACACTATCATTTCTTTAAGCGTGCATTAAGAACTGAGAACAGAAGATAAATATGTAGAACACAATACAACTATTCCCTCTTAACTCCCAGAGAAAACCACACTTCCAAACACAATAAATGACGACCACAAGCACGGAAATTACCTCTCAAAAGAAAAAAAAAAGATTGTGCAAGACGTTGGACAAAACAACTTTTTTGACTTCACAGAGTGACCAATGGCCTTCACAATATCAGATATCATCCTAACTTCAAAATGCAAAAAAAGAAAGAATCTAGAAGTTTGATGGGAATCTAAAGAAGATTGCAGAGAAAAACAACAGTTGCAAGTTCTGTACTACCTGCGAGCTGTTTTCTGAGTGTGCCTGCAATACAATTAAATTGTATTAATACCATTTCAAAAGAGAAGACCTACAAATAACCAAAATACATTTTTTCATGGTAGAGGAATCATTACATTTCATTGATTATAAATGATTGTCTGCATCAAAATATGTATACACAACATGACTAACGATCTCGTGAATAATAGATGATTTGATCCCTTATAGAATCACAAAGATGAGCCATGTCAGGTGAAGAAGTTGTCAAAGATGTAGCTGGGAATTCATCATCACCACCATCATCGCTGCCACCATTAATGTTATCATCACCACCTTCTTGTTCATGTGGGAAAAACTATAACCACCATTGCTGCCATCATCATCATCATCATCACTGTCAAAGGTATAGCTTCAGATTTGTCAAATAGAAATTCAGCTACCATTTTTTTCAGCCTAAATCAAAACTATAACCACTTGCTTCAAACAAATCATGTATTGACTTGTTTTATGTTTTATTATTTTCAAAGAGATATTGAAGGACCCCCCACCCAACAGGAGTGCACATTGGATAACTATTATCCCCAACAAGAAAGAGGGAATCACTACTAAGAAGAACTGAATAACCAAGAAGTCCCAATGAGAAGTGAAATGTTATCATTTCTTACATAGAAACTTGCCATTGCATGCTCCTTACTTGTGAATGGGACCTTATGGTAATTAAGTCCCTTCCTTGGGACCTCATAGTAATTAATTCGCATCACAAAAACTACCAATTCCATTCCACTCAGTACAAAAACAAAATAGAGAGAAGTGTAGCTCACAACACTTGGAAAACAATATATAACTATGGCTTGCACAAGAAAGAAAATAGCATGCAAAAGCAAAACAATGAATGGATTCCATTACATTGTTATATAGAGGATGCTGACGTCACCTAAAGCTTAATCAGGCATGCTGACGTCACCTAGAGCATGCCATTGCACCGGCGAGAGGTTTACAGCTAAGATGAGAATGAAGAGAAAGCGAGTGAGAGAGAGAGAGAGAGAGAGAGGCGGCGACCTCCATAGAAAAGAAAAGCTTCAACTATTCCATTCATCTATGTGGGCCCATATCTATAAACTAGTAACACTTTTTTAACACTTATTAGTTATTTTTACTAAACTTATATATTTACCTTCCATAAAATCCGTAACGGGGCAGTGTTGTAAAATCTGGACTGGATCGAATGGTTGGACTGGTCCAATTGTAGATTCATTCATATTTCAGCTAATGGTTGTTATTAGTTTAACTGTCGATTCAGCCATCATTTTGAGCGATTGGATTGTGTTGAACCATAACCTGAAATTCTGCCTGGCTCGCCTTCCAGTCCGGCTTTTACAACACTGGTAATAGGTAGGGGTGGGCAAACGGTTATTCGGTTCAAAACCGAACTGAAAACCGAAAACTACCTAAAATGAAAAGCGAAACCGAAACCGAAACATTGAATAACCGAAACCGAAAAACCGAGAAACCGAAATGCTACAAGAAAAACCGAAAACAATTAGCTTTATCACATTTTTTTGTGCTAATACAACCATTTTACAAAGGAAACCGAAGAACCGAAACCGAAAACGATAAACCGAACAAAAAAACTACCTAAAACGAAAATCGAAACCGAAATCGAAAACCGAATAGTATGGGAAATGGAAACCGAAATCGAAACCGAAAACCGAAAAACCGAAACCGAAAAACCGAAACTCAATTGGTTCGGTTTAGTTTTCGGTTTTCGGTTTAATTTGCCCACCCCTAGTAATAGGTATTTCCTCCACCACACAAACCATTTATTTCCTCTGCTACTTTTTTTTTTGGTTCACAAGGGTATCTTTGCCTGCGTGTCAAGTGGGTATCCTCACCACACAAACCATTTTCTCGCTGTTCTGAAGTCTCATATAGGGGTAGACAATTGACCTGTGAATTTACTTCATTCGTAAGGGTTAGAGATTGAAACCTCAACCACTTGCTTAAGGATGATGGTTATCCTCTTGGCTTCCTATCAATAATAGATCTCAAATATTAAAAGCAAATTCTAAGATTGAGATGCTAATTAAGTGGAGAGGAAGTGGAGGGATTGAGTAGTGGAGAGTTCCTCAGCAGCTGCCACTGAATTTGAGTAATTGTGAAAGCATTATTAAATTGGGAGTTCATTCTTTATTCTTTTTTTTTTATCATACATTCTTTATTCTTTAACATTAATGATTTTGTGTTTTTAACATTTTAACTTTCATTTTCCATATCTACTGTTGTGTCCATCACCAACATATTCGAAGGCCGTTAGGAATATGCTTCTCTCATGATTCCTATTAATATTTTCTTGTATACATATAGTGTCGTGTATGGAGCTAGTAGTTCGGGTATGTCCTAGCCTTTAAAGGGCTGGGCTTTGATTTTAGAGGCAGAAAAAGGGAATCGGGCATAACAGCAACAAGATAGTCTTGATGGTTGAGGGCTTCAATAAGCAGGGCCGAGGATCAAACTTGTATATAAAATTTTATTGCACCTTGAAGAACAAAATGGAATAAAATTGAGTGAAAAGACATGAGTGCCTATGTTTTGTTTAGTGTTTTCCACTTGTGGTTGTGAGACACAATCTCCATTGGCCTAAAGGGTATTTTAATATTTTCCAATAGTTTATTGATCAAAATGAGCCATTTTTTTTCAATGGCCAGAATGAGCCATTTTAATATTTTTATTATTCGTTGGCCAAATCAATACTTTCGTAATAGTTTATTGGCCAGAATGATATTTAACCCACAAATAGAGTTAATATAATTAAAAAAATTTTGACTTTTGTTTTTGGAGGATGATTTTAAAACAAGGTATAATATTTTTTTGTCTGTTGTACTAAAGAAAGGGCCAACTTAATTCTAGTTCCCACTTGGAGAGGATGCTTGAGAAGAGAATATATTATGCGCTTTACCACTAGCATTTGCAGAGAGGCTGATTCGAACTCACAATCTCAGACTTTATTGCAAGAAAACTTATCGTTAAGTCAAACCAACTTTCTTTTTTTCTTTTTTTTGTTGATAATAATTGCTACTAATGGTTTTCATTGAAATTAAGACTCCCTATATCGTATTGTTCCTGCTTTACTGTGTGCCATACGTAAAAAATGTTAAAATGACAAAGTGGCAAGACCCTTGAGCAATTTTCAGACACTTGGACATTCTTTAGCTGTATATTTTTTCATTTTCCTAATTTTTTCCAGGATAAAAAAGCTGAATTGTATACTCCAACATTTTAAATAATGTTCCCACTTCCCAGTAAATAATGTCAATTATGTAAGTGAGATCTCTTCCTCAGTCTGCACCACAATCCATTTTTTGTGTGAATGGTTGCCCCAGTAACTAATTCCACTGATTCAGGATTGCCCTTCAATTCCACATCAAAACTTTGCAGCAACAAAGATAGAGCTACAGTTGACTCCATAAGAGCAAATTGGTCCCCAACACATTTTCTTGGTCCTCCCCCAAAAGGCAAGAAAGCAAAATCTGATATAATCTGATCAAATGCACACATTTCCTAGTTACATTCCAGAATAAATCATACTTCAATAATACCATTAAATGCAAATAGACCCTATTTGGTATGCACACCTAAGTTTTGATGACCGGGTATGTGAATGAGAGTGGGAGTGAGACTTAATAATTACCATTGGTATGAAGTAATATTGGAAGGGAATGCTTTCATAAACTTTGTTTTATGATCAACCAAAAATTATGAAAAGACTATAATATAATAACTCCAATAACTTTTTCTTTCATCTCAACCACTTATGTTCTACAACATTTGAAAAATCTTGTCGTATTGGTTTGTTCTAGTGAAAACAAGAATTGTTGTTGTTGTGAACTTGCTTATTAAAAATTTAATTTAGGCAAAATCAGCTTTTGCTAAATGATAAGTGATCATATGATATCACATTGCCTATTAATGATGAAAAACAGCATTAACTTAATAGAGACCAAACAGAAACTACTACAATACGGAAAACGTGTATTTAAGCCTTCAATAGAGTTAAGAATTAGAAATAAAGTTGAGAATTAGAAGCAACCTCATTTGGATACAATGCTCCAGGACTTCGGGATGGATCAAAGCCAGCCCATCCTTCAATTTCTTCATTCTGTCTTTCCACCAAAAATCTCTCTGGTTCAAATTCATGAGGAGAGTCCCAAAAGTATGGAGATCTATGGAGGTTATATACCTGCATTAGGGAATCTTTTAGTATCTACACTATCATCAATATGTGAAATGAGCATATTGCAAAACTAAGGTACACGGGTGTCTTTGCACCCAAATATCCAGACTATGCAAGCACACATGTAAAAAGGTCAACTCAGTTCTAGTCACCACTTAATGAGGATGCCGAGAAAAGGAATATACTAGCAGTCTTATCTCTATTTTATGCAGAGAGGCTAATTCGAACTCACACCCTCAGAAACCATGACAAACGAGCTTACAGTTGAGCCAAGTTGGCCCTTCCATGCAAACACACATGTATGGGTATATTTATATTTATCATTGCGATCATCTCCCGTATTGGAACAACCAACGGAATTTAAATATAAATTGAAAATTTGTAGTCTCCAACATAAGAACCTCTAATCCCTACATACTAATTACAATATGGTCTTCCATGGTGTTAATAAATTAATGTGAATACGATTCTAATATATGAAACAGGATATGCATGTTCCTGTAAACACGAAAGGAAACTAAACCGAAGAACTCGATGAATTTCAGAAGTCATAAAAATATATACTAACAGATATGAAGATGTCAGTGCCAGCAGGAATTGCATAACCATCTTTATTTCCTTTGTATCCACCTGTAAAGTGACATGAAAATCCCCATGGACTGTTGAGAAATGATAAAAAAAGACTGAAGGAGAAAATAGCATATGTAAGTTGAATGAATAAATGGAACTTAGTCTAAAAGCAATTGTGGAGCAAACTGTTTACATGACATTAGGTATGTGTTATGCAATACAAATAAAAATAAGAAGGGGTACCGTTAGTCACTGTCTAGCCATTAGAGTATGTGAATACCTCATGCAATAAATAGACCCCAAATCATTACTTTCCATTCAACTGTTATCTGATTATTTAATCTAAGAGTGCATTTTCAAAAATGACTCTCTCTCTTTCTCTATGATGATAAAGAATTCTTAGCCATCAATATTTTGACATCGCAATTTGTTTCTATTCTGTTTCAATAGGAGCATTGTATTGATGCTACTTCACCAAAGTTGTCTCCAGAGCAATGGCTAGGTAAATTACTGTCACCCAATTATTATTATTATTATTATTATTATTTGATATTTAAGCTTTGACTTTGAAAGCATGGCAATGTTTTTGCTCTACAACAGAAACGTCCTGTATTCATGGGGGGTTTCAATAAAAAGCAATACCTGGTAACACATCTGATTTAAGTGAACGTCTAATCAGCAAAGGAGGTTGGGGATATAAACGAAGAGCCTCTATGACAATGAGTCTTATGTACCTGAAAGCATGACATGTGTGTAACTATATTGTACTGGGAGCACAAAAGCATGAGTTACTCAATGCTGATGCTTGCATATTCAGGCACAACAAAATTGGCAAGCTTGGTGGACCTTGCATCTAATTTGCCATGTTTTTCAACCATGCCCAAAAAGTAAATACTATTCAACTGGCATGGAAACCCCCCCAATTTTTTTTTACTCTCACTTGAAGAACATAGTCCAGGTGTAGAAATCATAACAAATACAAACCCTATAAAAGATAAGAAAACATAAATTTCAACCTGAAGCTCTGATACCATGTTGGAAATTAAAGAACACAACCTAAGAATCCGATCAAAAAAATATTTATTTTATGACATTTGAATGGTCTAGAAAAAGAAACAATGTCAATTATGATTGAAAGGAACAACCTACCATATCCTATACTGCAGGTTAGTATTATAACCAATTCTTCCAACACTTGAAACCCTTATTGAAATCCCCTATATTAAAAAATAGTATATCCACATCATGAATGAATAACTGCAATTAAGCACAATTATTTTTTATCCAGTATGTGGATATGCTGTTTTTTTCTTTTTCATAGGGAAACATAATCATTCATATTGCTTCATGATTTTTGGAACTTTTTGGTGAAGAAAATAATGGACATTAAACCTTTTAACAGTTAGGGAGAAAAAAGGTGATTGGACTTTAGAACATACTGTAGCTTTTTAAGTGATTCAAGAGTTGGTCTCCCATCTCCCAACACTGAATCCACCTCTGCTTGAGCCTTCTTCATTTTAGACGTATTCTGAAGACAGTAATATCGATCATGATGGATACCGAAGAGAATGTGTTCAGATCAAAAGAAGCCATGGAACAACTAAATTTGTCCATAATAAACAATATACAACGTCTAATTACAAGGTAAGCATACTTGAGCTAGCAGGAAACATGCCCATGTCAGGACTGCAGCTGTGGTCTCATGTCCAGCAATAAGCATTGTCATTAAGTCATCCCTCAGCTGTCAAAGAGAAAATGAGAGATAAGCACACATATTTTGATGCTCAGGGATACTTCAAAGGTAAGATACAATACAAGTCCAAAAGGCCAAATAGTCTTCCCATGATTATCAACATCCAGATACATAGAGGGCTTGAAAAACCGTCCTCTAGAAAGCCCCATAATATATTACATGAAACTGTGGGAGTGGAATCTTAGGGAAACGTCCAATATCAGATTTCTCATTATATTTAGTTGGTCCAACAAACTATTTGACCACTTATCAAATAAACAAAATCTTTGGCCTGACAAGATGCATTAAGATTTCTCATTAAATTAGTGAAGGTACCAACTCAGCTATGCCATTTTTTATATATATATTTCATGAGGTTTTACCATTCTTGTTTGAAATTTAAATTTGTAGACGTACCTTATGGTTATGGAATGGTCGGTGTTGACATGGCCTTATTTTGGAATTATGAGTATGCATTTAGTTTTTCTATGCCTTCAGTTTATATTGTATCTGTATGTTTGTCAAGGACACTGTCAAGAGTAATTTTAGATATTTATGCTCCTTAGTCTAGGGTTGAGTTCATTATGGTTCTATTATTTCAAATTAATTGGATACTATTTGCATCAGTTGCAATCTTCATAGCCTTGATAAGATTTTGTAAGAGGTATAAGAATATAGGAAAGTCTTGAAGGTAAAAAGAAATTATTCTGCTTAGAGGTATTCAAGAATTTATGAATGGCTAGCATTAGAACAATGTATATGATTCTAGAGCACAAAAAATGATACATGGTTCTTCATTAGGTTATAGCAACAGTAGTTAACTTAAATGTTATACAGTTATTGAGTCTTTCAATTATAACAGCTTTACCGACCATTTTTGGCAGAGTAATCGATTAGGAAGAAAAATACCTGCCGATCATCAACATCATCTCCCCGCATATCAACTAAGAAACGCAGAAGACTTGCATCCTGTTGTAAGCTTCTTCCTTATTAACAGTTCAGTGATATTGAGATACATACATAACTCCTAATTTGCAATGAATTTATGCAAATAGTTTAACATTTGCAGATAGGTATGGTACTCCACAAAGATATACAGTCACCTTCAAATTTGAGTAGTCCCTTTGTTGCAATTTCTCAACATCTGCTTCCTGCCAGAGTAAAACAAATAACCAGAAAAAAACACTGGTCATAAGAAAAGTTGTTCAACAGCAACAATTTGAAGATGGGAACAAGATTCTATGACAAAACATTTATAGAGTACCACTCTGATCCTTTTTATTAGTCCAATTTATTTCATTCTCTCTTATGCCATTTATGAATGTTCTGAATTAATACATTTTTCCAATTTTACCCCATTTATGAATGAGTATAAATAAAAATACTTTGTGTTTCATCTCTTTCTTTGGATAAAATTGTAACACTATTATTAATTATTCTCTAGATGGACTTATAATAGATAAGAACCATAATTTTTTATCAAAGTGGACTTATAAAAAGGACCAGAGCGAGATAGTGTGATATCGGGACACTTTATTTATCAAACACTTTTTTATTCAAGTGGACTTATAAAACTCTCTTATCAATGCATCACACACAGACCATAAAAATGGCTAAATAATAGAGATACTGGAATCAGATTGCAGAAGACCATAATGAAAACGTGAATGTCAATGCAACACTATAGATCTCACAGATAGACACAACAATGATGAATTTAAACTCAATAATTTTTCACCTGTCTACTCTCTTTCGCATTTTTGATAAGCCCATCAAGGCAGCTATTAATAACCTTCAGATCATTCTGGAACTTTCTTTGCCTTGGGACTACCCAATTAGCCAATGGAACTTTCCAATATGGAATGTAGAAAGTGGATCTATGCTCAGCTTCAAAAAGAGTACCATAGACTGCCTACAACACATATTTCAAGTAGAGGGTGTAATAAGTCCCAATATCAAAAGCTTTTAAAAAAGTGTTTGATAAATAAAGAACTAGCAGATATACAAGTCTATCATTCAAAGGAATTCCTAATGTCATCTACGAATATGAAATATAAATCATCTAATGGGCAAAACCCAACAACAGATTAAGTGTTGAATTTCATAAGTAAAATATACAATGGTGTTATTTCAAGCTTCTCATTTAAGCCTGAAACTGAACAAGCTTATGGATAGAAATCTGAACAAGCTTATGAACAAGCTTATGATTAGTATTAAGTAAATATCACATGATAAGACTGCTACCAGTTACTTGAACCATAGCAATTTGGGCACATGTTTTTTTAATTGGTTGTAGCCAGTTATGTTGTTACTAATGACCCAACTAGAACCTCTAGTGCCACATGGTAAAGGCCATGTACACTTGGGACATAAAATTGTTTAAGTCAACATGTGTTAAGAGGTTTTAAAAATCAAAGTAACTTTTGTAGGAAAAAAATGGGTTGGCCTATCTAGAGATTAAAGAAAGATAAATAATTTAAGAAAAAAAACAGTTACTTGCAATACACCCGGATAATGAGTCAGTCTCTGTCCATATTTGTTCAAGATGCTGGTGTTCAACCCATGTAGCGGAGCTAAGTGAGGTGACAGTAGAGAAGAAAAAAGTAGGAGTTCAATTCATCAGATGCCCCTGAAGGGTCGATGATCAGAAAGGTAGAGTTGTAAAAAGACTTAGAAGCGTCATTTTAACAAGACTTAGGATGGTGCTGCTATGAGAGGGACCCAACAAGATCCAGAGGGACCCAACTTAGAAGCATCATCACAATACCTAATGCATAAATCATTGATTTTGTTTTCCCTTTTTTAATTTTGGGTAAGCTAACAGTTCAAATTTTGAGGAGCAGTTAGTATGCAAGCACAGCAAATAACTGAATATGTAACTAAAGTCACATTAGGGAAAACAGAATGTATGAAAGCAGCATGCAATGTTCTTTGACATGAAATTTTGCTAAGACAAACCTTTATGACAGGAGACTCTTTAGTGACAGAACCAAAGTCATAGTTGAAAACACCAAGCCCGATAATATCAAGAGCCAAACTAGAAAATTCTGCCTCAAGGTCCAATTCAATTGACTTCTGTTCATTGACTTCCGATCCTTCAACAAGTTCATTGAACTTTGATATTGTTCTTTCTGAACAATCTGCGAATACTTTGATCATAGCTTCCAGATATGAAGCATGAAAACCAGGAGCAATAACTGCAAATTATAAAAACAAACAAGAACCTCAAGGAGGTAAGTCAAAAAAATGGTATCATTATTATCAGCGAAAAATAAGCTATAGAAGCCATAGATGTCAACCATCATTCAGATTTTAAAAGGTCATTATTGGTAGCCCAATTGTGAACTGAAGTCCATTGGGGTACAAAAGACAGCAGAGCCAAGACCTGAGATCAGAGTGAAATCAAAAAGAAGAATAAATGACAAAGATATAGCAAATGCTGTATGAGCACCTCTTCTCCTTTGCTTCCAAGTATCAAGATCTGCAGGTATGAGTCCTTTGCCCATTATCGGTTCCAAGATATCGGCAAGTACTCCCTATTTTATTTTGTGAATCAGAAATAGAATAGAAGTAAATAATTTTCAAAATGATTTTTGTTTTAGATGATTTGCATTATAACTACTCAAATGGAATAGGAACTTTTATCTCCTCCTAAAACAATCCCATTACAGGTTTGCATCCTGTTTGACAGTATTTTGTTTATACTTTCTTGCCCTTACTAAAATCCATTTTGTTAAAAACTTGATAATATCTCATCTCACTTTTAAAAGGCATCCTCCAGCATCCTGGTTTAGGATGTAAAGACTTAGGGCCCGTTTGGTTGGACGGAAAGTAGATGATGGAAATGGAAATGGAAATGGGTGCAAGGGGTAAAGATGGAAAGTAGAGGTAAATTAGGTAATGACGGGAAAGTAAAGTTTGTGGGGCCATAAAAAGTGTGAGATGGAGAGAGAAAACTTTTGGGCCCGAGATATATGTAAATTACCATTTTCATTTCCCTAATCCATTTCCCTTTCTCAATTCATGCACACCAAACGGGCCCTTAGCTTGAAACCCCTGAATCAATTTGACAAGGTTAACACGATTAATTTTGCAGGTTCCCACAAGAGGAGTGAGAGTAGAAATATAGCAAAGGAGGAGAAGTTCACTCAAAAGTCATGCCATTCAGTCAGAATATTCAGTAATACAAACAACCCTTTTACGTGCCAACTAAGGATGCAACAAAACACAGGAATTGTTCAAGCCTGATCACAACTTCTTGATAAGTTTTGTTCTTAGAAAAAAGGAGAATGCAAGTAATTAAGATGGTACCTTGTCATAACAAAATGCATTTTCTCGCAGAATATATCTTGCAACTATGGGATCTGACACAACAACAAATGCTTTCGGTCCAAACGCAAGTTTATACACAGCCCCATGCTGCCACGTTCAACAATATCATCAGAGGATAGACAAAAGTAAAATTAAGCAGATTCAAACAACTGTGCAATCAAATGGAATTTTGGGAGGGGATGGGGAAGATCAGATACACACACACACATACGGAGGGAGAGAAAAATATTAATTTAAACAGTACAAGAACTTTTACAAGTATTTACTAGTGCAAATACTACACAAGTTTTAAGCATCAATTATTTTTCTAATTCCAATATCCCAGAGCAGCAACAACAACTATACTGAGGGTCACTCAAATATAAGAGGACTAGAAAGTTATAATCTGGTAGTAGGAGGAAAACTCTACAGCCAAGAGCAAAGGAAATGGGCAAGATAAAGTGGAAAATGAAGGCCTTAGAAGTAACAAACTAGTATCAGACACAAGGCATGTTTATGAATAAGGTAAATGGAGAGTACCTCTAGAAACCAATCATATAGTGAGAAAAAGAGAGGTCGACCAAACAGATCTGAGACTGCACCTTCAGCTGTAGGCATGGACCCAATGCTCCCCCCACTCAAAAGTTGGGTAAGTAGGTTGCTTGCATTATCTAAGAGATTTCTATTTGACTTCTTCTCATCAGCATCAACTGACTGACATCTACATTATCATAACACACATGTTCAGTAAATCAATGGTTCAATTGTAGAAGTTTGAAAGCAGTGTGAAACTGAAAAAAACCCAGTATAAGTAACAAAAATGTAATGTGATTTTCATTTGAAATTTCCCAATTTAGTTTCAGTTTTTCCAGTCAACAGAGTCAAAGCAAAGACTTTTAAGCTTTTCCTCTTCAGTTTCAGAATCAGCCACCTAGCAACTATCAGTCCATGAACCAAAATAAGTAAATAAGGAATCACAAAATTAAGAAACGAAATCACCTTTCACACAAGTACTTAAAAATTTGTAAATAATTATTTTATTCAAAACTAAAACCAAGTAAAGCACCTAAGAAAACATGAGATATCATCACCTAATGCAGACTAAACTATGCATGCCATCAAATTCCATGCAACCAAAGCAAGCATGGGAAATGGAAAATTACCTCACAGAAGAGGACCCTTTGGGCTTAGAGTTGAGAAAAGTAGTATGAAGTGGAAAATGGGTGATGGAAGAGGTAAAAGATGAAGAGCCAAGATTTGTGCTCAGGGTTGAAGGGAGGTGAGAGAAAGTAGGAGAAGCCATGAAGATGGCCAAAGGAAGAGAGAGAGAGTTTGTATTATCTATATTGGTAGAGAAGGAATGAGATAAGTTATAGTAATAAGAAGAAGATGAATGTAATGTAATGCAATGTAATGGAAGGAAGTTGTTGATGATGACATGGTTTTATTCGGTGGAATTGGAAGGCGCACACACATGCACACGTTGGATTTTTTGTCAGTGGAAGATATAAGATATTAATTGTTGTTTGGGGGGTTTCACGTTACTCATCTGACGTCAAGTGTTAAGTTATTTAAATTACAAAAGCAAAAGGTTTTATATAGTTTTCATCAAGGTTTTGAAACCCGACCCGAGCCGGACGGTCCGACCGGTCGGACCGTCGGCCGGTGGGAAAAACGGCTCGTTTGACTCTGTTGGGCCGCTTCGCTGGTCAGGCCGCTTTAGGCCGCTTTTAAGCCGTTGTTGACCCGGGAGCCAGAGTTGGGTCGTGAACCGGAACGAACCGGCCCGGTCAGAAATTGAAGAATGCAAAAAAAAAAAATATAAACAGAAAAAAAAATGAACTTGATTAAAAAAATGAACTTGATTAAAAAAATATCTTCATCCTAATTATATTAAGTTATTAAGTATTAACAATATTTATATATTTAATTTTCATTAAATTATTGCGTCACTGGTTCGACCGAACGGTCCAACCGTTTCAACCGTTTCAACCATGACCCGCTCAGTTTTCCGGCTCGACGTCCGGCTCGGGTTTTAAAACCTTGGTTTTCATTAATTTTATTTTGTGGATAATATATGCATGCATGTTGATATTCAAACGGTCCACATACAAGAATGGACAATTACAGGATTAGATGACTGATGTTAAGCTTGTTGAGTGTGACGAGAATGAGGATGCAGATCTATTGGCAAGACGCAGCTTCTCCTATGACTTAGGTGTCCATTTCTTATCGAAGGAGGACGTTACACTGATAGTGCAGGATGGTTACACGGTTGTAGTTTAATTTTATGTTTGTTTTTTCCTTTCTTTTTATAAAAAAAAAGAATGGACAATTACATTGAATATTTGCGGGCAAAAAAAAGGATAAAATGAAAAAATTCATTTAAGTTTCAAGTAACATTAAAATTAATATCAAGGTAGAATTGTATATTTTTTTTAATCATAGAGCAATTTAACCAATTGACTGTTATCCAAGATTTGGGTAACAATTAACATTAAAAAAGGGAAGTATCACCTATGAACTTTTTAACTACGGTCGAATAGACAACATAGTTAAGAATTACTGACAGTCTATCACAATTTTAAGTGGAACCCACAATTTTTGTCGCAAATAATGACCATTTGGTCAAATTAACGGCTTTTGTCAATTCTCCCATAATTCATGTACTATAGCTTTAGAAAAGGAAATTTGGTGAGAATAATGAACAACAAAATTATGAGCCTTTCCCAAAATTACAAAATCAAGCTCATTAATAAAACCTTGTAACACAAGACAATAATAAATTAGTGACTATACTAATATGATACATATGGCAAGTTCTGAAAACTCAAAAAGTATTATGTATAATAAATCTGTTGGCCATTCAACTCTGCCTGAAACATTGGATTTGAGGTCAGTATTTGTTGCGCAAAATTTCGTATATCTTCTCTGGTGGATTGTAATGATATTCGAACCAACTCTTTAGCTCCACCTTTGGAAATGAACTCCTTCGCATTGTCCTCTGGAACAAATTTCAAAACAAATGTTTCAAAACAATGGAATTCTATAGTAACATTAAACGAAATGCAGTCAAAAACCACTAATTCTTGTAAAAACTAATTCCAAAGAAACGACATGTTAAACACATTAATCCAATCTTATAAAGTGGAGGCTGGAGAGGTACAGAACATAATACTTGTAAATGAATCCTCTGCCACTGCTACATTAAACTTTTAAAGGCCCAAGTTCATTCTTTGAAATTCCAACTTACATTGGATGCCATTCATATGTCCTCAATTCTCATCATTTATCTAGTTTCTTAAATGTTCCATCCTTTTCAAAGAGTTCTCAAAACTAACTGATCGTTACACAAGTTGAGGCAGTGGTTTAAGGACCGGTGGTCTAACTGCAATTGGATTGGGATCCACCCAGTCAAGATTAAATAATATAATGTAATTAAATGAACAAAAATATTCATATATAAGAGATAAGAGTAATATTTGAATGAAAAAATGGTATTGACCGACAAGTAGATGAAACATTCATGCTTAAATCACACACAATCTATAACAAATAGAGTTACCGAAAGCACAAACATGATGGACTACTCTTTTCTAACTTAAAACAGCATTGTTTGAGGTGCAATAAATAAAGAAAAAAAGTATAAAGTCTATCTTGGTCCACTCATCCAAAATTCTTGACAAGACCAATCAAGAGACTATCTCACGGTTCACTAGTTTGACTGGTTAGCTTGGGTTAAATTTTAATGCCATGATAACTGATGCCAGGTAGAGAAAGAAATTCACCGTTTTGTGCCAAATGGCATAGAGCGAGCTCAACATGCCGTCGGGTTGAAGCTGAAGAGATATTAGAGTTGGCAATCAACCATGAAAGAGCATCATGTTCCATTAATAGAGAGCAACCTTTTGCTTGGCCTACACAACAAATTTAGCTTCTTCGATGTCACAATATAAACAAAAGGAATAATTTGGCTCCATAAAACTAAGATCAGTTGTAAACCTTGAACCCTTCCTCTAAATTCACATTTTGCAAAGTTAGCCAATCCCCGAGCAACTTGTGCAATGACCTCGATATTCCCACATCTCACCATTTCCACTAGTGCTTTGATACCTCCATCTTCATTCAGCAGTAGATGTAACCTCTCTGTCATTTACAGACTCTACATCAGAACTAAAACAATATACTAAACTGTTGCACTTGCACCACTATTGAGAGAGATTCGATAGTTAACTACTTTAAGAGGGTATGATGAGTTTACAATGGCATCAGTGACAAAATTTATGAATTTAAGTATCTCTTTCGATCTAAAATGTAAGAGCTAGATAACTAATGCGAAGAGATTAAAAAAATTAGTTAAGTCCTTTACTTGAAAAAATGTGTTTCAATTTCTCTTAAGTACTTTGCAAAGGAAACTTCTCCCTTGATGGAAAATTTTCTTAATATGCGCGATCAAAAGGAAGAGTTTAGGGAACGAATGATAAAATTGAGAGATATAATATACTGAGGACTTACATTTAGAAAGCAAAACCCTTAAATGACTCTTACATTTAGACCAAATGGAGTATTTGAAATCTTAGATCAAATAAAACTTTCACATGGAAAACATCAGAGAAGACATCTACATACCGTTTCCACATAAATTAGCAAGTGCCCCCGCGACCATCCTTAGTGTCTGTTGATCAACCACTCTCGAAGTAATTTTTGCTAGAAGCCTAGCACCTCCTTTACTCACTATTAAACCTTGAATAAGCTCTAAATTCAAGAACATGCATGTTAGAAAGTCGACATCGCTAAATAATGGCAATCAATCATAGATATCTCTGATTAAATAGGTGGTACTTTTGATAAAGATCCAAAAATGAAAATTTCCATTCATTCCAATTTGTAGGTTTGAGAACAAACTCAATGGTAATTACTTTTATCATTGTTATAACAACAACAACAACAACAATGAAAGAATTTTAAGTACGGTTTCTAAAGTAACACGTTCAGAAAATGTAATTTCACCTGCCAGAAAGAAAAGTACCAAGAAGAATATAAGATACGGGATGCAGTCATGCAGATGAGACACACTCCTTTATTCTTTTCAATTTTATCAAGATAAAAAATCAGAAATCAACCTGTCTTGTCACTAAATTATAATTGCACAAATGCTAGCTTGATATATTTACTGTTTTTTTATCAGATATATATTTACTGTTTGTAAAAAAGCAATTATTTTTTAAAAAAAATTATGTGAAACTATGGAAGATCATAGCCAAAAAACTGACAAGGCAAGAATATGATGAGATATTTAGCAATCATACAAGGGTAGCAGGCCACATAATATAACAAAAAACCTTCAAAATTACCATTCATAGCCAAATTGGCAATAGCCCCAGAAGCCACTCTAAGAATTGTTGAATTTTGCGATGATTGCATCAATGTAAGCAATGCATCCAATCCTCCTTCCTCAACAATTTTTTCCTGATTAATATCTGAAAAGGGGAACATTCTATTATTCTATATGGATGATAACAATCTACAACTTTCAACTTAACTTGAAATTTCACCAGAATGATGAATGAGAAGTCAAACGATATCATTTTATCAGCTTAGATTATAAAATGGGTTAAATCCACTTTTAGTCCCCATAGTTTGCTCAGATTTAGGTTTTAGTCCCTGAAGTTTGAAATACTTTCAATGGTTTGTTTGTCCTTTATTATGCCACTAAGCTTAAAATGTTCCTCAGATAATAATCTTCCCTAGGAAGTAAGGATTGCATCAGTAATGTAACCCCCAAAACTTTTGCTTTCCTACTTATTGCCGTACAATCAACTTGCTTCCACTTTCTTGAGCATTTACTTCACCCTACTAAAATTGAAAGAAACCATTTAAATTATCTAATTTTAATTGTTTGTCGCTACAATATCATGTATTGTTTAGTTGAACAATCCAATGTAAAACATAAAATTTTCAGTAAAATAACATAAGCACGTAAAGACTAGCTCAAAAACTTATAGTGAACTATTACTAACGAGTTGAAAAGCATATGCAGCAAGAGGAACCGGTCTGCATTTCTAATCAAGAGAAGAAGAGGAAAATGGCATCATTCTACAACTTCTACCTTCAGCAGCAAGGTTGGCTATCACCTTTAGGGCTTGGATTTGGGTATCCATGTCCTCAGACTTCAATAACTCTAATATTCGTTGAAACCCCACTGAAAATGTTCACCAAAGAGTATGGAAATCAATAGATCAACAATATACACATAGGTTATTGTCAAAAACTCGAATGACATTACTTTGGTCCTTAATATAAGACACCTTCTAGAAGGATTTTATGGTCCTAAATATAAATCATTTTGCACAAAGTCAATAGTATTACATTCTTCTTTCCCACAAAAACCTAATTAACTGTACTATACATAGATATTATGCAAAGAAAAAATAAAAGTAATTAAGATACATTGGTTTTGATTTATATTAAGGGACAGAGTGGTAATTCTAAAAATTTCTTGCCTTCTTTACATATTTTTGCAATGGCAGACTTCTGACTAGAGATTGTCTCCTTTGATGGCTTAACCTTGTTTGATATAGGGGATCCATCCTCCAATGATTCATTAAAAGTATTTTCCTTCAAAACAGATTTCTAAATCAAAGAAATAGAAGGTATTAAAATAAGATTTTCAAAATCAACAATAAATTAAAAGCATAGGACAAAATAATTAAGAGAAAATTACCTTAATATCATTCTCAGTTTCAAACACATTCTTCTTAAGTTTCAATAGCTCATTTTCAACATCTTTTCTCTGCTTCTCTTCCATCTGGAGTCTTTGCCGCAATACATGAAGTTCTTCATTCAGTGTAACCTTCAAGAATTAATTAGGAGTAATTTTTAATTTTCATTGAAGGATGCATAGTCATAGAATAAAACGCATTGCATTAGTCACTATTCTAAATCCAAATCAATGCAACACATCAAAGAACAAAAGAGTCCAAGAATACCAATACATTTTCACTTACCTCCCTATCGGATAGTTCTTGATATTTTGACTTTAAACAATGTAGTTCACTTGCAGTAGTTTCATGTAAATGAGACATTCTTTGCAATCTTGCACAAAGTTCATCTATCTCTTCCTGCTTCTGGTTCTTGAAAAAAAACACAAGTAATTAAAAAGCACTTAAAGGTTAATAAAATCATATAAAAGAAGTGAAACAAGGTTAACACCATTCAGGGTCACGGGAAAATAAGAAAACAATGAGAATATATGAAGATGAATATGGGTTACATTTTAGTTCAGAAACATACAAGAGAACCAAAAATACATTATTTCAGAACTTATGTTTTATTCCTTCTGTTTGCCAAATACAAAACTAAGCATTATACAGCATTCTGTAGCCTCTACTGAAACTAATCCCAAAAGGTTATATAAACGACATAACAACCTAATATACATAATGGCTGGATGCATACTGTTGACAAATTGGTAGGGAAAGAGAACAAGATGAAGAATTAAACAAATCTTTATATTGATAGATGATGAAGAAGAATATGAAAACAACAACAATATTCTAATCCACTTGGACTAGATCAAAACATCTCTCATAGAGGTGATGACCACTCCTCATTGAGGAAATTGATTTACAAAACAAATCCCTAACACTAGGGTAATGAGGAGAGAGACCAAGTTAACTCTCCCTCTTGGTGTAGACTCTCATAAATCTCACACACTAAAATGTTTAGGTTAGGACCCTTTATATAGGCAATAGGACCACTAACCACTTACAAGATACAACCCTTTTAATATGATCCTAATATTTCTGACACGCCCCCTCAAGTTGACACTACTTAAACTTATGAAAGTGTCAACTTGTCAATACAAACAATAGGGTTTAGTGAATTAATTAGATCGAGTTCTTTTGATCTTGTAAAAAAATGGAAGACAATTTCCTCCGTTTGTCTTCAAAAAGACATTTGTTTAATCTTTCTCTTCAAGTTAATCTTCAATACATTGTTCTTCATCTTAGTCTTCAATATTATGATATTCCGCAGCAGAACTCATGAAACACTTCTTACAAAGTCATAACACGCACTAACAAGACATTGTTCTTTACATCACCATTTACATGACCGATGATTCATTTACAATCTTGCATTCTCATCAAACTTCTTGCACTAGACTCTTATAATTGTTTCATCCATTAAACCAATATGCAATATAATGTGGTTATACTTTCATCCCAATTTCCATCACATACCTGCTGAATAAACAGATTCACCACATATGAGTTCATAGGCACTCCAAACTCGTCCTCTAAGCACACTTCATTCTTTATATAACCAAGAATTTCAACACTTTACAACACTCATCTATCCCATTCATATCTTTCAAGAGAATGTGAAACAATGGTTTCTTTGAATCGGAATTGCAACAACAAATAAAGAAAGTGGTAGGAGAGATCTTCAAAGTAAGGATCAATTCTTTGGATTGGGAGTACTTCTTGAACAATCTTTGTTGATTGACCTTGATTTGAAGGAAGGGTTGAATTGCATAAAATGAAGAAGAATCAGGCTTTTGTATTCAAGATACTTCATACGAAAATCTTTAAAGTCAGATATGATGATTTGAGTTATGTAGTGAAACACAACGCGGTGGATGAATTTGGGTAGGAGGATCTTGAATAAATGTATTGGACTTGGATTTGCTTCTTGGGATGTTCACCTCAAATCTTGATTTCACGACATATAACCATCCCAAATAGCAAAGACTCAATATTGCTTAATAATGATGCAAAACCTGAATTCTTGATGAAGATTTGATGACTTCTTGGACGATAAACATTAAAACTCAATATCAACTGAAGAAGATGATGAAGATGACTCAATAACCCAGATTTGCTCTGATACCATGTTGACAAATTGGTAGGGAAAGAGAACAAGATGAAGAATTAAACAAATCTTTATATTGATAGATGATGAAGAAGAATATGAAAACAACAACAATATTCTAATCCACTTGGACTAGATCAAAACATCCCTCATAGAGGTGATGACCACTCCTCATTGAGGAAATTGATTTACAAAACAAATCCCTAACACTAGGGTAATGAGGAGAGAGACCAAGTTAACTCTCCCTCTTGGTGTAGACTCTCATAAATCTCACACACTAAAATGTTTAGGTTAGGACCCTTTATATAGGCAATAGGACCACTAACCACTTACAAGATACAACCCTTTTAATATGATCCTAATATTTCTAACACATACTTCTACATAAAAAAATTTACTGTCTGCAAGTTACAGAAATTTATTATCATTTTTATCATTACAAGAACACTATCGGCTACTTCTGTTATTGGTTTATTGATTACAAACCTTAATTGACTTTTGATGATCATTTAGAAGCTTTTGTAACATCTCTTGTTCATTTGCAGCATGTTCCGCACAAGAATGCCCGTCTTCTATTTGTCTCATCAATTCTGCAATTTTCCTCTCATACATCTGAGTGGTTTCTGCCAGTACTTCTTGAATCGCAGAATTTTCAAAGAGTTGGTGCTGCTTATGTTCAAACAAACATCAATATTCATTGACATGGAAGTATGAGTGCCACTCAAAAAAAAAAATTATTGGCTAATGAGAAAAGCAGAGAGAATAATAAATCGTATTTTATCTTACAAAGACAATTCAATGTAAAACTTTTTAATTAGTCAATAAATTTGCTTTGTCAATTAGGGTTCTAAATTGCATGTAGGGTTTCACAAAGATTTGAATAAAGGTTCTTATAAGTTTACTGTGAAAAATAAAAAATTTCCGCATATTATATCCATGTGAATTTAAGATACCCAAGACCCCTGGTTTAGTACGCTTTATTATGGATGAACAGAACATTACAGTGAGTGTCAAATTATTGCCTTGGTTGAGAACTGTTTAAGCATTCACCATTGAAGATTCAAAGCTTAGTCAAGTAATTTGCTTATATGTGGTGTATTCTCTTTATGTACTTTTCCAGTATGTTTTCAGTGAGTTTAATATCAATTTAATTCTGTTCATGCACTGGTTTCTGAGGTGGTAATGTATAACAGTATAAGTTTTATACACACCAGATTGTACTCAATGAATTCATTAATAGAATTTGTCTATTCACTCTGGAAAGAACTTGGTTATTATTCTTAAGCAACGACAACTCAAACAATCCTGTAAAACTAATACAAATATCCTGGTATGCTAATTTTGATGCTCTAAAGAAAGTATGATGCAAACATTATTATATTTAAGGGTAAAGGGTCAAATCTAGCACTGAACTATTGGCCAAAGTACACCCCACATAAAAATGAATTTCGAGTCTCAAAACTAGCACTGATCAAGTACAAAATTGGTCAAATGTAGCAATTCCGTCAATTTTAACTGGGTTGACCGTTAAGTTTGACCGGATTAAAACATATCACCTGCCATGTCACCTAATTAGCTATGTCACCTGTCATCTCACAACATCTTTGCCACATCATCACCTTCTTCCCCACCACCATCAACACCTTGGCAGCTCCCTCTCCAATCTCAAACCCAGCAACTAAATATAATTTTGGGTTTTGCTCCAATCACGAGGGAGCAAAATACACCACATTCCAATTATATTGGTGTCCACATTCCCAATCTGAGTCAAGCCATTAATAATCATCCCCAAAATACACCACATTCCAAGAAGCGTTGGTTTTGAGCAAAATAATCAACTCCCTCTCCAATCTCCAATCTGGGTTTGAGAGGAATGTGGTGATTATATTCAAAATAATCACCCAGCAAAATACACCACCATCAATACTCTTGCTCCCCTCCCAATCATCACATTCCTCTCAAACCCAGCAACTCCCAATCACCACACCCAAACAAAAAAAAAAACTCCCTCTCCCCTGCCTCCCTTGCATGTCTCGCCACAAGCCCCACCACCAGCGCCGTCATCCATCTCAGCCGCCGCTAGACCCTCCGTATGTTCCTCCGCCACCGATAGACCCTTCGTATGTTCCTCCGCCACCACCGTCGCGACACAGATCCGCCGTGCGTCCTCCTTCACATTCACCTCGTCATCGTCAGTCTCCGAGGCACTCACCTTCGCCTCACTCACCGTCGCCGGCCGCCGCTTCTCCACAACATCCTCCTCCTTAAAATGCGATAACGCCGATTTTGTCGTCGCCGACTTCTTCATCTTCCTCGAAAGCTTCACAGGAACCTCACCAGACGCCGGCCTCGTGTCCGATTTCGTGAGATCTGTAGCTGTAGAAATTGATGGATTTGAGTTTCTGAAGAACAGAGGGAGATCTGGCGAGTTGTTGAGGATGGAGATTGTGGTCATCATGAGATTCAGTTTGGGTGTTGTGGTTTTTTTTTGGTGTTGTTGAAAGAGGAGGTGATGAAAATGGTGAGCTGAAGGAGGAGGAGGAAGAAGACGGTGTTGAGAGATTTTCATGGTTGGGAAGATGATGATGACGTGGCGAAGAGATGATGATGATATGCTGACTTGGCTTAATCAGGTGACATGGCATGTGAAGTGGTCTAATTAAGTCAAAGTTAACGGTCAATGTAGTTAAAATTGACGGAATTGCTACATTTGACCAATTTTGTACTTGATCAATGCTAGTTTTGAGACTCGAAATTCATTTTTATGTGGGGTGTACTTTGGCCAATAGTTCAGTGCTAGATTTGACCATTTACCCTATATTTAATGGGGATGAGCATTATCAGATATGTTAGCTTTGACTTTGAGCACCAAACCAACAAAAGGTGTTTTAAGTCAGGATGCACATTTTATACAGTGTGTCGGCTGATGACCACAAGACTGTTCCAAGGAATCCAATAAGGTTTATACCATCCCTAGTCCATTTCTTCATTATATAGTCTATGCTATGAATTGTGAGGAAACCGTGGACAGCAATAAGTTAATTCTTCACACTGCTATCGGACCCTAGGAATTTCCAAATGGAAAAATCATTAGCAAAGATCAATGCCCAGAAAACTACTACCCCAGATTCTTCTTTTTGTTGAAAATCTTGGTTTTTACTTAGTCAAACTGAGTCAGTCACCTTAAAAATATCGACTACAGTTGTATCAAGAAAAGAGGTGTCCAAAAGTCACCACAACTTTGGGTGTTTCAATCGTATGGAAGGAGAATCCCATAAGGTTTTATTGTTTTAGGCCTGAAACAAGAGCAAGCAAGAGATGGAACAAACCACTTTATAGATGTTATACTGGTATGTACTGACAATGTGAAATGCTATTATCTTTGGGCACTGAAATTGCACATATCAAGAGTGAATGAATTAGGAAAGGAACAAAAGCTTAATCTCACAAATGATATACCTCATTTTGCTTTTCCAAATTTGCAGCCACTTCATGCAATGAACCATTTTGATCTTTCTGACTTTTAAGTTCGCTTAAAATGTCACTTAACTCCCCTTTCAAATGCATGTTCTCCTTTTGTAGAAACTGCCAGCATTTGAAAGTTACACGACGGCACAAATTAAAATGAAACTTGGAACTTTGGAAGACAAGAAACTTGGAAAAAACCATGGCCTCGAAAGCCCCACAAGGGCTCAGTTCACAAAGGCCTTCTAGACTACAAGAGGAAGAAACAACTACCTCAGACCTTGTAAGCGAACTTTTCTTTGTTTCAATTAGAGCATCCTGGCTCTCTTTGAGCTCCTTCTCCAACATATATTTCTCATTTTCTCTCAACTTCTGTTGCCTTTCAACTTCTGCTGTAAGAAGGTCCACTTGATTTTCAAGCTTACGGCATAAAGCTTCATAATCAACTTCTTCTCTAAGTTTTACCTTGTTAACAATTTTCATTGCCTGCAATTATGAAAGTAAACTTGTCAAAGGGAATTAACCCACCTTGAGAACCACTACCTCTTCATTTTCCCATGTCCACATTGATCACATACAGATACATTCTAACTAAGCAATAAGGTGAGGTTAATGATGCCAGGTCCATTGCACTTTCAATATAGTGCAACGCCAACCCAGCCACAGAATATAAATGGGCTGTATCATCCCCCTTACAAGTGTTAATGATGCCAGGCCCATTGCACTTTTAATAAAATCAATAGCCTGATATGCAAGAGAAAGGGGTGGATCTCTTGAATTGCGAGAATGGAAGAAGTGCACTGGCAGCAAGGCTAAAATGTAAAACATACATATAATGACTAGAAACCATAAATAAAACCACTAACTCACACGTTGTCCAAACATTACAGTGCTAGAAGTCTCCGCATGGTACTTCACAGAAGGCCCAATTGTTATAATAAGAGAAGTCCTTGAAGACCCTATTTCCAAGAGAAAAAATTGTTAATAAGAAAAACCCTACAAACAATAGAAGGATAGGAGGAAGCAAAATTACATAAAGAAAAGTGAAAGTTATGCAGATAGTTTGAATTAACCATGAATTCATGTTGAGACTCGCACGTGATTCATGCATGCTTCCTTCATACATTAATACATTTTGCAAAATCCTACAGTAAGCTGAATGCACCATGTGATCATGTCATACAAAAAAAAACTTGAAATACCGAATTCAAATATTTGAAAATTACAAATTCAAATGTTGATGATTTTAACTTCCATACAGATATATGGAAGGTAGCATTCAAATATTAGAAATTAATCTTGTAGTGCAAACTGCTACATCTATCAGCTTTGAAGGTATGGGACAAAAACGGGAAAAAAATAATGAATAACCTCCAAATGAATCCCGAAGTAGCCTTGTAAGCTTGGACTCTCTTGTTGGTATATGTGGGCTTTTCTCAGCCAATGCATTAATGCATTTTCCAAGAGAGGTGAGAGAAAGATTGATGAATTTAGCCTCTTCAAGCAAGTGCCCTTCACTTCCTACAAGAGAAAATGTGTCAAAGTGGATATCAATACAAGCTATTTTGATTGAGAAATTCACATGATAATGAATATATTATTTTATCTTGAAGTAAAATCTTGTCCAATATATTAAAATTAAAAAACCAATATAGCATATTGTCCAAAAAAATGACAAGCAAAACAATATTGTATGTCATTAAAAAGGATCAGAGAGAAATACAAAATTAGTATCAAGCAAATCACAGCAATATGTCTCTAACCAGATTTGTCTATCCTTTCAGATCCTGCAAGATCCACAATAAGCAACTTGCTCTTCTGAATCATAGGTGTATTGTTTTCAACAGAAAGATCATTTCTGATGCTTTTACTTTGATAAGCAGTGTCGTCTACCTTATTTCCAAGGATGGATCTGCAAATTTGAACCTTCAAATACAAAGGGATATAAGGCATTTATTAAACTACATTTCCTAAAGAAAAAACAGAATCAAATTTTGTAGTACTATTGAATAAATATCCTATGCAAGAGAAAGGAAAAAGCAGATAGCTCTATACACACCATAAGAATCATGTGACTCCGAGAGGATTCTGTATTCAGCTTTGTGTTGGCTACATGACGATTTACTTCACCAAGTTCAAGTAATTGCATGAAACTATCAAGGTCTCGAATTTTAACCACTTCAACACCAGGTAATGACACTTCACCACTCTTTGGGTCATCATGTATAGAAATGTTACTTTTCTCTGGAGCAAGCAAATCATGTATTGACTCCATATACAACTGGAGGAAGAATATCATGAAGCAGACAGATCTAATACATTACTATTCAAAGCAATTGATAATACAAAGGATAATAATACTAACGAGTAGTCAAAACTGCTATAAATTAGCAACTTCAACAATAGTAGAACTGCAAGTTCATTAAAACAAATCATTGCTAGTCATATCTTTCAGATTCAAGAAAGTTGACCAACAATTTATGCACCTCCTCCCCCTCTTATCCTTATCGGATCCTTCAAGAGTTTTATGATTTAGACTAATCAAATCATTGCAACACTATACAGTACTAAAATTATAAAGTTTATATACTTGTTCCTCATCTTTAACTGTAATAAACACTCAAAACGTGATATATGGAATTGACCAGGGAATTCCAGCCTAGAACACAGTTAAACTACATGCTGTGTCTCTTCATAATTTAATCACATAGAAAACCCTATGAAATAGGGGAGACTATACAGAATCTTATGACAATTGGAACTGATATGCCAATTTACAATATAAGATTATAACACCAGTAAATGTACCAATAAACAAAACTATATTATGCAAGTTCTTAGCATCATTCAAATTTCTAATAAATACATATTGATGCTTTAAATTGTGTGACTTAATCAGTCCCAAAATTCAACACATTTTTTCAGCTGAACATATTGTCTCTTGAACCTTAAAGTATGAACTAAATATGAGAAAATGCAAAATACCATAAAACTTTCACAACTCAGAAGGTTGTATGGCCAAACTTCTGCAGCTACTACAGAACTAACTGCTAGTCACAGTTACCAAACAAAAGCCACCACATAGCTCCACAACTACCTAAAAAGGCAAGCTTCGCGGTCGAATTTGAATACCTGCAGATAGGAAACTTCAACAGTGTCTGATGCAGATGTGCTGGCAATTATGTCTTCCACAGCTCTAACCATAATGCCACGCTCTGAAACATCATCTTTACCCAGTGTTCCAACTGTGTAAGTTTTGCCAGTACCTGTTTGACCATAAGCCATAATTGTCCCATTATATCCACTCAATACACTCTGCAAGAACACAAACATTTCTACTATAGTTAAGAATGATGTTCGACCCCAGGAAATGATAAATTCAAACTACAGAACCACAAAACCATAATCCAGATATGCAACTTCAAGCAGCATCTATAAATGAAATTATAAATAATCAAGAGTCAAACTTGTGGCTTAATCTTCAGTGAAGTCAAAAGATTAATAATAACTTAGGAAGATATTGATGGTCGCCTACCTCAACTACTGGTTTGGCAACAGCCTCATAAACTCGCTTCTGAGAGGCAGATTCTGTGAAAACTTCATCAAACCTATAAGATTCAAAACTCCAGTTGTTTTTTCTCAACTTCAACCGCTTGAGCTACATGTAAGGGAATGAAAATATTAACAGATAGAAAATAATTCAAACAAAAACCCACTACTTTGAGCTATACAATAGTAATTTTTGGTGAAAGTTAAACTAAATGCATAACTATCACAGGATGAATGCAAGAACTTGTGTTGGTTGAGGGGTGTGGCCTAATTTTGATATCATTGGTAATCACCATTATTACCTACCTCTGGCTGCAATTCAATACAGTGAGCAAAGTCAGCATCTGAGAGAATTTCATCAGCACTTGTTGGACGAAGACGCACAGCAACTCTAACCCTTTGTGAATCTAAGGAAGGAAACAAAAAAAATAATGATCAAACTCAGTAAACATGCATTTAACCCACAAATGAACCATATTTGTTTTTGAATCCCTACCCTTTTCCTCTATTTGACCCCCACTCCTTTCAAATCATTTAACTATTACAACAGAAAAACAATGAAAGCACCAATCTTTCATTATTGATAGTTAAGAAAAAAAAGACAGAACTTGTAATCAATAAGGTAAAAAAACATGCCAACCACAGACAATGAAAACAATGAAAGCACCTAAATCTTTCATTGCTGATAGTTGTTCCAAAAAAAGAGAGAACTTGCAATTAATATGGTAGTAAAGGTCCATAAATAAAGATAACAAGAACAAAAAAGGAAGAAAATAAGTATGATACATTAATTATTAAGACAATCCAAGTAAAGCCAACAACAAAACTTTGAAGTGAAAATGAAGCATTACCATGGTCATCATCATCATCAGAAGAAGAAGGAGGGAGAATCCTTCTGGGAGAAGCAGAAGGGGTTCTGGATCGAGATGGCTGAGGTGGCATTTGCCCATTCACATTCACATTAGCAGCACTAGAAGAAGAAGAAGGAAGATGTCTGTGGTGGTGAGTTCTCACTGATCTGAAACCAGAAGAAGTAGAGGAAGCCATAATATTCTCTTTTTTTCTTTTGTCAGCTACAGTAGTTGAAGACTAGAGAAGAAAGATGTATTATCAGTATATGTATATGTATATGTATATGTATATGTATATGTGGATTTGGAAAGAGAGAGAAGAGGGCGGCACGTTGAAGAGTGAAGTGAAATCCCGCCTCATTCTATTTCATTTCATTTGCTGAATATGGTAGCGACATTGAGAAAGGGACAAGAGAGAGAGAGAGAAGTGGGGCCCATGGTTAACGTTGTTTGTCGCAGTCAAACAACAGAAGTGAGTAGGCCATGTGTACCTAAATGCTAAGACACACTTCATAATAATACTTCCACACTGTTCTCTATTCTACCATAATAGTGTTATCTTCCTTTTAAAATAATAATACTCCGGTCCCTAATATAAGAGCCCAAAATTTAAATGATTTTGCTCCCTAATATAAGAGCTCACCCCACTTTGTGTAAACATTTATTGCAAATTTTTCAATTTTACCCCTAATCAATTTGGGTGGGTGAAGAGATGAAGTAATAAATGAAAGCATTGGAGAATGTAAACCCCACTCTTTCTTCCAAGTCTTTTCTCTCCAACTTTTTAATTAGGCTCATTTTCATCATTCTCTCTCTCCATTTATTCTCTATCTCATTTATTATCTAGTCATCTCTCTCCACTTATTCCAATATGTAGTAATATTTCTCTTTCCTAATACAACTACTCATAAATAATGGTAGAAATGGAAAAAAAATATTAATTACAGACAACCAACTAACAATCAGATGTTTTCTTAAGAAGCGGGTTTTTGGCAGCTGACTCTTATATTAGGGACCGGAGGAAGTACTATCTAATATCTTATCCTTGTTTTGAAGTCTCATGAAGTGGTAGACAATTTATTTAACCACTTACTTAAAATAAGATACTCCCTTTAGTCCCTAATATAAGAATAAGTCGCCAAAAACGTTTCTTAAGAAAACATGTGAATCTTAGTTGGGTGTCTGAAGTTAATGCTTCTTTACCAATATTACCCATATTTATTATGATACTTTTAAGAGAGAGAATACATAAACATTAATAAATATGAAAAAGAGTTGAGGAGCAAAGTAGAAAAAAAAAACACAAATGATAAGAAAATGTGAGATGAACTATTATATTAAGGACCAAAACCATACAGATTTTGGGCTCTTATATTAGGGATAGGAGTGAGTCCTACTCACTACTCACACCAACTTGCAAGGTTTTTTGTTACTTCTAGTTAATTTGAAGCCCACTTTGCTTAATCATAATGTATTTAGTGTATTATTAGATTATATGTTAGCTTATAAGTAAAAAATAATTAATTTAGGGACAATTTTAGGCAATTCAATAATTGAGTAATTTGTTTAACTTTTGAGGATGTTTTGAAAAATTCATGTAAATCCTAATATTGTATCATATACTATATGTGTGTGCAATATCATAGGGACGTAAGGAGTAGTTCATGGGAATAAGATGGCAAGGAAATTGATGATGATGTTAAGGGGACCAGAACTTCAAACGAAGAATAATAAGGTGAAAATAAATATACTCTCTTGCTTTGCTTATTTTGTTTGATCAAGAGTACAGTATCCATGAACAACTTTTGATGTCCATCAATGACTCCGACAGATTTAGACGGTGCTGAACTAACATTTTTCAATTGATTTTAATAAAATAAAAAACAACATCTTTTAAAAATATAAATATTAATGAGATTATATCTATTCTCTGAATTTTGCATTTTTATGTATTCATCACTATCTGACTTTATTTATAACTTACTAATACAATCCACAAAAATGTAGGCTTATAATAGGGAGAATCTCTCTACCTCCGAGTAATAATTTATAACTTACTTATTAAAATATTTTTAAAAATAAACTAAAATAGTACTCTCCCCTAAGTCGTCATTGAGGTAAAAAAATAAATATGTTTGGAATAATCTTGTTTTCTCAAGTTTGCACTTATTTATAATCGAGTAGATAAGAGAGAGAAATGTGATAATAGTATTATGAATGAGTATAAACGCTATTGTGCTAAAAAGAATAATGATAGGTAAAGTGTAGAAAAAATCATCAAGAGTTTTGATAAATTAAGCATGACTTCTATAAAAAGATCACAACCAAATTCTTAAAATTAATGTAATTTATTTGAAATCCTTTTGAAGATGAATGGGATAAAATCATTATTGCTAATTATGTTGGTGTTGTTATTAACAAATCTTCAAAACAAAGTTACTAATGATAATCTAATCAATGTTATTAACAACTACAACTCTAATACTTTTTAAGTTCAGGTTATAATTCTCACATATTAAGCAAAGTAATTAAGTAGTTATCTATTAAAGACCTATGACCTAAATTTATAACTTTTAATAATTTTGCCATCATTTATAAACAGTTTAAAATAATACTCATTATATCTCTAAATATAAGTTTCAAATAATTATTTCGTTTTATTTAAAAAGATTGTTAAAACTAGTTAGAAACAATTAATATGTTAGGAATCTTTTCCCAACTTTTTCTCTATTTATAAAGAGGATAACTGAGATGTTAAAAAAATGCTAGAAAAGAAGATAAGAGTGAGTAATAAAGGAGAGAAAATAAATATACCACTATACTAAAATATTTGAGAGAACAAACAATTAAAATAATGTGTGTGGAGGAAAAATTCAAAAACACATTTAAAGCAATTTTCATCCCTCCCTCCCCCGTGAATAGGATTTTTTAGAGAACTGGCTTCACTAACATGCAATACAACTCACTTTTTGAGAGAACTTAAAAAAACATGCAATACAACTCATTCACAGATTTTGAGACAAAAAAATGGAAAAACACAATTACACTATATACTGTTAACAAAGGTGAAATCGAAAAAAAGTGCAATAAATATTAAGTTATATCCGAATTTTGATTTTAATGTCTCAAATTTTAAATTATGGTTTGGTCTCAAATTTTAGGTCACGTGCTTTGATCTCTTAATTAGTTAAATTTCAACTAATTTAAAGCATTAACCTCGAAAATCAAACTTTGAAGTCCAAAGATTGAATTTGCCTTTAAAGTTTTCTCCAACCTATTTGAAGGTAAACTCTAATACATCTTGTTAGGGCCTTTTGGTCTAATAACTTGGCATCTTCAGGAAATCTTTCTCTGCATTATTATTAGATTAAATTATGATGTCGCTGCCAGAGCCAGCTCGTCCTTTGTAGAAAGAAATTCGAGAATGAAAGAAATGTCTTAATATTTATAGGTTATATTTTACAATATCATGACCTAGTTCGGCTAGCTGAATCTTAATGGTTTTTGTAGCTCTTATATCCCTTTTATATCTTGTCTTGTTAACTGTGCGGCAGGCCAAGCCTTACATTGAGGTGTTATCCTTAACCATGGGACAAGTGTATAGTGTCTATTTGGATACGTTTCTAAAAGCTATTCTGGCTCTCAAATCTAGGTTTCACCCAAAGACATCTAAATACTCAATTTTTTTGGATAAGTTATTTTGAGAAGAAAAGTTAGGTTTGGGTTCCAAAAGCTATTTTGAGAAAAACTATATTTTTCTCATTTTCCAGCTGAAAGTTTCGATATCTCATTTAGGAAAAACACTTATTTTAAATAAAAGAAACATAAAAAGCTATTAATCATAACTATTTTTCAAAAAAACTATATTCTACTCAAAATTTATTCTTAAAAGCTACTCCCTCCGATCCTAAATATAAGACTTAGTTTACTTTTTTGAAAAATCCTAAAGAAGCAAAATATAAGTCAATTATAAATTGATTTACCTAATTTTTTCCCTTAAACTAGTTTATTTAACCTATAAAATAATTACTAATCTAAAAATATATCAAATATGTCATAATTTAATAACATATTTTGTAACCTTAATGTACATCTCCAAAAAGAAGTCAATTAGGTCTTATATTTAGGACCAGAGGGAGTATTTTCAAAAAGCTTAATCCAAACACTCTCATTTCATCAAAAGTTATTTTCCAGAAAAGCTATTCTACTCAAAAGCTATTCTCAAAAAGTTATTTTCCCAAAAGCTATTCTCCAGAAGCTGAGTCTGAACAGACCCTTAATCTAACATGGATTTTGTTTAAATTTAAACTTGAAAATTTAAGATTTTGGCCCACGTAGTGTCTCAATTGCAGTTACGTTTTAGTAGTTTGACCTAGTGTAACTCAATTTATATAGTATTGACCCAACATTACGAGAAAAAATAGGCTCCAGTCGCGGGTGAAAACTAGCTAAAGTCGTAGGTTTAAGTAGGGCGGCACAAAAGTCCGGCGGCCCGATTGGCCCGGCATGACCCGATTCGGTTATATGATGAAAATGCTTCATCACAATGTAAACATCATATTGACTACTCCCTTTGTTTCTGAATATAAAATCACTTTAGGGATGTAGGTTAGTTCTTAAATATATATATATATATATATATATATATATATATATACATCACTTTCTATTTTATCTTAAGTTTTCCCCAAATTACCTCTATATTCTTTTTTTTTCTAAACATATTCACATCAGATCTGGTCTCTCTTCAGCGAAAGATTGAAAGGGTTTCACGGTGGTTGCAAAGTCGAAGGAGCCGATCTAATATAAACAGATCAACAACGCAGAAAACAATCAATTTCTGATTAGTGATCTGAAACAATCAACAACGAAGTGAAGATTTTTTTTTTTTTTATGAATTTAAAAGTGAAGATCTAGTCATGTATTTGATGTACATGAGTGTTTCAAGGCTTCATATAATTTGTATCTATAATTGAAGAGAAAATAAGATAGATTGATTTATGAAAGTCGTTACTAGATTCTTAGAAGATCATGAACATTCCTAAAGTATGATAACATTTACGATATGACTTAATCTCAAAATTTATCCTTCTTGTGAACACTTAATTTCAATTTTCATCCCCCTTATGTCATGTTCTATCATGGAAAACTAAGTAATTACGTAGATTTCTTTTCATTTCTCTTTTGATTTATATATGTATACAAGACTTAGAAATGATCAACAATTAATGACATAATACTAACATATGGAATTTAATGCATCTGCTAATTTACATAATTATATAGTACATTTTTAAAAGTGAAGATTTCTTCATGTATTTGATGTACGTGAATGTTTTAAGGCTTCATATAATTCATTAATTTGTATCTACAAATGACAAGAGAAAATAAGATAGATTGATTGGTGAAAGTATTTATTAGATTTTAGAAGAGCATGAACATTCCAAAAATATGATAACATTTACAATATGACTTAATCTCAAAATTTATCATTCTTGTGTATACTTAATTTTAAATTTTATCCTTTTCTGTTTTAACAAGGGAAAAATGAGAAAAATCGGCCAAAAAAATTAGAAAAGTTCTCCTCATTATTATGCTTAGACGAATAAAAGAAAAGAAAAATTGGTGGAAAACTCCAATATAATTTCTGTTTATATAGAGTAACATAAGTAAAGTGCCCGTATTTTCTGTGCGTAGGAATCTACCATGCAATTATTACGAATAAAATTTGTAATTGGAAATTTTCCAATATTTTCTACAAGAGAAATAAAAAGCCTTGTACAATGACAATATGATTCAATTTATACATGTATTCGCCTTATGTTTCTCAAATTGTTTGCTGCCTTTTCTTCAAGGCATTTCTAGAATGTTATTTCTGTCCATGATTATCAAAAGATAAACTTTGTACATCACATGGAATCTAAAATAAGTCACATTATTAGTTTCAATTCATGAGCATTCATGTCATATAGTTTTTTTATTACTCTCTTCGTTTTTAAATATATGACCTATTTGGAAGTGAACTTATTTATTATAAATATAAGATATTCTTCTAATTTTCTCAACATTCCCCATATCGATATTTTTCAATGCTAAATAAGAGAGATGAAGGGTTGGAATCAATGTATTATTTGATTATGGTGTTTTGATAATATTATAGGTTTTATCACCTAACTAGGAATTTATTGAGCATTATATATATACTTGGAAGGGTAAAAGGGTAATTTTATCTTTAAACTTCCATATTGGGAAGTGTGAAAGAATTAACACGTCATCCATGAATTGTACACAACTACACAAGTCACAACGATTCTATAACCTTATCCTCGCAAACACTAAAAATTGTTTTGTTCCAGGATGGACATCACATCTTCCATGATGGAATAGTGATTATTTTTTTGCTTAGAGCCTTCGGTGTTCGGCCCTTTTTGGGAAACTGACTAATCCGAAGTCGCTGATGGGATTCCCCATTTTGGGGGTGACGACTTCCCAAAGGTTCGAACCTATGACCTGGTGAGTACGCGGTGCCTTATCTTCCCCTTTCTTACCAGCTGGTCTACGCCCCTTGGGTGGGCGGAATAGTGATTCATTGATATTGAAATATGGCTTCATGTTTGACAAGAGTGTCACAAACGATGAACATTATGATCTCCAAGGAAGAAAATTGCTTTGCTTTTGCCATACATATATGCTTGATGTTCGTGTATTATATAATACAAATATGTATATAATTATATGTGATAATCGTAGGTTTATTTAAATATATAAAAAATTTTATGTCCCTCAAGAAAAATAGATAATACATTTTAAATTCAAAAGATTATATAGGAAACCAAATTATTACATATCACCATATTTAAACAAAAGTTAATTTATATATTGTTATAATTTGCCTCAATATTGAATCACATCTGTATTTTATTTTGTTAGAGTTAAGCTCTCATTATTTGGTCCCATAATTTTAATTTAGAACTGAAGTTTTATTTATTTATAGAAATACACAAGTACTAGATCAATAATAAATGAAACCAATGAAATTTATAGAATTAAAAGTGATAATTTTTGTTCTTAAAGACGAATGAAGTTGCCATGTTATTAGTATATAACAAAAAGGCATTTAATAATAAAAAAAAAGACGAATGAAGCTATAAGAAGTAAAAACACGATATCAGTTCAAAAAAGAGGATAAAAATAAAAACATGAGTGAAACAAAACATATTGTAGGAATATAATTTAAAATTAATGTACATTATAATGACATCCATATAAATATTTGGGAAAATCTCAAATAAGTCCCTCCGAAGACCCAAAAGGACAAGTGAGGAACCAGCACCTATATGTCATGTTAAAATTTTCGAAAAGACAAAATTGACCCTATCCTAAAACTCAAATTGCGAACAGATGGTGGCTGTTAGGGTAAGTTTAGGATGGGGTAGGAATTTGTGTTTTAAGATGTGGACAATTTTGTCTTTTTACAAAATTTTAAAATGATTGATAGGTGCTGGTTCCTTCATGGTCCTTTTGGAAGTTTAGGTTCCTCACTTGTCCTTTTGGTTATTCGGAGAGATTTATTTGAGATTTTCCCTAAATATTACTTATATATAATTCATACGTATAAGTTTTATATTAACTTCATTGTTCCTGATTTCAGGCAGACCATTGGTCCGAAAAAACTTTCACACAAAAAACTGTACAAGTGGGATGAACTTGAGACCAAAAAGATGGAGATGGAAGATCCAGTGAAGAACATTATGGAAGAAAATGACGATAAGGCCCTTACTTGGGTCCCACACGAGAAGAAAGGGATTTATTATCCTAAAGGTCAAGAAAAACTTATGGAGGATGTTCCCTGTCAAGCTGGAAGGGATGTGGGAGTAAACTGGTTAACAATTAAAAATTAAAAAATAAACATAAAAATAAAAAAACTAAGATCTGAAAAGTAATGCTTGGTTGTAAAATTCAACTATCAATGTTTGTAACTAAATCTACTTTTCTCATTCTACTTGAAAATGAATATAATGAAATTCGTGGCTGTCACCCAAGAGGGGGGGGTGAATTGGGTGAGGGAATAAAACTTAGGCTCTTTTCGAAAGACTGCTTGTGCTCGGTGATGATGATAATAAATAATGCTATGCACAAGTCAGTATGCTATGTGATGCAAAATAGAATGATCAAGTATAAATATATGCACACATAAATTTATCCTGGTTCGGTCACCCAGACCTACATCCAGTCCCCAGGCTACACCTGAGATTTCCAATCCACTATTCTTGTTTAAACCGGGCACAAGAGAAGCCTTTACACTTTAGGTTTTACGAGCACGGGTTCACCTAACAACCCACAGGTTTTACAACGGGTTCACCTGCAAACCTTACAAACGCAAGTTTTACGGGCTAACTTGCAACCTATGGAGATTTAGAAAACTTCTAAATGCTCCCCCTTACAAAATGTAAGATTACAATTATGTTCACTCTATGAACTGATTGTGCTAAACACTTAAGCTCGAATGACTCTCTCTAAGAGTAGATGATGTTACTCACTTAAGCACAAAAGAATCACTCTCTAAGAATATTACATATCTAAGTCCGAGAGTAGAAGATGAGAGGAATGTAGAATAGTGTTTCAGACAATAAGCTCTGTTCTCTCTCTCTCTTTCAAGCCCACTTCTTCAGAAATGAAGAACATCCCTTTTATACCAGCCTCTGAATATCTAACCGTTGGAGAGGCAATAAGACCGTTTGATTATAGACGTTGGGGCCTTGTTTACGTTGTCCTCATTAGTGCACAGCAGGGTTGACTTTGCTTTATCTAAAAAGGTGCTCTGACCAAGCTGTTCTGTCAACACTGTTCTGGCAATACTATTCTGACAAAAGTCGTTCTGACATCTGAACATTTTGTACGGTCCGACTCTTGCTTGCTGTCAGAGAGGACTTCGTTCCTCAAGCATAAGTCCAGGATGTTAAGAGACTCATTATCGGAAGCTCTCTTGCTATCTGAAGCTCGTGGACTCTAACATTTTGCTTGCTATCACATAGAGGAACTTTGTTCTTCCAATCACTTGTCCATGAATGATAAGAGTGCTTTGCTATTGGATCCTCTCTTGCTATCAGAAGCTTTCTTATGGACTCTGACTTTTGTGGGTAGTATGAGCTTTGACACCTTGAGTGAATCTTCAGATTATGTTCTCATACTCCTCATGCTTGGTAGGTAACAATGTTGTTTGAATGTGTCTGTTATCCTCTTGTTACCGTTGGAAGGAACATCTTCTTAAATGCTTCAGCAGGGTTGACTTGCTTTATCTCTGAAAAGTAGTCCTGACACCTCTGCTCTGTTAAAAGCATTCTGACACTGCATCTCTTTGAACGTTCAGACATCCTGATTGCTTGCGGAAGCAACTTCTCATCCGGAAGCAACCTTACTGAGTGTGCTGCACTTGAACGTTAGTTTAGCAATATAATCATATAGTCTCATGCAGTGGGTGATCCTAAATCTAAGGTGTATCCGGAAGCACTTCTACATCCGGAAGTAAATTCACTTGATGAGGGATTTAGTTCACCATGACTTGCTCTCGCTTAGTCTATTTCATTCCACCACTCAGCGCTAGTCACTGAGCTATCGGAAGCACTTTTACTTGACGTGGTGAATTCACTGACGCTTAGGGTGAAATCTATTCTATCAGTCTGCGCCAGTCAAGATCTAATAGGAAGCAACTTCACTTGATGTTGCATTTCCGCTGACGCTCGGGGTTATATCTAGTCTATCAACCTGCGCCAGTCTAAATCTAATAGGAAGTGCTTTCACTTGGCGAAGTAGACTTACTGACGCTTGGGGTACTAACTATTCTATTGCTCTGCGCCAGTCTAAGTCTAACAGGAAGCGCTTTCACTTGGGGAAGTAGACTTACTGACGCTTGGGGTACTAACTATTCTATTGCTCTGCGCCAGTCTAAGTCTAACAGGAAGCGCTTTCACTTGGGGAAGTAGACTTACTGACGCTTGGGGTAATATCTATTCTGTCGCTCTGCGCCAGTCTAATTCTAACAGGAAGCAAACTCACTTCCGATTGAAACATAGCTTAGTCTTAAGGTTTTGTGTACCTAATTCTCATGGACTAAGTTAAATCCCTAGTGATTTACTTGCTGACGCTGGGGGATGAAAGCATTCATCCGCATGCGCAAGTCCTAATCTAACCGGAAGTGATCTTGCATTCTCAAGTGATCTAACTCAGGATTCTAACCATGTCATCTAATCCCTCCTAAGTGTTGATTATGTTCTCTTAAGTACTAGACCATATCATACCTTAGTCACCATCAAAACTTAAGATTCTAACATTCTCCCCCTTTTTGATGATGACAAACCCATAGATGACTAGAGAACATAATTAAACTTAGATCACTCATCCTAGAGCTATATTCCTTTCCCCATTTCTCTCCCCAAAAATCTAGGCATCTTATCTATCTCTCAGCTCTAGACATCTCATGTCTCATCTCTCGCTAGACATCTCATATCTCATCTCTAGCTAGACATCTTATATCTCATCTCTAGACATCTCATCTCTCTCCCCCTTTTGGCTTCATCAAAATCCAACAGGTGCAAGCTAGCCTTAGGGATGGGGATACTTTTATCGTTCTCCTAGGAATGGGCTTTCTACCTAATATTTCTCCCTATGTATCGCTAATAAAGATTTGTTCTAGACTATTCAATACAATGTACGAGAATTAACAAGGAACAGCAATAATGGCTCATGATCCTAAATGATTGTATTTTCCCTAAACACTATGTAGGATAGTTAAACATGTTTTTCAAAGGAGATATTGATACATCAAATCTAATCATAATTAAATTAAGATCAAAACATACAAAACAGTTTTCTTTTTGAAGGTGAAAATTCTTTCCAAATGTAATTTTGATCCTCTCGAATTGATTAACATGATATCAAAAGTAATTTTGATGTGTTTAAAAATGATGATTATGATATCAAATGAAATATGTGATTTTAAAATTCAAATGAGATGAAATCTGATACCTAATGAAATCAAATGAGATCTGTGAGTTTGAACTTGTGGTATCAAAGGAAATGATTGAATGCCAAATGAAATTTGTGATACCATATGAAATGAAATCAAATCAAATGAAATTTGTGTTTTTAAAAGTGCCAAAAATATTTTCCAAACAAATTGCATCACAGCATCTTAAGAGTTTATTATCGATGACAGCATGTGACTCTCTATTTTCAAGGGATCATTAACAGGTAATGTCCACTTACTTCTCTTCTATATTAAGATTAATCATCATTAAATCAAGAAAGGAAGCATATAAGAGAGGTATGTTATCAATTACTTTCCAGCATGTCATTTAGAGGATACAGATGTGTGAGCTAGGATGATTTTCTAAGACAGTGAATGATTTTGAAGTCAATGCAGATTGAGAGAAACATCCTAAGTTGACACCCTTACCAATGCCATGTATGCATCATATGTAAGAAATGGTAAGGTGTAGATGTTACCACAGATGAGGGGTACTCATACTCTATTAGACTCAGGAATCTGAATCATACGCAGATAAGCATGCTTCCTGACATCTTCAAGAGGTGTGCTATCTCAAGTGGAAACCCCTAGCGCAAGTGCTTTGATGATTCGCTTCGGCAAGCTGAGCTACAACCACAAGCGGACATGACTGGGCAGTCACTCTACTCTTCCCATGGTTCAATAGTTGGCCTGCTATCGAAGACGCTGATTGTTGCGAAAGCAACCTTGCTCAGACTTGATGATTGGTCCTGCATGTGCTTGAGGAAGCAAGCGCTTCCTGATGGTCAGTGAAAGAACTTAAGATTTAACATTGGAGACCATACTCAGGACATTCAAGTCAATCTGTGTTAGTCAGCACAAGTTAATAATTTTAAGAAATCATGCTTGCTAATTGGTTTAAGAAAATATGAGCAATGATTATGTGAAAACTAATTTTGAAATTGTCTACACGTTCACATAGTTTCACTATCAAGATATGAACTCCATTTATACTCTCATAGATAAATATCAATGTGATAGTATAGCGAGTATCAAACAGGTGGCATATTTTCAGAGTTTCGTAAGCAAGTATAGTTCAATAAATATGCCTCAAGGATGTTCATGTTAGATCATGAAGACATGTGAATTATTAACACAATGAAATTTTGAGAAATCTTCGTCCTTACAAAATAGTTTGATTTCAAGACTAAATCCGGTTTACAAAAACAGCCAAATTTCAGCATGTGATTACGAGAATAATTTCCAAATTTTAGCTCAAGTTCTTCTAGATATGGTCAGTGTGATCTCATTGTTCTTAGGATATCAACAAGCTCGAAATTAATATAGATTATAGCATGCTTGTGATACTATGCCATGTTTTACAGATCTAGCAGAGTTTAATTCAAGGCATTTCCTAAGATTGCTAATGCATGTCAGACAAGAGAGAGACTATCCATTTAATTTCACAACAGAATATGTAAGGGATAGAAATGCTCATGTGTATTGGCGAGAGTTTCTCAGGTTTGGTATAGCCATTCCACACATCTTGATAAGAGACATTTTCGTTGCCATTCTCTCTTGGTTATATTCATTGTTCAAGCTTCAATAATCTGTGTCAACATTCTTAAACCACAAACTTGAACTGAGATCATTAGTAGATTGAGAACTTAAAGATGTAATTAAGAGGGATGTATTGTTCTCGAAACCATAGCTGCTTATGCATTGAAAAAGTTGATGCAAGAGATACCACATGAAATGGAAAATCAGAAATAGCTTTTGAGTGCTATCATGAGGTACGGTTGTCATGTAGGTTTAAAGAGGATCAGAATCTGTTTTGAAAGTTTGTATTTCAAAAGGATCTTTCAAAAATCAAGGTGAATGCATAAACCATTCTCTTCCATGAGAGGTGCCCTTAAAAGAATTCACTAAGCATATATGAGTAAAATGATTTAGACACCATATGAAAAACTCTGAGGAAGATTTTTAGTTTTAGTGTCAAAATTCTGAAACTAGTTCCGAATCATCTTAACAATGTCAGAAATCTTAGAACACAATGATTCAACATGCACAAATTCAGAAGGTTTTGAAGAAGGTTCAGTTTCAAAGTGTCAGACTTCTTGAATCTGTAAAATCAGTATGCATTATATCAGAAAATGAATTTGATATGATAGGATCATTTTTACAGAAAATAAGGTTATCACAGATAAGGGAAATCATATCAATTTCAGAGAAATAAAATCTGTTAAGCTCATCATGCATTTACTACCCAAAAGATTATTCAAGTAAAGAGGAGGGTAAGAATGATATCACCATAGCTCCATTCGCATCAAGCAGTAGCTCGCTTGATTTTGGTTGACAATGCAAGGATTCTATTTTCAGAGCAGCACCAAAATCTATGCGTGACGAATGCTTATCAAGACTTGACTAATTGTTCAGATGAGGTACAGTCCTGAGTCCTGTTGAGGCTAATAGGATGAATTGGAGCTGGTGCAGAGGGATGAATTCACTTGGTGATCACTACTACTCGCATCTCTCGCCTCTTGAACCCATACTTCTTACACAGCTCTTCACTCAGATTAGGTGCTGGCGCAGAGGGAGACACAGGTTCAGCAGAAGGTATCTCCGCAGGTTGATCACTCAGCGCTATCTCAAGTTTGCCTCTGAGCTAGCAGATTGTTGGGGGCACATGAATCAGATGGCTCACTGTGGGGGGAGGAGATCTTCCTTTTAGCAAGGGTCTTCTTCACCCTTGTCTTTCTGAACCTTCGGATTGCCCTTCCTACAAAATACCAGATAGTTCCTTCCTTTTGTATCCAAGTCTGGATCTGAAGGTCAGTTTGTAGGCTATATATAGTTCACATGCATTTAGATTACGTCCTATGTGTATGGCATGGTGAATCTTTCATGACTATATGCACAAGGATATACAAGGTTTTTGATCAAGATAGTCATGGACAGTATGTAGATTATGAACATTACTTATTTCTTCAAGCTTTCTTCTATGATGAATATAATGTTCACACCTTAGGATGCTTAATGTAAAATCTCAATAAGTCCATCTAACATTAGCATAGGAGATTTTACTATCAAATGCTTCGTTGCTAAGTGATCCCTTGCTTACCCAAGGAGATCTTCTATACTTATCCTTGGTTCGAAGCACTTTCTTCTGAGAGGTAGGATTTAAGAGCCTTTTCAATGATGATCGAGGAATCCACTCTCTCTTGTTCTTCTCAGGATAATTGAATGGAACTTTGTGATAGCTCATCCTTGAGACAGAACCATTGTCCCTTGTGGTGGCCGACAGCTTCTTATGATTGTACCAGTGGGTTTCAGCAGTTGCATCACCACGAGTTCTCCTCTTTGGGATAAGAGGAACTCTTGATTTTTCCTGCACAAGTAAGGCACTAGGAGGATGTTTTGGTACCCATTTGTACTTGGGTCCTACATGGTTAGCACTGGACCTTACTTGTCCTTTAGGAATCCATACAAACTTATTTCTCACATTTGAATTTCTTCTAAGGCTGCATGTGTGAGAAATATGTCCTAATCTACCACAATAATGACAGATAATGGAATGATAATCAAAATGAGGCTTCCTATCATTATCATGATTAGTTTTCTTTAGAAAAGCTTTTTGTTCCTTTGAAATTTCAGTTTCTTTTGAAAGCTTTTCTTTTTCCTTCAACACGTGTTTACAATCAAAACATTTTTCAAGACATGTTGAAGTTTTCCCTACCGATAGTGGGCTAGCTATCGGAACCACTAGTTCTTTAAAAGAACCCTCGGAAACTTTAGATGTAGAAGAAGAAATTAGTTTTTCAAGTTTCCTATCTTTTTCTTTTAAGCCTAGAAGTTCTTTTGCAAGTTTACAATATTCAGTATATAACTCATTGTATGCATCTTGCAAATCAGAGAGTTCAATTTCAGATCCAGATACCTCACTTTCTGAATCTTCTAGGCAGAGATGGATACTCTCTTCACTGAAGTCTGCTTCCTCAATATCAGTTTCCAAAAGCTCATCAGTAGATGATCCACAAAGAGCACGAGTTGGGCTTTGGACAGCTGTGCTTTCAAGAGATGGGTTAGAAGCATATATCACATCAAGAGTATTCCAAATATCTCTAGCACTAGAGCAATGTTTGATTTTCTGGAAATCATTTTCAGTTAAGCCTTTGTATAAAATTTGCATTGCTCTAATGTTTAAGGAAAACAAATTTTTCTCCCTTTCAGTCCAGTTTCCTCTTAGTTTGAAATCAAAATCATTTTCAAAAATATCCCACATTTTCAAACTAGTGGATTTTATAAAACTTTCCATTCTTGCTTTCCACCAACAAAAATCAATATTTTCTAACACAGGTGGAATGGTATGATCAAAGCCTTTGGAAAACATTTTAACCCAAATCAGCCAAGGTCTTTGCACTTGAGATCGTTTGATCCTTTAAACAAGTGACCTGCTCTGATACCAAATGAAATTCGTGGCTGTCACCCAAGAGGGGGGGGTGAATTGGGTGAGGGAATAAAACTTAGGCTCTTTTCGAAAGACTGCTTGTGCTCGGTGATGATGATAATAAATAATGCTATGCACAAGTCAGTATGCTATGTGATGCAAAATAGAATGATCAAGTATAAATATATGCACACATAAATTTATCCTGGTTCGGTCACCCAGACCTACATCCAGTCCCCAGGCTACACCTGAGATTTCCAATCCACTATTCTTGTTTAAACCGGGCACAAGAGAAGCCTTTACACTTTAGGTTTTACGAGCACGGGTTCACCTAACAACCCACAGGTTTTACAACGGGTTCACCTGCAAACCTTACAAACGCAAGTTTTACGGGCTAACTTGCAACCTATGGAGATTTAGAAAACTTCTAAATGCTCCCCCTTACAAAATGTAAGATTACAATTATGTTCACTCTATGAACTGATTGTGCTAAACACTTAAGCTCGAATGACTCTCTCTAAGAGTAGATGATGTTACTCACTTAAGCACAAAAGAATCACTCTCTAAGAATATTACATATCTAAGTCCGAGAGTAGAAGATGAGAGGAATGTAGAATAGTGTTTCAGACAATAAGCTCTGTTCTCTCTCTCTCTTTCAAGCCCACTTCTTCAGAAATGAAGAACATCCCTTTTATACCAGCCTCTGAATATCTAACCGTTGGAGAGGCAATAAGACCGTTTGATTATAGACGTTGGGGCCTTGTTTACGTTGTCCTCATTAGTGCACAGCAGGGTTGACTTTGCTTTATCTAAAAAGGTGCTCTGACCAAGCTGTTCTGTCTACACTGTTCTGGCAATACTATTCTGACAAAAGTCGTTCTGACATCTGAACATTTTGTACGGTCCGACTCTTGCTTGCTGTCAGAGAGGACTTCGTTCCTCAAGCATAAGTCCAGGATGTTAAGAGACTCATTATCGGAAGCTCTCTTGCTATCTGAAGCTCGTGGACTCTAACATTTTGCTTGCTATCACATAGAGGAACTTTGTTCTTCCAAGCACTTGTCCATGAATGATAAGAGTGCTTTGCTATTGGATCCTCTCTTGCTATCAGAAGCTTTCTTATGGACTCTGACTTTTGTGGGTAGTATGAGCTTTGACACCTTGAGTGAATCTTCAGATTATGTTCTCATACTCCTCATGCTTGGTAGGTAACAATGTTGTTTGAATGTGTCTGTTATCCTCTTGTTACCGTTGGAAGGAACATCTTCTTAAATGCTTCAGCAGGGTTGACTTGCTTTATCTCTGAAAAGTAGTCCTGACACCTCTGCTCTGTTAAAAGCATTCTGACACTGCATCTCTTTGAACGTTCAGACATCCTGATTGCTTGCGGAAGCAACTTCTCATCCGGAAGCAACCTTACTGAGTGTGCTGCACTTGAACGTTAGTTTAGCAATATAATCATATAGTCTCATGCAGTGGGTGATCCTAAATCTAAGGTGTATCCGGAAGCACTTCTACATCCGGAAGTAAATTCACTTGATGAGGGATTTAGTTCACCATGACTTGCTCTCGCTTAGTCTATTTCATTCCACCACTCAGCGCTAGTCACTGAGCTATCGGAAGCACTTTTACTTGACGTGGTGAATTCACTGACGCTTAGGGTGAAATCTATTCTATCAGTCTGCGCCAGTCAAGATCTAATAGGAAGCAACTTCACTTGATGTTGCATTTCCGCTGACGCTCGGGGTTATATCTAGTCTATCAACCTGCGCCAGTCTAAATCTAATAGGAAGTGCTTTCACTTGGCGAAGTAGACTTACTGACGCTTGGGGTACTAACTATTCTATTGCTCTGCGCCAGTCTAAGTCTAACAGGAAGCGCTTTCACTTGGGGAAGTAGACTTACTGACGCTTGGGGTACTAACTATTCTATTGCTCTGCGCCAGTCTAAGTCTAACAGGAAGCGCTTTCACTTGGGGAAGTAGACTTACTGACGCTTGGGGTAATATCTATTCTGTCGCTCTGCGCCAGTCTAATTCTAACAGGAAGCAAACTCACTTCCGATTGAAACATAGCTTAGTCTTAAGGTTTTGTGTACCTAATTCTCATGGACTAAGTTAAATCCCTAGTGATTTACTTGCTGACGCTAGGGGATGAAAGCATTCATCCGCATGCGCAAGTCCTAATCTAACCGGAAGTGATCTTGCATTCTCAAGTGATCTAACTCAGGATTCTAACCATGTCATCTAATCCCTCCTAAGTGTTGATTATGTTCTCTTAAGTACTAGACCATATCATACCTTAGTCACCATCAAAACTTAAGATTCTAACATATAATTTGGTGCCTCGTATCTAGTTCCATAATCAATGTTTTTGGATTTTTTTGGCATTTTTCCAGTAATCTGTATGTTACTTTAAAATTATCATAACCATAATTACTGCTTATATGGAAAATTGGGAAAATCTCCATAAAAAATTCGTTCAAATTGTTATTGGTAAGAAAGATATGATAAATTTGTATACACAAAATTGTTATTAGGAAAAACATTGTTGAGATATAACTTTCATCTGTTATCATTTTTAGGCTTTAACCCACTTGAATATACTCCCTCCGGTCCTAAATATAAGACCTAATTGACTTTTTTGAAAAATCTTTAAAAAAAGCAAAATAAGTTAATTATAAATTGATTTACCTAATTTTTTCCTTTAAACTAGTTTATTTTACTTATAAACTAATGGATAATCTAAAAATATATCAAATATATCATGATTTAATAGACTATTTTGCAACCTTAACATCTCCAAAAAAAAGTTATCTAAGTCCTATATTTAGGACCGGAGGTAGTATCATTTTTAGGCTTTAACCCACTTGAATATAAGCTAATTGTATCGGCCGAAAGAAATAGAAGGTAATTGTGCTAAGAAAAAAAAATTATTGAATTAGTAAGATAAAAAGAGTCTGATTTAAACCTATAACCTCAAAACCTCATTACAAGCGAGCTTACCGTTAAGCTAAGCCGACTCTTTGACTACAAGAAATAGGGATAACGATGAAATTTGAGCTAACAAATAAATTAATCTAAAAATTTTGTAATTTTCTTTAAAAAAAATCAAAAGATAAGTAACTGTTATTACCTTTTTTTATCATCAATCATGAGTCATTTCTATAATTAGATGACATTTCAAATTTTACAAAAAAAAAGTCACTTATTATATTTTTACGATGAGATCATAACCTAAAAAATTCATATCATGGTATTATTAACCTTGAGGTTCAGTTCCACTTGTAACCCCCTCATTTGGTCTTAATGCTAATCAGGGAAATTCATGCTATAATTTATTTACATTTACCATAAGCAAGGCAACTTAAATTTCCATATGAGCACGTGAAAAGACAGACAGGGCATTGAGCTACACAGAGGAGGCAATCTTTAATGGTTAAAAACCAATGAAGCGTGCCCTAAATCAAGTGGTAAGAGTAAATAACCTACTAAGGATTGTACATCCAATATAAGAGAGAACACATTACATTGTACTAAACAGCTTAGAATGGACAATGCTGGGATACATAAAGACAATGGTATCTAAAGGAGAAAAAATAACTACAGTAGTGAGCTAACTTCCAACAAGAGGATTCAAGTTTAATGGAGTGCTGAGGTAGCAGAGAGGAGCAGAATCCACTAATCAAGAATCCACTTGGAACGGTGAGTCCAATGCGGTCCGCGATGAGCAATACAAGATCAGGAAGCTTGAGCTGCCCCCAATATGTTCTTCTGATTTACAGAACCTTCCACTTCACAACACTGAGATTGAATATCTGTCCAATTCAGTGGAATCTCAAACATCTAAAGCTACTTTGAGCCAGACCCAGATGGAAAATTGTGATTAAAACTACCGGGGATGAACACGGGAAGCTGGTTTGACCGTGAATCCCTTCTGTATCTAGGGTCCCGGGGCACGTTGCCTGCTGTGCTATCGTGGCCCTCCGTTGACTCAGTCGACCTTTCATTTCTCGACCTTTCCCTCATAGGAACACTCAAGCGAGGGCCACCGAAAAAGATAGAGTCTCCTGTGTACATCAGGTTCTGTGGTTGCTGCCCTGAAGACCTGAAAATAGAAGTTGATGATGATGAATCTTGTGGAGGATTCACTGGTCTCCTCCCATAATTGATTGTTTCTGGGTTGTGTGGCAACTCTGTTCGCAGAGAAGACCTATTGTTTCGAGCTTCAGAAGCCACTAAAGGAACTGATACGTATCGGCCAGCTTCTTGATCCCAGACAACAGAAGTACGTTTTACATCTCTCAAAAGAGACGGGCCAGGAGCTGAAAGCAATAAGGGATCATTACCGATCCCCTTCTGCGTCATTCTTCCATCGAATCCCAAAGATGGATTAGATGCTAGTGGGTTGTTGACATTTGAGAAAGTGGCTCTAGAAGTAGGATTAACTGTAAAGCCAGGAATTGAGGCACCGGCGTTATAACCACCCAAAGCACGACTGTGGGGGAGAGAACTAAGTGTAACTGCTTCATGAACATGGCTGGGGCTGCTGAAGCTACTCATGCTTTGAGTTCCGGTCTCATAATCATCGCGGCTGCCCTGACTAGGAGCGATAGAATTTCTTACTGGAGATGATCTCAGATCATTCTTGATTTCTTTGTTAGCACCATTCTCAGTGCTCAAGCTACTCCTGATGCTCATGTTGCCACTGGAGCTGAATTCTGAATTCGGTAAGCGGCGATTATCAACTGGCCGCAAAACTGAAGAAGATGCTCTGGCTTTGGCAGCCGCTTTCATGGCTTCTTGTGAATCCAACTTTGCAAGCCTCCAAGCGCTGAGACGAACAGCCCTTTTAGGGATATTTTTCCCTCTATCAGCAATCCCAGCTGCATCTGGATCAACGGTTGATGGTAACATTCCAGGCTCCAAGTGTGGCACAACCTCATCCTAAAATTCATGTTAAAGGAGATCCATAAATCATGTCAAGTGTGTTCACAAGAAACACAAGAAAGATTTATTAAGTAATTGATTAGAAAAATAAAAAACAAGTATTAGATAAGAATATGGAAATGGTATTTCTTTAATTACATTCACGTTCTCAAATAGGGAAATGCTATTTCTTTCATTAAAATTGCGGTCAAAAAATATAGAAAATACCAGTAGCATTTAGATACTAGGAAAAATCTGAGTTGTATTTTGACACATGGATCACATAACACTGAGTTTACAAGTATGTAGCCTGAAAGTCAGCATTTATTGCTAAAGTTGCTGAATTAATCAATAATCCTAGTCCTAGTAGGAGGGGCAAAACCAAGAAAAGATATATCCAAAACAATGGAAAAAATCATTCAGAATTAAGTTTAAAATCCCAATGACATGACATATCAAAAACATCTTTTTTAAGGCGCCGATTTGCAGTTTTTTCCTTCAAAAAGAAGATAACTTTAGAGTCCTTCTCTAACATTTCCGTGTTGCAAATCCATGATATCTAAATAAAAGCTAACCTGATCAAAAAGAAATAAAAGCCAAAACAGAAATTGTCTAGGAAGTAAATACAGATTTTCTTAGGCCGTGCAACAGATGAAAAAAGGAAAAAAAATAATTACAATTACCTGATAATCCACAAATACTCTAGGAGGGGTGCACCATGCCCCTTTATATTGCAAGCCAAAAGAACTTCCTCCACTCACTCCAGTTGTGGCAGAACCTGTTGGAGAGTATAGCACATTTTGCATTTCCTCGTCCACAGAAGCCCCTCCAGGAGCTTCACTCATGGCTCTCATTGCTACTACATACTCATAGGTTGTAATACCCTGATCCAATATGAAAACAAAAGCACATATTAGCAAGCTTCTTCAATCAGCTGATATCACAACTAAACAAGAAAACTGATTTAATATAATCTAACTTCTACCGGATATTTTTAAGATTTTAGCAGCCAAAAAATTGATATTATATTAAAATCACTAAATTTTGTTTCCATCTTTGATTTATGTGTATTATATTCTTTGTATTTTTCCCCCCAATATGATATAAAAATACTTCTTTGGAAATAAACACTACTCATAAAAGTAGATTAAGAAAACAAGAAGCAACACAACCTACATAACATTTTAAAACAAATGCCAGAGCTTTATAATGAAACACTAAATTGATTTAGAATTCTATTCCAGGGTTGAGAACACTAACTGTACACAGAAACTAGAATATTCAACAGCAAGAATTGTAATTTTATTAGAAAAAGATTTGAATATGTGAAATGTGAGAAGGAGGAGGAGAAGAAGACAACCCAGATCATGCTGAGAATTTATACCATGTAATAAAGCTGGTCAAAGCTAGGTTACCAAAAATCCAACAGTAAAGGTCCAATTCAAATAATCAGTTGCATAAACATAAACATCAATCACATGCTCAAAGCTATTGAATATTACTATCAGCCTCTAAATAAAAAAAATCATTGAACTTGTTGGGATTTTTATGCCTTCTTGAAGGTAATAATTGGCTTCTAATTAGCAAAAAAAAAAAATCCTCTATAAATGATGCTCAAACTAAAGAACTTAAGACATTCAATATTTTACTCCCACCATTCCTAAATACAGGACATATTTGGGGAGATGAGCTTTTTCCTAGATATAAGATCTATTTTTTTTTTCACAGTTTCACTAAATCATCCCTATTAATGCTTCTCAATGATAAACAAGAGGGGGGAGGGGAGGGGTAGGAATAGAGGATGTGGTTAGGTTATTTTGGTGATGTCATGTGATTTTAGCCAACTAAGTAACATTTTTTATCTAACCAAATTAGGTAAATATGTCTTATCTTGAGTAACGGAGGAATGATATTCTTCCCAACTTATTTTTATTGAATAGAGGCCTTATCACAGTGATGGAGAGACATATTATTGCTTTACCTAAAACCGGTAACTCTACAAGTAAAATAACTTTATCCTAATAAAAAGGATAATACTATCACGATCAAAATAGGAAGACTAAACAAACCTTATTCTAATTGAAAATAACAATCAATCTGATTCTAGACGCATAAAAAAATTATCCAAGGAGTAACTAAAAAAAATATCACGCCTAATAAAATTGATGATAATTTCAAACAAGATCAATAACCATATCAGATCTCTAGCACAAAATCCCCTTTGGTAAAATAGATTAGCAGAGCACTAGTTCACCCCCAACCAAAAATGGGGGGCTTAAAAAAAATCATAGAAAAACAACCTCAGAATCTCAACTACTGAGTTACTTACCTTCCTGATTAATATCATGTGGAAAAAGAAAAGTTCACCCAGAGGCACACAAGCCAGGACAGAAACTGCAGTACATACAGCCTACAAATAATGAATTTGGGATAAGAACAAAATTTCTAAAAGTTCAACTTTCTATAATGTAAAGCCTGGTTTCATTATGTTTAAAGTAATACCACAACTGTTGCAAATGGGGGCCGAGAGAATCCATTTCCAAGTCTATCAATAATTTCGGCCTCCATGCCTCTCTTGTTAACAAAGAAGCGGACTAAAACAGCAATACCAACTCCAGCTTCGATAACAAGCTGAGAAAAAGGGTGAGATAATTATTTTTTTAAAAAGGCATCATATGGACCAAAGCAAATGATTAACAACATACAATTTGTACAAATAAATAGAATACATACCCACATGAGACTAAAGGCCATGAGAGCGATGAAAGTAACATAATTTTTGTGACCCACACAATTGTTAAGCCACTGCAGTGATGTTACAAATAAACAAAATTGTAGTTAAAATAAATTACAAAATAATGGACAAAATGAAACATTAAATGATTCCCCATATTGTGTACCCTCTCAGCACTCAATAACATACCCTACAATGGTGATCAAAGCCATCAACACATTTATCACAACTTCTACAGTGTTTACTGAATTTCCGCACCTGCAACATGAAAATATTTAAAATATCATATAAAAAAAATTAAAACTGATAAAAGGAATACAGGAACATGAGATTGGATTCAAAATTCAATACTACTTCAAATGCCTCCATTATACAACTTTAGATGCTTCATGCTTACAAAATTTGCAACAAGAAAATGCACACAGATTGTATTGTGCCAAGAAGTTTTAGAAAAACAATCATTTAGATTTTAAATAGAGGACTGCATGTTGCAGACAAATAGACCAAAGCAAACTGCTGTTGCAATAAACTACAGGAAAAATGCATACTTTGTGGTTGCTGCAAACCTCATCATAGCAAACTTGTATAAAGAATATACAAGAGCACCATATTAAAGTTCTTGCTTAGACTATTAGTCAATTATCAAGAGATCACAATATACAGGAATTCAATTCCAAATACAATAAATGTGCAACACAATACAAGATGTTTTGACATATACAAAATACCAGCAAGAATTTAAAGAGAAATATTAGATGCCACACAGATATCAAAGAAATACTCTGCAATACCTCAGCATTGCACAAAGTGCAGAACAGAGCATCTTCACCACCTTGCTGCTCAACTGCTGCTTCTTGCTTCCGACAATCTTCATGCACAAATAAACAACAGAAAATTCCACAGATTCCATTACATAAACCACTCTTATTGTGATCCCCTGAGATATCTTCTCCGTCATGATATTCCATAGAGCTTTTCTTGCTCATATTCGTCATAGACCTTCTAGATGTCGATGATAAAGATGAACGATCACCTGCAGCAATTTCATCATTTTCTGAAGGTTGATGCTTCATTCCTATGCGATGGTCTGAATTGAACTTATGTTCCACACTTGGATCAAATTTAGACATAATCCCAGGATCTGCAGGATTAATTGCAGTACATCTGACATAAAGAATAAAAACAACGAGCGCCTGCAATGTCAACAACAAGGATGAGGCAGTGATGTAACCCCTCATTTTTATAGGTAAATTAAAAAAATGGGCACTCAAGAAGGCTTGTAGTAATGAAGACGGTATCAAATTTAACCATCAGTAGCATAGCACTCGACCACCAAAATACACAATAGCATCCTATTTAACGTCTCCTCTCCTTATAAACTACCAACAAAATAATATAGAAGGGAGTCCCACTCAAGGAGCACATACTAAACGTCTAAATAGTGATTCCATAGTAACTGAACAGAACAAATACATACAAATGACTTAATAAAACATTTATCATTACAGTTTAGAAGGATGTAGTTCGTGTAGTGGTTGTCTTACTCATTCATAAATAAGGGCACTTTGGGAAAAAAAAGAGAGCATATATCTTACAAATTTATTGCTTTTTATTAATTATAACTGTTTTCTAGAATTCCGCAATTTTATTAATAGGACCTTATTTAGAGATTGAGGAAGTATAGTTTATAAAAACATCAATTAGGATTTGTTTGTGTTGAATATTTGAATTAGTCTATCTAGGATTAGTTTATGGTAATTTCTCTTAAATCAAATATTTAAACATTTGATGAGAGATTATTTCTAGATTTCAATTAATGTTCTAAAGTAACTTTTGTTTATAAATAGGCCAGCCTCCTCAAAACTAGTTACTCCTAAATAATATACACCAGTTTTGCTACCATTCGATGTGCACCTCAATAGATAAGGATGCTGCAAATTTTTAACCTTCATATTTATTAAGTCTAAGCAGCTGTTAAACCATCCAAATTGATATTAAAAAAATCACATACCACAGGAGAGTAAACGCCAATGAAGATGTACTCCCAAAGAGGACCTCCGATGAAGGGAGCAAAGAAAGCATAGAAAGCAACCACCAAGAAGCAGAATACAGTGATAGCCACAACCTACCCATGCACAGACAACAACTAATAAGTTGATATGCTGGTGGTAAATTACAGTTGATTCTGAGAAAAAGAAGTCAATTTAATCAAAATGCTAACCAATTGGACCACTAGAGACATGTTTGACATATGCAACTAGCGAAATGATACATTTTCCTCATCATAGTTAAATAGCACATTAGTTTCTTTTTCTTTTTCTTTTTTTTTGGCATGGGATCTGGAGAATTGGTGATGACAAAGAAACTTTAACATAAGTGTAATAAAAAGGAAGATCATAATATCCTCCCCAAATAAATGAAAAACAAGAGAATGTAACCAAGACACTCCTGAACTAAAATTGGTTTCCAATCATGTTGAAAATCCAAGAGGACAACCCCACTCCAGCCATTCAAAAAACAAACAACATAAGATGAGAGTCAATCATCTTCTAAATATTTTGTGAGGGAAAAAACATGATTAAAAATTTTGATGTGCATACTAATTTAAGTCATCACAATCCTGCAAAAGCACAAAGTACAAAAGAAGTCTATGCAGCTTTCTTCACCCTAAACCAACAAATTCAACAAACAAATGAAAGAAAAAAAGAACAAAAATCATTATTCACCAGCTGGAAAACCAAGCTACAAGTCTTTTCCAAATTGAGATTTAAGAAATAGATAATTATCTTTTTACCAGATATGCAGATTGTACATATAGTCTATAAACATCATCTAGTTACTCTACCTAGAATAGATTATGTATAAACCCCATTACATATAAACACTCCATCTCCCAAAATGTCTAACCCTTTTCTCCGAGGAATGCACAGCTTAGCTTAAGTGTTTTGATCTAATTGCAGAAATTGATATTAAAAACTGCAAATAATAAGAATAGTAAACTCTCAATTTCCCTCTCATCATAGCATAAGTTATTTGTGATACAGAAGTCATTTGCCAATACATGAAGCGTATCCAAGTCTGAAGTTATTTTGATATTCTGAACTTTAAAGATTAGAGTAAAAGTATATACACAGTTCATCGTAACAGCTTTGTACTGATCATATGAAGCATATGTTACTATGGGCTTGGACCTGGACCCTCTAAACTTGTTACCCTAATACACTAGCATCTCATCTTAGGCATTACCCCAGAAGCACAGCATGTAAATGGGTTTTCTTCTGGCTTAATCACTGTCTCTTTCTTCCTTATAATTCATCAGTCTTCATGGTTTAGACACTTTCAGAACATAAGGTGACTGCGTTATGCTTTAACTCGTCATCAATTTTAGCCAAGAAATGTCACAAAGGCCCACACAATTTGCCTTAAAAAGTACTCGTACAATAATTTCACATTAATCAATTACTTATCTTTAAAAAATTACAAAAAAAAAAAACTATACTGCTGAGAGTACAAAAAGGTATCCATATAGTTGACTTCTTGAAATCCTAACAAGGCGTATAAAATCCATCTGATGTGTCCCTCAGAAAAGGTTGGGAAGAACATCAGAATATCTACAGTGAAGTCATAGGTGTAATCTTAGATCTCAGAGCAACACGGTAGAAATAATTTTTTTCACAGCTTCTTGTGAAAAGAGGTTAAGAGGAAGAAATCTGTACATCATCACCCAAACACTAATCTTCTACATTAGAAGATCCATAAAGCAAGTAAACATAATCCTCTACATCCCTAATACACGTTGGATCCACTTTCACAAAATAAAAAAAAAGATTTCTAATAACACAAACTTCAAACCCTGGCCATTCCCTCGAAAAACACCAACTTTAAGAGAAACAAACACAAGATTCACATACAATACACAAAACCAATCTCCTGTAGGCAATTTTGTGAAGACCTTCAGACAAACATTTAAGGAAATCGCAATATAAATAAAAACAAAACAAGGGTTGTGTGAGAAAACTTGCAAGAACAATCCTGTACAGTCCCACATTACTGTCAGCGTAAAAAAAACCAATCTTTGGCAATAATCAGTTACAAAATTAGTAACAAAATGATAGTGAAAAAGAAGAAGAAGGAAATACCCACATAAAAAATGTAACACCCAGATGAGAGAATAGTAAAAAATTGGGGAAATCAAGCATAAAAACGAAAACCCAGAAGGGAAAAAGAGTGATTGGAAGAACCCTAGTAAAAAGATGGGATTTTGAGGAGAATGGGGAAGTAAAAAGTGAAAGGAAGATGGTAAAAAAGCATGGGAAGTGGGATTTACCTGGAATGTGTGAGCTGGGAGTTGCCACCCATGTTTTCTGACCATCCTGAATGGAGGTTGTAGTTGAAGAGTGAAGTTGAAGTAGAAGAAGTATGAAGAAAGAAGAAGTGAGGAAGTGGAAGGAAGACTCTGCGATAAACCGAACCGGCAAGGCCGACGGAATTCCCTCTTCACAAAGGGAAAAGGCCAAACCCAAAAACATCTTATTTAAGTCACATTTTCTAATATTTTTTTTAGGGAAAAAGACAAATAAAATTTTCCCATGGTAAAAGGATAATTCAGGTTGCTAAATTGTAAAAAGGACAAGTTGGGTTATAGGAACCTAATACACATTAACAAATTTGTGAGAAAATATTCAAATGCTCTTAACAATTTGAGATCGGAGAGGGTGGGGTGAGAATCGAATGGTGTGTTAGTGTGTATTTTTAAGGGTATTTGAGTCATTTGCCCAAATTTGTTAATGCGTATTAGGTGTTTATGACCCAACTTGTCTTTTTTACAATTTTACAACTCCAATTGTCCTTTTACCAATTGGGAAGACTTTATTTGTCTTTTTCCCATATTTTTATGTACAGATATTTGGGAAAATGACAAATAAATACCACTGACTGAATGTCCAAAAGGACAAGAAAGAAACTTAAACTTCTAAAAGTACAAGTAAGAAACTTCAATAAAAATTAACAATTGAAACGTAGTTAACATTTGTAACATAGCAATTAACAATTGTTTGGTTCTTTAATTATCCTTTTGGAATTCGGAGTTATTTACTTGTCATTTTGGAAGTTTGAGTTCCTTACTTGTCCTTTTGGATATTCGAAGGTATTTATTTGTCATTTTCCCTAAATATTTTCTAATCTTTAAATTAGATTTCTATTGTGACTTGTTGAAGGGCCGGATTTACTTAATGCTTCAAATTAACCTCTATATCGTGTTCTCTTCACAAGAAAACTAGAAAGTTGACATTTTTTACTATCATGACTTTTGAGGACTTTATTACCATTATTAAAATTATTTATTGGCGCCTTAATTTATTTTGATATAAAATTTGGTATCAGGTTAATGTTAAAAATAAACTCAACCATAATCTCACTTGCCGTAAGATCTAAGGTTGTGTGTTCAAATCAGCATGCCTACATAAAGGAAAGGTAAAACTCAAAATTATATTCTCTTTCTCATCCTCATTAAGCGGAGAATAGAACTGAGTTAATCATTTTTTATATTAAGGTCAAAGGTCTTTATTGTCATTTTAAAGCATTTCACATAGAGATTTGAGAAAATGACAAATAAATACCTTCAAATATCCAAAAGGATAAGTAAGGAACTCAAACTTCCAAAATGACAAGTAAGGACTTCGAATTCGAAAAGGACAATTAGGAATCAGACAACTATGTTCCAATTGTTAATTTTTATTGAAGTTCTTTACTTGTCCTTTTGACATTCAGAGGTATTTATTTGTCATTTTCCCTAGAGATTAGATATATTCATATTTTTTTAGATATCTTTAGTTTTGTTTTTGGTCTTACCCATATAAAGGTTTTGGATATTGTGAATTTGTGACTACTTATTTTTCATCTAAAATATATACATCAACACGTGCTTTGAATGAATAATGAGAAAATGACGTTTGAAATTTGTAAGTCAAAATTTGTGTCATAACTCGTTGAAAAAAGCAATTTTGTTATACTCAAGGCCTTTGATCTGGGACCTTAAAGCTTGGAAAAGTAAAAACATCTTTAAGACAGTTTAGGATGTAAAGAGTATTAAATAATTAAATAAATAATAAACGTCAAAATCAAATGAGAACAAAAACGAATTTTAAAGAATAATATGTGTTGCCGTGCTCATGACTCATGCTTTTGAATTTTAACTAGGGATGAGAATTTTATTAAGATTTTGGGTTCGAATTTGGCATATGAGAATTATGGTAATATGTATTTATAAAAAGGATCATAGTTGTGTGTATTTCTATACGTACTTCCCGTGTCCAAATACAAGACCCATTTTAATTTTTTGGATAAATTAAAGGTATAAAATTAATCAATTTATATTAGAATATTTATCTTTTCCTCAAAAATAATTAATTATACTTATAAACTAAATTACAAAATAAGTTATAATTTACTTGTATAATTTTTTTAACTTTGTTAAAAAATCAAAGGGTCTTATATTATAGAGGGCGAAGACCCAAAAATTATACATAACTATTGGCTAAGGAACAAAAATAATACTCTCTCCGTTCTTAAATATAAGAGCACTTTGACTTTTTTGGAGAATCCTAAGAAAGCAAAATATGGTAATTAAAAATTGATTTTCCCAAATTTTTTCACTAAACTAGTATATTTGACTTATGAACTTACATATGATCTAATAATATTTAAAATATGTTATAATTAAATTGTTCATTTTACTTTTTTAGGATTCTCCAAAAAAGTCAAAGTGCTCTTATATTTAGGAACGGAGAGAGTACATAACTATTTCAGGTACACCAATGATACCCAACTTTTATCAAGGATTAAAAATGATATTTTCACTAATATGACAATAAGATTACACATGAAAAGTCCATAATACCCTTAAAAATAAAATAAAATTAAGCATGACTCCATCCTCTTCTTCTCCCTCCACCTTCATGACATCTTGCTCGCCGTGATTGCCACCATCGAGGACCTCCATGGGAAATTGCTCTGGCAACCCTTCCTCCCCAAACCACCTCACCTCTGAACAATTTCCTCCCCATCCTCCCTACGATGCCGCAAGAACCTCATCTCTCCTCTGTCGTCAGCCATGTCCCCCATAATTGCAGTACAGACACACACACACACACACACAAAATATGGGTAAAAAAAGATCGAAAACAAATATACTAGTTTATTAATATGCCTTGCACAATCTGTTTCAATCTCAGGCCTCAATATGAGAGCCCAAGCTATAACTAGAAATAAGGGAACAATAAAGACAAGAAAATCCTGAAGCTCAGAGATGACAAATGATAGTGAAAGAGCAAAGGGACATTGTTCTGAAGACACGAATACAAAACAGGGGCGAGAGAGACGGTGGTGTGTGTCGTTGGGTTTACAAACTTTAACAACGAAGCTTTGACTTTATTGCGAAGGGACATTGTTCTGCATATGGGTATCATTGGTGTACCTGAAATAGTTACGTATTATTTTTGTTCCTTAGCCAATAGTTATGTATCATTTTTGGGTCTTCGCCCGATGAATGAGAGTAAAAAATGTTGTGGTGGGTGGGTTTAGCCATAAAAGGATATATGCCTCCACTGCTCCATCTAGTCCACCTTGTTTAGATAAATTAAAGGGGGGATAATATTTAATGAAGGACCAAAGAGTTGAATTAATTCAACATTAAAAGCAAAAGATTTGAGAATATGAAAATAAGGGTCAATAAGGTCTTCCCCCCTAATGATTTTATACTTTAACTTCTTTATTATAAAACAAGACTTATTGGTGAATTATATACCATAATAATTTGTTACTAATAGAGTATAATGACACCGTATAATCTATGTAGTCGACCCATGTATTGGGATAAGACATTGTTATTGTTGTTGTATTTGATGAAGGAGAAGAAAAAGTTATATTTGGCATATAAGAACTATGGGAATTTGATAATTTAAAATATTCTATAATTTTTTGTGCAACTATCACAACATAATATTTTTTGTGTGAAATGGGCCAATTGATTTCATGTTTAAAAAATGAAAAAAATCTCTCCACAAACTAGACCTTAGAATATTTTTGGGGTAATGGTATAAAAGGAAGAAAATTGCAAACAAAAAGTTGGTTCAGTTGGTAAAAAGGTTGACTCATAACTATAAGATTGTGAGTTCAAATCCTACATTCCTACCTATAGGTCTGCCCTGACTTGTTAAACCTCCGACCCAACTCAATTAAACTTTTCTATATTTAAAAGAAAGAAAAGGAGGGAAATTTTGGAATTAGACGGGACAAGCTCTATCTTAGTAGTAATAATTGCGTTTATCTAAATGGAATCTTTTGGGACCAAAACTGGATGAAAGTGAACATTTGTACCAAGAACAAGGCATTATGTCAAATTCTACTATTTATTATTTAATTAATGCTCCTAGGAGCATATTTTGGAAAATAAAATTAAGTTTAGAATATATTCTAGAAACTTAACTAATTGATCGTTTGTTCCATGTAAAGAAAGGGAGTCTAATTCTATTTTGATGTTGCAACATGACTTTTTCTTTTTCTGTCTTGTTGCTGTTTGTTTTTTACTTTTTATATTCCTTTCACACCTTCTACACTCCCTAATAATGTATAGTCCACTACTAATATTTTTAGTCAACAACAGTCAACTCTTGTCTTTTTATAATTCAACTCTTATCCTAGTTTTTTTAGTTGTATACAGCAAAATCTGAACCATTTTCACGTGTTGGTTATAATATTATTACAGTACTCTTATTTAGTGTCATCATCATTAATATTGACTACTACTCATTTTTTTGGTTGCTCGCAACATTCACTCGTGTCTTCAAAGCTATCACCTCACCGCTTAGTTCTCAGTTGTTTTTATTTTTTTTTTGGCATATCTCCATTTATATTCATTTATTATCCTTTTGTTGTATATTCAATGGAGAAATCAGTTACAGATACAGATTCTGGAGTTTTAAGTGATGCAGATTCCTTCTCGGATCCTGCTTATTATCACTGTATACAGGTAGGTGATTTTACCAGTCTGAAAAAGTTTAAATTTTTTTATTTTGGTGCCTGGGTTTTTTTCCTAGATCAAATGGGTTCAAAGCTATAGAGAGAAATAGAGAAAAGGAAAAAGAATCTGGGTTTCTTGTTTCCTCTTATTTTATTAAACTCTTTTTCTGTGTTTGCTTCATTCAGCAGTGTAAATATGTAAATCGACTGTCTTAATATTTTTAAATGATATGGCCTGTTAATTTGATTTTGATTAGCTGTGATGTGTCATTGAAGTGTTTTTAATTTGAGGTTCTGCATAGCTGAACAATGAAGCCTGGAAATTACTGTAATTGGATTGGAGTTTAATTGCTACATGTCTTAGTATAACTATTAATATTAATTAGATTACATCAAGTGAAGGAAGGGCCGGCTTGGCTCAACGGTAAGCTCGCTTACTGTGGGTTCGAATTAGTTACTGTGCAAAATGCAGAGGTTAGGCTGCCTAGTATATTCTGTTCCCTAGCACCATAGCACCAGAACTGGGTTGACCGTTTCTAGATTACATCAAGTGAAGGGTAATTTTAGAGTTCAGGCTTGCTTGATGACTATAGAATGCTAGTATTGCCTTTTTTTGTGAATGCTCCTAAAGACAAACTAAAGTTGGCCATAATCTGGCAAACATGCCTTTTTCATATGCCATTTGACACCTGTCTATTCTGAGAATTAGAATTGGATCAAGGAAATATGACAACATTAGAGACTTCGACCAAACCGTAGTTTTGACCCATTGCACCTTTTTACAAATTTTTGGAGCTCTTTGTTTGATGAACTAGTTTCTGCAACATTCCAGACATGCCCAGGAAATGGAAAAGGTGATAACTCCTCCATGGTTCAGCAGTCCAGACGACCAAGCCTCACCTCTTTGGATATACCAGTTAGGTCAGTAGAAAGTGCATTTACATCTTCTGCAAAGACAGATGTTCTATCACTGTCATGTCCAACTTCCTGCCGTGGAGGACTGCCTCCAAGACAAAATTCAGCCAGAGTCAAGTCATCCATGAGAGGTTTACTTTCTCAGAGGAGTTTAAAGGCAAAAGATTGTTCTCCAGATTGTGAAAGGGAAGTTCTCATTGTTTCAGATATTCCCTCATCAGATGGAACTTTGCGTAAGCCTTCAACTTCAAGGTCCCTTTCTTTTAATAAGGTTTCGTTCCCACCACCATCAGCAAAATCATCAAATTCAGTACCAGTTACCCCGATTGCAAATACGGTTGCAGCAATTGCGTGTGGAAGTCATCTAGCAAGTAATCCTGACTTAAGTGTATGTTTCATATGCTGATTCTAGTCCTCCATAATTTGAAGATCCAACAATTAATTTTATACTCTACTCAGTAAACGTTTTGAATTATATTGCATGTAAAGTGGTATATGTATACTCATATTCTGCTGCATTGGTGATTGACATCTATAAATTTTTATATATATACATAGAAAATGGAAGCTAAGCATCGCATGGCTCGATCATTTTCCGTTCCAGTTAATATCAAATCATCCAGTTTAAAGCGAACAGTTCCTAGTGGTTTGATCCGAGTAATTTCAGCAAGACCACATTCTGCAGATGTTAATGACCATTCAACTGGTAGAGCATCACTGCCAGAGATCGGTAATTTTAGATGTTTTATATGTTTTAGACCCTTGGAAATTGTTATCTAAAACCAATTCCATATTCCTTACACTCTAGTAAAGAAACGATGATCATAAATGCAGTTAGATTATTGATTTGAAATTGTATATATTTTTCTTAGAAGTGGATGCAAATAATTTTGGAATTCCCTTCAAGTATATTTTTATTTTGAACCTGGATTGGCAGGGATATTTGTAGATTGTAATCATTATATTTGGTTCTTGAGCTGTTTCACTTTAGCCTCTTGCTTACTAGTAAAACTGTTGCAACCAAAGAAGCTTGCATTCTTGAGGGCTGAGGCACTGCTCTTGTACGTGATTAATGCTACTCATGCTTCCCAAAGCAAGTGTCATTGAAATATCAAGAATAGATTGACTTTCTTCAAGTTTTTTAAGCCAAAACTACCACAAGCTCCTCTGTTATGTTCTAGGTCCTTGCCAACATGGTCCTTAAGATCACCAATGATTAAATCTTTTAATCTTGTGGAATGCTTAAAACTAATCCCTAAAAATCTTGCTTAAACTTTGTCTTTAAGACAATTGCATGCCCTTGAGTTGCATATGCACCTATGATGCTAATAGTGTCTCCTACAATAATCATTGTTAGAGAACATATCTCCAATCCTTTTACTTCTATAGCCTTCTTCCCCCAATTCTTTTCAACAATAATTCTTACTCAATTCCTTGCATTTTATTTCCTTGTGTATCGAAGTCTATATAGGATAAAGTGACTTTCCATTGCCCTTTCTCCAATAAGTGATATCTTTCCAAGAAGGCCACTTATTTTGAATGTGCCTTATTATTTGAGTATTTTTCTTGTTATGCATTTGGTTAATAAAGCGAATGAAGTACACTAATGAAATTGGTGACACCTTTCTTTTAAGATACTCTTCTTCTTTTTCTATGCACACCCTAGACCTATTGATTCACGCTATTATATTCAAAACTAGTTTTTTAAAAGCTATATATTGATTCACAATCCCCTTGTCCTTGTTTTCTTGTTGATTTTGTGCTTAAATTCTTTCTCCTCCTGCCTTTTACACCTCCTGACTTTTCCAGCCATTGAAGATGCTACTGAGGACATTCCTGAAGAAGAAGCCGTTTGTAGGATTTGTTTAACAGAGCTGGGGGAAGGTGGAGATACCCTTAAGATGGAGTGCAGTTGTAGAGGAGACCTTGCACTAGCTCACCAAGAGTGTGCAGTGAAGTGGTTTAGTATAAAAGGAAATAGAACATGTGATGTTTGCAATCAGGAAGTCCGAAATCTTCCAGTGACTTTATTGAAAATCCAAAGTTCTCATTCTACTGCTGTACGGTCATCAAATAGCCCACAGGAGGCAGAATTTTCTTTTCGCAGGCAAGTTTAAGTGCTTCAGTGTGCTAGCTCATCTTGTGTTCAAAGATCTTTCAAACTGAGACATAACAAACTTAAACAAGTTCCTTTGTAATACTTGCTTTTTTCATTATTTCCCCTAAAGCTTTTTAATCATAAGTTGACTTTCTGTCTGAAGGACACCCATGAGGGAAGGGGGAAATTAAGAGGGTGATATAAAAATAAAGAGGGAGAAAATAGAGAAATTGAGGGGGAGAGACTGAAAAATACTCAATATCTATATTATAGACCAAAAGAACTACAAGTGAATGAGGGCTTATCCATAGAGCCTTATCCTAGTTATTCTAAATTAATGTAATGTGAAAAGATAAGATATACTTTATTCATATTTAAAATGATGAAATTCTTAATTTACTGCAAAGTTAACTTACTTGGAAGTATGCTTTCTGTGAAGTTCATGATTGATTTTTTCCCAATGTTTGAGAGAATTGCATTTAAATCCCAAGGAAGGTAATTAATATCCTAAATGTCCCAACTTGTCAGTGTCACTTTTTTCATTTGTTAACCATGACATTTTGAGTTGTCATTGACAGGACATGGGACTTGTTTGATAATAATTCTATTCTTTTGAATCTGAAAGCAATTCTCCCATGTTTTCCTTTAGAAGTTTAAACTATTTTTCAAATTATTTTATTTAAATATTAAAGACAAAAAATCCGTTTAATTGATCTTTCAATGTTTTTTCCCTCTTGTTTAATATTGTTCTTTATTTTGTCTGTGTTGTTTTACTGGTTCTAATTCATTATAATGCATTCTACTTATCAATGCATGACAGGATCTGGCAGGATGTACCAGTACTTGTCTTGGTCAGCATGTTAGCTTATTTTTGCTTCCTAGAACAACTTCTGGTACGTCTTTCTTTTTTATTTATTTTGAAGTTTCTGGAAAGTGTTTCTAGTACCAAATTATTAGTTGGTCATTTGTAAAAGATCAATGATCAGTGAACCATGGTGTTACAATAGTCACAAAGTAATGTAGGATTCATAGCCTCATCTACCAAGAGAAGATTCTGATCTTACTGAATAAGCAACATTATATTTGTAGTATTGCTATCGAATGTCCCTGAAAGTACTAGTTTGTTGGCTTTACCACAGTTCTTATGTCCATGTAATATCTTATACCTTGACTCAGCCCTATTTTCTGACTCTATTGGTGTCTGATCTTCAAGACAACAATAACAACAGGATGCATAATTCCACGTACTGACCAACATCAAAACGGTTTTGTATTCATGAGGCATGAATTGGCACAATTTCAAATTTTGAATGATGTATGCTAAAAATGAAACTTGGAGCTCTCTGCTCTGGTTGTCTGGCTACACTTTGTTTTATGTATATGTTAGGAATGATTCCAGCTTGTAAGATCAGTAGTTTTCTATCAATGTTATGCTCTTGGGCAATGCATTGCTTTTGAGAAATTGCATAGCATTAGCACAGTAATGTCTTTGATCAGTGTTCAAGTGAGATTTGACAAAGCTTTATGTTGGTTTTAGAGGGTCTAACACAACTCCCCTCCTTAGTTACTCCTTGTATGAGCCTGAACGTGTTCTTTTTGTATGGAGTATAGACCCATTAACATGTTGAATCACTGAAAGTAAATCTCGTTCAAGTACGTCATGAACTCCATGGATCATTATGATTTATAAGCATGATAATGATTCAACAATGTGTAAAACCTGTTAAAATATGGTTTCTCCACAAAAATTAAATTAGGACTTACCCTGAATACCAGATTCATTTTGAGGCCATTTTACTGTGGGAAATGAGGAAAATAGAATGGATTAAAGAAATAACAACAAAAGAAATCCTCCGTCTTTCAACCTCATGAACAGTATTACCCCTCCCTGTGAATCATGTTAACTTATCTCCCCTTGACTTTGTTAGTATGGCATGAGCTCGAGGAATTTTTTCTTTCTCTGTTCCTTTAATTTTACTTTGCCTTCTAAATGTTTTTTAATCAAATTAAATTGTGTCTGACAGATTAAGTTCTGATTTAGCAGATTTCAGATATGGGTCCTCGTGCTCTTGCCATCTCACTGCCATTTGCCTGCACTTTTGGCCTCATTGCATCTTTGCTTGCTTCCACCATGGGTATGTGTTGCCTTCTGTCAACCTGGCTCTTATTTATTACATGAGGAAATTGTGAATAGCTCTCTATCCCCCCTTCTTATTGTTCTTTAGCCCCCAACGCATCGAAATGAGCGCGATGTTAACAAGCGACAACTACAAATTTCATAAAGGTAAGTGAATATAACCTATGCAATATTCCATATTTTACTTGAAAATAAAATCAAGAATTAATATAGACTGTCAAAGAACAAAACGGGCACATGCAATGATAATTTGATGAATACAAGACTCTGTACGGTGGGAAGACTCCCTACCACCAAAAAAACTTGGAGGTTATCAATACTCGAATAAATGTAAGAATAAACAGCTTTGAATTCCTAATAAAAGCTCTTTGCTCTTTGGTAAGTCAGAGACTTACAATGCTCAAATATGCTTTAAGGTGCTCGTTTATAGAACAGAAGCTCCAGCAGCTTCAATGGCAATATACATATACAGTATTGTAAAGATGAAACAGAAAAGCACAGCTAGCTTTCAGGATGCTAGCATTTTCCTACACCATATTTTTCCCTATCCTCTCTCTCCTCTTCCTACATCTACTTTGACGAGTTACTCCTGGGTTCTTGTGGTGGAAGCATTTTATGTGTTCATTAGTTCATGATGAAAATTTGCTTTCCTTGATCGGGTTGTTGATAACTCAGGCTAAAAATCAATTTGATTGGGTACATGTTTATTGGAAAAGGATGAGACGGTAAAATCAATCCAATTGATATTGTTCTGTTTTTATCGACTTCCTTGGCCATTAATTTTATTGATACTATGTGTTAGGCCTCTACAGCCAATGTAAAACCCTATCGAATCTTATAAACATGGATTAATGACAATGATGTTGCATGATCCATGTAACTGACTCCACCTAGTGAGACAAGGCTTTGTTGTTGTGATGAAAGTTGCGCCAATCTTGTGATGCAAAAGATTACATGATGCTGAGTTAATGATGTCTCTCATTCATAGTAATATTTGGTAGCTAATTATGATAATTTTTTTTCTGCTAATTGTGAAATCTCACTATCTGTTTTATTGGTGTCAGTGAGCAGGGAATACATGTGGGCTTATGCTTGTTTCCAGTTTGCAATTGTCATCTTGATGGCTCATGTATTTTACACTATAGTAAGATGGCCTAATTTCTTTCATGACAGTGTTGTGATCATCATATTTGTATCTTTTCATTTTATGATAAAAAAAATCCCATTCTGATGATAATTGTATGTGATTGATCACTGTTTAGAAATCTTATTGTATGCCTTTTTGTGCATGTAGCGTAAATATAATGGTGTTCTCTCGGTTCTGCTTTCTTCACTTGTTGGATTTGGGATTGCAATGATCGTAAATTATATGCTCCAGAAATTTGTAAATTGGAGATTTAGAAGGCAGATACAATCTATGAATCAGACCCTAGCAGAGCAGGAACAAGGACAGCAAAGTAGGCGTCAAAGACAGCAGCAGCAAGAGCAACTTTTTGTTATAGATCAATAACAATCCTCTCCACTATTGTGAAGAAATTTTGCTTCATATCACTGAATTAGAGGTGCTGATTTTGTTTTGGCTACATACTGATTTGCTGTTAACCCATGAATTTTTGTTTGTATGAGAAATTATCTTTGAGGGAGAGAAAAAAGGAGGGTTGGTGGGTCTAGGATTGTGCATATAAACCACAGTCTGTTATGACCCAGCTAGTCCGGCCCAACCCGATGATAAAAGCGGCTCGATGAGGCAACAACTGGACTGAGTGCACCTGGTTGGGCTGGGTTTGAAGATGAACAGTAGGATCAATTAGTCCAATCTAGCCCACCCTGTGGGTCCCACCCTTTTCCTCCCCGTCTCCACCCCCCATTAAGCTTTAACTATTTGTGCATTAAGAGTCTATCAACATATTTTGGGATGAGGGATGAATGCCTTTGCAGTTTGCATGCTCAAGGATAATGTAAATAACTATTCCAGTCATTATATCATTATCTATGTGCAGTTTAACTACTGAGTCATACGGGTGTTCAGTAAGCATTGTTGGTTACACCATAATTACAAAAGAAACTACATATATTCCTCTGGTCAATAAAGGCTACAATAAAAGTGATCCTGAGATAAGTCACCAAAAGATTATAATATCCTTTTGACATCTCATGTACTTGGTGTTCCATGATTAAAAATTCAACTAAAGTAGTTTTCCCTAAAAGACGAGTTTAGATACTCTTAATAATAAATGGCAAATAAACTTGCTGAAACAATTTAAAATAGGAAAATGCTCCACCAAGAGTCATAAAAGTTCTCCCCCAAATATTTCTTAAGAAGTTAGAAGTGTGAATGTACGCTGAGGGTAAGATGTACTATTATTGCCTTCAATGACTAAATGTCTCTCTTTCATTAATATGATAATGTGAAAAAAGAGATTACAATAATTTTTATGCGTTTCAATCACTCAAAAGAAAGAAACGGGTAGAGCTCTAAAAGAATTAAAAATAGAAAAAAAAAGGGAAAAAGAACGAATGTGACATCCAAAAATAGGTATGCTCTCCATTCCTTCTCTCTGCAAATCAAACAGGGAAAGACCTTCTAAGAGAACCAGGAACTATCTTTCTCCTCAAATCTAAGCATTTGTAGGCGGCTTGTACAACTTCTCCACCATCTTTCTATATTCTGTAGAACACAAGAGATATCACACTTAAGCTTATTTTGCAGGAGACAATCATTACCAAAGCTGTTATGATTGTGGATTTCTTCTTATAGCAAAAAAATGGAGAAAAAAAATAATCGGACAGTTTTCCTTTTTACCTTCTTGATTGCTCCAAAGCTGTGCTGCTTGTGGATTTAGTGGTGAACTGTTGTTTGGCTCTGAATTTCACAAAATTAAACAAATAAATGAATGAGCAAATATGTCTTCATGAATTCAGAACCGGTTTACTCAAAAAAAATCGATTTGGGTTATACTAATAATACCTCCAAGTAGACTCTGGATTGATAGAAGAATAGTTCTCACATCATAAGCAGATGACCATTTATCCTGTACATAATCAATCAATGACAACAGGAAAAACGTTATTATCATTATTGATTAATGTATAATTGCTAAACTAATCGCTTGGAAGTACCATATAATAACAATTTAAGCATTACCTGAAGAATGTCCAAGCATATATTGCCTTGTAGATCAAAATTAGGGTGGAAGCAGGTAGTCTCAAACTTGACTTTAGGAGGCTTAAAGGGGTAATCATTAGGGAAGGAAAGAGATAGCTTGTATTCTGTTCCTTCAAACACAGTATCTTTGCTTCCGGTTATAGTTCCTTTCCACAAGAAGATGTTATCCTCCTCAGGGAAAGCTGAAATACCAGATTCCCCGCTCATCTATAATCCCAGTCCAGTCACACAACAACAATAATTACATCAAATTCCAAATCATAATCAACACTTCAAAAATTTTAACTGTGAACTTAATATAAGAAAACACTCCAGCACGTTAATTAGATCAAATTCCAAATCATAATCAAGATTTTAAATTTTTAACAGTTAACTTAAAATAACATAATATTCCAGCGCGTTAATTAGATCAAATTCCAAATTCATAATCAAGATTTTAAATTTGAACTGTTAAGTGTTAACTTAAATTCTTAAAATAACAAAATATTCCAGCACGTTAACTAGATCAAATTCCAAATCACAAACAAAATTCGAAATTTAACTGCTGAAGTTAAAACAACAAATATTCAGCAGTTTAATACTTACAAGATTCATTAACAAAATAAAACCTAAATCAAAATTCACCAATAAAACAACAGTCTATGAAATTAATCAAACTAAACAAAAATGAAAAATTCGTCCGTTAAAATTACCAAAATATCCAACAAATCACACACGTATAAGAACAAGACTATCAATTAGTGAGATCTAAAGCTAAATACACTCAAGAATGTGTAAAACAAACAAAAGCAACAAATAAAGAGAATAAAGAGAAAAATGTTACCATCAGAGCCATCAATTCAGACTGCAACCTATTTGAAAAAATCAGACAACGAATTAGAACATAAAAAAGGCAAATTCAAAGAAACAGAGAGTGAAAAGAAGAAGAAAGAAGAAAGAAAGAAACCTTTTGAGAACAGATTGAGAGTCAACGGTCTTAGCAGCATGAGGAGGCTGCTTAGAAGGTGTAGCGGAAGCATTAGTGATGTTTCCTTGAGGAGTTTCAGTTTGAGCGTTGACGGAAGCCATAGTAATTCGCAAACCCTAATAACACGATCTTTTCAAAATCTGAAAGCCTTGCGAATAATTGGACTGAAATTGAGGAATTGAAGAACGTTGTGAAAGAGAAGATCGCAGAAAGAGAATAGAATGAGTGAGTGAGTGAATGATAATCTCTCTCTGAAGAAAGAAAGCAAATTCAGAGAGAGAGAGAGTGAGAGGAAGAAGATGGGTGGTTTTAAAGCGTTGTGTTTTCCTTAAAACGACGTCGTTGGATTTCAAATAATCTGAACGTTGCGTTCACTTTTTTTTTTTTTTTACTTTTTTTCCTTTTTGGGGTCCCACCTGCAACGGCTAGTAAGAGGAGTTCGGCAAGTAAACGCTCTTGCCTTTCTTGTTTTATTTATTTAATTTAATGTTATTTTTTGAGTAAATTATTTAATTACTATTTAATTAATTCTATTATTTTTATTTCCTCCAGTGAAAATACCATATTTGTACTTGTAACCAAACTGATACTATTTTTGCACCTCGCGAAACTAAGTATTAGAAACGCAATTTTGAGTAAAGTTTAGTATCAATTTTACACATTCGCCCTAATATTGTTAAATCAAAATTTCGATATTCATTGATGAATAACGTTTTTTTATTTATTATAATATACACATGCACATAAATATGCTGATGTCAGGCTTAAGCTTAGAACTACACTCCAAGACAAGCATATAGCTCTTAGCTATTTCGTAAATTGTATTTTTTTTGTGTAAACATGATTTTTGGTCCTTATAGTTTCCCTTCATTTGAGTTTTGGTTCCTCAAATTTATTCAATTTGTGGTGGTTAGTCCCTTTTGCATTGAGGTTGCTTATGTGTCACTAACAATGTTAAGTTTGCTTATGTGTCACTAACAATGTTAAATTAGTGCTGATTGAATGAGCTTTTGTGGTAACTTTTGCTTACTTAGCTTGACATTGATAATACTAATTAAAAATAAAAGATTTCCCATAAATTTTTAAACTTCCTCCACCAATTTACACAATGTTAGTGAAACATAAGCAAACTTACTCTGTTAGGGATACATAAGCAACCTTAATGCACTAGGGACTAACCACCATAAACTGAATAAACTTGAGGGATCAAAAACACTCATTTTAAACTTGAGGGACCAAAACACAAATGAAGGGAAACTATGAGGACCAAAAGTTATGTTTACTCTATTTCTTTAAAAGCAAAAAAAAATTGTCATGTTTTAATAAATTGTGGAAATGGAAATTAATCTTTAGTGCTTTGATATTACAAAAAACATGATATATTTCAAACTTTGAAAAAAATGAGTTGTATGATTAAAAATAATTCTCTTTTATAAAATGTTATGGTTATTATGATGAAAATTTTTGGTTACATTCATGATTTATTTGTATAAAAAAATAGATTTTGTAACAATAGAAAAAGTGATGTTGCTTTGAAAAGGTCATGCAAATTATAAAATCTTACTCGTAAAAAAAATAGATTCATATCTCAAGGTGAATCGAATGCCTTTTGCAAGGAAATTTGAGTGGTTTAATGGAAACTACTAGAGCACATTGTTTTATGAGAACAAGCTTTTGATAGTCCACTGTTTCATGGTACACTGTTATTAATATCTGAAGGAGAAAACATGATTAAAAGTTGAGAAACTTCTTCTCTTTCAAGCTTTCCACCATCTCCTTAAGAGATATGTCCAATGGAATAAACTCAATTCCTAAGGTTTTTGTCTTTTCTTGAGATACTTGATACTTCGGGATCAATAGCTCATCCATGACAAACCTAACAAGTATTGAACAATAAAGAAAATAAATTAGAAAAATTCAGTAACAATGTGTAAATAGTACAGTTGATGTATATCAAGTTGCCAATATGAAAGAATGTATAAATAGATATCACTTCTGTTCAGTCTTGAATAAAGAAAATTTATGCATTAATCTTCAGACTTGGTTTAGTCATTACAAGTATTGAAACTGACATGGTGCCAAGACATGTTGTTCATCTAGGTCTGTTTGGTATGAGGGGAGGGGAGGAAAAATGGGTGGAAGGAAAATTTTTGTGACATGAATTTATAAAAAATTTGAAAAGTGGGGTAGGAAATTCAAAATTTATATATATAACTCTTATATTAAACATATTATTTTTATTAAAATATCACAACTCCACTTCTTCAATATTTAAATATTCAACTTACAAATCTCCCTTCCCCTCCCTTCCCCTCCAAATCCCTCATAACAAACAGACCCTTATTAAAGCTAGTTGATTGAAGCACTATGCATTATCTCTTCAATCAGAAGAAACAAGAACACTTAATGCATGTTGCTGTAGCAAGTAGCATTTCAAAACTAGTCAAAAACTATATAGCCATATGGAATTGAGTAAACAGTTAACTTACTTTTCTGGAAGTGGTAATGTTGGGTACAATTCATGTGAAATCTTTACTATGTCCGAGAAGTGTGCCACAGTCTCTACCAAACAATATCTTCCACTAGCTGAAGGAATCTCAAATGCTTGAATATGAGCATTTGCTACATCTTTCACGTTGACCCATCCCATAGTTAAATTGGGAGATGTTTGGACACCTGGACAGAAAATGCAACACAATCATATTTCTCTAGGAGCAAACCAAGAAGATAATCAACCAAGAGTTCCCAGAAGAATAATAAATCAATTCAGTATTCAATGTACATACCATTCAAGACAGAGTATTTCATTTGAAGATCAGGTCCAAATAAAAAGTTACCTGTTAATAGTCTTAAAACTAAGGCAGAAGAGTCATTAAGTGATGGTTGCAAGAGTGATCCAAGAACAACTCCTGGGAAGATAACCACCATGTCAATGTTGTTTTCTTTAACAAATTTCCAGGCAGCATCTTCAGCCAAAGTCTTGGAAAGTGCATACCAGAGCTGAGATCACAAAACATTAAACAATAGTTAAGAGAATTGGGAAATTATAAGAATAGCAAACGTCATAATTTCATACATTGGAAGTGGGAACAAATGAATTAGTGCAATAGGAAGCAATTGTATACAGGATATGAGGTTTAATCTGCAAAACATGTGATATAAAAAACTATCAAGTCCAACTGTTTTAGCAGTTTTGACAAGTTGAAGGAGCAATCTCTGCATCACAATGTGAAGTGCATGGAATCTACAGTACAGTGACCTGACTTCCATCATAAAGGCATCAAGATATAGTCTATATGTAGAATGAAGTCACAAGGAAACTTGAAATTTAATTGAGAAGGCCTTTGCTACAAGCATAGAGGCCTCTGTATCAATGAAAACTACATTTCAGTAGCAGACTAAAGGCCTGTTTGGTATGAGGGGAGGGGAGGGAAAATGGGTAGAGGGAAAATTTTTGTGACATGAATTAAGAAAAATTTGAGAAGTGGGGTTCAAAGTTCTAAAATAAAATATATAACTCTTATATTTTACATCTTATCTAAATTAAAATATCACAACCCCACTTCTTGAATATTTAAAAATTCATCTTAAAAAAATTTTCCCACCCCTCCCCTCCCCTCCCCTCCCCTCCAAATCCTCATACCAAACAGACAATTAAGCAACATACCTTAGCTTCTCTACAGATTTCTGGCTTTGAAAACCATGTCTCATCAACTATGACTTCAGGCGTTTTAGGTTGTCCATTATACACCATGGAAGACATGGAAGATGTTAAAACAACTCGCCTAAGAGATGGAGATTTTGCACATGATTTAAGGAGATTAAGAGTTCCCTTGACAGCTGGATCAATAAGTTCAGCCTGCAACAAGGAGAGCAACAGTTAGAGACAAGCAATAAGATAGCTGTTTTTTTAACATCAAAATGGTACCTTAAGTTAAATGGTTGACAAACTTGTGATTTATTTGAACTCATTGAAAGCACCCATATTAAAAGCAAACTCCAATCAAAATTTGACATGGTTCTCAATTTACAATGTACTCCAATGCCTAGGCCTAATTGTAAACTGAAGATTAAAAAATTGCTAACTTCATAGGACCAGCTTTGGATATATCAAAAGCAGATCTACAAATGAAGATGGAAATTGAAGTTCACATACATTACTTTAGATACAATAACTACAAAGGTACAAAGAAAAGTACTCAACAAAATGCATTCCGCTATAATCACTTATGACACTGTAAAGGAAGGAAAATGGCTCAACTTTCTGTCTCTAGCACAAAGCATAACATAAGATAGAAGATGCAAACCACACACAATGACACTGCAATCTTAATAGACAAGAAACTCTACAACATAGAACATAAAAGGATTGGTTCTCTCAACTCCAATGCCTAAGCCTGACTTGAAGTTTTTCTCCCCCATTTTGTTCAAACTTCTTTCTTTAGTTTTCCCTACTTTTCTGTCTCTTATAGTCCTTACTTCTTGTTTTTTCAGTCTATTTTCCACTCTTTTATGTTTCCTTCTGTGAGTTTTGGTGGCAACAGTGAGATCTTACCAGAACATCTATCAACTGACATGATTTTATGCAGGTCAACTACATTCAACTACTATCAATTTTTCAAATGCTATGAACCTGTGGGTCTTTGACATCCACAAAGCAAGGAGAGGCAGTGTGAAAGACACCCTCACAGCCCTTCACAGCAAGGTCAAAGCAACCTTCTTCCCGAAGATCTGCTTTATACAGCTGCAATCTCTCCTTTGCTCCATCAAGCTTAAGCAGATGATCTACTTTCTTGGGATCATCTGTAGGCCAAAAAAACAAAAAATTTAATACTAACCAAATTGAAAACATGGAAATAATACAATGAGAATCATATGAAGTAAGGAACACTCACTAGGATCTCTAACAGTGGCCTTAACAGTGTAACCACGGAGAAGAAGGAGCTTGACAAGCCATGAAGCTATATAGCCAGAAGCTCCTGTTACACACACCAATTTTCCCTTTCCAGCTTCACTGCTCATTTTCTTTTCTTCCTCTTTCAATGTACAAGAAACCATTTGACTATATATTTTAGATTCTTGGAGTGATTCTTGCATTGGGTTCATGTTCATTATTATAATGTTTTGGAGCATCTGATCAACGTTTGAATGGATGCATAATATATTATTTTTCCCTGGAGACTTGTGAAGAAGTGATAATATATAGTACTTGTATAATATAAACAAATGTTTTGTCTTATTTAATTTGTCGCTTTCCATGAGTTGAAAAAATAACAGATCACAAATGGTTTTCTTCAGATGTAACCTTAACCTTTTCACAGTCATTTCCTTCTAAACACAGTCTAGTTCAGTCACAATCATAAAAGTTCATGATGGAGGGATATAATTATGGGAGAATTTCAGTTAACTACCACTATAACTAAACTTGAAATTTCAGTATATTTTAACGCAGCAAAATGAAATGAAATTGTTGGAAAATGAAGAGCCAGGACTGACTCCAGAATTTGGTAAAGGGATCAACAATTGCACCTACGATGAACCAAGAGATTTAATATGAGATGGGTCCATTAACAACTCTTTCACATATTAACTAAGGCTATTTTAATTGTTAATAAAGGTCATTAACAACTCCTCTTACAATTTCTGCTGTAAGGTAAAACTGGTGCTTCAATTTAGTTACTATATGATTTTGCTAACCTTTTAAATTTTCTGCAATTGCTATAAATTCCCTTAATTTTATGTTGCAGCAAGGTCCAGACAAATATTGACCCCTAAATTGTTGAACTCATTTAACTTAAATTAGACCAATTTAATCCATTTTTGAAACAATATAATATTGTAACGTTTCATCAATGGTTAGCTGTAGCAAACATGCCCCCGTTAAATTATGTTGTTTGGTTCAAGATAGAGATGGGCGAATTCATACATTCCTTCAGTATCAAAAGTTGCAGCATTACTAATGGGAGACTTTGATGAATCATTTCATGTCAGGGATATAATTGTTGAAGAACATTCAGGTCATACACAGAATAAAAATAGTATTCAACTTCAAGAATAAAGAAGTTGATTACATGAAATTTGAAAATCTTTATATGTTATTTAAATTTTTTAGGGTGCCAACTCGTTTAAAAATTTTATGCTAGACTTAATGTATTTATTTGTGATTGGTTAGATTACTAATTACCTAATGCACTAGGTTTACCTAAGAATTTCTCTCCAATGAGAAAGACATATGTTTTGAACATGTAAAGTTCCTAAAACAAAAAAATTAGGTGGATAAATTCAACAAGTTATTTAGCCATTAGATTTCACCTTATCAATAAAATTACTTCAATGTCTTCACTCATCTATCTTAAAAGGTTTCATTGTCTACTTATATTATAACATATCAATTATCTTAGAAACTTATGTTATTCAATTATGTATTTTAGTATGTATTAGTATATATTTGTCTATAATATGAATTTCCATTATAATAGTAATTAACATCATCACGCACGATTGTATAATCATTTCTCATCCACATAATTATACAGAATTAAAAGCATTATTTAAAATTAGAGAGAGAGAGAGAGAGAGAGAGAGAGAGAGAGAGAGAGGAGAGGAGAAAATGATGGGAAAAGAGGGGGAGAATGAAGTAAAGGGAGATTGAATTCATTTAACAAAGATGATAAAATTCGGATAAGACTTTCAATTAATTAAAGAAAGTGGATCAAACTGTAATCAAACTTAGAGTTAAATTTTAATCATCCAACCTTAATCAATGTATCGGGTTTGATTTATGCATAGTTATATAGTACGTTAAAACTTCTGATTAGCATGTCGTCAATCAGTGATATAAAGTACTCCCTCCGGTCCTAAATATAAGACCTAGTTTACTTTTTTGAAAAATCCTAAAAAAGCAAAATATAAGTCAATTATAAATTGATTTACTTAATTTTTCCCCTTAAACTAGTTTATTTAACCTATGAACTAATGACTAATTTAAAAATATATCAAATATGTCATAATTTAATAACATATTTTGTAACCTTAACATCTCAAAAAAAAGTCATCTAGGTCTTATATTTAGGACCGGAGGGAGTAATTTAGAGCAATTGATGTTCCCAAATAAGGGCATACCTTTAAATACTAGAAGAGGAGAAATAAAAAATATGTAAATAAATTGACAAACATATTTAAATATGAGTCTATAAGTTGCAAATAATGGGAAATAATGTATAAGATTTGAATGTCTAATGTGCCAAGGTATAAATTCATATCTAGAGCTTATTGGTTTTCAACTAACACTTTAGAATCAAATATTATTTTTCTTAAACTGAATAATCAAATTAATATTGAATTGATCTGTTTTCACTGAGTCAACTTTACCTTAATTTGTATAGATCATAATTATCTTCTAGAAAATAATAAGCTCTTTTCACGTACTAGAAAATAATAATAAAGAATTACATGCACAATAAAATGATTCTATTTGTGCTTTATTACACATATACCATAACAAATATACAATTGTGTATTCATAAAATAGACACCTGTATAATATCTTGAGGTTTGTCGGCGCCCATTGTAAATAAATGATTTGGATGATTTTATGAAACTTTCGGTGCACATTGTTTTACTAGCGAGCCAGCTTTAAACTCAATTTCTCATCTGTAAAATGTCATCAGTTCATTCGTATTACAATATAGACCTATGTAAATGTGTCTTCATCAATTTTATTTGTCCTAGATTATTGTGTAGAAATCACCCATGAAAGTTTATACTAGTAAATATGAAAATGGTGATGCAGCTTACACAAGGTGATGTTGTTCAAAAGAAATCAAATCAATGAGATACCAAAAAGGTATGTAACTTTTACTTATTTGTTATCGATTGTTTGATATGATTTATTTCCCTTTCAATTCAAATAATTTAAGCTTCCTTTTCAAACCAGATTTGCAATATTATTAGTACTATTGTTGCCGCCATTACCCCTCAGCTCTTTGCCATAATATCCAAATGCACATAGAACTACATGTTCTCTCCCTTCCATTGTTCTATAGCTGCGGCGACGGAAGTCATCAAGCGAAGTGACTCATGTTGTTTAATCAAGGTGAGAATGATCGTGACATGTAATCGGAAAGTCACAAGAGAGATTCTAAACAATTTCATTATTTTTGCAGATCGACTTGTGAGAGAATCAGCGTATAGCTTCATGTTTAACAGATTGTTAATTGTTAATATGTATTTGTTAATTGCAAATGGTAGTGAATGTTGGGTTGTGAAGGGATAACATCAACATTTGGGGTAACTGAAATGGGGATGTTGAGATGAATGTGTGGTAATACAAGAAATGATTAGATTCGAAATGACTATATACGAAAATGGCTTGGAGTGTCTTCCATTACAGAGAAAATGGTAGAAAATCGTTTGAAGTGGTTTGAACATATCCAAAGAAGATCAATAGATGCGTCAGTGAGGAGAGTGGACCAAATTAAACAACTTTGAGTCCAATTAAAAGAGGAAGAGGGAGAACAAGACGAATACTCATGCAACTTATAGAATGTCACTTATTTGTCAATACTATACCCAAAGATTTGGTTAATAATAGATCACAATGACGTCATATGATCCATGTAGCTGAATCCACGTGGTGAGATAAGACTTTGTTATTGTAATAGTGGATAATAGATTATGCATCAAGAGATCATATATAAATGGACTGTTTTTTACTAGAGATTTGAAGGGGTTGGAAAAATTGTTGTGATATAAATTCAAAAAATTTTAAAAACAAGGGTTATAAAGTTTAATAAATATAAGATATAAAATAAAAAGTAAGAAAAATCAATTTAAAATTTTTCATCATGCTTCTCTAATTTTATTTAATTCTAAAAATAAAATTTCTCCTCCTTTCAATTTCACTCCCCTCCTACCAATTGAAATACTGTGAAGATATCAATTGGTGGATTATTTAGGGATCTTGAAGCAAAGATGATAATTTTACATTGAAATATGATACTATTTGATTAAAAGAAAAATATAAAAAAGGAGACAAAAAATGAAAAGCCATGGAAATAGCCCCCGGTGACTTAGTGATGTTAACATTACATTTCACTAATATCAATAGCCATGTCTTTGGCATCGTTTTGGAGATAAAAGGAGAAAGCTAAGTCCTAAAGTAAGGTTATTAAACTTGTGCCGCATTTAGATCAGTTGAGACAATGGGTCAGGAGTCAGGAGTTAGGAAGTCAATTCAAAATCAGCTTGGAAACAGAAATAAAAAAATTAAATTTTTGATTTACAATCATACGATCCAAATATCAAATATCAATTCAATAACTTGAACTATTAGCAAAATAATCATTACTCATCATCCATTTTTTTATATTTTTTTATATATTGACTTAATTGTATCAATCTATTCTTTAACATTATAACCAGTATTTACTAAATATTCTTTCTTAAAAACTTTTAAAATAGATAAATGTTAACAAAATATTCCTACAAATAATTTTTACCACTAAACTGATAGTTATTAACATAAAAAATTATCATTTAAACTTAAAACACAAATTAAGATTCTATAATAATAATTTTTTTATAAAAACAAATGCAACCCAAGTAAACACAACTTGCTAAGTTGCCCCGGGCTAATCCGGGTTAAGACTCACCCGGACCATTTGGCAAGAACTAGGCTAACTCGAGAGGTCCGTCCTGGTTTAATACTACTACCTTCGGTCCTAAATATAAGACCTAATTGACTTTTTTTGGAGGGGTTAAGGTTGCGAAATAGGCTATTAAATAATGACATATTTGATATATTTTTAGATTATACATTATATTAGTTTATAGGTAAAATAAACTAATCTAATGGAAAAAATTAGGTAAATCAATTTATAATTAACTTATTTTGCTTTTTTATAGGATTTTCTAAAAAAGTCAATTAGGTCTTATATTTAGGACCAGAGGGAGTATTAAACTTCTCGTGTTTTCAATTAGTTCCAATTTCTCATTGGTCAAGAGTTTAAATACTTTGGGATTTTTTTTAACTGAAAGGTACTTTGGGATTTCAAAATACTCCCTCCGATCCTAAATATAAGAACTAATTGACTTTTTTGGAAAATCCTAAAAAAACAAAATAAGTTAATTATAAATTGACTTACCCAATTTTTTCTCTGAGACTAGTTTATTTTACTTATAAACTAATGGATGATCTAAAAATATATCAAATATGTCATGATTTAATAACCTATTTTGCAACCTTAACCTCTCCAAAAAAAAGTCAACTAGGTCATATATTTAGGACCGGAAGTAGTACAAAAATGTCCTCTCAACTAGACCCATTCTCTAAGCTCTAGTGGCTGGGTTGAGAGCCTTATTGTTGGAAGCCCAAACCAATTCAACAAAAGAGTATCAGCGCAGAAGTTCCTAATGAGAGTGGGCTAGTATTTGTTCGTTATAGTTTGGGCCCATTTCAATACTTCTGCTTCCTTCTACCATGTTTTACAGCTCTTTTCTAAGAACCATTTGGTTCTAGGAACCATCTGTGTGTGTGTGTCAATGTTAAAAAATAATCTTTGATAAGATTGTGAGGCTAAACTTCTAGATCTTCCAATAGAAAATAGGTTGCAGAAGTCAATTCTTTTACTTCTGTCATTGCAAAATTGAATTGTTAAAAATCAAAATTTTATTTAATTTGAATTTAATTAAGTTTTCTTTTTATAAGTAAACATTTTGGCAAAGGACTAAAGATAATAAAAAAGGAACGTGAGTTTCCTCTACCAAATTTTTTAGCCAATTTCAACTAAATAAAGATGCTAGAAATCTTTTTATTGTCACGTGCATTACACATGGAGAAATTATACTCTATTACAATCCTTGTATTATAATCATGTCCACCAAAAACATGGTGTAACTAATTGCAAAGCGTATGAAAGATAAGTTTGGAAACAGAGTTTCCATAACAAATATCATGGTTTGGCAAAAGCAATCCTACAATATTCATGATTATGATGGTATACATGTGTAAGAAATTTCACCATTAAAAGTTGATAAACTTCTTCTCTTTCAAGCTTTCCACAATCTCCTTAATGGAAACTTCTAATGGAATAAACTCAACTCCTAAGGTTTTTGCCTTTTGTTGGGAAACATGAAACATTGGCGTCAAGGGCTCATCCATAACAAACCTAACAAATTCATTCAACAACTAAGAAAGTTAATTGGTAAAAGTCATCAGTGAAAAAACAAGAACCAAATTAAATTTATATCCCAGATACAGGCAAACACATACACATTTATTGTGAATGCACAAGACTCATTTAACACAGAAAATATTACTGAAGGATTAAATGGAGAAGCCATTATCATCAATTCTGAGGAATAGATCATCACCAAAACAAGCTAATTCAAATAAATCCTTCATTCTTCTTCAAAGAAAAAAAAATAATAACCCTCGGATCTCAAACTTTGTCCAAGATATAAGAGCTTAATCCATTTTCTCTGATAGATTTATAATTGTTTTTCCAAACTACTACTATTTATTGTGTATGTTAAATATTGTCAATAAAGGCATGGTTATAATGCATAAGAAGATATTTAAGCAGTATTAAGACACATTTTTTTAACAAATAACTAACTCAAATAACTTTCCAAATCTTTTTAAGTTAGTTATGGGACATGTATATTAAGCATTCTTTAGGGTAACAATAATCTCTTATCCATCTAAATATGTTATATCAAGTGAATCTAAGTACAAGATTCTTCTCTAGTCTCAATATATAGAAGGATAGATCAGCATATATATACAATGAAGAGCATGACTATTCAACGAAATCTAGACTTTGTCTCAAGTTTTTCAAGTTCAAGCTAGCAAATAAAGGGGAGAAGAAAATAATGGAAACTGACACAAACTTGATGGAATATAAGTACTATCATATTGTGAAACATAATAGGAAAACATTTATGGGATAACCTACTTTTCTGGAATTGGTAACGTTGGGTACAATTTCTGAGAAATCTTTACTAAGTCTGAGAAGGGTGTCACAGACTCAGCCAAACAATATCTTCCGCTTGCTGAAGGAAGCTCAAATGCTTGAATATGAGCCTTTGCAACATCTTTCACGTTGACCCATCCTACATTATAATTTGGAGACTTTTGTGCACCTGCCCCAAAAAACATGGCAAGTCTTCATTAAAAGCGACACCTTAGATACATGTCTAGCAGAATGAAATTGATAGAATTAATAATACAATCTTCATGGTCCTTTATTAAAAAGGAAACTAACCAAATTTGAGAATATCAATGAAGTTAAATAAATTACTTTGAAGAGTTTATATATATATATATATATATATATATTCAAAAATAATTTCTCTAATTATATATAACATTATAGTTTTATGCTTATACATATTCTATTTTCTTTTATACAATTTAATCTTTTCCATTCTTCATCTCATCTTTTTCTCAATATTCTCATTCTTATAATCGTTCCCTCCTCAATCTTCTAATTTTTATAATCTTTCTCATTCTCAAAATTTTTCGTGGAATGTTCATTAAGTTCATCACAATCATTTTTATGCAAGCACGGTCTACACCATCAACAACAATCTCTGGTTTGATTAATTATTATTGATATTGAACATTATTGTTGTTGTGTTTGTTATAGTATTTATTATTAATTTATTGTTTTATTTCATTGTTGAAATATATATTCATCTTCAATCTCTCATTTTTACAACTTTCCTCATCATCTTTTGGTGAAATCCACTGCGTTAAGTAACATAGCAGTTTTACTATTGTAACAGTTTACATATCAGAAATTCCTGGTTTGAAGTTTGATTTTCTTTAAATCATTTCATTGAAATTTCATATTCTTTTAAAATCTTTTGTTCTACAGACATAGTCTTCTTGAAATTTGATTATAATCTTTTGTTTTATTATAGATATTTTAATATTTGAATATTGTTGTTGAGCATTAGTTGTTATTTGGTTTTTTAGAGAATATTTATTAATTTATTGTTTTATTCTATTGTTCAGTATTGTGGTTTTATTATATATTGTTATTTCATTTATTTATTTATTTATATATTATTTATTTATTTCAGTATTGTGGTTTTATTATATTGTTATTTATATTATATTGTTTTACTATTTTAGTATATTGTGATTTGTTTTATCTCTTTATTTATTGTTATTATTTGTTCTAGATTTATTCTTATTAATGTTAGATTTATTTGTATTAGTTTTAATATTTATGATATTTTATGTGTTATTATAATTGTTGTGAGCAATTCTCTGCCTATTTATTTAGCCGGTCCTAAGCCCGGATAAAAAGAGTAGGTTGTGTTAGGCTTCGGCAGCCAACGTAAAAATTTGTCTAATCTTAAAGCATGGACACACACAACCATTTTAGCAATATGTCATCGATGGACAGTGGACAGAAGAAGGAATATATAAAGAAGAAAGTGAATGAGTGTAGGATGAGATTTAGTACGTGGAATATTGGAACCTTGAGGGGCAAAGCTTGGGAGGTAATAGGAGTGATGAGGGATAGAAAGATAAATATTCTATGTCTACAAGAGACTAAATGGGTAGGTGAAAAGTCTAAGGATATTAATGGTTATAAACTTTGGTATACTGGTAAAGTGAATCATAGGAATGGTGTAGGTATAATTGCGGATGAAGTGTGGAAGAAGAAGGTGGTTGAAGTTTATAGAAGTGGAGATAGAATATTATTGATAAAAATGGTAGTTGAGGATGATACAATTAATATAATCAGTGCATATGCCCCTCATATAGGGGAAGAATTGGTCATAAAGGAACAATTTTGGGATGAATTGGAGAAGATGATTAAAAGAATTCCTAACACTGAAAAGATTTTTATTGGTGGCGATCTTAATGGACATGTTGGTAAAGATGCAGGACAGTACACACAAGTTCATGGTGGTTTTGGTTTTGGCACAATGAATAATGAAGGACATTCTATTATTGAATTTTGTATGGCTAATAATCTTAAAATTGTTAACACTTGTTTTGAGAAACAGGAAGAACATTTAATCACATATAAGAGTGGAGGCAATAGATCACAGATTGATTTCTTTTTAATAAGAAATTCGGATAGAAGAATGTGTATAAACTGTAAGGTGATTTCAGGTGATGGTGTGACTACACAACATAGGCCTTTAGTTTTAGATGTTCGTGTGAAGTTTAAGAGAAAGAAGAAGAGAGAAATGCTTCAACCAATAATTAGATGGTGGCAATTGAGAGGGGAAAAAAAATCAAAATTTTTAAGAATAGGTTGATGAATGAATGTATTTGGGACAAACAAGGATGTGCTAATGATTTATGGATAGATTTAAGTATGATGATGAGAAAAATAGCAAAAGAAGTTTTAGGTGAATCAAAGGGCTATATTAGGCGTCAAAAGGAGACCTGGTGGTGGAATAATAATGTTCAAGAGAAAATTAAATTTAAAAAACAATGTTTTAAGGATTTGCAAATATGTGATAGTGAGGAAAATTGGGTAAAATATAGATTAGCAAAGAAAGAGGCGAAAAAAGTAGTTAGTATAACTCGAGCTAATTTCTTTGAGGAGTTTTATAAAGAATTAGGGACAAAAGAGGGGATACAAAAAATGTATAGAATAGCAAAGATAAAAGAGCAGAAATCAAGAGATTTAGATCAAGTAATGTGTGTTAAGGATGAAGAAGGTAATGTATTAGTTAAAGATGAGAGTATTAGGGATAGATGGAAGAACTATTTTTATAATTTGTTTAATGATAGAGTGGAAACTTTGAATTATACTATAGATGATTTAGGGAATATTGATAGGAATAGCAGTTTTACAGATAATATTAAGATTAGTATTAGTGAAGTTGAGGATGCTCTTAAGAGAATGGCTAAGGGAAAAGCTGTTGGTCCAGATGGTATTCCTATTGAAGTATGGAAATGTTTAGGAGAAGATGGTGTGTGGTGGCTTACTAAATTATTTAATGAAATTTTAAGGTCTAAGAAAATGTCAGATGATTGGAGAAAGAGTACATTAGTACCTATTTATAAAGATAAAGGAGATATTCAAAATTGTGTAAATTATAGAGGAATAAAACTTATGAGTCATACAATGAAGTTGTGGGAAAAAGTAATTGAGCGTAGGTTACGTAATGAGACTAGAATATCGAAAAATCAATTTGGTTTTATGCCAGGAAGGTCAACCGCAGAAACAATATATCTAATTAGAGGCTTAATGAAAAGATATAGAAGTATTAGAAAAGACTTACATATAATTTTTATTGATTTGGAAAAAGCATATGATAGGGTGCCAAGAGATTTACTTTGGAAAATTTTAGAAAAGAAAGAGGTACAAGTTGAGTATATTATAGCTATTCAAGATATGTATGAAGGTGTAATGACTAGAGTTAGAACACCGGTAGGTGATACAATTGATTTCCCAATAAAAATTGGTTTACATCAAGGTTCGGCGTTGAGTCCGTATTTGTTTAATCTTGTTATGGATGTTGTGACTGAAAGTATACAAGAAGAAATTCCTAAGTGCATGCTTTTTGCGGATGATATAGTAATTTTAGGGGATTCGAAAGATGAAATTAATTGGAAATTAGAGTTATGGAGGACGACTTTAGAGTCGAAAGGCTTTAGAATAAGTAGAAGTAAAACGGAATATATGTGCTGTAGTTTTGGCAATAGGCAAACTCATGAGGACATAGAAACTGTATTAGGAGAAGATGTTATACGTCAAGTGGATAAGTTTAAATATTTGGGATCAGTTATACAAGAGGATTGTGAGGTAGATGGAGATATCAATAATAGAATTCAAGCTGGTTGGTGCAAATGGAGAAAAGCTTCTGGGATTATTTTTGATCGAAGGGTTCAAACTTAAGTAAAAGGAGAATTATATCGAACAGCTATTAGACCAGTATTGTCATATGGTAGTGAATGCTGGGCAATTAAAAAACAGCAAGAACATAAGATGGATGTGTCAGAGATGAAAATGTTGAGATGGTCTAGTGGGTATACACTAAAAGATAGACTTCGTAATGATCACATTCGTGAAAGAGTTGGGGTGGCACCAATTTCAGAGAAAATGAGAGAATATCGCTTAAGGTGGTATGGGCATGTTCAAAGAAGAGAGTTGGATGAGCCAGTGAGAATAGTGGAACAGATGGAAAGGGAGCCGTATATAAGAAATAGAGGAAGACCAAAAAGAACTCTTGATGAAGTTATTCAAAGAGATATGGTTGTGAAAAATTTATCTGTAGGAATGACTAGGGACAGAGCTAAATGGCGTCGTGTGATCCATGTAGCCGACCCCATTTGAATGGGATAAGGTTTACGTTGATGATGATGATGATGATATATAACATTATAGTAATACGCATAAATAATTGAGAGAGACCATGTAACATTCTATAGTTAAGTAATTTATCAAGCTTATGAGAGAGATATTTAAAACTCAATTCGTATTTAATTTGAAAAATATGAAGATGCTGATTAATTACATACCATGACTTCTATAAAGCATGCACATTAAAAAACAATTACCAGTTAATAGCCTTAAAATTGTAGCAGAAGAGTCATTCAGTGACGGTTGCAAGAGTGGTCCTAATACGTATGATGGAAGCATAACAACCATGTCCATGTTGTTTTCTTTCACAAATTTCCAGGCAGCTTCTTCAGCCAATGTTTTGGAAAGCGCATACCAGATCTGAAATAGCAAAAGAAAATTGAAGAGGATTATGAAATACGTACACCCTCTGTTCCTTAATATAAGTTACAAATAATTGAATTATGTAGATTAAGAAGTTTGTTAAAATTGGTGAAGGCAATAATTTTACAAGAAATACACTTGGTTTCCAATACTCCTAAGTCCGTAATATAAGAACTCAAAATTTGAATAATGGTCCAAAATATAACGGTTCATTCCGCATTATTTTTCCTACTTTTACCCCTAAGTGTCTTTCATATTTATTGATACTATCATAATAAATATGAGCAATATTGGAAAAAATATTAACTACAGTGTACATATACTCAAGGGAAAATCCCAAATAAGTCCCTCCGAATACCCAAAAGGACAATTAAGGAACCTAAACTTTCAAAAGGACCATGAATGAACCAGTACCTATCTGTCATTTTAAAATTTTGCGAAAAGACAAAATTGCCCCCATCCTAAAACACAAATTCCTACCTCACCCTAAACCCACCCTCTTCTCGCAATTTGTGTTTTAGGATGTGGGCAATTTTGTCTTTTCGCAAAATTTTAAAATGACAGATAGGTACTGGTTCCTTCATGGTCCTTTTGGAAGTTTAGGTTCCTTAATTGTTCTTTTGGGTATTCAGAGGGACTTATTTGGGATTTTCCCTATACTCAATTAACTTTTACATATTTTTATAATAAATGTGTTTTAGCAATTGAACTCTTACACTGTAGACAGAAGGGAGGAGGGAATATGGCCTTAATGGTGATCTATGCAGACTGCACATACAGTCAATAAGGGGTAACCAAAGAGAAAGTGAATTACATATTTAGACATCTCAAAAGTGTTTCTTACAAAAAGGACTGTACCCATTCAAGAAATTGTGACTTACAAAAAAGACAAATGGGAGTAATAAGCATGAAAAATATCATATTTGCATATCACTTGAAAGTGAAACAAACACATTAGTGTAAACAACAGCAATTTTCCAGGGTATACAAGGTTTAAGGCTGCAGATTTTTTTTAAGAAATCATATACAACAGTTTTGACAAGGATAAGGTGTAATCAATCCATCACACAGTAGTATTATGATTTGACTTCCTTCATACTAATTGCAATGATGTGTAGCTTTATGCAGAATGGAGTTCCATGCAAACATTGGAAACTTGAAATCCCAACTCAACAACATCCATTAAGATCACATGATCTATATTTATTAATTAAAACCTTTAGTATTCGTCTATAAATATTACACACACCTTATGCTCCCTGCAAAATTCTGTATTTGAAAAGCATGTCTCATCATATAGGACTTCAGGAGTAGAAAGTTGTTCACTACATAACACTGATGCCATGGAAGATGTTAAAACAACCCGTTTCACAGACGGCGATTTCGCACACGACTTAAGAAGATTAAGAGTTCCCTTGATAGCTGGCTCAAGAAGTTCATTCTGCAAGGAGGAGAGCAACAATTAGAGACTAAGAAATAAGATGACTGTGTTTTCTATGAAAGCAAACAACAAAAATATAACTTAGAAGATTGACCAACTTGTTATTATTTAAACTTAATACTCATGTATGTAAAGCCTCTTTAGTCAAGCTAGGCACAAGGCTTTGTCATGGTGCTCTCTATTCTTAAAGTTTCACTTTCTAGGGGTACTGAAAAAAATTTCAAGATTTAAGCTTCACTTTCTAGGAGTACTAGCCAAATAAAATGTTAACAACAATTGGGTACTTGTATATAATGAGGCACAGAGCAAACAAATCACATATAACATTTATTAGCCTATTTCAATAGATTTTGTGTCATACGAGACTATATCCAAGGTTAACATGTGAGAGGAGTTTTATCTTATTAAGTGTAAGAAGTGATCTTTAGATGTGATCATCTCAAACACCCGCTAAAAAGAATGTTTTTTGCAGGTCAGCCACTATCAAGTACTATCTCCGGTCCTAAATATAGGACTTGATTGACTTTTTTATTGGAGAGACTAAGATTGCGAAATAGGTTATTAAATGATGACATATTTGATATATTTTTAGATTATCCATTAGTTTATAGGTAAAATAAACTAGTTTAAGGGAAAAAATTAGGTAAATCAAATTATAATTAACTTATTTTGCTTTTTAAGGATTTTCTAGAAAAAGTCAATTAGGTCTTATATTTAGGACCGGAGGGAGTATTAATTAATTTTAGCATATAATGAAATAAACCTGTGGGTCATTGACATGTTGAGTGATGCATGGTGAGGCAGTGTGAAAGACACCCTCACAACCCTCAACAGAAAGGTCAAAGCAACCTTCTTCCAAAAGATCTGCTTTAAACAGCTTCAGTCTCTCCTTTGCTCCATCAAGCTTAAGCAGATGATCTACCTTCTTGGGATCATCTGCAAAGAGTTTCCAAGAAGATCACAAATTTATCACTTAAAGATTTACAGAGTAATATACAAGAAAACATAACAGTGGAGGGGGAAAAAGAGAGCTCATTCATTGTTATGAAATGAGGACCTGGGAATCTAACACACATACTTTATACAAAATAAGCAGAAGTGTGTTTATTATATAAGCCACAAGGATAGGATCAGAACTTTACTAATAGTAATCAGAGTCTAAAGGCTCCCTTCATATGCTGCTGAAGGCCAAAGAAGATATGTAAAGATGTGATTAGTGAAATATCAAGGCTTAATTGTTAAAGCATTGCTGATTTTTCTTTTTGTTCAAAATATGTGGATCATCATACCGCTTTGGACTTGTTCTCTTGAGTCTTACTCAACAATTTCACTTTGTAGGATTCAAACTTATATTCAAACTAGTTTATTAGTAGAATAAATTAAATTTTGAGGGAAAAGATAATTATAGACAATTTAAAGTGATGAATTTTGTATATTTAATTTCTCTATAAAAATGGTAAAATGAAGTTATAATTAGTAGATAACACAAACTTCTATTGCAATATGCACGAAAGTAGATATAGCATATCAACCTTAAAATGTAAAATAATATTGATGGGAAATTGGTGGTATGTGATACCCAAGTCCCCACTTTGAGTATGACATGAATAGGGTATTTGAGTGGATTTCCACAAAGTTTCATCCCAAAGTACCCAACAAATATATATATGAAAAGAAAAAAGAGAAATCTTTCCATGTGCCAATTACTAAATTACACAGAATTTATCATGTTACGTTGTCAAAAGAAAGTTGGTACGTACATTCAACTCAGATCAAAGCATGAAGAAAGTAGATGCAAACTATGGAATACTCACTAGGATCTCTAACAGTAGCATTGACAGTGTAACCACGATGAAGAAGCAGCTTGACAAGCCACGAAGCAATGTAGCCAGAAGCACCAGTTACACACACCACCTTTCCGTTATTATTGCTCATTCTCTCTCCTTCTTCCTCTTCTTTTCCCTTTTACTTTGTAATATACATAGTTATCAATATATTCTTCTGAGTGACATTATATTGGTTTCATTGTTTGTCATTATGTTCTTACTTGCCGGCTGAATCAGCACTTAAAATCCATGATGATAGGGCGATCAGATACACAAATATACAAGCAAAAAAACAAAATATTTCTTGATGTCGCTATTTTTGGGCGATGTTTTCTGTGATACGAACTGTTCAAGTGACTTCCATTTAAACTTTTTGTCAAGTTCTAGATAAGACGTGATGATTACTATACAATTGTCCTGTTCACGAGCTCAATAAAAAAGGAGATGATGAAGAAGTTGGTATGAACGCCAAAGGTGACAACTTAAGGAATATTACATAGTCAGAATTTTCCAAAAAGTGTCTGTTTGGACGATAAAGGAAATTGGCAGCAAAACTCAGGTAAAAAAAAGAAAGAAAAAAAGAAATCGGAAGCAAAGAGAATGAGATGATGGAGTAGTTGGGAAGAAATAGTAGTATTTTATTGAAGGGAAAATTAATGACTTCCTTCACTTCACAAGAGACTTAATACTCGAAAGGTCTCATAAACTTCTCATATTAAAGTATGATCCCTAGGGATCTTACTTTGATATATTCTAAATATCAAAAGATTATTTTGCCCCTCATACTATAAACATATAAAAGTAACAACTAACAAGGTAATGCGTTAGTGTGACAACATAATAGATCGCGAGCAACAAGCTCATGAGCAGGTCTAACAAGTTCATTAGCAACTCTCTGACGAGTTCATGAACAACAAATAATGAGATAATGAGCTAGTGTGACGACGTAATAAAATGTGAGTAACAAGCTCATGAGCAGAGAAGGAAAGAAATGAATTTAGTTTTGTATGAGGGGCAAAATGGTCTTTTAGTATTAGGAGTTTATTAAAGTACAATCCATAGGGACCCTACTTTAATATGGATAATTTATGGGACTTTTCAAGCATTAAGTCCCTTGTGAGGGACCTCATATAATTTCCCCTTTATTGAAACAATTAAATCTTAGCTTGAAAGTTGAAAGTTGAAACAATTATGTTTATTATAAAATTTATTCATCTTAAATCCTAAAAATCTTTTATGTTTCCTTTTGTTCAAATCCATATTGTTCAGAAAAATTTCTTTATTCATATTTACCCATTCTTTTCTCATTATGTATTTTCCTTTGCAATTTTATATTTCTACGTATTCCTAATCCGATTATATCATTCACACACACACACATATATATATATATATATATATATATATATATATATATATATATATATATATATATAAATAAATAAAGGCAATGGGAAATGTAACTATTTATTTAACAGTAGCTTTTTTGTACAGTAGCTTTTTTGTCTTTTTGCTTATTTTGTCTCTTTTCTTTACTCTTTTCTTTTTTAATGTTTTATTATTTATTATTACTATATTATTATCCTTTATATATTATATTTATATATTATAATATATATATATATATAGAGAGAGAGAGAGAGAGAGGAAATTTCAAATATAAATTCTAATATTCATTACAATATTTTTTAAAAAAAATAGTCTATTTTTAAAAAATTATGATTTGCCTCTCTCTTTATGTCCATCACAATTTAATATGTTTTTTACAATTTTGCCCTTTGTTGACTTTACATATTGCAATTAGGTTTTTATTCTTTCTCTTCTTTGCTACAAATTCTATTCTTATTTTGCCTATACATCTTATCTTATTAATAGAGATAAAGTTTGAAAATTAAATATATTTCAGACAAATAAATAATTTTATCTTTTTTTAATATTTTTTTCGAATAAAACAAAGTGGTTGTTTTAACATTATATTTAAGGATAAGGAGCGTATTAATGTTATCATTATCATCAAAGAATAATACTCTCTCTGATCCGTAATATAGGAGCCAAAATTTAAATAAATTTTTCTAAATATAAGAATATATTATATAATATATATAGGAAATTTCAAATATAAATTCTAAAATTCATTACAATATTTTTTTAAACAATAGTCTTTTTAAAAAAAATTATGATTTGCCTCTCTGTCCATCACAATTTAATATGTTTTTTTACAATTTAGCCCTTTGTTAACTTTACATATTGCAATTAGGTTTTTGTTCTTTCTCTTCTTTGATACAAACTCTATTCATATTTTGCCTATACATCTTATCTTATCAATAGAGATAAAGTTTGAAAATTAAATATATTTCAGACAAATAAATAATTTTATCTTTTTTTAATAGTTTTTTTTTTCGAATAAAACAAAGTGGTTGCTTTCACATTATATTTAAGGATAAGGAGCGTATTATTGTTATTGTTATCATCAAAGATTAATACTCCTTTTGATCCGTAATATAAGAGCCAAAATTTAAATAAATTTTTGCGAAATATAAGAATTCACCCTCACATTCTTTCATCATTTGATGCATTTTTTAACTTTGCCTCCAACTCGTTTTCATAGATATTTTTTGAAATGTTAGCGTTTAATCTACAATTTTCCATTATACTTTGTCTTTCCTTTAGCATATCAATGTATAGATTGTGTTTTCCTTTTGTTTGCTTATTAACCACATGCCTTCCAATTATATGTGCATTCCTTTACCTTGGAAATTGCAACTTCACTACTCCTTCTTACCATGCATGAATTAACTATAGATAATGTCTCCCCTTCTAGATTAAGTACAGTTTACCCCCTAAGAATCAGTGCTACCCGGGCATCGCACGGGGTATACCATCTAGTTTATTATTGTAATTATATTAATGTATGTTAAATTTCTATATACTATGGTTTCCCCATGTCTATTTCTTATTTCATCTCTAACCTTTTCTACAAGTGACTTGAGTAGTTTTGAAATAAACTTTTCTTTCCAAAAATCTGAGTTACCATCGTGTCATTGAAATATCTTGGAAATAAAATTATCTTTATCCATCTAAAATTTTCAAATGTTGGGCATCTTAAATTCATTGATTGTTCAATGTTTTTTTTTAATTATAAGGGCTCAACTATAAAGGTCTTTATAATTGCATAGAAAAGTTTTTCTAAAGAATCTGGCATCAACTATTCATTCTTTACTTGTTGAGCAATCTTAACACTACAAAAACCTCGTAGCTTAGTCATGATAACACTTCAGCATTTTAACCAAAAACGCCGTTAAAATTTCACATAGCGGCGATTATACTCGAAACACAAAAAAAGTCAGGTTGAAAACACGATAAAAATGGCGCAAAGCTCACACTGAAAATGCCATGATTACTCTGTCGCGGATATACTCAGTATAAACGCTTGAATGACTGAAGTATAATCTTAATTTTTCTTAAAGAAAATTTTTGAACTTAGTGGCGTTCACTATAGGCCGGTACACAACCACGTTATGTTGCTTACGTCATAAGACACTACTTTCTCGCTTTTATGTAAACACTGACACAATATTAAAAAAATTCTCATACCATAACCATATGGCGGCGTTTAATAAATGCTGGAATGCCTTGATACAAATAAATTTTTAAGGGAAAAAAGAAATTACATGGCGGCACTTATAAAACGCTGTCATGTGGTTATTTATTTTATAAAAAAGGGTTTTTCCGGCATTTCAATAAGCGCCAAAAAAACCATTATATTGTTTCTTCAATAAAAGATTTATTTATTTATTTTAATTAAAAGAGTTGACGTTACCGCATAATGTTAAAAGATGGATTGAATCCGTGACCTTGCTGAGATCTTATATCACTATGTAATAAAGGTACAAATCTCATTGCCTCATTGGGTCTCTCCACTTTACAATGTAATTTATTTCAACAAAGTCGAATTATAAAAAACAGCAGTCACATTTTTTGAGTTGGCAAAGTAATCCATATAAAATCAAAGGCACAAATTTTAGAAAAAGCTATAATTATCAATGTTTGCGAGAGATATCATGATTTACATGTTGAGAAACTTCTTCTCTTTCAAGCTTTCAACAGTCTCCTTAACAGAGACGTCCAATGGAACAAACTCAATTCCCAAGGTCATTGCCCGTTCTTTGGAAACAATAAATTGTGGTACCAAGGGCTCATCTTCAAAAAACCTAGTAAGTTCATCGAGAACCATAAATAAAATTATCATTAAAAATTCAGAAACAAAATGCTCCTATATATTAGTCTAAAGGGCAATGGGCCTATTTTACCCTTCAAGTAACCACCCTAGACCACTGGGCACCCTAAACTAACACTGAGTACAATTTTACCCCTGAAGTAACCAAAGTGGTCTTATTTTACCCTCTGACGAATGTAATGTTGACACGTAGGATGTAATGTTGACATGTGGACTACGTGTCAACATTACGTTCGTCAGGAGGTAAAATTGGACCACTTTGGTTACTTCAGGGGTAAAATTGGAACACTTTGGTTACTTCAGGGGTAAAATTGTACCCAGTGTTAGTTTAGGGTGCCCAGTGGTCCAGGGTGATTACTTGAACGGTAAAATAGGGTCATTGCCCTAGTCTAAAATATACCAGCTAGATACTGAAGCAACAAAAAAAAAGTGAATACATAATACATGGAGATCAAAATATATGATCCAAGGATTATATAAGCCATTGTTTGTTCTTGTTAGGATCAACTTATTTTAAGTGATTTTGTACTATATTTGATAAATATGACTTGGGCATTTTGTCTGGTAAAGCATAATAGCACTTATTCAAAGTGTTCCCATATTCAGGCCTATTCTATGGAATAGGAGATCATCATCAAACTATTTAAAAGAAATCTCTTATCAATCTCCTGAGAACAGACTCACACTGAGTGAATCTGTCTGCTAGAGTCTCTTTTAGCCCACAAACTGAAGGATATAATCAGGCATAATAGATAGAGAACATATCAGAAAAGTAATGGAATTTGACATACTTTTTTTTGGAGAATGGCTAATGAGTTAAGTCCATGAAGAAAGATGAGAGTAATGAACACTGACATGATAGTAGTTCAAGAGGAGTCTCACTCAGAAAAAGTGCATGGAATTTTCTAGACACACACAATTGTCCAACAAATGGATGCCTTAATTCACACGTTATATTTATTTCAAAGAAACTACAGAAATGGTGAACTTACTTTTCCGGAAGGGATAATGTTGGGAATAGCTTATGAGTGATCTTCACAATGTCTGAAAAGTAAGCAACACTTTCGACCAGACAATATCTTCCCCTTGCTGAAGAAATCTCAAATGCTTGAATATGAGCATTCACAACATCTTTCACATGGATCCATCCCACACAAGCATTCGAAAGCTTTTGTGCACCTGCATCAAAGAAACAATGATACAATGACATCAGAATTGATACAAAATCAATGCTTAGACTATATAAATTAAATTCTCTGATAGATGAAACTATATAGTTTTGAACCAGCATCCCAAGTCTACTACCATGTGCTAAGTGGTAAAAATGAATATGAATTATTACTATCTCATGTCTTACATTATTTGAATTTCTGAAGCTACACAATCTTCACACAGTTATGAATATATGCAACTCAAACCTCCCTCCATCAAAGCTTCATAATGCATTCTCTCTGTCTTTTTACTTCACTGAGGATATTTTATTATGATTCTATGACACACTTGGTTAGAATGGAATGACAAAATCTTCATTTTCTCTCTTTGCACCCATAATAAATATGGGATATGTTATGTTTGTGGCTTCTATTTGATTATCTATGCATGACTCTTCTATTTGAAGTTAGCTAAGCATTGTTTCAATGTTCATAAGTAAACTTTATTCTTTTTCTGTTTTCTTTCCCCCATTTTAATTCTCATACCAATTTGCAAGTAAATAGTCTACTCTCTATTCAAAACTATATGTCATTAATTTTCCATTCAATTGACTATAGCTAGAAAGCATTTCAGTCAAAAAAGATCTTGTAACCAGGATGCAGAAAAATCAAATACAATTTCCGTACAGCATGAACATTGCAAGTATCTAGAAAAATTACCATCTAATAGAGTCAAAATAAAAGCAGAAGTCTGGTTTAATGATGGTTGCAAGAGTGGTCCTAGCACTACTCCTGGGTTGATAACAACCATATCAATATTGTTTTTCCTTGCAAATTTCCAGGCACAATCTTCAGCCAAAGTCTTTGAAAGTTCATATGAGGGCCAGAGCTGAAAATTCATAACATACAATAACAAGGGACTTGAAGTTAATTATAAAAGTACCAAAATTAAACAGACCTAATAAGCAAACCAGTTCATCTAATAAGCAAACCAGTTCATCATGTTTAATGTGCAATCACAATTCAATTTGTAAGTGAATGACCTCATGATTGCAATAAACTGATTTAAATCATAACATCATTAACAGAGAAGGAAACTCCGAATTAATTAGCCACTACTATCACATAGGTCATTTTGTTAACAACAAAGTTCGTGTCAGTGTGAGTATAATGATATCCATACCTCAGATGCTTTGCAAAGATGTTCCTTCGAAAACCATGTCTCATCAACAACAACATCAGGAGTTAAAGGCTTTTCATTATGTAAAACTGTAGCCATAGAAGATGTTAGAATAACTCGTTTCAGAGATGGTGACTTAGCACATGATTTAAGAATGTTAAGAGCCCCCTTGACAGCTGGGTCTATAAGTTCAATCTGGAATGAGGAAAGCAGCCATTAGTAGCCAGTAAATAAGACTTCCTTTTCTCTTAAAGGAAAAACCAGTAATCAAATTATTGTAAAAAAATAATGAAGAGCCTTTGCATTCAGCTCAAACCTTTCTTTTTTTTTTGTTACAAAAATTTTAGGAAGGGTTTGGGCTCAACCAATCTAAGGGCAGCGCACCTAGCCAAGGTTAAACGGATCGAGTCAGGATAGAACCAACTATTAACTCCCTCGCCGGTTCCCCCTTGGTTATGAAGATGCCTCCCCAAGGTCCATGATGAAGGCACAACAAAGTGTCACTCCCATGAATCGAACCCGTGCTAAAGTGGATAACTAGACATTTTAATTCCAACCCCTCGCCACTGAATCGACGGACGATGAGTAAACCTTTATTTATTAACTCATAAGAGTTCACATCTACTCAACTAGTGATAAAATCTCAACATGACCTCTCAAGCAGCATAAAATTAAAACAAAAAGTAATGTGATCGCCAGTGCTTACAAAAATCATTAGACAATCCTAGTTTTTCTCAATGACAAATAGATTTCAGAAAAAATGTGAAGTATGTTGCCTCGACATTGTCACATTCTCTGTATGTGAATCATGCATTTGAGATTCTAAATATACATTTATACCTTTCCATTATAATAGCCCATGAAAAATCAAAACAAGGAAATTTGAATGAGTTCAACAAGTAGAAAAGACTATGAGTTTAACAAAGAATTGAAAGTTTTTGAAGCATTTAAAAAAAAGTGTACCACATCCAGAACACATTCTAATATGAATCATCTATGAACTATATAATGAAATGAACCTGTGGATCTTTGACATTGAAAATACAAGGAGATGCAGTATGAAAGACACCCTCACAGCCCTCAACAGCAGAATCAAAGGAACCTTCTTCCAACAGATTTGCTTTGAAAAGCTTCAATCTCTCCTTTGCTCCTTCAAGTTTAAGCAAATGCTCTACCTTATTGGGATCATCTACAGAGAGTTACATAACATCACAAGCTAAGTTAATCACTCAAAAATAGCCAAAAAGACTACTCAACAAACATAAACAAACAGTGTTTAATGATTACTATATAAACTTAAGTTGACCCTTTTTTCTGGAGATTGAATAAGCAAAATGGGACACTAAATTTTATCATATATTACACGTATTAATAAGATTATATGCTAGTTTATATACAAGGGAGAGAAAAAGTTAGACATAAATATTTAAAGATTATGATATTGGATCATTAGTTTTTCAGAAAAGAAAAAGTCAACTGAGTAGCATGTAAAGTCAAGTGAGATGAAAATGAGCATGAAGAAAATGGGAAACACAATTTTGATAAAGTACATAATGAAAACTGAACTAGGATCACGAACTGTGGCGTTGACAATGTAACCACGAAGAAGAAGATGCTTAACGAGCCATGAAGCAATGAAGCCAGAAGCACCAGTTACACACACAACCTTCCCTGTGTTGCTGCTCATTCTCTCTCTCTCTCTCTCTCTCTCTCTCTCTCTCTCTCTCTCTTTCAACTTTGATGTGACTTCAACTATTCATTCTATTTTTTCTTCTTCAGAGTGGTAGCGTGTGGTTCACTGTTTTGTCTTTATCAGTGCGTCAGGATCTGTTTTCTCTCTTTGCCTTGAATTAACTTCTCATATATATATATATATGGGGGCAGAGATCAGTTTTATTAGTGTAAACGGTTAAATGTAGCACTAAACTATTGTCAAAAGTACACCTCACATAAAAGTGAATTTCCTGACTCAAATCTAGCACTGATCAAGTACAAATTGGATCAGATGTAGCGAAACCGTCAATTTTGAAGGGTTTGACCGTTAAGTTTGACCCGAGTATGCCACATCACCTGTCATGTCACCCCAGTTAGGCCACGTCACCTGCCACATCACTCAGTTAGGTCATGTCACCTGCCACGTCATCACCACATCATCACCACATATATGAAAAAAATTTGAGGTTCAAATTTAGCACTCAAGTATTAGTTAAGTTCGCCCAACATAAAATAACAATTTTGAGTTTTAAATCTAGCACCCATCAGTTACAAAAATGGTTCAAATGTACCAACTACGTCAATTTTTATGAGTTTGACTTTTAATTTTGACCTGATTAGATCATGTCACTTGTCACATCGCCCTATTAGTCCATGTTACTTGTCACATCATCATCATTTTCACTACATCACCACCACATATCTAAAAATAAATTTCTGAAACTCACATCACCCTATTACAAATGTTGCAACTTCGTGAACTTTCAGGGTTTGACCATTAATTTTGAACTGATGTAACAAGTGACATGACACTTTTATCTTTCGGCTAAAATATCATATTTCGGCGGTTATAGAGCATACGCGGCAGCGTTACCTGGATAGAAGTATAAAATATTAACGTTCCGAAATATAAATAAGCGCCACAACGTAATAAATTATTTTTAAAAGTGTCATGTCACTTGCTACATCAGTTCAAAATTAATGGTCAAACCCTGAAAAGTTCACAGAATTGCTACATTTGTAATAGGGTGATGTGGATTTCAGGGATTTATTTTCATTTATGTGGTGATGATGTAGTGAAGATGGTGATGATGTGATGTGGCAAGTAACATGACCTAATAGGGCGATGTGACAAGTGACATGACTTAATCAGGTCAAAATTAAAAGTCAAACTCATAAAAATTGACGTAGTTGGTACATTTGAACCATTTTTGTAACTGATGGGTGCTAGATTTAAAACTCAAAATTGTTATTTTATGTTGGGCGAACTTAACTAATACTTGAGTGCTAAATTTGAGCCTCAAATTTTTTTCATATATGGTGATGATGTGGTGATGGCATGGCAGGTGACGTGGCCTAACTAGGCGATGTGGCAGGTGACGTGGCCTAACTGGGGTGACGTGGCATACTCGGGTCAAACTTAACAGTCAAACCCGTCAAAATTGACGGGTTTGCTACATCTGACCCAATTTGTACTTGATCAGTGCTACATTTGAGTCAGGAAATTCATTTTTATGTGGGGTGTACTTTTGGCAATAGTTTAGTGTTAGATTTGACCTTTTACCCGTTTTATTATTAATGTTATGATTTTTTTAAGACTTAATCCCAATAATGTTTTTTTTCTAGTTAAAAGCATCAAAAGTTTAAAAAATAATATGAAATTAAAAAGAGAATCAATTTTTCCATAAGATGTCTAGTTGGTAAAGGGTCTGACTCATAACTATATGATTGTGAGGTCGAATCTTGCTGATGTGAGGTCCTTGTTGGTGGGTGATCTCTAAGTACCTTTGTATGCGCTCTTTAAACCCGGAGGCTGCCCTAACCCTGGTGACCAACCGGGACCCAACTCACACCTAAACTTTTGTGTTATCAAAAACATGTTACTAATTGAGAAAATGACAAATAAAGTACTATCTGAATATCCAAAAGAATAATAAGGGCTAAAGTGTAAAAATGGTCATGTAATTGTCATGAATGTGCAAAATGACCGTGTAAAATTTTTTAGAGCAAAACTGGTAATAAAGTTTTAAAATTGGGGCAAAAATGGTCAGCACAGTTAATTTTTTAACTTTTTTTCGCATCATCTTCTGTCGATCCATTTTTCACTAAAATATATGACAGACTTATGTATTTATTTGCCCTTGTGTGATGATGATGCGACAGAGGATGATGAGTGAAAAAGTAAAAAAATTAACTGTGATGACCATTTTTGGCCCAGATTTGAAATTCGATGGGCAGTTTTGCTCCAAAAAATTATTTTACATGGTCATTTTTGCAGTTTCGTGACAAAATTATGTGGCCATTTTTATACTTTAACCCGAATAATAAAGGTACTTAAATTTCCAAAAGGAAAAATCAAGTACTAGGGAGGGATCTAGGATTATGCCTCTGGAGCATATTGTTAGTCCGATCACAAAAACATATGCATTAACAACTGCAACATTTCCATTAACCACAACAATATACAACTTCACGTTTGTTTTATTCAGATATTAACAACCACTTCTTTCAGATTAACCACTGCATCATTTATATTAACCACTACTACATGCACATTAACAATATCATTTAAGTGTGATTCTATATAAAAGGATTTTTGGGGATTTTTGGGGAATGAGATAAGGGTATCACATATGTAGTCCCGTTTACATGGATTCTACATTATTCATCCACAACCTTCATGAGTTGCTGCTCATACTCTTCCTTTCTTCTGCTTTTGCAAAAACTAATTGCAGGCAGATTTTGAGAATTTGTTGGAAAACAATCTGTGGATTCAACACTAGTCATAACTATTGTCTTTAATTTGTAATATAAGAGTTCAGCCGTCAAAACAAGTTTATTAATAACACATGTAAAAATTAGTTGGGTGTCTGAAGTTATTTTTTTTTTCCAATTTTGCCTTTATTTGTTATGTTACTTTTAAGAGAAAAAATATGTAAATATTAATAAATATGAAAGAAAATTAGGCGCAAAGTAGTAAAAAGAAATGCATTAAATGATGAGAGAAGGTAAGAGTGAGCTATTATATTTTGGACCAAAATCATTCAAATTTTGACTCTTATATTACGGACTGAAAAGAGTAAAAATTATGTGATTACTTGCATATGGAAATGGAATTATGAACAATTTAAAATACTCATTTCTCTCACTCGGTCGGACCGCCTTTCTAGGTGCGGTTTTAATAATACTGATATGAACCATTAAAAATACTCATTTCTCTCACTCTCCAAGAGTTGATTCTGTTTTTCCCTCCCTGCTCCATTATACTCCTTCTGGTCCTATTTTAAGTCACCAACCACCCAAATGGTACATACCAACGAATTGATGTTAATGGAAGTTGCATCATTAAATTGGTCTTGTCTTTTTCATCTTTTCCATTTTTGCTCCTTCTACCTTTATCACTATGCCCCACTAGGCCACTACCTTTTTTTCTCTTCATTAATCCTCAATCTTTATGAGTATATATGTACCTTTTTCATTTTCTCTCTCTTCTCATCTTCCAATGTCCATTTTCCAATGATAAGGGTATATTGGGAAAATTTTAATAAATGAGTTAGTTAATGGTAGTTGGTGACTTATATTAAGGACCAAAATTTAGAGGCGGTTGGTGACTTATAATAAGGACCGGAGGGAGTAACTATAAGCATGTTAGAGAAAGATACACCATTGACATCACATTAATTAATTTTAAATTTTCCAAAGCTCTTATTAGTCTCCTAGAAAGGTATATACTTTTAGTCCTTTATTAATATAGTTTCTTTTACTTCATGGAAAATGTTGACTCAACAAATTTTAATGATAAATCTATAAATAATTGTTGATAAAATATGCTTAGATTTAAAAAATTACAATGTAAATATTCTCATATTTTAAAAATTATTAATTTTAATCAACATTTAATTATAAAATAAACCTTTAAATTACATGAGTTATCATTCTTAGTTAAGTGAAATTAATAGTGTTAGAAAAAAATGTTAAAATTTCACTTTATAAATATAAACGATTAAAATAAAAATTGATGCTAACATAAATTAAAAGACCAATTATATACTTTAGCTTTGAGTAAGTGAGGATTTTTTTTTTCTTTTACTTGAAATGTACTTATATATTTATACGTTTATACGCATACACGAAACGTTTTTCCAGCATACGTACACATGAACTGAAATACATGATATCTGAATTTAATATTTTGTTAACAATAATATTGATAAGGCTAATTAGATAGCTTCGACCTTTGACCTATCATTCAATTTCATCAACTAGGCCCTGTTATCTAATTGCCATTTTTTGTCTTAAATGTAAGACCTATTAATCATTTTTATTATATTAATTATGCTAGTTAATTTAGTTAATATGTCATATTTTTTTTAAAAACACCCTAATCATATTCTCAAGTTCCCTCCCTCCCCTCTCACTATACGTTGAGGGAGTATCTGAATAATTTGGAAAAAATGATAAATATTACTCCCTCCGGTCCTAAATATAAGACCTAATTGACTTTTTCTGGAAAATCCTTAAAAAAGCAAAATAAGTTAATTATAAATTGATTTACTTAATTTTTTCCCTTAAACTAGTTTATTTTACCTATAAACTAATGGATAATCTAAAAATCTATCAAATATGTCATCATTTAATAACCTATTTCGCAACCTTAATCTCTCAAAAAAAAAGTTAATTAGGTCTTATATTTAGGACCGGAGGTAGTATCATTTAGGGAAAAAATAGAGTCGAATGTTCAAATTTTCAGAGATACATTATACAATAAAATTAAAAGTTAACAAAGTTTTTCTCTCTCAAGCTTTCTACAGTCTCTTTGAGACTCACGTCCAGTGGAATAAATTCAATTCCTAATGTCCTTGCCTTTTCCTTGGAAACCTAATACAATGGCAGTGAAGAATTGCTATCTGCAAATCTGACAAGTTTATCAAGCAGTCAAAGCAACAAAATTTAAATTAGAAACACTTCACAAGAATTATCGTGTCAAGATATTGATATAAATGATAAAACCAAAAGTTGAGATCAGCATACATGATGGATAATATATTTGTTGAAATGAATTACAATCTCAACTCTCAAGTTTATCTATTATGCCCATCTATCATTTCGAGTTTAGCATTTATAGCATTTTTGGAGAGTCATTTATGCATTTAATTAAGCCTAACGTTTGTATGATCATTTAACAAGTTTGAGTATTTCCCTTTAATGATAATTGTTGTAAAAATTAAACCATTTAACGTGCAAGAAATTTTTTTAAAAAATTTATACAAAATTTAAGGAAGTGGGTTGAGTTTACTCACAATCAAGACTGATCATCCAATGTGTTTATTTATAGGTTTTGGGACAAGATAAACATATCTTTTGTTATATTTATGTATAGTTTTTCTATATCCAACATCACTTACTTAGTTGTGGAGATATATAGACATACTCCCTCCGGTCCTAATTATAAGTCGCCAACTACCAATTTTTCTTGGTCCTTTTTATAAGTCACTTCATGGTTTTCAATGTGCATTAATTATTTTTTTCCACATATACTCATATTAAATAGGGGTAGTAGGAGAGAGTGATAGTTAATAATTTAGGAAATAAGTGTAATAATTAGGGGTAATATTGGAAAGTACTTGAATTATAAGACAACTTAAATATAAACCAATTTTATTGGTTTGTGAGAAAGTTAGTTAAGCGACTTATAATAAGGACCAGAGGGAGTATATTTTAATGTTAGGATGTTATGTCATTTTGAGCTATTAACACCTAAACTAAGCATTTATATGAGAGATTATTGTGATGAATGTTTTTATAAAATAGACTACCCCGCCAATAGCCTTGTAATCTAATAGAGTAGCATTGAATTGAAGTTTTACTGTTCCAAGTATAATATTAGATTGCTAGTGTTTGTCGGTCTTACTTTAAACAACAGATATAATATAGACTTGAATCTCTCTCTAGTATGTTTCTTTGCATGTCCTTTCCTCTATTTCCCTATGTTTTTCTCTTCTCCCTCTTTCCAATATTTTTCCTAAAGCAAATTATGAGGGTTACGTGACAAATGAAGATCTGAATAATTTAAATTATATGTATCCCTACAATAAGTTAACTTACTCCTCTTGAGGTTGTAATGTTGGGAACAGGCCATGCAAAATCTTCACAATGTCTGAGTTGTGTGCAACAGTCTCAACCAAACAATATCTTCCATTAGCCGTTGGAATCTCAAATGCTTGGATATGGGCATTTGCAACATCTTTCACATTGATCCATCCACGACGCATCGTTGGTAACATCTGTGAACCTGCATTAATTAATTAATTAATCACCACCTATATCACATTGATCTATCAACCAAGTCTCTGATTATAATTACTTTAACCTCCTTTTTCCATCCCAAATAAAATATTCATCATACGCCTAAAATAAGCACTTTACACCAATATCTAATTCAATCAACAAGGCCAGATGGAAATAATTATTTCATTTGAAGATTATCAACCAATCAAGATGTGTATTAGTATTACCATTCATTAGCTTTAAAATAAAACTAGAACTTGTATTAAGAGTTGGTTGTAGGAGTGGTCCTATCACAGTTGCTGGGTTCATCACAACCATGTCAATGTTATTTTCCTTCACAAATTTCCAGGCAGCTTCTTCTGACAAAGTCTTGGAAAGTGCATACCAGTGCTGAACAGGACAAAGTTTAATCAATTATCAATTAGAAATGTAATATGATTAACAAATACCATGATATACAAACAACATATTTACATAAAAAGGAAGTTGCTATAAATACATCAAAATAATAGCTAAGCTAGCAGCAACTATGTAGTGAATCATGTAACAAAAGGAAAGCTGCTAAAGCATTATTGTGATTATCACGTATACAAAGAGTCCCTCTTTGCAGGAATCACATCAACAGCCTAATTTTCCTGTATGATAGAGCAACATATACATTAATAAGAATGTCAGTTTAACAATAACATAGACTATAAAGCACATACCTCTATTTGCCTACAGTTTTCTGGGCTTGAAAACCATGTCTCATCAACTACAACTTCAGAAGTTCTAGGTTTTCCATTATATAAAACTGCTCTGATGGATGATGTCATAACCACTCGTTTAACAGATGGTGATTTTGCACAAGCTTTAAGAACATTAAGAGTTCCCTTAACAGCTGGATCAATAAGTTCAGTCTGAAATTTGGAAATGTGAAAAAGCAACAGTCAAAAGTTGAAAGCAAGTGAATCATATTTTCGATATCAAAATAACGAAATAGTCATTCAAAAGGTTGCTAATTTTTGGAGATTTTAATTTCCTCCTAGAGTTTTTTCTCCCTAATCTTTTTCCTATTCAAAATAAGGTAAAAGGCTAATCCAAAGTGCTGCCACCAGTTTCAAAGAGCTCCCAAAATATTGCTTGGAAAAATTAAAGTGGCAATCTACTTCCAATAAATTATCGACTTGTTGAAATGATAGAAACCTGTGGGTCATTGACATCATAAAGAGCAGGAGATGCAGTATGAAAGACACCCTCGCAGCCTTCAACAGCATAATCAAAGGAACCTTTTTCCAATAGGTCTGCTTTAAACAAATGCAATCTCTTCTTTGCACCATCAAGTTTAAGCAAGTGTTCTACCTTTCTTGAATCATCTACACATAATTGCAAAGCATCACATTTTTTTCCAATCAGAGTGCTACATAGGCACTGACTATTGTGGTTATAAGTAGGATTGAACGCGTCCCATTTGTAAGACATCTTTCATGCCACTACTAAGCTACAAAGCCATTGCACAAACAATCACTATTGGCAACTCAAAGAAAGGCACTAATGAATAACCAAAAAGAGACATCAAAATTGAATTGATGCACCTTAAACAAGTGAGTAATTTCAAAAGGCACAATTAAATTGAATAGTTCAATCTAATGCCCATAATATGAACACAAATTTGCATTTTGGATAGCTGAATACACATGAACTTAAATTCATAAAATAATAGTACTCCTTCTGGTCCTCATTATAAGATCATGTTTATTATATCGAAAGAATTAAGGATGCAAAATAAATTACTTAAAATTATTTATATTTACCCTTTTTTCTTAAAATTAACCAGTTTTACTTAAAATATAACTTGTAATCCAACTATATATATAGTATATTAAAATTTAATGTTTTAATATGTTTTTTTAATCTCCACAGGAAAAGTCTACTTATAATTAGGTGTAGAGTCTACGCAATCACAGAACACTGTCATTGCGTATACTCCATAGATAGATACGATACCGTTATGAACCATTCCCTGTCAAATTTCAAAGAGCCAGAACACTCTCATACTATATTTAACATAAAGAATCAATGAAACTACTATGCCTTCAACTTCTATAATGACTACAATGCGAATGGTATAAGAAAATAGAGACCACTTACTTAAGTTGCGAACCGTGCCATTGACAGTGTAACCACGAAGAAGAAGAAGCTTGACAAGCCATGAAGCTATATAGCCAGAAGCACCTGTGACACACACTAATTTGACCATACTCCCCTTTGGTTTTTTATTTCTTGCCTTTTGGTTTGTTTACTTTGTTTGGTTAGTTTTTATGATTTTTATTTGAAGTATAGTGTGCTTCAAAGATTCTCTCCATCATCAATGCTTGTGGTTCTGACTGAATGAGAATGGACAGTTAGACAAGTGGCCTACTTTGAATCCGCAAGATCTTTGGAGAACCTATTTAAAGTCACTAGATTATCTAGTTATTCCCAGTTGTTTGGATTTTTTTTTTTTGGATAAAAAGACATGATGATATTAATAAGGGTAAATGTTTAAATTTGAAAATCAATTATTCCCTTCATTCATAAATATCACAATACTTAAACTTTTTTGTGGAAGTTAAGAAAACAAATTATAACACTAAATTATAACACATATGACCTATAATTATATTATAATAAGTTAGTTTATAGATAGTATACATTAGGTTTGAGAAATGAAAATACTATATATGGTTAAATGTGATTAATTTTAGGGTAACAGACTTAATCTACCCTCTAAGTAACCACCCGGGAGCATTGGGCACCCTGAACTAACAACAGACTCATATTTACACTTAAACTAACCAAAGTGTTTAAAAAATATCCCGAGTGGACGGTCAATCACGTTTGACCGTTAATCTACCCATGTGGCTGCCACGTGGGTTAAAATTTTGCCGCGCAGGATAAGGGTAATGAACTTAATCTACCCTCCAACTAACTACTCAGGAACACTGGGCACCCTAAACTAACAACAGTCTCACACTCAAAGTAACCATAATGTTTAAAAAATACCCCAAGTGGACAGTCAATCATGTTTGACCGTTAATATGCTCATGTGGCCGCCACATGGGTTAAATGTTTGCCACGTAAGATATGTCATTTGAGGCCCACATATAATAAAAAACAATTCCCTCTCCTCTCTCTTTATCACTTCCAAACAGCCCCACCCTCTCCCCAACATAGCCGCCGCCCCCTACCCCCCAGAGGGAATTGTTTTTTTATATGTGGGCCCCACATGACATATCTTACTTGGCAAAAATTTAAGCCACCTAGCGGCCATCATGGGCAGATTAACGGTCAAACGTGATTGACCGTCCACTCGGGGTATTTTTTTAACACTTTGGTTATTTTGAGTGTAAATGTGAGTATGTTGTTAGTTCAGGGTGCTCAGTACTCTTGGGTGGTTACTTGAAGGGTAAATTAGATCCATTACCCTTAATTTTACCTTATTAATTTCTCTAAAATGTCATTGTGATTTTACAATTAGCGCATAGGGAGTATTGTATAATGTGCACAAAACATAATAATCTTATACGAGTACAAATTTATTAACATTTCTATAAAAAACATTAACAAATTCGTGAGTATTGTGTTCAATAATTTTTTCTAACTTGTAGTTGTACCCAACAAATTTGTAGTTCCTACTTTGTTAAAATTTGATTGTCGTTTGTGTAAGTTAATGGACTATCCATACTTCCAATGTTTCCAACATTTTTTATTTCATTGTTATATAGTTACACTTCGAAAGAGATTAGTGTCATATTTGGTACCACTCAACGTATTATTTTGTTCCCAGATAATACTATTGCAGTGTCTATATTGGACATCTATGAAAGAAGTATCTATATTGGGACATGCTTGACTCACAATTTGATCATATTGTGACGCACCCCCTCAGATATGCTTTATTGATCATAAGAAGCCGTGTTATTAACATGGCTATAAGGATATTACACATTAGATCTAAAGATTAATAAAATTTTTCTCTTTCAAGCTTTCTACAATCTCCTTGAGACCCACTTCTAGTGGGATAAACTCAATTCCCAACGTCCTTGCCTTTTCCTTGGAAAACTGATATTTTGGCATTGAGGGCTGACTGTCCACATCATAAGAAGATATTTAGTGTGAAATCAAAGAAACAGGAGATCATCATCAAAGAAACCGTCATGCTTTTTTTTTTTTGGAGATTGGCTGAGTTAAGTCCATGAAGAAAGATTAAAATAATGGGAACTGACATGATAGTAGTTCAAGAGGTGTCTCATTCAGTAAAAAGTGCATGGAATTTTCTAGGTACACACAAGTGTTCAACAAATGGATGCCTTAATTCACACGTTATATTTCTTTCAAAGAAAGTATGGAAATGGTTAACTTACTTTTCCTTAAGGGGTAAAGTTGGGAATAGCTTATGAGTGATCTTCACAATGTCTGAAAAGTAAGCAACACTTTCGACCAGACAATATCTTCCCCTTGCTGAAGAAATCTCAAATGCTTGAATATGAGCATTCACAACATCTTTCACATGGATCCATCCCATACAAGCATTTGAGAGCATTTGTGCACCTGCATTTAAGAAACAATGACACGGTGACATCAAAATCGAAAGAAAATCAATGCTTAGGCTATATAATTTAGATTCTCTGATAGATGAAACTATATAGTTCTGAACCAGCATCCCAAGTCTACCATGTGCTAAGTGGTAAAAATGAATTTGAGTTAGTAAAATTTCATGTCTTACATTATTTGAATTTCTCAAGCTACACAATCTTCACACAGTTATGAATATATGCAACTCAAACATCCCATTATCAAAACTTCATAGTGCATTCTGTCTTTTTTACTTCACTGAGGGTACATTATTATGATTATATGATGCACTTGTTTAGTATGGAATGTCAAAATGTTCATTTTCTTTCTCTGCACCCGTAATAAATATGGGATGTTGTTATGTTTGTGTCTTCTATTTGATTATCCATGCATGACTATTCTATTTGAAGTTCGCTGAGCATTGTGGTTTCAATGTTCATAAGTCAACTTTATTCCTTTTATTTTTCTCTTCCCCCCCTTTTAATCCTCATACCGAATTCGCAAGTAAATAGTCTACTATTACCAAAGTATCTGTCATTAATTTTCCATTCAATTGACTAGATCTACAAAGCATTTCAATCAAAAAACATCATGTAACTAGCATGCAGACAAATCAAATAACAAGATTTCTGTACAGCATGAACATTATGAGTATCTAGAAAAATTACCATCTAATAGAGTCAAAATAAGAGCAGAAGTCTGGTTTAATGATGGTTGCAAGAGTGGTCCTAGCACTACTCCTGGGTTGATAACAACCAAATCAATATTGTTTTCCCTTGCAAATTTCCAGGCACAATCTTCGGCCAAAGTCTTTGAAAGTTCATATGGGGGCCAGAGCTGAAAATTCAGAACATCAAACACCAAGGAACTTGAAGTTAATTATAAAAGTACCAAAATTAATCAGACCAAATCAGCCAACCAGCTCAGCATGCTTAATGTGCAATCACAATTCAAATTACAAGTGAATGACCACATGATTGATATAAACTGATGTAAATCATAACCTCGTCAACAAAGAAGGAAATTCTAAGTTAATTAGCATAGGTCATTTTGTTAATAACAAAGTTCTTGTCTGTGTGATTATAATGATATCCATACCTCAGATTCTTTGCAAAGATGTTCCTTCGAAAACCATGTCTCATCAACAACAACATCAGCATTCAAAGGCTTTTCATCATGTAAAACTGTAGTTATAGAAGATGTTAGAACAACTCGTTTCAGAGATGGTGACTTAGCACATGATTTAAGAATGTTAAGAGTCCCCTTGACAGCTGGGTCAATAAGTTCAATCTGGAATGAGGAAAGCAGCAATTAGTAGCCAGTCCCAAGACTTCCTTTTTTCTCAAGTAATTAACAATAATAAAATTATTGTAAAAATAATCATGAAGAGCCTTTGCATTCAGCTCAAGCCTTTAATTATTAACTCATAAGAGTTCACATCTACTCAACATGACCTCTCAAGCATCATAAAAGTGAAAACAAAGTAATTAATGTGATCGCCAGTGGTGACAAAAATCATTAGACAATCAAAGATTTTCTTAAGGACAAATAGATTTCAGAAAAAAGGTTAAGCATGTTGCCTCAACTTTGTCACATTCTCTGTATGTAAATCATGCATTTGAGATTCTAAATATACATTTATACCTTTCCATTATAATAGCCCATGAAAAATCAAAACAAGGAAATTTGAATGAGTTCAACAAGTAGAAAAGACTATGAGTTTAACAAAGAATTGAAAGTTTTTGAAGCATTTAAAAAAAGTGTAACACATCCAGAACACATTCTATTATCAATCACCTAAAAACTATATAATGAAATGAACCTGTGGATATTTGACATTGAAAATACAAGGAGATGCAGTGTGAAAGACACCCTCACAGCCCTCAACAGCAGAATCAAAGGAACCTTCTTCCAACAGATTTGCTTTGAAAAGCTTCAATCTCTCCTTTGCTCCTTCAAGTTTAAGCAAATGCTCTACCTTATTGGGATCATCTACAGAGAGTTACATAACATCACAAGTTATTCACTTGAAAATGTTCAGTGAAAAAAGATTACCCAAGAAACGTAAATCAACAGTGTATAATGATTACTAAACAGCACTCACCCATGTCCAAATTAAACTATAAAATTAAATTGACCATTTTTTATGGTGATTGAATAAGCAAAATTTGTTGGCCAAAAAACAAAAGAATAAGCAAAATGGGCCACTAAATTTTACATATATTACATGTAATAAGATTAGGGAAAATGACAAATAAATACCTTTGAATATCCAAAAAGACAAGTAAGGAACTCAAATTTTCAAAATGACAAGTAAGGAACTCTGAATTTCAAAAGAACATTTAAGGAACAGACAATTGTTAATTTCTATGTTTCAAATGTTATATATAAGATTCCAAATGAAACTATGTCATAATTTCAAACAGGCAACTATGTTCCAATTGTTAATTTTTACTGAAGTTCCTTAATTGTCCTTTTGGAAGTTTGAGTCCCTTACTTGTCTTTTTGGACATTCGGAGGTATTTATTTGTCATTTTCCCATAAGATTATATGCTAGTTATATATAAGAGAGAGGGAAAATAAGATACTCCCTCCGGTCCTAAATATAAGACCTAATTGACTTTTTTGAAAAATTCTAAAAAAGCAAAATAAGTTAATTATAAATTAATTTATCTAATGTTTTCACTTTTCCCTTAACCTAGTTTGTTTTACCAATAAACTAAAGGATAATTTATATATCAGAATTTAAGAACCTATTTTACAACTTTAATCTCTCCAAAAAAAAGTCAAGTATGTCTTATATTTAGGACCGAAGGTAGTATATATACTTTAAAGATTATGATGTTGGAGCATTAGTTTTTCCGAAAAGAAAAAGTCAACTGAGTACCATGTAAAGTCAACTAAAAGCTGAAAATCATCATGAAGAAAATGGGAAACACAATAATGATAAATGCATGAAAACTCAACTAAGATCACGAACTGTAGCATTGACAATGTAACCACGAAGAAGAAGATGCTTAACGAGCCATGAAGCAATGAAGCCTGAAGCACCAGTTACACATACAACTTTGCCTGCGTTGCTGCTCATTCTCTCTCTATGTCAACGATTCTCTCTATTTTTTCTTCTTCTGAATGGTAACGTGTGGTTCACTCCTTTGTCTCTATCACTGTGTCAGGACCTGTCCCCTCCCTATTTATAGTGAATTAAGTGTTAAATATCTCTCTTTATTTGGTCAACTAATCAACAAGGACAAATCTATTCATTTTGTAAGTAGATTAGGAAAATAACTTAGTACTTGGGTTGATCCTAGAAGAAATAAATCATTGATTTATCAACAGGTTTTACCATCAAGTGAGGCTCGCACCACATCATGGAAAGGGAAACTCCTATCCCAAGCAAGCAGATTAACCTTGATAAAATTTATTCTTGCAACTGTTAATATTAATGTTTTTTATGCATTAAATTCCCAAAGGATATATTCAACAAAATTGATAGTATGTAGATGTTTCAATTTCTTCTAGGAAACAAGGGAGATTTGAACAGAATTCATTTGTTGAGGCGCTCCAATCTGTCTCTATCAATTGCTCAAGTAGGATTAAACATTAAGTCTATATATCCATATTGTCAACAAATCTCTAGCAAGTTTGGAGAATTATTTCTGTGGGTGACTCGTTCTTATTAGCCTCTAATTTGGGCAAGAAATACAGCTAGATTTTTTTTTGGCCGAGAAATACAACTCAATTGATCGAAAGAAATAATATTTTGCTTCAAGATGTTGCTTAAGGGTATTGAAGCCTTATAATACCTAGATTGGTCGAAAGAACAAGGGTACATTTTTTTCTCCAATATGTTTCTGTGTTTTATGATATTTTATTGCTCCTACTATTGAGGTTAAAGTTGTCTTATAGATCAGAAAAGATTGTTATGTGTGGTATGTGTGATTCATGGTTGGATACAACGGAAAAATTTGTTAATGATGCATTTATTTGTTGCTGATGTTGCACCATCTGTTCACCTCTGATACATTGTTTGGTCTCAGTCTTGAGTTAAGTGAGTTAGCTTTCCAATTTAGACAGTATATTTCATTCATATCATTTTTATCGATTTTTACCATTTTTTTTAGAAATTCTTGTGGTAGAATCATTTTCTGAAGCCTCATATTTGGATCTTGATCCACCAAACACAAGGCTTTAGCAGTAGAAGATCATCATGCTTATTACTTAATTCATATTTTATGTGTGATGAGTAATTATGAATGGGATACCTAATATCATTAGGTGTTAGATTTTATTCTAAATCCTTTTCTACGAATGATTTGTTGTTTTTGGAGTTACGTCTAATTTTTATTCCAATGTGTTGTATAATTGGGAATCGCATTACATAATTATGTTTTTGGAGTTATGTCAATTTAATTAGACAGAATGATTTATTGGCCAAATTATTGTCCGTTTTTTCTTAATTTTAAGTTTTACCTTCATATGCTCCAAATTAATGTCCCCTTTACTTGACATGTTGTTGTCATTTAGTGTGCAATATATGAATATATTCTTTAATGTGTTTCTCCCATGGGTGTTTTAATCTTTTATGTCCTTTTTGTTTTTGTCTATTTTTTTTCTACTTTTTTGCTTCAACAAATTTCGTCCCTATAATATATGAATATATTCTTTGAACTCTTTTGCTTAGATAAATTTCGTCCCTACAGTATTTTATAGTTTTAACTTATATCGGTGACATAATTAAAAATCAGTTAATCGTTCTTTGGTCAGGCCTAACAATATACTCCCTCCGGTCCTAATTATAAGTCGCCTTTGACTTTTTTTCGAGATGTTAAGGTTACAAAATATGTTATTAAATTATGACATATTTGATAAATTTTTATATTAGTCATTACTTTATAGGTTAAACAAACTAATTTAAGTGAAAAAATTAGTTAAATCAATTAATGATTGACTTATTTTACTTTTTTAGGATTTTCCAAAAAAAGTCAAATGCGACTTATAATTAGGACCGGAGGGAGTAGTATTTTACACGTTTTTGTACTCGGGAGCATGAACATATTAATGGTTGCATAGACTTTTGTTCTACAAGATTATACTGACCATAATCAACATGTCAACTAAAGTTGGTGACATAATTAAAAATCTGTTAATCGTGCTATAGTTAGGCCTAACATTCTATATTACATGTTTTTGTAAAGGGAGCAAGGACATATTGATGGTTGCAAGAGACTATTGTTCTGCAAGATTATCCTTACTTCCTTCAATTCACGTGGAGAACACGACACGGGTGTGCAAGTTGTACAAATAGTACATGTACTTTTTGGTGGAAATTGATGGGTAGAAGACTCATATGTATTTTTGGGTTTGGTTTTCTGGTATTGTGTGCTTTTTAAATTAAATTTGAATAATTGACTTGCGTGGTCAATTTCTAAATGGTACAATTTCTATTTTAAAAGTGACGTAAAAGATAAGGAAAATGACATATAAATCTCTTCGAATGTCCAAAAAGACAAGTAAGGAACTCAAACTTTCAAAAGGACAATTAAAGAACAAGCTAAGGTAGTTACTTGACATATATAATTGTTGTGAAAAGACTTAAATGTCTCCTCCCCAAATTAATTCGAATGAACCATTTGTTAATGGGTATGCTCCAGTTATTAATTGGTAAGTTGTAATTGTGAATAGGTACCGTGCAATTGTTGATAGGGAATGAATATTTGATAACATGGAAGTTAATTCAAATGATTCAATTGTTAATGTGAATGCTTCAGTTGTTAATTGGTAAGTTGCAATTGTTAATAGGTATACGCTGCATCTGTTAATAGGGGAATGCACATTTTTTAACATAGAAGTTAATTCAAATATATAGTCCAATTGTCAATTGTTTATGACTATTCTCCAGTTGTTAATTGGTAAGTTGCAATCCTGTATACCTAATAGCAATGGAGAAAATTTCTGTTCAAAAAACTGTTCATGCTTCATTTATTTATTAATTTATTTATTGTGTTGTGGGCCCGGCTCAGTTTTGTTGCACACATTTCTCTCCCCCTCACTTTGTTTCTCTCTCTCTCTTTCTTCTCTTTCCTTCCACCGCCAAGTACCTCCCAAGCCTTAGCTTCCTCCCTCAATATTATTTCTAGCTCCTGTAACTAAAGTAAGAAGCAAGATGGTGAATCCAAATGAAGCTCTGCCTCCTTCTTAAGGAATTTCACATTACACTATATTATATTTTATTCGTTTTCTTATATTCTTGTACCTATAATCTAATCATTTCTTTTTATTAAAATTATCATGTTTTTAATAAAATTCCCAATCAATACTCCAATTTGACATCTCATCAAAATCTCAAACAAAATCCCTTTTATTTTATCATAATCTCTCCCCAATTATTCCAAAAACATATATCAAATCTATTTAAATTGGGCTGTCATCACACCTTCACATACACTTGAGTCTAGAGGTGGAAATGAGTCAGACCGTAAACAGGCGGCCTATGACTCGGTCTATTTTGGGCCCGACTCGGCCCAGCCTTTTTAATAAAAAGGCCAGACTTAGGCCTATTTTCAAGCCTTTTAGCTAAAAAGATCAGACCTATTTAAGTAAAGCTTGGCTCGAAAGCCCGCAGGCCTGGCCTGTTTAATATTACTACTAATAAGTAATAATAAAATAATAGTGCGGATGGTGTTAATGATGGTGATGTAAAGTTTGTGACCAATGTGTCACACTTATGGTCCTTTTAAACTTGATATATATGTAGGCCTTTAAAAGGCTCAAAACCTTTTAAAGGCCTAAATTTGAAGTAGGATTTTAAAAGGCCTTAAGCCTTTTTAAAGCCTACATTGTAAATAGGCCTTTAAAAAGGCTTTCAGGCCTTTACAATTTTTCGCAGGCCTAGGTTTTTTTTAAATTTTTTTAAAAAAACCTACAATCAGGCCCAGGCATAGGCCTATGTTTTCTTATTGCATGACGGGCCTAGGTCTATTTAGCCAAAGTCTGGCTCGGCCCGGCTCATTTCCACCCCTACTTGAGTCAAATCTTGTCCTCAAAATTTTGAATTTTTAAAGACCAAAGAAAAATATGAAAAATATTTTAATGCAAATATTACAAAGTTTAATCAATTCAATATAATATTTCAAATTATATAGAATTTCATAATTCTTTCTCATATTTAATGAACAATGTTATGTGATATTTGACTTTATTGTATGTGCTATTGTTAACCATTCCATCATGTTACATCTATCTTATTTTTATAACTTACCTTGACATAATTACATTTTCAACTTAACTAACTCGATTTGATATATCTAGATTTATTGCTTCCCGGGCAAGGCCCGGGTATAGTTGCTAGTTGTTAGTAGGGGTGAGAGCATTTAAGTCTTTTCACAACAATTACAAATGTCAAATAAGTATTACTTGGTTTCTTAATTGTCCTTTAGAAAGTTTAAGTTCCTTATTTATCCTTTTATACATTCGGAGGCATTTATTTGTCATTTTTTCTAAAATATATCAAAAATGGGTAATTAGTTTCACATTTCGTATGAATTTTATTTAATATTTGAACATCGTTATAAGCCTTCTTCAATGAAGGGGCAGGGAATTGTGAGGCAGCTGTAGTCAGTTTGTCAGGGACTTTGTTGGCACTTGGAGAACTTTTTAGAGGCAGCTGAACAACTTTGGATGTAACAAATCGTGTTTTTTATCAGGTTTTTGAGAACTTTATCCCATTAAACTAAGATTCAATATCTTGAACATGAACGCTAACTATGAGGGAATATATTTTCACGGACAAGTTTGAAGTGTGACGGAACCAAAATGCCACATTTTGTCATGAAATTAAGAAAATGTAAGATAGTTTCTAGGTATAAAGTTGATACTCGCATATATAAAGAGAGAAAATGGGGGAAAGTTCTTTCCAATTCTTAGGCATTTTAGATATATAGAGCATACATTTTTCTAGTACTAAACACAAGAATTAGTTGGGAATAAATCTTACTCCTAAATATAAGAAACTTTTAATTATATCTGTTATGTCTATTATTCTTATTATTTTTTTGGAACTAATTTGTCTAACTTGTGAAGCACAATATAATCTACTATATGACATAAATATGTAGTGTATTTAATTATCTGACTGTTAGCAAATTAGTGATTTAGGCCTTATATGATTATATTAAAGGGCTAAAATGCAAAAATGTTCATGCAATTGTTACGAAGGTGCAAAAATACCCATATAAAATTTTTTGAAGAAAAACTACCCATCAAATTTCAAAACTGAGACAAAAATGTCATCACAATTAATTTTTTTACTTTTTCACTCATCATCCTCTGTCGCGTGATCACTCACCAAAATAGATGACAAACTTATGTATCCATTTACCCTTGTGTGATGATTAAGTGATAGAGGGTGATGAATGAAAAAGTATACAAAATTAACATTGATGGACACTTTTGCCTTAATTTTGAAATTTGATGGGTAGTTACTTTATAAAATTTTACATGAGTATTTTTGCACATTCATGACAATTACATGGATATTTTTGCACTTTAGTTCTATATTTAATATTAGTGATAGTGACATTTATTTATCAAGTTATTCAAATTGGAGTGGTTTTGATTTTTGGGTACGGAATTTAAAAGCGGGAAAATGACATATAAAGCTTGTCCAATTGGGACTTGGACAATTGAGGTGGGTAAATTGTGGAAAGCCTAAGTTGGGTCATTTGAACTTAAAACAAATTACCATATTTGGGGAAAAGACTAAAGTGCCCTTTACTAATCTAATATATTACAACACAACCAAACATGAATCTCACACTAAACAAAAAGAAAAATCACGATGATGAAGTATGTGGTCTATAATAATTCATGATCAAAAGAAAAGCTAATGGTGTCTTTTAGGGTATGAAATAGACAAATTATGTATGTGTATTGTATAATCCTAAAACCTTGTCTGGAATTTATTGGTGGGAGAAGAAGTTCAGGTAGACATATATGTAATGAAGATGATGAAGTAGATGTTCATTCACTATTGCATTGATTAGGTTTTGGAAATAAAAATGCATGTTTCTATGGTTAAAATGCATGCGACAGTGGTTAATATGCATGTTACTGTGGTTATTCGGCATGTTACAGGGAAGCAAAAACTACTCTCTTCAAGTTTATTTGGTCATGGTGTCTTTTAGGGTATGAAATAGAAAAATTATGTATGTGTATTGTGTAACATCCCAAGTTTTTAATATTTGAAAATAATTTATTTTGAGATTTAAAATATTATATTTGAGGATATGATATATTATGAGTCTAAAAGAAATACTAAATTGCTTCAAAACAAATATTTGTAGATTCTTTTTACATCATGAGAAGAAAATAAAAATGAGCTGAATTTAAATATATGAATGAATTTAAATATATGAATCAAGATGCTTAGAATTAATTAAAAAAAATGATTATAGGAGGCCCAAACATACAAAGCCCAAATTGAAAACCCTAAACCCTTTTTATATATAATTCATTCTTCTCAATTCTCTCCCTCTCACCTCTCTGCCGTACCCTCACTTTTTCTAAAGGCACCTATTTCTCACCCGTGGTAGCCATAACTTGGCCAGCCTTTGTGAAGGCTATTTGTCTCATCTCTATTTTTGCTCCACAATGTCCACCTAATCACTCTCTCCTTGAACAAATCGCTTTATCATGAATAAATTACCCTTTTCCATTTAAAAAAAAAAAGGTACCTATTTCTCTCATGTTTTCTTCTTCGTTTTTTTTTACAGTAAACGAAAATAATGTTGTATAATATAACTTCTTTTTTTTTCTCTTTCATTGTGCTTACCTTATTTTACACCAATAAATTCTAACAATCAAATTAAACCAACGTTTTTTTATATACAAGTGTAATATTATAATTCCTTTTAACTCTATTTTCTTTCTATATGTGTATATTTAATTTTGGGACCTCACAATTATGATATGTAGTTGTATTTTGTACATGTTAGTATGTATGTACAGATGATTACTTTTAAGAAAGATTGATTGTACATATATTTTAATAAATAGGCTTGACTTAAATAAGAATTTTTCTAATTAAATATATTTTATTTGTTTATAAAAATAAGTCAATACTATATTTAGGGGCTCTTAAGGTACAATAGCGTTAAGATACTAGTAGATAGTGTTTAATTATATATTAATAGAAAGGGTAAAGGAGCAAATCTGGCCCCAAGTAACCACCAAGGAGCGCTGAGTACCCTAAACTAACCACAGGCCCGGATCTGTACCCCAAGTAACCAAGATGTTAAAAAACTACCCCGGTTGGACGGTCAACAACGTTTGACCGTTACTTTGCCTGTGTGGATGCCACGCGAGCACCTGCTTTGCCACTTGGTGTCTTGTCATTGCCACGTATGATAAGTTATGTGGGTCCCACATTAAATAAAAAAAATTCTCCCTCCTTCTTCATCAACAATCACCTCCCCCCCTCCCCCCACCACCACCACGACCCGTCCCCTTCACCACCAGGTGATTGTTGATGAAGAAGGAGGGGAGAATTTTTTTTATTTAATGTGGGACCCACATAACTTATCCTGATGCATACAACTCAGAAGAAACCTGATGTAAGCATACCAATACTAAACAGGTAGCAAATAGGAATCTATGAATAAAAGAAAGATTTAATTGTATGCATTCATGAAAAACCAAAATAGTTAACTTACTCTTCTGGAAGTTGTAATGTAGGGTACAATTCACGCAAAATCTTTGAAACACGTTGATAATCTGCCACTGACTCAACCAAACAATATCTTCCGTTAGCTGTGGGAATCTCAAAAGCTTGGATATGGGCATTTGCAACATCTTTCACATTAATCCATCCACCAGTAAGTTGTGGTAATGGTTGTGCACCTACATTGAACAACCATGGTAAGAATGTCAATAAGGTGTTTCATAATAGTTCTAGTCCCAGAACCAAAGCAAACAACAAACACTCCATAAAAATAGGATAAATGAAACTAACTTTCATTTGAATAATTACATTGTATTTTTTTTCTGAGAGGGATGATTGGATTGCAAATTATAAGTGAAGACATGTGAAAAATTTAGTAAGGAAAGAATTGAAAAAACAATATGTGCCTATGCTGAATATTAAGTCAAATAAATGATATTTATTATAATATTTTCTTATGAGAGGAAGGAGTTTCAATGGTAGAAACATTGTGACCCTCATTTTCCTATCCCAAATAACTTACTTCAAAGGCCTAACACAACATTTTCTTTCCTCTTTCCATTTCAAATAACTGGGGCTCGGAAAAGCAAATCAATTGAAATGATATGAACTAATTAAGATTTGGACAAACTAGAGAGCAAGATTTTAGTACAGCATGATTATTTTGATAACTTAAAATTACCATTTATCATCTTTACAAATGCAGCAGAACTTCCGTTAAGAAATGATTGCAGGAGTGGTCCTATCACGAATGATGGGTTGATGACAACCATGTCAATGTTGTTTTCTTTTGCAAATTTCCAGGCGGCATCTTCAGCCAAAGTCTTTGACAGTTGATACCAAAGCTGAAAAAAAGAGTATGAAAAAGAAGCTAGTGTGAATTGTAAAATACTACGGGAGTCATATTATTATATTGGGAAATGGGAGGGAAATGGTAACTAGATTCTTAAGCTTGAGAAATTGATGGAAAACTAACTAATGCTTGTCTATTGGAAAGGAAGAGAAAACATATACTTATCCCATAACACATTCCTACATTTGGTTTAATCAAGAAAACATACAAGAGTCAGTTGCTCTTTAACTAACCATTTCATGCTAAGATCACTCCAGAAAAGCCTCTAGTAGTTCTCCTCTAATATACATTTCCCCATCTTACACTAGCTTGCCATGTGTAGCCCTCTTACATGTTTATTCAGGCCATAGTGCACAACAGCATGACAAACACCGTATTTGCAATTGGAAGTTGCAACAATAGAATAGCAACTATCAAGTGCATGCATGGTTGAAAGCATTGAACTGCAATCATTTAATTTGACAAAAAAAAAGTAAAAATGAAAACTGTTGAAATAGTTTGGCCATTTTCTCGGGAAATTTCCATGCCACATACAAGTGTTAAATCTCAAGATTACAAGAATTTTATTCATGATTGAACAATCAAACAATATATTCTCCATGCAGAACAAATATACAAGCAAAAGCTGGAAACAATAAAATACCGATACTATCACACATAAGCCATACCTCAGATTTCCTACAGAAACTCGGGTCTGAAAACCATGTCTACTTCAGGATTTACAGGCTTTTCATTAAATGCAACAGCAGCCATAGACGATGTTAAGACAACTCGTTTCAAAGTAGGTGATTTTGCACACGATTTAAGAATGCAGAGGGTTCCCTTCACTGCTGGGTCAATAATTTCTGTCTAAATTGAGGAAAGCAAAAGTCAGAAGTAGAAAATAAGGCAACCATATTTAACAAAATAACAAGATAATATATATGGCTATCAATGTCTGCATTTATGTAAACTCATAGAATTCAAACCTGAACTTAATTATGTCAGAGTTTATACACAACACTAACTCCTAAATTGTTAATAACTATTCATATACAAGTAAAACATGCTATAAAATGAGAAAAATACAGTCTGTTCAAGATTTTGTGGTTTGTTTGATAGGAGCGGTATGCCCATGCCTTCAAAACAAAACAATTGTGATACTTCAAGTAAAAGAGTGCGAATTAAACTCATTAGATTGTATCAACTTGAATACTAGACTGTGTTATTATCTCTGAAGACACAAAAAAGGAGAAGGTTCTTGAAAAAGTCATTATGATAGTCTATAAATATAATTAAGCCATTTGTTTTTATTATAGGATCTTTGGGTTTCTAGAAAAGAATAATATCTTAATTTCTTATCCAGAAATGTAAAAATCAATTAATCATAATGCATTGACTCCTCTCTCTTGCCCAAACACCATAAAAATAAAGCAAATGGCTAATAAGATACTACAAACAGTTTGGAAGTGTCCAAAAAAGATTCTTCAAATGATTATTTATAAATGATAGAAACCTGTGGGTCTTTGAAATCATAAGCAACGGGAGATGCAGTATGAAAGACTCCCTCACACCCTTCAATAGCTCTGTCAAAGGAACCTTCTTCCAAGAGATCTGCTTGAAACAAATGCAATCTCTCCTTTGCACCATCCAGTTCAAGCAAGTGATCCACTTTTCTTGGATCATCTGCATGAAGTTGCAAAACCATTTAGCAGTAGCCAGCCATTCAATCAAGAGATATCCAATCATCATGCATGCATGTAAAGTTCAAAATACACAAAATTTCCATAATAATTAGGAAAAAACTTACCTCAAGTACTTGACCTCAATTACATCCATTATCCAATAAGAATTTGACACATGTCCAACTAACCCATACACAACTAACACATGGAGGAGAGAGAAAATAAGGAGAAAGTGGTGTGGGTTAGTTGGACATGTGTCAAATTCTTATTGGCTTACTGGATGTAATTGAGGTCAAGTACTTGAGGTAAGTTTTTTCCTAATAATAATACCATGAAAAATAAAAATGGGTTCAAGGCTTTTTTGTCCTCATCCTTCCAATACCGCTTCACTTCAAGAAAAAAAACCGTTAACAATGATGATTAGAAGAAAAATAAGAAGAATATGTGTGTGTGTTTAGCATAAGAACAATGTTTACACAACAATAATCTGACCAACTTAGTTTAGACTTTAGAATAATCATCCCTCACGTGCTTGGTGTAAATTACACGATCTCACCCACTAAAATATGAGTAAGACCCCATTGTATAGAATCATAAAGTGGCTAACTTTTTGTGATTAAACAACTAATTAATCAAATGGGTCTCCAAAAGGATTTAGTTATTGAAGCACAAATTTAATGAAGTAATGGAGATAAAACAAGTGAGTGATGATGTTGATAGTGTTAGAGGGAACTGACTAAGGTTACGAACTGTGGCATTGACAGTGTAGCCACGAAGAAGAAGAAACTTAACGATCCATGAAGCAATGAAACCAGAAGCGCCACTGACACACACTACTTTTCCGTTTCCTGTGTTGCTGCTCATCTCTCTCTCTCTCTCTCTCTTCTCTCTTCTCTCTTCTCTCTTCTGCAGTTTTGATGATTTCAACGATTGTAGTAGAGCGAGTGTAATGAGACAAGGATATCATATTCGTATTCTTAAGCTTGTCAAACTCGGTGAGTTTAAAGTCGTAAAGAAGTTAAACACTCATGCTCAAATAGTAAATATCACGTATGTGGTCGGGTTCGGATTCTCTCGGAATCCCAGAATCCTTCTTGGTACTCCCTCACTCTGTTCCTAAATATAAGAGCACTTTGACTTTTTTGGAGAATCCTAAGAAAGCAAAATGAACAATTTAATCATAACATATTTTAAATATTATTAGATCATATGTAAGTTCATAAGTCAAATAAACTAGTTTAGTGAAAAAATTTGGGAAAATCAATTTTTAATTACCATATTTTGCTTTCTTAGGATTCTCCAAAAAAGTCAAAGTGCTCTTATATTTAGGAACGGAGGGAGTATTATTTTGCCTATTGAGATTTATTTAAGAGCTAATAATTTGTCATTTGTACCATTAAAAATTAAAAAAATGTATTATAATATAAAATAAATGAAGAACTTTTATTTTTTTTATTTTTGAACACATTTTGGTATAAAAAATTTCAACTATCTAGACCTATTTCATTTTAATATAAGGATCTATAAGAGATACAGACTAGTCCAATTAACTGTGAAACAATATTACAGTTAACTGATTATAATACATTTTAGTTTTATTTTTAATAGTACAAGTGGCAAATTATGAACTCTTAGATGAATCTCAATGGGTAAAATAATACCGGATTATTTTGTTTAAAAGGAAAAGGAGGGAAAAGGAGAGGGAAGGAAAAGGAGAAACCCCTCTCCCGTGTGTGGTCCCATAGAGATGGATTCTGCATCCATGCATGTCTTTGTATTAATAGAATCTTTGGCACAAATTAATCATGTCTGTTTGTTCCCAGTCCTTTTTGACACCTTTAGTAAATTGTGAGTACTTAATAGGGGTGGGAATACTCTAAGTCTAGTTCGGCTTGGTCATAAAATGGCTTGCCCTGTGACCTATTAGAGACAATTTTTTAAAGCTTGAGTTTGGTCTGCAGCTTGGAGCCTTGGACGACTAGCTTGACAATTAGCTTGTAAGAAAGCTTAATAAATTAAACACACTACAATAATTGGTTTGAAAAGGTAAAATGATGGGTGACATCATTTAAATGAATGTTTAGAGAATAAGAGACAATAGACACCTTAGAATAGAAGATGATATAATTATAACTTTATATTAAGAATTAGTAAAAAACAACATCAATTAATATAGTAATATAATTTTTTATATAAATAAATATTATTTAACTTCTTAATAGGCCAACCTGATAAGTTAATTGCCTTTTTTTTTCAAGCCTTAAACTGTTTGTTAAGCAAAACAATATAAAAGTAAAATTCTGGGCCTAAGTCTGACTTGGATAAAAAGAGACTGGTCCAAGGTCTTAATAGTCCAAGTCATAGGCCCGGCGAGGGGTGGTGGGGCCGCACCAGAATTGTTTGGGAGGGTGTGGTGGTGGAGTGATTTTTCATTTTTTTTTTAATTTATTGTTCTTTTTTCTAGTGATTCATGAAAATTTAAAGACTGATTGCATTTTTACTTGCATATTCCTCGATCAATTTGGTTGGAGGGAAGGGAATGATAAATGACCCTTTCCCTTTGTTTGTTTTGAAGAATCGGAGGAGAGATATAATATGCTCTCCCCTCCTCTTCAAATCCTTTATTTAAAAAAGAGCCCATTGATAGTTTGCGGATTTTAACCCTTGGGCTCAGCTTTAATATTAAAGCCCATTTTCTTTATATTTCCATGCATCATAACATCCTGTCTTTTGGTAATCCTTCTTTAAGTTTGCACTTTGCACCATGGTTACTTTGTTTACTTTTTGGTTTGATTTTTGTCCTACTCCTTCTTTCTCTCACTGTTGGGCTTTCCGTTTGAGGTTTAGCCCATATATGCTTTAGTTTCTTTTCCCAAAGGTTTTCTTTGCACTATCCAATTTTTGATTTTTTACCTAATGTCCTCATACTTTGACTGTCGTTTGGGTAAGTTAATACTCCCTCCAGTCCTAAATATAGGACCTAGTTGACTTTTTTAAAAAAACCCTAAAAAAAATAAGATAAGTTAATTATAAATTGATTTACCTAATTTTTTCTCTTAACATTAGTTTATTTTACCTATAAGCTAATGGATAATCTAAAAAGATATCAAATATGTCATGATTTAATAACCTATTTTGAAACCTTAATCTCTATAAAAAAAGTCAATTAAGTCTTATATTTAGGACCAGAGGTATTAGTAGTCATAGATCAATAATGTCCTCGTACATAATGTCCTCACAAATTTTGTTATACTTTGACTATTGATTGAGTAAGTTAATAGACTTCCCATACTTCCAACATTTTTTATTTCATTGTTACCATAGTTACACTTCGAAATAGAGGTGGGAATACAGGCCAGCCCACACAGTGGCCCGTTTAGGCCCTTTTCCCAAGTCACACCCTATGTTAGAAACTCGGCCCTCATGCCATCGGACCAGCCTTAGGCCCTGTGTCATTTTTTTTAAAAAAAAACTAAGTCATTTTTCCTAAAACCATTTTTTCCTATTTCCGCCTTCTCTTTCTTGTACACTTAAGCAAAACAAAATCATATAATAACATCACAATAAACATAGTCATAAGTCATAATATAGTACGATAAGTGATAACATAACAACGTACACATAAACTGACAGTCATAATAAACAACAAAGTCTTCAAACAAAAATATAAATAAACATTAATATAACATTCAACTACAAATAGATCACAAATAGAGTTATCTAAGAGTGCACTTCATCATCACTATCAATATCATCAAAGACATTTGATTGTGCTTTGTTATGAATTAACTCATTCTCCTCTCCACTGACAAAAATATTAAGCCTCACAACTTATGAGAGCCAAATTGTTACTTAAATAGATAATTATTTTGTTGTTAAAAAAAAGAGTGGGAAATGGGCCTATACCGGCTCGGCCCTTATAAGCCCTAAGCCATGAAGGACTGACCCTTATAGGTCCAGTTCCCATTTTCCCTCCAAAATAGCAAGCCCAGCCTTCCTCGAGCTTGCATCGGGCCGGCCCTTATTATCAGCCATACTTCAAAAGAGATTATTATATTTGGTACACTCAAGGTAATAATTTGTTCCTAGATATTATATATGCAGTATCTATATTGGACATCTATAAGAAAAAGTATCTATATTGAGACAGGCTTGACACACAATTTGATCATATTGGGACGCACCCTCTCAGATAAACCTTTATTGATGATCATAAAGAAGCCATGTTAGCAATAATGTCATCGCTACGGCATCTCAGTTACCTTTTGGCATGTTTCAAGAAAGACACGAATTATTAACATCAAACACAAGTTCAAAGCATGTTTATGGTTATAAGTAAATTACATATTAGATCTAAAGATTGATAAAATTCTTCTCTTTCAAGCTTTCTACAATCTCCTTGAGACCCACTTCTAGTGGGATAAACTCAATTCCCAACGTCCTTGCCTTTTCCTTGGAAAACTGATATTTTGGCGTTGAGGGCTGACTATGACTGTCCACAACATGTGAAGATATTAGGTGTGAAATAAAAATTAAAATGGCCAAAACTCTGGAAAAGAATTTTAAACAAGTGAATATCCATATACCTATATAAAAAGCAGCCAGAAAAATATAATCAAAATCCATCATCATCAAGTTCATAGACAATCAACATAAGTGCTATGAGTAAAGCAATCCAGTTTTCTTTTTAGATGGACATGATTTATGGTTATCTTGGAAATGCTCAACTAAAATAACAGGAATTAAGAAATATCTCTGAATACAAGCACACTAGAGTAAATAAAGAACTATCACATAGAAAATCTTTGAATGAAAGAACCAGAGATATAATGAAGACATAGTAGCAGGCTAGCAGCCGCACGGAAGAAAGAGGAAGAAACTTCACAGGAAGTAGAGGAGAAACTGAAGCACTTCGGAGAGGAGACAATACAAAATGCTTCACAACCTTCATGTCACAGCCACTCTCAATATAGCCTAACTATTTTTTTAAATACACAGATCCTCATATAAGAGGCAATCATGTTTGAATCAAAGCTGGATATAAATATGGGAACCTCTCCTAATAGGAATTTGAACCTATGTTTGTCACCTTTTGAGGGAAGAGAGTTTTTAAATACGATCATACATTCCTTTTACCTTCTATTGATCCAGGACTCTTCAATTTATTGGTTCATTAATTCCAAAACCATATTTCTTCATGGCACATAACAAAATAAAGTCTTGCACCAAAAACAGGACACTACTTGGAATTGTCTTATGAATGGTTTGGTTGACCAAAGAAGAGTAGCTTCTTTTGGATGCGAAATATAATTCATGATGAAAAATTGGATGAAGGGTTTTATGAAGAAGTTGGGATATTTTCCTGGCATGCCAATAAATGGGTAATTGGGTACACTGGAAGGTCTCTAATTATGATGGTAATATACAAGAGTGATGGTTTGCATATGCAGTGACTCCATTGAAGCCTTAAAACTTGTAGCCTGAGAATACTCTACAAGCCATCTGCTAAGCACGAGTTAGTGAGATTAGAGACTTATGAGAAATTAGACTATCACCTGTGAGCAAAATAAGAGAGACAAACTCATGTGCAAACTGGCTGGGGATTCAAGCACATGAGACAGCTTTCGAAATCATGGAGATTTACGTGTTACTCTCAAAGTTAAGACTTTTGATTTTTTTTTTTTTTATGACCCATCATCAAAGAACTTCTATCCCCAAAAAAATAAGTTGAAGCATATACAACTAACTAATCCATAGTTGAACAATGACAGAGTAGTCATTAGTTGTTCAACAGTGCATTTCACAATGCCAAGGGAAGAAAACTTCAGCATTTGTGGCTTGATCATGATCAATTTCAAAGCCACCTAAGACAAGGGCATGCATGTCTTTGGCAGTCCCTGAAAGTCATTTTCTTGAAGAAATGGATGCCTATAGCTTTTCAAGGAATAGAGATAGAGTCTCACACACAACTCAGAAGAAACCTGATGTTATCATACCAATACTAAACATGTAGCAAATAGCAATCCCTGAATAAAAGGAAGATTTAATTATATGCATTCATGAAACAACAGAAATAGTTAACTTACTCTTCTGGAAGTTGTAATGTAGGGTACAATTCACGCAAAATCTTTGAAATACGTGGATAATCTGGCACAGACTCAACCAAACAATATCTGCCGTTAGCTGTGGGAATCTCAAATGCTTGGATATGGGCATTTGCAACATCTTTCACATTAATCCATCCACCAGTAAGCTGTGGTAATATTTGTCCACCTACATTGAACAAGCATGGTAAGAATGTCAATACGGTGTTACACATTAGTTCTAGTCCCAGAACCAAACCAAACAAAATAGTTTACACATTTCAATCAACAAACATTCCATAGTAACAGGATATATGAAACTAAGTTTCATTCGAATAATTACATTGTATGTGCCAATGATGAATATCATGTCAAGTAAATAATATCATGTATAATATTTTCTTATAAGAGGAAGGAGTTTCCCAATTCGATTGAAAAATATGAACTAATTAAGATTTGGACAGACCAGAGAGCAAGATTTCTGTATAGCATGATTATTTTCATAATATTAAAATTACCATTAATAATCTTTAAAAATGCAGCAGAACTTTCGTTAAGAAATGGTTGCAGGAGTGGTCCTATCACAAGTGATGGGTTGATGACAACCATGTCAATGTTGTTTTCTTTTGCAAATTTCCAGGCGGCATCTTCAGCCAAAGTCTTTGACAGTTGATACCAAAGCTGAAAAAAAAGTATGAAAAAGAAGTTCGTGTGAATTGTAGAATACTACAGGAGCCAGATCATTATATTGGGAAATGGGAGGGAAATGGTAACTAGATTCTTAAGCTTGAGAAATCGATGGAAAACTAACTTATGCTTGTCTATGGGAAAGTAAGAGAAAACATATACTTATCCCCTAACACATTCCTACATTTGGTTTAATCAAGAAAACATACAAAGAGTCAGTTGCTTTTAAACTAACCATTTTATGCTAAGTCCCTCAAGAAAACCCTCTAGTGGTTCTCCTCTAATATACATTTCCCCATCTTACACTAGCATGCTATGTGTAGCCCTCTTACATGTTTATTCAGGCCATTAGGCACAACAGCATGACAAACACCGTATTTGTAGACATTGGAAGTTGCAACAAATGGAATAGTAACTATCAAGTCCATAAATGGTTGAAAGTATTGAACTGCAATCATTTAATTTGACAAAAAAGAAAGTAAAAATGAAAACTGTTGAAATAGTTTGGCCACTTTCTGGGGAAATCTCCATGCAACATACAAGTGTTAGATCTCAAGATTACAAGAATTTTATTCATGATTGAACAATCAAACAATATATTCTCCATGCAGAACAAATATACAAGCAAAAGCTGGAAACAAGAAAATCCTAATACTATGAAGTTATTATCACAGTAATCACACATAAGCCATACCTCAGATTGCCTACAGAAACTTGGGTCTGAAAACCATGTCTCATCAACTACAACTTCAGGATTCACAGGCTTTTCATTAAATGCAACTGCAGCCATAGAGGATGTTAAAACAACTCGTTTCACAGTAGGTGATTTTGTACATGATTTAAGAATGCAGAGGGTTCCCTTCACTGCTGGGTCAATAATTTCTGTCTAAATTGAGGAAAGCAAAAGTCAGAAATAGAAAATATGGCAACCATATTTTACAAAATAACAAGACAATAATAAATTTGGTTATCAACATCTTCACTTATGTAAACTCAGAGAATTCAAACCTGAACATAATTATGTCAGAGTTTATACATAACACTCATTCCTAAGTTGTTAATAACAATTCATATACAAGCTAAAGCATGCCATAAAATGAGAAAAATACAGTCTGTTCAAGATTTTGTAGTTTGTTTTATTGGAGAGGTATGCCCATGCCTTCAAAACAAAACAATTGTGATACTTCAAGTAAAAGAGTGCAAATTAAACCAATTAGATTGTATCAACTAGAATACTAGACTGTGGTTATTATCTATGAAGACAAAAAAAAGAAGGTTCTTGAAAAAAGTCATTATGGCAATCTATACATATAATCACACAATTTGTTTTTATTATAGGATCTTTAGGTTTCTAGAAAAGAATAATATCTTAACTTCTCATTCAGAAATGTAAAATATCAATTCATCATAATACATTAACTCTCCTCTCTCTTGTACAAACCACATAAAAACAAATGGCTACTAAGATACTACAAAAAAAAAAAAACAGTTTGGAAGTGTCCAAAAAAGATTCCTCAAATAATATTTTAAGAATGATAGAAACCTGTGGGTCCTTGAAATCAAAAGCAACAGGAGATGCAGTATGGAAGACTCCCTCACACCCTTCAATAGCTCTGTCAAAGGAACCTTCTTCCAAGAGATCTGCTTGAAACAAATGCAGTCTCTCCTTTGCACCATCCAGTTCAAGCAAGTGATTCACTTTTCTTGGATCATCTGCACCAAGTTGCAAAACCATTTAGCACTAGCCAGCCATTCAATCAAGAGATATCCAATCAACATGCATGCATGTAAAGTCCAAAATACACAATTTCTATAATACTACCCAGAAAAATATTTTTAAAAAAAGGGCGAAGGGGCAAAACTAGCCACCGTAATTTTCCAAATGGACAACTTTGACACCCGTAAATTGGATGGTGCAAAACCGGACATTATAAAGCAAAATGGGACAAATTTAGTCACGCCGTTAAGTTGAAGCTAAATGGGGCCCACCTTCATTAACCTTTAGCTTCAACTTAACGGCGTGGTTAAATTTGTCCCATTTTGCTTTATAATGTCCGGTTTTGCACCATCCAATTTACGGGTGCCAAAGTTGTCCATTTGGAAAATTACAGTGGCTAGTTTTGCCCCTTCATACTTAAAAAAATGGGTTCAAGGCTTTCTTGTCCTCACCCTTCCAATACTGTTTCATTTCAAGAAAAACACCCCCTTTTAACATGCATGATGATTAGATGAAAAATAAGAAGAATATGTGTGAATGTTTATCATAAGAACAATGTTTATACAACAATCTGACCCACTTAGTTTAGAATAATCATCCCTCACGTGCTCTAAAATATATATAAGTAAGACCCCATTATATAGAATCATAAAGTGGCTAACTTTTTGTGAATAAACAATTAATTAATCAAATGGGTCCCCAAAAGGATTTGAGTTACACAAAAAAAAAACAAACATAATGTAAAGCAGAAATATAATAAAGTAATGGAGATAAAAAACATGTGAGTGATGATGATAGTGTTAGAGGGAACTGACTAAGGTTACGAACTGTGGCATTTGACAGTGTAGCCACGAAGAAGAAGAAGCTTGACGAGCCATGAAGCAATGAAACCAGAAGCGCCACTGACACAAACTACTTTTCCGTTTCCTGAGTTGCTGCTCATATCTCTCTCTCTCTCTCCCTCTCCCTCTCTCTCTCTCTCTCTCTCTCTCTCTATTTTTTTCCCCTTTCTTTATCAGTTTTGATGATCCAACGATTGTAGTAGAGAGTGTACGTAATGAGACAAGGATATCACATGTGCTCCCAAACTTGTGAAACACGTGTCATATTCAACAATAACAACAACAAAACCATATTCCACAGGTCGACAAACACGTGTCATATTCAAATACTAGTAAATACTACTTCCAGTCCTAAATATAAGACCTAGATATCTTTTTTTTGAAAGATTAAGGTTGCGAGACAGGTTATTAAATCATGACATATTTGATATCTTTTTAGATTATCCATTAGCTTATAGGTAAAATAAACTAGTCAAAGAGAAAAAATTAGGTAAATCAATTTATAATTAACTTATTTTTTTTTTTAGGACTTTTCAAAAAAGTCAATTAGATCCTATATTTAGGACCGGAGGGAGTATCACATATGTGGTCCCATGTAGAAGGATTGTGTATCCATGCATGGACTTTTATTATTAGAATCTTTGCGCAAATTAATTATATAAGTTTGTTGCCAGTCCTTTTCGTTTTTGCCTAAAAGCCACCGCCATACCCACTAGTCCGGAGTCGCTTATCAAGATTATTAGGGGCTTCTCAAGGATTGAACACGGCACCTTTGGTATATGGCGGGGACAATAGTAAATAAGGGGCAAGGCATCTTATCAACTGGCAACTATAGTTATGACTTAAGGCTGAAAATAAACAGAAAAAACCGGCTACGTTGCAAAAAGTTCATGAATAAAAGCGGGCTAAAATCAGGCTAGATCGCTTTTATAAATTGGGTCGGGTTAGACTGGTCTAAATTTCAACTTTAGACGCAAAACTTTGTATGAGTCGAGTTGAGTCTGAAAGAGCATGGAAAAAAACGGGTTGAGTTGAAAAAAGTTAAGTCCGAATCAAAACGAACTGAAAGTCCGCCAGCCCAAATCAAAAGTGGGTTGAGTCGTGTTGACCGTTTAAATCGGGTCAGCTCTATTAGCAACCTATTTCAAAACATCATATCAACGCCTCTCAACTATAAGTCCTTAATAATAAAAGTGGTTTATGAAAATTCAGTGAACTGGGTATGTTTGGTTGGAGGGGAGGGAATGATAAGTGAGTATGTGACACTCTCTCCCTTTGTTTGTTTTGTAAAATTGAGGAAAGTTATAGTATGTTTTCCTCTCCACTTCAAACCTTTATTTCATTCCCACTAAATTGGAGGGTTTTGAAGGGAAATAAAAACTTAAGGCAAAGTATATTTTTGGCTTCTTAATTTTGGAGTTTAGACAAAGTTATATTTTAGTTCTTTAACTTTGAAAAGTGTGTTTTTAATTCCCTAAATTTGGGCAAAGTCATATTTTACTCCTTTAACTTCGAAAAGTGTGTTTTTAGTAATTTCAAATCAGACTAAAGTATGTTTTTGGTCCTAAACTTTGCACAAAACCATGTTTTAGTCTTTTAATTTTGAAAAGTGTGTAACACCGTTAACTTATTTAACAGAAAATGTTTACTGGGTAAAATTAAAATGCTTATAAAAACATTAGGGTTTTAATTATTTTCTTATTTATAATATTTTTTAATTTAACAATAATAAGTAAAAATTTTAATGTTTCGTGGCATCCAATCAACCGGTCTCTATCGTGTCGCTTTCTTGATGCTATCATTTTAATGTTTCACGCCATCCAATCACGGGATGAGATTCTCTCAGAATCCCTCCCCTCAGAATTCATCATTTTCCTCTCCCACACTCACATGACTTCTTATATTGGGTCATTATTCAAATTCATCTAGGAGCTCATAATTTGCTACTTGTACCATTAAAATTAAAAATAAAAAAAACATTATTAAATAAATGAAGCACTTTTAATTTTGGGTTAAGGGTCAAATCTAGCACTCTACTATTGCTTAAAGTTCACCCAACATAAACAAGAATTCGATGGCTCAAATGTAGCACACATCTTTTAAAAAATGGCTCAAATCTAGCATTTCCGTCAACTTTAACGGGTTTGGCCGTTAAGTTTGACTTTAGCATGCCACGTCACCCACCACGTCACCCCGTTTTGCCACGTGGCCCGCCACGTCACCCAATAACGGATAGTAAGTGGACCCATTGGGTGACATGGCAGGCCACGTGGCAAAACTGAGTGACGTGGCAGGTGACGTGGCATGCTAAAGTCAAACTTAACGGTCAAACCCTTTAAAGTTGACGGAAATGCTAGATTTGAGTCATTTTTGAAAAGATGTGTGCTACATTTGAGCCATCGAATTCTTGTTTATGTTGGGTGAACTTTTAGCAATAGTAGAGTGCTAGATTTGACCCTTCACCCTTTAATTTTTCTTTTATTTTTGAAACTTTTTAGCATACAAAATTTCAACTATCTAGACCTATTTCATTTCAACAGAATGATCTATTACAGATACGGATTTATTCAGTTAACCTTAAAATTAAAATTTACAGTTAACTGGATAAGTCTGTATCTCTAATAGATCCTTCTGTTGAAATGAAATAGGTCTAGATAGTTAAAATTTTGTATGCTAAAAAGTTTTCAAAAAAAAATTAAAGTGCTTCATTTATTTTATAATATAATACAGTTTTTTTATTTTTAATGGTACAAGTGACAAATTATGAGCTCCTAGATGAATCTAAATTGCCAATATATATAAGAAGTCATGTGAGTGTGAGAGAGGAAAAGGATAAATTCTGAAGGGGAAGGATACTGAGAGAATCCGAACCCTCCAATCACACCTGGCTCTCCGTTGTGTTGCTTTCTTGCTGCTATCAGTGTAAACTCTTTTCAGCAAGTACACCCTACGTGTGTGTGTGTGTGTGTGTGAAGATGGAATATGAACATTGAGGTTAGGCAAATAAATAAGGTGTACTTGTATGTGTGTGTATCTTTCAAAAGCTTGTGTGGAATTGCTTACCCTTACGCAACTCTTCTGTTTAATATATTAAGAATTATTATCATCAAAGTTATATTGATTTTTTTTATAAAAAATATAAATCTTTAAAAAATCCAGGAAACACATCTCAATGAAAAACAATTCAGTTACAATCAGCACATCTCATTGAACTTGCAGCAAGCAATAATACACATATTGTGAATTTAAGTAAACTCGTGGAAAGAAGGTAAATTCAGATCATAGACTTGAATCGCAAACCCCTAAGGGTTTACGTTTATTAATAAACATGTGTTTCTTATATATAATTAAATAAAAACTGCAAATAATAATAATAATTTTACTTGAATATATTTTAAATATAGATAGTAGATTTAAATATATCAATATTCATATTATATCAACTAGAGAAATTTCTGTGAAATTTATATATAAATCACTGAATTTGGTCATTTAAAATAATTAAAATAAGTTTAATAGCAAATTAACACAATTTTCTTTAAGGTGGAAATGCAAAAACTGTGAATTCACAAAATCTCATTCAAATTCCAAAGAAGAGAAATCAATAGGGCAAGATCGATGAAATCTCAAAGGTAATTGATCTCATTGATTAGTTTATTTGTATGTGTTACAATTGAACATGTTCATATTGAATGTTAATAAAGATATATTAACTCCACCTATGCTTATACCAACCGACGTCCAATCTTATAAACATGTTGTGTGAATGCTCAGTCGTCGATGCTTGTTGCTAGCAAGAGCTGATGCATCGTCGCTCAAATATAGTAATCCCTCCGGTCCTAAATATAAGACCTAATTAGGTCTTATATTTAGGATTAGGTCTTATATTTAGGACCGGAGTATTTCTCAAGCCAGTATAGACCATTAATTAGCAGTAAATTTATTTGTTTCTCAATGTCTTAAATTCTTCCAAGGATAGCTCATGTTATGATAATTATTATGCTACTCATATGTTTGCGATTCCATTGGGTTGCATGGGCTGAAAACTTTTGGACTCCTTCATCCTAGTTAGCATTCTCCTATGATTCCTTTACTACTTCAAAACTGTCTTCTAGTACTCATGCTGAGTAGCATTTAAACTGTCTTCTTTTGGTTCTAATATCTGCAGGACTCTTGTTAGATATTGCGAGAAGCCTGTGGTGTGATTTGTATTTGATCTTATGATAGTATTTGCCGCTAGGATCTGATGGTTCCAAATTTTAGTGAAGTAACAAAAAACCCAATCCAACTTTTCTTTAAGTAAGCGTTTTCCCCATCTGAATCTCTTATCAACAAATGGAAATTTCGGTTAGATTAGTGTTTGTGTTGGATGTAGTCAGTGTTTCATTGTTGATAAGGATAGGCCGGCTCTACCTAACATTTTTGAAGGATCTATAAACACGTCAAGATCCCCCCATCATCAATCAATCTCCTCAAATTTTTTTGAGCTATTCCCAAAGGATAGGTCAATAATAGACCTTAGTCGAGTAGGCCACCAAAATACCAGATTAATTCCTATATGACAGAGAACAACCTAGCTAGGTCATATTCTCAATACCTTGATAATTTGTGAGATTAAGTTGTGAAGTTGTTCAAGTTATTAGCAAGATGTTTATACAGAGAATTAACCTAGCTTTACCTAACATATTCCAGATATATTCACATCAATTCTTCATTGGGCTAGCATCCAAGTAGGACATCATGTATCATACATTCAAATTTATATCACTAAAAAACTATATAGTGACGAGAAAGTAGGAGCTACAAAGTATAAGAATGAACTCTTGAATCGGAAATGAACATACGTCATACGTGGTTTGAGAGTTTGAGGGATTTTAAATTAAATGCAGGAGTAATGGTAATGGATTATTGATAAGCGGTTTGAGGGATTTTAAATGTTGGAGCAACTGTTAAGCCTTTTAGGCTTCCTCAATGTCAATGTCCCTTCCTCACAAATCCCTTCAAATAACAATAACAAGTCTCCCACTTTTTCCATCACCATCGCATACCTAATCCGTCTCTCTTCCCTCGCGGCACTGATGCGGCTGATGCCAACAGTGACTATCAAGCGAGCTTTCTAACTAAATCCTTTCTTTTTTATCATTTCTAAGTAGTTGCCTTCACTTCTTCTTATCCGACTTTGCTTGCACTAAATTACAAAACGCGCTGATTGATTAGTAACTTATGGGGAGATTCGGTCTGCATTTTCGGATTCATGTGTTTATTTCATGTTGCATCTTGAATGACCAATGTCGGCTTTTGGGCAACATGATTGCCAAGAAAGGGAAGTAATATAAATTCCTATTTTTGTGCTTATACATTTGCAAACAAGTCTACAATATTGAGGGATTATGTTTAAACTAATGAAGTGTTTGTTATTCTTTTTTCCCCTTATTTTCTTTCCTGTTATAATTAAAAGGAATAATGGTCTCAAAAACTCAGTGTGTGGCTTTCTCAAAGCAAGCAGCATTCATATACGGGGCAGAGAAAAAAATTGTTTTTTTCCTATAATTGAAAAGGAGAAAGAAGAAAGAGGAGAATAATGGATGATGAAGGAAGGTAAGAATGTGTTTGAGGATTTTTATATTCCATTAAATGATAAGTTTTACTTAATTCTTCTCTTTGGGTTTTGATTAAGTAGGGTGTTTCTTTTCTTTAATTTTGGATTTTCAAGAGCTCCTTTCCTGCTTTTCTCTTCATCAATTTAGTAAGCTTTGGAGTTTGGTTCTATGAGAATTGAGCTTTGAATGTACTGAAAAGAGAGAAGTTTTGATTTTGTATAAAGTCTTAAAGGCTGGTTTCATAGTGGCATATACTTATATGGGTTGTGATACTTAAGTGTTGTATATAATACTTGCATAGTTTGATTAATTTCAAGATAATTAGTAACATTTGATAAGCTGAAGACAGGTAAACTGATTTTGTAATATTTCATGGATACGTTCAGATGTTTAAATATTATGCCTTCATTTGATTTTGTAGATATTGCTGAGAAAGTCTATTCTGAATTTCTGTAGGTATGGGGATGACATTGTTTTAATCTCCAATTACAAATTGTGGTGCATTAAGTTATTAATCTCCATTTTTCACTTTTCTGTTTTGAAAGTTTAGTCCTTAACTGAATGAAACAAAACTATGGGCCAATAATATTGATGATAGTTCAAATATATTGTCAATCAATGTTTAAACAACTGTGCAATTAAGAATCTAGACCAATAAAAGCATGTTTTAGGATTCTATTATATTTTATCTATGCAATCCTTCCTCCTTTGTTTGTACTTGCAAATTTCTTACTCATTCTGTTTACTGCGATTGTATAGCCCCTGTTATTTTAACTTTCTATGATACAATTTGATTTGGACAGGGCCAGATAAGCACGTACGATGAAGGATTGTATGATCCCCAAGCAGAAGAGGATGGGGTAAGTGCTTAATAATCCATGAATAATTGGATGACTCAGTTTATTTTTATTTTTATCCTTGGCATATCTCTAATGTTTTTGTTGTTGATTTTAGGGAACGGAGATTTTATGACTTTGTGCAAGAGTCGATGACACAAGTGAATGGAGAGGTATGTATAGTATTGGGATTCTATGTTTCAATTTTTGTCTTGAAAAATTCTGTACTGATATTTGTATACTGTTTACAAGTTTAGTTGGTTCTGATTCTTGGTATTTTTATATAACTATGTGTGAACACTTTTCATGTGATGGTACCATTATAGGAGGATATTGATCCCATTAAATTTGATTTTTTGCTTGCTTTAAATTTTTATGCAAAATTGTGACCTTGATTGCTCACTGAACATGGTTATTATGGTTTTTTTTTTGTGTTTCTAAGATATTAATTGTGAATGTGAGTATTTTGAAGTTCTAATCATACATTTACTAGCTTTATGGACATCAATTTTTGCGCTGGAAGCTTCCTTCCATCTCCATCTCATGGAGGTAATGATGTGGTAATCTGTTATAGGTTCTTATTGGTCTACATTGTGATACAAGAGCATTGAGCTCTTCAAGCCTATTGGCAAACATACACTTTTTGGTGCCAGCAGGGAAATAAATGCTTTTCAGGAGATTCTTCGCTACCTCGATTAACTCATGTAAGGCTTAGTTATTGCACGTTATAAAAGGATTTTGATTGCCTTATCTATATCCTGCATTTTTTATTCTCCATGACCACTTCCTTCTCCCAGCACTATACATCAGCTACCTTGGCTTCTTACTTCAACTCCCTCAACCAAATTGAACCTTAATACAACAACCACCATCCATGGATTTGGGGTAAGGTTGATGATTAAGAAGATAAAGTGTTGTTTCATCATACCACTGTTGATAATTGTTATTTTATCCTGTTTTTTCTTTTGTGAATATAGAGCTGACAAAAATCATGTTGATTCAAAGGGATATATTGAAGAGTCTTGCTAGGGAGTGAAGATTCAAATGTCGAATGGAGGGGAGAGGTTAAAGGAGGTGTTGGGAAGTAGTGAGGAAGATGAGCTTCCTTTGTTTCAACAACTCTGGTACAAAAAAGGTAAAGTTTAGAATTTTGTTCAAGGAATTCAAATTTCTTTTGTTTCAAAAAATGGTAACAATTTTTTTACTAAGTCATGTTTAGTGAATGTATATTCAATCTTAGTAAAGTGATTGTGGTTTATGAATGTTTCCTTAGTCACTTTAATCAGGGAGAATGATAAGACTAAGATTAGTAATTACTATTATTTCCGTTGCTTTTGAATTGGCTATTTTCCCTAAATTTATGAGTTGAGCCATTATTGTTGCCACAAAGATTGAACTCATGCTTAGTGATTATTTATCTGTATTTAATTATGTATACAACTTTCTTTTCTGTTCTAATGCTTTTGCTGCATAAATTTTGGGTTGATTTATGGATGACAGACCCATAAACTCTAGGATGTGTTGTCTAAATAGTAGTTGGTATTCCTTCTAAATTTAGATAAGTCATTGGCTGTTCAATTATGTTAGGATAAGCCCCTGCAATTTTCTTCCATTTGGCATGATCTTTTGTCATGAGATTTTTACTTTTAATTGTTTGATGGATAGTTTTCTAATTTTTAGGTTTTGTTTTTTTTTTCACTCTTAAACTTTTTTTAATCTTAAGAGGCCTAAAACAATTTATATTATTTATTGTTGTGCAAGAACCCTGATTATTCACTTAACAGAATTAAAATGAACTGAGAAGAAGACACATCCAAGACAAAAAGATGTGTCTTTTCAGCAAAAAGCAACTGTTTGGGTTCACAGCTTATTCCACAACTGAGGAAGTCAGTTGAAGAATTGTTGGCACTGGCCTCAATGCCATTGTTACAAGTTGAAGTTAACATCTTTTTTTCAGGGGTGATGTTTTTGTTCTACTTCACTATTTAATCATTACCAACACAGGTATGAGCATGCTTAAATCATATATATACTACTACATATTTTCACTTTCTCTATAATGAAGACAATGAATGGTTTTAAATTGAAAAAGAAACTATACATATGTAAATTGAAAAATTGTCTTCCCTTTTCATACTCAATACCATGAAATGTAGTCTTCATTCATACCTTTTCATACTCTCAATACTGTGAAATTTAGTTTTCTTTCTTATTTAGATGAACTCTACTTATTGAGTCCAATGTCAGGTTGCAGAAGAATGATAAAAAAACCAGTTTTATATATTAAATTGATGATATATTGAGGATTTTCATTTTTGTAATTCTAATCCATTTGTGTTTCTATTATTTAGCCATATACCTTATCATGTTTGTTCTTGAAAAATAGGCACGGGACTTTGACAAGTTGAAGAATATTTTTTTTAGTACCAACTCAACATTGTTGTTTTAATTAGTTTTGTAGGAAAAAGGAACGAGGCCGCAAAAGGATGCCGCTAGAAATGCTTCCCTTAAGTTTAAAGGGGTTCTACATAGAATTGTTGGTCCAGAAATAGTCTTCTCTTTTATTATTATATTGGTTTTGCATTTTTCTATTTGTATATTTGATGGGATTTGCGCATTTCTACATGATTCATTACATGTGAAATGAGTGTGGTCTTTAAATGATTAATTGAGTGTGGTCCCTTTTGATACTAATTGATTTGTAGCTGATAGAAAGAGGACATCCCTCATGATTCTTATGCAAATGGAAACTTCAACTCAGAATGTGCAAATAATGCATCCAAGATTGTGCTATGATATATAATCATGTATAGATGAATGATATGCCACCTAAGTGGGTTTGATCTCCCTCTCTTGATTATAGATAAGCATTAGTAGGGTTAATTTGGGAAAAAATTAGAAAAATTTTAAAGCAGACATATAAGTAGGGACAAATTGAATTACACAAGTGGACTACATTTACGAAGTGAGGGAAGATGCTTTCTTCTTTCACTTTATCACTGCTGTCTAGCAACTTCTACGAACCTAGCTGTTCAATATTTTATTTATCATTGATATTGCTGGAGTTTTATGATGACTTTCCTATCATTGGTGATTGTGTTTGCTGGTGGTGGGCTGCAGGCCAAAATAATTATCGACGCTCAATTTGACAAGCTTCCTCTTCGTGACTTTGAGAAGGCTCACCCATCAAATTGGTGGAAAGCACTAGGATCACAACTAATTAATCATGGTATTTGGAGTATTTTATCAGGCTAAAGGTGTTATGTGTGGTCAAATCATTTTATTAATTCATGCTCTTGATTCAAGGTTAATCTGAATTATGTAGAAATAATTGTATTTGAGAAGTCAAATTAATTGATGGGAAAACCTTATTCGTGGTTCAATATCATTCTGCATCATCGAATGGAGCTGATTGTATAGTAGGGTTCTATTCTTTATTCTTCCCTCATTTTATGACCAAAATATTATTGTAGGGTGGGAAATTGAGATAGTGGAATTACATGTCAATTTCTGTTGGGTTGTGTAAAGTTCATGATAACTATTTCTTCAAACAATCTTGAGCTTAAGGTATGAAGGCATTATCAAATAGTGGATAACTTTGTTTGAATATAAAATATGTATTAATTAGATTGTAAGCACAAAAATAAAGTGTAAAACTCCATTATTGTATGGTTGACCAAGTTTCTTTCAGGATTGTCTCAACGTTGTCTTGCACCTTCCTAATCTCAGTTTTTGATATGGAAGCAAGAAAAAAAGACCCCTTTAGTGTTAGACAATATTCCATTATAAGAAGAACCATTATGATGGATATATCATTTTGAATTTGTATTATAGACGATTCTTGCCTTAATCTTTTCCAATGGAAATGCAAAAATAATAAATTTATGGTATCATTATCTTTATGAGCGTGTTGATTATTATAGTGTTAGATTGAATGATTACATTTTTCCTTGGTTTTATATTCATTGGGAGAAAATAAAAAGGGAAGAAAATAAAAGAGTCCTCAATTAATTTTAACTAATAGATTTTCTTCTAATAAGCTGTCTCTCTCTCACTCTAAACTAGATCCTCTTCTATTTCCCATTGTCTCTCTCTCTCTCACGTAAATTTGTTATTACAGGTGTTTGGTAATTTAGGGAGAAGGGCCGAGGAAATTTGGTTTTTGTGGTGGGCAGGTTATATTTAGAAAAAAAATAGAATTCAAAATATTATTATCATTGACAATTGTACGTTTTTAAGGTGATGAAATATCCCTTCATCTTCTCAATCTAAGTATATCAATGAACTAATTAAAATACATATCTCCTCCAACGCCCCAAAATCGGATAATATCTATTACTAATAAGATTTCTAGCAATATCTAATTTAAGGCGGGGAAAATTTGCTTCTTTGTTATTGTGTGGGAGGAGGTTGGACTGAACGGGTTTGGGAAACTTTGATTCTTTTATTTTTATTTATGCGGAGTTTGATTCTCAATCAGGTCGAAAATACCTTTATATTGAACTAGTATGTACTATTTTACAAACAAAATCGTTCCCATGCATCCCACAGGGTAAACTGACAATTAACTAGATTTGATTTGTTTGAAATAATAGAGTCTTTGACCCACAATAACTCATCAAAATTTATACCCTTTGTTTTGACATAAAATTTATGACGCACTCTTACATTTTTTATTTCCCTTTATTATTATAAAAAAACCTCTTAGATACTCAATTTGTGTTTTTACTTGGTATTAGTTAATTGGTCTTATTGGTTTAATGCTTCATTTTCCATTGCAATAATTCTATTCTTTTTAATAAATAAACTCTTAACGTTTAAAAACAAAATTAGTGTTACTCCAAGAATAAACTTTCTGCTTATTATTAATTTGTGAATATTATACCAACACAACTACTAATATCTAGATCATTTATACCACTCCCTCTCATTTAAATTGAATGATCAATAATTTTCAAAATTGCCTCCTTAATATAAACTTTTTGACCCTATTGACTCTCTCCTGGCGTCATGTCAATGATACTTTGTCTATATAAAAGCGCACTGGGAAGGTTCACGAAATTGCTATATGAAATCAATTTGATCATGATTTTAATTTTTACCTTCTGTTTTAATAATTTTAGTGACTCATATTATTACCAATGCATTGCAAAATCAAATAGAGCAACAACATACTTCATTTTCCTAAAATACTTTAGTTTCCATTTCAAACAAAATCTGTAAATTCAATATCTCTTGCAATTTCAGACTATCTATTATTAATCTTCTTAATTTTATATCCAAGTTAAAATGATAATAAAACATCTCTTAACACAACAGCATTCCCGTGCATCGCACGGGGTCAATTACTAGTTATCCTTTGCAAAATGTGCATGGATATTTCTTGAGGGAAAATTCCAAATAAGTCCCTCCAAATACCCAAAAGTACAAGTAAGGAACCTAAACTTCTAAAAGGACTATGAAGGAACCAATACCTATCTGTCATTTTAAAATTTTGCGAAAAGAGAAAATTGTCCCCATCCTAAAACACAAATTGCGAGAAGAGGGTAGGTGTTAGGGTGGTGTAGGAATTTGTGTTTTAGGATGAAGGCAATTTTGACTTTTCGCAAAATTTTAAAATGACAGATAGGTGCGGGTTCCTTTATAGTCCTTTTGGAAGTTTAGGTTCCCCACTTGTCCTTTTGGGTATTCGGAGGGACTTATTTGGGATTTTCCCATTTCTTGAGCTTTGGACCCCGTTCTTGTCCTTTCTAACACTTTTTGCTTTTATCCTCTCTATTGCCTAGTGGGTGTTAATATTTCGGCCTTTTTCAATTAACTTTGTCTCTTTGGTAGATGTTTTTTCTTTGTAGGTTGTTGAAATAGGTGGATTGAACGATAATTGATTTGCATTTGAAGTCAATAATATCAAAAGGCGAGAAGTGGAAAACAAGGTGGTGTAGCTTCAAGAAAACTTAAATGAAACATAGAAATAGAAAGCAATTTGCAGTAGCAAAGAAATTACACTTCGCTGCAGCCAATGAACATCAGAAAGTGACTAATTTTATCATAAAAGTGACTAGGTCACTATAAATGGTTATAGAAAGTTGAATACGTGTCAAATAAAATCACAGAACATGAAAGAGAGAAAAATATGCTCAGGTACACAGAGTATTTCTTAGTATGAAAGTATAGAATGCTATGATTGCGAATTTGGGATGCTCTTTCCTTGTGTTTTGTGTATTCCATTTATAGCCAAAGACTTGAATATGCAATTAATGTAGTATCGAAAATTTGATGGGAATGATTATTATACTCCCTCCGGTCCTAAATATAGGACCTAGATGACTTTTTTGAAAAATCCTAAAAAAAACAAAAAATAAGTTAATTATAAATTGATTTACTTAATTTTTTCTATTTTACCTATAAGCTAATGGATAATCTAAAAAGATATCAAATATGTCATAATTTAATAACCTATTTCGCAACCTTAATCTTTCCAAAAAAAGTTATCTAGGTCTTATATTTAGGACCGGAAGTAGTAGCATGTAGTAACTATTGATGTGTTGTTGTCTTGTTGCAGTTGGGATTATGAGTCATTATGGGATTATGAGTCATTATGGAGAGATTAGCCACCAATAGCCGCATTTGTCGCCCTCGTGGTAAGTATTCTCCTTGCTACTTGCTAGGCCTATATTTGCTTCCATTTGGGCTGATTTGTTGGTGTTTTTGGGCCTAGTACAATTTTTAGGCCTATAACTATATTACAAATATACCTAAATTTTCTTTGGTAATAAGTTATATATTTACTTCGAAATAAAAAATATATATGCTGAGCTACATATATATAATAAGTTATACAAAGTTTCAATTACTAAAATTTTATACATGGGCAATCTTTGAATGTCTAATAATCAATATTAAAGATTAAGTACTAATATAAAACTAAAACAATTAATCTTGAGAAGGATGCCATGAATTATATTTTATTTTATTGAATTATTAGAGTACATTTAAATAACAGATTATAAGTATTTTAATTAATCAACGAAGACTAAACTTTAATTTTCTAATAAAGTAGGTTAAAGAATATACTTGTCACAACATAATAGATTAATAGGAGTATGTACTAACGAGAAAATGACGAGTCTAGTTGAATGCAGCACCAATAGAAAAATCACCGACACTAGCCTACTCATCAAGCAATATGAAACTGAAACAAATATATAACTTACAATTTTTTCAAATGTTCAATCTGTTTAATACGCGTGAATTTGTCAAACACTAAATGTATGTTTGATATAAGGAAATTCTAGCGGGTTGAAGATTTCGATGAGTTTAACTTCTTTGGGGAGTATGGTATGTATCAGTTATAGTAAACATAGATTAAAAACGTTGGATTAACATTTATTTATTGACAAGAACATAAATTATAATTTTATTTAAGATGGTTTAATATATATCATTAGATGAATTTGAAAATGTATTAGTTATGTGAAATAACTAAACTTATTTTTTACTAAATACTTTTACTATATAAGTAATTATCAACATATAGCAATTTTGCTATAATCTTTTAAATATGATTACGATCAACGTCTTTTATATTGTCAACTATAATTATTTAACAGTCTCAAAGTTTGCCCTTTTTTCAACTTTTCCAATGCCGAATTGGTTACCAATGTATAGTTACTTCCGAAACAAAAGTCAACCTTAAGTCTAAAATCATCTAAAAATGCTCTAGATGAATACCCCAAAAAGTCTTGGAAATTGAATACAATAACACAAGTGAACTTACTAGGAAAAAAGGTTGTTGCATTACTTTATCTCAATCGATCAACCCCACAAAGAGAAATCTGGCCCTTCTAAATTATTATAAGACATTTTGTTATCCATTATGTCTGTTTTCAATGCATTGTTTGGATTATAGAGGGGCATAACACGGTACCTACCATTTGAAATTTGACTACTACCTCTGTCCTAAATATAAGACCTAGTTGACCTTTTTTGGAGATATTAAGGTTGCGAAATAGGTTATTAAATTATGACATATTTGATATATTTTTAGATTATTCACTAGTTTATACATAAAATAAACTAGTCTAAGGGAAAAATTAGGTAAATCAATTTATAATTAACTTATTTTGCTTTTTTAGAATTTTTCAAAAAAGTCAACTAGGCCTTATTAGGACCGGAGGGTTTTCACATCCAGGAGGAGAAGGTTTTCACAGGAATATGTGTGTTTGTGCTTGATTAGAAATTGTGCTCAAATAGAAACTAACTTATATTACTTCCTCCTCCATTTGTAAATATAAGATCATTTTTCTTAATTTAATTAGATTAATGATGCTTGTTAAATTAGTTATTAGCATATCATATTTTCAATCTACCCCTAACAATATACCTTTAATTATTCTCACTCTTCCACTCTAGCTTGTTTATTAAAGATAAAGATTATTAATGTTTATTTGAAAAGAAGTTGAGAAAAATTAGAAAGTTGCTTATATTTAGAAATAAATTGAAATATGAAAGTGATCTTATATTTACAAATGGAGAGAGTATATCCGAGTTGGCAGTAATGCATTTTTTTTTTGCCAAGAATGCAATCCTTTTTCATGCACCAATAATGCAATTTTATACATAACTTAAAATTGAAGTATCGAATATGCGAAGGCAGTCGATGCTGATGCTGTTCAATAATAATTACTTACTATGTTATGTGTGTCCAAAGAAAAAACTCCAAAGTCCATTTTTCACTGAACAAATCAAAGCTAGATATTTGTCCAAAGAAAATAACTTCAAAGTCCACTTTTCACGGGTCACATTCTATGTTCATCACAAAGATAAGAAATGAACTTCTCAT